>CM066032.1:1364142149-1365383641 GCA_033557465.1 Ichthyophis bannanicus | reverse complement strand
GCATTCACAGACCGAAGGGTGGAGATTTCCTGAAGAATTTCCTGCTGTTGAAGTCATGAGCTAAATACTAATAACAAATAAAATAAGCAAGCAGTTCAAATAGTTTCAAGCTTGCACCCTTCTTCGTCAATTTTTAGTACCCAGGAGTCAGAGGTTAAAAAGGAGCCACCTTTGAACAAAAAGTAGAAGATTGTTCGAATGAGGTACAGGAACAGTGGGTCTATGTTCGAGGAGTCAGTCAAAACCCCTGGTTTTGGCTGGAATACAGGTTAGGAATTCTGAAACTTCTCTTGCCAAGATCAGGCACCAGAAGGCTGTTTGGACCAAGTATGGCAGGGGTAGGAAAATCCCTACACCTATGAGTAGTAGTGGGATTTCCGCTGTCCCCCACTGTGAAATCTTCATGACGCAGTGGCAGCTGGGTCAGATAAGCGTATGGAGAGGCGCCAGTGTTGCCTGATCATGGAAGCAGCGTCTTGTACTTATTTCCAAAGAGACAGTCTTCATGGCATGGTAAGTCAGCAAGCTATTCCTAGATATCAGCTTGCAAGTGTGAAATCTAGAGCCATGAGAGTTTCCAGGTGCCAATACTCAGAGAAGCCTCACTATGCCAAATCAAAAATGTGTTGCACAATATATTTCCAGCACTCCTTCCCTTGGCTCATAAGGGAACTTATTCTTTTCAAGTTTTTCTGGAGGGAGAAAGACAGACATATCATCAAGACTGTTCATGTTCTCTAAATGAGAATTAGACTTACCTGCTAATTGTTGTTCCTTAAGGAACTCTAGTCCAGTCCCGGAACCATAGAGTTGTGAACCTCCACCAGCAGCTTTGGAGACTGAAAGATGTCATCGCTCTGATGTCACTGGTATAACTTGGCTAGCACCGCCCCTCTTCCACCAGTACCTATTGACAAAGCAGACTAAGCAGAGCAACAAATAAGCAGGAACAAGAAAATTATGAACATCTCAAACAGGTCAAAATGTAAGAAAACATGGAAAAAAGAAAAACTACAGGCTCCGGACACCTGCCCACTGGCGCCCCAGAGCCCACCCGGTCCTGCTGCTAAAGAAAGACCTCACTGCGACTCCGTCGTGCCCCCTCCTAACAAAGAAATCGTCCGCGAACTTCTTCCGTGTTTCGCTCTTCTCTTTCAGAAATACTCTTCAGGCTATGTAGAGCTAAATACTCTGGGAGGGGTCCGGGACTGGACTAGAGTTCCTTAAGGAACAACAATTAGCAGGTAAGTCTAATTCTCATTTCCTTCTCATTCCTCTAGTCCAGTCCCGGAACCATAGAGAATGTAACAGAGCAGTTAAAATCAACGGGAGGGACCCACAAGCCCAGCCTGAAGAACCGCGGAACCAAAACGCACATCCTCCTGCGCCTGCACATCCAGCCGATAGTGCCTCGCAAACGAATGCAACGAGGACCAAGTTGCCGCCTTACAAATATCCTCCACCGGCACTAAACTGAATTCCGCCCAAGATGCCGCCTGAGCCCTGGTCGAGTGCGCATGCAAACCTACCGGAACCACCTTACCCTTCAACAGATAGGCCGAAGCAATAGCCTCCTTTAACCACCTAGAAATCGAAGACTTCGCCGCTGCTTCACCCTTCCACGGCCCCCCGAAAGCCACAAACAGCAGATCCGACTTCCTGAAAGACTCTGTCCTACGGAGATAAGGACTTCTTAAGTACGCGCCGAACGTCCAAACGATGCAAACGCCCGCCCGACCGAGACTTTTGCTCCAGAGAAAAAACCGGGAGCGACACCACTTGGTTAACGTGAAAACCCGACACCACCTTAGGCAAAATGGCCGGGACCGTGCGTAGAACCACTTTGTGAGCGAAGGACAAAAACGGTTCTCTACAAGACAGCGCCTGCAACTCCGAAATCCTCCTAGCGGAGCAAATAGCCACTAGAAACACAGTCTTCAACGTCAAGTCCTTAAGAGAGGCTTCACCTAACGGCTCGAACGGCGCCCCAATCAACGCCTCCAACACCACATTGAGATCCCACGGAGGAATGGAAGGACGTCTCGGCGGCCGCAGAAGAAGCACCGCTCGCAAAAACCGCCGAATATCACTGTGTGCACCTACCAACTGCCCCTGAATCCTCCCCCGGAAACAGGAGATAGCCGCCAACTGCACCCGTAAGGAGCTAGCCGACAGCCCTTTCTCCAAACCATCCTGCAAAAAAGACAGAACCTGTGGCACCGAAGCCCTCAAGGGCTGAAGAGCGCGCTCTTGGCACCACGCTTCAAACACCCGTCAAACCTGGGTGTACGCCAGCGACGTGGAACACCTCCGTGCTTGTAATAAGGTGGAAATAACTGCCGGCGAGTACCCCTTTGACCTCAGCCGAGCCCTCTCAAGAGCCATGCCGTAAGCGAGAATCGACCCACCTGCGGCATGCGCAACGGCCCCTGCATTAAGAGATCCCTCCGAACCGGGAGCCTCCAAGGTCTGTCGATTATTAGCCGAATCAGATCCGCATACCACGGCCGCCTGGGCCAATCGGGCGCTATCAGAACGACTACACCCCTGTGACGCTCGATGCGTTGAACCACCTTTCCTATGAGAGCCCAAGGGGGAAACACATACAGAAGACCTTCCACCGGCCACTGCCGTGCCAAAGCATCGAGGCCCTCAGACATTCGCTCCCTGCCTCTGCTGAAGAACCTTTCCACCTGCGCGGACTCGAAGCTGGCCATGAGATCCATCACCGGAGTTCCCCAGCGCTGCACTATCATCGCAAAGACCTAAGGGTGAAGACTCCACTCCCCCGGATCCACTCTGCGGCGGCTCAGTAAATCTGCTTCGACATTCTCCACTCCGGCCACGTGCTGCGCCGACAATGCCACCAAGTGCCGCTCGGCCCAACGCAACAGCTGACCAGCCTCTTCCTCCAGCGACACACTCCCCGTGCCTCCCTGGCGATTGATATACGCTACCGTCGTCGCATTGTCGGAAAGCACCCGTACCGCCACGCGACCCAAGGACTCCTGAAACTGACACAGCGCAAGGTACACCGTGCGCATCTCCAGTCGGTTTATAGACCAACTCTGCTCCGGACCCGACCAAGTCACATGGGCAAAAGTCCCCTCGCAATGTGCCCCCCAGCCCGTGAGACTGGCATCCGTCGTCACCAGCCTCCAGGGCGGAGCCTCTAGCGACACGCCCCCTTCCAGGCTTCCGGGCTGCAGCCACCACTGAAGCTCCATCCGCACCTGTAGAGGACAAACTAGCCGTTGAGACAAGGCGTTCCGTTGATGAGACCAGCGCCGGAGAAGAGCGCTCTGCAACGGCCGCATATGAAACCGAGCCCACTGTACCACTTCGATCGTGGCCGCCATCGTCCCGAGCAATTGCAAGTACTGCCACGCCGTCGGAGCCCTGCATGCCAAAAACCTCCGCACGAGCTCCCGCAAGGCCTAGGCCCTCTTTGCCGGGAGAAACACCACTCCGTGCTCTGTCTCGAAACGCGCCCCCAAGTATTCCAGGGATTGAGCCGGAACGAGCTTGCTCTTCGAATAATTGACCACCCATCCTAGGCTTTCTAAGAACTCCACTACACGATGGGTGGCTGAAGCACTCTCCTCCCTGGACTTTGCCCAAATCAGCCAATCGTCCAAATAAGGGTGCACCAGAATCCCTTCCTTGCGGAGCGCCGCCGCCACCACAACCATGACCTTCGTGAACGTCCGAGGCGCCGTCGCCAGCCCAAAGGGCAGTGCCTGAAATTGAAAATGACCCATGGGCACGGCGAAGCGCAGGAACATTTGATGCTCTGGGCGCACGGGGATATGCAGATAGGCCTCCGTGAGGTCCAAAGTCGTCAAGAATTCCCCCTTCCTGACCGCCGCAATGACCGAGCGCAAGGTTTCCATTCGAAAATGAGTTACCCGAAGGCAACGATTCACCCTTTTTAAATCCAGAATTGGCCGAAAGGTTCCTTCCTTCTTGGGAACGACAAAATAAATGGAGTATCGACCGCACCCGAATTGATCCTGCGGCACCGGCACCACCGCTCCGAGTTGCTGTAGCCGCCGAAGGGTTTCCGTGACCGCCCGCAACTTTTGCGGAGCTTTGCACGGGGAAAGCATAAAAGAATCTAAAACGGGTCGATGGAGCTCCAGAGCATATCCTTCGCGAATGACCTCCAACACCCACTGATCCGAGGTAATTTGGACCTAGGCAGGGTAAAACTCCTGCAACCGCCCTCCTATGGGAACGTCCGCCACCCGGGCCCGCCTTATCTCACTGTGATTTCTTACCGCCAGAGGAGTGGAAGGGTGTGAAACCCCTACCTGCCCCACGGAACCCTCGAAACGGCTGACCTCTCTGAGGAAACCGCCCCCTCTGAGTTTGGCCAAAACGCGAGGACCGAAACCTACGAAAATCCCTCGAGAGACCTCTGGATCCCGTTGTCTCGCAGCTTTGTTTTTGCCTATCCTCCGGGAGCCGACCGCCCTTGGACTCTCCCAGGTCCTTAACCAGCTTCTCCAAATCCGTACCAAACAAAAGTTTACCCCGAAAGGGAAGCTTACTAAGCCGCGCCTTGGAAGACCCGTCCACCGACCAGTTACGCAGCCAGAGATACCGACGCGCCGCCACCACAGAAGCCATACTCTTGGCCAAACCCCTAATGAGATCATAGTGGATATCGGACAAATAAGCAGTGCCGGATTCCAGCCTCACCAATTCCTCCGCCTGCGTCTCCAGGAGACCCTCTTGCAGCCACTGGGACCACCGTAAGCAGCCTCTGGCTAACCACGCTCCCACTATTGAAGCCTGCAAGGAAAGGGCAGACACCTCAAAGACCTGCTTCAACAGAGTCTCCAATTTCCTGTCCTGCACGTCCTTCAACGCCGTGGTGCCTTCCACTGGGATTGTAGTCTTTTTGGTAACTGCGGACACTGCCGCATCCACCTTCGGAGAGCGGAACACCTCTCTATCTTGGTCTGACAGTGGATATAACCGGGCCAAAGCTCTGGTTCCCCGCAGCGCCGATTCCAGGGCGTCCCACTCTTCCTGAATCATGTCCTTAAATACTCTATGAACCGGGAACACCCACTGAGACTTCCGAACGGCTTGCAACAGAGGATCCTCTAAGGCCTCCTCTGCCAACGGTGCCACTGCGGGCATATTGAGCGTCTTTAAAGTTTCCGCAATCAGCGCCGGCAGCTCTTCGCGCCGGAACACCCGGACCACTCTACTTTGTTCTTCCGCATCGGGCAACTCACCCTCTTCTAACTCACCCTCGGAAACACCTTCCACCTCTACATCCGAGAACCAGCCCTTGTCGTCCACCAGCGAAGACGGGCCCTCCTCCACCACTTCTTTACGCCTTTTTCCCGGACCAGCCTCCCCCTCCAGAAGACTCCCGGGCCACTTCTGACCCTTAGATCTTGGGGACAGCGTCCCCAGTCCGGGCTGCAGCAAGGCCGTCTGCTGCATAAGAGAGAAAATATCCGGCGGAATACCCGTCACTCCTGCGCTCTGGCTGCCTCCCGCCGCCACCGAAGCTCCTGCCCCCGATGAGGGCCCCGCTGCCGGTTCCGGAAGGTCCAACGAAGGCGGCTGGGAGTCTCCGGCCTCCGAAGGGGCTGCTGCCGCTCCGCAGCCGGACCCCCGAGCGCCTTTTCCATTATTGCTGCTTCCAAAGAACAGCCCTTGCACACTCCTGACTCCAAAACCTCACTACGGCGTAGCCCACAAACAAGACAGCGGGGTTTCGCCGGCATCCTCAGAAAAAACTCCCCCCGTAAGGAATGAGAGGGGAGAAATCCCAGATGCTGGAGCAGAAACCACGAGAGAAGCAGGAAGAAGCCCAGCTATCCCGGGGACCCCTCACTAAAGAATGTCTTTTTTTTGTTTGTTTTTTTGTTTTGTTTTTTACACTCCCCAGTGAGGAAACAACTTAACTAGCTGAAGTCCCCCCACCAATCGTCAAAACGAGGCTCCCCAGGCTGAAAAACACCCACTGGACACCCTGCTCCACAACACGGCACCTAAAACGGCCGCCGGCAACTGCTTCCCGCGCAAAAAAACATCTATCACTGAAGCCACGCGGCAGCTATTTAACTGCCCGAGAGACGGAGGCTGCAGGAAACTAAGCTGGATGGAGCCCACACGCACCGCTGCCGCGATCCTGACTCCGCGGAAGGAGGAAGGGACGCGGAAGAAATTAACCTGCCCCGGGGCACTGCCCTCCCGGCGTCAGCCCCGGCAGTCTCACTGAAAACGTGCAGGGGAAAAAACAGACTGACCTGCCGACCTCTGTGCTGCCACTGCTCTGCTGATCAGCCGTCCACCTGCTCCTCACCCCTTCTAAGCGGGTTCGGGAGCAGGGAGGCAATGGGGGAAAGCAGACCTCTTCTTCAACGTGCAGGGAAAGCCCTCACCGGCTGACAAACTCCTGTCCTGCCTCTGCACCGTCTATCAGCCTTCTACCTGCTCCTCACCCCTTTTAAGCGGGTTCGGGAGCAGGGAGGCACTGAGCAATTCAAACACTGCTCGTTTACACGCTGGGGCGAACTGACAGAAAGAAAGAAAGGAAGGAGACAAAGAGTGAGAAAAAAAAAAAAAGAGGGAACAGAAAAACCGGTGCCCAGTCAGCAGGAAACCTTTCAGCAGCAGCAGGTCAGCCCCTAGAATAAACCCAAAAAAGAATATTATCCCAACTAAAAATAAACACTCTAAAGAAAGCTCTGCTTATTTGTTCCTACTGAGCCCAGTCCCAGGCTCAGAACCTCCAAGCTGCTTGGAGACTGAAAGTACTGGTGGAAGAGGGGCGGTGCTAGCCAAGTTATACCAGTGACATCAAAGCGATGACATCTTTCAGTCTCCAAAGCTGCTGGTGGAGGTTCACAACTCTATGGTTCCGGGACTGGACTAGAGGGACGAGAAGGAACTGCATGTTCACAAACAGCTGATAGGATGCCACACGAGATGCGAATGTGGTGATCTGGAAGAATTTTCTCCCACGAAAATTCAAAGTCTAAGCCTCCTTGGGGGCACCGAGAAGTATGACTTGGAACTCTTAGCTCTTTTAAGAGGGGATTTGATGTCCACAGAGTGGTGTGGCAGCTGAAGCTTTTCAAACCCAGGAGTCTATACAGTGCATATATAGACTTTGTACATAGGAGTCAATCTTCTTACTTACAGGATGTACAGAGAGGGTAATCTCCCACATTCTCATCTGCAACCTCTGAAGAATTCAGTCTACAGGCATTGTCATTACTTCCTTAAACTAATACCAAATAACCTCACTCTATCACTTAACTTTCTCCCAATCTAGAGTGTAATGAATTAACTGAATTGTAAAGAGATTTTTTGTCGGACGTTTTTGCCTTGAGGGGAAATCCCCCCTTGAAGCGTATCTTCCCTTTTAATCAAAACACGGTTCAACCTGTAAAAACCAGTAACTGTGAGATGATGCACACCTTTTAGTGCCTCTACACACTTCAAATATCAAAACTCATGAAGTATCACACAAACCGAGCTCCTGGCGTATCAATCTAATATTAGAGTTCAAAAAACCTTTTTAGTACTCATCTGATCGATAGCGTAGCTCCATTGTGAATGGGAAAATTAATTTTATTCTCCCTAATGTCAGCAGTCAGATCCGAACATAGTACTGCGTTTAGGACCAAACAATTTCCTTCAGGTCCTGTATCAACGCTCTCTAGCGCTGCGAAATACAGATGGTTCCCACCAACTTTCGGGACGCACTCACAACTCAGTCGAATCTTTGTAACCACCTGATGCATAAGCTAATGATTAAAAAGGAACCATTTACCAATCAGATGTAGCTACGTCACAAACTAGCCCAATCTAATTCATGATTTAAACCCCTTGGCTCTAATGATGACAACCTAAAGATCCAAGACTGCTCAAGAAATTGGAGCCGTTGTTCCCTATCACCTCCTCGTGGATTTTCAGGGACATGATCCAAAATCCTCCAATAAAAATCAGTAAACGAATGTTGATGATCCATGCAGTGTTGAACTAAAGGGGCCGTTAGAACATTATTGCAGACGTCGTCGTATCACTCGAGTTGTACATCCTATATAAATCTTATCACAAGGGCATATCAAAACATATACCACAAAAGAAGTGGAACATGTAGTCAACCATTTAGATACATGTATGAAATCATTTTTTGGAATCTCCCATTCTTTACCAGTGATAGTCCGAGAACAGTATTCACAATGTTTACAAGGATAATGTCCCAGCTCAGTAACTGATGTGATTTCACCCTTATTTCTAAGGGAAAATGTACTGCCTACTAAATCTCAAAGATTAGGGCCCCTAGTGTATGCAATCTGTAGCTGTTTTTGAAAACAAGAATGTACTGATAAAAGATGCCAATGTTTTTGCAAGATTCGTCACACTTTAACTGTGTGTGACATATAAGGTAAAATACCAATTTTATCCATCCGATCAGATGAAATCCCCGAATCATGTCTCCTTATGGGCCTCCGAAGTAAGAAGCCATTCTCTATGAATGAAACGTGCTCTCAAACGAGCTTGCTTAATGACATTCTCTTGGGGGGAACCAGAGCTCCTCTGGGAGCACAGATGCACCGATGATCTCTGATGCTTCAAGGGGAGTTCACCTTCCAATGCACTGGAAAGTGATACTGACTGGTGAGGTATCAGTGTTGAGGCCCATCGATGCCTCAATGGACTATGCATCTACATAGGCAAGCGGAGGCTCTCAAGGACAGGATTGACTTCTTGATGCACATGGGGCTTTAAGTTCATGTATAGCTCATCAATATTCTGTCCAAAACTATTAGCTGCTTCTCTAGGGCTGCCATCTCTGAAGGCAGGGGGCCAATGTTCCCAAAAATCTGACAGGGCTTATTGGCAGACTAGTCTCAGTCTTGTGAGGTTGGGGAGGCCTCTCCACTACAGGGAGGTGTAAAACAGGGCCTTCATTTTTGATTGATTTAAGTCAGGTGTATACTGACAATGATTACAGGTGTGTAATGTTACTGCAATGGGAATGTGGTTCTTCTGTTCTGATTTTAATTGTTTATAAGAGTGCCAATAATCCTATCCTGGCAATGGCCCAGTTTTTGTACTAAATTTCCAGCTATTCCCTTTTTTAATTGGGCTTGTTTATTTGATTTGTTTGCAAGTCAAATAGTCTAAAGCCACTTCACTGGCCACTTTTTTTTTTTAAAGGAGATATTGGACATTAAGAGTTTGAACTGCAAGGGTGCCAATAACGTTGACCACAGCTGTATTATCTGGGAAGCAACATTACTCCTCAAAGGGGCAGCCAGCATTTCTTTTGAGGAGCCATTAATGGACTCTTATTTCCCCTGCTCTTAGATTCAGGCTTACAATGCTAATAACTGCAGCTAGTGTGTGTGCGGGGGTGCTAATCTAAAAAGGAAAGAGCAATACACTAGCAAGTTCAAGTTCATAATGTACTAATGCAAATTCAAAATCGAGAATATAACCGGAAGGTAGTGTTACCAACTTTTTTCAGTCAGCAATTCCAACAGACAAAATAAATGTTGCTCCAAAACAAGAGTATTTCATGCTGTTCAGCTACTACCAAAACTACTTAAGCTTCAAAAATAAGATCTTTGACTGTATATGCTCATCTATTAAACATGCAATGCAATGCAACCATGAACCAAGCTGCCTACAAAGCTTTTCAGAGTGGAAGTATGTGTTTCTTACTGGACTCTGCAGGATCATGGAGACTCTCTTCTTTTGCTCCATCATATTGAAGTCTTGACGAAGGTCAGGTGCCATATTCCTTTCTCGCAAGTACTCTGGGCTATTTTCATCAACTCTATCAAAGTACCTCTCCTTGTGTGGAGCAGCTGTAGGTGGTGGTGAAGTCACCACACCTGCTCCTGAATCCCCATTCATAGCACAATCCTAGAAATTCTGTAAGAAAAACACAACATAGCATCATCTATGAGCATAACTGCTCAATACACAAACCCTGAATTGCATACACTGCAAAAATACAAAGTCTGACATCTCACCTTTGCAGAATCAAGTGTAAACAAATGCTCTTTAGCCTCCATCTCTATATGCTTAGAAAGCACAGTTACTTACCCGTAACAGGTGATCTCTGGGAACAGCAGGAATAAGTCTTCACATATGGGTTTTGTCAGTAACGACGGAGCCTGCGCGGGAACGCTCCCCAGCGTCCAGTAAGAAAGCTTTTGGGAGCATCCCACAGCGCCTGCGTGCTGCCTTCCCGCCTTTCCCAACCGCCTCTCTCCAGTTCGAGTTTTAAAGCTGAGACAAAGAGAGAGAGAGGAAAGGAAAGATAGAGAGATACAACTCCTAGGGGAGGTCGGTGGGTTGTGAAGACTTATTCCTGCTGTTCCCAGAGATCACCTGTTACAGGTAAGTAACTGTGCTATCTCCAGGAACAAGCAGGAATGAGTCTTCACATATGGGGACTCCCTAGCTGCAGATGCCAGGGAGAAACCCCAGGTTGTGTGTCCTTGAAAAGGACTCTACCTCCCCCCATGGATCTCTAGCATCCGACCAGGGTAGGTGGGTAGGAGTTGATTAGGAATGGAACAGGTGTTTGAGAACAGCCTGACCAAACGAGGCATCCCGGCGGGAGTCCTTGTCCAAACAGTAATGGGCTGTGAAGGTATGAACCGAGGCCCAGGTGGCCGCTCGACAGATTTGGTCGATGGACACAGAGTTTAGATGAGCCATTGAGGCTGCCATGGCTCTCACATTGTGAGCTGTGACATGGCCCTCCAGAGAAATGTTCCTACTCTGGTAGGCGAAAGAAATACAC
The DNA here is from genome assembly GCA_033557465.1 of Ichthyophis bannanicus. NCBI lineage: Eukaryota > Metazoa > Chordata > Amphibia > Gymnophiona > Ichthyophiidae > Ichthyophis > Ichthyophis bannanicus. The sequence goes on along the minus strand of CM066032.1, from coordinate 1,365,372,840 downwards.
TGAGCAATCCAGTTGGACAGTGTTCTCTTAGAGACTGGAAGTGCTAAATGAGAAGGATCAAAAGCAACAAAGAGTTGAGAAGACTTTCTATGTTGCTGTGTTCTTTGTAAGTAAAAAGCGAGAGCTCTCTTACAATCCAAGGTATGAGATTCCTCTCTGCATTTGATGCACCCGTCTGCAAAGGATCCAGAACACCGCTGCCCGGCTTCTCACCTGTTCCTCCCCTAGAGACCACGTTACCCCCCTCCTTCTACGTCTCCACTGGTTACCCGTGTCTTTCCGCATTCAGTTTAAATTACTCACCCTGGTTCATAAAGAATTCCACACCTCCACCCCTCAATACCTCGCAGACCTCATTCACTTCCATACCCCAAGACATGCCCCTCTCGTTCCTTTCATCTCAACCGCCTCGCTCTCCCCTCTCCTTCTCTTGCCCATCTTCAGTCCACCCGTTCCTCAGCCTTCTTTTTCATAGGTCCTGCTCTGTGGAATTCCCTTCCCACTACTCTCCACTTAGAACCTAATCATTCCACCTTCAAAGCCGAATTAAAGACCCATCTCTTTTCCCTGGCCTTTAACCTGCCCGCCCTCCCCTCCCTGACCTTCTCCTTGCCTCTCCTCTACTAGCCTACCTCCTTCTCTTCTATCAAGATATTGTAACTTCCTTTTCAACTTTCCGGCCTTGTGCCTTACTGTGTGATACTTTTATGTACTGTAAACCGCTTTGACTATTCTTGAAGGCGGTCAAGAAAATCTAATAAACATAAACATGCATGAGGTCCTGGAAAAGAGACAGGTAAATATACCTCTTGGTTCAGATGAAAAGGTGAGACCACTTTAGGCATAAAGTGTGGATTGGTCCTGAGGACTACCTTATGATGGAACCTTGTATAAGGAGGATTAGCCACCAAAGCTTGCAACTCACTGATGCGGCATGCTGAGGTGACTGCAATGAGAAAAATAACTTTCCAAGAAAGGAATTTCAAGGAGGTGGTGGCTAAAGGTTCAAAGGGTGGCTTCATAAGCTGGCCAAGAACCAGGTTTAAGTCCCATGCCACTGGAGGTGGTCTAATGGGAGGTTTAGTTAAAAGAAGGCCTCTCATGAATCTTGCTATAAGAGGATGAGAGGAAATAGGTTGTCCATTGAGAGGCTTGAGGGACGCTGCAATAGCACTCAAATGGACTCTTACTGAATTCGTTTTCAGACCTGCATGGGATAGATGCAGGAGATACTCTAGTAGAGAATTCAGAGGTATTGCAAGAGGGTTTAGACCTTTCCCTGAACACCAAATGGTAAATCTTTTCCATTTGAAAGCATAGGAACGTCTAGTAGAAGGCTTTCTAGAGGCATGAATAACATCTCTGACTTGCTGAGAGATTTATTTATTTATTTATTTAACAGTTTCTTCTATACCGCCCCTTCCAGAGATCAGGGGCGGTTTACATTAAACAGTGAACAGAACATTTGTATACTTCTGTATACATTTACAAGATGTATACAGAAGAGATGAAAATCTTGAAGGTCTAGGCCAGGGGTCTCAAACTCCAGTCCTGGAGGGCCGCAAACCAGTCAGGTTTTCATGGTACCCCTAATGAATATGCATGAAATATATTTGCATACAATGGGGGCAGTGCATGCAAATATATCTCATGCATATTCATTAGGGATGCCCTGAAAACCTGACTGGTTTGCGGCCCTCCAGGACTGGAGTTTGAGACCCCTGGTCTAGGCCCTCAGCAACCAAGCCCTGAGATGGAGCGACTGGGGGTTTGGGTGCCACAAAGTTCCCTCTTCCTGGGACAGAAGGTCTGGTGCAGAGCCCAAGTCCAGGGAAGGAGCTTGAGAGAGATGCAGAAGTAGAGGGTACCACACTTGGGGTGGCCAATGTGGTGCTATGAGGATCATGGTCCCTTGATCTCTCTGAAGCTTGAATAGTGTTTTGGGAATTAGGGGAATTGGTGGAAAGGCATAAAGGAAGTCTTGACCCCAATGAAGGAGGAAGGCATCCTTGGCCTGAACTCCCTGACACTGAATTCTGGAACAGAACCGGGGAAGTTTGGCATTCCACGGACTTGCAAAGAGGTCTATGTCCGGGGTTCCCCAAATTCGAAAAATTCTGGCTACCTGGTCCATGTGGAGGGACCACTCATGTGGAAGCAGAACTCGACTGAGTCTGTCCGCCCAAGAGTTTTGAACGCCTGGAAGATATACTGCCAGAAAATGGATGTGATGCTCTCTGGCGAAGGCCCACAGTTGCAAAGCTTCGTTGCAAAGCGACAGAGAGCCAGTCCCGCCCTGCTTGTTTACATAGAACATTGCTACTTGGTTGTCCGTATGGATGAGGACTGTCCTGTAGCTGAGCAGGGAATGGAACACTCTGAGAGCTAAGAATATTGCTCTGAGTTCCAAGAGATTGATATGCAAAGAAGTCTCCTGTGGAGACCAGATGCCCTGGGTGGAGAGATCCTGCAGATACTCACTGCAAATGTCTTATGCAAACTGTTGTTTTACTGCGCCTTGTAAATAGTTCCTGTAATTTAGTTCAGTTAATGTTCCATGTAATCTTACCTGTACATAGTTTAAACACTGTTCTATGTAAAGTATACTGAAGTATACAAAATTGTTAACTGTTCCATGTAAACCGCCCTTGATCTCTGGAAGGGGCGGTATAGAAGAAATTTATAATTAATTAAAATAAATAAATAAATAAGATGAGCTCCCCAACCCATTGGAGAAGCATCTGTTGTCAGAGTTGCTTGGGGTAGCGACTGCTGAAAAGGGGACCCCAGCAACAGATTTGGAGGGGACTTCCACCACTGGAGAGACCAAAATAGGCGACTGGAGTTTGCTATTTTGTCTGACAGGCAACCTGATGCCTGAATCCATTGGGTGGACAAAGTCCATTGAGCTGCCCTCATGTGAAGGCGAGCATATGGAACCACATGCATGGTGGATGCCATGTGGCCTAATAGTTGTAACATCTCTCGAGCAGTTAAATGGGACTTTAACTGTATCTGGGAGGCTAACTGCACCAAGCGTAGGCAACGGGCCTGAGGAAGATAGGCCCTTGCAGTCGTGGTATCCAGCAAGGCCCCTATAAACTCCACAGACTGAGTAGGGGTGAGATGGGATTTTGGGATGTTTATTACCAGTCCCAAATACTGAAGGACACGCATTGTGCAGGTTAGAGAAATCTGGACCTCTGACTGGGATGGAGCTCGAATGAGCCAGTCGTCCAGATATGGGAAAACGAATATTCCTAGAGTGCGTAGAAATGCAGCTACTACTGCCATGCATTTCGAGAACACCCTTGGTGCAGAGGCCAGACCGAAAGGAAGCACCCTGTATTGGTAGTGCTTTCCTTGAAAAAGGAACCGAAGGAACCTTCTGTGTGTTGGATGGATGAGGACATGGTTGTATGCATCCTTGAGATCTAGAGAACAAAGCCAGTCCTGACTCTGAAGGTATGGCAGCAGAGTACTGAGAGAAATCATCTTGAATTTCTCTTTGAATAGAAACTTTTTCAATTCTCTGAGATCTAATATGGGTCTGTAGCCCACTGTTTTCTTTGGAATAAGAAAATAAGAGGAGTAGAACCCTGAGCCCTGTTGAAGAAGGGGTACTTCTTCTATTGCCCCTTGGGCAAGAAGGGTAGCAATCTCCTGACCCAGAAGGTTGAGGAGATATGTTGGAGAATTGAACTGTCTCACCATGGTGTGGGGAGGAAGGTTTAAGAAATGAAGCTTGTACCCTTCCCTTACAATGGAGAGGGTCCATTGCTCTGCTGTAATTTGCTCCCATCTGGGAGCAAAGTAAGCCAACCTTCCTGGAATGGTGAGGGGCTCTGGTTCTTCCAGAGCCAGAAAGGCTAAGTTCTCTAGTTGCAAGTCAAAGGATCTGAGGAGGCTGAGGCTGCTGAGCCGTGGGAGGCCTGGCAACCTTTGACTTGGCCTGTTTAGGTGGTTGCTGACGCTTTGCAGCAAAACGACCTGCAGAAGATGCCTGCTAACCATAAGCAGGATAGTATCTTCCCTTTTTAGAAAAAGTTGTCTTTTTGAACAATCTTTTCTTAGCAGGAGCAGAGGTAGACTTTGAAAGTCGATCCAAAGCAGAGTTCTCAGCATCCATCTGAGTGGCCTTTGCTTTCCAATCCCTGCCAAAAAGGTTTTCACCTGTACAAGGAAGATTTCCCAGTTCATCTTGGACCCAAAGTTCCAAATCAGAGGCTTGTAACCAAGCAATTCTGCGTGCACCTATGGCAATAGCCGAGGCTCTGCTTACACACTCAAAAGAGTCAAAGGCTGCACGGTTGGAAAATTTGGAAACATCTTGGGCATGTTTAAGCCAAGTGAGAAATTCCTGCCTTTTATCTTCTGAAATAAAAGGGGCTAAAGTCTGCAGATGATCTGTGACTTCTTTTAGAAACATCCCCATATAGAGACTATAGGAATTGATTCTGGTAGCAAGCATATTAGCTTGGAAAACCCTTCGGCCAAAAGCATCAAGGGTCCTGCATTCATGTCCTGGAGGATTAGATGAGTGTCTCTTTGCACTCTTTATTTTCCTCATGGCAGACTCTACCACAATAGAGTGGTGAGGAAGCTGAGACTTATGAAAGCCAGGACAAGGAGGGACACGGTACATGGTGTCTAATCTACAAGAATGAGAGGTGGTAAGAGGAGTCTCCCACATGCTCAACATGAGATCATAGAGAATCTCATGAATAGGTAAAGTAGCTGCTTCTTTAGGAGCCTTAGGATATTGCAAAATATCTAGTTGCTTGGCTCTAGGCTCTGACTCAGGGGCCACTGTAATGGAGAGGCCCCTAGCCACTTTCCTAATGAAGTCCTGAAAAGACAAGTCTTCGGGAGGAGACATTCTTCGTTTTGGAGAATCAGACTCCTGAGGAAGAAGTACCGGTGCATCAACAGAAACCTCCGAATCAGAGTCTTTGGAGGAATCGAAGTATCGCCTGTCTGGATGCTTCTGTAAAGCCCGATAGGCGTACCAAGTGGGATCGATATCGGGAGTAAGCGGTACCGGTTCGGTACGGATGGGCATCATAGGACAGGGTACCGTTGCAGTCGACACCGAAGCCAATGTCGATGTAATCGGTACCGGCACCGGGAACGATGCCGGTGCCGGAGTCGATACCGGCAAAGGAGACTGTTGCGGTACCGGAGGCGTCAAAGCCTGCATAAACGCCGTTAGGGTGCGCTGAATGGACAGAATCTTCTGATCCATCGACGCCACCAGAGTCTGGATGTCGGTACCAGTGAAGGACACCGGTACCCCAGAACACGGCAACAGGTGATCGGTCGAGGCCGAGCCATCGATGTCAACCTGTGACCCCACAGACAATGTTTGGAAGCCGGAACTTCCCGCCGGGGTAATTTTGCCGGTGCGGAATCCTCGAGGACAAGCCCAGAGGCATCTCGATGCTTAGAGGGAGAGTTGCCCTTCGAGGACCGGCTAGATTTATGTTTGGTTACCTGAGATCCATGGGAGGAAGAAGCAGCCCTGAAAGACGTCGATGCCACCGAGGCTGCATCAGAGGGAAACAGGGTACTGAGCTTGGCTGCTCGGTTCTGCAGACCTCTTTTAGACATCATGGTACAGGACACACAATCAGTGATGGAATGGTCAGGACCCAAACATTTTAGACACCAGTCATGGGTGTCGGTGACAGAAATACAAACTTCGTGCACTTTTTGAACCCGGAAGCGGGCTTCTCCATGAGGAGAAAATATGTTCAGGCCTAAGGCCCAAACCGAAAATGCACAGTTGAAGAAAGAAAAGAAAAGACCGGCGGTACCGGTCTGACGTCGAAGAAGGCAGATGCGCACAGAAAAATAAAGAAAAAAATAAATTATTCTTCTGCGGTGACAGGAACACGACCTGCTGGCTCCACGGAAAAAAAGAACTGGAGAGAGGCGGTTGGGAAAGGCAGGAAGGCAGCACGCAGGCGCTGTGGGATGCTCCCAAAAGCTTTCTTACTGGACGCTGGGGAGCGTTCCCGCGCAGGCTCCGTCAGTACCGACGAAACCCATATGTGAAGACTCATTCCTGCTTGTTCCTGGAGATGTTATAGTACACTTGATTGTATACAAACATACAATTCTTGAGAATTACTAGAGAATCTGTTATAAAGCACAGTTACTTACCTGTAACAGGTGATCTCTGGGAACAGCAGGAATAAGTCTTCACATATGGGTACGTCGGTACCGACGGAGTCTGCGCGGGAACACTCCCCAGCGTCCAATCAGAACGCTTTTGGAAGCATCCCAACCAATGTTCCCTCTAATTTTCTGTAGGCTGTGTGTGCATAAAATATCAGCTGTGCAGCTTTTGAAAGAAGGTTAAATTTTTGTGCGCCACATAACGACACTTGGAGTTATATACTTTAAAATTTGACTACACCTCAGAATACAGTATGTACACCACATTGATTGCATAGAAAATACTGTAGAACTTGTGAAAACCATAAATACACAACAACTTTTAAATTTTAAGATGTCTGTGTTGTTTTCTATCAGAATCAGAACCGTAATTTTTGTGCGCTCTGTTGTAAAGTATGTGCGCTCGCTCAGCAAGGTGTGTGCGCGCGCACACGCGCACAGCTTAGAGGGAACAGTGATCCCAACACGCCTGCGTGCTGCCTTCCCGCCTTTCCCAACTCCCTCTCCTCAGTTAACTTTTAAAGCTGAGGCAAAGAGAGAGAGAAAGCAAGAAAGGGAAAGAGAGATAGAGAAATGCAACTCCTAGGGGAGGTGGGTGGGTTGTGAAGACTTATTCCTGCTGTTCCCAGAGATCACCTGTTACAGGTAAGTAACTGTGCTATCTCCAGGAACAAGCAGGAATGAGTCTTCACATATGGGGACTCCCAAGCTAAGATGCCTGGAGGAGTCCCAGCATGTTGCGAGTTTCAGAGCCATGCTATCTTACCAAACCCCCAGGCATTCCAGGGATGGAGGTTAGGAGTTGAGCTAAAAAGATGTGCTGTTGAACAGCTGGACCAAACAGGATGCCTAGATAGGCTCTGTGCAGGTGATATAGCGTAGTTACTCACCTGTAACAGGTGTTCTCCAGGAGCAGCAGGAATCAGTCCTCACATATGGGTGACGTCGGCGCCGACGGAGCCCTTGCGGAGCAATTTTCCCCAGCTTTCAAAGAAAGCCTTTGGGAACTGCAGCGCGCATGCGCGGTCCCCTTCCCGCCCAAAGGTGCCACCTTGGCCAGTCTGATGACATAGCAAAAAGACAGCAAAAAAATTTGCAAAAAACTAAATCATATGACTGCAACTCCAAGGGGAGGAGGGAGGGTTGTGAGGACTGATTCCTGCTGCTTCTGGAGAACACCTGTTACAGGTGAGTAACTACGCTTTCCAGGACCAAGCAGGAAGTCAGTCCTCACATATGAGACTCCCCAGCTTAAGGCTACCGGAGACCCTAAGCACAAAAATGAGCTCCCTCTAGCTCAGCAGCACAGAAGGAAGGAATCTTCTCTGATTAATCTCCAACCGGTAGCCCAACATCCGGGATGGAGGGTAGGAGTTGCCTAAACCTCGAAGAGATTACGGAGGACTGCCTGTCCGAAAGCACTGTCCCTGCGGGACTCCCTCTCGAGGCAGTAATGGGCCGCAAAAGTCTGGCTCGAAGACCAAGTAGCGGCCCGGCAGATGTCTGCCAATGGAACAGAGCGGAGGTAAGCCACTGACGCAGCCTTCGCCCGAACCCGATGAGCGGTGACTCGACTCTCCAACGAGAGGCCTGCCGTCGCATAAGTCCAAGCGATACAGTCAGCTACCCAGATGGACAGAGTGCGCTTGGAGACAGGGAGCCCCAATTTATTAGGGTCGTAAGACAGGAAGAGCTGAGCCGTCTTACGGTGCTCCCGCGTACGATCGAGGTAGAAATTCAGCGCCCTCCTACAGTCCAGGGTATGCAGGACCATTTCAGCTCGGTTGGAGTGTGGCCTGGGAAAGAAGGTCGGAAGCACCACCTCCTGATTGATGTGAAAAGGGGAGACCACTTTTGGAAGAAACTTAGGGTGAGTCCGCAGGACTACCCTATTCTTGTAGAACCGGAGTGTAGGGAGGATCAGACACCAGGGCCTGCAGCTCACTAACGCGTCTAGCGGAAGTGAGGGCTACCAGGAATAAGGTTTTCCAAGAGAGAAAACGGAGAGGACAGGTAGCCATGGGTTCAAAAGGCGGGCAGGTGATCCGCTGTAAAACCACGTTCAGGTCCCAGTCAGGGGCTGGGGGGGCGCAATGGTGGTTTGAGGAGAAGGAGGCCCCGGGAGAACCGAGCCACGAGGGGGTGGCCGGAAAGAGACCTGCCTTCCACTGGCACATGATGTGCTGAAATAGCACTGAGGTGAACCTTGACCGAGTTGGACTTGAGCCCAAGCTTGGAGAGGGAAAGCAAGTACTGCAAGACCACCGACACCGAGCAGGAGAAGGGATCTTGAGACTGTTGAGCACACCAGTTGGAAAAGCGACGCCATTTAAGGGCGTAGGATTTCCGGGTAGAGGGTCGCCTGGAAGCCAGCACGACTTCCTCCACCTCCGGAGGCAACAGGAGGGGAGCAAGGACTACCCTTTCAGCAGCCAGGCCATCAGATGAAGAGATCTGAGGTTGGGGTGTAGGAGAGACCCCTGATCCTGGGTCAGGAGATCGGGTTGAAACCCCAGAGGCAATGGGGTATCCACCGCCAGCTGCATCAGAAGCGGGAACCACGGTTGCCGGGGCCACCGGGGAGCGATCAGGATCACGGAGGCCTTGTCCTTGAGAACCTTGAAAAGAGTTCGAGACACCAGCGGCATGGGAGGAAAGGCATACAGAAGGCCCGTGGACCATGAGAGCAGAAAAGCATCCGCCGCTACTCGGAGGGGATGCGGTTCCCGAGAGCAGAATCGAGGAAGTTGCCTGTTCAGAGGACTGGCAAAGAGATCCAGTGTGGGGAGGCCCCACCGTAGGAAGATCCGTTGAACCACCAACGGGTCCAATCTCCACTCGTGCGGTTGGAGGATTCTGCTCAGTTTGTCTGCCAGGTGATTTTCTTGACCTGGGAGATAGACAGCTTTGAGGAGGATTCCCCAGCTGACGGCCCAAGTGCAGAGCTTTTGTGCTTCCCGGCAGAGAAGGAAGGAGCCCGTGCCCCCCTGCTTGTTCACGTAGAACATAGCAACTTGATTGTCCGTCTGGACCAGCACAGACTGGTGAGACGTGAGGTGGGAGAAGGCTCTTAGAGCCAGGCGAATGGCCCTGAGCTCCAGGAAGTTGATCTGCTGGGCAGATTCCCACGGGGTCCAGAGACCCTGAGTACATGACCCCTGGCAATGTGCTCCCCAACCCAGGAGAGAAGCGTCGGTCGTCAGAACCTGAACCGGCGGAGGAGACTGGAAAAGCATTCCGAGCACTAGGTTGGGTAGGTGAAGCCACCATCGTAGAGAAGAGACTAGCGGGCTGGAGATGCGTACCGAGTCCGCCAGTCTCCCCGAGGCCTGACGCCATTGAGAGCGAAGGCACCACTGAGCTGGCCGCATGTTCAGGCGGGCATTGGGTCTCACATGGACCGTGGACGCCATATGGCCGAGCAGTTTCAGGAAGAGCCGGGCCGAGACCCGGGGATGGCTGCGAAAACGGCTGGCGAGAGCCATGAGCCGTTGAGCCCTGTCGAGCGGCAGAAAAGCCCGCGCCTGAAGCGTGTCCAATCTGGTGCCGATGAACTCGAGGTCCTGAGAGGGGAGCAAAGTGGACTTTTCGAAGTTTATGACAAAGCCCAAGTACTGGAGCAGAGCCACAGTACGCTGCGTGGCGTGAGTGGCCTCCGTGGCGGACGGAGCCCTGATGAGCCAGTCGTCCAGGTAAGGAAAGACGAAGAGGCCTTGAAGCCGGAGATAAGCCGCTACCACTGCGAGACATTTTGTGAAGACTCGTGGTGCGGAGGATAGGCCAAAGGGCAGTACTCTGTATTGGTAATGATTGCCCGCCACCACAAACCTTAGGTATTGTCGGTGGCTGGGGTGGATGAGGATGTGAGTGTAGGCATCCTTTAGATCCAAGGAGCATAGCCAATCTCCCTGCCGGAGGTAGGGCAGCAGGATTCCAAGGGTAAGCATCTTGAACTTTTCCCTCTCCAGGAAGTTGTTGAGGTTCCGCAAGTCCAGGATGGGTCTGAGGCCTCCAGTTCGCTTTGGTACCAGGAAGTACCTGGAATAAAAGCCGTGACCCCTCAGGTGGTGGGGCACCGGTTCCACTGCCTGTTCCCGAATAAGACTTGCCAACTCCTGAAGGAGTAAGTCCCGGTGAAGAGGGGGTCTCAGAGGCTCCCCTGGAAAGTAGGGGGGAGGTACCTGGTGGAAGTGTAGAAGATAGCCCTCTCGGACTATGTGGAGCACCCAGGTATCTGACGTGATGTTGGACCACCTGTGGGCAAAGTGGACCAGCCGGCCTCCCGTGCTGAGAGAAACCAGCGGAGGGGGAGAGGCTATGCTGAAAGAGTCAAAAGCCCCCACCCTGCGGAGCAGGGGCCGGTGGCGCAGGCTTGGGGGCTTGCTGCCTACGGGATCCGTTACCCCGTCCCTTGGCCTGCTGACCCTGATGGGGAGCTGCGGAGGCCTGATAATGAGGGTAGTGTTTATAGGCAGCCGCCTTCCTCGGGTAAAAGGGCTTTTTCCCCGAGCCCTTCTTCTTCTGGGAAGGGGCAGAGGTTTTCCTGGAGAGCCGAGTCCTGGTGAGAGTCTCTGTCTCGAGCTGTGCAGCCTTCTCGTCCATAGGCTTACCAAAGAGGTTTTCACCTCTGCAGGGGACATCGACCAACTTGTCCTGCACCCAGGGCTCGAGGTCGGATGACTGGAGCCAAGCCTGGCGGCGGGCTCCGATGCCAGCTGCGGCCACTCGAGCCGATGCCTCGAAGCCATCATAGGCTGCTCGAGAAATGAACTTGGAGCACTCACGAATACCAGTGGACAAGGCCAGGAACCTCCGCAAAGGTTCCTCGGAGAGACCAGCAGAGAATCCGGCTAGTTCTTTAGCCAGGTCCCGGAGATACATGCCCATGTAGAGCTGGTAAGTCTGGACCCGACAAGCAAGCATAGAGCCCTGAAAACACTTCTTACCGATGCCATCCAGGCTGTGGGCTTCCCTGCCGGGAGGCACCGAGGAGTGCATCTTCTGGCTCTTGAGCCGATGCATGGCCGATTCCACCACCATGGAATGGTGCGGCAGCTGTGCTTTCTGGAAGCCAGGGCTCTTGCGGACTCGATATATGGCATCGACCCGCTTGCTTAAGACCGGCGACGACGCCAGACTCTCCCACATGCGGAAGAGAAGTCGTTCCAGCATCGGAGGAACTGGTACAGTAAAGTGCTCCTTCGCAGGAGAGTCATACTGGAGGGCATCGAGCTCCTCGGCTCGAGGCTCCTCCTCGGGATCCGCAGGGAAGGCCAAGGCCTTGGCCATATCCCTTACGAAGTCCGAGAACCGGGCATCCTCCGGGGGGGACTGTCTCCGAGGTTCGGACTCGGGGGAGTCAGAAGGGACACACCGAGTCCGAAAAGAACCAGGCGACTCATCCACCTCGGATTCCCAGGCGGACTCCTCGGAGGAGGAGTCGAGCGGCTCCAGTCGGGCGGGCACAGACGCCATCCGCCCCGACGCCGAGGGGGTCGGCGTCGACAACCTCGGCCCCGAACGGGAGGCCGAAGGCGACCTCGACCGAGGATCGACTCGAGCCCGCATGGACTCGAGGATCGGCTCGGTCTCCGGGGTCGACTTAGACGTCGACGTCCCGGCGGTCAGGGCAGAAGCGCCAGCGAGGCCAGCGATCAATGCCCGCTGCTGGTCCATGAAGGCAGTCAAGCTGCGCTCCAAGGCCGTCAACCTGAGTCCGAACTCAGGAGACCCAGCAGCCCCCGACTCGGGCCCCGACGGCATCGGGCCCGACGTCGGACCACTCGGAGGCGAGTCTACGAAGACAACAGCACTTACGTGAGCAGAGGAGTCCATCTCCAGACGAGGCTGTTTGGACGGCCGCTCCAGCTCCAAAGACCCGGGACGGCTGTCGGGGCTATGCGACCTGGCCCTCGAGGAGCCAGGAGCGTCCACCGACGCCACCCTCGCGGGTTTCTTCTTCCGCTGATGTTCCCGGTTAGGGGACCCCCTCTCAGAAGAGCTCCGGCGGTGTTCAGAGCCAGATTCTCTGGACACCGAAGCTTCTGACGAGGTCCGGGTATGGCTGGGGTCAGAGAAGATTCTCTCCCGCTGATGCTGCCGACTCCGCAAAGACTTCGCAGACATTTTGCTACAGGGCCCACAGATCATTTCTTCATGATCGGGGCCCAGGCAACGGAGGCAGCAATCATGTGTGTCGGTAAGAGACATCAGTTTCTTACACTTAACACACTTTTTAAAACCACTGGCGACCATCGAGGGAAAAAGGGCCCCTGCGAGGTCGAACGAGCGGGCCGCCAGGGAAAAATGAAAAAAGGCGCGAAGTTGTCACGAAGGACAGAAAAAACCGAAAAAGAAGGGGAGGCCTCGCAACCGGCGTCGCGAGGCCGGATGGAAAAAGGACCGGCGTCGAACCGAAGAAATACTGAAAATAAGGAAAAATCAACTTTTCAGCGGTGACTAGTAGACAACGTCTGTAGGGCTCCGCGGAAAAAAGAAGACTGGCCAAGATGGCACCTTTGGGCGGGAAGGGGACCGCGCATGCGCGCTGCAATTCCCAAAGGCTTTCTTTGAAAGCTGGGGAAAATTGCTCCGCGAGGGCTCCGTCGGCGCCGACGTCACCCATATGTGAGGACTGACTTCCTGCTTGGTCCTGGAGAATTAGTGGTAATATTGAAAATCAATAAACCAATATGGACCTCACCCATGTAGAAGGGTATATGGAGGTTCATGAGGATTTGTGAAAATGAACCAACAGAATATCCCCAGGGGGTACCTCAATGAAAGAAGAGGTAAACCACTGTGCAAAAAACAGGCTGAGGTAGAACCCTTAGGGTGAGAGGAACAATCCCAGTGGAACTGGGGTAGTTCAATGAGGTAGGACTTAGCGGAAAACGCGGAAGTCTCCATTGGATAAAACTGAAAACTCCTTTGACCTTAAGAGACCTAGTTCTTATAGGAGAGGGAGCTTCAAAGATCTCCATACCACAGGAAGTGGTTGATCATAGAGAACCCTAAGTATGCTGGGACAGCATGGAAAGGGATAGAGAGTATCTGTCGGTCCGTGGTGGAATATATATATAGGCAGACAGACAGAAAGAGTATATGACATATACCTACACACTATCATATATGGTAATCCATATCTATGGAGATAGGTAAATACAGATATATATATATATATATATATATATATATATATATATATAGAGAGAGAGAGAGAGAGAGAGAGAGAGAGAGAGAGATGGGCATAGACATGCAGATGTCCATGTCCATACACATATATACACATACAGCCTCCATAGCCCATGTTCCCTGTAAATAGTTATCTCCCAAGTTATAATGTCCTGTTCAATGTAATTTCAGTTTGTTCAATGTAAACTGCACTGATGCAGAATAGCACGGTATATAAGAGAATGTAATAAATAAATAAATATATACACATATATATACACACATATACATACCCATGTCCACATATAGGGTATGTGGAGAAAGATTTATCTAACAAGGGAGGTACCTGCTTGAGTAGATATTCAGAGAATCCCTACTTCCTGGTTAAGGGTAGGAAGCACAGGGAGTTCTCTCATTGGCAAGAGAAGTCTAGAGTCCTCTAAGAACTCTTGCCCTTGAAAAACCAGGAATTGAGATATACCTGGAAAATGCAGAGGATGTTTTTAATCTGCAGACAGTGAGTCTGAATCCTTCCATAACTCCAGCAGGTAGCTGGAGAAAAAGATGCCATAAAAATACCATATTTACCCTCAATGAGCGTAAAAAGGGGTATGGTGCATTGCTGTGCTCAACATGGATCACGCCATGAAGAATTGAGGATGGAAGGAAAAACCCAGACAGGGATGGTCTATACTGAAAGAAAGAAACCATCCCTGGTGAAGGGGTCCCCTGGAGATGTGCAGCAAACCAGGGAATTGGATAATTCTTTAGGTCTTTTCTTAATTAAAGGCCTGTGACCTTTATTTAAGAAGCCTTTAATGGAAATGGTAAGGGCAAGGAGAATCCACTAAGCCTGACTGGGTAAAGCCCTTCCTAACCATCTGACATTATGTGCTCTCTAATAAGGCCCCATAGTGTAGAGCGCTGCTCCGTAGAGATGCAGAGAGCATGTTGCAGGTTAATTAGAAGAAAACCTGATGTTCAAGAGCCCGCAGGCAGCATGAACTACTCCGCCAAGCCCAAGAATTGGGGAGGCTAAGGAGAGAAGGTAAGGCCTGCAACAATAGCCAGAAAAGGTTGTTAAACCGTCTGGGACTTAGTGGCAAGGCCAGAAACCATTAACAATGGAGAACAAGCCCTGGCTGCTTGGACAGCAAGTCAGTGGTCTAAGCAGTAAGAACCCCTGCAGTTCTAACTATTGATAGGGCAGCTGAAAGGTCCCAAGGTTGGGAAAGAAATACAGACAGAAGTAGGAGAGGTAAGACTCCACTACTGTCTGAGAAGCTGCCAGGAAGAACTAAGAATGCAAAGGGGAGACAACTCTGAAAGACACTGTTAGGGGCTTAAGGAAAAGCCCTCAGTAAAGTGGCATCACTCTTAGAGACCAAATGTCCTGGAAAGAGTGGCAGAGTTGAAAAGAAGACTTATTGAGGAGGAAATCCTTAATAAGTAGTAAGAGAGATGCGGATACAGGAGAAAAGTCAAAGATAAGGGATGGTGACCTTATTGACCGCTGTTACTCCTCTGTGTAGTTCAGAGGACGAGGAGCAACTGTAGTACCTGTAAAGCATAATCATCTCAAGTAGCCCATTGAGCTAATAGATAGGATGTGTCCTTGAGAGGGACATATGTAAATTTTAGGATGGAACCGATGTAGATGCTTGCAGAGGTAAGAATCAAACTACAGGATCTGAACCTCAAGAGGAAAAAAGGATTCAGGGAAGAGTTTATCAGCAACCCTACGGCTGCTGGGTTTGCTGAACCCGTTGAGGTTGTGGTTTCCTGAGCCTGGCTGGGTGATTCCCCTGCCTAGAAACATCTGTATGATGAGTAGAAGATGGATAAAACCTTCTCCCATTAGGGGAAGAAAGCTTAGTAGTAGACTTTCTACAAACTGGGATAGAGGAAGGCGTAGACAAGCCTCTGAAAGCAATAGTGTCAGTAGTAAACTGAGCAGCCTGGAGTAAAGACTCCTTATTAAAGAGATTTTCTCCAGTGCAAGGAGCATTTCCCAGTGCATCTTGTACAGATTTGTCCAAGTCTGAAGCTTGGAGCCAGGCTCTATGTCGTGCTCCTATGGCTATCGCAGAAGTTCTGCTAACAGACTCGAAAGAGTCTAGGGAAGCACGAGTAAGGAACTTAGAAATATTTTGAGCATGATTGACTAGCATAGAAAAATCTGCTCTTTTAGGCTCTGGGAGGAAAGGTGTCAAAAGTAATAAATCTTTTGTGACCTCCTCAAGAGATAATCCCATATAGAAAATATATGAAAGGATTCTTGCTGAAAGCATGGATGCCTGGAAAGTCTGACGTCCAAAGGCATCTAAAGTCTTAGCCCCACGACCTGGCGGATAAGAAAAGTGCTTCTTAGTACTCAACATGCCTCATTACTGATTCTACAACCAGAGAATGATGAGGGAGTTGAGGCTTTTGAAAACCTGGAGAAGGGGGCACCTGGTATAGAAGATCCGTTGCCCTAGAAGGTGTGGATACCATTAAAGGAGTTTCCCACGTTCTAAATAGGAGATCCTGCAAGGTCTGATGCAAAGGAAACATAATGACTTCCTTTGTATTGCAGGGGATCTGTATAGGTTGTGGATCCCCTGGTGCAGGGACTTGACCAGGTATAGAAATGGCAAGTAACTTTGCCATATCAAGCAGAAAAGCTTGAAAAGAAATCTCCCTGGAGGGGAGACCTCAAGGAAGAGGAGGAAGAACTAGATCTGTTGAAGAACTAGCTCTAGCAGCCACCTGTTCATTCAGATTCTGTGGAATAGCAGATCTGGAGGGGTGGAGCATCGGATTATCTTTGAAAGATAGTTGTGGGTACCGATGAAACCCGGTACCACAACTCGTCGGTAGCAAGTCGTCCATGCTAGGGATCGATTCCAAACTCGGTATGGAAGGAAGCGAGCCGGCTAGCATGGGAGGTACCGACACCGATGTCGATACCGGTACCGAGATCGGTACCGTCGGTGACACCGATATATGAAGATCAGCCTGTAATGGCACTATTGGTACCATGGTAACCGAATGTGGCAGACCTTGATCATTGGTGGAATGTCTACGGTACCGTCTGAAGTTGGTACCGAGACGAGTCGGTACCCAGTCATCCAGACTAGAGATCGATTCTAGACTCGATATCGAAAGAAGCGAGTCTATCGATGCATATCGGGAGGGGACCGACGTGGATACCAGCATCGGTACCGGGACCGATGTGGGAAGATCGGTCGGTAGCGGCTCTAACGGCACCGAAGATACCTAGAGTGCTCGACTGCAATCATCGGCGTGGAATGTTTCATCCATCACCATTGCCGATGCCGGTGTACCGGCACTGCTCAAAGCAGATACCACCACCGGGCATGGCTCAGGCATGTTCACCGAGGTAAAAACCCCGGGAACAACCTGAAACCCTGTTAGTGCTGTGGAGACAGAAGCCTCCCGCCGGGGTTTTAAAGCCAAAATGTCCTCGGGAGCAAGCCGAAAGGCATCTCTATGAAGGACCTGAGGACTGGCTAATCTTTACAGACTTTTGTTTGGTTACCTGATCCTGCAAAAAAGAAGATGGAGCTGGTACCTTCAGGAGTGAGGGGAACGGCGTATCGAGTTGAGCTCGATGCTGAAAACTTCTTGCAGAAATAGAAGTGCAGGAGGGACAGTCCAGCGGATTGTGTTCAGGTCCCAAACATGAAAGGCACCAATTATGGGTGTCTAAAAGTAATTTGGTAGTGCCACAGTTAAAACACTTTCTAGTGGCTAGAATTTCCATGAGGGAAATGTAAAGGCCTAGCAGGCCAAAGCCTGTCAGGCACCAAATAGGAACAAATTTCCTACAGAAGGAAATATCTGTAAAAGAAAAGAAGAAGAAAACACCGGCGGTACCGGTGCGTTGAGGGAAGGTAGACGCGACCACAAGAAAAAAACAAAAAAATAAAAGGAAGAATTTTCTGCGGTGACAGGAGGACGTCCTGCCGGCTCCACGGAAAAATGAAAACTGAGGAGAGGCAGTTGGGAAAGGCAGGAAGGCAGCACGCAGGCGTGTTGGGATGCTTCCAAAAGCGTTCTGATTGGATGCTGGGGAGCGTTCCCGCGCAGACTCCGTCGGTACCGACATACCCATATGTGAAGACTCATTCCTGCTTGTTCCTGGAGATATAAACTACACTGCGAATGGGCACATCTCCAATACGTATTCAGATCTCCAGAGCAATGCAGAACATTGGCTTGGGCCCTATATTAAATAACTGTACATAAGGTTTTGCTTACAATACTAACATTATAAGTGCATAACTAACATTAAGGAGGGTTATTAAAACCCCAAGGACTGAATTTTTAAACCTCTGAACAACAGACAACACAATGGGAGTAAACGGGGGCCAACTGACTGAAGGACGGTAACACTCAGCATACACATCCATGAATTAAAAATTAAGAGGCTGATAGTCAAAGGATTATGCTCCTAAATTGGCTTCTCTGAAAATGTACTATAGCCAAGTGCCTAAATTTATATTCAAAATTTCACTAAACGTCTAAATTTAGGTGCATAAAAAAGATGGATGGTAATAGGACTGGATTTAAGACCTTGACAATTTTTCTTGGATATCAAGTAACCAACCAAAACTTAGGTCAAAAGTGCACCCCCCACTGCCCAAAAAAGATATATTGCAGTTACTATTTTAGGGCCTGATTTATTAAGATGTTTTCCCATTTTCAATGGGAGAAAGCTTAATAAAATCAGGCTCTCAATAGGCCACTACACAGTGCTACCTGAATGCAGTGGCCCCACCCGTTCCCTCTCCCACAACCCCCACTCGATCCCTTAAACTACTCCTGCGTGTGCGTGTTGGGTAGGGGCGTATGAGAGGTCCTAGGATATGGTGGAGTACTTGTGCATGTGTGTTCAGTCCTGGGGTGCATGTGTGTGGCCTTGGTCCTAGAATGGGGTGCCTGCATGTGTGTGGTGAGAGAGGGGTGCACCTTTTGCATATACATATTGTGCCCTTTACTTCCCATGAACTCTTCCCTCCCAACTCTGTTTCTCTTTACAAGCTCTCCTCTTCTCTCTCTCTCCTTGCACTCACTCCCTGCCCTCCAATCCCCCCCTCAACATTCTTTATTAAAGTTAACCTGTTGTCTCTTAAAATTTCTTCAGCCTGTGTGCTCTTTTCTTTTTTGCAGACTTCAGCGGTTGTAGCCATTTTGCCCACAAGGATCCCATCTCCTGCAGGCAGAGTTGGCCAGTTTCTACCATGATTATGGCCTTTTGCATTCCTATCTGTGGACAACCAGCACTGGCCACAATCACAGCTTTTGGCAGCACTTCTATCCACAGGAGATGGGATCCTCATGGGCAGACAGTTTTGCTAGAGGCTGCAATCATGGCCTTTCCACCCCACACATGTGCTCCGAGCCTCACAGTGACCTGGCACCTGGGGTTTATGAGCTCTGATCTAGGATGAAGAAAAAAAATTAGCATTGATTTTCAGCACTAGGCTCAAATCAAGGCAAATGTAATACAGACTTAGCTTTATAAAGCATAATTTTTAAGCACCTAAATTAAGGTGAATTTTTATATGAAAACTTAGGCTACAAAGTCTGGCTGGAAATATAACACAAACATAGGAGTTTAACTTAGGAGACCAGTTTTGTTTTCTTTTTTGTTGGGGATTTTTTTTTTTTTTTTTTATATCAAGGTCTAAGAATTCACTGCAGGTGACAATCCGTGCTAACTTTACCAAACGTGTACAATGGATCTGCACAAATGTGCAAAACATGCAAATAAGATGAACAACTCATTAGCTATTGTCATTCTACACACAAAACAGAATTAAACTGAGGTACTGCAACCAGAAAAATTTAGTAGCTATTAAGGTAGGTCAGACCTTGACAAATTTTGTGCAAATTTAGGAGCCAGGCTACATTCTTAAGAACCAGTGCCGGTGACCTCCTCATGCCTGGTTCTCTCATGCTGGTCCCATGTTCTCAAGTTTCATGAGACTAGTGCCTGAGTTACTAAACTGTGTGTCATCTTTAGATAACAGCTATAGCTTCATATAGTATGTGTCTGTGTGGGTGCGTGATGCAATGGTGGTGTGCCAGTCTGTGTGTGGGATGCACTGGTGGGTGCCCTTGTGGGGGGTGGTATGCAGGGCTACGGCATATGTGGTGTACATATCTGTCCTACAGAGGTGAGGTGAGTGGGTACGAGCACGCAGGGCTGGCCCGTCTATTGTGCGAGAATGTTGTTCGCACAGGGCCCCATGCCAACAGCATCCTGCACATGTTGTTTAGCTTCCGGCAGGGCTGGCTTCAGAGGGAGCTGGGGAGGTCCGAGGCCCCGGCTCACCTCTCTACAGCCGTAGAGAGCACTGTTTTTCCTCACTTTGGCAGCTGTGTTCTAGTGTAGGCTGCTGGCGCGACGGAGGTAAGAGCATTTCCTGTTTCCCAGCACTCAGCATGCCTGCAGCCTACACTAGAACATAGCTGCCGAAGTGAAGACAGCACTCTTCACTTAGACGGCTGTAAAGAGGTAAGCCAGAGCCTCTCTGGCTCCTTCTAAAACCAGTCAGATAGGCACAGGGCTCTTCGGAAGGGGGGGCACTAGGACTGGAAATGGGCTGATGGGGCTAGGATAGGACTAGAAAGGGCTGATGGGGGGGCTATGACAGAACTGCAAATGGGCTGATGGAGGGCTAAGATAGGACTGGAAATGGCAGATAGGAGGCTGATAGGACTGGAAATGGCAGGTAGGAAGCTAGGATAGGACTGGAAATGGGCCGATGGGGGTGGGGCTTGGACTGGAAATGGGCTGATGCAGGGGGATGGGAGAATGGGACTGGAAGGGAGCGGATGTTGGGGGAGGACTAGAAGGTGATGAGCTGGGGGAGTGAGGATGGAAAGGGGAAAAGATTATGTGGGAGGGAAGAAAAATCTACGATTGGCCAGGTTTTCCCTCATTAACCAATTCGTCTCTGACTCTCCCCCCGCCCCTCCCCCTCTTCTAGATACTTGGCTTGGGCATCCACCCCATCCTGGAATAACCATTTACACCTCCTGCATACTTGTAATTCTTTGCTGGCAGGAGAAAAGGCAGACCCCCTCCTGCTGGAACATACTGTCGATCTGACATCTACACCACCTAACAATTCAGGGTTTCACGTCGTGGCAAGAGAAAAAGAGAGCAGAAGCCCTATGTTTTGGATGCAAAGGGATGGAAGAGAGAGATCATGGGCTACAGGTCCTGCATTATGGATGTTGTGATACGAAGGAATTGTAGGGCGAGGGGCCCTGGTTTGAATGTTAGAGACAGATTTCAGAATAGAAAAATAGTGTATTAAGGCTGTATCCAGAGTGCAGCATTGTAAAAATGCAAATGCAAATACATAGGGAGAGACATAACTAGTCAAGAGATAATGCTTCTGTATAGAATGGTGGCAAGATCTCACCTAGAATATTGAGTTGAAATTCAGAGGCCATACCTTCAAAAAGATAAGCAGGCTGGAGGTGGAGGAAGACTACCAAAATGGATCAGAATAGACACCAAAAGCCACAAGAGACAGTGCTTCTGAACTAAATCTATACACCATGAAGGACAGAAGTACAACTCTGATTGCTCCGTTTATGTTTTGATTTAAGCAAGATATAAGTGAAGTTCGGGCAGTGGGGCAGAGATCCATGTATATTCCAGTTCAGATCAGTCATAGGATTGAGAAGGCTCCTTTATATGATTCAATTTGCCTTCAAAATAGATCTTTATAATCAACCTTACTGGCTTACTGCTACTAGTGGCAAAATGGGATTTTGGCCTGCGGGGAGGGGGGGGGGGGGGCATTTGCTTTAGATAGATGCATTAAATGTCCAATCTTTAAAGAATGGTCCTTTAGTTTAAACACAGAAACATGTCAGCAGAAAGGCCATATGGCCTATCTAGTCTGCCCTTCCATATCAAATACTATAGTCCCTTTATTTCCTTTAGAGATGATCTGTGTTTGTCCCATGCTTCCTTGAATTCAGATACTGTCTTAGTCTCTACTACCTCCACTGAGAAACTATTCCATGCATATACCACTCTTTCCGTAAAGAAATATTTCTGCATATTACTCCTGAGTTTATCCCTTTCACCCTCATCCTATGCCCCCTTGTTGTAGAACTTGCTTGCAGTAGAAAGAAGCTCTCCTCTTGTGCATTTATGCCATGGAGGTATTTAAACGTCGCTATCATATCTCCTCTATCCCATCTTTCCTCTAACAGATATATATTAAGATCTTTGTCTGTCCCCATATGCTTTATAATGAAAACCACTGACCATTTTAGTAGCCACTCTCTCCATCGACTCCATTCTGTTTATATCCTTACTCCAGATAAGGTCATACCAAAGACTTAAAGAGAGGCACTATCACCTTCTGCTGACCAAAGCTTGACTATCAACCTGCAACACTGCTCTGCAGGCAAGAGGGGGTTCGTCTGGGAGCTGAACCCAGAACCTCTCGCACCCTAAGGGAGAATCATACTCCTAGACCAACAAGTTTATGATTTAATTTTCACAATATGGCTTACATATACTTGTTCTGATAGAAATGTGGCTTCAGGAAGGTGAGCATCATCTTTTGGTTCAGGCCTGTTCACTTTTTCATATTTTTGCTGTTAATTGCTCTACAAAACATGATGGAGGTATGGAGCGTTTAATATCAAAATTGTCTACAGTTAAACTGGCAATTCATCCGCTACTTCTGTCAGAGGCTCTTTTATTAAAGAAAGAAGGCACTCCTCCTTTGTTTTTGTTACTTATTTACAGAGCTTCTTTGGCACCAGCAGACTCATCAGAAGAGTTGCTACTGTTAAATATTGCCTTGATTCATGGGAGTGTGTTGATTATGGCTGATCTCAGCATACATATGGGTCGCCCTACAGAGGGAATGAAGTAGAGCTCTTGCAAGCTCCTGAGAAACTAGGTTTTAGCTTGTTAAGTTCTATGTCTACACATTTTAAAAGGTCACAATTTAGATCCTATATTTTGGAATAGAATGGGTCCATCCCCTATTATTTTCTCTTATTTAATATCTTGGCTTGACTTATCTAGTAAAATCACAAAAATATTTGGGTCTTCTTTATTAATGAGTACTTCCCAGTAACAAAAAATTCTAAATTCAATATTCCTAAACTATCAGCAAATCTCAGATAAACAATGGGCACCAATTCTGGGTTGTGTATCTCCAGTTATGTGCTTGTTTACATCAATGATCTATAGTAGCAGATCATTGATGTAAACAAGCACATAACTGGAGATACACAACCCAGAATTGGTGCCCATTGTTTATCTGAGATTTGCTGATAGCTTAGGAATATTGAATTTTTGATTGAATGTAGGAAAATTTTTTGTTATTGACTTATCTAGTAACTTTTTCAGTACTGAGATCACGGTCTCTTATAACTGTTAATCCGCAGGTGAACATGTCAAGATAACTGTTAATCCGCAGGTGAACATGTCAAGGCAGCTTACATATTTGGATAGGGAGGAATTTTGTAATGAGTATTTCATTATTAGAGGGCTCTGCTACTCTGACTCTAGAAGATAAATGTTTTAGGGTGGAATCATTCTTTGAAGATTACTTTGGATAGTTTAGTTCCATTGACATACATGGGATGCTCAGAGCAAGAAAAAAAATCCAAACATGCAGTTTAACAAAGATGCAGAAGACTGCTTAGAGTGATGAAATGGAAATGGCAGAACCACCCGTTTCTAGTATCTTGGTCAGAATATTGGTGTCAAATTGAATATAAAGTGAATATAGGTGTCAAACTGAATATAAAGTGGAGTGGAGGAGTGGCCTAGTGGTTGGGGCAAGGTACTTCAGGCCGGAAGGTCGGGAGTTCAAATCCCACTAGAGGACAGCAACCTGGGGCCGGAAGGACTGGGGTTTCTAGTCCAACAGGGGCTCCTTGTGGTCTTGGGCAAGCCACTTAACCCTCCATAGCCCATGTTCCCTGTAAGATAGTTATCTCCAAGTTATAATGCCCTGTTCAATGTAATTTCAGTTTGTTCAATGTAAACCACACTGATGCAGAATAGCACAGTATATAAGAGAATGTAAATAAATAAAATAAATAACGGTAATTCAGGAAAAAAAGATTAGGTTATTGGTTCAAACAGTAAAAAGTGTAACTAATCCCCAGGCATCATTTTCAGGGGTGAATAGGTTATCTCTGGTGGATTCTTTCCCCAACAGGGATGAGATCTATTTCCCCAGATCTGTATGCGTTATTTCTGGAAAAAATGACAAATGTTCTGAATCTATTTATTGACACAGCAGGTTCCATAGTAAATTCCACAGAACATCCTTGGTTAGAACCTATGCAAGGTTCTGTAAGTAGTATCTTGGCTTCTTTTCATGTACAGACTGCTTTTAGTCTATGAATTCATCTACTTCTACAGCAGACCCAATTCCATACTTTTTATTGAAGAAGAAAAAATACTAACTTTCACCACAGCTTATGAAACCTCTCAGTTTGTCACAGGGCATAGTCCTTACGATTTGGAAGGAAGTCATTCATTCATCCATTGTTTAAAAAAAAAAAAAAAAAGCAGCTCATCTTCATCCATTCATTTTGTACAATTTTAGGCCAGTTTCAAATCTACCTCTTTTTTTTTTAAAGCAAAATCTACAAGAGAAAGTTGTGGCCCACCTCATTACTTTCTGTAATGCAATGAACATATTTCACCCCAAGCAGTTGGGATTTATGGTGAAAGAGTACCAAGAAAGATTTATACACATCTCAATTCCCATAAAGCTGTTTTATTAATTCAGTTGGACCAGAGTGTAGCGTTTTATTTGGTGGACCATTCACCATTACTTGCTAGACTGGAGAAGATTGCTTTATCTGGTATTGTTTTGCACTGGCTTTATTTAATTTAATTTTTTGAGAGAACCTTCAAGGCTAAAAATAAATCTCTACTGTTCTGTCTGAATCTTGCAAGGGT
The DNA here is from genome assembly GCA_033557465.1 of Ichthyophis bannanicus. NCBI lineage: Eukaryota > Metazoa > Chordata > Amphibia > Gymnophiona > Ichthyophiidae > Ichthyophis > Ichthyophis bannanicus. Next base: position 1,365,348,509 of record CM066032.1, on the reverse strand, counting down.
TGATATATCTATTAAAATGCTCTTTGGGTATGTTATGAGATGCAAAAAAAAGATTGCAGTATAATATCTTAGCATTAGTGAAAAGGGGTTTTGTGGCCTGGAGGAAAAACCATACCCTTAGGTCTTGTTTAGATTTTAAATCTTTAAAAACACACTCATTTTGTCTCTTGTAATAACAAAATTGGATTATTGCAAATTTGCAATTTGTTAGTAGGAAATTTCATGGATAAAGTTGAAGCAGATTCAAATGTTACAAGAATGGCGCAGCAAGGATCATATATGGGACTAAACGATATGACTGTGTCACTCCCTTGCTAAAAGAATATCATTGGTTAATGATTCAGTTCCGGATAAACTTTAAGATAGCTTTCCAGATATTTTTGAGATTTTGCATGCTAGAGTTCCATCATACCAGTTTTCTTTGTTTATTTATTTTAACAGGTTTTCTTATACCGCTTTATCATTTCAGTCAAAGTGGTTTACATTGTAACTTAAACTTGATAATGTACATTAAATAGGGACACTGATAACCTCCATTGTCTCAGAAAAAAAACAAGTGACTTGCCCAAGGCCCCAAGGAGTGCTAGCCTGAATAGAACCCTGGTCTCTTGGTTCCCAAGCCAGTGCTCTAACCATTAGGTTACTCCTTTATCTGTTCCTCAACGTAGTCTAAAATTTCAGCAGGCAAATCTTTTAGTTATTTCTTCATACAGGATTCTATGTTATGCATCCACATGTAAATCTGCTTTGCAAGTGTGGCTCCTTCTCTTTGGGACTCACTTCCGATTATAGTCTGTCAAAACGCCCAACTGAAAATTTTAAAATCAGCCTTTAAGACATGGTTTTGAATAGGTATTTATGATGGGATAGCCTCAATTATAGGTGTTTCATCTTCCCTTCCTTTTGTTTCTACAATTGGACATGTAGGATTATGGATTAAATGTGCTATTACTTTGTACCTATTGTTTTGTGTCTTTTGTCAATTTAAGAGATTCCTGGATGCTCTCGTCTGATGTTTGTTATTCATTGAAATTGTAACCAGAGCAGTATATAAAATACTTTCAAATAAATAAAATATGATAAGAATAGCATTTCCAAATCTTTTCAAGTCTGAGGCACTCCTACACTAACAGACAACACAACTCATAAGGCCAAAAGCAGAGAATAAGACAGAGGCTGTCTTAGGGGTTTTCCTAATAAAGCTGCAATATCAACCACTGTTTGGCACAGCCATAGTAACATAGTAAATGACGGCAGATAAAGTCTAGCATGGTCCATCTAGTCTGCCCAGCAAGATGGCAAGAGCAGGTGCACCTGTCGCTCTGTGTAGGCCACCCCTCCCCATGTCTTTGTTTAGGGTGAACCCACCACTCCATGTAGAACACCCCTATTTGAGACATTAGATGGTTCAGAAGTTAGATGGTACCGTTAATTTTGTTTTTATCCTGTTGCTGTAAAGGGATCCACTGTGTTTGTCCCATGCTGTTTTCAATTCCGTCACCGTATTTGCCCCCACCACTTCCATCGGGAGGGCATGCCAAGCATCCACCACCCTTTTCAGTGAAGAAATATTTCCTGACATTGCCTTTCAATTTACCACCTTGCAGCTTCATGTTATGCCCTCTAGTTTTACAGCTTCCCCGTCTTTGGAAGAGGTTTGTTTGTTCATCATTTCTCTTTAAGTATTTAAAGGTCTGAATCATATCTCCCCTGTCCCTCCTCTCCTCCAAAGTGTACATATTTAGGTCTTTAAGTCTCTTCTCATAAGGCTTCTGACGCAGGCTCCAAATCATTTTGGTCGCCCTCCTCTGAACAGTTTCCAGTCTTTTTACATCTTCTGCAAGATATGGTCTCCAAAACTGAACACAGTATTCCAAGTGAGGCCTCACCAGTGACTTGTACAGTGGCATAAGTACCTCTTCCTTTCTGCTGGTAATCCCTCTTTGTATGCAGCCCAACATCCTCCTGGCTTTTGCCACCGCCTTCTCGCACCGTTTTGCCACCTTGAGATCATCAGAGATAATCACACCAAGGTCTTTCTCCTGCACCATGCATACCAATCTCTCGCCCCTTATTGTGTACATTTCCCTTGGATTTCTGCTACCCAAGTGCATGACACTGCACTTTTTCACATTAAATCGTAGATGCCAAGCATTAGACCATTCTTCCAGCTTTTGTAGATCTTTCCTCATGTTAGCCACTCCCTCAGGGGAGTCCACTCTTGCAAATTTTTGTGTCATCTGCAAAAAGACAGACTTTTCCATTCAGTCCTTCAGCAATATCACTCACAAATACATTGAACAGTGCTGGGCCCAGGACCGAACCCTGGGGCACCCCGCAAAACACCTTCCTCTCATTCGAGTGAGCTCCATGTACCATCATCTTCTGTTGTCTGTAAGTCAACCAATTTCTAATCCAGTTTACCATCCTGGGACCCATCCCCAAGCTACTGAGTTTATTGACAAGCCTCCTATGAGGAACAGTATCAAAGGCTTTGCTGAAATCCAGGTAGATGACATCCATTGCATGCCCCTGATCTAGTTCCTTGGTCACCCAGTAAAGACCAGTATAGTCCGTCCAGTAAGGTGGCTAGAGTGGTTGTAACTGCAGCTCTGTACAGGTGTGTGTCTCTCTCCCCCCCCCCCCCCGGGTCTGTGTTCAGGGTTGCACTTGTTGCTCTGTGCAGGTAAGTCTCCATCTATTAAAAGATATTTAAGTCGGCTTTGATTTCATCCTCTTCCTATAAAAGGGATCCACCACGTCTGTCCCATGCCATTTTGAATTCTGTCACTATTTGCTCCCACCACCTCTATCGGGAGGGCATTCCATACATCCATGCCCTTTCAGTGAAAACGTATTTCCCGATGTTGCTTTTAAGTTTACCGCCTTGCAGCTTCATCGTATGCCCTCTAGTTTTACAGCTTTCCCTTCTTTGAAAAAGGTTGGTTTATTCATATGATACAGACTTTTAAATACTTATAGGGTATCAATCTCCCCTGTCCCTTCTCTCCTCCAGAGTGTACATATTTAGGTCTTCAAGTCTCTTATCATACGTCTTTTGGTACAGGTTCTGTATAATTTTGGTCACCTTCCTCTGAAGGATTTCACATCTTTAAATGTCCTTTGTGAGATATGGTTTCTAAAACTGAACACAATACTCCAAGTAAGGCCTCACCAATGACTTCTACAGGGGCATTAATACCTCCTCCTTTCTGCTGGTTATTCTTCTCTGCATGCACCACTTTCACAGCCTGCATGTGCTGCCTTGCTTATTAATGTATGCCTCTATCATGGCACTGCCTGAGAGCACTGACTGCCTTGCCCTCCAGCATGGACCAGAACCTCTCCAGGAGTTGGACGAAAGACCCTGGGACTCTAGTTTGTCAAACAGGAGGCTTTCTGCAGGGACCAGCATTCCTCTGCAACCTGGCATGGACAATGAACTTCTCGGCTCAAAAGGCAGGCATCCATGGCAACATATCACAATCTAGCACCACAAGAAGCATTCAATCCATCAGAAAACGAGTCTGCAGCCATCAGGCTAGCTCCCTCTTAATCTTCCAGTGAAGAGGGAGACGCTGATCTAACAAATGAGAGCAAGGAGACCAGCAAATCAAAGCACCTCTGCAAGGGGTACACATGCACTCTGGCACCAGCTCCAGAGTCAAAGCTATCAATCCCAGGAGTTGCAAGTAGTCCCATGCCCTGGCAGCTGCCTAAAAACAAAAAACCCTCAGAGCTGCACTGGCAGTTTTACCAATCTTTTCAGGATGAGAAAAACACTCTACCCATGTGAGTGTTGAAACAGGCACCTAGATATTCCAAAGTCCAAAGGGAGTTAAGCTGAACTGGGGTTAACTTATGACCCACACAGCCTTTTCAGCATCTGGTTCACCTGGGATATATGTACCATAGACTTCCCCAGGAAGTGGGACTAAACCAGCCCATCATCCAGGTATGTGTTAACCTACATCCTCTGCTTGTGCAGGAAAACCACTATAATTATTACAATGTTCGAGAAGCTGCGACAAAACCAAAAGGCAAGGACCGAAACTGGAAATAGCAGCCCAGAATACAAAAACAAACACAGAAACAGCTAATGTTTATCCAAGACAGGAATATTGAAGTATGCCCCAAAAAGATCTAAGGGAGGTTAGAAATTCCCCTTGTCCTATTGATACGACTGACTTGTGGATCGCCTTGAGGAACTGGGGCACTCAGCTTGGTATCGAGTGCCTTCAGATCCAGAAGAGGAAGGAAGGACCCCTCTTTCGTTGGTACTAAGTAGTAAATGGAATACTGCCCCAGCCTTGTTCTGCAGATGGCAGAGGTATGATAACCTGCAACTGCAGGAGACGCTGAAGAGTTTGCTTGATTGTCGCTCACAGAGCCTCAAGGAAACACCATGAAAACCTCTCAAAGAAGCTCTGCAAACTCAGCACATAACCCTGATTGAGGACCAAGGACCCATTGGGCTGATGCAATATGACTCCATTCCAAACAAAACAGCTAGAGCCGCCCCCGAATGCCTGCCCCCTCAGAAAAGGATCAGCTGGATCTCAAGTTTACTGGCTCCTGAGGAGGTTCCAACTGAGTGCCAAAAGTGCTGGGATCCATGAAAGGACTGACCTCTTGGGTTTAGACAAATAGGAGGAAACAGCCATAAACGGCCATGCCAGAACTCTTTCTGGTCTTGAAATGCCTGCCCCCCCCCCCCCCGCCCGCCACCTTCCCTACTATGCTCTGCAAGAACCACCGCTGGTCTTATCTTACAGGAATCTCTGTGGGTGAGCCTCTCCCAAGTCCTTCACCAGCTTTTCTAGGTCTTTCCCAAAGAACAACTTGCCATTAAAGAGCTGCCTTCTCAGCCACATTTGAGCACAGCATCAGCAAGCCAATTTCAGAGCCAGAGCTAGATCCAACTCTGGGCTGCCACAGCCTTCGCCATGGCCTTAGAAGACATCCTAATGAAGTTGTACATGGCATCTGCCACAAATAACACTCCAGACTCTGATTTCATGACCTCCGTGCTGTCCTACAAAGCACCACCAGAAGGCCCAAGGCTGGAGCTGTATAAAGTATTCTTGCAGCAGACTGCCACTCTTTTATTGCAAGTCTCCTTCAATGAAGTGTTACCTTCCACCAGAATGGTCATGTACTTCAAAATTGCCATAATCGTGGCATCCACATTTGGGACCCCAAAAGGTTTTTCTACCTATTCTTGGGGCAGAAGATGCAGCTGAGCCAGGACCTTAGTACCCCTCAGCCGCTCCAGTGCCTCCCACTGAGAGGACAAGAGCTTTTGCAAGGGCTCAAGAAGGAGGGGGGGGAGGAGGTTGAAGGGCCACCACCATCTCTCCAGGATAGGATCCATTTGAGAAACCTATAATAGACAAAAGGTATGCAAGGCCCCTATGGCATCCTGAATGAGAGTAGCCAGGGCCTTCCTGTGAAAAATACAAAATCACTAACTGATCTTCTCCCTCTGTTGGCTCACCCACTGGACGGCACAAAGAAAGCAGGACAAAGGACCAACCATGGAAAGAGAATTTTTATTAAACCTAAGAGGTCAATCCAACACTAGTTTCAGCCGGGAGGACTTCTTCAGGGGTTAAAGACAAGTAATCCTCTCTAGTCCTTAGGGGATAAGGCTGGGCTCCAGGAGGAACGGACAGGTGAAAGAAGAAAGGGGCACTTAACTCCCTTACCACCAGAGGGGGAGACCTCAAAGGGTCTCAGAACCATGTGAAGGGGGCTAGCAAGCAACTACCAAAGGTTTAAAACAGCACATGAGCTGTTTTAAGGGTTGCTGCTCAAAGCTAACCAAAAAACAAGCCCTGGGTCCCCAAAAGCCCCTTCAGGAGTCTGTTAGCTTGAGGCTGTGACTGCCTCAACACACTCCCCTTCAGCAGGGCTCATGTGGGCTTCCAAGATAGCTGCTATTCCCACCAGTGGAGAGAGGGGGGAAATCGCCACTAGAGATATGGCAGAGGCAGAAAATCAGTATGGTGTCCCGGCAGAGCTGAAAAAAATGTGCCCCAAGGTTTTTCCATTGCATTCGGGGCACAAGGAGCCAGCCAAGGAGCTCAGTCGACAAACCACAAAAAACGCACAACTCCATACACTGGCATGGCTGCAGAACTCAAAAAATAGATAGAGGAAAAGAAAAGAAAAAAAAAAAGGCAGTGTAAACGGAACCGACTAGCAAGGAAATCCTCTTACCCAACTGTTGCCTACACAAGCCTAGGAAGCCAGGCTACCTCAAGGGTTTTTTTTTCTTTGAAATTGCTTTAAGTAGCACAAGAAGGCCAATTAAAGCAGTAGAGCCAAACTAAAAACCACTAGCAAAAACTAGAAACAGAATAGAACATGCAGACATAGGACAGTAAGAGGGAGGGGGGCTTGGTCCCAGACTGACTGCCCCATGGGGTCTTCCTGCTTACTCTCCAGTCCACCAGCACTAGAAACCCATGGGTAACAGTGCTGGACATGGGGCAACTGCTGGCTTGAGAAGACAATGGTGTGTCCAAGCATCAAGCAAACGTTGGGCCAATGAGCTCAAATACACAACAAGACAGCGATCTCGGCCAGGGGAGACAGGCCTAACTGCACTGCTGTACCAAGTCATACACCTTGCCACCTACTGAAAGCTGTTCTAGTCTGCCTCCACCTGCTGGCTGAGGAGCACAACCCACTCATCTACACAGCAGATAAGGAAGGTGAAATTAGGTCTTGTCTTGCTAGACTTAATTGACTTTCCTTGAGTACCTCCAGTCCAGTCCCGACCTGTGGGTTGATACACCTCACCAGCAGCTTGGAGACTGAACATATCAAACTTGATGGCATTAGAATAGACAGCTGGCATCACCCACCAGCTCCAGTAGTCTATAGAAAAAGCAGACCCATAGGAGCAACAATTAAGAAAAAAACTAGATAAAGAGAGCAGTAAAAACCTTTATGTCCCCAAAACAAGCAGCCAGCCCCCCCTAAACCAAGAAACCAGCTTCACCAAACTACCTACACATACAAACCTGACTGCGAAAGCCAGGGCCACTTTAGTCTTCGTCTTCTCCAGGTGCTGCTCACCTAATTGGCAGATACCATACAACGACCGGGGTGGGTTTGTTTGTTTTTTTTGCACCTCTTAGAACAAAAGAAGTGGGCACCTCTAAAGGAACCCCTATGCGCAGATGGTACTACACCCTATTCTGTCAGACCTCTAACACCTAGATGGACTTCTTCAGGCCTGCGGTCACCATATGTAGCTGAAATACAGGGAGGGTCCAGAATTGGACTGGGGGTTCTTAAGGAAAGTCAGTTAGCAGGTAAAGCCTATTGTCACCTCTCTTATCGTCCCTCTAGTCCAGTACTGACCTGTGGGATGTACCATAGCTATACTAACCTTGGAGGGACCTGCGAGCCAGGCCTGTAGCACCACCAAACCGAACCTCGCATCCACTGCCACCTGAACATCCAGATAATGCTTCAGAAAGGTATGCAGGGATGACCATGTTGGCACCCTACAGATGTCCACTGGTGGGATCAGACTAGATTCCGCCCACAACGTGGCTTGAGTCCGGGTTTAATGAACCCTCAACCCCCTGGGCAACTCTCTATCGCAACAGGTAAGCCAAGAAGATGCTTCCTTCACCCACTGAGAAATGGAGACCTTGGAAGCAGCCTTTACGAGGCTCTCCAAAAACAGGACCAAAAAAAAAAAAAATGATACCGCCCGACTTCCAAAAACCTGTTCTATCCTCTTCAAAACACTGCAACCACCAGTGGGCATCCAAGGACCTAAGAGATCATGGCCTGCTCCTTCCACCCCCGAGAACAGCAGCAGATTTACCGGTTGAATCAGATGAAAGACCAAGAGCACCTTGGGTAGAAAGGAAGGCACCGGCCAGAGCACCACCCTCTCCTTAGACATGGAGAGAAAAGGCTCGCACGACGACAGCACCTGAAGTTCTGAAATCCTCCAAACTGAACAAATTGCCACCACAAAAAACCAGTCAGTCTTCAACATCAAATCCTTCAGCGTGGACATACTCAACAGCTCAAAGGGTGCCTCTCTCAACACAGGTAATATGAGATTGAGGTCCCATGGAGGAACTACTGCCCTCACAGGAGGGTGAACTTGCTTCAACCCTCGAAGAAAGCTGACGATGTCCGAATGGGCCGCCAGGGACACGCCTTGGGCCGTTCCCTGGTAGCAAGTTATGGCTGCCATTTGCTCATGAAATGAATTGCCGGAAAAGCTCTTTTTCAACCATGCATGCAGAAAAGTCAGAATATCCAATACAGATGCTGACAGGGGCCAACAGCCATTGCCCACAAACCAACCTTCAAAGACACGCCACACTCAAACGTAGGACAGAGAGATGGAGCTCTTCTGGACCTTCAATAAGGCCAAGATAACTATGGTCAAGTAGCCTCATTTTCTCAACTGAACCCTTTCAAGAGCTAGGCTGTCAGTGAGAATCGATCCACCTGAGGCATCAGAACTGGCCACTGCGAAAGCAGGTCAGCACAAGCTGGCAGGCACCAAGGACTGTCCACCGCCAGCCTGACCAAATTGGCACACCAGTCTCCACAGCAATTGGGAGCAACCAGGATGACAAGCCCTGGATGGGCCTCTATCCGCTGTATCATGCACCCTATGAATGCCCATGGAGGTAACACATACAGAAGCCTGTTTGTAGGCCACCACTGTACCAACACATCCAGTCCCTCCAACATTCGCTCTCTCCTCTTGCTGTAGAAGCGGGCCACCTTCGCAGCCACAAAGGTCACCATTAGATCCATGATCGGTGGCCCCTATCAACTACTAGTTGCACAAAATTCTCCTTTTATTAATTTTATTTTTTATTTCTGTATTTTATATACTGCTTTATCCATGTAATCAAGGCAGTTTACAGGGAACTCAATGAACTAACACTGCTCTAGGCAGTTCACAAGTAACTTAATGAACTCACTGAATAATTACAGTAAACATTATAACAGTTTTGTACATAGCACGCAGGCCTTTAGGTTACAAAGAGGTTAGGGCTAACTATTTACAGTTAATTATTTACATTATGGTGGTCTGTGTTATGTTTTGCTGTGCGATGAGGTAAGGCTGAGGTATATGAGTGGTGTTTTCTTATTTATTTGGGGTTTAGATTTTCCATTCTGTTTTGGTAATAGTTCGCAAATAGAAAGATCTTGAGTTGTTTTCTGAACGTAGTTAATGTAGTAGATTGTCTATATTCTGATAACGTAAACAGACTAGGGGACATGCAATGAAGCTACAGGGTAAACTTTTTAAGACTAATAAAAGAAAATATTTTTTCACTCAACGTGTAATCAAACTCTGGAATTTGTTACCGGAGGATGTAGTAAAGGCTGTTAGTGTAGCTGGGTTTAAAAAAGGTTTGGACAAGTTCCTGGAGGAAAAGTCCATAAACCATTATTAAGAAGGGACCCAGGATATCAATGCTTGACCCAGTACAAGCATTGTGGAACCTGTGTCTTTTGGGGAAACTGCTAGGTACGTATGACCTAGATTGGCCACTGTTGGAAACAGGATACTGGGCTTGATGGACCTTGGTCTGACCCAGTATGGCATATCTTATGTTCTTATGTAATATCTTTTATTTCTCTTAGGCTGTTGGGTAGAGCATTCTATAGGACTGGAGAGTAGAAAGTGAAAACTCTATTGGTTGTTGATTGTTTGCTTTTCTGAAATACTTAGGGATTGTTAGTAAGTTCTGCATACCTTCCCTTCTTTGTCTTGTTTCTTGTCGTATTTGTATTAAGAGAATTGAGGTACATTGGTGTGATATCATTTACTTTTTTGAATGTGGTTATTTGAATTTGATTCGCTGTGTCACCGGCAACCAATGTAGATAGTGTAGTATGGGTGTTGTGTTCTGATCTGGCTACTTTCATTATGGTGCATGCAACAGTGTTCTGTGCCATTTGTAGGGTATTCAATGTTTGTTTGGGGAGGCCTTGGAGGATAATGTTGCCAAAATCAAAGCGATTGTGATTGCTTGTGATATGTGCGGAAGTAATCAGTTGATAGAAGGGGGGTCTTAGATTTTGTATCATTCTTGTTTTATTGTAGATTGTTAGCTTTATTTCCTTTTTGATTTCTAGAGATGCACCATTTACTTGAAGTTGCTGAAGAGGCAAGAATGTTTTGTTCCTGGAGATAATCAGGACTTCGGTCTTTAGATTTATTGTTAGGTTGACTGAGTTGAGCCAGTGAGAGACATCACTGAAGCATGAGACTATATGCTTATAGTTTGGCATTAATGTTTTGACTGTTGTGAAAAGCATGATGCCATCTGCGTATATTCTGTAATCCACGTTGTGAGCTCTGGTTATGTCACAGATTGGCTGGAGATGGATATTGAATAGTAAGGCAGATAACGCTGAACCCTGGAGGACCCTTTGGATTTGGTTGAATGATTTGGAGGGGGTATGATCAAATCTGACCTGCTGTGTGCGGTCAGAGAGGTAGGAAGTAAAGCACTGAATTATAGTGCCTCCTATTCTAAGCTGTTTTAGACAGTCAATTAGAATTTTGTGGCTTATGGAGTTGAAAACTGATGCTATGTCTAGGAATATAAGTACATAGGATTGTCTTGTGTTTCCTTAAATGATTTTGGCAAATAGGGATGTGAGGAGGGTTTCCACACCATAAGGTCGGAATCCATATTGGTGTGGATCGAGTGGAGCGTTTGCATCTAGGTAGTCTTGTAGTTGCTTCTGTACAGACTTTTCTATTACTTTGGATAGTACTTGAGTGTCCACCTTCCTGCTTCCAGGCGAAACAGACTGAGATAGTCAGCAGTCACGTTTCTCCATTCCAGCCATATGATCCTCAGAGCACCTGAAGGTTCCATAGACAGACACAGAAACATGACAGCAGAAAAAGACCACATGGCCTAGTCTGCCCTTCCATATCAACTACTACAATAGTCCCCTTTTTTCCCTTTAGAAATCATGTGTTTGTCCCATGCTTTTTTGAATTCAGATACTGTGCTCATCTTTACCACCTCTACTGGGAAACTATTCCATGCAACTACCACTCTTTCCGTATTTTCTGCATATTACTCATGAGTCTACCCCCTTTCACCCTCATACTATGTCCCCTCATAGCAGAGCTTGCTTTCCATCGAAAGAGGATCTTCTCCTTTGTATTTAATGCCACAGAGGTACATCTCTATCATATCTAGTCTATCCCGCCTTTCCTCTCATCTAAAGTATACATATTAAGATTAAGTCTGTCCTCATATGCTTTATAATGAAGACCACTAACCATTTTAGTAGCCACCCTCTGCACAGACTCCAACCTGATTAAATCCTTTTGAAGGTGCAGTCTCCAGAATTGCACACAATACTCAAAATGAGGTCGCACAAAACACTTATACAGAAAGACTATCACCTTCTTTTTTATGCTGGCCATTCCTCTCCCTATGCACCCAAGCATCCTTCTAGCTTTTGTAGTCACCTTTTCTACTCGTTCAGCTACTTTAAGCTAGTCACACAATCATGTCCAGGTCCTGTTCTTCACCCCCTACACTGTACCGCTCCCTTGGATTTTTGCAGCCCAAATGCATGACCCTGCATTTTTTAGCATTAAATCTCAGGATGTCCTCTGCCCATTCCAACACTGGGCTTCTCGCTTTCCACCTGCATGCTGCTTGTGCTGACCTGTCACTTGATGTAAGCCACCATGGTGGCATTATCCAAGAACACTCTTACTGCCTTGCCCTAAAGCAGGGCTTGAAACTCCTGCATCAGAACACTGTCCTCATTTCCAAGCAGTTAATAGGCCAGACACATAGCTCCAGAGGTCAGCAGCCCTGTGCTAACCAAGTCTCACAGTGGACGATGGACGCCAGCCTGAGACTGACATCCATCGTCAACAGAACCCACCTTGGTGATTTCAGGGGCATTCTAGCCAAAATCTTCTCAGGCAGCCACCACCAGAGGGTTGCCCAGGTGGCCCATGGACAGGGCAACGGCTGCATGAGGGGGTGGTGCTGGGCTGACCATCTCCACAACAGCACTCTCTTTGCAAGAATCTCATGCGAGCCTGGGCCCAGAACACCAACTCAATGGATGCCACCATGGAGCCCAAGAACTGAAGATCGTGACACGCCGTTGGAGTCTTCATCCTGAGAAACTGCCGCATCTGCTCTTGCAAGGTGTGCATCCATTCCACCAGCATGGACATGCTGCCCTTGTCCATTTGGAACCATGCTCCCAGGTACACCAAGACCTATGACAACAGCAGACAGCTCTTGGCAAAATAGTCTACCTAGCCAAGGTTCCGCAGAACATCAACAACCCTTGCAGTTGCCTGTTCGCTCTATCAGCCAGATAGGGATGCATCAGAATCGCCTCCTGACAAAGCACAGCCGTGACCACAACCATGACCTTGGTGAATGTGCAGGGAGCAGTCTCCAGGCCAATCTTCAAGGCCTGAAACTGAAGTACCCTATTGGCACCTCAAATCTCAGAAACTGCCAATGTTTGGACCGAAAAGAAATATGCAAGAAAGCTTCCATAAGGCTAAGTGATAACAGGAACTCTCCTTCCCTGAGGGCTAAATGACTGACCAGAGAGTCTCCATGTGAAAACAGGACATCCTCAGGCACAGATTTACATGCTTGAGATCCAAGATGGGGTGGAAAAGAGCCTTCCTTTTTGGGAACCACAAAATAAATGAAGTATTGACCATAACCGAACTGGTCTGGAGGTACCTATTCCACAGCCTCCAACTCCTGAAGTCGTGCTAGCATGTCCTGCACTGCCCAAAACTTTCTGGGTGCTGTACAAGGGGATCTAACAAAGTCACCCACGAGAGGACGAGCAAACTCCAGCACATACGCCTCTCAAATGATTTCTAACACTCACTGATTGGATGTGACATGGATCCAAGGCAGGGCAAAACTCCCACAGCTGACTTCCTATGGGAACCACCCATTCCCGGGTCTCTCTCACTTCATTGCGACTTCTTGGCCACAGAAGAGGAGGGGGGAAAAAATCCCTACATGTCCCCTGAAAACCGTGAAAGGCCAGGCCCCTTGAGGGAAAACAACCCCTCTGGTAAGGCACAAAGCGCATTGCATGGAACAGTCTGAAGTCCCACAGCTGACCCCGCAGCGGTGCCAACTCACGCACCAGCTTCTGCTCATCCTTAAGGAGTGTACCTCCCTTGGACTCCCCCAGGTCCTTCACCAACTTATCCAGAGCCTTGCTGAACAAAGGTTTACCCTTAAATGGGGGTTTTGCTCAAACAAGACTTGGAGAAGACAGTCAACCAATTCCACAGCCATGAATAACACGAGGCTACTACCGACACCATACTCTTGGGCAGGCCACTAATAAGATCACAGAAGAGATCCGCCAAGTAGGCTGCGCCCAACTCCAGTTTAGCTGCCTCAGCAGGTGAAGGGTGCGCCTCTCCAGTACCTTCCAAGATGCCCTGCGCCCATAGTAAACATGCCTTGACCACAAACACATTACACACTGATGCCTGCAAGGCCAGAGCATTAATATCAAAGGCCTGCTTCAGCAAGGTTTCTAACTTCCTATCCCTTAACATCTTTAAGTGCTGCCTTCCACTGAAATTGTGGTAGTCTTTGATACCGCCAAGATTGCCACACCCACCTTAAAGGAGCACAGAATCTCTCCCCTCACATCCAGAAACAGATAAAGCCATGCCATGGTTTGTGTTCCCTTAAGACCGGCTTCCGGGGCAGCCCATTCATCTTGTATCATCTGCTTAATCACACTATGAAGGGGAAACACCAGCCAAACCTTCCTGATGGTCTGGAACAGTGGAACCTCCAGAGACATCTTCTAACGGCACCCCTGCTGCCATATTGAGAGTCTTCAATGAGTGGGAAATGAGAGCCACCAACTCCTCCTGGCAGAAGACACGTACTACCCAAGAATCCTCCCCTTGAGGAATCTTGCCTTCTTCTAGTTTGGCAAGCTCCGCCGACATGTCCGCCTCTGCATCCTGGTTCTCCTCCTCATCCGAGTGTATGGACCCAGTGTCCTCCTAACCACTACCTTTCCAGGCGCCGATGGCTGGGACCAGGTTCCTCCGCCATCGACCTATTCACTAAGGCCTTTGAGAGCTCTTCTTTCTGGCCCTCTCCAGAGCTCCAGTGAGAGAATCTCCTCCACCCCGCTGCTTCAGGCACAACATCTTGTGCATAAGGAGTATAAACTTTACCCCCAGGGCCATCAGAGATGTTGATGGCCATGAAACACAGGACAACTTGTTTATGAGTTCCAGCTGGGCTGGGCAGGGCCTCTTCCCCCACCATCAGCGATGCACCTGGAATATCCATGGTGGGAACTTGCTCTTCCTCTGACCGAGTGGCAACCTCTGAACCCCCCAGGTCCCAGCTCACTCCAGCCTTTCTGACCTTACCTCAAGCAGACACTCCTCTGCAAACTTGGACTCCTCCTCACAGACACGGCAAAACCCCACTGTGGATGGAGCCACATCATGACTCACATGCCAAGCACATGGTCTTTGCAGGCATGGAAGAATTGGGGGGGGAAAAAAGGGGGGGTTACTACAGCAGCATGTAAAGAAAAACCAAAGTGCGAAGAAAGGTGATACTGCGGAACAACTGAAAGTAATAGATACACCGGGAAGATGTACTACAACTATTTGAAACTGAAGAGTAGCAAATCACCTGGACCGGATGGTATACATCCAAGGGTGTTGAAATAACTGAAATATGAGATTGCAGACCTGCTTCTATTAGTAATCTGTGAACTATCATTAAAATCATCTGTAATACCTGAAGATTGGAGAATGGCCAATGTAATGCCAAATTTTAAAAAGGGTTCCAGGGGTGATCCGGGAAACTATAGACTGGTGAGCCTAACGTCAGTACCAGGAAAAATGGTAGAAACCATCATAAAGAACAAAATTACTGAACATGTAGATAGCCATGGCTTAATGGGAGACAGCCAACATGGCTGGCCTTGAATCAGCAACTTTAGTGATAGAAGACAGGCATCTCGCAGTAAGAACTCTCTCCATGAGGCTAGTTCTCACCCCAGCTCCATGAGATCTGCTTCATTAGTGAACACATCACTGCCAGCACAGTGTCTGATAACAGACAGGCTGCTTTGTCTACAAGAGTCCAGATTCTTTCCAGGGTCAAAACCCATTACTCTGTCCACCAAATAGAGGACCACCCAAGAGACCTCCTGAGGGAACAGAGTCCCTGCATCAACTGGCTTGGGCATCATACTACAATGCTTCAAGCTGGAATCCAAGATGACAAGAACCCTATCCAGTGCTTCCAATAGCACTCGGCCATTAGATGTCAGAGATGCAACTTCAACTGCTCCTTGATCTCCCTGGGTAGAGGAAGAGCCTAGTTGAAAGATGAAGAACATGGAGACCATAAGGTCATCAGGTATCTACATAGTGAGCACAGACGACCCTGGTAGAAGGAACTGGCTCAAAGGTTGATGTCACTGACCCAATGCACAAGGATACCAGGCCTGTGGAGCAGAGAGAATCAGAGCTGGTTGAGGCTTGACTAATTTCTCCATCAAAAGACAGTTCAGCTCAGGAGAAGTACAACAGACCCCTAGATACACAAAATCTTGGGAGAGAAACAGACTGTTTTAAGGGCAGGGAAAATCACCAACCTCAGCTAGAGCTCACCATGCCTGTGTTTTCTCTGGCCTTGACCAAGGAGAATGGCAGGACAAGCACAATGTCCAGATATGGGCAATCTGGGCTCTCTGCATACAAAAAGGCATTGCAATCACTTGGAAAAGGTATGGTGAGCAGCATCTGAGCTAAAGACAAGGCCTAGGACTTAAGAGGCAGCCTAGATACAGAAGTGGAGAAACAACCAAAGCTGATCCCTATAGTTACAAAATGTCATGGGCAAAGTCTAGATGGTGAGGAGCACTCACTACCTGACCGATGCAAGGACAGACCTGAATGACCTCATACAAAAATGAAAAAGATTCAGAGTCCGAAAACAACTAATTCTAGGTTGAGGATATGCTGGAAAGAACCTCTCTTCCTGGGTAACGTATCAAGGAGAGCGTCCCTGGCTCTACAATGGAGGGCATCACCCACATGGGCAGACAGCTGGGTAGTTCCTTATAAGCATTGCCATAAAGCGTAGTTACTCACCTGTAACAAGTGATCTCCAGGAACAGCAGGAAACAGGTCTTCACATATGGGTGACGTCAGCATCGATAGAGCCCCGCAAGGGAACACTCCCCAGAATCCAATAGGAATGCTTTTGGGAGCATCCCTCCACACAAACATGCCTGCCTTCCCAGCGATTCTCTTCAATCAGATGTAGAGCTTAAAGAAAAAACAGAAAAACAAAAAACCCATTCTACAACTCCCAAGGGAGGGTAGGTTGTGAAGACTGATTCCTACTGTTCCTGGAGATAACGTAGCTACTCATCTGTAATAAATGATCTCCAGGAACAAGCAGGAATGCAGTTTTCACATATGGGACTCACCAGCTCCTGGCTACCATGAAGGAGAGAATGAAAGTGCAACCGACGGGGAAAAAAAAAAAAAAACACCCCCGAACTGCAACCAGGGTAGAGTAGGGATCCATCAGACCCAGTCGCTTGAGCACACTCTCCGTTGAGGTAGCCGGCAGAAACAGCAAGCCAGTGAGGAGGTGGTGTACTTAAGTTCCGAAAAGGTGCCGTAGTACAGCTTGGCCAAAGAGCATCCCTACTGGAACCCACATCAAGACAGTAATGGGCAGCAAAAGTATGAACGGAAGACTATGTGGCAGCTCAGCAAATGGAAAAAGAGCAGAAGTTGGCCACCATGGCAGCCATAGCTCAGACGTTATGAGACGTGACATGATCCACTAGGGAAAGTCCAGCTTTTGCATAAGCAAAGGAAATACAGTTAGCTATCCAGTTAGAAAGAGTATGCTTTGTGAATGGTAAGTCCAAGTGACTAGGCAAAGGTAGTGAGATCCAGTTCCCCCCTTGCTTGTTGAGTAATACATGGCAACCTGGTCGTCTGTCTGAATGAGAACCGATCGTCCGGTCAGCTGAGAACACATGAAGTGCATTGGCAATTGCTCCGAGTTCCAAGAGGTTGATGTGGTAAGTAGCTTCCCTGGGGGACCATAGACCTTGCATAGCGAGACCATCAAGACAAGCCCCCCAGCCCTGTTTAGAAGCATCTGTCATCAGGGTACACTGCAGTGCAGACGTTTGAAAAGGTAACCAGATAAGATTTTGAGCGGTGCACCATCAATTTAGGGAGTCTACCAACTAAGGTGTGATAGTGATCTTGTCCATGATATGATCTGTTGAAAGAGTTCTCTCTGTCCACATGTGAAGTCAAGCATATGGCATACATGGACCAAGCTTAAGTTACAATGTAAACCACTTTGACTAAAAATGATAAAGTGGTATAATAAATTACTGTTAAATAAAATCCAGCATTTCAGGGGACAATGGGACATAGTCATATGGCTAGAGCCACAAGGCTAACAGTAGAGGATGGATTCATCAGAGGTCTAGTTTCCAGGTATGCACAGCGCTGCCCAAGAGCTTAAGGCCTTAAGGACCTTGACCCTCCAAAACAGCCTCCTCACATGTATCATCTCACACCACTGGGACATTCATATGCTTAGTCCAGCCAAGAATAAAAGACTCCTTACTTCAGTGGGCACAAAAGACTGACTCCATTCGCCTTGGGGACAAGGAAACTGCTGAGACAAGACCTTAGGACTCCAAAGGCTCAGTTCGGTGTTTCCCTAGCTAAAACTCTATGCATTGCTGCATAGGGACAGGGAAAAGTATGAATGCAGCAGACTACCAGATATCAACCAAGCATAGCCAGGACCAACTTAAATCTCACCTAAAAGCTGGTTCTGCAACTTGCAGAGTCACCGTAGTGTCCTGCAAATGCATCAACAGCATCCATCAGTGATCATCCTCCCCAGACTTACCTTACAGTGACAGAAATTTCACTTGGAGTTCTTTAACCAATCCCCGTAGGGAATAAGGTTGTGCTCCCTAAAGGAGGAATGAAAGGGCAAAGCAGGGGCTGTGACCCTCCTAGCTGCCTGTATTTAACAGGTTTTATATATCACTTTATCATTTCAGTCAAAGCGGTTTACATTGTAACTTAAACTTGATAATATACATTAAACAGGGATATTAATAACTTGAATTTTTCTGAGGCAATGGAGGGTTAAGTGACTTGCCCAAGGCCACAAGGAGTGCTAATGGGAATCAAACCCTGCTTTCTTGGTTCCCAAGCCAGTGCTCTAACCATTAGGCTACTAACAGGAGCACTCATGGTCCCCAGGTCTCTGAAGGGGAAACAGACAGACATCGGGGCCCCCAAAGAGGAGGATGAAAAGCAGCTAGTCAAAACCGAATATAGCCAATGAGCTGTTTCAGGAGCTGCAGTGCAAGCTGATTGGAAACAGATTGAGCTCCAGGGGCCAAACATGTTTGCAGTTAAGGCTTCCCTGCCAACCTCCACCAGGGCTAGGCCACTATCAAAAATAAGGCAGGAACAGTAAGGATCATAGAAATGGCACAGAGACCTGAGCACCAGATGAAGGGGTCCCAAAAAAAAAAAAAAAAAAGGGTGCCCTGGGCTATGCAGCCACCATAGGAGAAAAATAAGCAGCAGCAGACAAAAAAAAACACTGGGTGTGGTTGACTTCAGGACCACACAGCTGAGCACTGCAACACAAAGCTTAACAAAAGGCCATGATAAAGACCAGATCAAAGAAGCAGAGCAGTGGTGAAAACAAAGTTCTGAAAAGGGAACCCCTAGCACCTGTTGGGGCTGAATGGGGAACCCTAAGTAAGAAAATCTCAGACATCCACTCAGGCCCAGGCACCTAAACAAAGGCACTTCTTTTGTCCACATAAAACTTATCACATGCTGGAAGCAGAAAATACTGGTTTCTCTCAGTGATGCACCAGAGGATGTACCTATTGATGACATTACAGAGTTGCTCAAGTCTGCCTTCACCTGCTGGCAAGGCAGACTTCATTTATAGACCTCTATCATATCTCCCCCTCAGCAGTCTCTTTTCCACATTGAAAAGCCCTAAAATTTTAAGCTTCTCCTCATAGGGGGGTATACTTCCATCCCCTTTACCAGGACCAGATGCTGAAAGGGAACAGATACTAGGGAGCTGGAAGAGAGCAGGCATGGGGGGGGGGGGGCTGGAAGGGAGCAGGCGAGGGGGGGGGGTGCTGAAAGGGAGCAGATACTGGGGAGCTGGAAGAGATGGCTGATGTCAGGGGGTTGCATACAAAGGAATTACCAGCAGAAAGGAAGAGGTACTAATGCCACTGTACAAGTCACTGGTGATGCCTCACTTTGTGTTCAGTTTTGGAGACCATATCTCGCAAAGGATATTAAAAGACTGGAAACGGTTCAGGGGAAGGCGACCAAAATGATTTGGAGCCTGCGTCAGAAGACTTATGAGAAGAGACTTGAAGACCTAAATATGTACACTCTGGAGGAGAGGAGGGACAGGGGAGATCTGATTCAGACCTTTAAATACTTAGAGTATTAATGAACAAACAAACCTCTTCCAAAGACAGGGAAGTTGTAAAACTAGAGGGCATAACATGAAGCTGCAAGGGGGTAAATTGAAGGCAATGTCAGGAAATACTTTTTCACTGAAAGGGTGGTGGATGTTTGGAATGCCCTCCCGATGGAAGTGGTGGGGGCAAATACAGTGATAGCATTCAAAATGGCATGGGACAGACACAGTGGATCCCTTTATAGCATCGTGAACAACATGTTAAACCCTCTGCCCAATATGCAACAGCAGCCAAGAGAGCAAATAGAATGCAAGGTATCATAAGGAATGGAAAATAAAACAAAAGATATTATATAATGCCTCTGTATTGTTCCATGGTACAACCGCACATTGAATATTGTGTGCAATTCTGGTCGCCATATCTTAAAAAGGATATAGCATTATTAGAAAAGATACACAGAAGAGCCACCAAAATGATAAAGGGGATGGAAGGATACTGCTATGAAGAGAGGCTAAAAAGGTTAGGGCTCTTCAACCTGGAAAAGAAACGGCTGAGGGGAGATATGATAGAGGTCTATAAATTAATGAATGGAATGGAACGGGTAAACATAGATCGATTGTTTACATCAGAATATAAAAAAAAAGACTAGGGGACAAGCAATGAAGCTATAGGGTAACCTATTTAAGACTAATAAGAGAAAATATTTTTTCACTCAACGTGTAATCAAACTCTGGAATTTGTTACCAGAGGATGTAGTAAAAGCTGTTAGTGTAGCTGGGTTTAAAAAAGGTTTGGACGAGTTCCTGTTGGAAAGGTCCATAAACCATTATTAAAAGGGACCCAGGATATCACTGCTTGACCCACTACAAGCATTGAGGAACCTGTGTCTTTTGGGGGAAACTGCTAGGTACTTTGACCTAGATTGGCCACTGTTGGAAACAGGATACTGGGCTTGATGGACCTTGGTCTGACCCAGTATGGCATATCTTATGCTCTTAACAGGATAAAAATCAAAATAAAATGTAACTATCTCAAACAGAGGTGCCCTAGATGGAGCAGTGGGTACACCCCTAAACAAAGGCATGGGGAGGGGTGACCTGCATGGAGCAGCAGGTGCACCTACTCTTGCCGCCTTGCTGGGCAGACTAGATGGACCATACTAGTCTTTATCTGCCGTCATATACTATGTATTTTAGAATGGCATCATCACTGAAAGATGTTCAAGTCTACCTCCACCTGCTGGCAAGGGAGCATAAACCACTTATCTGGACAGGTCTAGCAAGATAATAAAGAAGCGAAAACTACTTATTTATTTTATTTTTATTTAGACAGATTTGTATACCACCTTATCCTACAATCAAAGTGGTCACATCACAATTGCAGGGTTACATTTAACATGAGGGTACTTAACAACATTATACAATGAACTCGAATGTCTAGTTGGGATGAGTGGATATCGAGTTGGCAAAGGTAGCTGCAGTACCGTTCAGGTGGAGACTGTTTGTCCGTCTGCTCATAGGTTTCTGTGAAGAGCAGGGTTTTAAGGGCCTTGCGGAAGTCTATGATGTCATTTAACACTAGAAGCCCCAAAAGGAATTTTACAAAGAAACCCCAAAGTGCGTCAATTGACACATTATCACGATGACTGCGTGAAATGCAGATGTGAATTCATGTGAAGTTACTTATTTGTTAAATACGTGCAGTATGTGATGTCATTACATGACATCATCATGTGTTTGTAATGTCGGAGTAAAACTGTAAACAGTGATTGAGATGCACCACCTAGTGGGAACATGAATTTATACCTAGAAGCCCCAAAGTACGTCAATTTTATTTATTTTTTTTATTTATTTATTTACATTCTCTTATATACCGCGCTATTCTGCATCAGTGCGGTTTACATTGAACAAACTGAAATTACATTGAACAGGGCATTATAACTTGGAGATAACTATTTTACAGGGAACATGGGCTATGGAGTGTTAAGTGGCTTGCCCAAGACCACAAGGAGCACCTGTGGGACTAGAAACCCCAGTCCTTCCGGCCCAAGGTTGCTGTCCTCTAGTGGGATTTGAACCCCCGACCTTCCGGCCTGAAGTACCTTGCTCCAACCACTAGGCCACTCCTCCACTCCAATTGACGCATCCAAGACAATTGAGTGTCTCAAGTGACGTACTTTGGGGCTTCTAGGTATAAATTCATTTTCCCACTAGGAGATGCATCTGTCAATTTTCGATGCACATATTTGAACATCTTGACCTTGCTAATGAAGTCATGGAACATGAATGACATGGTTCTAGCAGTGGCGCTGGTATACAACTTCGAAGATGCATTTGCATCAATTGACGCACTTTGGGGCTTCTAGTGTTAATGCCCTTGCTTGTGTCCCTGGCCGATTCGGGCCGGTGGAGGCATGCGGGGATCCCTAGAGGGGTGGAGTAGCATGCGGGATCTCTGGAGGGGACCAGGTGGCCAGGTTTATTGGGGGCCACATGCGATGAAGAGATGGGTCCCTTGTTGCTGGCGCATTGTTTTGTGCATGTTCTGGGCATGTAGCTGCATAGGTCTGTGAAAATATCCAGAGTATGGCATTCTGTTTAAAAACTTTTTTAAATATAGAATCCATTAAAGAGTATTCTTAATCCAGCATAATTGTATTTCGAGTAACACACTACTTCAGGGGTCTAATCTCCTTATACATAACTCTGGTCTATTCTCTCCAAATCTATCCCACATTTGTACAAGGAGATTAGATCTCTGAAGCAGAATGAAAATGGCAAAGAATGGCTCCTGTGTTGGCAGAAGTGCACAAACCTCCAATAAAACCTCTTCTCCGTTTAACATGAAAGATGTGGGCATGAGATACATGGTCATTGTCAAACTGGTATCATCCAAAACAAAACACACTACAACTCTTCCAAGTATTATCACTTAAATTTATTATTTTTGATTAAAAAAATATTTCTTAAACAAATTTATATTCTGCTCTCTAACAAAACATATACAAGAAATACATCTCATAAAATAAAAAATAAATATGATAACAGATACTAGTCTGTCAGAAGTAGAGGCTTTTGATGTAGAGCCCCCAAAACACTAAGTAGGCTGGCAACTAAGATTTGATTTATGCACGATTATGAAGACACTTTGCTGAATCATCTTCTAAGTGTGTTGCTGTTAATAGAGGCAATAACAGAGTGTTTGCACGCAATTTTCTGTACTCTTGTGAGTGTAATACATGTGCTCATGATTGCATTAACAGAAGCAAATTGTGCATTCAAATCTATTAAATAGGTGCTAACTAAGCAATTAGCTATGCAGAACTGAAGAGAAGGCTGAGCTCAATGTCAGAATTTTAACACCAGGTCTGAGGAGATGTAAAGGGCTGCAGCAGTTGCTGGTGAGAAATTTATGCCCATTTCTTGAGTGCATAGCCCTCAATTTTTTTCTGCCTCTGCTGAAGAGTGCGCTGGGAAAAAACACACCTCGCTCCCCCCCCCCCCCCCCACACACACACACACACACACAGTAGGGAACTGAGCTGGGACAATGTATGTGTATGTGTATGTGCTAGAATACTATGGTACACAAAAGAGTAATATTATTCTGCTCAAGATTTCTAGACAGAACATCGGGGTCTATGAAAACAGATATTATTCTGGAGCAGAATTTCTAAGTAAAATAAATTTGCTATTATGCAGCAAGCAGGGCTTCACCCCTTCCTCCTAGCTAAAATTATTACTTTGGGAATGTCACTAAGCACACCTAACATAGTAAATGACGGCAGATAAAGACCAGTATGGTCCATCTAGTCTGCCCAGTTTATTTTGCTTTTATCCTGTTGTTGTAAAGGGATCCACTGTGTCTGTCCCATGCCATTTTGAATTCAGTCACTATGTTTGCCCCCACCACTTCCATCGGGAGGGCATTCCAAGCATCCACCACCCTTTCAGTGAAGAAGTATTTCCTGACATTTCCTTTCAGTTTACCCCCTTGCAGCTTCATGTTATGCCCTCTAGTTTTGCAGCTTCCCCATCTTTGGAAGAGGGTTGTTTTTCTCTAAGTATTTAAAGGTCTGAATCATATCTCCCCTATCCCTCCTATCCTCCAAAGTGTACATATTTAGGTCTTCAAGTCTCTTCTCATAAGGCTTCCGATGCAGGCTCCAAATCATTTTGGTCGCCTTCCTTTGAACAGTTAGCATTCTTTTTACATCCTTTGCAAGATACGGTCTCCAAAACTGAACACCAGTATTCCAAGTGAGGCCTCACCAGTGACTTATACAGTGGCATTAGTACCTCTTCTTTTCTGCTGGTAATTCCTCTTCGTATGCATCCCAACATCCTCCTGGCTTTTGCCACTGCCTTGTCACACTGTTTTGCCACCTTGAGATCTACAGAAATAATCACACCAAGGTCTTTCTCCTGAACCATGCACACCAACCTCTCGCCCCCTATCGCGTACATTTCCCTTGGATTTCTGCTACCCAAGTGCATAACCCTGCATTTCTTTGCATTAAATCTTAATTGCCAAGCATTAGACCATTCTTCCAGCTTTTGTAAATCTTTCATCATGTTCATCACTCTCTCGGGGAGTCCACTCTGTTGCAAATTTTCATGTCATCTGCAAAAAGCCAGACCTTTCCATTCAGTCTTTCAGCCATATCACTCACAAATACATTGAACAGAGCTGGTCCCGGGACCAAACCCTGGGGCACCCCGCTAATCACCTTCCTTTCATCTGAGTGAGCTCCATTTACCATCACCTTCTGTCATCTGTCAGTCAACCAATTTCTGATCCAGTTTACCACCTTGGGACCCATCCCCAAGCTACTGAGTTTATTAAATGAGCCTCCTATGAGGGACAATAAAAAGCTTTGCTGAAATCCAGGTAGATGACATCCATCGCATGCCTGTGATCTAGTCCTCTGGTCACCCAGTCAAAGAACTCAGATTTGGCAAGATCATCCTTCAGTAAAACCATGTTGCCTTGGATCTTGCAACCTGTTGGTTTTGAGAAAGTTCACTATTCGCTCTTTCAGAAGCGCCTCCATTACTTTTCCCGCCACTGAGGTAAGGCTCACAGGCCTGTAGTTTGACACTTCTTCCCTGTCACCACTTTTGTGTAGAGATACAATATCAGCCATTCTCCAGTCTTGAGGAACATCTGTTTCCAAGGAACTGTTGAAAATATCTTTTAACGGCCCTGCAAGAACCTCTGAGCTCTTTCAGTATCCTGGGATGTATCCCATCCGGTCCCATGGCCTTGTCCACTTTCAGTTTTGCAAGTTGTTCTAACACCTCATCTTCTGTGAATGATGTGGTATCTACTTCATTTCCATTTTTATATTTGGGAGTCACAGGTGGTCCTTCTCCGGGATTTTCTTTAGTAAAAACGGAGCAGAAGTATTTGTTTAGCAATTTCGCCTTTTAAATGTCACTTTCAACGAGCCCGTTCCCAGCACTTCTGAGTCCTGCAATTCCACCTCTGATCTTCCTTTCCCAAATATACACTTCACATCTTTAGCCATCTTTTCCCTCTGCCTTTGATTTTGCTATCCTTATTTCTCTTTTAGTCTCTTTGAGTTTGATCCTGTATTCATTTCTGTGTTCCTGTTTGCAAGCTTTTGAATTTTGTGAAAGCTGTGTTTTTTGCCTTTGAACAGCCACTTTTTGGAGAACCAAATAGGTTTCCTTGTCTATCTCTTCAACTTGAGTTGGAGGTCTGTAGACTACAGCAGTATGGATGATAGTGCCATCTCCTCTTTCCAACACAATCCAGAGTGCTTCTTCTTTTCCATATGCATTTCAGTAGCTTTAATATTGTTCTTGACATACAAGGCCACTCCTCCTCCTTTTCCATTTACTCTTTCTCTTCTGAATAGATTATAGCCAGCTATGGCTATATCCCAATCACGCGATTCATTAAACGATGTTTCTGTAATGGCCACAATGTCCAAGTCCATTTCCACCATTAAGGCTTCCAGGTCTGGAACTTTGTTGGCTAAGCTTCAAGCATTTGTGCTCATTGCTTTCCATCATTTAATTGGCTTGCGTGCATTTTGCATTGATTTTGCTCTGCCCACTTCTTCCCACTTGTTTTTGATGTGTGGTTTAAAAGCGTGGCTGTTTCTGATGTTTTTCTTCTTTTGACGTACAGAACTTGATCTTCCCCATCCGTCACTTCCTTTTTCTAGTTTAAATGCATATGCATATCCCACTTATCCCTTCAGTGAGTCCCACCTAAATGAGTCACATCTCACCAGCTGCTTGAAGACAGATAGTGGGGGCTGGGAGGTGCCCATGTATGCTGTCAGGGGTTTGACATGCTCAGTCTCCAAACTGCTGGTGAGGCGCAACTACCCACAGGTCAGGATTGGACTGTAGGGACAATAAGGAAACAGATATTCTCAGCAGAATGTTTAGGCAAAATAATGTTGCTCTTATGCATGGCATAGCATTCAAACACATGCGCACAAGTGCCTTTTATGTGCAGGATATATATGCTGCAAATGCAGACACCTGTGTGCATGTACCTGGCTTGTTCTCATTAGCACAGATTTTGCACACAGCTCATTTGCATGCTGTAGCTGAACAGAACCTCTACACTAAACCTGCATTTAGAAACCCTGCGCTACAGCTTTAGGGGTTAGACTCTCACAAGGTTTCTGCATCAAGCCCTTAGGTATTCATTTTTGTTTACTGAGGCATGCTAAACTGGATTTGATATAGTACAATAAGTTTTTTTGGGGGGGGGGGTTTGGTTTTTTTTTTAGGGATGATGGACAGGAACTGATTTAAGTGAGCATTTTTAGGGTTTGTTTAAAAGGCTTGCTTTTTGTAAAGTTCATTAATGTTTTAGGGTTTTCGTGACTTGTTTTAGTTTACTTTGTGATGGTGTCATACAGTATATGTAAAATGGTTGGTGTCTAAGTGATTGTATAATTTTACATTTGCATTTTAGAATCAGTAACTCAAAGCACTTTGCATTGGGAAGGAAACAAACATTTTCTCATCTCACTCTCCTCCACTTTTTAGCATCAACAGACGGCTTTCCTCTGAAGACTGCCTCAGCTGCAGATCTCCACCATGGGAGGATCTCTTTTCTCCATAGTGATGGCGGTGATGGATTACTACTTGCTTTCTCCTCAGGTTTCAGATCATCTTCCTCCTAAATCACATTTGTACTTTGGAGGAACACTTCATTTGCCTGTTCATGCCATTACTTTTCTTGGTAGTGATTATAAGCAAAACCTCTGGTAAGTAACCCTCCTCCTTCCTTGTTTTGTTCTTTTCCTTCTTTGATTACTTTCTCCCTTCCTCATCCTGGGGATTTAAGGTTCCATACAGAGAACCCGTCTGACTTTATATCTTGGATATTCTTGCCCTAATCTCTAATGCAAATCCTTCTGATTTCTGTCACTGTGTGTCCCATATCTATCTCAAATAGACTATAAAAATTTCATCATGCAGTGTTCTCCCCAGGACCTTTTCAATGGGCATGCCACCCGGCTGACTATACTGGTTGCCCAACAATCTGATGAATTAACATGGCAAAAACAGCAGGAATGGAAAAATGATTTAAATGATTTTGTGACCAATACTTTAAAATATATATAATATGAATGAATTAGACCCTCCAAATTTGAAACTATGACAAATGCATCATTGGAAGACTAGGCATCCAAATGCATCATTGGAAGACTGGGCGTCCAAAGGGCAGATGAAATTTAATGTGGACAAGTGCAAAGTTATGCACCTAGGAAAGAACCCAAACTTTGGTTACACGATGCAAGGTACCACCTTAGAAACCACCACCTAAGAAAAAGATAAGGCGTCATTGTGGATAATACGATGAAACCCTCCAGCAGTGGCCAAGAAAGCAAATAGAATGCTAGGAATAAGCAAAGGAATGGAGAATAAAACCAAGGATATTATAATGCCTCTGTATCGTTCAATGATGTGACCGCACTTTGAATATTGTGTGCAATTCTGATCACCATATCTTAAAAAGGATATAACTGAACAAGAAAAGGTACAGAGAAGAGCCACCAAAATGGTAAAGAGGATGGAAGGATACCCCTATGAGGAATGGCTTAAAAGATTAGGGTTCTTCAACCTGGAAGAGAGACAGCTGAGGGGGAGGTATGATACAGGTCTATAAATAAATGGAATGCATCCATAAATAATTTGTTGCACTATTTTCTTCTTTTACATTAAAATAATTAAAACTTCCTTTCATGACTTCCTGTTTTAGAAGGCAAGCAACGTCTGACAGAATGCAAAAGCTGAAAACTAAGCAACTTTGAAGTAGTTAAAAATAATTAACATTCAATCAATCATTTTTAGCTATTTTGGTCACTTTTCTGGGGTTGCTTCATTTGCTGCTATAGTGGTTTATAGTCTTTTATAGCTGTCCTGTGCTCATTACCACGATCTCTCACAGATGCACCTTATCCCCTGCAATCTCTATCACCTATCCTTTTACTTCCTCTGACTTCTGTGCTCCTCTCGATCTCTCTATGGCTCATCATCACTTTCTCTTCCTATTGCTCATACTCCCTCCTAATTGTCTCCCCTCCTACCAGCACCTACAAGCCCCTCCCCCTTATCTCCCCTTTACCTTCCTCACTTCCCCCACCATCTTGTCATCTACCCTATCATCAGCTCTTGAGCTTCACAACTTTCTCCCTCTCATTCAGCTATTCCTCTCTCTCTCTGAAACAACCTTACCCTTGTTACTGCCATGCTGTCTCCTCTCTGCCCCACTGTTCTACTCCTCCTGGAAATATCAACCCCAACCCTGGCCCCCCTAGACTTCTATCACACTCCCAGAATCATCCTTATGCCAACAGCTCAAACTTATTCATATCCCTCTCCCCCCTCCTTTCTCATGCACCTTGTGGAATGCACACTCCATCTCAAATAAATTTGTCTTTGCTCATGATCTCTCTCTAATGCTCTCCATTTTCTTACTCTAACACCTGGCTCCTCCCTGAGGATTCTGCTTCAGTCATTGCTCTGTCATGGTGGCTATCAATTCTCCCACATGCCTTATCCCACTGGCTATGGTGGAGGTGTTGGGCTTCTATTCTCTCCTTCCTCTTGGTTTCAACCCCCTCCTTCTGCCCCAGTCTCACTCCTTTCCCTCCTTTGAAGTCCATTCCATCTGGCTTTAACCCACTACCTCTCCGACAAGCCATCTCTACCTTTCTCTCCTACTCATGGCTTTCCTTCTTCTGAATTCATCCCCCCCCCCTCCCTTATTCTCAGGAATTTTAACATTCATGTTAACCCCTCAGACCCTTATGCTTTAAAGCTCCTCTCCCTTACCTCATCATTCAACCTCCAGCTTTGCTCTACCGCCCCTACTCACCAGCAAGGCCACTGCCTTGACCTTGTATTCTTCTCTAATTGCCTACCTTCAAACCTCTGTACCTCACTTCTCCCCTTATCGGACCATCACCTGCTAAGCTTCACTTTTCACCACTCACCACCTCAACCTCGCCCTGTCTCCTCCAACCTCTTTAGAAATCTTCATGCTATTTATTTATTTATTTATTTAGTGTACACTTGTATCCCGCTACTTCCAGCGATCAGCGGCGGTTTTCTATACATAAGGGTGAGGCTGTACAGGCCAGAATTAGAGCATACAGTATTTATTTATTTAACAGTTTTTATATACCGTCTTTCTACTAGTCAAGATGGTTTACATGAAACAATAGTACAGTATATTACAACTGTTTACAGGGAACAATTAAACAATGTAGGATAATTAAGGATACAAGTAAAACTGTGTAATAAAATTAAAATTAAGTTAAAATAACAGTATGATTGCAGGGATGGGTAATAGTCACATCAAACGGTTACAGATTTACATTTGATTTCTTGAGAGGCGGGTTTACATATATACACATAAATTACATAATTACAGGACGCATTTCTTGTTGATATGATTATTTTCAATGGGTATATTGCTCGAAAAGCATTACGTCGCTCTGCCTAGGTTAGGTTGTAATGAGACTGAAAGAGGTGAGTCTTAAGCTTTTTCCTGAAGTCCTTCAAGTCTTTGTTTGCTCTCAGTTCATAGGGCAGTTGGTTCCAGAGTAGTGGAGCAATAAAGGAGAACGCTCTGTTGGTGGTGTTTGCATTGCAATTTCTCAGGCTACTTGGGACATGAAGGGTGTTGCTATTTACTGTTCTGCTTCTGTTGATAGGTTGTGCGGAGATTAAGGTATTGAGGTATGAGGGTGCTACATTATGAACGAGCTTGAATGTGGTTAGTAAGATCTTATATTGGATGCGGGCCGTGATGGGGAGCCAATGTAGCTCAATTAGTGCGGGAGTGATGTGCTCAGTTAGACGTTTCTTCATGATGATTCTGGCTGCTACGTTTTGTGCCAGTTGAAGTATGTTAAGGGTTTTTTTAGGCAGACCTTGTAATATGGCGTTGCAGTAGTCCAGGTGGGGAATGATGAGGGCTTGTGCCACTGTCCTGAAGTCGGTGTGATCAATAATATTCCGTAGCGGTTGCAGGATTTTTAATTTGTGGAAAATGGCCCGATTGGTAATTCGGAGGTGCTTGTCCATATTTAGGTTGCTGTCCAGCATTACACCTAGGTATTTTATTTCGGGCTTTGTGGTATAAATGTTGTTGTTCATGGTGACCGTTGGTGGTGGGTTGAAGTTAGGTTTTCTGGAAATGCACATCACTTTGGGTTTTTTATGGTTTATTGACATATTATTCCGTTGCAGCCAATTTTGTAGTTAGTTTAGGCATTTTTCAAGTTGGTTGGGGTTGTTTATGTCGAGATGAGTGTAAAGCATCAGGTCGTCCGCATAGATGTGGTAACTGATCTTGTGGTCCTGTAGGATGTCACAAATAGGTCGTAGGTATAGGTTGAACAGGAGTGAGGATAGGGCAGAGCCTTGCGGTATGCCTTGGGTTTGAGGGAAGGCGGAGGCCTTAGCGTTGTTGAATTGGACCTGCTGCATTCTGTTGTTTATGTAAGACGAGAACCATTTCAGTGGAGTCCCTGATATGCCTATGGAAGCAAGTCTGTCCAGGAGTGTGGCATGATGCACTGAATCAAAGGCGGCTGATATGTCTATGAAAATGAGCATGTACATTTTGTTTCTGTTTTCAAGACCTTTGAGTAGTTTGTCCATTAGGGCTAGCAGGAGAGTTTCCACACCATGATGTTGGCGGAAGCCGTATTGGTGATCATCAAGGGCATTAATGACATCGATGTGGTCTTGCAATTGTTGCTGGACAGCCTTTTCGATGATCTTGGCTAGGAAGGGTATGCTCGATATCGGGCGGTAGGAGGTTGGGTCGTTCTCGTTAAGAGTTTTGTTTTTCAGGATGGGTCGTATGAGGGATTGCTTGAGCTGTGCTGGCATGATCCCTTGCAGTAGAGATTGGTTTACTATATGGGCGATATACTTGGCAGCTTCTTATTTATTTATTTATTTATTTATATTTCTTATATACCGCGCTATTATAATCAGTGCAGTTTACATTTGAAACAGAACATACAAGAATGTAAGCAAGTTACATCAAGTTTTTTACATTGAACAGGGAATGTAAAACATGGAGTAAAATGAGGGAGGAACTATGTACATATTGTAAACAAATATAATGCTCTTACGGTAAATAAAAATATGACCTTTGTCTAGAGGGTTGGCTAGATGGTCGAGGAGGTCAGTGGGAGAGATAGTGGTTAACCATTATCTACAGGAAGATGATCTGAGGGACGGGTTAGGCAGGGAGGTGAGGTGGGGGCATTGTAAATGTCGGGAATGCTGTCAGGGTAATATTGTAGGAACAGGTGATGTTTGAGGGCTTTACGGAATAGTGCCAAATTTGGGATGGCCCGGATTTCTGCTGGGAGGGCGTTCCATGCCATAGGTGCAGCAATGGAGAAGGCTCTACTTGCTGTTGATTTCTTACATTTTACCAACACTTTTGGGACTTCAAGTTTATTCAACGAAGTAGATCTCCTAGTTCTATTATCTGGTGTGCTGTTGAGGAGATCGCTGATGGGTGTATGAGTAAGATTCTTACATGACTTGAACGTCATGACAAGAACCTTGAATTGGACTCTGGCCCGTAGCGGGAGCCAGTGTAGGTTCTTTAGAACTGGCGTTATGTGGTCAGACCTTGAAAGCCCGGACAGTGCCCTTGCAGCTGAGTTCATGGCAAGGCGTAACGGGTTAAGAGTCGATTGTGGAAGTCCCAGTAGGATAATGTTGGCGAAGTCAAGGTGTGGGATGACTAAGGCTTGGAAAATTGAGCGGTAGTCAGGGAAGTCAAGCAGTGGGCGGAGATGGCGTAGTGATCGGATCTTGTGATAGATTGCTTTAGCTGTGTTTGTAACATGTGCTGACATGTCAAGTCGCTGGTCGAGGGTGATGCCCAGGTAGCGAATTGTAGCTTTGGACTTTAGTTCAATGTTATTGACTAGAAGAGAGGGAGGTGGCGTGAACTTCTGGTTCCGTGAGACGAATAGTACATCTGTTTTGCTATGGTTAATGCGGAGATTTTGAGAGAGGAGCCAATCTGCTACAGCTTCAAAACATCTTATAATTGGATTGAAATCTGGTTGATCGATTTTAAATTGAAGGTACATTAAGATGTCGTCTGCATATGCAAGGCATTGGACATTGAAGGAGCGGATTAAGGCGCAAATGGGCTGCATGTATATATTAAACATTAATGCCGAGAGGGAGGAACCCTGGGGTACACCTTGCTTTAGTGAGAATGGTTCGGAGGTTTTGGAACCTGCTCTGACTTGTTGTGATCTGTTACATAAATAGGATTCGCACCATGCTAGCGCTGAGCCTTGCAGACCTTTATCTTTGAGGCGATCTAGAAGTGTTTCATGGTTCACTGAATCAAATGCAGCTGCTATGTCTAAAAAAATGAGGACATGGATCGAGGGGGGAGGTTGTGGTGCTATAGACCTGTTGGTTCTCTCTTCCACTATCTCATCAACTCTTTCCTCCAGTATGCCATCTGTCTGTCGATGAGGCAGTAGCTTCCTATAATGCTGCACTCTCCTGTGCTCTGGATGCTCCGCCCATGCCACATCCTGTGAAGCATACTATACCTCAACCCTGTCTGTCTTCCACTATCTACGTTCCTGTGCCCTCTTAGCTCAGCATGCTTGGCTCAAATCCCACACCCTTGAGGATTTTCTACACTTCAAATTCATGCTTGTCTCTTTCCAGTCAGCCATAACGCTTGCCAAACAAAACTATTATGTCCATCTGACTAATTTATTTGCCGCCGAACCTTGCCATCTACAACTCTCAACTCTCTCAAGGTGCCTCCACCTCCGACCCATCCCTCCCTTTCTTTCTGCCCAAACCCTGGCTGACAACTTCCATAACAAAATAAATAAGATCACACTCCAATTCCCCACGAGATCAGCTGCTCCCCCTCTTCACTCCCAACCTTCCTCCCCACCACCTCTGCTACCCTTTTTTCCTTTTCTATGATCTGAGGAGGAAACCATTCACCTTCTTTCCTCATCCCAACTCACTACCTGCTCTTCTGATCCTATTCCCACCCATCTCTTTAGCTCCATCTCCTCCACTGTAGTCCCTTCCATCTCTCATGTTCTCAACCTACTGCAACCTTCCCTGCAGCTTTCAAGCACACTGTGGTCACTCCTCTCCTCAAGAAACCCTCACTAGACCCTACCTGTCCTTTTCACTATCAACCCATCTCCCTCCTCCCCTTCATTTCTACTGTAAACTACTTGAATGTGCGGTTCACTGCCGATGCCTTGACTTTCTCTCTTCTCAAGCCCTTCTGGATCCTCTACAATCTGGCTTTCGTCCTTTACATTCTACTGAAACGGCTCTTGCCAAAGTCTCCAGTGACCTGTTCCTGGCAAAATGCAAGGAGCCTTAACTTGATCCTCATCCTTCTTGACCTTTCTGCTGCTTTTGACACTGTTGACCACAACCTTCTCTTCGATACCCTGCCCTTGCTTGGTTTCAAGGGCTCTGTGCTATCCTGGTTCTCTTATCTCTCCCATCGTTCTTTCAGGGTTTGTTCTGGTGGATCCTCCTCTACTGCTATCCTGTTCTCAATTGGTGTATTCACTCATCTCTTCCCATGGCTTTCAGTATCATCCCTATGCTGACTTCCCCCAGATCTACCTCTCTACACCCAAAATCTCTCTGGCAATCCAGGCCCAGGTCTATGCCTGCCTTTCTGACATTGCTCTTGGATGTCTCTCTGCTGCTTGAAACTGAACATGGCCAAAACTGAGCTTATTTCCCCCCCCAAACCCTCCTCTCCACTTCCTCCTCTGTCTTTCTTTCTTTCTGTGGTTAACTCTCTACTCCTCCCTGTCTCCTCAGCTCGCAACTTTGGAGTCGCCTGACTCCTCTCTCTCTCCTTCTTTACACACATCTAACTGATAGCTAAAACCTGCCATTTCTTTCTCTACAAGAACAAAATTTGTTCATTACTTTCTGAACACAATACTAAGACACTTATCCACTCTTTAGTCATCTCCCGTCTAGAGTAGACTATTGTAACCTCCTCCTTGCTGGTCTCCCTCTGAATCATCTCTCTCCCCTTCAATCTGTTCAATATTCTACTGTGCGGTTAATCTTCCACCAGTCTTGTCATGCTCATATTATCCTCTTCTCAAGTCTCTTCATTGGCTTCCTATCCATTTCCACATCCAGTTCAAACTTCTCCTACTGACCTATCAGTGCATTCCATTCTGCAGCTCCTCACTACCTTTCCTCTTATCTCTCTCCCTACACCCCTCCTTGGGAACTCTGCTCTTCTGGCAAATCGCTTCTATCGGTGCTCTTCTCTTCTATTGCCAACTCCAGACTTTGCTCCTTTCACCCTGCTGCTCCTTATGCTTGGAACGAACTACCTGAGTGTACGTCAGACACCTTTTCTGGCTCTTTTCAAATCCAGGCTGAAAACTCACCTCTTCGCTGCCGCTTTCAGATCTCGACTCACCTGATGTCCTTTGTGTTTTCCTACCATTCCCCCCTAGCTGTATCTCATGTCTACAGCTGTGTTGTCTGTCTCGACTAGATTATAAGCTCCGATGAGCAGGGACCATCTTTTACATGCGTCTGTGCAGCACTGTGTACACCTTGTAGCGTTATACAAATGTTTTGTTGTAGTAGTAGTACTGTGCTTATGATTTTCATTGCTTCTCTGAACTGCTACAAGAGAAAAACTGGTGATTAATTGCACTGCCCCAGAATTTGAACAAGCTCATGGCTGGACTGTTTAGCAAGCAGTGTGCATTCTTCTCCTGAACGAACTTTCTACTTTGCCAAACTCCAGAGATTTATTTCTAAGATCCCCTCGCTTTTGTCTAAATGTTACACATTTTGTTTATTTTAACTGAATTTTTAGAAAGTTTCTAAACTAAATTGGAAGTGCTAAAAGTAAAATGCTCTATGCATTTGGCCTCAAGAGAAAGTTAAAGTGTGTCCATAATCCACCAAGCTTGTGGACTGAAGGTAGGAACATAATTGCTGCCATACCGAGTTTCATAAAGCCCAGAATCCCATTTCCAACAGTACCAAATCCAGGTCGCAAGCACCTGGCATGATCCCAAAAAATTAGATAAAAGATTTAATGCTGCATATCTCATGAATTAGCAGTTGAAGTAGTGGCTATGATTCCACTATCTCATGGCCTGTGTGATGGTGAAGCAGAGGAGGGATGCTTCTCATCTCAGAGTCTAATCGGAAGGGATGGCTGTGTAAGGCCCAGTCCAGTTGGCCCAGGGACTTCATCCCTCTCAGGAGGCCTTCTGGTGAGGGGGATCTTTCACCTGGAGGCCAGGGCAATTGGCAGGACCCTGGAGAGGCTCTCATCTTCACTAGTGAAAGAAGCAGGCTGTGTGTTCTCAAACACTGCCTTTGCTATGACGCTCGTCTGCTACTGCAGGCAGCCTCCCAAAGCCAGAGTGGTTCTCCTGGCTGCAGAGCTGTATTCTTAGGTAGTGGAGGTTCTGATTCAATTGTCTGCCACACACATCACAAGCTCTGATAGCAGGCAGTTGGACTTCAGCATTGGAAAGCCAAAGCTGGAGCGAAGTGAGCTCTGCTCACTTGCATGCGACCTCACATTGCAAAGATGAGGCTTTCTAGAGCTTTACTTAATGGCCACTCAAGAATGTGCCAGATTAGACATTTTTTTCAGATGAGGGAAGGTGAACTTGGTGGACCTTCTTCAGGAGTGGTCTTGGGAAAAGTATGCTATAGATCAGCTTACCCAAGGTCAGGAAAGCAATCTTCTGCAGAGATTAAAGGGCCCATCTGGGCCTGGTGATCCAAGAGGCACTGGACTGCCCTCATGCACCATGATACATGGATTCTTAATCCAAAGAGGTGTGGCCTCTCCAAGATACAGACCTACAATAAGAAAACATGGCAGAGGCGCCTGGTAATGCAATTTCCCGGTCCCTTCTCATTTATGGCCTTGCCCTTGAGGGTGCAAGCCTTCCATTAAGGACAGCTTAGGAGCAATAGCAGCTTCCTTACTTATAGTCCAGTGGGCTGCTATGTCCTTAGCTTAGGTTAGAGCTTTTCAGCAGTTCAACCTGGGCCAGGGCTTGGCCCTGAACTCTTAAGGCTTGAGTGACAATACTGTTCTGCTAACGGAGTCTTGAAGGACTACCAAAAGGGACTGCTACAACTCGAAGTAGATCTACACTTGCGAGTATAGTCTTCTGGAATAAACTCTACATCTTGGGGAAAAGGAACTTCTTGGGGTTAAAGATGATAAATGTGTGTATTTTAGAATTCAGTGTTTTTGCCGAGTCAGTCACGTCTTAAATACACAGCTCTCTGGTGGCACTAAGTCAAAACAGAGCATAACTTAGCGTAGAATATAAAATAAGAGTAAATAGACTTTAAAATAAAATTTGTTTCTAGAGAGCTTTTCAATTTTAATCAAATCAGAATATAGCTTAGCATTGAAAGTAAAAAGAGTAGTTACTGAAATAAATTTTGTTTCTAGAGAATTTTATTTCAATCAAATCCGAGTATAACTTAGCATACAAGTAGAAATAGTCCCCAGGTAGAAAGAAAAATTAAACTTGATTCTAGTGACCTTTACAAAGAGGCCTTCCAGTTAGGAGGCAAAGGATCTGTGAAGGTGTTAAAGGCAAGTAACAGATCAAAGGAGCAATTTAAAAGGACCCTTCTATCAAAACAAAGGGTTGTGTGAATCACCCAGGAAATTGGCAAGCATTTACCTTAGAAGCACAGGACAAGGTACTGTAGCAGCAAACCTTTAATAAGTCTTCTTTCCCTCCCCTCCCCTCCCCCCCTCACCCCTGGGATAATCGTAGCTTTATAGGCACTTAAACATCTTAAAAGGAAGAAAGGAAGTGCCCCTTTTTCACTCTCAGATGCAGCTGTTTATCCTCATTGGGTATACATTAAGGACCTGAGATTAATTCATCTTGAGGTGAACAAAGTCCATTAAACGTAGTAGGTATAGTTTTATTAGTATAAATATCCTCAGCAAAACTAGGTAAGTAAACAACTTAAATACCTAAATACAACCTTAAAACTAAGATGCAGATAGCAGTCCAGCAGCGAGATGGGGGCTTTCCAATCTTTTACACCGAGTGTCACATGTATGATTTTCTCCCAATTGGTGAGGGGTCTTATGTGTACACTTGGTGCAAGGAGCTCTTTGCTCTCAGGAAACGAGTCCGATCGCTGGAGGCTAGAGTAGCAGACTTGGAGGACATAAAGAAGACAGAGAGGTACACAGACAAGACATACAGGGACATAGTACTGAAGTCCCATCTCCAGTCTGGCAGCATCCCTGTTGCCATGGAGGAGAGAGGTCATGTGACAGGGGATCACCACCCTGGTGTGACAGGAAGTGATCCTGTAGCTAGGACCTGTCCTCCAGGTGATAAAACCCTCTCGCACCGAGGAGGTTTCTCCAGTGCCAAGTGCCCATGAGGAAAGGGTTAGCACAGCCATTGTAGTGGCGATTCAATCATTAGGCATGTAGATAGCGGGTGGCTGGTGGACGTGAGGATTGCCTGGTAACATGCCTGCCTAATGCGAAAGGTAGCAGACCTCACGTGCCATCTAGACAAGGTATTAGATAGTGTTGGGGAGGAGTCTGCTGTCTTGGTACATGTTGGTACCAATGACATAGAAAAGCATGGTAGGGAGGTTCTGGAGGCCAAATTTAGGCTTTTAGATAGGAAGTTGAAATCCTGAAATCCAGAACTTCCAGGGTAGCATTCTATGAAATGCTTCCCATTCCACACACAGGACCCAAAAGGCAGGCAAAGCTTCAAAGTCTCAATGCACAAATGAGACAATGATGCAAGGAAGAGGGTTTTGTATTTGTTAGGAACCGGGCAACATTCTTGGGAAAGGAGGGGCTTTTCACAAGGAATAGGCTCCACCTTAACCGGGATGGAACCAGGCTGCTGGCATTAACCTTTAAAAAGGGCATAGAGCAGCTTTTAAACTAGATAACCGGGAAAAGCCGACAGTCGCACAAGAGCACATGGTTTGAAAAAAAGAGATATTCTTGAAGGATACTAGCACAAAATTGAAGTTAGGGCATATCGACAGAGGCTCCAATAAAAACCAAAGGTAACCCAAATGCCCTTAAGTACAGAACAAACAGAGCTTAAAATTAGAAATTACCCCTGCCTACCGATAACCAGATTAATATGAATAAAATACAGTCTCTAAAATGCTTGTATGCAAATGATAGAAGTCTAAAAAAAGATGGGACAGTTAGACTATATAGCTCTAAATGAGAGGTTAGATATGACTGGTATCTCAAAGAACTGGTGGAATGAGGACAACCAGTGGGACACTGATACCTAGTACAAAACTATTATGCAATAATAAAGTAGATCAAATTGGTGTAGGGGTTGTGCTCTATGTTAGAGAGGGTATTGAGTCACATAGCATTAAAGTTTTGCAGGAAACAAAATACAATGTAGAATCTCTAGGAATTGAAATTCCATGTTAAAAAGGGGAAGGCGATAGCAGTGGGGATGTACTACCACCTGGCCAGAATGAACAAATGGATGATGAAATGCTCAAAGAAATCAGGGAAGCTAACAAAAGTTATAGCACAGAAATAATAATGGGCGATTTCAATTACCCTGGTATCGACTGGGTCAATGTCACAGCAGGACATGCTAGGGAGATAAAGTTCCTAGGTGAAATAAATGACTGCTTCTTGGAGCAGCTGATTCACGAACAGACCAGAGGGGAACCAAGTTTGAACTTACTCCTTAGTGGAACACAAGATCTGGTGCAAGAGATAAGAGTGTCGGGGCCATTTGGCAATAGTGATCATAGCATGATCACATTTGATTTAGTACATGGAGGAACGACAGCAGGGAAATCCACAGTACTACATTTTAAAAGGGAGATCATCATAAAATGAGAAAAGTAGTTTAAAAGGAACAGTTGCAAAGGTTAAAGATTTATATCAAGCATGGGTATTTAAAAATACTGTCTTGGAAGCCCAGACCAGCTGTATTATATGCTTTAAGAAAAGTGGAAGGAAGTCCAAAAAACTGCCAGCATAGTTTAAAGGTGAGGTCAGAGGAGTTGTTGCCAAAAAAGCATCTTTCAGGAAATGGAAAAGGAGCCAAATGAGGAAAACTGGAAACATAACCACTGGCAAATTAGATGCAAGGCATTGATAAGGCAGGCAAAGAAATAATTTGAAAAAAAGCTTGCTGCAGAAGCAAAAAACTCATAAAACCTTTTTCAACTACATTCGCAACAAAAAACCTGTGAGAGTCAGTTGGACCATTAGATAATAGAGGGGTAAAAGGGGCACTAAGAGGGGACAAGGTTATAGCAGAGAGACTGTTTTGATCTTTACTGAGGAAGATGTAGGGATGCTACCCATGACTGAAATGGTATTTAAAGGTGATGCCGCAGAACAACTGAAAGTAGTATCAATAAACCAGGAAGATGTATTACAACTATTTGATAAACTGAAGATCATCAAATCACCTGGACCAGACGGTATACATCAAAGGATGCTAAAAGAACTGAAATATGATACTGCAGACCGACTATTAGTAATCTGTGAACTATCATTAAAATCATACGTAATACCTGAAGATTGTAGGATGGCTAATGTAATGCCAATTTTTAAAAAGGGTTCCAGGGGTGATCCGGAAAACTACAGACCAGTGAGCCTGATGTCAGTGTCATGAAAAATGGTAGAAACCATTATAAACAACAAAATTACTGAACATGTTGATAGTCAAGACTTAAAGGGAGACAGCCAACATAGCTTTAGCCAAGGCAGGTCGTCTTATAATCTGTTATGTTTTTTTGAAGGTGTAAATAAACAAATACACTATATCAATCGACTCACCTTTGTCTATCTGGATTTTCAGAAAGCCTTTGACAAGGTTATGAAATTAAAAAGTCATGGGATAGGAGGTAATATAAGCATGCACAATCCTTCCCTAACACACACACACTCTCCTCAGGACCTGTTAGTTCCATAGTTCAAGTAGTAATGGGAAGATGGAAGTAATGGAGATGAGAAGATTGTGTCCTTGATTAAATCATACTGCCCACAGAAAGCCCCCTTTACAGATGAGCAACAATATTTTTCCCATCAACGAGCAGGACTGAAGACAGGAACATGAGTGGATGACCCCCAGGCTCACAATTGCTCATCTCTTATGTACTGTTCAATGTTCAGGAGCAGCCTGCTCCAAAAAGAGCAAGAATTGCAACATCAGATTGATCAGCACCTGACTGACTGCTCTGTCTCAGATAATGGATTGGCTCAAGCAATACTGTGAGGTGCAATAGTGGTTGATGCAACGTAAAGAAAAAAAGAAAAGATATGGTGGAATTAGAAGAGGTACAGAGAACGGCAACCAAAATGATAAAGGGGCTGAAACTACTCTATGAGGAACAGCTAGAGACGACGTTATCTCCTCTTCAAGCTGAAGAGCCCTATGACAGAGGTCTTTAAAATCCTGAGTGCAGTGGAAAAGTTAAACATGAAAACGTTTCATAGTAACATAGGGGCTTGTTTACAAAGCCGCGGTAGCGGTTTCCGATCTTTAATGGGGCCGCAGCTCCGATAACGATCAGAAACCACTACTGCGGCTTTGTAAAAAAGCCCCATAGTAAATGACGGCAGATAAAGACCAGTATGGTCCATCTAGTCTGCCCAGTTTATTTTGCTTTTATCCTGTTGTAAAGGGATCCACTGTGTCTGTCCCATGCCATTTTGAATTCCGTCACTGTGTTTGCCCCCACCACTTCCATCGGGAGGGCATTCCAAGCATCCACCACCCTTTCAGTGAAGAAGTATTTCCTGACATTTCCTTTCAGTTTACCCCCTTGCAGCTTCATGTTATGCCCTCTAGTTTTGCAGCTTCCCCGTCTTTGGAAGAGGTTTGTTCGTTCATTATTTCCCTTTAAGTATTTAAAGGTCTGAATCATATCTCCCCTATCCCTCCCTCTCTTCCAAAGTGTACATATTTAGGTCTTCAAGGTCTCCTCATAAGGCTTCTGATGCAGGCTCCAAATCATTTGGTCACCTTCCTTTGAACAGTTTCCATTCTTTTTACATCCTTTGCAAGATACGGTCTCCAAAACTGAACACAGTATTCCAAGTGAGGCCTCACCAGTGACATACAGTGGCATTTGTACCTCTTCCTTTCTGCTGGTAATTCCTCTTCGTATGCAGCCCAACATCCTCCTGGCTTTTGCCACCGCCTTATCGCACTGTTTTGCCACCTTGAGATCTACAGAAATAATCACACGAAGGTCTTTCTCCTGATCCGTGCACGCCAACCTCTCGCCCCATATCGCGTACATTTCCCTTGGATTTCTGTTACCCAAGTGCATAACCCTGCATTTCTCTGCGTTAAATCTTAAATTGCCAAGCATTAGACCATTCTTCCAGCTTTTGTAGATCTTTCCTCATGTTCATCACTCCTTTGGGGGAGTCCACTCTGTTGCAAATTTTCGTGTCATCTGCAAAAAGACAGACCTTTCCATTCAGTCTTTCAGCCATATCACTCACAAATACATTGAGCAGTGCTGGGCCCAGGACCGAACCCT
The DNA here is from genome assembly GCA_033557465.1 of Ichthyophis bannanicus. Classification (NCBI taxonomy): domain Eukaryota; kingdom Metazoa; phylum Chordata; class Amphibia; order Gymnophiona; family Ichthyophiidae; genus Ichthyophis; species Ichthyophis bannanicus. The sequence continues at coordinate 1,365,306,843 of CM066032.1, read as the reverse complement.
GGGGCACCCCACTAATCACCTTCCTTTCATCCGAGTGAGCTCCATTTACCATCACCTTCTGTCGTCCGTCAGTCAACCAATTTCTGATCCAGTTTACCACCTTGGGACCCAGCCCCAAGCTACTGAGTTTATTGAAGAGCCTCCTATGAGGGACAGTATCAAAGGCTTTGCTGAAATCCAGGTAGATGACATCCAACGCATGCCCCAATCTAGTCCTCTGGTCACCCAGTCAAAGAACTCCATCAGATTTGGCAAGATCGTCCTTCGGTAAAACCATGTTGCCTCGGATCTTGCAACCTGTCGGTTTTGAGAAAGTTCACTATTCGCTCTTTCAGGAGCGCCTCCATTAGTTTTCCCACCGAGGTAAGGCTCACTGGTCTGTAGTTTGACACTTCTTCCCTGTCACCACTTTTGTGTAGAGGTACAACATCAGCCATTCTCCAGTCTTGAGGAACTTCTGTTTCCAAGGATCTGTTGAAAACATCCTTTAACGGCCCTGCAAGATCCTCTCTGAGCTCCTTTAGTATCCTGGGGTATATCCCATCCGATCCCATGGCCTTGTCCACTTTCAGTTTTGCAAGTTGTTCTAACACTTCATCTTCTGTGAATGGTGTGGTATCTACTTCATTTCCATTTCTATATTTGGGAGTCACAGGTGGTCCTTCTCCAGGATTTTCTTTAGTAAAAACGGAGCAGAAGTATTTGTTTAGCAATTTTGCCTTTTCAATGTCACTTTCAACGAGTCCATTCCCAGCACTTCTGAGTCCTGCAATTCCACCTCTTATCTTCTTCCTTTCCCGAATATACCTGAAGAAAGTTTTGTCGCCACACTTCACATCTTTAGCCATCTTTTCCTCTGCCTTTGATTTTGCTATCCTTCTCTCTTTTAGTCTCTGAGTTTAATCCTGTATTCATTTCTGTGTTCCTCTATTTGCAAGCTTTTGAATCTTGTGAAAGCTGTGTTTTTTGCTTTTATTTGAGCAGCCACTTTTTGGAGAACCAAATAGGTTTCCTTCTCCTCTTGTTTTTATTTACTTTCCTTACATATTTATCTGTTGCCCCTTTTATTGCCACCTTTAGATTAGACCATAGCAATTCCACTTCCCTTATCCCCTCCCACCCTGCCAACTCCTCCTTCAGTTACTTGGCCATTTTACTGAAGTCAGTGTTTTTGAAGTTTAGGACTTTGAGCTTGCTATGATTGGACTGCACCTTGGCTTTTATCTCAAACCACACCGTGTGATGATCACTGTTGCTCACAGGAGCGCCCACCCGGACATTTGACACGCTATCACCGTTGGTGAGCACTAAATCCAGCGTTGAGCTTTCCCTGGTTGGTTCCATCACCATTTGTCTAAGTAACGCATCTTGGAGGGCGTCCACAATTGTTTTGCTTCTTTCTCGATTTGCAGAAGGAGTTATCCAATCCACATTGGGTAGATTAAAGTCACCCAATATGATTGCTTCCCCCTTTGTGTCTATCTTGGCAATATCTATAATCAATTAGTTATCTCTCTCTTCAATTTGATTTGGAGGTCTGTAGACTACAGCAGTATGGATGACAGCGACATCTCCTCTTTCCAACACAATCCAGAGCGCTTCTTCTTTTCCCCATGCATTTCAGTAGCTTTAATATTGCTTTTGACATACAAGGCTACTCCTCCTCCTTTTCCATTTACTCTGTTTCTTCTGAATAGATTATAGCCAGCTATGGCTACATCCCAATCATGCGATTCATTAAACCATGTTTCTATAATGGCCACGATGTCCAAGTTCATTTCCACCATTAAGGCTTCCAGGTCCAGAACTTTGTTGGCTAAGCTTCGAGCATTTCTGCTCATTCTTTCCAGCATTTAACTGGCTTGCGTGTATTTTGCATTGTTTTTGCTCTGCCCACTTCTTCCCACTTGTTTTTGATGTGTGGTTTAAAGGTGTGGCTGTTTCTAATGTTTTTCTGCTTTTGCAGGGAGTGATGTCCAGAACTTAACCTTCCCCACCCGTCACCCCCATTTTTCTTGTTTAAATGCATATCCACATACTTCCTGTTTTTTTCACTTAGGATTCTTTTCCCTGCAACAGAGAGATGTAGTCCATCAGCACAGTATAGTTTCTTCTTGGTCCATCTGTTTCCCCAGTCGCCTATAAAACTGAATCCTTCCTTTTTGCACCAGGTCTGGAGCCCTGTGTTAAAGCTATTTATGCTATGTAACCTTTCTGCCCCCTTATCAAGAACAGGTAGAACTTCTGAGAAAACTACAGTGTTAACAATGGGCTTTAGTTTCTCCCCTAGAGTTTGAAAGTCCCTTTGAACTGTAGTGGCACTGTTTCTAGCCCTGTCATTTGTACCCAAGAGGATGACATCAATTTTGGAGTGCTTGCTTTGAGCTCTAATGACAATTTGGTTTGTAATTCTTGCTAGCTGAAGAGCCTGGGAGGCAACTGACTAACTTCTCTCCTCTGAACTGTGCTCTCACGTTGGTGCCTCTGATGATGGAGTTTCCTCTTTCAAAAAGTACAAAGACTAAGTAAAACGCCATGAAGCTACCAAGTAAAACTTAAAAAAAAAAACAGAAGAAAAATATTTTCACACTCAATGCATAATTAAGCTCTGGAATTCACTGCCGGAGGATATGGTAAAAGCAGTTAGCACAGCTGCATTTAAAAAAGGACTGAACAAGTTCCTGGAAGAAACATTCATAAGCCATTGTTAAAGGTATAGTTTATGGTTTGACTTTGCTATTTTTATTTTAAAAGCAGTGTAATAACGTTGTCTTCAATAGTCAATTTAAAAGCAAAAGGGTGTTTGAGGGGGAAAAAATACCTAGACAGGAAAGGAAGAGAAGAGGGTACAAGCACAAAACTGCAGTCAGCCCACTGCCCCCCTGTCACAAGCCTTTGAATAAATGTGTTTTTGGGCCAGCTTTGAAGTTAAGATGATTCAGAATGCAGATGAAGAGGTAAGCATTCCAAAGACTGGGGGATGTGAAGAAAAAGGCAGAGTGCTAGTACTTTTCAAGTTTGGCCCAGGAGAAAGGTGGTAATATGAACACAAAATATCATGAACAGAGTGCAAACTCTTGGCTGGGGTATACAAAGAAATGAGTGATGCTAGCTAAATAGGGAGAATCAGTGTAGAGAGATGTTTGTATGAGAATTTTAAGCTGGATACAAAGAAAACAGAGAGCCAGTGCTATTGGAGTAGTGTGGTCAAATTTGCATGTATGACAAAGGATTTTAACTGCTGAATTTTGGATGGAAAATCATTTTACTTCCGATGTAAAAAGTCCTGAGTAAACAACATTGCTGAAATCAATGCATGAAATGATGTTATTGAGCACTAAGGTCTGTGGGGCATACGGCATGAAACTCTCTCAATGCTAAAAGGAACTCTGAACTAACTTATTTTTCAAAGGTAAGTTCTGTGTCTAGACATCCAAATATCTGAAGTAGGGTTGAAGTTGAATGGGCTGGCTATCAAAGATAGGGGAAATGGTGGGGGCAGTAGTACTCCCTATGAGCCAAGTGGCTGAAGTTTTGGCAATGTTCAGTTTGAGTTGGTTGTCTTTTAGCAAACTGGAAACTTTTATATGGGCAGTGATTTAAGCAAGTCAAATCTGGAGTGAAAAATCTGTAAAAGGTTAGTAGGAGTATATTGTCTGTATTATAATATGCACTTCTCTGACTCTTGTATTAGGATTTGTTGGAAGGCTTATGAAGACAAACAAAAGTGGCACCAATACAGAGCATTATGAGACGCCACATGTCAAAAGGGGTGAGGGTCAGAGGACAAAAAAAAAAAAACCACACTATAGTCACCCAGAGAAAACTGTCCAAGAGAAAAGAGGAGAACCATGCTAGGAAAGTGTCATGAAAACCAATTTCTAATCATCAGGAAAGGAGGATGCTATAAGCTCACCAAGTCAAAGGCAGCAGCTTTACTATGGGGTCTGTGAACCTCACTCAGGAAGGATGTTAAAACTGTTTCCATACTGTGACCCAGTCTGAATATGAAGTGGGTGAAGATTTGTTTTTTCAATATGATCCCAGAACTGTGAAAAAAACAAGCTTTTCAGCTAGCATGGATAAATACAGGAGGTTGAAAACAGGACGTTAATTAGCAGAGTTGGAAATGTCCAAGGATTTTTTTCTTAATGCAATGCAATGCAATGTGTGACTGAGTCAATGCAGACTCCTGGCAACCCAGCAGCTCCTGGGTTTTCTTGGCAGTGTGACGAAGTAGATTGCCAGGCCTTTCTTCCAAGGTAATGGAGGGTTAAGTTACTTGCCCAAGGCCACAAGAAGTGCTAGTGAGAAATGAGCCCTAGTATCTTGGTTACCAAGCCAGTGTTGTAACCATTAGGCTACTCCTCCACTGTACATTCTTAAAGCAGGCCTCAACAAAATTTTCTTGGAATCTAGGAGCCAGCCTAGAAATTTAGGCGTTGGCTGTCGAAACCTAGGTCACAGTGCATACTCCCACCCCCCAAAAAAGGTGTATCAGTTACATTTTTAGGCTTTAGGGACTAATTTACTGACTGCTTTCCCATTTTCTATAGGGAAAAAGCTTAGCAAAATTAGGCTCTTAATGTGCCACTGCAGAGGGTCAACAGAGCTCTGTGGTGGCAAAAATGGCGCCTCAAGTCACTACTTTTGCTGAGCTTTCTGCTACGTATGTAAAAGATAGCCTACTTTTGCACCAGAAACTTGAGAATTTAGAGAACGTAAATCGTTCAAGAAATTTGCGGATTTTGAATTTTCCTATTTGTTCCCTACTTTCTCCTTTGATATTATTTCGAAAATACTTGAGGGAGGCCATTCTATTTCCACAGGCCGATTCCTGTGTAATTACAAAATGTTATTACTTGCCTTCTAATGTTTTACTCGGTACTGCGGAACTGGAGGAGGCCCCTCTAGTGGATTCAGAGAAATTTAATCTGACGGCTTTTTTTAGAAGAATCACATGATCTTATCTCTACCCGGGCTACGCTGTTGGTGACCTTCTCTTCCGAGGAAGATAAGGTCAATGTTCTGAAGGTTTACTTTAGGAAAAAAGAGATACAGTTCTGTGGGGCTAAGATAATGATGTTTCCTGACGTCTCTCGTCCTACTCAGTTGCGTAGGAAAGTATTTCTCTCTCTTAAGCCTAGATTACTTGCTTTGGGGGCAACTTTCTTTTTAAAATACCCCTGTAAGTGTTGTGTTTCTTTGAATGATGATAAGTTTATATTTTTATTACCATCCGATTTGGAAGAGTGGGTTCTGGATAGGGAAAACCAAAGGTAGTTGGTGTTCCTGTGAAGGGAGGGTCTCATTAGGCCGGTATTTTGTTGGCTACAGGTTTTCCTGTAGCCTTGTTTAACCTTTTTTTGATTTCCTAGTTTTTATTGTTGGACTGTTCTCCCCGTTGATGTGGGCTAGGCTCCTATTGTCTATTTCTTAATGACAAGTATTACTTTGTATAATTTTGTTTCTCTGATTTATAATTTTGCTGTATACTGCTGTAAAATTTTCATTAAAAAAAAAAAGTCTGATAGAAAACAGACGTCTTAACATTTAAAAGTTATGATTGTAATTACTAGAAATTTCCCGCTTCATTTAGTAATCGTCTATTTTCATTTAATTTGATTAAAATCAATGTGGTGTACATACTGTATTCTGACGTGTAGTCAAATTTTAAAGTATATAACTCCGAGTGTCGTTATGTGGCGCACAAAAATTTAACCTTCCTTCAAAAGCTGCACACAGCTGATATTTTATGCGCACACAGCCTACAGAAAATGAGAGGGAACACTGGTGACAGGTGCTGGGTCACCCGTATATGTAGATGTGCATTTTGTATGTGCTCACAATTGCTTAGGCATTTTTGTGTGCACTCTTTGCAGAGTGAGACTGCATTTCTTTGCTCTGACTGTATTATCAGACTAAGGTAATTTCTCCAGTAATGGGGGGGGGGGGGGAGATGTCGATTGTAATAAAGTGCGTGATGTCCTCATGGTGTTACATGGGGTTGGAGATGCAGTTGTGGGATCTGCTGTGGAGTGACCTGCCCGGAGGAGCTACAGTGTCACAGTCACCAGTTTCCCTTTCTCTTTGGGCTTTGCTCCCAGATACTAGCCCCTCTTTCTCTCTGATGTCCAGGACGCAAGGTCCCCGGCCCACTGGACAATCTATTCTCAGCCTTTTCTCAATGCTGGCAGAAGGACATTGGGAGAGCGAGAAAGGAAGACCAGGAACCAGCACCAGCTCTGATGTCTCTCCACTGCCAGTGTTTGCTACGGTCACATATTCCCAGTCAGTTATTTGAGTATACTGATTGCCTACAGGTCAGGGTGGCATACAGTCGATTACGGTATTTCTATTTCCGTTGTCCCTGAAGGGCTCACAATTTATGTTTTGGTACCTAAGGCAGAGGGGGTTAAGTCACTTAACGAAGGACCACCTGTGGGACCAGAAACCCCAGGTTTTTATGGCCCAAGGTTGATGGTCTCGATTGGAATTCAAACCCTTAGTCCTCTGGCAACTTGCCTCAACCACTAGGCTGCACTGCTCCGTGTGAGCTAGCCACAGGGCCATAGGGCCAGGCGCAGCCTGTTACTTCCAAGGCAGAGACCTTGGGGAGGTTCCGTTCATAACCCTATGTCCAGGACACTCAGGGACCCCCTGCCAATGAAAATAAACTGTTTGCAAAAAAACACGGTAAAAACGTCAGTGCTAGGAAAATGGCGCTCCAAAATCTAGCAGCCAGCTCCACACGAGGAGAAAGGCTTCACCGCGAAGAAATTAACAGTGGACACTCACCTGAACGGCTGTTTCGTTGTTTTTTTTTTTTTTTCAGCATTACAAACCTCAACCAAAAGAATTAAAGGTACAGTGTACCCAAAAGAAAATATCCCCAAAATAGTAACACACACACCACTTATATGCTCCTCATGATGAGCCTAATCCCTAGGCTCACAACCTCCTGCTGCATGGAGACTGAGCACACTGGAAGCTGGTGGGAGGTGCCACCGGTATATGTATCAGACTTCTGACATTGCCCAGTCTCCATGCTGCAGAAAGAGGTGCACTACCCAGCGGTGCGGGACTGAACTGGAAGGACGAAAAGGAAAGTCCATTAGCCAGTATTAAAATGGACTGGGGAAATACACTGCTGATCCCAGGGCTAAGAAGCATGAAACGTGTCTAACCTTTGGGAACCTGACAGGTACTTGTGGCCTGGATTGGCCACTACTGGAAACGGGATACTGGGCATAATGTTTTGTTTTATGTAAACCGCGCTGATCGTAAATAGTGCGGTATATAAGAAATGTAAAATAAATAAATAAAATAAATAAATAAAATAATGGGCCTTTGGTCTGACCCAGTATGGCATCTCTTATATTCTTAATAGCCTTAGATAGGGAAGCAACAGAAGCAAGGTCAAATGAAGACCAAGTATGGATAAGTGCACTGGATGGAGTGCAATATAAAAGTGTTTACAGGCTGAGCAGAATTCAAATGAGTGTCAATTTTGCAGGAGGAAAACCTTGCTGAATGTTGGAGATCTTTGCACTATAGTAACAAGCTAAATCTTCTGGAGATGGACCAGATGGTAAGTGAGAGGATGTAGTCTGCTTTAAAGATAATAGCTGAACTACTACCATTAATCATTTTTATAGCACAAGGCGCATGCAGCGCTGTACAGATACATATAAAGACTGTGCCTGCTCGTCAGAGCTTACAATCTACTGAGAATAACCTCTGTGAGTGGTTAGATCTTTTAATGGCGAGAGAAAAGTGGTCTCTCTTGGCCTGGGAGAGAAATATGATAAAAGTGATAATAGGTCTTGAAGCTGATCAGAGACTGAGGGGTTCTGTGCTTGTGCTAACTCTCCTTCACATCTCCCACCTGTCGTCTAATCAGACGAAAACCTGGATGATACCATGGATGCTGATGTTTACGGAAGGAACTACAATGGGTAAAAGGAAACATGGTATCCAATGCAGTGCAGAGTTTTTGATTCCAGCTTTCAGCCTGTTCATGTAGCGAAAGAGCTTCAGAGGTTGAGGGGAAACAATGTCTGCAGTAGGAAATGAAGTGTTTCAAATGTTATCGGTCTTAAGAGAAATACCTATCCTTTTGCTAGAAATCAGGGGAGTTTAGACTGAATGCAGAATAATTTAAAATAAAAACAAGAGACTGAATGATCTGACTAGGGTACTGACATTGCAGAAAAGTGATGTGAATAGAGAGATCTTGTTTTGTAAATATACAAGATCAAGAGTTTGAGCAGCCTGATGTGTAGGAAATGATACATGTTAAGAGAGACAGATTGGCTATAAAAATGAGAAGTTTATTGCAGGGTCTCGGGAGGGGGGGGGGATCAAAACGTGCATTAAAATCTCATAAGAGTATTAAATTAGGAAAAGACACCAACGTTTCTATAAGGGATTGACAGAAGATATCCCAGGCTACTGAGTCTAGGAAAGGTGGATAACATAGCAGCAAATAAAAGCAGAAAGAGGAAGCAATTCTAACTATAGTGATTCAGGATTTCTCAAGGTTTCTGGTTCAAGTTCTAGAGTTGAACTGAAAGAGTGAAGTAACCTGGTGGGAAACAGGAGAGAAGAAAAAAAAAAAAGTCTTCCCCTCCTTAACCACTTCTCTATTAGACAGAGAATATCCAACGAATGTGTAGGAATTATTCTTGGGGGAGGGGGGAGGGGAAGGTGTCTGATTTCAGCAATCAGCAGTTTAGAAGGGCAATTCTAATATCAGGCTGAGATCCAGGTCAGAGAGATAATGGGGGAAGGACCTGTTTCAGAGAAGCGAAGTAAGGTGACATTTGACTTACCAGTTAATGGCCTCTTTCCTCAAGTCCTGCTAGACAAGTGGGATGTATTCTCCTAACAGGCTGGTGGAGACAAAGAACCAATGAAAAGCCCAGGTTTCAATGACATCACTCCTAAACCTCTATTCACCTCAGCCATCAGAAGTCTCTTCAGTATTCGTCCCAAAGCATATGGGAGAAACATGGCAAGCCTCACACTCACACAACCTCAGTTGTGGGCAACAATGAGTATTCAACAGTAGAGAACTATGTACAGCAGGGGTTCTCAACCCTGTCCTCGGGACCCACCTAGCCAGTCGGGTTTTCAGGATAACCACAATGAATATGCATGGGAGAGATTTGCATATAATGGAGGCAGTGTATGCAAATCTCTCTCATACATATTCATTGTGGTTATCCTGAAAACCCAACTGGCTAGGTGGGTCCCGAGGACAGGGTTGAGAACCCCTGATGTACAGGAAAGCATAAAAAGGCAGCTATCAGTAGAAGATGAACATTCAGAGCCAAGTATAAAAATCATAGTGGACCCAGGAGTGTCGCAGCAGAACAGAGCAATTACATTTTCATGGGCTGGCCCTAAACTGGTCTAGCAGGATTCAAGGAAAGGACATTAACTGGTAAGTAAAATGTTACCTTCTATATCGTCCTGCTAGACCAGTCCAGACAAGTGGGACAGACCACACCGCTTCCCTGCGTTTCCAATGGCCCTGGGCTCCCCAGCCCAAGAGAGCGAGTAACAGTCATCAGCAGGATCCAGGAGAAATTGTCCAGCAGGATACTCTTCCTCAGATGACAGGGCTGCTGCCACCACCGCAGGCTGGGACGTCACCATCAATCGGAGTGGGAGCCTGCCTGACGACAGCAGCTCACAAAACCCTTGAGCCAAAAGGCTGTATCCACCCACGCATAGACATCCAAGTAGTAATGCTTAAAGTAGAAAGCGATGCCCACGCTGCCACCCGACAAATGTCGGCAGGGGCTACCTAGCTCTGCCCTTGAGGACACTTGTGCTCAGGTAGAATGAACATAAGAACATAAGATATGCCATACTGGGTCAGACCAAGGTCCATCAAGCCCAGTATTCTGTTTCCAACAGTGGCCAATCTAGGTCACATGTACCTAGCAGTTTCCCCAAGAGACACAAGTTCCACAATGCTTGTACTGGGTCAAGCATTGATATCTTCGGTCACTTCTTAATAATGGTTTATGAACCTTTCCTCTAGGAACTTGTCCAAACCTTCCTTAAACCCAGCTACACTAACAGCCTCCACTACATCCTCCGGTAACAAATTCCAGAGTTTGATTACACGTTGAGTGAAAAAATATTTTCTTTTATTAGTCTTAAATAGTTTACCCTGTAGCTTCATTGCATGTCCCCTAGTCTTTCTATATTCTGATAAGGTAAACAATCGATCTACGTTTACCCGTTCCACTCCGTTCATTAATTTATAGACTTCTATCATATCTCCCCTCAGCCGTCTCTTTTCCAGGTTAAAGAGCCCTAACCTTTTTAGCCTTTCTTCATAGGAGTATCCTTCCATCCCCTTTACCATTTTGGTGGCTCTTCTCTGTACCTTTTCTAAAATCGCTATATCCTTTTTAAGATACGGCGACCAGAATTGCACACAATATTCAAGGTGCAGTCTCACCATGGAACGATAGAGGCATTATAATATCTTTTGTTTTATTTTCCATTCCTTTCCTTATCATACCTAGCATTCTATTTGCTCTCTTGGCCGCCGCTGCACACTGGGCCGAGGGTTTTAACATGGTATCCACAATGACGCCTAAATCTTTTTCCTGGGTGGTGGTTCCTAATGTGGAACCTTGCATTGTGTAACCATAGTTTGGTTTGTTCTTCCCTAGGTGCATAACCTTGCACTTGTCCACATTAAATTTCATCTGCCATTTTGATGCCCAGTCTTCCAATTTATCAAGATCCTCTTGCAATTTTTCACAATCCTCTTGGGTACACAAACACTCCAGATCAGTCCAGTTACGCAACAGATATACCGAGGCAATGACCTCCTTAATCCAGTACCCCAAAAGTCAACTTAGCCATCACGTCATCCTTGCATGGGCCAGCAAATAGCACAAAAAGATGGTCTGATTTACGAAAAGACTTTGTAACCTCCAAGAACCGGAAAAGCACCCTCCTGACAGCCATAAGGTGAAGATCCTTATCCCCCCCCCAAAACTGCTCTTTTGAAGAGGGCAGGCAGTCTATCTGGTTCACATGAAAGGAGGAAATTACCTTATGCAAGAAGGAAGGCACAGGCCGAATGGAAACAGCCTCCTTTGAAAAAGACAGGTGTGGATATCAGCAAGACAGAGCATGATGCTTGGAAATCCACCTTGCGGAACAAATCATGATTAAGAACACCGTCTTGAGCATCAAATCCTTCAAAGTAGCATACCTTGATGGCTCAAAGGGCGCCGACATCAGGACCCTATGCACCAGACACAGATCCCAGAAAAGGAGCACAGACCGGAGGAGAGAATGCATAAACTGAACCCCCTGAAGAAAGTGCAAGACATCTGGGTAAAATGTCTAGAGACTTACCAGCCACTGGAGCTCCGAAACAGGCCAAAGCTGCCACCTGAACTTTCAGGGAGCTAAGGAAAAGGCCCTTCTTCAGGCCATTTTGCAAAAAAGCCAAGATGATGGCATCTTGGCCGCCTCAGGAGCCAACTGCCGAGCCGAGAAGGAACTCCAGACGTGGTAAAGAAGCTCATACAATATAATTTAGAAAACTGTAGTGAAGGAACAATGGATTTATTTTTTTTATTTAGAAATTGTCTTTACGCCATAGCTTGTGTTTTGACGATATACGAGTGACGTCTTAGAATGAGTTCATATTTCTGTATGGTACTACTACTTATATAATAATTTTCTCATGAATATGATTTGGGTTTCCCCTTATTTTATTGGGGTTTTTTTAACATAAATTTGTTACCTATTAACTATCCTTACTGTACATTTTAAATGGTTTTATGTTGTTCTTTTGAGGCTTTTTAACCCCCTGTAGAAGGCAGAAGCCTAAAGGTGTTGGGGTACTTCAAGAATAAAGATTTTCAAATACACCAGCTGCTAGTCACGCCTTGCTCTGTTTTTGGTTGCCCCTTCTTACAAGTGTGGGTGCTCTTGGACAGGATTGGTACGTTTGGCAGCCAGGGATCGTGCCCTGACGATGGTGTCATGGTGTTGGATTTGACTCTGGCACTGGGCAGCAGACTCATCTTTCACAGCCTGGTTGGTCCAACTGGCTTTTAAGGGGAAGCTTTCTTTTTTGGAGCCGATTTGGAGAAACCAGTGAAGAAGGTGGTGAAGGACCTGGACGAGACTAAATCTTAACTGCCTTCCAGAAGACAGGTCTAGGGGGGCCTGTGAAGTGGGCTGGTGCCTCTTTTTAGTCAGCCTCCGCCGCCCATCCACAGAGAGCATGCTGCCCGGCTTCGCACTCTTTGTTGGCAGCTTGGCCATCATGATACCACTGACAATAGGACAGCCTACTTGACACTCCAGAGCCAATTGAATACTCTTATACACGCCCGGGCAAAATGCTCCATGTTACACTACAAATATGCATTCTACCGATTTGGCAACCATTTGAGTAGACTGTTGTCCTCGTTGGTCCAAACAGGAACTGGTCCTTGAGCAGTCACAGCAATTAAAGCCCCAGATGGGATGGTACAGACCTCAGAGGCGGCATTGGGAGGTGGCCTTCCTGACAGGTGTGTGTGATGGTCAGGAAGCATCCGCTTATTTCCACTGATGTAGCTTTCCCAAGTTAACCTTGAACCACTGTATACAACTCAACGAACCCTTTACCCCCAGGGAGAAACAGGCGGTTATCCAAAGGTCTCCATACTCCACGGGCTCCTGGCCCCAACAGCTTCAGTGAGGAATTTTAATCAGCTACTCGCTAATAAGGTCTGTCTTTCATCAGCAGCTCATGGCCCTACAATCTTTCCCATACAGAAACAATGAAGCATTAATTACACAGATTCCCAAGCCGGGGTGGGACCTCTGCTCCCAGGATCGTACCGTGCTATTTCCTTACTGAATGTTGATCTCAAGATCATGTCAAAAGTCATGGCAGAATGTCTTTCCCTTGTCTTGCCTAACTTGATCCATCCAACACAAGTAGAATTTGTTAAGGGTCGATAGGGAATATTCGTCAAATACTAGCAGCATTACATAACTGCCATTCCGCGGACACCCCATTTCTTCTCGTTAGTTTTGATGCCGAGAAGCCTTTAGAGTGGAAGTACATGTTTTTGGTTTTGATGGTTTCTTTTTACAAGTGGTCAGGTCCCTATATGAAGACCCTTGGGCATGGGCTTTGGCTACTGGGAGGGGATTGGAGCGGTTCCCCTTGGAACAGGAAACAAGGCAGGGATTGTCCCCTCTGCTGTTTTTATCATCACTAGGCGTCTTTAATCTCCCGCATAAGGGGGAACGCAGCAATTAGAGGGGCTTGGCTGGGGATTTATGAATTCAAAGTATCTGCCTTTGCAAACGATCTTTTGGTCTGCCTGATGAATCTGGAACACTACCTTAGGGCTTTATTACAAGAATTTGTGCTTTTTGGCACTCTCTGGCGACAAATTAAACCTAGACCCTTTCTTATTATACTGTTGTCAGTTATAATACTGTTGTCAGTAGCCATTACCTCCCTCTCTTATTATACTGTTGTCAGTAGCCATTACCTCACAACCATAGTACTGTCTTCATGCAGTTAATTTATTATCCAACTTGCAATCACTGTACTGTTACACTTAATTTATCCCAGTTGCTGCTGTTCCATATCCCCCTGCACCTTTGTCAACTTGTTATTTTCTTCACAGTTATATATTCTGCTTGTAGTAGCAAAGTTACCCGATCCAAATTCTCTGGCTGCACTTTATTAATCTACAATGTACAAAATCCTGTTCTTATTCTCTACCCTCCTAACCCTTGGTCTCCCTTGCATTTCAAATGCTTTCCACCATGATTCCAACCATATACCAATACTACACACCCATGGAAGGAGATGGTCTGAATTCCCCCACCACACCACAACAAAAAAACAACCGTACACCCCACTCTCACCTACTTCACATTCCCCTCCAAAACATCAAAAAGACAAAAGCCGAGAAGCAGCATCATCAGCGCCGACTGAAATGTGCACTGATAAATGCCAGATCAGTAAAATCAAAATGGCCTGCTACCATTGACCTGATTCCGCTATACAATCTTGACATCCTAATGATCACGGAGACATGGCTATCTGACTGCGACAACGCCCTATTGAATCAGATGCTGCCACCTGGATTTGATTTATACACATGCCACAGGACCATCCAGAGAGGAGGCGGGACGCTCATCCTTGCAAAAGCTGATCTACACTTCAAACTATGCAACTCCTCTAGCTCAGCCCATCTTGATTCCCTCACCATAGCTAATGAGCTATGCACAATTAACCTTTTCTATCGGGCACCCACCCCTTTACCAGATGACCTCCCAACAATAATTGAGCTTGCCTGCATGTCGTCCTCCTCACGCTCCCCAACTTGGTTGGTAGGCGATTTCAACCTCCCGTCTCTTCATGATAGCCACTCAACGGCATTCCTAAACGCCTTAGAGGATCTAGGCTACAAACAACATGTCGACTCCCCCACACACTCTAAGGGAGGTAAACTGGACCTCATCTTTGCCCCCCATTTCAACGACTCAACAGCCCAAGACCTTGCACTGTATATATCACCTGTGCCTTGGTCAGATCACAACCTCCTTAGATTCATTATACCCTTTAATACATCCTACAAGAGCCAAATGTCATCAAACATTTCTGATACCCATACTGCCCGCTTCCGTCCATTCAACCGGAGCGTAGTCCTGGAAAATCTTCTGCCACTTATGACCAACACGTCTCTAAACCTAGATGATCTCATCTCCAAATGGGACGAGAACCTTCGAGCTGCCTCCTGTCCATCCCACACTGAAAAGAGAACAAGGAAACGGGAACACGCACCATGGTTCTCTTCTGACCTTCGCTCATCTCTCCACCACCTGCGCAAACTTGAGAGACGGTGGCGACGATCACACTCCTCAGAATCACTTGATACATACAACTCTTACCTAATAACCCACCGTCGAAAGATAACACAGAGCAGGAAACTCTACCACACAGATTTATTGAAACGTTCCATCAATAAACCACAAGCCCTATTCAGAATAGTAAAATCCATAACAGGCGAACCGGTCTCCGCCCAACCCTCAATGCCTCAACCACAGGACTTTGCAAACTACTTGCAATCAAAGATGATTAAGACCAACATAAACATGTGTAGCAGTACATCACCCATACCGTCTAAGACACCCCTAGCAACTCCACTATGTAATTTCACTGTGGTCTCAAATAGAGAGATGGAGAACATTGTCGCCTCTATCAATCACAGCACAGCACCCAACGACCCCTGTCCAGCCAGTTGGATCAAAGAGCTGCGTCATGACCTAAGCCAAATCCTGTGCAATATATTGAACCAGTCTTTTCTAACAGGCTCGTTCCCACAGCGCCTGAAAAACACCTCCATCAAGCCCCTACTAAAAAATAGCAGACTTGACCCGTCCAAAGTCGAATCTTTTAGGCCAATCTCGAGCATCCCCCAGCTTGCAAAAATCATAGAAAAAGCTGCTCAACAACAACTCCAGCACCATATTGACACTGAAGCTCCACTGGACCCGTCACAACACGGCTTCAGGGAAGCGCATGGCATCGACACAGTCCTCACAACCCTATTCAACGAATTGGTCACTGGTATGGACAGCATCCAACAAGGATTTGTCCTCATCTTCCTGGACATCTCCGCCGCCTTTGACTCTGTGAACCATGACATACTTCTACAACGCCTGAAGGAAAAGGGGATTCAAGACACAGCACTTGAATGGTGTAAATCCTACCTATCCAACAGGTGGCAACAAGTAAAAACAGGTCATACATCCTCGGAACCATTCCTGCAGTCTCAGGGGGTACCTCAAGGATCGTCCTTATCGGCATTAATGTTCAATATATATATGCAGCCGATATGTGATTTGATCCGATCTTTCAACGTACGATGCCTGGCTTACGCAGACGACATCCTCCTCTACATGCCGTTCAAAATTGACCAACCGATGTTCTCCCCAATAATCAATTGTTTCGGAGCTGTAGCTGATTGGCTGCTGACACAAAACCTTCGGATCAATCATAGTAAAACTGATGTCCTTTTTGTTACGAAGAACCGTAAATTCACACCCCCCCCATCGCTACTTGTCAACAATGTAGAATTGAAGTCCAAACCTACAATCAGATATCTTGGCATCACATTGGACCAGCACCTAGATATGACCACACATGTGAAGAACGTTACAAAGTCTATATATCACAAGATCAAAACGTTACGTCACCTCCGCCCCCTACTGGAATCCAGTGACTACCGGACAACCTTTCAGGCATTAGTCCTCCCACACCTGGACTTTGCGAACATCGTCCTGCACGGCCTGCCTCAATCAACTTTAAATCCGCTCCGCCTAGCTATGAATGCCGCCGCAAGAGTTCTCTCTGGATCATCAAGAACTGACCACATAACACCAATCATGAAAAATCTGCATTGGCTGCCGTTACATGCCAGACTCCAATATAAGTCACTAGTCCTTACTTTCAAAGCCCTGAATAACTACCCACCTACACCGATTAGCAAACTAATCCACAGCACCCTGGAAAACAGAGACAGGAGATCCACTTCAATGAACACCTTAATAGTCCCCAAGATGATGACGTCATGTACTAAGACCACTTCCAACAGGGCTTTCTCTATATTCGCTCCCCTAAATTGGAATGCCCTTCCACATGAAATCCGTGGCATCAAAAGCTTAATCCTATTCCGAAAAGCTCTGAAACACCACCTATTCACAATATACTACCCTGACACCCACACATCGGGTAAACTTCCCTCATGTCTCAGCTACCATAGCACCTTATTACAACCAGAAAATGGTTAGACTATACTACTGCCCACCCACCACTTTTACTCCTGTCCCTCCCTCACGAAATGAAGATGATACCAAATTGGCTTAGAATATTGGTGACAATACTAATTTAACATGTAAATAGTTACCCTGTAAATAGTTACCCCGGTTATCCTATGTTTTTTTTTTCCCTGTTCTATGTAAAACTCAATGTTGCTTGTATGCATTGTAGTATGTTTTGTTCGATGTACACCGCGCTGATTGTAATAGCGCGGTATAGAAGAAATGTTAAATAAATAAATAAATAAATAAATAAATAGACAAATCCAAGGTATTATTAACCCGGGACTCTTGGCGTACTTTGTGGTGGGGAACTTTCCCACTTCGATGGACAAGCCACTCATTTCGTTATCTAGGAGTGGTCATCCCAGCGGCCCCTAGTGCCCTTTACAAATGTAATGTTGAGCCTCTTTTGACCCAGATGGCTCAATTCTTGGCGTGACCTCCCTCTATCACTGGCAGTAAGCTGGCCCTGTTTAAGATGGTAATTTTTCCCCACTGGCTTTTACATGCTAAAACTCCTGCCTGTATGGCTTTTGAGCAGGGATCTAGCCAAGCTAGACCGTATGTTATCACATCTTCTTGGGGGGGGGGGTGGTCATCAAGCTTGTATATCATTATAGGTACTCAAGAGAACGTGGCAAATAGGAAGAATGGGGGTCCTAGATCCCCATACATATAATCTTGCCTGCCTGCCTTCTATTCGACACAGAAGAATATACGAGCTTGGCGTGTGAAGAGGCCTTGGTTGCCCCTCTGTCCTTAAGATATGTACTACACGCAGGAACTGACAGTTTGACAGTTTGAAATCGTAAGAAACCTGCTGTGTAGTTTACGCGCTAAGAATTTGAAATTGTTTGGAGAAGAATTTGATCATTTCGAAGAAATAAAATGAGGATGTGTCCAGGAAACTAAGCCCCTGAAGAAACAGCTTAGCAGTGAAACATAGCAGCGCTGAGACTGGCGTTGGGTACACTCAAGATAAGCACATATCCTTTTCCTTTTCAGAGTTATAAGCTGATTTCAAAGACATTAAGCTGATTTCAAAGACATTAAGCTGATTTCAAAGACATTAAGCTGATTAGTAAGCAACGTTAGTGGTCACTGATGCAAACTAGAGCATTTGGTTCATACCATAAGAAGACCGTAGCTCTTAGAAGTCTGAGACCCGTTGCTTTTAACACTGATTGAATTCAGCATTTAATGAATGGGAACGTACAATGAATTCAAGGTCTAAAGATAATATTAGAGCATTATTTTACATTTGTAGCTC
The DNA here is from genome assembly GCA_033557465.1 of Ichthyophis bannanicus. NCBI lineage: Eukaryota > Metazoa > Chordata > Amphibia > Gymnophiona > Ichthyophiidae > Ichthyophis > Ichthyophis bannanicus. The sequence goes on along the minus strand of CM066032.1, from coordinate 1,365,288,686 downwards.
AGATATTTTGCTTTATTGAATCGACCATAATTTTGTTTCAAGGCTACCATAGCATCCTGGATCAGCACCAGGACTTCCTATCAGTGACAGACAGACCACAGATGGAGCCTCGCCCTCCAAGGGGAATTTGCCGTTCCTCCTCAGGATCACCTCTAGACACAAAGGAATCTTGTTCCACATCCCAGCCTGCCCCTATAGGGAATAAGGCTGGACTCACAGGGGAGTGAGTAGGGAAATGGGCGAGATAGGAGCATTTAGGTTTTGGAACAGCTGTGGCTGCATCATCCAGCACCTAGAATCCCCCACAAGGGAGTTGGGAACCCCACACCTCTGTATAGGGGACTAGCATGCAGCCAAAAATGCATGAACAGGAGGAGATGTTTCAGCAGCTCCTGCTCCCTGCAACCAAGAGGTTCTCCTGTGGCCTTGAGAGGTCCACTAGAACTCCGTCCGATTAGAGCTTGAGGCCTCCTCATCCCTCTGCAAGGCACTACAGAGGTCCTCTGTGAGAGCCACCTGCTCTGCAGAAGGCATAGGTATAGATGAGGAGGAGGCGGCGGCATCTACATCAGGCCCTGGGCCCCATGCAGGGATCCTGGCGATACTGAAACATCTTGGGAAGTTACATGCCCATTACACTGAAGGCAAAAAGGAACCCACTGCAAAGCTGACCCTGATGGTGCCACTAGTGACAACAGCGGGAACATGCTTGCCCTGTTCCACACAGATGAGAATAAAAATAAATACATTTTTAAAAAAATGTTGCGAAAGAAAAAGCATGAAAAAGGCCGCCAAAAATGTTAGCGCAGGCTGTGAAAAACAAAATGACAAAAGCACTGTAGCAGCAGCAAAAAAGGTATCCCTGATCGGTAATCTACATACCTGTTTGGACTTCCCCAAATGCCTACATAGGCTGGGGAGACCCAGCTGCCTAAGCAAGCTCAATTTTTTTTTAGAAGCTGCTTTATGCAACAAAACAAAGCCAAATACAGCCCAATCAATAAATCAAAACAAATTAAAAATTAGACAAAAACTAGTATGCCGATCTCAGATAGCAAGAGGGAAGGCAACCTACTTCCCCTGCCTCAGGGTCCTCTCCTGCTCCTCTTCAGCCCACTAAGTGCTATGAATCAGCAGGGAACTGCACTGCAACCTTGGCGGCTGTTAGCCCAAAAAGAGTCAAGGACATACCCTCACTTTGAGCTCCAATGGGCCCTATCAGATTCGATCCTAGGCCACTGCACTGTAATGTGGACCAAAAGAGTCAGGCCTATCTGCACTGCTACCCCAGTCCACACACACCTTGTTACTTGCTGGAGGCAGACAATTACTGGAAGCTATTCACTCGAACTCAGCAAAGGGAAGACGTCTGATCAAATGATAGAGTCTTGAAGGACTACCAAGAGGAACTGCTATGCTAAGAAATATGCACTTGTAAGTATTTACCCATTAGGATATTCTCTAAATCTTGGGGGAAAGGGGAATTCTTTGGGTTAAAGCTGATAAAATTCTGCGTATTTTAAAATATCAGTGTTTTTGTTAAGTCAGTCAGGGCTAAGTATCGCAAGACAGCTTTCAGTTAATGTTTTTTTCCCTCCCACCCATCCCAAGCATAATCCTTGATTTATAGCCTCATGTTAAGGGTAAAAGAGTGATCTTAAATCAGTTAAACTTGAAAGCGAGTATCTAAATAAGCAAATTATTAGGCCTTAGGGGTAGATTAATTAAGTCTTGCAGTTCACCTTGAGGTGTAAATTATAAGTCATAAGAACATAAGAAATGCCATACTGGATCAGACAAAGGTCCATCAAGCCCAGTTTCCAATTTCCAACAATGGCCAATCCAGGTCACAAGTACCTAGCAGGTTCAAAAAGGCACACAGATTTCCACAATGCCTCTATTGGCGCAAGCAGTGGATTTCCTGGGTCCTCTTTAATAATGGTTTATGGACCTTTCCTCCAGGAACTTGTCCAAACCTTTTTTAAACCCAGCTACATTCACAGCTTTTACTACATCCTCCTGTAATGAATTTCAGAGTTCGATTACGCGTTGAGTGAAAAAATATTCTCTTAGTCTTAAACGGGTTACGCTGTAGCTTCATTGCATGTCTCCTAGTCTGTCTACTTTTTGATGGTGTAAACAATCGATCTATGTTTACCTGTTCCACTCCATTCATTCATTAATTTATAGACCTCGATCATATTCCCCTCAGCCGTCTCTATTCCAGGTTGAAGAGCCCTAACTTTTTAAGCCTTTCCCCAAAGAGGTATCCTTCCATCCCCCTTACTGTTTTGGTGGCTCTTCTCTGTACCTTTTCTAATTCTGCTACATACTTTTTAAGATATGGCAACCAGAATTGTCCCTTATACTAAATTAGGTATAATTGTATTGGTTCTCAAGAATCCCTATTCCACTAGCAACTTTAAACAACTGAACAACTTTAAACAGCTAAAATGGTGAAATTAGTCCTTACCTGTTAATTGTCTTTCCTTGAGTCCCTCCAGTCCAGTTGTGTGGATTCTCCCCCTCTTCCAGTAGCTGAAGACTGAGCATGTCAGGTTTGATGTCACAGCAGAAGAGCTCCTCCCCCTGACTCCAGAACCAGTATCCTACTGACAAAGCAGACTGCAAAGAGAGCACAAAAACAAGACTACTAAAGTTTCTTTTCTTTTTTTAAATATGGAAACTCAACAGCTTAAAGAACTATGCACAATCTGAGAAAGAACAAGATTAAGAGACATGGCAGTCACCACACTGAAGACTGCATGGGGAAGGACCCCGAACTTTGCCACTTGACTTCCAGAACCTCAACAGTATTTTTCTATAAGCCCCCCCAAATGCACAGGTTTGAGTTCACATTCGCACGTGAATCAGAATGTGCAGGTCCTGGACTGTACTGGAGGGATTCAAAGAAAGACAATTAGCAGGTAAGGACTGGTTTCACCTTCCTTATCGCCCCTCCAGTCCAATCCAGACATGTGGGATGTATCATAGTAGTACTTGACGGGAGGAACGTGCGAGCCCGGTCTGCAGTACACTGGTGCCGAACTGTGCCTCTCTAGAAGTTTGCAAATCCAAACGATAATGTAGTGTAAAGTATGAAGTGAAGAACCAAGTCGTCACCCTGCAAATGTGTAACCAGACCAAACTCGGCCCAGGAAGCTGCTCGAGTTCTGGTCGAATGCACATGCAAACCGCTAGCCAGAAACCTATGCTTCAACAGGTAGCCAACATTATGACTTCCTCCACCCAGCAAGCCACCAAAGCCTTAGATGTCTCTCCCTTGCGCGGACCACTAAACAAGACAAAAAGGTGTGCCAACTTGCGGTACAACAGTCTGCTCAAGGTAGCAATGTAGAGCTCTGCACATATCCAATAAGTTGAACTGCTGATCTCCCATAGACACCGCAGGGGAAGGAAAAACTGGGAGAGTCACGGCCCGATTCAGATGAAAACCCGGAGACAACCATGGGCAGAAAGGAAGGGACTGGCCTCAACACTACCTTCTCCCTGGAGATAAACAAGAAAGGTTCCCTGCAAGACAGCACCTGCAGTTTTGAAATTCTTCGGGCTGAAGAGATAGCGATTAAGATGACAACCTTAAACCTAAGATCTCTTAGGGTGGCTTGTGCCATCGACTCAGAGCCAACAGCACTAAACTGAGATCCCACGGAGGGACTATCGGACGAACCAGCGGATGAACTTGCTTTACCGCTCTGAAAAGCCAGACCACATCCAGGTATGCTGTAAAAAAAGAAATCTTGCAACCGTCCCGGTATCGTCAGGGTCACTACTTGAACCTGCAAGAAGTTCAAAGCCAACCCTTTGTCCAAACCTGCTTGTAAGAAAGCCAGAATATCCATAAAGGAGGATGACAGTACCCGAAGACCGCTGTCCACACACCAACCCTCAAAACACTTGCCAGACTCTAATATAAGATAAAAGAAGTAGAGCACTTTCAAGTCTTTAACAAGGTGGCAACCACCGATGCCAAATAGCCCTTTCATCTCAACCGTGCCCTTTCAAGAGCCAGGCTGTACGTGAGAAATGATCCACTTGTGACATGAGGATTGGGCCCTGTGAGATCAGATTGACCATGGTTGGCAGCCTCCATGGTTCCGCTATCAACAACCAGAGGAGATCAGCATACCACGGTCTCTGCAGTCAATCTGGAGCAATTAAGATCACTTAGCCCCGATACACTTCTATCCTCTGAATCAGACGGTCAATGAGAGGCCATGGAGGGAACACACACACAGAAGCCCCCCTCCCCAATCATTGCTGCGTCAGAGCATCAAACCCCTCCATCATTCTCTCTGCACCTACTGAAAAAAAACAACTTGCCTTGACAATCGAGGTGGAGGACATCAGATCCATAATCTGTTCACTCCAAACGCAGAGTTATGTCGTGAAACAGGAATTCAGCTCCCACTCTCTCAGATCTAACTGGCCTCAACTGAAAAAATAAATAAACCGACCTGCACATTTTCTTTTCTGGCTACATGCTCCAGAGAGCCACAAGATTCTTCTCTGCCCACAGCTGCAGAGGCTGAATCTCTTCTGCTGGGATCACGCTGCCCAGCTGCCTTGGTAACCGATGTATGTCACTGTGGTTGCATTGTCTGAGTATACCCATGCTCAGGGGATGAAAAAACAACTGCAGCATCTAGAACACTGCTCTCATTTCTAACCAGTTGATGGACCATGCACTTTCCATTTGTGACCAACACCCCTGTGTTATTTGTGACTCACAATGCGCTCCCCAACCTGTGAGACTGGCATCCATCATCACAAGTACCCAGCCCGACAGGCTCCAGGGGTACCCCTGCTGCTAGATTCTCTGGCCACAGCCACCAACTAAGGCGCAATCTTATGTATAGAGGACAGACTAGTCTTTGACAAGATTTTTCTTCTTGGTCTACGCAGAAACAGAGAGCTTGCTGTAACTGCCTCATGTGCACCCTGGCCCATGGCACCAACTCCAGAGAAGCCACTAAGGACCCAAGAAGCTGAAGGAAATACCACACCAAAAGGTGCAGTCATGGCAAGGAAACACACACTTTACTTGATCTTGAATCTTCAGAGCTCCATCAGGAGGCAGAGACACCAGCCCTGCCTTGGTGTCAAATGTGCTCCCAGGTAAACTAGATCCTGAGAGGGATTGAGCTTGCTCTTGGCAACATTGAATACCCGAAACGCTGGAGGAAAGACCGTACCCAGAGAGTGCAGTTGACACTCCGACGTCGCCCTGATCAGATTGTGTACAAGTATCCCCTCTCAGTGCAAGGCAGCTGCCACCACCTATAATCTTGGTGAAAGTACTTGGCACCATGGCAAGGTCAAATGGTAGAGCATGGAACTGGAAGCGGCCCATTGGCACCGCAAATCTTAGAAACCTCAGATGCTCAGGACGAATTGGTATATGCAGGTAGGCCTCCGAGGTCCAGAGCTTTAAGAAATTTGCCCTGCTTCACCGCCAGAATAACCAATTGCAGCATTTCCATTTGGAATTGAGGGACTCTCAAAGCTCTGTTTATATGCTTGAGATCCAGGATAGGCCAAAAAAGAGCCCTCCTTCTTGGGAACCATAAACTAGAGTATTGACTGTAAACTAATTAGTTGCTCAGAATCTGCACTGCTGCTTCCAGATGTAGCTGCTGCAGCGCATCCTGCACTGCCAGAACCTTCACAGGAGCTTTGCAGGGCAACAGCATGAAGGCATCGGAGAGCAGGTGAGCGAACTTGAGGGTATAACCCTCGCGAATGACTTCTAGAACCCACTGGTCAGAAGTTACATTGGCCCAGGCAGAGTAAACTGCTGCAGCCAACTGCCCCACAGGTATCAACTCAGTCTGGGCCAGCCTTGCTTCAATGAAGCTTCTTGGCAGGTGCAGAGGCTGTGGAATACTAGCCTTTGCCCGCCCCCTTGCGGCCACGAAGGGGTTGGCCCCAAGCAGCATAACCACCACATTGAAAGTGGGCAAAACAGACGACTACTCGAAACCTGAGAAAATTACTCAATTGTCCTCTAACTGAAGATGCTGGCTTCATCACCTTAGGCCGATCCTCTGGAAGCAGAGATCCCTTAGAGTATCCCAGATCCTTGACTAATTTATCCAATGCTTCCCCAAACAAAAGTTTTCCTTTTAAGGGAAGCTTGCTGAGGAATATCAGAGGAAACATCAGTCGACCAATTACATAACCAGAGAAACGCCTGACTGCAATGACCAAAGCCATACTCTTGGCCAAGATTCGCACTAAATCATAAAACACATCCACCAGGTAAGCTGAAGCAGATTCCAGCTTAGCCACCTCCAAGAGCAGTTGTCAGTCGCTAGGTCAGCCTTCGGTAAAGTCTGGGACCACTGTATACATGCTTGTCACATAGATCCCACAAATAGAAGCCTGAAGGGCAAAGGCATTGGTATCAAATGCCTGCTTCAAGAGGGTCTCATGTTTACGGACTTGTACATCTTTCAACGCCACCCCATCTTCCATGGGCATCATAGTCTTCTTTATAACTGTCAAGACCAGAGTGTCCACCTTTGGCATCTTTAAGAAGATCCTCCTCCACTTGTGGGATAGGGTACAGATGAGCCATAGTTCTACCACCCCTCAAACCTATTTTGGGTACCTTCCACTCCATCTCTATTGTTTGTTTAATGACCCTATGGACTGGAAAGGTGGTCTGCAAGAATATGAAACCCTGCAAAAGAGGGTCCTCCAAAAGGTTCTTCAGTCGATTGCAGTGTCGGGGCAATGGTAAGTGCTGCAAAAGATTGGCCAATGAGAGACTCCAGCCCCTCCCGCCAAAAGACTCATACAACATTAGGGCCTTCCCCTGGGAGGAATCTCGCCATCCTCTATATCTTGAGTCGCCATCTCACCCCACAGATCTGACAGCTCCTCCAAGAGATCCTCAGAGCCACCTTACTGAGGAGAAATTTGCTCCTCCCATAGGTCTCTCTCCAAATGATTTTTATTCTGTGGAGGGTCCCCCACTTGGGGACCATCATCCAGCCACTAGGCCAGACCTCTTCAGTGTTTCCCTTTGAATTGTATTGCTGCCCGGGCTCTACTTTACAGTAAGCCTGGTGCAGCAGCAATACAAAATCCAGCAAAAAAGGGGTCACTGGGGAGCTGGAAGTACTCATATCTGAGGCTAATGAAGCATTTATTATGTATGCTGACTGCATGTCTGTGACCCCCTCTCCCCCCCGACTCAGCTTGTAAAATGGAGGAAGGAGCAAACATGGCCACGGTTCCCACCAAAACCACGGGAGCCGAGGAGAGGTGTGTTCTGCAGTCGCCATCAAATATCCATGTCCCCCACCATTAAAACCCCGTGGAAAGGGCTGCTTTGGAAGATTTCTCCTTACGCACACAAGGCCTATAAAGCCCGGCAGCCGACACTGAGCACTGACGACTGACACATGCAAGACACTGTGGTTTTTCTGCCTGCATAAAGCAGCCACTAAACACAAAACCCAAGCCAATTGCCTGACAAGGAAATAGAAAACAGTTGAAGCACTCTGACTGAAAATGCTGACCAGCTCCATGATAAAAAAAATAAAAATAAATAAATGATTGAGAAAATCCAGCCACTTGTCTGCCCACTAGCTCCAGCTCAGACAGTGTTTATTGGCTTAAGCTCTCTTCGCTTAGCTGTTTTTCTTTGAGGGGGGGTGTTTTAAAAAGACACAGCATCCACTATAGGCAGAGAATTTCAATAGGGAAGTCAGCCAGCCAGCCCTACCCAAAGGGACAGCTGCACTTCCAGGCTGGGGTGGAAAGGTACCTGGACCACCAAATGTTTAACTGCTGTGAAACACCTAGTCAATTTAACAACCTTGGTGTAGTGAGGGCAGTCCCTGCCTCCTGCTTTCAAGACCATACACAGACCTCTCAAGCTATAATAAGTGCTCAGCCACAAATAAAGGCTTCCCCAGAAACACCTCTTTCCTTGTACATTTTTTTCTTTTGTCCTTTCAGTGGAGTCCAGACTATGCAAAAGCTCTTCACCAGTTGCTGGAGACGGAGACACTGCTTCTGGACTCAGGAGAAGGAGCTTGTCTGTGACAAACCTGACATGCTCAGTCTCCAGCTCCTGGTGGAGGGAAATAACCCACATGTTTGGATTGGACTAGAGAGCTGATAAGGAAAAAATCTTTAATTCTAAGATGCAGACAGCAGTCCAGCAGCAAAATGGGGGTCATCCAGACTTTTGCACAGAGTATTACATGTATGATTTTCTCCCAGTTGGTGAAAGATTTCATGTATGCACTAGATGCAAAGAGCTCTCTGCTCTCAGGGAATGAGTCCAATCTCTGCAGGCTACAGTAGCAGACTTGGAGCAGCTGAGGAAGACAGAGGTATACACACAAGACCTATAGGGATGTAGTAGAGAAGTCCCACCTCCAGTCTGGCAGCCTTTCTGCTGCCATGGAGAAGAGCGGTCACATGAATGGAGATCACCACCTTGGTGTGGCAGGAAGTAATCCTGTACCTAGGACCTGTCCTCCAAGTGATGTAATACCTTTTTGCATAGAAGATGAGTCTCTAGGGCCATATACCCATGAGGGAAGGGTTAGGACAGTCGTTATAGCTGTCAATTTGATCATTAGGTATATAGATAGCTGAGTGGCTGGTGGTCGTGAGGAACTGGGCAACATGTGGTGGGGGGGGGGGGGTTCAAAAGAACAGGCTCCATCTTAACCAGGATGGAACCAGGCTGCTGGCATTAACCTTAAAAAAAAAAAAAAAAAAGGAGGAGATAGAGGAACTTGCTCCTAGACATTGAAGGATGTTTGCTTAAACCCTGTCATCAGCCCGTGGACTCTGGCTGTCAGTGTTACTTCCCGAATTTGTGGTGCTCTCGGAAGGCTGCTGGGGGGGGGGGGCAGCCTGTTTTCCAGAGAGACTCCCTACGGTGTATAAAGATCTGCATTTGCTCTCCCACAATCACAGGTCTTAACCATGAGGCATGATCCGAAGGAGCACCAAAGAGGATTCGGCACCATTGGCCCATGGTGCTAACTTGACTTCTGACTGGTAAAATTTATTGTATAGATCGCTGTAATATAATGGGGGAAACGGAAAGTGACGGTGGTTCCAGCAGGAAAGCAGACCGGTCCCACTGATAGGCACCTTGTCCCGATATCAGCCTCGCAGTCCTTACCAAATGGGGTTTCCCTCAGTTCTGGAGGGCAGACCCCGCCACCATGTCCAGCTCCTCTGCGACATTTGTAGAGACTGTTTTCTCTGGTATTGTTCAACAAGAATTTAAGATCCCTGTTAAGTTGTGTGAATCTGGTGCTCCCATTGATTCCTCTCCAGAGTTTTCAGGAGAGGAGTTCATTTTAAAAGATGTATTGGGGCAAATGCTGAATATCAATAAGAAATTGTCCTCAGTTTCTTTGCTGTACACTCTCTAAGGATACTGCAATTTGTTAGCAGAATCTTGGGGATAAAGTGATTTCTTTGGATAAGGCAGCAGCTCAGCTAGGAGCTCAAGTGCAACCACTACAGCAGACAAATGTTTCCTTTATCAAAGATTCCTTAGTTTTACATGTGAAGGTGGAGTCACTTGAGAACATGCTGAGGGTCCGTAATTTACATTTTTTTATTTTTGCTGTTTTGTTTTTTTAAAATTTTCCCCGTATACTTCGTTATTTTCTCCAGAAATTCTTTGAAAAAGTATCTGAATTTGGTTTTGGTCATTACTGACCCTACAGAAATTACTCAAATTATTACCTCCCCTCCCGCCTCAGGGAAGTGGATCCTACTGACGGGGGCTTAGATGTATTGATTCCTACAGATGCTCATAATCTGACAGTGTTTTTGGAGAATTGCTATTGACAGGTGTGCCACTCTACTGGTTACCTTTAGATCCGAGGTAATTAAAGTTTGTATCCTAAAAGCATATTTTAAAAGGATGCCCAGTTTTGTGGTCAGCGTCTGACCATTTTTCCAGATGTTACCCACAGCACACAACTGTGCAGGAAGCAATTCCTGGAACTCAAACCCCGGGTTCTTGCCCTGGGAAGACTATTTTATCTGCGGTTCCAATGTAAGTGTATAATCACTTTACATGGGAATACTTTTATTTTTCAGGATGTTTCCCATCTGGAGAAATTTCTCTCTGATAAGCAGAGTTCTTGATGGTGGATGAGGTTATTGATTTTAAAATTGGCCTCCTTATATTATACCCATTGGTATAGTTGCTTTTGGTTTGATTTTTCATGGAGAGATGGATGCAAGTTCTTTGTGTGGGCTACGCAGTATTGAAATGTATCGTGTTTATGTGGTTGCTTTAAATATTACTGCTATTTCTTGGCTTATTTTGTTTGTAATCTATAATTTTTTTTAATTTTTTTTTTTTAACAAAAGAAAGAGCAGCTTTTAAACTAGATAATGGAGGAAAGCCGACAATTGCCCAAGAGCACAAGGTTTGGAATGATTTATCTTTGACGGATACTAGCAAAACAGGGAAGTAAAAGGTAAAAGTAATCAGGTGCCTTTAAGTAAACATCAGAGTTGAAAGATTCCAAATTACCTCTGGTCATCCGATAGCCAGACTGTTAATATGAATAACAAAAAAAAACCCCACACACTTTAAAATGCCTGTATGCAAATTCTGTAAGTCTGAAACATAAGATGGGAGAGTTAGAATAGATAATACAGAACGAAAGGTTAGATATAACTGGCATCTCAGAGATCTGGTAAAAGGAGGATAATAATGGGATACTGATACCAGACTACAAAACTACAGTATATTGCAATGATGGGTAAATCACATAGGTGGAGGAGTGGTGCTATATGTTAGAAGGCATTAAGTTCAAAATGATAAATGTTTTGCAGGAAACAAAATACACTGTAGAATCTCTATAGATGGGAATTGCAATGGGATTATACTACCGTTCACCTGGCCAGAATGAACAGATAATGAACAGACAGATGAACTGTTAACAGAACTTAGGGAAGCTAACAAAGTTTACAACACAGTAATAACCAGCCCCAGACCAAACCATACATGCCGCAGCCGTAGGTTTTTGCAGATTATCTCCAATCAAAAATGCTCCAGACTGACAAGACCTCAAGTCCCACAAGCCATACTCTACTACACAAACCGACCAACCCAACGCCACTGACCAAATTCACCACCATATCAAAGAGAGAGATTGAGGACACCATCGCCTCCATTAACACCACTACTGCACCAAATGACCCCTGTCCAGCGTTCTGGATAAGAGAACTACGCTGCAATCTCAGCCAGTTCCTGAATAAAATCATGGAGCAGTCATTCTCAACGGGAGCCTTCCCACAAAGGTTGAAGCATACCTCCATCAGGCTTCTGCTGAAAAACAACAAACTGGACCCTCTAAAGGTCGAGTCCTTTAGACCAATTTCAAGCATCCCACTTCTCGCCAAGATAATTGAAAGGGTAGTCCAACGACAAATTCAACACCACATTGAGAGTGATGCCCCTTTGGATCCTTCTCAAAACGGATTCAGGGAGGCACACGGCATAGAAACCCTCCTCACCACCCTCTTCAATACCATAATCTCGGGAATTGACAACATTCAACAAGGATTTGCCCTTATCTTCATGGATGTCGCAGTGGCTTTTGACTCTGTAAGCCATGAGATACTCCTGGGACATCTCAAGGAAAAGGGAATACAGGACACAGCTCTAAGCTGGTGCAAATCCTACCTGTCCAACAGATGGCAGCACGTGAGAACTGGCACCACAAGCTCGGAACCGTTCCTACAAAAACAAGGTGGTGTGCCTCAGGGATCCTCGCTATCAGCATTGATGTTCAACATATACATGGCAACCCATCTGTGCCCTGATCCGCTCATTTAACGTCTCCTGCCTGGTATACGCAGATGACGTTCTACTATACATGCCATTTGCAACAGACCAGCCAGAGTTCTCCCCTCTAACAAGCTGCTTCGACGCAGTTGCTGACTGGCTCCATATGCAAAACTTCCGAATAAACCATAACAAGACAGACGTCCTCTTCATCACGAGGAACCAAGGATTCACCTCTCCACCCTCCTTAAGGGTGAAGAACGCCGAGCTGATAACCAAATCCACAATCCGTTACCTAGGTGTGACTTTGGACCAACGGCTGGACATGAAAACCCACATAAGAAACACAGTCAAGAAAATATACCATTAAATACGGACACTACGGCATCTATGACCTCTACTGGACCCTGACGACATTCGAACAATCAAGCCCTAGTAACCCCACACTTTGATTACGCCAATGCAATCCTATACGGACTCCCTCAAGCATGACTAAACCCACTCCAGCTTGCAATCAATGCAGCCGCTAGAGTTCTATACAGAGTCTCAAGAGTGGATCACATTACACCTATCCTGAAGAGACTCCACTGGTTACCAATCCATGGTAGACTATGTTACAAGATCCTAGTAATGACCTTTAAGGCCATAAACAATCAACCCTCCACCTCCATCACCGAGCTAATCCACCTCACACCCCCGAACAGACTCAGAAGATCCACAGCTGTCAATACACTGATAATCCCAAAGGAAACAATGAAATGCACCCAGGCGACATCTAATAGGGCCTTCATGCTCTATGCACCCAGATGTTGGAATGCCCTCCCCACACCCATTCGAGCAATCACCAACCTGGCCCAATTCAGGAAGGCACTGAAGCACCACCTATTCATACAGCACTACCCAGAGATCAGCCTTAAAGATCTACCTGCAAACACTCCCACTAATCACCATGACTCTCCCAATAGCACACCCGAGGGCACCTAGCCCCACCGGTGCAACCCCAAGTAAATTTAAGAAAGACAGATTGATTTCCATTACCCCAGTACTGACTAGGTCAATGCTACATGAGGCTATGCTAGGGAGACAAAGTTTCTAGATGAAATAAATAGCTGCTTCATGGAACAACTGGTTCAGGAACCGATAAAGAGGGGAAACTATTTTAGACCTAGTCCTTAACGGAACGCAGGATCTTGTGCGAGAGGTAACCGTGTTGGGGCTGCTTGGCAATAGCAATCATAGCATGATCACATTTGCTTTAATAAATGAATGGAGGGAATATAACAAGGAAATCTACTGCATTAACATTTAATGTTCAAAAAGGAGATAAGGAGAAAAATGGTTAAGAAATAATTAAATAGTGCAACTGAAAAGTTTATATCAGGCATTGGCGTTTTTTAAAAATACTATCTTGGAAGCTCAGACCAGATGTATTCCACGCTTTAAGAGAGGTCAAAAGTCCAAAACAGCCAGCATGGCTTAAAAGGCGAAGTCAGAGAGGCTGTTAAAGCTAAGAGAAAATCCTTCAAAAAATGGAAAAGAAGAGTCAAATGATGAAAACAGGAAACATCATAAGTACTGGCAAGTTAAATGCAAGGCATTGATAAGGCAGGCAAAGAATTTGAAAAGAAACTTGCCGTGGAAGCAAGAGTGCATTATAAAAACTTTTTCAAGTAGATTCATAGCAACACACCTGTGTGAGAGCCAGTCGGACCATTAGATAACAGGGGGTAAAAAAGGGGCACTAAGAGGACAACTCCATAGCAGAGAGACAATGAATATTTTGCTTCAGTCTTTACTAAAGAAGATTTAGGAAACCCATGCCAGAAATGAAATTTAAAGATGAAGTATCAGGAATTGAAACAAATCAGGAAGATGCAATAGTTATTTGATAAATTAAGGAGCAGCAAATCATCTGGACCAGACGACATACATCCCAGGGTGCTGAAAAACTAAGAGAAAATTGCAAACCTACTTTTAACCTGTGAACTAGTTTTAAAAATCATCTGTAGTACCTGAGGATTGGAGAGTGGCCAATGTTACGCCAATTTTTAAATCATTTCTTCATTCAAGCTTTTCCACCTGTAGATTCTTCGTGAATAGTGATTTTTTTTTAATCTAATCTGCCTTTGGCCATGACTCAGCAACCTGACTCAGCAGTTTGTCTTAGTCAAGTTTGTCTTGTCTTATTCACTATTCTTTCCCTTTTGTAATTAATGTTTATGAATATGCTGCTAATTCTGTAACCTAGGTCTCCTTACCTCTCCTTCCTTATTTGTTGTCTTGGTCTTTTTACTTTTTCTATATACTTTTAATTTTTATTATTTTTATTTGTTAACTACCTAGATATTATTTATAATAGGCATTATATCAAATAACGTTAACTAACTGTATACAGGGAACTACAGACGGGTGAGCTTGATGTCTGTACTGGGCAAAGTGATAAAAACCATTATAAAGAACAAAATTACTGAACATGTAAATAGTCACGGTTTAATGGCAGAAAGCCAACATGGATTTAGCAAAGTCTCGTGTCACTAATCTCTTGTATTTTGTTGAAGGTGCGAACAAACAGGTAGACAAAAGTGAGCCAGTTGATATAGTGTATGAAGATTTTCAGAAAGCCTTTGACTGGGTCCCTCATGAGAAACTTTGTGGAAATTTTAAAAAAATTAGTGGGATTGGAGGCAATGCATTATTGTGGATTAGGAACTGGTTAAAGGAAAACAGAGTAAGGCTAAATGGCCAATTTTTTCAATGGAGAAAGGTAAAGAGTGAAGTACCCCAGAATCTGTGCTGGGGGCCTGCTGCTTTTTAACATTCACAAATGACCTGGAAATGTGAAGAATGAGCAAGGTTTTCAAATCTGCAGATGACACAATTGCAAGAGGACTTTGATAAACTGGAAAACTGGGTGTCCAAATAGCAGATGAAATTTAATGTGGAGAAGTGCAAAGTTATGCACCTAAGGAAGAACCCCCCAAACTACAGTTGCACAATGCAAGGTTCCACACATTTCTCAGGAAAAGGATCTGGGCATCATCATGGATAGTATGTTGAAACCCTCTGCCCAGTGTGCAGCAGCAGCTAAAAAAGCAAATAGAATACTCGGAATCCTAAGGAAAGGAATGGAGAATAAAACAAAAGATATAATGCCTTTGTATCATTCCATGGTACGATCACACCTTGAATACTGTGTGGAATTCTGGTCGCTATATCTTAAAAAGGATACAACAGAACTTGAAAAAGGTACAGAGAAGAGCCACCAAAATGGTAAAAGGGATGGAAGGATACCCCTATGAGGAAAGGCTTAAAAGGTTAGGATTCTTCAACTTGACAAAAATGACAGCTGAGGGGAGATATGATAGCGGTCTTTAAAATACTTAATGGAGTGGAACGTGTAAAAGTAGATCTGTTTACTGTTTCAAAAAAGTAAACAAGACTAGGGGACACGCAATGAAGCTACAGTACAATATAGAGAAGTTAGACTTACCTGCTAATTGTTGTTCCTTGAGGAACTCCAGTCCAGTTCCACACCTCTGGGTTGTATCGGAGCAGTTAAACTAATGGGAGGGGCCTACACAACCAGCATGAAGCACTGCCGATCAGAAATGAGCATCCCCCACTGCCTGGATATCCAGGCGAAAATGCTCAGAGAAAGCATGCCGCCCTACAGATCTCCACTGGCGGAACTAAACTATACTTGGCCCACGAGGCTGCCTGAGCCCTCGTGGAATGCACCTGCAAGCCCACCGGCACTGCTTCAAGATGTATGCTGATGTGATTGCCTTCCTGTTCCATCTGGAAATGGAGACCTTAGCTGCCACCTCACCTTTTGCACGGCACGCCAAACAGAACCAAGACTATTTGATCCCCGAAAGGACGATGCCCTTTTCACATACCTTCTCAGGACTTTTACCATCCAGGTGGCACAGCTGTGGAGTGGCAGGGCCCATATCCGCGCTCTCCCACATCTGTGCTTGCCAGAGCTGGTAAGGAAACGGCCCGATTTACATGAAATGCTGACACCACCTTGGGCAAAAATGAAGGTACCAGGCGCAGAACCACTTTCTCCTTGGAGAAGGAAAGGAATGGCTCCTGGCATGACAGGGTCCAAATTACAAAGTCCTGCATGCCGAGCAAATAGCCACTAGGAATACCATTATCAGAGTCAAATCCTTCAGGGATGCTCGACTCAATGGCTCAAAGGGTTCCCCAGACAGCACCGTCGTCACCAGATTGAGATCCCAAGGCGGTACCACCGCCCTCTTCGGTGGAGATGGGTCACAGCCCCTAGAAAGCTCAGCACGTCTGGGTGTGTACCCAATGGCACCCCGTGAACTTTCACACAATAACCGGAAATCGCCGCTAGTTGCACCCTCAAGGAACTGGCTGCTAGACCCTTATCAAAACCAGATTGCAAGAACACCAAGATGTCCGGGATGGAGACAGTGAAAGGGCGCTCTTGCCTCTCTCCGCACCACGATTCAAAGATACGCCCTACTCAGATGCATGCCAGGTTCATAGACCTCCTCTGGGCCTGTAGCAAGATCGCTATCACCGAGCCCAAATATCCTTTCTTCAACCTCACCCTTTCAAGAGCCATGCCGTAAGCAAGAATTGATCCACCTGGGGCATGAGAAGTGAACCCTACATCAAGAGGTCCTTCTGAACCGGAGGCCACCACAGTCAGTCAATCTTCCAGTATCAGAATCAGGTTGGCATACTACAGGCACCTCAGCCAGTCTGGTGCCACCAGAATTACAAATCACCGGTGTGCCTCTACCCACTGCATGACCTGGCCTATGAGCACCCACGGGGGAAAAACAGGGAAGACCCTATTCGGGCCACTGCTGAATTAGAGCATCCAGGCCCTTGGACATCCTCGATTCTTCTGAAAAACCAGCAGGCCTTGGCTGACTCAAACATTGCTATTAGGTCCATGACCAGTGTGCCCCATCGGCGGACCACCTGCTCAAACACCCCCTGATTACGTTGCCGCTCTCCGGGGTCCACACACACTCGGTTGAGATAGTCTGCCATCATACTGTTGACTCCCGCTATGTGTGCCACCGAAAATGCCTGGAGACTAATCTCTGCCCATCCGAACAGTCTTTGGTCTCCTCCTCCAGGGCTGCACTGCCCGTGCCTCCTTGCCGGTTGATGTAAGCCACCATGATTGTACTGTTTGAGAAGACTTGGACCACCTTCCCTGCAACCATGGCTCGAAACCTTCTAGCACCAAGGCCACCGCTCGCATCTCGAGCCTGTTGATCGATCACAGGGCCTCCTGCGGACTCCTGTCCCTGAACAAAGCATCCTTCACAATGGGCTCACCAACCTGACAGGCTGGCATTGGTCCTCAGCAGAATCCACGCTGGGGACTCCTTCCAGGCTCCCCACATGCAGCAACCAACTGAGGCACTCCTGGTGTTCTGCAGGCAGGGGAGTACTTGGGACAGGGGTTGACTATGATGGGACCACCGACAGAGCAGAGCCCTCTGCAGCAGTCTCATGTGCATCCTGGCCCGTGGGACTAGCTCTAGAGTGGCTGCCGTGGTCCCCAGAATCTGCAGATAATGCCATGCCAATGGTCTTGCCATCTTCAGGAACTACCGTATCCACTGTCGTAGCTCCTGTGCTCAGCGATCCAGCAGGAAAACCCTGCCCATGTGGGTATTAAAGCATGCTCCCAAATACTCTAGCTCCAGGGCTGGCCGTAACCGACTCTTGATCCCCCAACCGAGACTTTGAAGGAACTCCCCCACCTGCGCTGTTGCTCTTTCGCTATCATCCCTGGGACTTTGCCTGAATCAGCCAATCATCTAGGTATGGGTAGATGAGAACCCCTTCCTTGCGGAGAGCTGCCACCACCACCACCACCACCACGACCTTGGTGAAGCTACGGGGGGGGTGTCACCAGAAAGAAGGGCAACACTCAAATCTGGAAATGGCCCCTTGGCATTGCAAAGCGGAAAAACTGCTGATGCTCTGGATGGATGGGAATGTGCAGAAACGCCTCCATGAGATTGAGAGATGCCAAAAACCATCTGCTTCCTACTGCCACTATTATTGATCACAGCATTTCTATGCGGAAATGCTGCACCCGGAGACAGCGGTTCATGCCCTCAAAGTCGAGAATCAGGTGAAAGGAACCTTCCATTTTGGGCACCATGAAATACATGGAGTATCGACTGCAGAAGTACTGGTCTCGCGGAACCGGTTCCACAGCTCTCAGCTGCAGGAGACAAGTCAAGGTCTCTTCTACTGCCGCCGACGCTGCTGCATCCACTTTGGGCGATCGAAGGAGATCTCATTCTTGCTCCAGCAGCAGGTATAAGCGTGTCATGGATTGCACCTCTAAGACCAGCCCGCGGCAAATCCCACTCATCCTGGATATCTGTCCTACTACTCAATGTACCAGGAAGACTTTCTGCAATTCCGCACCACCTGGAACAGTGGATCCTACAGTGCCTCTTCCTCTGCTGGGAAGTTAGCAGGTATATTCAGGGCCTTGAGGGACTCCAAGGTACAAATGGATTGTGAGCCCTTTGGGGACAAGGGATTGTATCAGTATCTATTTGTAGTGATTATAAACTGCTTTGATGCCCTTCGGCCAGTGCGATATATCAAGAAATTGCATAACATAAGCATAAAGATGAGCACCGGTAGCTCCTCCCGGCGGAAAACCTGAAGAATCTGAGCCTGATCCTCCTGTTCTGCGATCTCTCCTTCTTCCAACTCCTCCTGCAGATCTAGCTCCGTGTCAAGGTCTTCACCATCCAGCCCCTCCAACAACGGCGATTGCTGCCACTCCTCTAAGCCTCTAGTCCGCTTAGATGCCACTGCTCCTGACTCTTTTGTGTCCGACACCCTCTTAGCCCTGTGTTCCGGGGCCGAGAAACCACTTGCCAAGCCCTGTTGACGTAGGCAAAATGCCTTATGCAAAAGTAAGACACTATGGTGAGAACTCCCCCGGGCGCCCTATTGCTCCCTGGGCTTGAGGGGTGGATGGTCCAGGCATCGTGCAGGGACTAGGGGCTGGATCCGTTGAAGGTAACATGGCACCCCCCCGCTTCCAGGGTCTCTTGCAACTGGGAAGGACTCTCCTGCCTTGTCTCATCCTGCAGGCCCTGCTCCAATGACTTAGCCGCTTGCGTGCAATCTAGGCAGATGCCTGCCTCCGAGACCACACCCCATTGGGGACTGCATATCTTGAGGATTTTTAGATTGTGCTGCCGCATTGTACCTTAAAGATATGAAATGGACCTTGCACCGATCCAATCAAACTTACATTTTTATACTAAGTACTACAAATGGCTATAAGGGAATACAGCTTCCCTTACAAGCAATATTACAAGTTTAATAGGTACATAAACTAGGCTAAGAGACAAGGGATGATCATGTCAGGTTACTCACTAACCATATAGACAAATGGAAGGATTTCATTTGCTTCCTATCCACTGACTGTGACTATCTTTCTAGTTACATATATTTATTGTATGCAGGTACTTCCTGTTTTCCACAGAACAAAACTGTAGCTGCTACAAACCTATATGCAGCACTTTTTCCCCCCACTTATCTTTCTCCTGAGAAGGATCATATAAAAAGTCAGAGACAGAAATAAATGAAAGTCACAATGTCTCAACCAACTGTCACATCACCTGACCAGACAACACCAGTCTGAAATCTGCCCAGCAACAATGGCTTATCTAGTTAGGCTTTTCCCACAGGTCTGCATCAAGTCATTGTGCACTGAATAAGTTTTGATACCATCCTATACCAGGCACCTATACCAGGCACTTCAGTCTGGCCAGCATGGTGGGAAGGGCTGGGGGCACACCCCAGAAACACCCTCAATCTGTACCCGGGTAGTAAAAGGATCCCAAGCACAGTACACCTCCATAGGCTCAAGCACAGAGCACTAGAGTACGTGAACTAAAATAAAATAAAACCTATTTACCTAAATCCAATTAACTGAAACTGAAATTAAAAAGAAACTGTAAATGGCTCCCTAGGAAGAAGCTGCTCTATCCTGCTTTATTCTCCGGTGGATGCCTCTCCTGGGCACCCAAAACACAGTGGGGGTGTTAACACACGCAGGCCTGAATAAGAAGAAATCACACCTAAATGCAGCGGGGGGGGGGGGTGACTTCCTTCCCGGCTTCGGCACTAAAGGGGAGGGCGACTTGGGGCTGCCAGCTATCACTCCTGTCCAACTGCAGCCCCCGCAGCAGCTCCTCACCCAATAACGGGTTTAGGAATCGCCAGAAGTCTCAGACTGAGGAAGGCCCCCCACAGAACTCCCTCCCCCCCCCCGAAATCCTGGGGGGGGGGGAAGAGGGGGAAGAAGGCATAGCCTCCCCTCAGCCCCATCGTCCCCCAGGTTCTCTGTTCCTTATGATTTTTTTTTTTTTTTAAACACACACTTCTGCCTTTAAAAACAAAGAAAACCTGCACCTTAACAGAAGAAATAAAAAGCAAACTATCTCATTTGTTGTCCTTTCAGCGAGGACAGCACCCTGGCTCACTACCTCCTCCAGCTGCTTGGAGACTGAGTATACTGGGGCTGGTAGGCAGTGCCAGATGCATACGTACACTAGTGTCATCAAAAAAATGACATGCTCAGTCTCCAAGCTGCTGGAAGAGGTACACTACCCAGAGGTGAGGGACTGGACTGGAGGGACGATAAGGAAAGTCTGTTTATGATTAATAGGAGAAAATATTTTTTCACTCAACACATCCGAACTCTGAAATTTGTTAACGGAGGATGTAGTAAAAGCTGTTCGTGTAGCTAGTTTAAAAGTTTGGAAAAGTTCCTAGAGGAAAAGTCCATAAACCCTTATTAAAGAGGACCAGGGAAATCCACCGCTTACCCCAGAATAAGCAAATCTGAATATCTTTTGGGGAAATTGACAGGTACTTGTGACCTGTATTGGCTGCTGTTGGAAACAGGATACCGGGCTTGATGGACCCTTGGTCTGACCAGTATGGCATCTCTTATGTTTTCACAGTGTTCCACCAGTCAGGGCCTGCACAAAACAATTATCAAGTTAAGCATGGCAGGGGGTACCAAAACGCTGAAAAAACAAATGAGGAATAAAGAGAAAAACATAAAATGGCAAATGAGGATGGACGAGACTGATTTATAGCTGGGGGGGGGGGGGGGGAGGGGGACTGCCTGAAACCCTAGCACCAGCCCTGTCACTGTTTATATCTTCTGATGACATCATTAAAAGATGCTAGTCTGCCTCCACCTGCTGACAAAGGGGCATTACACCCACTCATCTAGACTGTTCTGGCAGGATTTAAAAAAAAATCCACACAGTATTATTCATATAGTTTTCATATGAGCTACATGGAAGTCACCACCTTGCTTCCCTATTTCTAGGCATACTTTTTAAAAACATTTCTGTACACATTCTCACTTGAATATTTTCCTTTATTTCAGCAAAATGCTGTTACAAGAGAACTGTTTGCTTATAGCATAAATTATAAAGGCTATGGTATCTCACAAAGAAATTGAGCACTGTACTGACAAATCAAACTGCAATGCAGAATTGATTATACCGAGAATGAGACAATCACTGGAACACCAGCCTGCACAAACATTTTTACTTAATCTACTGGGAGCACAATGACGTATACACAAAGTTCAAACAGAGTGCATATGAAACCTGGAAGAAAATGGTTCAGTAAGTTGCTGGCAGGAAGGCAGCTACACAATTCACTAGAGCTAGAAAAAGACATTGTATAGAGCATCTTTCCATCATGCATGATCAGTATTTTTCTAAACAAAAATCTATCCCAGTTCTTCATCTGATCTACAAAGGCAACCAATTCCTAATTATTCATTAAATGGATATTTATACTTGCAAATTCAAGATAAAATTAAAAACAAATTTACAAAAGAAAGTGTAGCAGAAACCGTTCTATACCACTCCACATATAGCTTGAAATGAGACACTTAGGGGCTTGTTTACAAGCCCCTTAGTCTAGAGTCATTGTTGTAAGAGATATGCACCAGTAATGAGCAGGGGAGATTTGATTAAGTGTGCCAGTACACATACACATGCGTGATGGCGGTCAAATGTCTGCCACAAAAAGGGGCATGGGAGGGCAAAGATTGATGTGCACTGGGTGGACCTAAGATGTACATGCAGATGATGTATTCCATAAGTGTCAGATATACAAATGTCAACCAAAGCCAGCGCCCACATTTATGCTATATATACACATACCAATTAGAGTGGGGGAAAGGCATCTTTCGTGACCTGGAATGGAGTTGCTGCAGCTTGAATGCTCAATCCCTCTCACTCCAACCTTGACCCAACCCCATCCTCTACTGCCCCTTCCCAACCACCCTGTTATCTGGAGTCCCTACCCCTGCCTGCCAAGCCCCACCCCCTCAACCCCACCTCCAACCTCCACTTCTGGTCCTCTAGGCAAATATGCCCCCTGCCCCTCCCATTCTGTGTGCCCGGGTGTGTGTTTGTCAGTGGAAATGTGTCTTGGCATGTGCGCAAGTGTGTGTTTCGGCAGAGATGTGCCAGTGTGTGTACACACATCTGTTTCAATGTTTCTATCTGTGTGAGTGTGGCCCAAGGGCAAGTTGTTTGTGGCTGTGTCCCTGTGCTGGTGGCTCAGTGTGTTAGTGTCAGTAGGAGTGTCTCACAGGCCTATTGTTCCTGCCTGTGCAGATGTGTATCTGTTCTAGTGTCTGTGCCCATTAGTTAGTCTCTGTGCAAGGCCTGTTGATGGTTCCTGGTAGTGATGAGCGTCTGTGCTGCTAGTGATAGTTGCAGCAGAGAACAAGCAACCTTGAGTGCAGATCACTGGTGTATCCCGAATATCCTCGTGTGTAGGAGAGTGAAGGGCAACAAAGGAGGAGGATGTACTCACTGCAGAGGGTGTACAGATCCAGGACAGTTCCTGGATGTAAGAAATGCATGCGGAGGTCCAGATTTGACAAATAAATCATAATGCACCTGTGCAACCAATTGGATACCGACCTAGACACAACTGCATGGAGGGGCAGAGCCCTGCCAGTGCACCTAAGGTGATAGCAGCCCTGACCTTCCTTGCAACAGGAGTCTTCCAAAAACACTCCTTGGGGCTTGCAGCAGTTTTTAGCCAAGCAGCCACTTCTCGCTGCATAGCTCATTTCCTAGATGCCTTTCTAAGGTGAGAAACGGAATAGTGTCTTCCCTAAAACTGAGCAGCAGCAGCAACAAATTAACAGATTTCAAGGAGTTGGCACACTTTCCTTTCAGTGTTTGGGGCAATAGACTGCACACACATTGCTATTAATCACTTAACAGGAAATGAGGCTACAGCAATTGCAAGGCCTTTCACTGCCTCAACATGCTGATGGTGTGCAATGCCTCACACCCCATGAAAGGATGTATGCACCTGCTACCCAGCTCATATCATGATGCTCACATCTTATCACAGTCTGGCATACATGATCGCTTCTAGAGTAACCAGATCACTGGATGGTGACTGCTAGGTGAACACACACAATTCACAAGCAACTAAAAGCAGCTAGCACATGTTGTACCACTCCCCGTCAGAAAGGGCCACAAGGAGACTGGCATGTGGCATAGCCCATCTCTGGAGAAAGTATGTGCAAATTCCTATGCTCCAACCCCAACAGGTAACAGCACACATCCTCTCAAGACCTGGCTGATGCTGCCATAGCCCACCCTGAGGGACAACCAGAGCAGATCTACAAGAAGCCTAGAAGAACAAGGGCTCTCAGAGTGAACAGGTTGGGTGGTGAACTGCTCTACAGCCCAGCCAAATCTTGTGACAATCTGTTGCATGCTGCACAACATTGCTCTCACCCGCAGAATGCCTCAACCAGAGGACCCAGCACTACCACACACAGAGTGATAAGGAGGGCAAAGCAGCAGCATCCCAAGACCAGACACTTTCCCAAGCCCATTGTCATGATGCGGCAGCAATGAACTCCTGCTAACACGTTTCTCAACAGTAAGTGATTCTGTTTAATGTGCTCACAGTGATAGAGTACATCCACGAGTGTAACATGAATCTGAAACTCTTGTCTTGCCCTTCCCACAGCTTTGCTGGGTGGGAGTGGGGGGGGGGAGGAGGAGGAGAGGAAGGAAGATGAAACCAACCACTCCTGTGGCTGCACATGCCTCTACAGAAGGATATTGTCCATGTTAACCAAGCCTGGCCTACCAATAGGAGTCAGGGAAGACCAGGCATGGCTGTGTAGCTGTGGCATGGCTGGCTGCAGAAGTGGGGTAACAGACTAAATATGGGCGTTAAGTTGATAGATGAGGGGCTGCTCCACAATATGACAGGGAGGAAGCCAAGATGCTGGTCAGGGATCACAGCTTGACTGGAGGCTGCTGAAGTTCTGTCCCATGCAGGTGCAAAGCTCCTATAGATCACCTCATATCCCTGCAAACTTCTCTCATGTCATTCATTGAATTGGCAATGTCAAGTAATACATAAGAAAATAAGATATGCCATACTAGGTCAGACCAAAACCCATCAAGCCCATTTTCCTGTTTCCAATAGTGGCCAATCCAGGTCACAAGTACCTAGCAGGTTCCCAAAAAGAGACACAGGTTCCGCAATGCTTGTATTGGGGCAAATAGTGTATTTTCTAGGTACTCTAATAATGGTATATGACCCTTTCTCCAGGAACTTGTCCAAACCTTTTTAAACCCAGCTACATTAACAGCTTTTATTACGTACTCCAGTAACAAAATTCCAGAGTTTGATTATAAGAACATAAGATATGCCATACTGGGTCAGACCAAGGTCCATCAAGCCCAGTATTCTGTTTCCAACAGTGGCCAATCTAGATCATATGTACCTAGCAGTTTCCCCAAGAGACACAAGTTCCACAATGCTTGTACTGGGTCAAGCATTGATATCTTCGGTCACTTCTTAATAATGGTTTATGGACCTTTCCTCCAGGAACTTGTCCAAACCTTTTTTTTTTTTAAAACCAGCTACACTAACAGCCTTTACTACATCCTCCGGTAACAAATTCCAGAGTTTGATTACAGGTTGAGTGAAAAAATATTTTCTTTTATTAGTCTTAAATAGTTTACCCTGTAGCTTCATTGCATGTCCCCTAGTCTTTCTATATTCTGATAAGGTGAACAATCGATCTACGTTTACCCATTCCACTCCGTTCATTAATTTATAGACTTCTATCATATCTCCCCTCAGCCGTCTCTTTTCCAGGTTAAAGAGCCCTAACCTTTTTAGCCTTTCTTCATAGGAGTATCCTTCCATCCCCTTTAACATTTTGGTGGCTCTTTCTCTGTACCTTTTCTAAAATCGCTATATCCTTTTTAAGATACGGCGACCAGAATTGCACACAATATTCAAGGTGCGGTCTCACCATGGAACGATATAGAGGCATTATAATATCTTTTGTTTTATTTTCCATTCCTTTCCTTATCATACCTAGCATTCTATTTGCTCTCTTGGCCGCTGCTGCACACTGGGCCGAGGGTTTTAACATGGTATCCACAATGACGCCTAAATCTTTTTCCTGGGTGGTGGTTCCTAATGTGGAACCTTGCATCGTGTAACCATAGTTTGGGTTTTTCTTCCCTATGTGCATAACCTTGCACTTGTCCACATTAAATTTCATCTGCCATTTTGATGCCCAGTCTTCCAATTTATCAAGAACCTCTTGCAATTTTTCACAATCCTCTTGGGTTTTAACAACTTTAAATAGTTTTGTGTCATCTGCAAATTTGATCACCTCACTCGTTATTCCACTTTCCAGGTCATTTATGAATATGTCAAAAAGCAGCGGACCCAGCACAGATCCCTGGGGTACACCACTATTCACCTTTCTCCATTGGGAAAATTGGCCATTTAGCCCTACCCTCTGCTTTCTATCTTTTAAGCAGTTCCTGATCCACAATAGTACACTGCCTCCTATCCCATGACTCTTTAATTTTGCCAAAAGTCTCTGATGAGGGACCTTGTCAAAGGCTTTCTGAAAGTCCAGATACACAATATCAACCGACTCACCTTTGTCCACCTGTTTATTCACTCCTTCAAAAAAACATAACAGATTAGTAAGACAAGATCTTCCTTGTCTAAAGCCATGTTGGCTGTCTCCCATTAGGTCGTGACTATCTACATGCTGAGTAATTTTATTCTTTATGATGGTTTCTACCATTTTTCCCGGTACTGACGTCAGGCTCACCGGTCTGTAGTTTCCCGGATCACCCCTGGAACCCTTTTTAAAAATTGGTGTTACATTGGCGATCCTCCAATCTTCAAGTATTAGAGATGATTTTAATAATAGTTCACAGATTACTAATAGCAGGTCTGCAATCTCATATTTCAGTTCTTTCAACACCCTTGGATGTATACCATCCGGCCCAGGTGATTTGCTACTCTTCAGTTTATCTAATAGTTGTAAGACATCTTCCCGATGCATCGATATTTCCTTCAATTCTTCCGCACCTTTAAATACCACTTCAGTCATGGGTAACATCCCTACATCTTCCTCAGTAAAGACTGAAGCAAAGAATTCATTCAGTCTCTCCGCTATCGCCTTGTCGCCTCTTAGTGCTCCTTTAACCCCTTTATCATCTAATGGACCAACTGACTCTCTCACAGGTTTTTTGCTATCAATGTACTTGAAAAGGTCTTTATTTCGTGTTTCTGCTTCCGCAGCAAGCTTCTTCTCAAATTCTCTCTTTGCCTGCCTTATCAATGCCTTGCATTTGACTTGCCAGTGCTTGTGCTGTTTCCAGGTTTCGTCATTTGGCTCTTTTTTCCATTTCCTGAAAGATGCTTTTTTGTCAACAGCCTCTCTGACCTCACCTTTAAACCATGCTGGCAGTTTTTTGGTCTTCCTTCCACTTTTCCTAAAGCGTGGAATACAGATGGTCTGGGCTTCCAAGATAGTATTTTTCAACAACATCCAAGCTTGATGTACGTCTTTAACCTTTGCAACTGCTCCTTTTAGTTTTTTCTTAACTGTTTTCCTCATTTTATCATAGTCTCCCTTTCGAAAGTTAAAGGGTAGTACTGTGGATTTCCTTACTATCCCTCCTCTACTAATTAAATCAAAGGCGATCATGCTATGATCACTATTGCCAAGTGGCCCCAACACCCTTATCTCTTGCACTAGATCTGGTGTTCCACTAAGGACTAGGTCTAATATGGCTTCCCCTCTGGTCGGTTCATGAACCAGCTGCTCCAAGAAGCAGTCATTTATTTCATCTAGGAACTTTATCTCCCTAGCATGTCCTGCTGTGACACTGACCCAGTCGATGCCGGGGTAATTGAAATCACCCATTATTACTACTGCACTGTAACTTTTGCTAGCTGCCTTGATTTCTTTGAGCATTTCATCATCCATTTGTTCATTCTAGCCAGGTGGACAATAGTACACCCCCACTGCCATCGCCTTCCCCTTTTTACATGGAATTTCAATCCATAGAGATTCTACAGCAAATTTTGTTTCTTGCAAAACTTTAATCCTTTCTGACTCAATGCCCTCTCTAACATAGAGCGCAACCCCTCCACCAATTTGATCAGCTCTATCATTACGATATAGTTTGTACCCAGGTATCACAGTGTCCCACTGGTTGTCCTCCTTCCACCATGTCTCTGATATTCCAATCATATCTAACCTCTCATTTAGTACTATATATTCTAACTCTCCCATCTTGTTTTTTAGACTTCTAGCATTTGCATACAAGCATTTTAGAGACTGTATTTTATTCATATTAATTTGGCTATTGGTAGACATGGGTAATTTGGGATCTTTAAGCTCTGTCTGCTCCATACTCGAGGGCATTTGGGCTACTTTACTCTTTTTTGGAACCTCTCTGCTTTTTGTAGTATCCTTCAAGGATACATTCTTCTGAACCATGCGCTCTTGGGCGACTGTCGGCTTTCCCCTATTATCTAGTTTAAAAGCTGCTCTATCTCCTTTTTAAAGGTTAATGCCAGCAGCCTGGTTCCATCCCGGTTAAGGTGAAGCCCATCCCTTCGGAAGAGCCCCTCCTTTCCCCAGAATGTTCCCCAGTTCCTAACAAATCCAAACCCCTCATCTCTGCACCATTGTCTCATCCACGCATTGAGATTCCGGAGCTCTGCCTGCCTTTTGGGTCCTGCACGTGGAACGGGAAGCATTTCGGAGAATGCTACCCTGGAAGATCTGGATTTCAACTTCCTACCTAAAAGCCTAAATTTAGCTTCCAGAACCTCCCTACCACATTTTCCTATGTCACTAGTACCGACATGTACCAAGACAGCAGACTCCTCCCCAGCACTATCTAAGAACTTATCTAGGTGGCGCATGAGGTCTGCTACCTTCGCACCAGGCAGGCATGTTACCAGGCAATCCTCACGTCCACCAGCCATCCAGCTATCTACATGCCTAATGATCGAATCACCAACTATAACTGCTGTCCTAACCCTTCCCTCATGGGCACTTGGCCCTGGAGAAACCTCCTCGGTGCGAGAGGGGTTTACATCACCTGGAGGACAGGTCCTAGTTACAGGATCACTTCCTGCCACACCAGGGTGATGCTCTCCTGTCACGTGACCTCTCTCCTCCATGGCAACAGGGATGCTGCCAGACTGGAGGTGGGACTTCAGGACTATATCCCTGTAGGTCTCGTCTATGTACCTCTCTGTCTGTCTGTCTTATGCTTTCCAAGTCTGCTACTTTAGCCTCTAGAGAACTGACTTGTTCCCTGAGAGCAAAGAGCTCCTTGCACCTAGTGCACACGTAAGACCTCTCACCAGCTGGGAGAAAATCATACATGTGACACTCAATGCAAAAGACTGGAAAGCCCACATCCCGCTGCTGGACTGCTGTCTGCATCTTAGTTTTAAATTTGTGTTTAGATCTTTAAGTTCTTTACGTACTAAAGGGTGCTATGGATATTTATACCACTAAAACTGTACCTAATAAGTTTAATATACCTTGTTCACCTGAAGCTTAATTAATCTCAGGTCCTTAGTGTATGACTGATTTGGGTAATGAGCTTCACCTGAGAGCACCTCCTGTCTTTTAAGTTGTGCAAGTACCTATATAAAGCTGTGATTATCCCAGGGGAGGGTGGGTGTGGGGAGGGAGGGAGGGAGGGATATAACACTTATTAAAAGAGGGCTGCTACACAGTACCCTGTCCTGTGCTGCTGAGGTAAGCTATATTCTGATTTGATTTAAATTATAGCTCTTTGCTGCTGCTAGGCTCTAACCTATTATGAAATTTAAACTACAAGCTCTCTGCTGGATTCTAAATTTAACCAGAAAGCTCTCTTCTGTGTTTTAATTTGAAACTAAAAGTACTTTGCTGATGCTAGGCCCTGAGTGACTATGAAATTTAAACTACAGCTCTCTACTGGGTATGAAAGGTAACCAGAAAGTTCTCTTCTGTGTTTTTAAATTGAATCTTAAACTGTTGCTACTAGGCCCTGACTGATTTAACAAAAAATAGTGGGTTCACAGATTAATTAGCTTTAAAAGAAAAAAATTCCTTTCAGAAAAATTTCCAGAAGTATATACTCACAATTTCAGATTTCTCTCCAGAAGTAACAGCCCCCCTTTCTAGTCCTTCAACCCCCGCAAACTATGGTTATACGATGCAAAGTTTCACATTAAGAAGCACAACCCAGGAAAAGGATTTAGGGGTCATCATGGATAATATGTTGAAATCCTCCACCCAGTGTGTAGCAGCGGTCAAGAAAGCAAATAGAATGCTAGGAATTATTAGGAAAAGACAAAGAACAAAACCAAAGATGATATAAAATTCCTCTGTATTGTTCCATGGCGCAACCGCATCTTCAATACTGCATGCAATTCTGGTCTCCATATCTTAAAAAGCTACAGCAGAATCAGAAAGCGTGCAGAGAAGAGCCATCAAAATGGAAAAGGGGATAGAAGGATATCCCTACGAGGAGAGGCTTAAAATGTTAAGGCCCTTCAACTTAGATATGAAACAGCTGAAGGGGAGATATGATAGTGATCTATAAATTAATGAATGGAGAGAAATGGGTAGATATAAATCAGTTGTTGTTACGCCATCAAAAAAGGCTAGGGGGACACATAACGAAGCTACAATGTAACCCATTTAAGACTAATATTTTTTTCACTCAATGCGTAACCAAACTCTGGAATTTGTTAACAGAGGATGTAGTAAAAGCTGTTAGTGTAGCTAGGTTTAAAAAGGAGGTTTGGACAAGTTCCTGGAGGAAAGGTCCATAAACTATTATTAAAGAGGATCTGGGATATCCACTGCCTACCCCAGAAATGGAAATTACACTTACTTGGTAATTGTTGTTCCTTGAGTAACTCCAGTTTAATTCTCCACCTCTGGGTTGTGCACCTCTTCCTGCAGCTTGGAGACTGGGCATGTCAAAAACATGACATCACTGGATGTAGCCTGTGGGTCTCTCCCATCAGCCCCAGTGAACTATTGACAAAGCAGACCTCAAAAGGAACAACAAATAAATAGCTATTTATTTTAACTTTAGAAAAATTGGACTTACAACCAACCATATATCATGTAAGTTCCCTCCAAAGAAAAGTACCTTTTTACATTGAAACATAGAATCATAGAAACATGATGATAGAAAAAGACCACATGGCCTATCTAGTCTATCCTTCCATATCAACAACTACAACAGTCCACTTTTTACCTTTAGAGATCCTCTGTGTTGGTCCCATGCTTTTTTGAATTCAGTTACTGTCCTCATCTCTACCACCTCCACTGGGAGACTATTCAATGGATCCACTACTCTTTCCGTAAAGAAATATTTCTGCATATCACTCCTGAATCTATCTCCCTTCACCCTCATCCCAATGTCCCCTCGTAGCAGAACTTGCTTTCAATTGAAAGAGGCTCTCTCCCTGAACATTTATGCCACGGAGGTATTTAAACATCTCAATCATATCACCTCTATCCCGCCTTTACTCTAAGGTGTACATATTAAGATCCTTAAGTCTGTCCTCATATGCTTTATAATGAAGACCACTAATCATTTTAGTAGCCACCAATGTTCCCTCTAATTTTCTGTAGGCTGTGTGCGCATAAAATATCAGCTGTGTGCAGCTTTTGAAGGAAGGTTAAATTTTTGTGCGCCACATAACGACACTCGGAGTTATATACTTTAAAATTTGACTACACGTCAGAATACAGTATGTACACCACATTGATTTTAATCAAATTAAATGAAATAGACGATTACTAAATGAAGCGGGAAATTTCTAGTAATTACAATCATAACTTAATTTTTTTTTTTTATTATTGAAAGGCTTTCAAAATGTACAAAGCATCATAAACCACAAAAATCTTCAAAGAAAATGCAACAACAACAACATAACTTCAGGTCATAACAGCATTCAACAATATGCCTTCATTTTTATAGTTTTAAAATAAGACAAAGAACAGTAACCCCTCAGCCTCCCTCCCCCCCCCCCAAAGCCCCCCTAGCCCAATACTCTCCTCCCTCCCCGCCTCCCAATCCCCCCCCACTATGGCTTGCTAATGTTCAAGCATGGAAGTGTGATGGGCAAAAGGCACACTCAGGGGGGCCATCCCTCTTAGCCTGCATAGTCACGCACCATATTGAGAGACAAAGGGCGCCCATACCAACTCAAAGCGCGCCAGGCGCATCCTACTGACCGCTACCCCTCGTTCCATGGCGTACATATCCCACGTCCGTTCCAGCCAAGCCTGAAAGGAAGGGGCCGAGGCACGCTTCCAGGCTGCTGCAAGGGATAGCCTAGCTGCATTCAGGCCATGGCGGAGTAAAGCAAGTTGCAGAGTCCGTGCACCCGGCACCGAGCAGGAAGATCCCGGGATCCCAAGGGATACTCACTCCCAGAAGCAATTGCATCCGGTATTGTATACCCCTCCAAAAGGCGTGAATGCGGGGGCAGTCCCACCAAATATGCCCTAGGGTACCCCGTTGACCACAGTTACGCCAGCAAAGGGCCACCGCCCCAGGATATATGCGCGCTATCCGTGCCGGGGTCATGTACCAACGGTACAGGATTTTATAATTGGTTTCACGGGCATTGATCGCAACCGCACTCTTCCACAATTGAGTTTCCGCCCGTTCCCACTCCTGCTCGGTATAGGAGAGGCTCAAGTCAGTGTTCCAAAGTTCTCTGTGTCTAGTAGAATACAATTGGGAGCCCTGCAAGTGGGCATACAGAGTCGCCATGAGTCCCTTGGTGGTAGTGCACCCCTCACAATAGCGTTCCAAGTCTGTCAGGGCCCGAGCAACCTGGGTCCGAACAAGTCTTGATCGGACCCAATGTGTCACTTGCAGATATTGAAAGTGGTGCCTAGCCGGAATGTCAAATTCGTCTTGTATCGCACGAAAAGGTTGTAAATGACCAGCAGCAAAAAGTTGTCCAACCCGACTAAGGCCGTGATGTCCCCACTGCCGAAAGACTATATCACTTAAACCCGGCGGGAAAGAGGCATTATCCACTATAGGGGCTAAGGGGGTTAAGTTCGTGTCGCAAGATCGAAAGTGTCGGTCCCAACAGCGGAGGGTATGAAGTATGTAAGGATTGCTGGTGCGGACACCACGACGGAGTTTTGGGCCAAGCCACAGCCAGTCTCCCAAGCCGGCTCCCCCTGCCAAGTTCATTTCCAATTGTACCCATCGCTTAGTGCTATCAGCAATCATCCACTCCACCCCTGCCCGGCATTGCGCCGCCGCATAGTACCAATGTAAATTGGGCATGCCCATACCTCCAGAGCGTGTACGAGCATAAAGAACCTGTCGCGCCAAGCGCGGGCGGCAATAACGCCAGATGAATTTCAAAAGCAACTGCTGCCATGTCGCCAAGGTAGCCCGTGCGATAGGAAGCGGCAGAACCTGAAAAAAGTAGAGAAAGCGGGGAACAACCACCATCTTGACTACGAACCAGGAGAGGAGCAGTCCATTCCACACCTCTAGATCCCACCGAACCTGGCGAAGCAAGGGGTCGTAGTTGGCCTCAAAGAGGTCTGACCTCTCCACAGTCAAGTGCACCCCTAAATAGCGTAGAGCTCCGGACACCCAGCAAAAAGGATAAGCCGCTTGAAGTTCCAAACAAACCGCCCCGGGGACCCCAACATTCAAGATCTCCGATTTAGTGTAGTTAATTTTAAAACCGGATACCCGGGCATAGTTTTCAAACAACTGCATCGCAACTGGGAGGGAGGTGGACGGGTCAACCAGGGACAGTATGATGTCATCCGCAAAAAGTGCAATCCTATATTCTGCAGGGCCAATAAGAACCCCCCGCAAACCTAAATGTTCTCGGAAGCTTTGAGCCAAGGGTTCCATCGCAAGTGCAAAGAGCAGGGGCGAAAGAGGGCAACCCTGTCGCGTGCCCCGTTCCAGCAAGAAACGCCTCAAGTGTCCCCGTTAACCCGAACGCACGCCTGGGGCATCTGGTAAAGGCTACGAACCCAACGGATGAAATTTGAGCCGAAGCCCATTGTCTCCAGCACACACCATAAAAAGTCCCAGTCGACCCGGTCGAAAGCTTTTTCTGCGTCGATCCCCACCAGAAGGGCTGGTTGCGGTTCCCGTTGGGCAACATGTATGACCTGCAGCATACGTCGAATGTTGTCTGCAGCCTGGCGGCCTGGCACAAAGCCAACCTGATCCGGGTGGACCAAGCTCGGAAGGACCCGATTCAGGCGCGCCGCCAACACGGAGGCAAAGATCTTAAGTCAACGTTTAACAAGGAAATGGGGCGGTACGACGCCGCGTCATGCAGTGGTTTACCGGGTTTGGGTATCATCACGATCAGTGCCTCACACAGAGACGGCAGTAACGAGGCTCCTGCCAAGATCTCATTGAACAAAATAGTCAAGGTTGGCGCTAATTGTATCCTAAATTTCTTATAATATTCTGCTGGAAAGCCATCACTACCCGGCGCACTGCCAGTTTTCAATCGTCGAATTGCAATTTCCACTTCATCTACCGTTATATCAGAATCTAGCTGAGCCCGGTCAGAGTCGGGGAGGTGTGGCAGACCAATCCCTCACAAATAATCCTGTACCCTGTCCCGTTCAAAAGGCTCCGCCTTGTAGAGCTGCTCCAGAAAGTCAGCAAAGAGATCGTGTATTTCCCTGGATATAACCCTCCTTTGTCCCCCCGCGTCGCGCAGTTCTCTCACAACTCTCGTGGATTGTTGTTGGCGAAGACGCAAAGCTAGGAAGCGGCCTGTTTTGTTCCCAAGCTCATAAAAAGATTGCCGTAGTTTCCGGCGTTTATTATCTAATTCTCTCTGCAAGTACGCATCCAGTTTGGCTCGGGCGGCCCGCCACTGGCGCAGGGTCTGTCGGGAACCAGTTCGGGCGTGTTCCAGAGCAAGGCGAGTAGCTTCCTCCACCAATAAGTCGTGGTCACGCTTCCACATTTTACGCGTGCGAGCCGTTTCCGCCATGAGTTGACCTCGAGCCGTAGCCTTATAAGCATCCCACACCGTGGGAAGAGGGACATCCCCAGAATTGTTAAGCTCAAAAAATTCCGTGATAAAGCGGACGTGGTCCTGCACTGTGCCCTGCCGCCGCAAGAATCTCACATCTAGGCGCCAAAGCCGTTGATGTTCACTGTACAATCCGGCCGGAAGAGCGAGCCAGCACGGGGCGTGATCCGACCAGGTCAGCGCTCCATGTCCCGCCTGCACTCTCCTGTCCATCAGGCGCTGATCCAATAGAAAATAGTCAATGCGAGTGTGAACCTGATGGACAGGAGAATAGTACGTGTAGCCTCTTTCCCCCCCGTGAGTGTCCCTCCAGACGTCCCTCAGTCCCAAATCTAGCATAAGACGCTGCAGGGCTCTTGCCGACCCCCCCACTCACCCTCCTGTGCGGCTGGTGGAATCCAAATGGGGCACCAGGTGCGTGTTACAGTCCCCCCCCAAAACAATGGGACCCCTTGCAAAATCCGCCAGGAAAGCTTTCAACCGCGCAAAGAAGGCGCCTTGACCTGTATTGGGGGCGTAAACATTAGCTAAGGTTAGCAAGTGCCCTTCTAGGCGGATATTCAAGAAAAGCTACCTCCCCAAAGCATCTTGCTTCATCTCCTCTATCTGGAGAGAGAGTCTCTGATGAAATAGTAAGGCTACTCCCCGTTTCTTCCGTCCTTGTGCATCTGAGGCCACCCGCACCTCAGTATACGGGGACCTCTTTAGCCAGCCCTGCTTACAATTCTGAAGATGGGTCTCCTGTAAGTAAACAATGTCCCCCTGCAGGGTGCGTAATTCTGAGAACAGCAGGGACCGCTTCCTCGGAGAGTTGAGGCCCTTAACATTCAAAGAAATAAAGCGCACCATTAGTAATTACACTCCACTCTCTCACTGCCACCCCCTATCCAAAAGATCCCAGTGGTTGCTCCCCCCCAGCAAACCCGGAGAATTGATGGATCGGGCCCACACACTCCACCCTCCAAAGACAGGCGCCATAGTCCCTCCTCCCAACCCCAAGCACACCCCCCAATTCCACCCTGGAAAAGAGCCTCCCCTCCCCCCCCCCCTCCCATCAATACCACCTGCCTGTTTAAGTTAGTACAGGACACGGTAAATTGACCACAAACCCCGAACCCCCCAGAACCCCTCGAAGCAAGAATTCAACCTAAACAGTGAGAATAAAGAGAAGAACATACTCCCCATTACTCCTCCCCCTCCCCCAGATCATCAAACTCACCATACCCCTTCATTAAAGCAATAACATCAACAAAACGTTTGCAGATCATCTGCCACCCCTCATGTATCAAAAAGGGCGAGGGACCCCAGTCTAATGCCCACTACCACTTATTTAAGAATCAGGGGACCCACAGATTGAGACTCCTTAAAAAAGAAAAAGTATAAGGAGCTCCTCAAGTCCACAAAAAGCGATCAGGTGGGCTTGCCCACTCGAGTCCACTTAGAGTGTTGGGGCTTAGGGGGTGGCGGATGTGGCTGAGCATTGTCCTCTACTAAACCCGCCTGACGAAGAGCTCGCCAGGCTTCAGTATAGTCCTTTGCAGAGATCTTTTTGTTGCCCAGGAGAAAGTTCATCCTAAATGGAAAGGACCAGGAATAGCGAATCCCCTTGCTGTTCAGGACCGCTGAGACTGGCCTCATCTCTCTCCGCCTCGCCAGGGTGAACGTCGAGAGGTCCTGGTAGATGGACACGGATGCGTCCTGAAAACGGACCGTCTTTTTCTCCTGGCCTCGACGGATAAGGAGCTCAGCATCAGAATAGTGCAGAAATCTCGCGATGACATCACGAGGCTGATTATTGGGGGGTTTCCACAAAGCGCGGTGAACTCGTTCAATTTCCATACCAGAAGCATGTGTAGCCAGGTCCTCTGCCGAGAGCAATTCCGCTATCAGCAAGTTGAGTACAGTTGGTAGATCTTCTCCGCCCCCTACCGCCTCTGGGATCCCACGAAAACGCACGTTGTTGCGGCGGGAACGGTTTTCAATGTCAATTTTATAAGTCAGTTCCATTGCTTGCGCGTGGTGCCGGTCTAAAGCACATTGTAGATCCATCAGAGTCCCATCTTGTTCTACCATTTTGGTCTCCACATCTTCCACTCGGGCTCCCAGTTCCTTGACGTCGGTCCTGAGTTCGGCGACGTCTTTCATCAGGTCCTTCCGTAGCGCACGGAATTCATTAGCTAATTCCGCAAAGCCCCTCCGAAGTTCTTGTTTGAGTTGAGCCGAGGAAAGTTGCCGATGCGGGTCCAAGTCCTCCTCGCTAACAGTCTCATCATCAGAACCTGATGGGAGGGGTTGCTCGTGTGGACTACTGGGGGCTCCGGACTTATTCTACAAGCGCTGGGAGGAGCGCATCCCCTCCCGAGCTTCAGAACTTTTGGCTTTAGTAGCCATCTTACAGAGTCACCAAAGTCACACAGTGGTAGGAGAAAGATGTATCCAATGCCAGCAAAAGTGGAGACAGCAAGGAGGCAGTGGCGTCCGGGGCTTCACACATCCACAGTGCCAACTCCACCTCACAGTGTCAGGAGACGTGCACCAGCAATGTCAGCGAAATATAAGGCGCTGGATAGGCAGTGAAGCCAAAGGGAAGAGCTGCCTCTGCCCTCCCAGGATAAGAGACATTCAGTATGGCTCCCCAGCCCCCCTGGAGAAGCAACCTGGCCCAGATGAGAAGCAGAAAGCAATGTAGAGTGATGTGGGACTGTATCAGCAAGAGTCCGCATCTGCAGATTGGGAAGCTTCAGTGAGAGGCCCGGGGACCGAAATCATATGTGCTGGCCTGCAAGACTCCCAGGGTCTGTTCAGGGGTGCGAAGGTCTCGGCAGGACACTGGGCCGCCAAAGAAAATTAGCCACCGGTCACCAGCCCGATCTGCAGCTCAGAAGACAGGCAGGGGAAGAGGCTTCGCGCAGTCTTACCCCCTTAAGTTGGCTTGTGATAGGGAGTAGAGATGTCGGGCGCCGGCAATTGCCGCGTGGGGTCCACGTGGTCTCGGCAGGTCTCCCCAGGAAATCTTCAGCGCTACAGCCGAGCGCCACAAGCTTGAAGATGCACACCCCCTCCCGCTGAACAGGCCGCCGTTCAATCTGCAGGCAGCAGAGAGGGCTCCAGCCGTAGGCCCCACGGAAGTCAGCTGGGCGGTCCCGGACAGCGCCGGATGCCGCGGCCGGCAGCAGAAACAGCTAAGCGAGGGTCCGGCGGCAGGGAAACAGCTTCCAGCGGGCTGCGCTGTGAGAGCAAGCACCTCGGTTTTCCAGCTATCTAGGGTCCTGCCGAAGCGCTGGACCGGATTCCAAGGGAGACCTCTAGCTTGTGTTGATCCAGGGAAGGTACGGAGGGAGTGAAATACAATTTTTAGCACATGTTTGCAGGTTTTAGGGGTTGTGGGGACGGAGCTCTAAATAGATGCGGCCATCTTGCAGCGGGCTCACAAGCGCCCCCCCATAACTTTTAAATTTTAAGACGTCTGTCTTGTTTGCTATCAGAATCAGAGCCGTAATTTTTGTGCGCTCTGTTGTAAAGTATGTGCGCTCGCTCGGTGAGGTGTGTGTGCACGCACATGTGCACAGCTTAGAGGGAACAGTGGTAGCCACCCTCTGCACCAACTCCATCCTGTTCACATCCTTTTGAAGGTGCGGTCTCCAGAATTGCACACTATACTCCAAATGAGGACGCACCAAAGACTTATACAGAGGCATTATCACCTCCTTTTTTCTGCTAGCCATTCCTCTCCGTATGCACCCAAGCATCCTTCTAGCTTTTGCCGTCGCCTTTTCTACCTGTTTAGCTACTTTAAGATCATCAGACACAACCACGCCTAGGTCCCGCTCTTCTTTAGTGGGCAATAGTACTTCACCTCCTATACTATATTGCTCCCTTGGATTGCTGCAGCCCAAATGCATGACCCTACATTTTTTAACATTAAAACCCAGCTGCCAAATTCTAGACCATTCTTCAAGCTTAGCTAGATCCCTCCTCATGTTATCTACACCTTCCTGGGTGTCTACTCTATTGCAGATTTTGGTATCATCCGCAGAGGCAAACCTTACCCGACAGCCCTTTCGCTATATCACTAACAAAGATGTTAAAAAGAATCGGACCAAGGACAGATCCCTGGGGCACACCACTGGTAACATCCTTCTCCTCAGAGTGAGCTCCATTTACTTGTACTCTTTGTCGCCTCCCACCCAACCAATTTCTAACCCAAGCAGTAACTTTAGGCTCCATCCCTAGGGTGCTCAGTTTGTTTATAAGTCGCCTGTGAGGAACAGTGTCAAAGGCTTTACTGAAATCTAAATACACCACATCTAGAGCTCTACCTCGGTCCAACTCCCTGGTCACCCAGTCAAAGAAATCAGATTTGTCTGACAAGACCTGCCTCTGGTGAATCCATGCTGCCTCAGATCCTGTAATCCACTGGACTCCAGAAACCTCACTATTTTCTCTTTCAGCAGCGTTTCCAATAATTTACTCACCACCGAAGTTAAACTAACCGGCCTGTAGTTTTCAACCACATCCTTACTTCCGCTTTTGTGTAAAGGCACCACATGAGCCTCTCTCCAGTCCTTTGGCACCACTCCCGACTCCAACGAGGCATTGAAAAGGTCAGTCAGTGGAGTTGCTAGAACGTCCCCAAGTTGCCTCAGTATTCTAGGGTGTATCCCATCCGGTCCCATCGCTTTGTCTACTTTAAGTTGAGCTAGTTTCTCACTAACACAGACTTCTGAAAATTGTTCAAGATGTCCCTCGCTTCTGTTCCTGTTTGTGGGTGTTTTCTGAGGTCCTGCTCCTGGTTCTTCATCTGTGAACACAGAACAAAAATATTTGTTAAGCAATTCCGCTTTATCCTTATCAGCTTCTACATATTCCCCCCCTGCACCCTTGAGTCTGACAATACCACTTTTGCCCTTCCTCTTCTAATATATCTGAAAAATGTCGTATCCCCCCATTTTATTGCATTGGCTATTTCCTCCTCCTTTTGAATGTTTGCCTTCTTGACTACTTTTCTAGCTTCTCTAAGTTTTTCCAAATACAGATGCCTGTCTTCCTCTCTCTGTGATCTCTTGTATTTCATTAAGGCCTCTTTCTTCACTTTTTCAGCTACTTCCTTCGAAAACCATAGCGGTCTCCTTTTCCCTTTATTTACCATTTTAACAAAAAGGTTGGTTGCCCTTAAAATATCCCCTTTCAGTTTTTCCCACTGTTTTTCTACATCCCACTAACAACTCCCTGAGGTACTGGCTCATCTTCGCAAAGTTAGTCTTCCTAAAGTCTAAGATCCTCACCTTGGAATGGATTCTAACAGCCCTAGTCCTAATACTGAACCACACCATCTGGTGATCGCTGGATGCAAAATAATCTCCCACTACAACATCAGAAACATTTTCACCATTGGTAAGCACCAAGTCCAGTATGGCCCCTTCACGTGTGGGGTCTGCTACCAATTGCCTGAATAGTTCTCCCTGTAGAGAATCCAGGATCTCCTTACTTCTAGATGATACTGCAGCAGGAATGTGCCAATCAACATCTGGCATATTGAAATCTCCTATCAGTAGCACTTCCCCTTTCCTAGCAATGCTGTGTATGTCTTCAATTAACTCTGTCCACCTCTTCCTCTTGTGAGGGAGGTCTGTATATCACACCAATGCAAATAGATTTCTCTTTCCCTCTTTCTAGTTTAAGCTCTGTAATTCCAAAGCTTTAATTGTAGTTTTTACATATAGTGCCACCACTCCTCCCCTTCTTCCTACCCTGTCCTTTCTGAATAAAGTATAGCCAGGTATAGTTACATCCCAATCATGGTTTTCTGTGAACCATGTTTCTGTAACTGCCACTAAATCCAAGTCAGCCACTCCCACCAAAGCTTCAACATCAGGGATCTTATTTCCCATGCTACGGGCATTTATACACACTGCTTTCCATATGTTACCCCTGTTACCCATTTCCATAAAGGTATTTAATGTATCACCTACCTGGGGGCTTTCACTTACCTGGGAGCTTTCTTCACCCATCCCCAACGAATTTAGTTTAAAGCCCTCTTCAGTAGATTAGCCAGTCTACTACCAAAGACGCGTTGACCTTTCTTGGACAGATGGATGCCATCTCTGCTCTGCAACCCTTGGAACAGCATCCCATGGTCTAGGAAACCAAAACGCTCTCGATGACACCCATCCACGCATTCATCTCCAGGATGCGAGCCTCTCTGCCTTGGTCTTTACCCTCAACAGGGAGGATTGAAGAGAACACCACCTGTGCACCTAACTGCTTCACCCTCTGTCCCAGAGCCATGAAGTCACTTTTGATACGTTCTGAGGTATACCTGGCAGTATCATTTGTTCCATTGTTTCCTTGCATCGCTTCCTTTTCTGTGTCGTTATACATAATAATTTATCAGAAAGAACAAGAACAACAGCAAGGAACAGCAAAAAACATGCCTACCAGTAATCATACATGTGTCCCCAATGAAACTTCATTGCCAACTACACCCTGCCGGGCGGGAATGAGGACTAAACTGAACAACAATTACCAGGTAAGTGTAATTTCCATATCCTTATCGTTCCTCCAGTTTAGTCCTCCACCTCTGGGATGTAACAGAGCAGTAATCATTGGGAGGGACCTTTCCAATTGGCCTGCAATACCGTCGATCCAAACACAGCATCATTCGCTGCCAAAAACTTCCAGGCGGTAAAGTTTACCAAAGATATGAACCACCAACCAAGCGGCCGCCCTACAAATCTCAGATGGAACGAAACTGAGCTCTGCCCAGTAAGTTGCCTGAGCTCCGGTAGAATGAGCCCGCCATCCTGTTGGCACCGCTCGGCCACACAGAAGATATACTGAAGCAATCGCCTCTCTAATCCAACTAGAAGTGGACGCCTTCGCTGCCGCTTCTCCATAACGGGAACCTCCAAAAGTCAAACAAGCGATCCGATTTGCGAGGACTCCGACGCCACCAAATACTGCTGGCACGCACGGTTGATGTCCAAGCGGTGCAACCCCTGGACCGCTGTATTTCCTTCCAGTGAGTCAAGTACCAGAAGAAAAATGTCTGATTAAACTGAAACGGGAAAACTACCTTAGGCCAAAAAGGGAAAACACACCTGTAATTTCGAAGTTCATTTCGCTGAACAGACGGCTACCAAATAGACATCTTCATGGTTAATGCGTTGACCTACACCTTTTGTAGCGGCTCAAAGGGCTACTAGGTGAAAGCCCCAAACACCAAATTGAGGACCCACGGCGGGACCACTACTCTACGAGAGGATCGCAGCCTGGCCAGAGCTTTAAGAAAAGGCAAAACATCTGCATGCGCCCCTAGGTCTATGTGTTGCACGTTGCCTCTATAACAAAGAAGGGCTGTCAAGTGCACTCCTAAGGAACTGGCTGCCAGTCCTTTATGAACTCCTCTTATAGAAAACCTAAAACCACAGGTACGGAACCTGCAGCCACGCGCACTTGTCTCTGCAAGTCCCAATCCATAAAAAATTTCCATTTATGAACAAACAGCCTCGATGTAGACTGTATCCTAGCGCGAAGCAAAGTCGCAATGACTGCTGCCGAGTAGCCGTTCTTTAACCTCAACCTTTCCATGGCCAAGCCGTAAACGAGAACCGATCTACCTGAGGTATCCGCAGAGGACCTTGTAGTAACAGAGTCTCCGACGTCGGCAAACTCCAAGGTTCCCCACCAAGAAGTCGGATGATATCGTCACACCCCGGTGGTACTGGCTAGTCCGGATCCACCAGTGACACTCCCGAGGAGTTTCGATAAGCTGGACCATCCGGCCTATGAGCGTCCACGGAGGAACTACCTAGGGGAGACCTGACGGCCAACGGTGCAGCAGCGCGCCAATCCCTGCAGACATCCTTTCTCTTCGTCTGCTGAAGAAGCGACTCACTTTTGCTGCCTGAAAGATCGCCATAAGAGCCATGAGTGGCGGACCCCATCTGTGGACTAGTTGCGCAAACACAGCCGGATGAACTCCCATTCTCCTGCATCCACCTGAACCCTGCTTAGAAAAGTCGCCATCACATTGTCTTTTTCTGCACTGTGCACTGCTGCGATCGCTGGCAGTCAATACTATACCCCAGCGAATTGTGCCTCCGCTTCTTCCCCCGTGGCTGCCCTTCCTGTGCCGCCCTGCCGAGCAATGTAGGGCACCATTGCGGAGTTGTCCGACAGCACTCGCACTCGTCCCTTCACCAACGCTTGGAAGTTCGCTGTGTGCGATAAACCGCTCTCGGCTCCAGCTGGTTGACTGACCATGTGTTGTTCTCTTGAACGGTCCAAGTGCCTCGCATGAAGAACTCTCCGTGATGTGCTCCCCATCCTGCGAGACTCGCGTCCCTCAACAATGGGAGCCACTCCGGCTGCTCTAGGAGCATCCCGGCTTTCAATGATTCCGTCAGCAGCCCCCAGTGCAGCAACTGCCGGACTTTGAGGGGAGAGGGAATTTGGCTGCTCAACGAGACAGACTGAGGTGACCAACGGCAGGGCAGCACCTGCATATGACACCTAGCTCCGGGTACTGCTTCCAAAATTGCCACCATCTTTTACAGCACTTGAAGATAGTTCCACGCTGAAGGCACCAGAGTGGCCCTGAACTTGCATACCAATTGTCAAAGGGTTTGAATCCGACGATCGATCAGGAACACCTCTCCCTTCTGGCGTGTCTAACCGCCTCTCCAAATATTTGAGATCCTGGGATGGTGGCAAGTGGCTTTTGGCCCCATTAACTACTCAGCTGAGACACTGCAAGAATTCCACTACCAGGTACGTGATCTGAGCACTCTCCCCCTTGGACTTTGCTTGAATTAATCAATCAATCGTCTAAAGACGGATGGACGAGGTGGTCTTGTTTCTGCAACGCTGCTGCCGCCACCACCATGATCTTGGTGAAGGTCTGCAGCGCTGTCGCCAAACCAAAAGATGTTCGAACCATGGCCGTTCCAGCCACCCTCTACACAGGAAGAGCATGAATGAGCCTATCATCGACTGAGCCAATTCAAGCGCAAAGCTGACGCGTGATAACGTCCAACCAATGGGGGTTGGAGGTAACTGGACACAGGCGGAAGCAAGCCCCAAAGTCACATCCTATCAATTAAACCTACACGGGCCTGCCTCACCTCATTGTGGTATACGAGAAGTCACTGAGG
The DNA here is from genome assembly GCA_033557465.1 of Ichthyophis bannanicus. Lineage (NCBI taxonomy): Eukaryota > Metazoa > Chordata > Amphibia > Gymnophiona > Ichthyophiidae > Ichthyophis > Ichthyophis bannanicus. Next base: position 1,365,245,243 of record CM066032.1, on the reverse strand, counting down.
GGACGAAAACAACCCTCTGCCCCCTCAACAAATCCCAGAAATCCTATGACCTGACCTTGACTTCCAGTCCGTCATCTGAATAGTGGACTTTCCAAATTAATAACATTTAAGTGTTATTGCTGAGACTGTTTGGACACAATGAAGGAATCTTAAAAGTCTAAGCCAAAAACCTGGGAGAAATCTTTCCCAGAACTTATTTTCATATTTTTTTTTTTTTTCCACAAAATGCTTTCAAGAATGACTGCAAAGAAACAATGTACCTAAGTCCTACTCGATCCACAAAAATGATGGGAATTTCTGCGACCCCTGTCCAGGCTTAGCCCTGCTCCAGACCCAAATGGGCACCAGGCCAGTGGTGGGACTAGCCGAAGAACAACAAAAAGGAACCAGGATCCACACACCCCCCCCCCCCGGTCATCTTGGCCCCAAGACACCACTCCAAGCCTTAGGCTGTATGACACCTATATCGCGCATGTGGCCCTCTGATAAATCGTGCCAGGGCTTGAATGTACCTGCTCGCTAACCCCAAGTTCTAGCTATATCTCAAATTGCTCTTGGACAGCATTTGTAAAGGTGTGGTGATGTCCCAAAACTACAAGCAATGGTAGTTGGACCTCCTCAGGAGAGGAGTAAATTACTACATTAAACACAGGAAAATAACACTTTGGGACAATCCTAAAAGGTAGTGGAAAGCCACAAAGCTCCTATTATTTTTTTTTTTCTATTTTGGGGAACAGAAAAAACTGCAAAACTGATTTTATTGGAGACCCAAGGAAAACCAGTTCAAGCTAAGCATAGAATAAGCAGTCCTGTGCAGGTTTTGTTTTGGGGGGTTTTTTGTATAGCTTTCCATGGACACCTTCAATTCCAACCGGACCAGCTATGCCAGTGGAACTAAGTCCTGCTAACCCACACCAGCCTGCGATCCGCCGCAGTAATTTAATCTTGGGCCCTCCTGTAACTCTAGGGCCACCGCTTACCTCATACTATATCGCCAACATACCTGATCTTATGCTGGTTGTCAAGCCAGCTGCAATGGCAAATAAGTCTAGCCCTATCTTTGCCAGGATTTTCTGCAGGCTGTGAAAGTTGGAAGGAGCAAGTCTCCCCTGGTAGGGATGCCTCACAGCCCTGACAGCTGTAAGAGTAACTGGATTTCTAAAGCTTATGACCAAATCGCATAACATGAGGTATCAAAGAATGCACTCAAGGCCTCCCTCCAGTGAATACCTCCCTTCAGAGACAGGCAGATGTCTTACAAGGCATTTGAACTGGGAAAGCAGCGAAATACACCCTCAAATAACCTTTTACAAAATGATCTCAGCACCTGCAGGAATAAAAGCAAGCACAGAGACCCTATAGCCCGTACGGCTTCTGAGATTGGAAGAGGCCCTAGGGAGTTCATATCAGGGGTAGCAAAACACCTTTTCATCCGTCCAGCAGTATTAATCAACTCTGTTCTACCCTGAATCTCTTCCTTTGGTGATGCACAGTGTGGGGCAAATCACTGGTCAGACCATAGTCCCAATGCACTCCTTCACCCACCAGGGACCCCGACCTGCATACATCACTCCTGCTCTGAGACAGTTGTAAAAATGCATGCTACTTTTCCCTGGACCCGTTTATAACGGCTACAGGTTGGGGGGGGGGGGTCGGGTCGGGTCAGGTTTTTTCTCTTTTTACTCAAAAAACCCTGTTGATAAGATTAACCTAAAATAGGACAAATAGGACCAAGGGCACACGCATTAGCACACTCGCCTCATGATCTTCTATATCCACATATTCAGTACTACCAGCATGGTGTTAAACTAAATACAGGCTCCGAGCCGTGCCATGTGCGTTACCCCCAATGCGATCCTCCGCACTCAGCCGCCACGCTGCTAACCGCATGCACAAAATGGTGGTGTATTTCTGCCAGGTGCCTTTTTTGGCACCAAAACTTGCCGACTCCCCCCTGGCTGCACGCTCTCTTGCTCCTCTTCGCTGCGCCACCAAAAAGCCAAAGAAAGCGCGTCTTACCGTTTGAGGAGACAGCCCTTCAAGCTGTGATGTCGCTCAGCGCTGCCGCGAGTGACATCCGCAGCAAGAGCTCTTCTGCCGGTCAAGATGGCCCCCACGGAAAGGCAGGCTCAGCGAAAACACAGTCAGTATGATCGTGGGTGTTCCCTGGAGCTCTCCCCCATACCATCTAGGGCAGGGGTCTCAAACACTCGGCCTTGTGCGGCCCGCGATGCATAGGGGGGAAAAAAAAAAAAACAGCTTCTGCTGCTGCTGCCGCCGCTGCCGTGGCCGGCAATAGCAGCAATATCGCAAGTCCCGCGGGCTCCCCCCCACCCGGCAGATCCCTTCCTGCTTGCCTGCCAATGCTGCCAGTTCTCCGCTTCGGCTTTCAGAGCCGCGAAGGGAGAACTTCTCCCTCGCGACTCTGTTAAGCTCGCCGGGGCAGATGGGAAATTTCCCATCTGCCCCCGCGGGCTTAACAGAGTCACGAGGGAGAAGCTCTCCCTTCGCGGCTCTGAAAGCCGAAGCGGAGAACTGGCAGGCAAGCAGGAAGGGATCTGCCGGGTGGGGGGGGAGCCCGCGGGACTTGCGATATTGCTGCTATTGCCGGCCACGGCAGCGGCGGCAGCAGCAGAAGCCGTTTTTTTTTTAAAGTTTAATTTTCCCGGGGGGGGGGGAGCAGGACTTGATGGGGGGGGGGAGCTGGACTTGTGGGGGGGGGAGCAGGACTTGATGTAGGGGGGGAGCAGGACTTGATGGGGGGGGAGCAGGACTTGATGGGGGCTGGGGGGGGGGTAGTACTGAAAATGGGGTGATGGGGGTTAGGACTGGTAATGGACAGATGGGGGTTAGGACTGGAGGTGGTCTGACTGGGGGCCTAAGACTGAAAATGGGGTTATGGGGGGGCTAAGAATGAAGATGGGGCGATGGAAGGGTTAGGCCTGGAAGTGGGCTGTTGGGGGGCTTAGGACCGATAATGGGCTAGGGGGGGGGGCTAGAACTGGTAATGGACTGGGGGGGGTGCTATGACTGTAAATGGGCCGAGTAGAAGGGGGAGCTTGAACTGCAAATAGCTGATGGGGACAGGGTCTTGGAATGGTAATGGGCTGAGTGGAAGGGGGCTTGGAATGGAAATGGGCTGATGGGGAGGGGGGCTTGGAAAGGAAATGGGCTGTGAGGGGAGGGAGCTAGGACTGGAAATGGGCTGATGATGCGGGGACTAGAAGGGAGCGGATGCTGGGTTGGGCAGGAGCTAGAAGGGAGTTGATGTTGGGGGACGATTAGAATGGGGTGGGGCTGGGAGAGTGAAATGGAGAGGGGAAATATTTTGTGTGGGAGGGAAGAAAAATCTACAATTGGCCGGGTATTGGGAGAGTAAGTGGGGATTGAGGATGGAGGGGTAAAATTTGAGTGGATGAAATAGGAATGAGGAAAGAGCAAAAGGAGAATGATTAGTATGTTAAAGCAGATGTAGAGAGAATGGAAAAAAACTAGGAAAGAATAAAGAAAGGAGAAATGGACAGCAGACGATGGAGAGTTAGCAGAAGACACAAAGAAACCAGAAGAAAGTGACTGGAACAATTGCAACTGAAAAAAAAAATGCACAAAAGGTAGAAAAATATCTCTTTATTTTGAATTTATTAACTGAAATATGTCAGCTCTTGGAAATGTGCATCTTTAACGTCTGCACTTTATTTAATACAAGAGGAAATCAATGTATAGTTTTATTTCTACAGTGTTGTACATTCTAAGTTTGGCTTTTGGGGTTCCCAGTTTAATTGTCTTCCTGTTTCTAAATTGTGATTCCTTGTTTGGTGATGGTGTATGTTCTGCATGTGTAACTGAGCTGAGGTATTCTGTTTATGTAATTCCTATTTGACATTGCCACTTGTTCTCTTTCCCGAGTAGGTCATGTATTGTTATTCTCTGAAATGTGTTGATTTAATATTTGCAGTGTTGCCTTTTGATAGTTAGGGTATGGTGCTTTGTGAGTCCTGGTAGTGCTGTTAGGACACGGCAGGTTTGCTATGGGTTCTAAATGGGCAGTGTTTCTAGTAGTTCCTAATGTGCCTGGCGGTTGGCACTGGTTTATAGTAATGTAGAAATCTTTTAGTCTTTCTTTATCCATACACTCATTAAGAGGCATGTTTACTAAAAGTTAGTGTATGGTAACATTATGCAAATATTTATGCAAATGATGCCCTTATGCAAATGAGGCCTGCGTCTTGTGCGGCCCCCGGGTTACTCTACAAGTCCTCATTTGGCCCTCAAAGCAATTTGAGTTTGAGACCCCTGATCTAGGGGGAGAGATCCCGGACTCTGAGCCTTCTGGGCGTGGTAGGGGGAAAGAAAGAACATTAGCCTTTCTGAAACATCTGTCAGATCCAATAGAAATAAATTAAATGAAAGTAAAGTCGAAATGTGAAATTTACATGAAGCTTTTTTTTTTTTTTTTTAGTGCCATCAAGTCAGTGTTGACTCCATAGCGACCCAGCTACATCTGGGTTTTCTTGGCAATGTATCACCGGAAGTAGACTGCCAGCCTTTTCTTCCGAGGCAATGGAGGGTAAAGTGACTTGCCCAAAGTCACAAGGAGTGCCAGTGGGAACTGAACCCTTGATCTTCTGGGTACTAGGCAGTTGCTCTAACCACTAGGCTACTCCTCCACACATGAAGCCTAGTCAATTGCAATTGATAATTGTAAAGTTAAGTTAAATCCTGACTAAATTGTTCCCTATCTGTTCATCAAGTGAGCCCAGCACCTAAGCTCACTATGTCCTCCTGCTGCATGGAGACTGGACACACTGGAGCTGATGGGAGAGACCCGCAGGCTACATCCAGTGATGTCTTGTTTTTGACATGCCCAGTCTCCAAGCTGCAGGAGGAGGTGCACAACCCAGAGGTGGAGGACTAAACTGGAGGAACGATAAGGAACAATTGTGGAAACCGTATACCTTTTTGGGAACCTGTCAGGTACTCGTGACCTGGACAGGTCACTATTGGAGACAGGATACTGGGCTTGATGGGCCTTGGTCTGACCCAGTATGGCATTTCATATGTTCTTAGGTGAAGATGGAAGGCTACAAAATGGAGTTGAACACAAGTCACCAAAGCCTTCAGACTCAACAATCCAACTCCTCCAGCCCTCAAACTGAAGAACCATTATACAGCCCTGGAAGAGGAGGAGGCAAAAGCATCCCAGGAAAGGGAAGAACCAGAGCTCAAGCATCCCAAAGTTGTGGAATCAGTAACCACAAGGAAGCGAAGGGTAGTGGTGGTTGGCGACTCTCTTCTGAGGGGTACTGAAGCATCCATTTGCGGACCCAGACTTTTATGTCCAAAGAGGTGTGCTGTCTGCCAGATACCAAAATCAGAGATGTTACAGAGAGTCTGCCGAGACTCTTCAAGTCTATTGACCATTATCCGATGTTACTCATCCATGTTGGTACAAATTATACTGCTAGCTATCCCTCCGAGCTTATCAAAAGTGACTTCATGGCTCTGGGACAGAGGGTGAAGCAGACAGGTATGCAGGTGGTGTTCTCTTCAATACTCCCTGTTAAGGATAAAGCCCGAGACACAGAAGCTTGCATCCTGGAAATGAATGCATGGCTGTGTGGATGTCAAGAGCGTTTTGGTTTCTTTGACTATGGGATGATTTTCCAAGGGCTGCAGAGCAGCAATGGTGTCCACCTATCCAATAAGGGTCAAAGTGCCTTCTACAGCAGACTGGCTAATCTACTGATGAGGGTTTTAAACTAGATTCTTTGGGGATGGGTGAAGAAAGACCTCAAATAAGTGAAAGCCCTCAGGTAACAAATATTAAATACCTCTGTAGAAATGGGTAAAAGGGGCAACATCTGGAAAGTGGTGTGCATAATTGCCTATAACATGGGAAATAAGATCCCAGATATTGAGGATTTAACGGAATAGGCTGACTTGGATTTAGCGACTGTTACAGAGATGGTTCACAGACAACCATGATCAGGATGTAGTCATACCAGGCTATACTTTATTCAGGAAGGACAGGATAGGAAGAAGGGAAGGAGTGGCGGCACTATATATAAAAAAAAAATATTGAAGCTACAGAATTACAGGGTTTAAAAGGGAATGAGAAGGCACTGTGGCTTAAACTAGAAAGAGGGAAAGGGAAATCCATTTGCATTGGTGTGATATACAGATCTCCTTCATAGGGAGAAGAAGTGGACAGAGATTTAATAGAAGATATACGCAGTACTGCCATGAAAGGAAAAGTGCTACTAAGTAGGTGATTTCACTATGCCGGATGTCAATTGGCACATCCCTGCTGCGGTGTCATCTAGAAGTAAGGAGGTCCTAGATTCTCTACAGGGAGAATTGTTTTGGCAACTTGTAACAGAATCCACACATGAAGAGGCCATACTAGACATGGTGCTTACCAATGGGAAAAATGTTTGATCTTAAAGTGGGAAATCATCTCACGCCCATAGATCACCAGATGGTGTGGTTCAGTATTAGCACTAGGGTTGATAACATCTATTCAAAAGCGAGGGTCTCAGAAGTTAGGAAAACTAACTTTGCTAAGATAGGACAATACCTCAAGGAGTTAGTGGGATGCGAACAGCTGGGGAATGTAGAAAAAGCAATGGGATATTTTAACGGCAACAAATTTTATTGTTAGGGAAAATAGGTGGCCACAATTGTTCTCAGAAGTAGCTGAAAAGGTAAAGGGGGGGGGGGGGGAAGGAGGGTGGCCTTCATAAAATACAAGAGATCAAAGACAGTAAGACAGGCAACCAATATTCCAAAAAAACCTTGAGAAGCTAGGAAAGCAGTGATACAAAATGAATAAAAAAAAAAAAAATAGCCAATGCAATAAAATGGGGGGGACAAGACAAGACATTTTTCAGATATGTTAGCGAGCGAAGGAAGTGCAAAAGTGGTATTATCAGACTCAAGGGTGAAGGGGAGGAATATGTAGAAGTTGAGGATAAAGCGGAATTGCTTAACATATATTATTGTTCTGTGTTCACAGATGAAGGGCCAGGAGCAGGACCTCAGAAATCACTGACAAATAGAACAGACGTGCAAAAGATCTTGAACAATTTTCAGAAGACTGAGGAACTAGCTAAACTAAAAAGTAGACAAAGTGATGGGACCAGATGGGAACATCCAAGAATATTGAAGGAACTTGGGGACGTTCTAGTGACTCCATTGACTAACCTTTTCAATGCTTCTTTAGAGTCTGGAGAGTTTTCAGAGGACTGGAGAAAGGCACATGTGGCCCCTTTACACAAAAGCGGAAGTTGGCCTGATGTCTGTGGTGAGTAAATTATTGGAAACGCTGCTAAAATGGAAGCTAGCGAAGTTTCTGGAGTCCAATGGATTGCAGGATCCAAGGCATCATCGATTTACCAGAGGCAGGTCTTATCAGAAAAATCTGATTGATTTCTTTGACTAGGTCCAATTCTCTGGTCATCGAGGGAGAGCCCTAGATGTGGTGTACATAGGATTTCAGTAAATCCTTTGACACCATTCCACACAAACGACTTATAAATAAATTGAGCATCCTAGGGATGGACCTTAAAGTGACTTACTGGGTTAGAAATGAGTTGAATGGGAAGTGATAAAGGGTACAGGTAAACGGAGCCCACTCTGAGGAGAAGGATGTTACCAGTGGTGTGCCGCAGGGATCTGTCCTTGGTCCGATTCTTTTTGACATCTGTTAGTGATACCGTGGAAGGGCTATCACGTAAGATTTGCCACTTTGCGGATGATTTCAAAATCAGCAATAGATTTAGACACCCAGGAAGGAGTAAATAACATGAGGAGGGATAAACCTGAAGAATGGTTGAGAATTTGGCAAAGTACTTCTGTCCACGAAAGAAGAGCGGGACCTGGATGTGATTGATTCTGATGATCTTAAAGTGGCTAAACAGGTGGAAAAGAAGACTGCAATAGCCAGAAAGGATGCTTGGGTGCATAGGAAGAGGAATGGCCAGCAGAAAAAAGGATAAGTCTCTGGTGCAACCTTATTTGGAGTACTGTGTGTAATTCTGGAGACCGCACCTTCAAAAAGATAACAGGATTAAGTCTGTGCAGAGAGTGGCTACTAAAATGGTTAGTAGTCTTCATTATAAAGCATATGGGAACAGACTTAAGGATCATAATATGTATACATTAAAGACGGGATAGAGGAAATCTGAAAAAGATGTTTAAATAACTACACTGCATAAACGCACAAGAAGAGAGCCTCTTCCAACTGAAAGCAAGCTCTACAGCAAGGGGACATAGGATGAGGGTGAAAGAGGATAGACTCAGGAGTAAAATGAAGAAATATTTCTTTACGGGAAGTGTGGCAGATGCATGGAATAGTCTCCCAGTGGAGGCAGTAGAGAGGAGGACAGTAGCTGAATTCAAGAAAGCATGGGACAAGCATAGAAGATCTCTAAAGGAGAAAAAAAGGGGGGACTATAGTAGTTGATATTGAAGAGCAGACTAGATAGAAACATGATAGCAGAAAAAAAGACCATATAGCAATGTGTGAGGTGCCTTGTGTCAGTCATGTGGAGGTGGGGTAGGAGTATATATGTGGGTCTTTGTCATGCGGAGATGGGGTGACTATATTTAGCATTTCTTTTATACCGCGCTATTAACATTAGTGCGGTGTACATCAAACAAACATATACATTGCAGGCTAACTGCAATGTATTCACATTTGAACAGGGATTGAAACTTGGATAAACAAGGGTAAACATCAACAGTTATTACATTGTCAAGTATCTACAGTTATTTACATGGGGAGTGTATTTCCCTATCGGGTCTACACCGAAAAGTATCTTGTGAATAGGTAGTGCTTTAGGGTCTTCCTGAATTGGGTTAGGTTGGTGATAACTCTCATGTCTGGGGGGGAGGACATTCCAGGTTCTGGGGGCACAGATGCTGAAGGCTCTGTTAGTTGTTGCCTTTATGCATCTTGTTGTTTCTTTCAGGACTGTCAGAGTATTTACTGCTGCAGATCTTCTGCTTCTATTGGGGGGTGAGGTGTGTATCAGCTCAGTGATGGCTGTGGGGGTCTGATTGTTCAGGGCTTTGAAGGTCATAATTATGATCTTATATTGGGTTCTGGCTTGAATTGGCAACCAATGGAGCCTTTTCAGGATTGGAGTGACGTGGTCAGACCTTGACATTCCTTCTAGCACCCTAGCGGCCATGTTCATTGCCAGTTGGAGAGGGTTTAAAGTTGCTTGTGGAAGCCCATACAGGATTGCGTTTGCGAAATCGATGTGTGGCATCACCAGGGTTTGGTAGATTGTTCTGAAATCCGTGTACTCAAGTAGTGGACGTAAATGACGAAGTGTCCGTATTTTGTGGTATATTGATTTTGCTGTGTTTTTTATATATGTGTTTTCATGTCCATCCTTTGGTCGAGGGTGATGCCTAGGTATCGGATAGTGGGTTTAACTGTTAGTTCTGTGTCCTTTACCTTTAGTGTGAGTGGGGGTGCGAAGTTCTGGCTCTTCGTGATGAATAATACGTCAGTCTTGCTGTGGTTGATTTGCAAGTTCTGTGTGAGGAGCCACTCCGCAACCACGTCGAAACAGCTGATCAGTGGGGTAAAATCAGGTTGGTCCGTTGTAAAAGGCATATAGAGAAGAATATTGTCTGCATATGCTAGGCAGGCTACATTAAAAGAACAAATCAAGTTGCAGATGGGTTGCATGTAAATGTTAAACAATAGTGCAGATAGCGAGGAGCCTTGAGGTACTCCCTGTTCTTGTAGGAATGGGTCTGATGTTGTGGCGCCGATCCTCACTTGTTGCCATCTGTTGGACAGGTAGGATTTGCACCAGCTCAGTGCTGAGCCGTGGATTCCTTTTTCTTCAAGACGTTCGATAAGTATTTGAGGACTTACAGAGTCAAACGCAGCTGCAATGTCCAAGAATATAAGAACAAAACCTTGTTGGATATTATCCATTCCTGTAATTATGGTGTTGAAGAGGGTCTCCACGCCATGTGCTTCCCTGAAGCCATGTTGGGATGGGTCCAGGGGGGCTTCAGTATCAATGTGTTGTTGGATTTGTCGTTGCATTACCTTTTAGATTATTTTGGCTAACAGTGGGATGCTGGATATCGGTCTGTATGATTCGACCTTTACAGGGTCCAGTTTGTTGTTCTTCAGTAGTGGCCTGATGGAGGTATGTTTTAGGCTTTGTGGAAAGGTTCCCATTGCGAACGATTGTTCTAGGATTTTATTTAGGAAGTGGCTTAGTTCATAGTGGAGTTCTCTTATCCAGGACGCTGGACAGGGATCATTTGGCACAGTGGTAGCATTGATGGAGGCAATGGTATTTTCAATCTCTTTGGGTGATATGGTGTGGAATTTGGTCAGTGGGGATGGGTGTGGCGTCATGGGTAGTGGGGAGAGTCTAGTGGGGCTGGAGCTTTTGACAGTCAGGATCATTTTTGATTTTAAGTAGTCAGCATAATCCTGGGGTTGAATTATGTGTGTTTGTTCTGGGGTTGGTTCTCGTGCTAATGTTTTTACTATGTTGAATAAGTCATGGTGCTTGTTTATTGATCATTTCAGGAGGTCTCTATGGAACTGCTTTCTTCTCTCCCCTATTTCTTGGCAATGCTTTTTTAAGTATGAATAGTATACTGTATAAACTTCGGTAGATCGGGATCGGCGCCAACGTCTCTCGAGCTTGCGCAGGTGGAGGAGTGATGCACGTAATTCATTTGAGTACCAGGCTACATGTTCTCGGCTCCTAGTCCTTCTATTCATATCTGGGAGTTGTGAGATAGACTTGAGGGTGTTATTCCAGGTATTAATTAGATCATCTAGACCAGGCTCTGAGGTGTTTAGGATTGGAAGGACTTTCTTTAGTATTTCCTCTTTGTCGAAGGAGTGAAATCTTCTCGCTGGTGATTTGGGAGGGATGGTATTGGTGTTCTGATTGTTAAGGTGGGTGGGTAGTTGGAATCTGATCAAGAAGTGGTCAGACCACGGTACCGGCGTTATAGCTATTGCGAAATCATGGTTTGCTTCTGTGATCGCCTGTGGGGCGAAGATCAGGTCCAGTGTGTTTCCCTTCACATGTGTGGGTGCTCTGACTGTATCCTAGGTCAAGAAGAGCTTCAAGAAAGGCCGTGGTTTGGGCGTCTTGTAGGGTGGGGAGGTTTAAATCCCCTAATAGCCAGCTCGATGATCGTGGTTTATCTGTGTTGCAGGCAAGGTCTATATATGCATGCATACGTATGTAGTGTGGGAGAATGCACCTTTTGGCATATACAGATTATGTCCTTTTGTCCCCAAACACCTTGTTCTCTCCTCTCCCCCCCACCATCAACCTTCCTTTTTTTTTTGTAAGATACTTCTCCTTTAAATTTTTGCTGTCTCATTCTACACCCACCCCCCAAATCAATTGTTTTTGTAAGGCCAATCAATAGGCTTTCTTCTGCCCAGGGGAGATCCGATCTCCGCGAGCAGCCTGCTGCCTTGCAGGCCGCAATCGCAGTCTTCCCCTATTGTTCTGCCTAAGGGGATCCAATCTCCCATGGACAGATAGTAGGGATCTTCTAACAGAGATCACTTTTTTTTTTTTTTTTAAAGGTGTGGGGGCAGGGAAGAAAATCTACCACCATGTGCAAATTTCTGGTCACCATGGCAACCTGCACCTAGGATTTGTCAAGCCCTGCTCCAAGGATCCTTTGTGAAAATGAGAGGCTCCAAGCCCCAAGACTACTGGCTCTAGATCAAAAACAAAATAGGATAAAACCTGGCTCTATCATGGTGGGTACGGGAACAAAACTACAAGCCACCACAGAAGTTGCTGATGAGCTTCCATAAACATCTCCCCCACTGATGCAGAGAGCTGCAGGGATACCCTCTAAGCGCTACCATAATTCAAATAGAGTGCATCAGAAAGCCCAAGCTGGCCTGAACCAGAAGACAGACGGCTTATGGAAGGCCTAAAACTCCCTTCTTGCACAAGGTCCCTGAAGATAGGCACCATGGAGCTAATTCAAGCATGTCAGAAACTCCGCAAGGAATGCCCCTGCTGTAGGCAGCCCTGAAGGATTCACCATAATCTGAATATAATGCTAGGCTCTATCCACTGCCCCGCAGGACCCCTTCGGGCTTCTTTGTCTTCCAGGAGTCTGTAATGGGAGTTTCTCCTGCTGAAGAGAAAGAAACTATGGTTACACAATGCAAGGTTCCACATTAGGAACCACCACACAGGAAAAAGATTTAGGCGTCATTGTGGATAACATGTTAAAACCCTCGGCCCAGTGTAAAGCAGCAGCCAAGAGAGAAAATAGAATGCTAGGTATCATAAGGAAAGGAATGGAAAATAAAACAAAAGATATTATAATGCCTCTATATCGTTCCATGGTGAGACCGCACCTTGAATATTGTGTGCAATTCTGGTCGCCGTATCTTAAAAAGGATATAGCATTATTAGAAAAGGTTCAGAGAAGAGCCACCAAAATGGTAAAAGGGATGGAAGGATACTCCTATGAAGAAAGGCTAAAAAGGTTAGGGCTCTAACCTGGAAAGAGACGGCTGAGGGGAGATATGATAGAAGTCTATAAATTAATGAATGGAGTGGAACGGGTAAACGTAGATCTATTGTTTACGTTATCAGAATATAGAAAGACTAGGGGACATGCAATGAAGCTACAGGGTAAACTATTTAAGACTAATAAAAAAATATATTTTTTCACTCAACGTGTAATCAAACTCTGGAATTTGTTACCGGAGGATGTAGCAAAGGCTGTTAGTGTATCTGGGTTTAAAAAAAGGTTTGGACAAGTTCCTGGAGGAAAGGTCCATAAACCATTATTAAGAAGGGACCCAGGATATCAATGCTTAACCCAGTACAAGCATTGTGGAACCTGTGTCTTTTGGGGAAACTGCTAGGTACGTATGACCTAGATTGGCCACTGTTGGAAACAGGATACTGGGCTTGATGGACCTTGGTCTGACCCAGTATGGCATATCTTATGTTCTTATGTAAACCCTTAATGGAGGCTGCTCCAACATGGATCAGAACTAGTAGCAGACTAATGCCAGCGCTAACTGGCCAATACAGCCAGTGCCATCTGGGAGACACTCTGAACCAACCTTAACCAAGAACAGCCTACGTGGCCTGCTTCAAGTCTCCCAGCTTCCAAAAGGAGACTGGGCTTAATGACCATACCAAGTAGAGGTGTTTTAGAGAAAAAGAAAACCCTACAACCTTAGGAACAAGGACTAGCTACCAGGCATGCACACAGCACCACCGAAAACTTTAAAGGTGGCTATTGCCAAGGCCTTCTTAAAGGACTCAAGCCTCCAACACTAAGACTCTTCACATGCAGCACCTCCCACTACCGAAATAGTCAAGCTCTATATCCCATCTGTGAACAGGGACTCCACCCTAGGGGCCCAAAGTACTGATCCAGCTTACCCTGGGGCTGAGGAAAGCCAAAACAGGATCTTAGGACACAGGGGGCCCAATTTTGGCGTTCTCTCCCTAAAATCCTATTGCACTGCTGCATAGGGACAAGAAGCAGTGTGAACATAGTAGTCCACTGGATCCCTCAAGTATAAAAAGGGAACCTCCCTGCTAAACTTACCTGAAAACCAGCTCCACAGTATGTGAATATGTGGAGCCACTATAATATTCTGCAAGGACATAAAACCAGGCACTGCAAAGAAAAAAATAATCCTAGAGATCCTAGCTGGCTTTGGGGGGGTGGGGTGGGGAGAGATGAGGAACCACAGCTTCATCCTCCTCAGGCTTATCTTCTGGTGATTGAGCTTCATATGATACATTCAGCCAGTCCCAGAGGAAGGCAGGGGAGGCAAGGGAGAAGCAGGGGTTAAGACCCCTCTAGCTCTGCCTGCCAGGAGTGCTCATGGGTTATCAAGGGAGTACCTCAGGGGCTAAGCAGCTAGCCAAACCAAAATACAGCCTAAGAACAGTTTCATGAACTGCAGCACAAACCAGCCATAAGTAGGATCCCAGGGGCCAAGCCACCATCTGAAATGGCTGTAGGCTCGTCAGTGGGAAAGGCAAAAACAGAGAGGGAATGGCAGGGGCCACAGGAACGGCATGCCCCCCCCCCCCATGGAGGATCCCAGAATGCTGGCAGAAAGATGGGGGCAAAAAAAATGGTAGCCACAGTAAACACACACTAGGGGCCACAGTTTACATGGCTAAAAAATGCTGCAGCAAACTGAAAAAAAGAAAAACAAAAGGCACCAAAAGAGAGCCCAGCTATGATGAAAAGGGAGTTCCGTCTAACTGACCAGGGAAACACGATCATGGAAGCCCCAGAAGCCCACACAAGCCTGTGGAGGCCCAGCTGCAGAGAAAGGTCATGCCACCCCCTCCCAAATTTGAAGCTGCTTTATTCAAAGTAGCAGAGAGCAAAGTACATCCCACCGAATTCAATGGGGGGAGGGAGGGAAAAGGAGCAATCATAAATTAGAATAGAAAAGTGGACCCTCCCCCCCCAAACACCAAAATACATGCAGGACCTACAATTAAGGACAGCAAGAGAAAAAGGGGGCCTGAGCCCAATTTACTGACCTCCCTCAGGGGCCTCCTGCTCCCCTTTGAGCTATTAAGTGCTAGTAACCCACAGGAAACAGCACTGGATCTTGGGTGGTTGTCAGCTCAAGGAATCAAGGATCGCTGGGCCCTTCTGAACTCAATCCTAAGGAAACTACACCATAATGTGATCCTGAAGAGTCAGGCCTATCTGACCAGTCCATACATCTTACCATCTGCTGGAGGCAGACAAATACTGGCTTCTCTCAGTTCTGTACCAGAGAATATACCATGTAATGACATCACTGTAGGTTGTTCAAGTCTGCCTCCATCATCTGGCAGGGGAACCATGGACCACTAGTCCGAATGTCTTGCTAAAGAATTTAAAAATACAGGCGTCTACCGGGATAAGATGAACAAAATTATTCACAAAGATTGCAAAATATAACATTAAAGTAAGTAAGTAAGTAAGTAACAGAAAAACCTACCATAATGCAATTTTGGACTTTCATACTGTATTTTGTGAAGTTACCATCCATATAGTAGTTGTATTCCTAGCCAGGTTTTCTAAAACAGAAGCTCATAAACATAGCAGCTCAGTATTTATGCTCACACTATAAAGAGCTGCACCATTTTTCAGAAGGCTCCGAGCATCCTTATTTTGTACTTTGTGCCAATACTTCCAAAACATACACATAAAGGTGAATAACGCAGGCTACAGTCAGTTATAGAATTGACATCTCATTAAACCCATCCATGAGCCAAGGATAACAAAAAAATAAGCATGTAACAGACAAAGCATTAAAAAAAAGCATTAAACTAACTATCATCCTCTATCCACCATCAAGCACCAAGACTATTCCCGGAAGATTAGCATAGACAAGCATCACCCATGTATATTTTTCTGTCTCATAACAGAATCCGTAATCCGTTTACTATGCAATAGAATGTCATTTAATTAATCAAAACACCGAGAACATCGGGAGACGCAGAGAAAAGGAATAAGCCTGAGAGAGAAAGTAAGAGGTGCACTACAGCAGCAGCAAAGCAAAATAAGTAGCTGACACGGGCCTTGCCATCTGTATCTACCGTTATATTCTGACATGACGATTTTACATATGTTGCTAAAGCAAATACCTTTAGAAGTTAAAGCAGAAAAAAAGAGATTTTGCAAAACAGTAGTCACAGCAGAGTAAAAATTATCTGCTTCGATACCTTACACACACCCCCATAATGCGACTGACCGTCTGAATCTGACATGCAGCCAACTCAGTAAATCAAGCTCTTTCTCCTCCCGCCATAGATTCAGAATGGGAGCAGACGGATTCGTAGACCAGGTCTGTAATAAATTAAAGCCATGATCATAAAAACTCTCGCACCTCTTCCCAGAGCTTTTTCGTCATGGGGAGTTCTCATCTTCACAGCACACCTCCTGCCCATTATCAAGCCGAATCCCCAAACCCAACAAGTCAGATATCTGCAGACCTAGAACAGCTCCACGAGAATTTCGCACGCAACGACCGCTTCTTACCGTCAGAGAGACAAGACGCAGCTCCGCTTGAGAATCAAATACAGGGCTGCAACTCGATCTGCTCCCGCACTGCACCGCCAGCCTCCAAGCTCCTTCCCTCTCAGTCTTCTGCTACTCTGCCCCGCCCCCCGCCGTCACTCCACTACCACCACCACCCCCCTCCACACCACAACCACCAGGGTGCGGCTTGCAGAGGCCGCGCACCAACAATCCGCCCTCCTATTGGCTTGCAAAGAGTCCGAATTCAAGGAAAACCAGGATTGGCGAAAGACAAGAGAAGGCTACCGAGGGGAAGGATTTCGATCTCGAAAGTAGTGGGCGTGGCTTTGGTCTGAAGTTACGAACGAGAGACCGTTATAGAGTAGCAAAAGACTGCGGTGCGCATGCGCTTGCGTTGGCGGTGGCTGTGTGCTGCGTCTGTGGGCAGTTAGAGCGTAGGCAGGGTGTGTGTAGAGTTCTGGAGGTGTCCGTAAAAGTCGTAGCCTAGGTACACCTTTATAGAAGGATTTTTATTTTAGATAAATCAGAAATAAAGTTGACAAAAAATGTATAAGGTATTGCTTTTTATTGGCCTAATCAAGAAACAGATTAAGTTAGGCTAATAAATAGGAGTCGCCTTATCTTTTTTTTTCAGCCCAACCTACAAAGGGAAATAGCTGGGTAACGTCATTACCTGGATAATTACCCTAGCTGACACTATCTGCATAATGACAGGATGGAGACGGAGCGTGGGCGTTACATTAAGTTATTCAAAGTGGCAATATAAATTTTGCTTTCCGAATACCTCGCTGGATACATTTAGAAGTGTTAAAGGCTGGCTTACATTTCTTCAGCTAGCTATTTGAAGAGTGGACTGAATATTGCTGCTGTCTGCTGTAGAATGAAGGAATAGCCTAATAGTTAAAACGGTGGGCTAAGAACCAGTGAAGCCCAGTTCCAGTCCCATTGGGCAAGTTAATTAGTCCTTCCTAATCGCTTCTCCGGGCCAGTCCAGGGACAGGTAGGGTTGTCAATCCACTATAGCCACTGAGGACTGATCTCAAGTTTTGAAGAGATGTGAAGCCACTCCCCCAGAGGGTTACCCAGCAGTCTTTCAGTCCTCAGCAGCTACAGAGGATCGATTCTCTGCTTCTCCCTCAGTTTGATTCTGCTGTTTGATTTCTTTGTTATTTTCTTTACTATATATTGGCTCTAGCAGGGCTGATATTTTCTTATGTCCTTGTATTAATATTTTGGTGTGCTACACCTTTAAGACACGCAGAGACGTCGAGGGGATTAATCCTCCGGTGAGAGGCAGAGCCTGTCTCTCTTCACCGGCTCCGTCTCCGTCGGCAGAGGAATATTTCTGGGAGCCCCAGTTTCTACCTCTGTCGCTACCGTTGCTCTGGTGGGCAGTTTCCCGCTAGCTGCGGGACTACCTGCTAGCTCTTCATGATCCTTACTGTGCGGTAAGTCTTGTCACTGTCTGGCGCTCATTACGGCTCTGCCGTCCTCTCAGCGTTTATTGTTAGCGCCGCTTCTCCGGTTTCAACGACATCGTTTGTTTTCTCTCAGGCTCGTTTTGGCTTTATCCCTCGTTGCGGTGACATGGCAGACAAGCCGGAACACAAATTAGAGGGCTCTTCGTTTCCCGCCGAAAAGGCGGGAAAATCGGCCATTTTAACGGCGCCTGTCAGCTCTCCTACGGAGCAGCCTCGGCCGCACAAGAGAAAGGCAAAGTCGGCTAAGGAGCCTCTACCGGTTATTCAGCCTACGCAGCCCACTTTACTGGCTCAGGGAGACGTCTCTTCCTTTTTCTCGCCAGAATTCATTCTGGCCATGCACAGGGCGTTTTTGATGAAGTCAACTCAGCCTGAACAGGCTGCAGCGTGCCCTGCTTTAGGGATCCCGCTCAATGGAGTGCAGAGTGCTGAGGATCCGGGGGAGGGATCTTCTAAGCCTAAAGAGGGTCTAGCAGATCCTTTGGGCTCCTTTTTGTCTCCGGAGTCTCTCCTTCTGGGTCAGACTGTCTCAGAAGATGTAGCAGATCTCTCTTTGGATCCAGACACTGAAGAGTTGGAGGAAGGGGAGATAGTACCTGGGGAGGATCCCAATATTTTTAGAGTCTTCCGTAAGGAGGAGCTCGCTGCTCTTATTGCCCAATCTTTAGCGGCTCTCCATCTGGTTCCTCCTTCCTCTTCTCAAGAACCTTTAGAGGATCCCTTGTTGCAGGGCTTTAAGTCTCAGCAGCGCTGTTTTCCCATGCATAGGGTAATTAAGCAAATGATTGAATCGGAATGGGAGTGTCCCGAGGCTACTCTGCGAGGGGGGCGCGCTTGTACCCCCTTCCGCAAGAGGACCGGGAGTTATTCCGTATGCCTAAGGTAGATGCTTTAGTGTCAGCGGTCATTAAAAAGACTACCATCCCTGTGGAGGGCGCGGAGGCGCTGAAAGATCTGCAGGATAGGAAATTGGAGGTGCTTCTCAAGCAAGCTTTTGATTCTAGTGCCTTAGCGCTGCAGGCAGCTGTTTGCGGAGCCTATGTTTCTCGAGCTTCCATTCGCTGGCTGCAGGGGGACGCGGCGGGTGAGTCCGCTTCGGAGATTCCCGATGCAGCCAAGTTGGAATCAGCTGCAGCTTATTCTGCGGAAGCCTTTTATGATTTGGTCCGGATTGCGGCTAAAACAATGGCCTCTATGGTAGCGGCGCGGCGCTTCCTATGGTTACGTAACTGGTCAGCGGATGTTTCCTCTAAGGTTCGCCTTAGTAAATTGCCTTTTAAGGGAAGGTTGCTGTTTGGGGAAGCCTTAGAGAAGATTGTGAAAGATTTAGGTGACTCCAAGGGCGGGCGTTTGCCGGAAGATCGCCCCAAGCCACTGCGTGGTGCGGGAGCGGTTCGGGGCTCTGCTCGGGAGTCCCGTAGGTTTCGGGGAGCCCGCTTCGCGCCGTATTCTAGGGGGCGCTCCAATTTTCGGGGTTCGTCCTTTCGGGGAGCCAGAGGTTTTGGCCGCTCTTACGGAACGGCCGCTCAACCTTCCGTTAAGAAGCCGCAATGAAGGTCAGCAGGTCCAGGCGTTAGTTCCGGTAGGCGGTCGTTTACAGAACTTTCTAGCTGCCTGGACCGCAGTCACGACCGACAAATGGGTTCTGGAAGTCATTCAGAAAGGCTATGCGCTAGACTTCGCTTTCCCGTTGCAACCCGCTTTCGTTCCTTCCCCGTGTGCACCCCGGAGGAAGATGCAAGCCATTTCCGAGACGCTAGTTCGCCTTTTACAACTGCAGGCAATTGTGCCCGTGCCGTTGGACCAGTACGGCTGCGGTCGATACTCGATCTATTTTGTGGTGCCCAAAAAGGAGGATTCTTTTCGTCCCGTACTAGATCTCAAAGGTGTAAACCGTACTTTGCGGGTACCACACTTTCGCATGGAAACCTTGCGCACGGTGATTCGGGCGGTTCAACCGGGAGAATTTCTCTCGTCCATAGATCTCACAGAGGCTTATCTTCATATTCCCATCAGGCTATCTCATCAGCGCTATTTACGTTTCGCGCTGCCCATGGGGCATTTCCAATTTCGAGCATTGCCGTTCAGTCTCGCGACGGCTCCGCGAACCTTCACGAAACTGATGGTAGTGGTGGCGGCGGCGCTTCGGAAGGAAGGTATTCGGGTGCATCCCTATCTCGACGATTGGTTGATCCGGGCCGATTCTCGGGAGGCGTCTGTGGCAGCGACAGCACGCGTAGTGCAGCTTCTAGAGCAGCTCGGTTGGGTGATCAATCACTCCAAGAGCCAATTGTTACCACGGCAGCAATTAACCTATCTCGGGGCCTGCTTCGACACGGAACGGGGGACCGTTTCCTTGCCCAATCTGAGGGTGCAAAAGCTTGTGCAACAGCTCCAAGCCTTCCTGTCCCTTCAAGCTCCGTCGGCATGGACCTATTTGCAGGTATTGGGGTCCATGGCGGCTGCTCTGGATCTGGTTCCCTGGGCCAAAGCTCATATGCGGCCTTTGCAGCAGGCGCTTCTTTCCCGGTGGTCTCCCCAACTTCACCCACTCTCGCAGCGACTTCCCTGTCCGGATCATGTGAGGCACAGTCTCCAGTGGTGGTTGCTTCCCGGACATCTTACGGCAGGGGTTCCTTTAAAGGAGCCCTCCTGGATCTTGGTTACCACCGATGCCAGTCTTTCCGGCTGGGGAGCGCATTGTCAAACACTGGTCGCTCAGGGTTCCTGATCTCCAGAGGAGAGTTCGTGGTCGATCAACCGTCTGGAGCTGCGAGCGGCTCGTCTTGCCTTGCTCCACTTCGCGGAGTTGCTCAACGGCAAGGCGGTCAAGATTTTCTCGGACAATGCAGTGACAGTCGCTTACATCAATCGGCAAGGGCAATGTTGCTGAGTCTATTTAGCATAATGTGATGCGAGACTGAGTCAAATGCTATGCTGCTATCAAGGAAGAAGAGCACAAATCCCTGTCAAGGCTTATCTAAGCCAATGATGAGTGTGTTGAAGAGGTTCATTAACAGAGTGTCGATGTCATGATGAGGGCGGAAGCCATGTTGTTGTGGGTTCAGTGGAGCATGTGAATCAACATGGTTTTGAAGCTGCTGAGTATGGTTTTCCTCTTCGTCTCTCCGGGCCAGTCCAGGAACATTAGGGTTGTCAACCTTCTCCAGCAGCTGAGGACTGAAATCTGAAGTTTTGCTGACATGCTATCCGGCTCCCCCTGCTGGCAGAACCTCAGTAGCTAGAAGGGACATAAGGCTGACTGGCTCCCGGAGAAACGAAAATAAGTTTTAGGCTGGAGGCTAGTTTTTTGTTCTTTATTTTGTTTTTCAATTCTGCAGGAGAGAGAGGTGCTTTAAGGGGAAGGACCCTAGCAGGGCTCTTCTCCGCAGACACGGAGATCAATTGATTTCATAGTTAAACAGCCTGTTTTGGCACGGAGCAGTGGAGGCAGAGCCTGCCTCAGTCAACAGCTCCTGTTCCCGGGTGAGGGCGGAGAGTGGTGCTGGGAGCCCCAGAGACCATCAGACTGCCTCCAGAGCCAAGTACACTCTACCGCTAGCAGCGGGAGTGAGTGACTTGGAGAGGAAAATACAGCAGTGTAGCGAAAGGCAGCAGGTATGTTAGAACCGTGCGGCTCAGCTCAATCAGATCGCAGGATGATTTCTGCGGCGCTGTGCGCCAGCGTTGCTAAGGGCGTGCATGCTGCCCGGCCTGACGAGGTTCAGTAGCTGTCAACGGGGGCTCTCAGTCCCAGTGTTGTTGTTGTTGTTGGCGTTTCATAGCAGGGGTTAAATTTGATGCGGTTACGGTCACGGCAGCATAGAGAGCAGGCCAGAATCCAGCGATCCTTTAGGGGGTCCTCAGAGCGGCACAGAAATGGCGGGAACGGCAGCCATTTCAGATAAAACGTCCGTTCTGGGGTCTAGTCAGGAAAAGCTCGCAAAGAGGAAATCTAAATCAAAAAAGCCAGTTCAGGTGGAGGAAGCTCCTTCACAGTCGTTGCCTGCAGTGCAGGGGGGCTTGGAGTTTGTTTTTTCAACAGTCTTTATTCTGGCTTTACATCAAGCTTATTGTTTAAAGTGGCAGCAAGTTCAGGGCAAAGGCCCTATCTCCATGCCCTCACAGAACCCAGACAAAGAAATCTCCCCATTTGGACCCCGGGGAAGGGCCTTCCAAATTGGCCCAGGGAGCTGAGGTGCGCACTGATGGCATCCGTCAACTCATCTCAGGGCTCCAAGGGACAGAAGAAGGAGAGATCCTTTCAGAATCAGGTCTGGATCAATGGGCCATGGATCTGGAGGATGGTGAGATGGGGTCTAGCGAGGATCCTAATCTGTTTAGAGTGTTTAGGAAAGAGGAATTGGGGGTACTTATTGCCCAGATGCTGGCAGCCCTAAATATCGTTCTGCCATTGGTTCAGGAAGAGCCCTTGGAGGATCCTCTACTCCAAGGCTTTAAAGCAGAGCAAAGGTGTTTTCCTGTTCACAGGGTCATAAAGCAGATGGTAGAATCTGAATGGGAATGTCCGGAGGCTACCCTACAGGGAGCACGGACCATCGGACGATTGTACCCGTTACCACAAGAGGAACAAGACTTATTGAAGATGCCTAAGGTGGTTGCCTTGGTGTCAGCGGTGACTAAGAAAATGACAATTCCCGTGGAGGGTGGTGCGGCTCTTAAGGATTTATAGGATAGGAAATTAGAAACCCTTCTGAAACAGACTTTTGAGACTTGCGCACTGTCGCTAAGAGCAGCTATCTGTGGGGTGTATGTCTCTAGGGCCTCCATTCGATGGATTCAAGGCGGTTCTCACTCCAAAGGAGATGAGGAGGAAGGCGCAAAGTTGGAGTCAGCGGCAACTTACCTAGCAGATACATTCTATGATCTGGTAAGGATTTCAGCGAAGTCTATGGCATCGGTAATTGCAGTCAGAAGGTTTCTCTGGCTGAGAAACTGGGCGGCTGATGTGTCGTCCAAGGCGCGGCTCAGTAAGCTTCCGTACAAGGGCACGCTGCTCTTTGGGGCAGCCTTGGAGAAGATTGTAAAGGATCTCAGAGACTCCAAAGGGGGTCGCCTTCCAGAGGACCGTCCGAAAAGTCAGAAACCTAATAATTTGCACAGAGGTCCATCTCGAGAGGTTCGCAGATTCAGAGGATCTCACTTTGCCCCGTATCAAAAGGGACACTTTGTGGCCAGAGGTCAGTCCTTTTGAGGAGCTAGAGGGTTTGGCAGGGGTTATTTTGGAACCCAGCAGAACTCCGGTAAAAAGTCACAATGAAAGGAGGTTGGTCAAGATGGAAATCCCGGTGGGAGGACACCTGCAAGGCTTCCTGTCCGTCTGGGCCACCATAACGTCTGACCAATGGGTACTAGAAATTATTTGCGACGGCTACGCACTCAAATTTGCTTGGCCGTTAGCAGAAGCTTTCGTGGTATCTCCGTGTGGGTCTGCCGAAAAGAAGAAAGCGGTGTCTGAGATGCTTCAAAGGTTGCTGCATCTTTGGGCGGTGGTTCCAGTCCCTCACGACCAGTTAGGATTAGGTCGATACTCGATTTATTTCGTGGTTCCCAAAAAAGAGGGGTCTTTTCGGCCTATTTTGGATCTCAAAAACGTGAACCGCTGCTTGAAAGTTCCGCACTTCCGGATGGAGACACT
This sequence comes from Ichthyophis bannanicus, assembly GCA_033557465.1. NCBI lineage: Eukaryota > Metazoa > Chordata > Amphibia > Gymnophiona > Ichthyophiidae > Ichthyophis > Ichthyophis bannanicus. The sequence goes on along the minus strand of CM066032.1, from coordinate 1,365,222,047 downwards.
ATGGTCAGTTATTCGTTCGGTACAACCGACAGAGGTGCTTACATCCGTAGATCTGACAGAGGCCTATCTTCATATACCCGTCAGACCAGAGCATCAAAGGTTTTTGCGTTTTGCGGTGCCCAAGGGTCATTTTCAGTTCCAAGCCTTGCCGTTTGGTTTAGCTACGGCGCCGCAGACCTTCACGAAGGTGATGGTAGTGGTAGCGGCGGCTTTGAGGCGAGAGGGTGTTCTGGTGCACCCGTACCTCGACGATTGGCTGATTCGAGCGCCGTCCGTAGCAGAGTCGGTGGCAGCAACGGTGTGAGTTGTGAGTCTTCTGGAACAGCTTGGTTGGGTAATAAACCAGGCCAAGAGTTAGTTGCAACCGGTAAAGCGGCTCCTTTACTTGGGAGCGGTGTTCGACACAGAGATAGGAGCAGTTTTTCTGCCGGAGGTCAGGGTACAAAAGAGTTTGAGGCAAGTAGCAGCGTTTTTGCGCTTGAAAGCTCCGACAGCATGGCGTTACTTGAAGCTTCTAGGTTCCATGGCGGCGGCCTTGGATCTGGTACCCTGGGCAAGGGCGCATATGCATCTGTTGCAGCAGGCTTTGCTGACAAGGTGATCGCCTCAGGATCATCCCCTAGATCGGAAGTTGACAAGGTCACAGGAAGTAAGCGACAGTCTACAGTGGTGGTTGGATCCCGCCCATCTTCGAGCGGGAGTTCCCTTACTACAACCGGATTGGGTGCTCATCACTACAGATGCCTCTTGGGCTGGGGGGCGCATTGTTAATTGCACATGGCTCAAGGGTGTTGGCCGCCAGAGGTGATGGGTTATTCCATCAATCATTTGGAACTCAGAGCGGTGCACCTGGCTTTTCACGAATTTATCCATCTCGTGGAGAGAAAGGCGGTGTGAGTGTTCTCCGACAATGCGGTGGCAGTGTCCTATATCAATCGGCAAGGGGGTACAGTGCAGCCTTGTTAGAGGAGAGTCAATGGTTGATGAGCTGGGTGGAGTCTCATCTGTTAGCTCTTTCGGCGGCGCATGTGGCAGGACGAGACAATGTACAGGTGGATTATCTCAGCTGACATGTGATAAATCCGGGAGAATGGGTGTTGAACGCGGCAGTGTTTCACGACCTGACCCGACGATGGGGACAACCGGTGATGGACCTGATGGCCACCTTCGACAATGCCAAGGTGAGTCGTTTTTTCAGCAGGCGCAGAGAGCGTATGTCGGAAGGGCTCGACGGCTTGGCACAGCCGTGGCCGTCGAGGGTGCTCCTTTATGCCTTTCCTCCATGGCCAATGATAGGGCGAGTCATTCGGTGGATAGAGCGTCACGATGGCCAGGTGATTCTCATTGCCCCAGACTGGCCCAGGAGAGCGTGGTATGCGGACCTGGTTTGTCTCCTAATAGACAGTCCCTGGAAACTACCCACTTGGGCGAACCTTTTGTACCAGGGTCCGCTACTCATGCCGAAAGTGGATCGCTTCTCGCTTACGGCTTGGCTCTTGAAAGGGAAAAGTTAAGGCATAGAGGTTATTCCTCGTCAGTCATAGCCACTCTGTTGAAAGCCAGGAGGCAGTCTATGTCCTTAGCTTATATTCGCATTTGGCGTATCTTTAAATGATGGTGCAAAGAGCGGGGCCTGTGGCCGGGCAACACTCTAGTACCAGTGGTCTTATCGTTTCTGCAGGAAGAGCTGGATAAGGGGCTAGCCCTCAGTACTCTCAAGGTTCAGTTGGCGGCTCTGGCGTGTTTTCGAGTTAAGATACGGGGAGTTCTCCTGTCTGGTCATCCGGATATTCTGCGATTCTTGAAAGCGGTGAAGAACATGCGCCCTCCGATTCGGGCAGTGGTTCCGGCCTGGGATCTGAATTTAGTGCTCGAAGCTTTGGCGAGACCTCCCTTTGAACCAGCAAGGGGGGTATCGCTCAAGGAGCTATCATTGAAAACCGCTTTCTTGGTGGCTTTGTGTTCGGCGAGAAGAATTTCGGATCTTCAAGTGCTTTCGTGTAGAGAGCCATATCTTCAGTTTTCTGAAGAGAAAGTAATGTGGCCGGTTCCCTCTTTTCTCCTGAAGGTAGTATCTCAGTTTCATGTGAATCAGACTATTTCGCTTCCAACCTTTCGGGGCCAGGGGGGAATGCCCATAGATGGAGTTCTGAATAAGTTGGATTTAGGTAAAGTGCTCAGAAGGTACCTTAGGAGGACGAAGCCTTTTCGAAGAACAGACAGGCTGTTTGTGCTTTTGGGGGGCCTCGGAAAGGAGAAGCGGCTTCCAAGGCCTTAATTGCTAGATGGGTAAAGCACGCTGTAGCAGCGGCGTATCAGGCAAGCGGAAAAATGCCTCCGGAGGGGCTCCGCGCTCATTCGACATAGCCAGGCGGCTTCTTGGGCCAAGTTTGCTTTGATTCCGCCTGTGGATATATGCCGGGCGGCTACTTGGTCATCTCTTCACACGTTTGCAAAGCATTATAGATTGGATGCTCAAACCAGGGGAGACGCAAATGTGGGGGCTTCGGCCATCATAGTGGGCCTAGCGGGTCCCTCCCGGGGTTAGGTACTGCTTTGGTACTTCCCTAATGTTCCTGGACTGGCCCAGAGAGACGAAGAGGAAGAAGAAATTAGACCTTACCTGCTAATTGTCTTTCCTTGAGATCTCTCCTGGCCAGTCCAGGACCCACCCAAGACATTTGCAGATGGTCGGTGTTTGGCAGGGGACTCGGGTACTTCCGTGGTCCATGTTTTACCAGGCTTAGGGCATGTAAGTTACTGAGCAGGAGATTCAGAAGGTGTTATTGTTGGTCTATCGCTCAGGGAGCCTGGGTCGATGTGGTCTATGGGGCTTCCTCGTTTGAGAATGAGGATCGTTTTACTGTGAATTAAAAATACAGCTCCTCCTGTTCTCTCTTTTTTTTTAACTGTTTAGGTAGGCTCTGAATATTCATTTGATGGATTAGAGTGGTTTATGATAGTTTTGTTTTTCAAGGTATAGGTTACGGTATGTTCTTAAACTGCTTGGAAAGTGATAGACTGAGGTTCTGCCAGCAGGGGGAGCCGGATAGCATGTCAGCAAAACGTCAGATTTCAGTCCTCGGCTGCTGGAGAAGGTTGACAACCCTAATCTTCCTGGACTGGCCCGGAGAGATCTCAAGGAAAGACAATTAGCAAGTAAGGTCTAATTTCTTCTTTCTGATTATTTTGGCCAAAAATGGGATGCTGGCAATTGGTCTGTATGAACCGATGTGTGTTGTGTCTGATGAGGTCTTTTTTTTAGAGTAGGGTGTATTAAGGCTTGTTTGAGAGCTGGTGGTAGGTATCCTTATATGAGGGAGGTGTGGACCATCTTTAGAAAGGTCTGGACGAACTGATTGCGTAGGACCTTTAGCCATGTTACAGGACAGGGGTCTAATGGTGAGCTTGTGGTATTGATGTTGCTAATGATATCTAGTAATTCTCTTTTATTGATTAGGTTGAAGTTGTGCCATAGATGATTTTTAGCTGTGCTGTTCTGTTGCTGTGGTAGTTCATAGTGTTGAAGCATTGCTGTATTTTGTTTGTTATAGAGGAAGTCTGCCATGAGGATCAACTTGTACTTTCGTTTTTGCTGTGTCAATTAAGTTAGGATCATTAGTCATTTTGGACACAATCGAGAATAGTTCTCTAGGGCGGTTGAGTGATTTTCTAAGCATGCTTGTTATGTATTCCTTTTGGGCTTTGTTACATAGGTTGTTGTATTCTTTTTGATTGTTGCGAAACTGAATCTTGACATTAATATCTTGTGACCTTTTCCATTTTCTTTCTAGGCATCTGAGGTCTCTTCTGATCCAGTCAAGGTGAACCATGGTGGGTGGGTGGATTTAAGGTGTTTTGTAGTTTGTCTTTCATTGAATGCTGCAGCACTATTTATTGTCTGGTTCCATGAGCTGATAAATGTGTCGAGGGTCAGGTATGTCAGAGTTTAAAAGTGAAGAGATCTTATTTAGGAAGTGTTGTGAGTTGAATGCTTTGAAATGACATCTGTGCTGATGCTGTAGAGGAGTATTTGTTTTTTTGGTGGCCTGCAGTTTTTCGGGGTTTTTTTAAGCGGGCCTTTTTTCATGACTTTTCACTGTCTTTTTGCAGGGCAAGCATGCTTGTGCCTGTTGCTGTGCCTCAAATGACATGCACAGAATCACACAGAGCTCCTTTTGCTCCAGGAGCTGAAGCTTTTGGCATCATTGGATCCCCCAATAGGACCTGGGGCTCAATACCAATTCTGGGGCCTCTTCTACATCCTGTACCCTGCTTTGTCCATGAGGCCATCACCAGTGCCTTACAGAGGGCTAAATAGGCCACTGGTTCTCTTGGGGCCACAGGGCACCCTGTCTGCTGGCTTTAAGTAGCAGTTGCTGAAACAGCTCTCGAGCTGTTTTCAGTCTTTTTAGCTGCTTAGCAACCCCCTTCTCAGGAGTCCTGAGCCCTAACCTTCTCTATGGGGCAATCTAAGCACCCCTGTCTTGCCGATTTGCTTGGGCACTCCCCTGGGAGCCCAGCCTTATACCCTATGAAGGTTGGCTGGGGTGCATCTGAAGGTGAGACTGAGGAGAAAGGGGAGATTCCCCTTTTGGAAGGTAAGGATTGCTCTACGATCCACCTTTTCACTGGGAGGGCCACTCTGTTAATTCAAGATGCTATGGTGACCTTGAAAGTTTGAGGAGCCTACTTCCACACTACCTTCTCAGGTGGACCCCATCCTGAAGGTTATCAGGCATCCTTCTGGGTTTTCCCTTTTCCAGAGCCAATGGAGCGGGTATTGGTATCTCAGTGGGAGAATCCAGAGTTGAGCCACAAGGGACCAAAACAAAAATTTTAGCTCAGCTAGATCCCCTGCTTCGAGGCAAGCTGAATCAGCTCTTCGGGATCTCTCAGGTGGATGCCTTTGTCATGGGGGTGACTTAAGTGCATGACTATTCCTCTGCACTTCAGGAGGATCTGTACCCTCCTGTTGTGAACCTCCTTAAGAATGCCTCTGCTGCGTCAACTCAGGTTTCCAAATAGCCCTTTATGCAGTCAGTAGCCAGAGCACTTTTGTACTGGTTTCAACAACAGCCAAACAGCCCTGAGGCTGTGAGACTAGAGTGGGGAGCCATATTTGTGGCCGATGCTCTATACAGCCTGTTTAGAGTTTCCTCCAAGTCCATGGTGGCAGTGATTGTGGATAGATGGTGGCTCTGACTTTGCAACTGGTCAGTGGATGTAGCCTCCAAGTTGCATCTAAGCAAGTTCCCTTTTGGGGGCAAGATGCTTTTCAGAGAGGAGCATGAAAAGTTGCTGAAGGATCTGGGCAAGTCTCTTCTTCAAAGACTGCCAAAAGACAGGTCCAAAAGGTGCTCACTCTGCTTATTGGAGAGCTTCTTGTGGAACTTGGAAGTGCTCGAGGGCAACTAAAGGCTTGGATTCATGCTATTTTCCCTTATGGATCTAGTCCTAAAAAGAGCCAACCCTTTCAGGACTCCCAGCAGACTCAAGACTCCTCAACTACCTGTGCCGTAGTTGGGAAGTGCTCACAATGCAATCTGGCAGATCCTTTCCGAGGTACAGCTGGTAGGAGAGCAGCTCTGGCAGTTTCTCTTGGAATGGACCTAGATCACAGCAGACCAATGGGTTCAAGAAGTCCTAGGTTAGGAATTTGTGCTGGAATTTGTAGAACCTCTAGGAGATGACTTTGTAGAGTCTTCCTGTGACTCCCAGTCAAGCATATGGTGGTGATGCCTCTTGCAGTTACAGGCTATTTTCCACAGAGCAAGGTCAGGGCTGATATTCTATCTACTTTATGGTTCCCAAAAAGGATGTCTCAAGGCTCAGGATCCCCCATTTTTGCAAGGAGACAAGCCAGTTAGTCATTGAGTCTGTTTAGCAAGGGTAGTTCCTTACCTCTGTAGATCTAGCTGAGGCCTACTTTCATATTCCCATCATGGAGTAGCATCCATGGTTCCTGTGCTTCTTCATCTTCAGCAGTTATTTCCAGTTCCAGGCCCTGCCATTTGGCTTAGCCAACATTGCTCACACATATTCAAAAGTGATGTTGGTAGTGGCAACATTCGTACGCAAGCAAGAGATCTGGGGTCACCCTTATCTGGACAACTGGCTGATTCAGTCAGATTCCCCCAAAGAATCTTATGATTCATTGGTGGAAATGACTGGGGTTGGTGATCAGTCACCCCACGAGCAGCCTGAACCCTTTTTAGGAGTTTGAGTATTTGGGGGCATGTTTCAACACTCTTCACGATCAAGTTCATGACTGAGAGGATACTCAAGCTGCAAATGCAACCCCAGACCTAGGACTATCTTTAGATCCTGGTGTCCATGGCATTGACTCTGGAGTTGGTCCCATAGGCCAGGGCATATATGTACCTGTTTCAGAGATACCTGCTGTTCTTTTGGTCTCGGTGCTCTCAACTCTTTGAGCAGACCCTTCCCCTACCTTGGGAACTCAGGGAACAGTTGACATGGTGGCTTCCCACCTGCCATCTGATGAACTGCATGCCCCTAGAAGCCCCGGATTGGATAGTTCTGACACCTGATGCCAGCCTGAAAGGCTGAAGGCTCACTGTCTAGTCCAGATTACTCAGGGGGTTTGGTCCCCACAGGAGGCCTCCTAGCCGATTAGTTGGCTGGAAGAACCATCTGGCTGGTGCTGGAAAGGTTTCAGACCTTACTAGTGGGCAAAGTGACCCATGTCATCTCAGACATTGCCACAGTGGTGGCATGTGTTAAACAAGGAGGAACTTTAAATGACAGGGTGCACTCAAACTGGTTTCTCTCTGCACTTGGACAGGGTAACTCCTAGTGATTTTGTCAGCAGACCACACAATGGGTGTTGGCAAAATTCAGGCCAGTTTTCTGAGTTGGAACATGGTAGATCCTAGGGCATGGGAGCTGAGCCCCCCACACGTTCAGCATAATAGTTTAAAGGCTGGGCCTTCTGGTGTTCGATCTGATGGCTATGTGGGACAATGTCAAGATGAACAGCTTCTTCAGTCACTGAAGGCACCCGTAAGTGGTGGGCTTGGATGCCCTGCTCCAAGTGTGGCCCCAGAAGAGGATTCTATACATCTTCTTTCCGTTGCCCTTGGTGAGCTTCCTCATTCACAGGATTCAAGCTCATCCAGGTCTGGTGATTCTGGTCACTCTGGATGGGCCATGGTAAGCAAATCTAATGGGACTGTTGGCAAAGTCCCCGCTCCAGCTCTCTCAGAAAAAGGGACTTCTTTGTCAAAGACCCCTGAAAATGGAGGATCCTAATATAAGAACAAGCCCAGTATTCTGTTTCCAACAGTGGTCAATCTAGGTCACAAGTATCTAGCAGTTTCTCCAAAAGACACAGGTTCTACAATGTTTGTATTGGGGCAAGCAGTGGATATCCCAGGTCCTCTTTAAAAATGATTTATGGACCTTTCCTCCAGGAACTTGTCCAAACCTTTTTTAAACCCAGCTACATTAACAGCTTTTACTACATCCTCTGGTAACAAATTCCAGAGTTTGATTGCACGTTGAGTGAAAAAAATATTTTCTCTTATTAGTCTTAAATAGATACCCTGTAGCTTCATTGCATGTCCCCTATTCTTTCTAAATTTGATAGTGTAAACAATTGATCTATGTTTACCTGTTCCACTCCATTCATTAATTTATAGACCTCTGTCATATCTCCCCTCAGCCGTCTCTTTTCCAGGTTGAAGAGCCCTAAACATTTTAGCCTCTCTTCATAGGGGTATCCTTCCATCTTCTTTACCATTTTGTGGCTCTTCTCTGTACCTTTTCTAATAACACTATATCTTTTTTAAAATACAGCGACCCTGTTCCTTTCTCACTTACTACTTGGCGCTTGGGAGGCATAAGCTGTCCAACAGAGGCTACCCTGCTCAGGGTCCATAGGGTCTCACCTCCCTAGCCTGTATGAGTGTTTGGAGGAATTTTGAGAGGTGGGGTTCTTCTCAGACCCTCTCAGCTGGGAAATTAGAGAGAGGTGCTGGGCTAACCTTTCTACAAACAGGCTTTGGCCAGGGGTTGGCCCTGAACTCTCTTAAGGTTCAGATTGCTACCTTGACAGGCTACATGGGGCATAAACAGGAGTTGTCCTTGATGGCCCACCCTGATGTCTCTTGCTTCTTCAGAGGGGTCAAACAGATTCGTCGTCCTGTATGTCTGGTAGTTCCTCAGTGGAGCCTTTCGTTGGTCTTGAAAGTGCTGAAAGATCCCCCTTTTTAGCCCATCTGAAAGGCCTCCCTCAAAGATTTGATTCTTAAGGTGGTATTCCTGGGGACTATTGCTTCTTCCAGACAGGTCTCGGAACTACAAGCGTTGTCCTTCCACAAACCCTTTTGGTGATTTTGGCAGGTTTTATTGTCTTGCGAACATTACCATTCTTCCTTCCAAAGGTGATCTCCTCTTTTTGCCTTAATCAGAAGTTGTTCTACCCTCTTTTTCAGATGAGGAACTCCAGTCAGATTCCTCTCTGCATCTCCTCAATGCGAAATGGGGGTTGTTCAGATACATTGGAGACCAAATCTTTTCAGCAGTTGGGCCATCTTTTTGTTTTCTTCAGTAGTCCAAGGAAAGCATAGGCAGTGGCCACATCCTCTATTTCCTGCTGGATCAAAGAGACAATTTTGACTGGGTAGTGGATGGATCAAAGATCGTTCCACTAGATCTCAGGCCTCCTCCTAGGCCAAATCAGGCCTGGTGTGTCTGGAACAAATCTGTAAGGTGACTACCTGGTCTTTTTTGAGTATCCTTTGTAAAATATTACAGGTTGCATGTGGGAGCAAATGTAGATGGTGCCTTTGGCAAGGCTGTTCTGGCCAGAGATTTGTCTTCCTCCCATCTTGGGTCCTGACTGCTTGAGTATGTCCCACTCATCTGGATTAAACTAGCAGGATGAAGGTGAAAGAGGATGGACTCAGGAACAATCTGAGGAAATATTTCTTTATGGAAAACATGGTGGAGTGTGGGACACCCTTCCAGTGGAGGTGGTAGAGATGAGAGTGACTTGAAATGGGGTACCAGAGCCCCCTGAAAGGGTTAATATGGAGAATGGCTTAGAATTTGCTAATAGCCTCAAACTTGGCAGTATGGAATTCACTAGTAGCCTGGAGAGAGATGTGTACCGAAAACCAAGGCCATGTTTAGCAGAAACAGACAAAATGTTTTTGCTTCTCCTAATTCAGCTGATTAATATGTCTGTGCTTACTTTGACCTGTAAATAGGACTTGTAATACGTAGATAAACAAAAGTGATGCTGCAGCTTGACATAGAGCTGAATTTGTACCATGTAGCAGTTTTCTCTCAATAAATGAGGTGCTCTGGCCTAGCGAGGAGGAGGGGATTTTCAGTAACTATGCAAGTTTGCAGGACTGTGGACCCCCTTCACTTAAGACCTTAAGTAGTACTGTGTTTAACATAATTCTCTGTGTTTTGTTTTTATTTGAGTCCTTCTTATTTACATTTGAATTTAGAGAATTGAACCCAAAGAACTGAGGTCAGTTATTTGGTAGCCCGGTCAGAAGTAGGCCACGGGTAAAGAGATGTCTTTCCTTCAAGTAGTGTATCTGAATTCAAGAAAACATGGGGGAGAGGGGATTGTAGAACTTAAAAGTTCTTATGGATGGGCAGACTGGATAGGCTGTATGTAAGCCGTATCATCTTTATGTGCTGTCATTTTCTATGTTTAAATGAAATGGAAAACCCCCAAAACAGACTCTGACCTGTGGAACACTAAAGAAAAATAGAAATGCATTTCCTCTTGAACTATAAGAAAATGTACATTTTCAAAGCTGACATTTTTCATTCTCTAAAAGCTGACATTCTTTTGTACCTTGGTTTGATCATTTAAATTTCCAGCTGGTCTCTTTTTTTTCCATGTCCTCTTAGTGATTTTCTCCCAAGTCCTTTTCCAGGATTTCATTTCGATGTTCTGTTTCTTCACTCTCCCTGTCTTTTTTCTTTCCTTCCCTACATCTCTCTCTGAAGTTGATCCTTCTCTTTCATTTTTTCTTCCTCCATTTATATTTGCCTTTTTATGTAACTATAGCTAGATTTCATTCCTCCTTGTCTCTCCCCTCTGGTCTTCAGTCTCCATCTTTTCACTTTCCATCTACAATATTTAACCAATTTTGCATTTCCTAACTCTTACCTCCTTAATACTTCCATTCCCCACATTTATCTCATTCCATCTCCAGCCACCTACTCCTCCTCACCATCTTTCACCCATTTTATAGTCCCCCCCCCATTTCCTTCTCCTGTATGCATCCTTTCCCCAGCCTCATCTACTACCTTCTGCATCTCATCCCCTAATCAGCTCTAGTTCCTTCTCTATTATTCATTCCTTCTCTACCTCTTACTACTACTACTACTATTTCTCATTTGTACAGTGCTACAAATCATACATAGCTCTGTAAATATATATGTAAGAGATGGTCCCTTCTCATTAGAGCTTACAATTTAATCGAGACAGACAATACAACAAATTGGGGACTAGGATAAATCTGGTGGAATGGTAAAAGTACATATAGGTGGTGAACAGGAGAATAAGGGAATCGGGATCCATAAGTAGCCTTAGAGGTGAGCTTTTAGCCTGCATTTGAATAGGGCCAGAGATGGAGTCTGACATACTGACTAGGGTAGTTGTTCTAGGCATATGGAGTAGCAAGGTAGAATGAATGAAGTCTAGAATTGGCAGTGGCAGAGAAGGGCATAGATAAAAGGGATCTGCCAGAAAAGCGGAGTTCCCGAGGAGGAGTGTTAGGAGAGATAAGAGAGGAAAGGTAGTGAGGAGTTGCAGAATGACTGTACTTACGGGTCAGTAGCAGAAGTTTGGACTGTATGCTGAAATGGATAGGGAGTCAGTGAAGTGACTTATAAAGAGGGGTTATGTGAGCATAGCGACAGTGGTGGAAGATTAGTCTTACCCTCTATCCAAGCTTCCATTTCCCCTTTTACCTCTCCCACTCTATTTGCTCACACCTCCTTTAACCCTTTCCAGGCCGAGCCCAAAACTCTTGGGATCCAAAATTCTGACTAAATATTCCTATCAAATGGTATATAATACATGACCATAGCAGAAGGAAAATCACTATTAGAACATATTGAAAAAGACGGGTGCAATTTTCTTGAAATATGCAAAAATTAACCTGGCTGCAGAATGTGGATTAAAAATTTAAAGGAGGCCTTGAAAGGGTTAAAGATCTGTACCATTCTTTTGTCTCTCACCTATTCCATAGCACTTTGTCCTTTTCAACTGCCTCCTGTCCTCTCCCCAAACCTTCAAGTTCCTTCAAGGCCCCTCCCGTTTCCCATATTACTGCCCTCAGTTTCACAGCCCTACTTATAACCCTCACCAAATCTTCTAGTCACCATTATTCTAATATCTGGTCAATTTAGTCTACACTTACCCCCCTCCCCCAGCTAATTTCCAAGTCCCCACTTTTCCATTCTACCCACTCTCTCTCACACTCCCAGTACCCAGCCAATATTAGAATCTGTCTTCTGCTCTCTCATCTAGTTTTAGAGTCTCCACCTTCCTGCTTCCCATGTCCCCCCTCCTCTGCTCTGGATGCTCTTGTTCCTCCCACTTCACTTCCTGTGAGGTGTACTATACCTCAGCTGTCCTCTAAAATCCGCTACCTACGTTCCTGTGCCTTCTCATCTGAGCGCCTTTGGCTCAGCTCCCGCACTCTTGCTAACTTCCTGCTTTTGAAATTCATGCTAGCCTCTTTCCAGTCTGCTATAACACTCTCCGAGCAAGAATACTTAGTCCATCTGACTAACACTCTTGCCTCTGACTCTCATCTCATCGTCTCTTTATAATTCTCCATTCTCTCCTCAAAGTGCCTCGACCTCTGACCCCTCCTTCCCTTTCTGTCCAGATTTTGGCTGACTACTTCCTTCACAAAGTCCACAAGACTACTCTTGAGTTTTATCCCAGGGTCATCTCCATCCCCCCCTTCCCCCTCTTAATTCCCTAATCCTTCCCTCAACCTCTGTCGCTCTTTCCTTCTTTCCCAAGATCACTGAGGAATAAACCACACATCTTCTCTCCTCCTCTAAACTTACTACCTGCTCCTCTGATCCAATCCACATTCATCTGCTAAACTCCATCTCCTCCACTGTTATCCCTTCCATCTCTCATATTCTCAACCTGTTGCTTTCTACTGCAACTGTTCCTGCAGCCTTCAAGCATGCTTTGATTACTCCTCTCCTCAAGAAAACCATCCCTTGATTCTACCTGTCCTAATTATCGACCTATCTCTCTTCTCCCTTTTATTTCTAAACTACTTGACAGTGTGGTTCACCACTGCTGTCTTGACTTTCTCTCCTCTCAGTCCCTTCTGAATCCACTGCAATCAGGGTTTCGCGCTCTACATTCTACTGAGACGGCTCTTTCCAAAGTCTCCAATGAGTTGTTCCTTGCCAAATCCAAAGGCCTTTACTCGATCCTCATCCTTCTTGATCTTTCTGCTGTTTTTGACACTGTTGGTCACCACCTTCTTGATTCTCTGTCCTCACACTTTTAGTGTATGTTCTGGTGAATCATCCTCTACTGCTATCCTGCTTTCAGTCGGTGTACCCCAGGGTTCTGTCTTAGGATCTCTCCTTTTTTCTCTCTACACTCAGTCCATTGGTGCACTCATCTTCTTCCATGGTTTTCGGTACCATCTCTATGCTGATGACTTTCAGATCTACCTCTCTGCACCTGAAATCTCTCTGGGAATCCAGGCCCGGATCTCTGCCTGCTTATCCTTACCTGGATGTCTCACTGTCACCTGAAACTGAACATGGCTAAAACTGAGCGCCTTATCTTTCCCCCTAAGCCCACCTCCTCCCCTTCCTCCTTTCTCTTTCTGTGGATAACGCTCCACTCCTCCATGTTTCCTTGGCTCGCAACCTTGGGGTCATCTTTGACTCCCCCCTCTCCTTCTCAATACACATCCAGCAAATAGCTAAAACCTATTGCTTCTTTCTCTATAACATTGGCAAAATTTGTCCTTTCCTTTCTAAACACACTATAAAGACCCCTATCTATTCTCTAGTCACCTCCTGTCTAGACTATTGCAACCTCTTCTTTACTTGTCTTCCTCTGAATCATCTCTCCCTACTTCGGTCTGTTCAAGACTCAGCTGCACGGCTAATCTTCAACCAGTGTTGCTATGCTCATGTCCCTCCTCTTCTCAAGTTACTTCATTGGCTGTCTATCTGTTTCCGCATCCATTTCAAACTTCTACTACTGACCTATAAGCATCTCATTTTGGCTACTCCTCACTACCTTTCCTCTCTTATCTCTCCCTCCACCCCTCCTTGGGAACACCGCTCTTCTGGCAGATCCCTTTTATCTGTACCTTCTCTTTCACTGCCAACTTCAGTCTTTCTACCTTGCTGCTCTTTATGCCTGGAACAAACTACCTGAGTCGGTACATCAGGCTTCATTTGTGGCCTTGTTCAAATCCAGGCTAAAAGCTCACTTCTTTATTGTCCCTCGAGTCCAGTCCCGTACCTCTGGGTAGTGTACCTCTTCCAGCAGCTTGGAGATTGAGCATGTCATCTTTTTGATGACACCAGTGTACTTATGCAGCTGGCACTGCCTACCAGTCCCAGTATGCTTAGTCTCCAAGCAGCTGGAGGAGGTAGTGAGCCAGGGTGCTGGACTCACTGAAGACAACTAAGGAGCATAGGTTTGGTTAGTTAGTTAGAAGTCTGAGTTTTATTTCTCCTGTAAAGAGCAGGTTGTTTGTTTTTAAAGTTATAATTTAAAAAAAAAGATACAGGTGCGAAAGATTAATACAAGGCAAAAGATCCAAGGGAAGAAGAAAGGACAACAGGGCAGCAGGAAGGAGGATATTTCTTCCCCCTCCCCCAGGATTCCGGGGGGGTTCTGAGGAGGCCTTAGGCCAAGTCTTCTGGTGGCTCCCGAACCCGTCAATGGGTGAGGAGCCACTGCATGGTCAAGAGCTTCTGACAGGCAGGCCTGGGTCACCCCCCTCCCCCCAGCGCCGAAGCTGGGAAGTGAAGGCTGAGCATGAGGGAAAGGAGAGCCACGTGGTACACAGGACCTGAGATAAGACTGGTGAGGAGAGGGGGCAGCAGAAGCTTCTAGTAACCGCCGAGGCATGCGGATGCAGAGAGCAGTCTACAACCACATCTTGGTGTCTACAGCAGCGGGGGAAACTCAGGTGCGCTTTTCTTTGCACCAGGCCCATGTTCTCTCTTCTTTTACATCCCGCAGGGTTTTTGGTGCCTGAGGAAGGTCAGCGGCACTTTAACTTGTTGCAGCCAGGGCTTAGAGCCAGGACAGAACAGTCTCCTTTCCTTTGGAACATTTTTTCATTTCTTTTTGGGGTTCTTTTTGACTTTCTGACCCTAGGTTCATTTAATCTAATTAATTCAAGTTATTTTGGCTAGTTCTTTATGCAGGGAGAGCCCGGCTAGTTTCAGGTCTTTGCAGGCTGTGCCTTGGGCCCATGGGGGTGTACTGGGAGAGGGAATCCTTCTGCCCTCCCGGGTGCAAATTTGGGGGCGGGGGGGGGGGTCTTTCCAGGGGAGAGCCCACACCACTTCCCACTATGTGGGCCATATTGCAGTGCCTGATGTGCGGGACCCGATGGAGAGCTGTCTCAGAGGCAGGCATTTGCCTGGGCTGCACGCAAGAGGCTAATACTTTGGAACAGGACCTGCAGAACAAGACAAGGCAGGAGATTTCCTCCCTGTCACAGGAGATCCAGGAGCGGGGCTCTATGCTGCCTTCATCGGAACCAGCCCCCAGTCTCTCCGCGATGCCCGGACCATCCACATCTCAGACCCAGGCAGCAGTAAGGCTCCCAGGGGACTTTTCACCAGAGTTTGTCTTGCTTTTGCACAAAGCATTTTGCTTACATCAACAGGGATTGGCGAGCGGCCCCTTAGCGCTGGAATGCAGGGCTAAGAGGAGGTCTGACGCAAAGGAGGACGAGCCATTAGAAGTGGTAACTAAGAGGACTAGAGGCTTGGAAGAGTGGCAGCAATCCCCATTGTCAGAGGGGCTGGATGGACAAGACCTGGACATGGAACTAGATCTGCAGAAGGAGTTGGAGGAAGGAGAGATCTCAGAGCAGGAGGATCAGGCCCGGATTGTTTGGGTATTCCGCCGGGAGGAGCTCCCGGCACTCATCTTGGAGTCATTGAAGGCCCTGAATATGCCCACTAACCTCCCAGCCGAGGATGAGGTGCTGGAAGATCCATTGCTCCAGGTGGTGTGGAAATCACAGAAAGTCTTCCTGGTGCATAGAGTAGTCCGGCAGATGATCCAGGTTAAGTGGGATCTGTCGGAGGCCAGTCTTAGGGGGGCACGAGCCATGATGCGCCTGTAATCACTCCCTGAACAGGAACGCAAACTCCTTCAATCGCCTAAAGTGGACGCAGTGGTGTCAGCGGTTACCAAAAAGACTAAGATCCCAGTGGAAGGCAGTGTGGCTCTCAAGGATGTCCAGGATAGGAAGTTGGACACCTTATTGAAGCAGGCCTTTGATATCAATGCCCTCTCACTACAGGCTTGCATCTGCGGGGCCTGGGTGGCTAGAGCCTGCATCTGCTGGTCACAAAGGGTCCAGCATCTGGGTGGGTCGGAGACCATAGCTCAAAAATCCTGTCTGCACCAGGAACAGTCCGGGAAGGCAGCCAAATTGGAGTCAGGAGCTGCCTATTTGGCAGACACCATTATGATCTCATTAGGGGCCTCTCTAAAAGCATGGCCTCGGTGGTGGCGGCCCGCTGCTATATGTGGCTCTGGAACTGGGTGGCGGATAGCTCCTCCATGTCCTGCCTCAGTAAGCTCCCCTTTAAGGGAAATCTCTTTGGGGAAGAGCTGGACAAGTTGGTCAAGGACTTGGCGGAGTCCAAGGGAGGTCGTCTGCCTGAGGACAAGCAAAAGCAAGCCTATAATCCTCCCTCATTTCGAGGTCTGTCGAGAGACTCCAAGCATTTTTGTATGTCCCCCTTTAGCCTGGCCCAGAGAGGTCTGTTCCCCTCCAGGGGGCAAGGGATTTGAGGTTTCCAAGGGCAGGCAGGGGTTTTGGAGCCGCCTCAAACTCTGGACACAAGAAACCACAATGAAGTGAGAGGGGCCCGGGGTGGGGGGTGCAATCCATGGGAGTTTGTCTGTAGGATTTTTACCCTGCCTGGATCCAGATCAGTCCAACCAGTGGGTCCTGGAAGTTGCCCAGAAGGGCTATGCCCTCGAATAGGCTCATTCAGACCCCCTGCAAAGCATGGAGCAAGGCAGTGGCAGAAGAAGAGACCTTGACTCGTCTCCTGCAGCTAAGAGCTGTGGAGCCAGTTCCCTGAGACCAGTACGGCTGCGGTTGATACTGCATTTATTTCGTGGTGCCCAAAAAGGAAGGCTCCTTTCACCCGATTCTTGACCTCAAGGGCATGAACCGCTATCTGCGGGTGCCGCATTTCCACATGGAAATGCTGATACCAGTCATCGTGGCAAGGAGTTCTTGACATCTCTCAATCTCACGAAGGTGTATCTGCACATCCCCGTCCATTCAGGACATCAGCAGTTTCTCTGCTTTGCGGTACCAATGGCACATTTCCAGTTTTGAGCATTGCCCTTCGGTTTGATGACTGCCCCTCATACCTTCACCAAAGTCATGATGGGGGTGGCAGCAGCGCTCTGCAAGGAAAGAATACTCATGCACCCGTACCTCGACGATTGGCTGATCCGAGCCAAGTCCAGGGAAAACAGCGAAAGGGCAACAACGCAGGTGGTGGAGTTCCTCCAAAGTCCTGATTGTCTGGTCAACCTGGCCAAGAGTCAGTTATGTCTGGCTCAGGAGCTGGAGTATTTAGGAGCACCCTCGACACCTGTGTGGGCAGGGCCTTCCTGCCGGAGCAATGGGCGCAGGGGCTATGAAAGCTAGTTTGGCAGTTCCTGAAGATGGCAAAGCCGTCAGCGTGGCATTATCTGCGGGTTCTAGGGACCATGGTGACCACTCTCAAGCTGGTACAATGGGCAAGGGCACACATGCGACCACTGCAGAGAGCTCTGCTCCATTGGTGGTCCCACCAGAGTCAACCCCTGTCCCAAGTACTCCCTTGACCGCAGAGCACCAAGAGAGCTTTCAAGTGGTGGCTGCATCCAGGGAGCCTGGAGGGGGGCATGCCCCTCGAGTCCCCAGGGTGGGTCCCGTTGATTACTGATGCCAGTCTGTCTGTTTAGGGAGCCCACAGTGAAGGGCGCTTTGCTCGGGGTCAGTGGAGCCAGCAGGGGCCCTTTGGTCGATCAACAAGCTCAAGATGCGAGCGGTGGCCCTGGTGCGGCGGATTTTTGAGCTATAGTTGCACGGGAACGTGATCCGGGTCTTCTCAGACAATGTGACCATGGTGGCTTACATCAGCTGGCATGGAGGCATGGGCAGCACAGCCCTGGAGGATGAGGCAGAAAGATTGTTCGGATGGGCAGAGATTCATCTCCAGGCATTATCAGTGGCGCACATAGCGGGAGTCAACATTGTGATGGCAAACTACCTCAGCCGAGTGCATGTGGACCCCAGAGAGTGGCAGCTCGACCAGGGGGTGTTCGAGCAGGTGGTGCGCCGATGGGGCACACCGGTCATGGACCTAATGGCAACGTTCAAGTCGGCCAAGGCCTGCCGTTTTTTCAGCAGAAGAAGAGAAAGGATGTCCGAGGGCCTGGATGCTCTAATTCAGCAGTAGCCTGAGGAGGGTCTTCTCTATGTTTATCCCCCATGGGCGCTCATAGGCTGGGTCGTGCAACGGATAGAGGTGCACCAGGGGCTAGTGATTCTGGTGGTGCCAAACTGGCTGTGGTGCCCATGGTATGCCGACCTGGTTCAGATACTAGAGGAACGTCCCTGGTGGCTTCTGGTTCGAAAGGACCTCTTGACACAGGGGCCACTCTGCATGTTCCAGGTGGATCAATTCTCACTTATGGCATGGCTTTTGAAAGGGCGAGTTTGAAGAAGATAAGAATTCGGGCTCGGCGATAGCGACCTTGCTACAGGCCCGGAGGAATTCTACGTGCCTGGCATATAGCCACATGTGACACATCTTTGAATCATGGTGTGGAGAGAGGCAGGGGCGCCCTTCCACCGCCTCTATCCTGGACATCTTGGCATTTTTGCAATCCGATTTTGATAAAGGTCTAGCCACCAGTTTCTGGAGGGTGCAGCTGGTGGCGATTTCCTGTTATTGGTGTAAGGTCCAGGGGATGCCGTTAGGTACACACCCAGATGTACATTTGGCCTTCAACTTTGTTCCTCTGCCCCCACTCACCTTCATGGCCATTGTGTGGATCTGGTTTTCTTTTCTTGCTCCTCTCCCTCTAACTTCAGTAATACTGTTCTTCCTTTATCTGATCATCACCTTCTCTCCTTTAATCTTCACCTCCCTCCCCCCCCTGCCTTGTCCTGTCTCCTCCACTCTTTTTAGGAACCTTCTTGCCATTGATCCCCTGGTTCTCTCCTCTACCATTTCTCCTTCTCTCTCCTCTGTTTTGTCCTCCAAATTTGTTGATATGGCAGTGATGTCCTATAATGCTGCGCTTTTCTCAGCTCTGGATGTTTTCGCTCCTCTCATCCCTCGTCCTGTTAGGCGTTCCTTACCTCAGCCCTGGCTCTCTCCCACTATTCGCTATCTTCGCCCCTGTGCCCACTCTGCTGAGCGTACCTGGCTCAAATCCCGCTCCCCTTAAGATTTCCTTCATTTCAAATTCATGCTCTGCTCTTTCAAATCTGCTTTAGCTCTTGCCAAACAAGATTACTTTGTTCGCCTGACTAATTCTCATGCCTCTGATCCTCGCCGTCTCTCTTCATTGCTCTCAAGTCTCTCCTCAAAGTACCTCCGCCTCTAATACCTCCTTCCCTTTCTGCCCAGGCTCTGGCTGATTACTTCCATGATATAATCCATAAGATCACTCTCCAGTTTCCCTCTAAATCCCTGATTTCCCTTTCGTGCTTTCATTCTCTCCCCCCTTCTCATCCTACCCTTTCTTCCTTCCCCATGATTTCTATTGATGAAACTGCTCTTCTTCTCTCCTCCTCCAAGCTCACCACTTGCTCCTCTGATCCTATCTCCTCCCATCTCCTCTCCTCTATTTCCTCTACCATTGTCCCCTCCATTTCTCATATTCTCAACCTTTCATTCTCCACTGCTACTTTCCCGGCTGACTTTAAACATGCTGTGGTCACACCTCTCCTTAAGAAACCCTCACTTGATCCCTCTTGTCCTTCTAATTATCGCCCCATCTCTCTCCTTCCTTTCATTTCTAAACTGCTCGAACGTGCGGTTTACCGCCGTTGTCTTGACTTCCTCTTTTCCCATGCTCTTCTCGATCCCTTACAATCCGGTTTTCATCCTTTGCACTCTACTGAAACTGCTCTTGTCAAAGTCTCCAGTGACTTGTTCCTGGCTAAATCTAAAGGCCTTTACTCTGTCCTTATCCTCCTTGACCTTTCTGCTGCCTTTGACACTGTTGACCATGATCTTCTCCTTGACACTTTGTCCTCGCTTGGCTTTGTTCTCTCCTGGTTCTCCTCATATCTCTCCCATCGCTCCTTTAGTGTATGCTCTGGTGGCTCCTCCTGCTCTCGGTTGGTGTTCCCCAGGGTTCTGTCTTGGGTCCCCTTCTTTTTTCTCTCTATACCCAATCCCTTGGTGCGCTTATTTCCTCTCATGGTTTTCAGTACCATCTCTATGCTGATGACTCCCAAATCTATCTCTCTACTCCTGATCTTTCTTCTGCTTTCCAGTCCCGGATCTCTTGCTGGCTCTCTGCCATTGCTCCCTGGATGTTCCATCATCGCCTGAAATTGAACATGGCCAAGACTGAACTTCTCGTTTTTTCTCCTAAAATTCCCCTTTCTCCTTCTTCTTTTTCAGTCTCTGTTGATGGCTCTGTTCTCCAACCTGTTTCATCTGCTCACAATTTGGGTGTTATTTTTGACTCTTCGCTCTCTTTCTCCTCTCATATCCAACTCATCGCTAAGACCTGTCGCTTCTTTCTCTTCAACATTGGCAAAATCCGCCCCTTTCTCTCTGAACTCACTACTAAAACCCTCATCCATTCCCTAATCACCTCCCACCTTGATTATTGTAACCTCCTTCTTGCTGGTCTCCCTCAGTCTCATCTCTTCCCTCTTCAGTCTATTCAGCACTCCGCTGCCCATTTGATTTTCCGTCAGCCTAGTTTTGCCCACATCACTCCTCTCCTCAGATCTCTTCACTGGCTCCCTATCCGTTTCCGTATTCAATTTAAGCTTCTCCTTCTGACCTATAAGTGCATTCACTCTGTGGCTCCTCAGTACCTTTCTTCTCTCATTTCTCCCTATTTCCCCCCTCGTGTACTCGTTCTTCTTCCCAGTTGCTTCTTGCTATGCCCTTTTCTTCTATTGCCAACTCCAGATTTCGCTCTTTTCACCTTGCTGCTCCTTACGCTTGGAATAAACTTCCTTTGTCTATATGTCAGGCATCTTCTTTGCCCCTCTTCAAACTCAAGTTAAAAGCTCATCTTTTCGCCTCTGCCTTTGGCTCTTGATTTTGCTGTTCTCCTTCCTTCCTCTCTTTTATTTCACCTTTCTTTCTTCCTCTTACACTTGTTCTTACCTCTTTCCTTTGTCCTGTCTCTCCTGCTCTTGTCTCTTTGCCCTTGTTCTTATCTTTTTTCTACTCCTTTTCTTGCTTTGTCTTTTTAGATTGTAAGCTATTTTGAGCAGGGACAGTCTTTTTTTTTTCATTGTACAGCGCTGCGTGCGCCTGGTAGTGCTTTATAAATGCTTAGTAGTAGTAGTAAGATTTCTGAGGGCAGTGAACCACTAGCATTCGTCAAGGAGGGCGGTGGTACCGTCTTGGGATCTTAATCTGGAGCTGACGGCGCTTTTGAGGGAGCCCTTTGAGTCGGGCTTCTCTGAAGGATTTGACTTTGAAGACAGTATTCCTTGTGGCAATTTGGTCAGCCCGCAGGATTTCGGAGCTTCAGGCCTTATCATGTCGAGAGCCATTCCTTTCATTCTCAGAAAGAAGATAGTCCTTCGGCTGGTACCTTCATTTTTGTCCAAGGTGGTTTCAGCATTTCAGGTGAACCAGGCGGTTTCCTTACCAGTTCTGGCAAACACGGATGTGAGCTTGGCCACTCCGCAGCTGTGCCACCTGGATGTTAAAAGAGCTCTACAGAGATATTTGAAGAGGACAGTGTCCTTTTGGAAATTGGAGCATCTGTTTGTTCTGTTTGGGGGGCCACACAGAGATGAGGTGGCAGCAAAGGCCTCCATTTCCAGATGGATCAGGGAGGCGATCGCATTGGCATACATCTTGAAGGGTAAAGCGGTGCCGGCGGGATTGCAGGTGCATTGCACAAGGGCTCAGATGGCCTCGTGGGTGGAGTATAGTTTAGCTCCACCAGTGGAGATCTGTAGGGCGGCAACATGGTAGTCGCTTCATACTTTCACTAAACATTATCTCCTGGATGTCCAGATGGCGGGGGATACTCGCTTGGGGTCGGCAGTGCTTCAGGCCAGTTGTGTGGGTCCCTCTTGTTAGTTTAACTGCTCTGATACATCCCAGAGGTGCTGGACTGGAGAGACAATAAGGAAAGAGAAATTAGACTTACCTGGAGGGACAGGTTACCGAGGGCCGGGGGTTCAATTCCCACATAGGAACAAGTAACCTCAGGCTGGAGGGATTGGGGTCTCTAGTCCCATGGCCACTCCTTGTGGCCTTGGGCAAGCCACTTAACCCTCCATTGCCTCAGGTATGCTTAGATTGTGAGCCCTTCGGGGACAAGGGAATAAAAAGTATCTGTTCATATATTTTACGACTTAAAATACTAATACCTCTATACATCCCGATGAGAATATACTTTACTGCATACATAGAGATGCATGATTGACAGAGTGCCGAGAATTTTAAGCAATAGTAATACTCTGTTAAATCATTTTACCCCCAAGTTCTTACTGCTTGCATGATGCCTGTAGTTCACTTAGATTTACCTGAATAGGATGCTTCTTATGGTAGATTTAAACATTGTCCAGATTTCATCGCTTATCCAGAACCTCCAGACAGACAAATAGTTTGTCTTATCAAAACAGCCTATACCCAGCTGTAACTGCTTGTCATGTAAATGCATTTAAGTTGTCTGTTTCCAGTTGTAACCATTTACCTTGCAACTGTATCTATTGATCTATTTCCAGCTGTAACTTTTTACCTTGCAACAGCATCTACTGATTATCGTTTAGTTCTACCTAACCAGATCTTTTACCACACACTATAACCACTCTCTCAACCTTAAGATCCTAATAATCAACCACATATTCTAGTTAAATTCTAAAGCCTGCCCCTTCAGTGCACAATCTACTATAGATCTTCAACCATAGCACAGCGTGCAGAACATAAGAACATAAGATATGCCATACTGGGTCAGACCAAGGTCCATCAAGCCCAGTATTCTGTTTCCAACAGTGGCCAATCTAGGTCATATGTACCTAGCAGTTTCCCCAGCACACGATATATAGGAAATACCCACAACTAAAAGATCTAACAATGGCACCAATAAATACCTATTGCCTAAGGACGCTATACATCTGTACCATAATAATTATGTTAATTACCCTGACTCACAGCTTAAATAACATTAATCACAAACCAATACC
Source organism: Ichthyophis bannanicus (assembly GCA_033557465.1). Classification (NCBI taxonomy): domain Eukaryota; kingdom Metazoa; phylum Chordata; class Amphibia; order Gymnophiona; family Ichthyophiidae; genus Ichthyophis; species Ichthyophis bannanicus. The sequence continues at coordinate 1,365,199,380 of CM066032.1, read as the reverse complement.
AATAATACATAGAACAATCAGACCTGACCCTACCTTAGGACAATTGAATACTGCTTTTAACACAAAAACAAACCACTACAGGCTAATTCATATAAAACCCACCCTAATACCACAAAAAAAATCCCACAAAATACAAGGAACCCAACCTCATTGTCGTGTATCCTAATAAACGCAAGATTCATGAAGAACAAACTCCCTGTCTTCACAGACTTGCTAAATGATCTAAAACCTGATATATTATGTGTCACTGAAACCTGGTTAACCGACACTGATACTGTTTACTTAAACCAATTAAAAAACAATGATTACGATATTTCACATTCACACAGAAACCATAAAAAAGGAGGTGGAGTACTCATGATGACAAAAAAAGTGTTAAAAGCAAAACCACAATCCTCCGACCTCCACAACAACATTGACACCCTCATCATGAAAATTGATCATCTAAGGATCTGTTTAGTATACAGACCACCTGATCATAAACCAGAAAACTTAGATACTCTAATAGAACTCCTTAGTTCATCCACAGATTTAAACCGAATAATAATGCTAGGAGATTTCAACCTCCCATCACTACCCTCTTCACACTCAGCCCATTTCCTTGAATCAATATCAGATACGGACTTCCATCAAATTATCAATACAAAAACCCATAATAAAGGAGGAACACTTGACCTTGTCATCCTCCCAGAAGTACTTCATAAACTCTTCAACTCGGCATCACTGGAGTGTACCCCAATCCCTTGGTCAGACCACCACCTAATTAAATTTAGCCTTACCTACACTGAAACAAATAATAAAAACAGATCTTTACTGGCTCCAAGACCCAGATTTAAGAGATTCAATGAGGAAGAATTTCTCGATCTAACGATCCCCTATCTATCACCATCTCCCTCTGACCTAGACGAAGCGGTTGCAATCTGGCATAAAACAATCTCTAAGGCAGCCGCTAATAAACGATCAATCAAAAGGAATAACTGCCGCAGAAACAGTGATGCCCCCTGGTATAGCAACACTTTAAAATCAATGAAAAGAGAACTGAGGAAAATAGAAGTAAAATGGCGCAGAACTAAATCAACAATATACTATGAGAAATATCATTACCACCTCAAAAAGTATAAAGAAGCTACAGATAGTGCTAAGAAAAACTTCCACTCAGCCATTCTAACTAAATCTATAAACAGACCAAGAGAACTATTTACCATTGTCCAAAAATTAACTAATAACACATATGACCCAAGCAATGACATCACAGATATAACTGCCCAGAATTTAGCTAACCACTATATAAATAAAGCAAAACTTAATGCTTTCTCACCAATGCCACTTATCAATACCAGCCTTCATCAAACTGATGTCTGGGCTGATTTCCACCCTATTACCAATGACATTCTCAAGAATATTATATCAAATCTAAATACTACAACCTCCCACCTAGATCCATGTCCTGTAATCTGGATAAAGAATACTCTCACAACTCTATCCCCCTTCATCCTCCCTATTATCAATCTATCGCTACGCCAAGGGTATCTACCACCCACACTAAAACACACACATATCTGCCCCATACTCAAAAATGGAAACATTGACAAAACATCACTGAACTCATATAGACCCATTTCAAGTATACCTTTTATGGCTAAACTCATCGAAAAGGTTGTTCAAATTCAAACACAAGAATATATGGACACCTCCGCCCCCCTTGACGATCAACAATACGCCTTTCGCCCCTGTCATGGAGTAGAAACGCTCTTAACAGTACTTATCGACACACTTGTAAGAGGAATCGATAACCCCAAACAAGCGTTCATCCTTCTCTTCCTGGATATCAGTGCAGTCTTTGATAGCATCCACCATACTATAATGCTTAATAGGCTCAATCAAATAGGAGTAAGCTCAACAGTACACAATTGGTTCACATCTTACCTGAGCAACAGAACACAAACAGTCCGAATCGGCTCCCAAACCTCTAACACATACAATCAAGTACTCGGCCTCCCTCAAGGCTCCGCCCTATCAGCCCTCCTCTTTAATATTTATATCCAACCAGTCTGTAACATCTTTAAAAAATTTAAAGTATTCCACCATATATACACTGACGATATAATGATGTACATTCCATTCACAATCCCCATACTCCCACTTCAATTATTAACTGATTGTTTCAACGAACTAGCTATATGGCTAAAAGATCACAATCTCCATATCAACCACTCTAAAACTGACATACTAATCGTAACGAAAAACCAATCATTCATTCCCCCAACTCACATTACACTTCAAAACCATGATATCAGTATAAAAAATGAAGTGAAATACCTAGGCGTGATCCTTGATAAACACCTCAGCATGAATACACATACCAGAAACATAACAAAAAAAGTCTATTTTAAGCTCAAAATCCTAAAACAATTACGCCCACTTGTACATTTACATGACTTTATAAGTATAATACAGGCCATAATTACACCTCACTTTGATTTTGCCAATCTAACTCTTATTGGTGCTACAAAACAAAACTTAAAAAAACTCCAACTCGCTCAAAATGCAGCAGCCAGAACTATAATGAAGGTGCATCCTTTCGAGCATATAACATCTATTTTAGCAAACTTACATTGGCTTCCAATCCAATGCAGAATTAACTATAAAATGATAATAACTACATTCAAGGCACTAAATAATATGGCACCTGCCTCCTTAAACAAACTTATCTCTAAAGACCCAAATAAAATTGTTCAAAGGAGAGGCCACTCAAACAAAATAAGGATATCAAAAGATTTCACAAAGGCCAAAAAGATAACTAACAAAACAGCTTTCTCTCATGCAGCCCCCATTCTCTGGAACTCCCTCCCTGAAGAAATAAGAACATTAACTGAACTTAAAGAGCTCCGTAAGAACTTAAAGACCCATCTATTCAGTCTACACTATGGACCAATCATAAACCCTTTATCTCAGACAGAAAATGGATAACAGACGCTAGATGGCTACAAGTTATATCGACCTTAGACCAACGAATTCAATATTTCCACAGAGCCCCCCTCATTGAGCTAAGCCCAAATGAATAGCTCTTATCTCCTGTTCAATCTAACTGTAACACTACTTACTCTACACACTCACATATATCTTTTTTTTTTAAATTTTATTTCTTCTTTCATCATTCACCATTCAACTACCTCGTTTAGTCGCTACTCCAACTTAAGTTAAGGGACTTGCCTACATGACCCATACCATTGTATATAGTTGCCTATATGATTCATACCTTTGTATATAGTTTTATAATGTTACTTAATATTATCAAATGTTAATATGTAATTAACAGACTATTGTAAATAGTTCACAGAAGTTTCATGTAAAAAACAGCACTGTTTCACTGTTTCTTAACTTGTTCATTGTAAACCGCACCTGATCTTTGGAAGGTAGCGGTATATAAGCAAATGTTAAAATAAATAAAATAAATAAATATATCTGAATACCGCTCTGATGCACATAGTAAAGGACGGTATATCAAGTGCTTAAACCATAAACCATAATTGTGGTTCCCTGAGAAACTCCAGTCCAGTCCCGGATCCCTCCCTGAGTGCCTTTTGTGATGATCTGTGAGCACTTCGGTCCTGAAACTGATTCCTTTGGTGGAGGAAGTGGCTTGGGGAGTGGGGTGCAATTGACATGGGGGGGGGGGGAGTGGACCTGAAGAGCTGTCTGTCCCTCGCTCCCTGCCGGCTGGAGTTGCTCTGGTGCTCAACAGGTAAGCCTCCTAATCCTGGAGGGAGGGATCAGGGTATCCTTCCCAGGGGATTGGGGGCCAGTTCATTTAGGTGTAGAGGTGTGTTGCATGTTTAACTACTTATTTGTTGCTCCTGTGAGTCTGCTTTGTCAATAGGTGGGCTGGTGCTTGTTGGCAGTGCCAGCTGCATGAGTACACTGGTGTCATCAAAAAGATGACATGCTCAGTCTCCAAGCTTCTGGAAGAGGTACACTACCCAGAGATGCGGGATTGGACTGGAGATCCTCAAGGAACCACAATTAGCAGGTACCTTTAATTTCTCTTTCTTTGAGATTGCTTTTGGATCCTGACCCCTTAGTCTCCTGTTCACCTCCAATGTGTTTCTTTACCATTCCCCTGAAGAACATAAGAAATGCCATACTGGGTCAGACCATGGTCCATCAAGCCCAGTATCCTGTTTCCAGCAGTGGCCAATCCAGGTCACAAGTACCTGGCAGATATATCCTTGTCCCCAGTTGTTGTGTTGTCTGTCTTGACTAGACTGTAAGATCTTATGAGTAGGGACTGTCTCTTACATGTCTCTGTACAGTGCTGCATACTGTTTGTAGCGGCATACAAATGATTATTTATTTATTATTTATTTATTTATTTAGACAGACTTGTATACCACCTTATCCTACAATCAAAGTGGTTACATGACATCACAATTGGGTTACATTTAACATTTGGGTACTTTACAACATTTAACATGAGGGTATTTAACAACATTAATACAACACAATTTGAAGGTTACATTTATCATAATGGTGTCGTGAGTTTAGCTAGGTTGGTTAGGTATTGATTTTGCAGGGGAGTTTACATTGCAATCCCACTCGGGTGTGGGCTGTTGTGTATCTGGTGGGGTCTGCTGTCTATCAAATGATTAGTAGTAATAGTAGCCCAACCCCCTCCCCCACCTCCTTGTGGTCCCAGTCTCCCCAGTGTCAGCTGAATGCCAATCCCAGCTCTCGAGCATCTACTTTCTTCCATTCCCTCCCAGCATCGGTCCTAGCCAGTCCCCTCATTTCCTCCCTAGCATCAGTCCCAGCCAGTCGCTTCCTCTCCTCCCTCTGCCCACCCACAGCCAAATTAATATCTTACAGAGTCGTGGGAGTGTTTTCCTTCACTTCCATGGTTGTGCTGTACTGCATTTGCCAGCACCGTAGCATTTTTAAAAGGCAAACACAGGCACTTCCTGTTTCTCTCGCCAGAAATGAGGAAATCTGTGTTTTTACCTTTTAAAAATGCTGCAATGCCAAAAAACTAAACTTTCAATGAATCTGCTCTCCATGCATTGCCTGTATGGACAAATAGTTCTCCTTAGATGTTAAACTGTATCAAATGATATACGCTTTACTCGTTGTATTTGGTGGTTGGTTAACTATGTACTATGATAGCATTTTAATTTGCTTCACTTTTCAGGGGGGCCTTGGGGGATGAGGGTGGAGGAGTAATAAGGGAATCAAAAATGTTTGGACTGGTGACAGTTAACTATTGGACGTGGTTAAAGAGTGTTTTGCTTTTACTGTTTTATTTCCATACCTGTTCTAAAATTGTGACTCAGTAAAATATTTAACAACCCCCCCCCCCCCCCCAAATGCTGCAGAGCCAGCAGGCGCAGCATAGCACAGCCATGAAAGTGAAGGGAAATGCCTCACCACCTTGCCCTTTCAAAGCTGCACGAGCAATTTTTCGGCACCCTTAACCCTTTCCAGGCCGGTCCCGAAATACTCGGGACCCAAAATTCTGACCAAATGGCCGAGCCCGAAATACTCGGGATTGGCGCAATGACGCAGATACTAAAGATTAATGAGCGAAGTACAGGAAGCTAATGGCAACACACATTTGGGCTGATGAAAAGAGAGTTGTGCTAGTGTTTCTAGTTATACACCAGGCCAAAACAGCCAGAAAACAACCTGCAAATAGGTCATTAGCAAGAGGTGATTTAGAATTAAAAGCAAAGTAAACAAGATGGAGTCAGCTGGTAAAAGAATGCGAAAAGAACGATATAAAGCTGCTGAAGTCATTAGGTTACTCACAGAAAGTGATGGTAACAGTAATAGCAGTGGTGAAGATGTCATTGATAATGAAACTGAAGAAGTTTTCCCAAAAATGTGGACTTTGAAGGCTCGGATGACAGTGACCCAGATTCAGTAGCAGCCACAGCTGAACCTCCAGGTTAGTAATTATTTGCAGACATTATTTATGTCACCTATATATCAGCTATGTCTTTAGGTATAACAAAACGCTAAATGTCACATTTATATTGATAAATTGTTCAGTTTGAAAAATGTCAACTATAATAAAACATTTTCATTTACAGTTGTGGCCGCAGCTGAACCATCTGTAAATATAAATCCTCTTGACAGAGGGAAGCTTTGCCGTCATACTGCAGACCGTGGCGATAATGCAACTACATCACAAGTACGGACAAGAAGAAGCAGTCTTTCATGGAAAACAACTCCAAAAGACGTCCGTCAGTTTCCTTTCATTGCACAACCAGGCATAGCCAAACGTATGGGTGTCAATGCAACTAAATTGGACTTCTACAAGCTCTTTGTTACAGATGAACTAATTTCAATGATTGTTCTTGAGACAAATCGCTATGCAGCAGAACTGTGTGCTAAAATACCAGCTGACAAGCCTCATGCCCGAATGAGAAAATGGCAAGACGTTGACCATAATGCTATATGGAGAATGTTGGCGTTGACGATGGCTATGGGAATAATCAAGAAGCCTATGATCGACTTGTACTGGTCAGGTCAACTACTGTTAGAAACTCCATTCTTTCCATCAATAATGAGCCGAAATACATATAAGCGAATATTACAGGCCCTTCACTTTCAAAACAATGCAACACAGAAACCCGAGGGTGATCGCATTTGGAAGCTTCGTCCATTCTATGACATTATCACAAAGCGATTCCAAATTGTTTATATCCCGGAACAAGACATTTCAATTGATGAATCTCTACTGTTTTTCAAAGGAAGGTTATATTTCAAACAATACATACCTACAAAACGCTCAAGATTTGGCATCAAATCATATGAGCTGTGTGAGTCACGTAGTGGATACACCTGGAAGTATATGCTATACTCAGGTCAAGATGCAGTTCTAAGTGATGGTTTACATGGAAGTAGCTACTGTATTGTGCTGAATCTGATGGATGGACTGCTTGATCAAGGCTATCGATTGGCTGTGGATAACTACTACAACAGTCCAGAACTCTGTATGGATCTGTATGACCGAGCAACATCCTGCTTTGGAACGGTACGATCCAGTCGAGTTGGTATGCCTACTGACCTGCGTCTAAATGTAGATGGAAGGAAATTGAAACGAGGAGATGTCACATATCGTACAACAGATAAACTGCTAGCACTTTGCTGGGATGATAAGAATTATGTAACAATGTTGTCCAACTGTCATGATGGCTCTGTAGTTGACATTGGAAAAAGAGATCAGAATGATCAGCCAATTCAAAAGGCACAAGTTATCGTTGACTACAACAACATAATGGGCGGTGTAGACAGAACAGATCAGTTATTGGAGTATTATGCTTTTCTGCGCAAAACTGTAAAGTGGTACAAGAAAGTTGCCTTTCATCTGTTGGACATAGCAGTACTCAATGCTCAGATACTCTGGAGCAAGTCCCACCCAGAGGAGAAAGTGACAGGACTTGACTTCCATATGAAGCTTATCTTGGCTATCATTGAAGCAGTTGGTCCTGATGCTAGTGCATGTGATGCTGGTGGCCGACCAAGTACTGGTGTTTCCCCATTTCGCTTGACTGCTAGACATTTCCCTAGCCTCATTCCACCAACTGAGAAGAAAACTACCGTATTTCGACAGTGTCGCGTGTGCAATGAGAGTCTCGGACATCGACATGTTGCTGGTGACAATCGTAAACGTGTTGAAACTAAATATCACTGTGCTGACTGTGGAAATGTACCTCTCTGTGCTGCACCATGTTTTGCATATTTTCATAATAATGAAGATCTTAAATAACTTGTAATTGTTATGATCAGTTAAAATTAAATCGAATGTATGCAACTAATAACGATTGCTTTTATAAATAAAGTGCACCTATTTTCATGTTTTTGAGCCTTCAGTTATACATATTTGTGTTGCTGTCTCATTTTTCTATCAAATGGGTATATAATACATGACCATAGCTGAAAGAAAATCACTGTTATAACATATTGAATAAGACCGGCACAATTTTCCTGAGAGATGGAAAAATTAACCCGGCTGCAGAATGTGGATTAGAAATTTAAAGGGAGCCTTGATAGGGTTAAAGATTGAACGCCTTAAGCCAGTGCCTTGCTGGCTTGCTCTTTAATCTGGCCCCGGGAATATGATAAATTATGATGGGGCGGTTTCAATGAGGGTATTGTGGGATGGAGTAAAGGCTGGGATGCTGGGCAAAATAACAAAATAGAGAAGCTGGAAGTTCAGCACAAGCAGACTCAATCTAACAAAGTGTTTAAAACATTGGAAGAGACCAGATGGGAGCTAAATCAGCTGAAAGTCAGAGAAATGGCCTATAAGCTGGTAAGGGCTAAACAGACATGCTTTGAATTTGTTAAAGAGTAAGTAGGTTACTTGCACATAATCTTAAAAGTCCAGTAAGAGAGCAAAACGTTATAAAATTAAGAGCAAGGTGGGATGGATACAGTTTGACAGTGATGACATAAGGAAAGTATTCCAAGAATATCATGAGGATTTGTATAAAAAGGAATGCCAAAAATCAGAGAAAAACAGTGCAGAATATTTGGAGAGTTACCCTTGATAAGTGTAGAAGAATCAAAAATTTTGGGTCAGAACACTACAAACAAGGAAGTACTTAAAGGCAGTCACATCTTTGAATGAGGGGAAGGCCCTGGGGTTACATGGATTTACAGCAGGGCTGCACCTGAAAAAAACAGTGGAGATCCTGAGTCCCGCCACCAGAGGAGCAGGGCTGCAGATGAAAGAGAAGGAAGTCGGTGCCGAAAGACAAGTCAAAGGCTAGGGGAAGGGGCAGGTGAGAAGTCGGAGCTTAGGGGAAGGAGTGAGTGAGGGTTCAGAGCCTAAGGGAAAGAGCGAATGTGAGGGTCAGAGCAGGGAAGGGGTAGGTGAGGAAGTGGAGCCTAAGTGAAGGAACAGGGTTAGAAGGAAAAGTGGTGGGCATATGGGAAGGGGCTGTACTAGGGGTAGAGCATAAAGAAAGGGGAGGAATATAAAGAAAAAGGCAGGGTTAGAGAAGAGAAAGAGAAGAGATGGTAAATGCATTAAGGGAGAAGGAAAGGGAGGGAGGGAGGGAAAGGCCCGAGAGAGTACAAGGTGTGTAGCAGGAGAAGGAGAGTGAATGGGTAGATTAAGGGAAAAGAGGGAGAGTACAAGAGAAAGCAGTGAAGGTAGGAATCGGGGATAGTGCAAAAAGGAAAAAGCTAGAGTAGGTGCAGGAGGATAGGGGAAAGTGCAAACACATAGTCACCACTCCAGCCACCCTCTCACATGCACATACTGTACACACACCACCCCAACATACATGTACACACAGATACCTTCCACCACACACACTAGCAAAGTGTAGCTATCGGATTGAACACACTCACAAATGGACCCTGGACAGGGAGCTCGCAAGTTGCATCTTTCGGGAGTGGGGTACTCCCTTGATAGATCTTTTTTGCGACTTCTCAAAATGCCCAGGTGGATCAATTCTGCTCCTGAGAGGGGTCATTTGGTAAACTAGCCTCGGATTCTTTCCGCCTAGATTGAAGGGGGCAGGCCTTCTGTATGCGTATCCTCTAAAACGTCTCATTGCCAAGACCCTCCTGAAGCTCATATCAGACAAAAGTACAGTGATTCCCGTGGTTCCCTCTTCTCAAGCTTTCCATTCGGTAACCAATCCAGCTCAGACATGGACCGGATCTGATATTGCAGGAGGGCAGAACAATGTTGCACCCCAGCAGCGGGTCCCTAGCCCTCATAGCTTGGTTGTTGAGAGGTTAACATTGTCCAAACTCAATCTGCCAGCCGGTGTCACCAATGTCCTTTTGACTTCCAGGAGGGCCTCAACGAGGAAGTCCTATTTGTGCAAATGGAGGAGTTTGCTCTTTGGTGCTCCCTAGATCCTTTTGCTTGTCCCATACAAAGATTGTTTCAGTATCTTCTACACCTCTCTGAGTCTGGACTTAAATATAACTCTGTAAGGGTTTACCTCAGTACAATTGGAGCATTCCACAGAGGAGTAGAAGGTAAACCCATCTCTACAGCCTTTATCTGTTCGTTTCATGCAGGACTTACTATTGTTAAAACCTCCCTATAAGGCACTGAAAGTGTTTTGGGATCTCAATGTGGTTCTTTGCTGCTGCTGAACTACTAGTGTAGTTCAGGTTAGGAATTCAAAGTATGGTGTAGATTCCACAACAATAGGTATAAAGCTATGGTTTGCCCCGCAAATTTCAGAGCATTGTCCGTAATAGATGCCTGGTCGTGAGGTTGTAAGTGTAGTTTGGTTTATGCGTCCTGGAATAGCATCTGTTTTTACACCAAGGGATGGGACAGCTCATCAGTGGAGTACATCTTCTGCTGAGACTATTATTCAAACTGGTAGTTCTATTGGAATTACCATAGGATTATCTACTTCTAGTAGTCGGAATTCTCCAGGGGTGAGATAGTCGGATGGGGTTATATACAAATTAAATGATAATATATTAAAATTGGTAAATTCATATGTTCAATATCATTGATGGCCAATTGCTTTTACTGTAACGTGTGGGTTATTAATTTCGTCTATAAGGTAAATGATCCGCAGCGAGGGTAGGGCGATTGCGATTATAATAATTGCGGCAGGACCGTTCAAATTATTTCTACGTCTTGGGTGTCTATTGTGTTAGTATTGGTTAGTTTTGTTGTCATTATGATTGTAATTGTATAGAGGACTAGAGTACTAATTAGGAATACAATTATTAGAGTGTGATCGTGAAAATTAAGTAATTCTTCTATAACTGGTGATGCTGCGTCTTGGAATCCTAGTTGTGATGGTTGTGCCATGAAGATGTACGTGGGTCTAACTCGTGATTTTATTTTGACAAAATAATGTAAATGCTTTACTAACATCTTATAAAAAAGGAGGCATAGTGGTTGTGTGATTGGCTTGAAACTAATTAAATGTGGGTTCGATTTGTACCCTTTTTGTACTTTTACAAATGCTGGTTCTTCATATGTGTGATAAGGTGGAGGGCAGCCATGTAGTCACTCTACATTTGTTATTGTTAGTCCTGTAGTTAGGACTTCTCGTTTGGCTGAGAATGCTTCTCAGATAATAAATATTATTATGATGACAGCGACTAGTGAAATTAATGATCCAACTGATGAGACAGAGTTTCATAGTGTATATGCATCAGGGTAATCTGAGTATCGTCGCGGCATTCCTCCAAGGCCTAGAAAGTGTTGTGGGAAGAAGGTTATGTTTACTCCAGCAAACATAACCCCAAAGTGGATTTTTGTTCATGTGTTGTGTAAGGTGTAACCGGAGAATAGTGGGAACCAATGGATAAAACCCCCTATGATTGCAAATACTGCACCCATGGATAGGACGTAGTGGAAGTGGGCTACTACGTAGTATGTGTCGTGGAGTACAATGTCTAGAGACGAGTTGGCTAGAACGATTCCAGTTAATCCACCGACAGTGAATAAAAAGATAAAACCTAATGATCAAAGCATAGCTGCGCCTCATTTGATTGCCCCTCCGTGCAGGGTTGCTAATCAGCTAAATACTTTTACTCCAGTGGGGATAGCAATAATTATTGTTGCTGATGTGAAATATGCTCGAGTATCAACATTTATGCCAACTGTAAATATATGGTGGGCCCATACGATAAATCCAAGAGGTCCGATGGATATTATAGCTCAGACTATACCTATGTAACCAAATGGTTCTTTTTTACCAGAGTAGTAAGTTACAATGTGTGAAATCATACCAAACCCGGGAAGAATTAAAATATATACTTCAGAGTGACCAAAGAATCAAAATAGGTGTTAGTAAAGGATTGGGTCCCCGCCGCCAGCTGGTTTGAAGAAGGTAGTATTTAAGTTACGATCTGTGAGTAGTATTGTATGCCAGCTGCTAGTACTGGTAGAGATAATAGTAGTAATACTGCTGTCACTAAAACTGATCAAACAAATAGTGGAGTTTGTTATTGTGATACAGCAGGTGGTTTTATGTTGATGATGGTGGTGATAAAATTAATTGCCCCGAGGATTGATGATACCCCCGCTAAGTGGAGTGAGAAGATAGTAAGGTCAACTGATGTGCCGGCATGGGCTAAGTTGCCAGCTAGTGGAGGATAGACTGTTCACCCAGTGCCAGCCCCTGCTTCTACGCTGGATGAGGCTAGTAAAAGGAGAAATGATGGGGTTAATAATCAGAAACTCGTGTTGTTTATTCGAGGAAATGCTATGTCTGGGGCACCAATTATTAGGGGTACTAATCAATTTCCAAAGCCGCCAATCATAATCGGTATGACTATAAAGAAAATTATAACGAATGCATGGGCAGTTACAATAACATTGTAGATTTGATTGTTTCTCAGGAGAGTCCCAGGTTGGCTTAATTCTGCGCAGATAAGCAGGCTAAGGGCAGTTCCCACTATCCCCGCTCAGGCACCGAAGATTAGAGAGTGCCGATATCTTTATGGTTGTTTGAAAATAATCAGCGAGTTATTGTCACAGGTAGAATGGCTGAGTAAGCGGTGGTTTGTAGTCCTGACGACAGAGGATAGAGCCTTCTCTTTACCAGCCATGTAGTGAATTTCACATAAGATTGCAAATCTTAAAAAACAGAATAAAATCCTGTCTGGGCTTTCTCCCGCCTTTCCCCCGGCGGCAGGAGAAAATAGATTGAAGCTCTCTGGGTTGAGCATTTAGTTGTTAATTAAAAGGTCATGGGATAAAAGCCCATCAATCTAAAAGGTCTTAGCTTAAATAAAGTGTTTAGTTTGCATTCAGAAGATGTTGGATAGAGTCCTGCAGGTCTTAATCAGAAACTAGGAGGGTTAAACTCCTACTTTGGGCTTTGAAGGTCCTTGGTCTGTGTATCCTAAGTTTCTATTGTGGGAGTAGGTTTGGTGTAATTGGTATGAGTAAAATTGTTATAATGGCCATATTTGGGTTGATTTGTGGAATGAATCAAGTATTGGTTAATGACAGTGTGGCTATTTCATTTTGTAGTGAAAGGATGGCAATAAATAGTGGTACGATCCTATTAAGGTGTAGAAAAGAAAGTAGGTGCCTGCGTTTAATCGTTCTGTCTAGTTACCTCAGCGCGTGATAATGATTAGGGTGGGGATGAGTGTTGCTTCGAATGTGATGTAAAATAATATTAACTCTGTTGCAGAGAATGCAAGGATTAGCGCGATCTGTAGGAAGACAAATATTGAGATATAGGTTCGTTGGTGGGTAATTCTATTGTTGTTTATGTGATTTTGGCTGGCTAGTATTATTATGGGTGTTAGTCAGCAGATTAGGATTATTAGGGGTGCCGATAGTTGGTCGATTGTAGTGTATTTGTTTGTAAGTTGTATGGTTTCTGACGGATAGTGGAATAATGTCAGGCTAAGTGAGGCAATTATAAGACTGTGGATCATTGATACTGTTCACAATCATTTTGGTTTGGTTAGTCATGTGGTTGGGATTAGTATGATGGTTGGAATTAGAATTTTTAGCATTGTAATAGGTTTAGGTTTTGTATTGTGTCCGTGCCGTGTGTTCATATTGTTGCTACTAAAATTGCAAGGCCTGTGCCTGCTTCACAGGCTAAAAAAGTTAATAGAATTATTAGGGTGAGTGTATATGATGTTGATCCGGTTTGAAAAGATCAGAAAGATATAGTAATAAATAATGAGAGTATCATACCTTCTAAGCAGATTAGGGCTGAGAGGAGATGGGTTCGGTGTAGAATTATTCCTGTTATCCCAAGCATAAAGGGAGTAGAGGCTGTATGTTGTTATTGTCATGAAGAAGTTGTGAGGTTTACCACAATTTATTAAGTTGAAATTGTCTTTTTTTAGACTTACTTCTTCTTCTGCCCACTCAAGACCACCTTGGAGTCATTCATAGATTAGGTCGAGTGTTAGTAGTAGGAGGATTATTGCCAGGAAGACAGAGGTTGATGGGGTATTTAATTGGTTTGCCCATGGGGTTGGGAGAAGTAGCGCAATTTGTAAGTCAAATAGGAGGAATAAGATTGCAACTAGAAAGAATCGCATTGAAAATGGTAGGCGGGCTGATCCTAATGGGTCGAAGCTGCATTCATATGGTGAAAGTTTTTCTATGTCTTGGTTTATAGTGGGGAGTCAGAATGCGATGAGTATTAAAATAATGATGAGTCCAGTTGTTATAGAGATCGTGGTTATTGTCATGTACTTCTCCTTAGGTTTGAACTAAGATTTAATGGTTGGAAGCCCATTGGTATTGTGTATACTAGGGAAGTATGATCTTCATCAGTAGATTGACACGTATAGGAATAATCAAACTACGTCCACAAAGTGTCAATATCATGCGGCAGCTTCAAATCCAAAGTGGTGCTGTGATGTAAAGTGAAATATAATTTGTCGTATTAGGAAGATTGCGAGGAAGGTTGAGCCAATGATCACATGTAGGCCGTGAAAGCCTGTTGCTACAAAGAATGTCGATCCATAAATACCGTCGGAGATGGTGAAGGTGGCTTCGTAGTATTCTATGGCTTGTAGTAGTGTGAAGTCCAGGCCGAGCAGGATTGTTAGTGTGAGTGATTGGATTGCTTCTTTTTGATTGCCCGATATAATACTATGGTGGGTTCATGTTACTGTGACACCTGAGGCAAGAAGTACGGCTGTGTTTAGTAGTGGGACTTCAAAAGGATCTAGTGGTAGAATTCCTGTTGGTGGTTAGCATTCCCCTAGTTCAATGGTTGGTGCAAGGCTTGCTCGGTAAAATGCTAAAAAAAACCCTAGGAAAAAAAAGACTTCCGATGTAATGAAAAGAATTATCCTGTATCGAAGGCCCTTTTGAACAGGTTGTGTGTGGTGTCCTTGAAATGTACTCTCTCGGATAATGTCTCGTCATCATTGGTATATTGTTAGTAATAGGATGATTATGTTGGTAAATAAAATTTTTGTTGAGCTGAAGTGGAATCATATTGCTAGTCCTGAGGTCAATATTAGTGCAGCGATTGCGCCTGTGAGTGGCCATGGTCTTGGGTCTACTATATGGAAAGTGTGTGATTGATGTACCATTAGATGTTTTCTTGAAGATATAAAGTTAATAACAGGAGAAATACGTATGCTTGGATTATTGTAACTGCTAGTTCTAGGATTGTAAGTATAAGATGAATTAAGGTAGTAGTAAATGAAATGGTTGGCATTATCGGTATTAGTAGTGACGCTGTTGAGATTAGTTGAATAAGTAAGTGGCCGGCGGTTAGGTTGGCTGTAAGTCGTACGCCTAGGGCTAGTGGGCGAATAAATAGGCTGATTGTTTCAATTAAGACTAGGGGTGGGATCAGGAGTGTCGGTGTTCCTTCGGGAAGGAGGTGGCCTAGGGATGTGGTTATTTGATGTCGGATACCAAGGAGGACGGTAGCTAATCATATTGGGATTGCTAAGGCTATGTTTATTGATAATTGAGTGGTTGGGGTGAACGTGTATGGTAAGAGGCCTAATAGGTTTGTAAGGATAAGGAATATTATCAGGGAGGTTAATAGAAGTGCCCATTTTTGGCCTTTTATGTTCATAGTGGCTATTAATTGTTTTGTGAAGTTAAATAGGAACAGTAGGGCTCATGAGGAAAGTGTTTTTCTTTGCGTTCTAATATAGCCTACAGGGGTGTCTGCTTGGAAGAAATGTAGCTGGAGAGTAAGTAATTGTTCTTGCTTTTTTGCCAGTTTCTGTTTCTTTTTCATGTACTTTAGAATGGCAATGTTTTGCTATTTCCACCAGCTTTGTGGGGTTCTCTCTACACCATCCAACAGCAATAGTTCTTAACAATGACTGAACAGATGGCAAAAGTCCATTAACAAATGCAGCTCCTATCCCTGAGGTTGCAGTATTTAAAGGATCAGTTTATTCCTGAATACTTCTTAAATTCTGCTTGTATTCTTTCCCAACATTCTCCTGGATCTTCACCAGGCCTTTGCTGAAATGCAAGAATTTTCATCCAATCAGCTATTTCTACACCACGCCTCAAAAACTCTCCAGACTCGTACATAGGCTAAGGACATTAACCTTTTCCTGGCCTTTAACAACGTGGTAATCACCGCCGTGGAATAACCTCTCGTCTTCAACCGAGCCCTCTCAATAGCCAAGCCGTAAGCGAGAACCGATCCACGTGAGGCATGAGTAGAGGACCCTGCGATAACAGATCCGCCCGGGCTGGAAGACACCACGGCCACGCTACCAGGAGCCTTCCTAGATCCGCATACCACGGCCGTCGGGGCCAATCTGGCGCAATCAAAATCACCTGCCCCCTGAACCTCTCTATCCATTGGACCACTCTGCCTATCAAAACCCATGGAGGAAAGACGTACAGCAGCTGACCCTCTGGCCAGGCTTGGATGAGAGCATCTAGGCCCTCCGACAATCTTTATCGTCGTCTGCTGTAGAAGCGACTGGCTTTTGCCATCTGGAACGTTGCCATGAGGTCCATCACCGGTGTGCCCCAACGGCGCACTAGCATGTCGAACACCTCCTGATGAAGGACTCACTCTCCTGGATCCACCTTCACCCGACTTAGGAAGTCGGCCTCCACATTGTCCACCCCTGCGACGTGCGCTGCCGACAATGCTAGGAGATTCTCCTCGGTCCAGCCGCACAGGCTCTCTGCCTCGGTCTCCAGCGCTATACTGCTGGTTCCCCCTTGCCGATTGACATACGCCACCGCGGTTGCGTTGTCGGAGAACACTCGTACTGCTGTCCCATTGAGGCATACCTGGAAGCTCCGCAGGGCCAGCGACACTGCCCGCAACTCTAACCTGTTGATCGACCAAGTCCTCTCCTGGGCGTTCCACTGCCCATGCGCGAACTGTCCCTGGCAGTGGGCCCCCCATCCCAGGAGGCTGGCATCCGTCGTTAAAGGTACCCAGTCGGGCGCCTCCAATGGCTTGCCACTCTCCAGTGACCTGGGAAGCAACCACCAGTGAAGGGCTACGCGCGCCTTGGCCAGACAGGGGAGTTTCCGTGACAGCGGATCCTGCTGATGTGACCAGCGCCTGAGAAGCACCCCTTTGTAAGGGTCTCATGTGCGCTCTCGCCCATGGCACCATCTCTATCATCGCGGCCATTGTGCCCAGCAGCTGTAGGTACTGCCATGCTGTGGGCTCCTTTCTCTTTAGGAACCTTCGGACCAGAGTCCGCAACCTTTGTGCTCTCCGCCGAGGAAGAAACACCTGTCCAGCCATCGTGTCAAACCGAGCCCCTAAGTATTCTATACCCTGTGAGGGCACTAACTGGCTCTTTGCCAAGTTGACCACCCAACCCAGACTCTCCAGAAAGCTCACTACCCTGGACGTAGCTTTCACTCTCGCTCCTTGACTTTGCTCGAATCAACCAATCGTCTAGGTAAGGGTGCACCAGAATGCCGTCTCTGCGTAAGGCTGCCGCTACCACCACCATAACCCTGGTGAACATGTGCGGTGCCGTCGCCAGGCCAAACGGCAAGGCTCGGAATTGAAATTGCCTGAAAGGGACAGCAGAGCGGAGATACTTGTGATGCTCCGGCCGAATGGGAATGTGAAGATACACCTCTGACAGATCCAGGGAGGTGAGGAATTCTCCTCTCCGAACCGCCACTATTACTGATTGCAGGGTCGCCATGTGAAAATGAGACACACGAAGACAATGATTCATTCCCTTGAGATCCAGAATGGGACGAAATCCTCCATCCTCCTTTGGTACCACGAAATAGATGGAGTATCGACCGCAGCCGTACTGGTCTAGGGGAACCGGCTCTATTGCCCTGAGGTCTAGGAGCCTTCGTACCATCTCCCTCACTGCCTCGCACTTGGCCGACGACTTGCAGAGGGACTGTACGAAGGCGTCGTGCACTGGCCGTTGTAGCTCCAGTGCATAGCCCTCTCGGATGACATCCAGTACCCACTGATCTGAGGTGATTTGGACCCAGGCGGCATAGAACTCCTGCAACCACCCTCCCACGGGAACTATGGACGCCTGGGTCCTCTTGACTTCATTGCGCCTTTCTAAGGTTAGAGGAGGCGGAGGAGGAGGAGGCCCCAAATCCTCTCCCTGCTCCCCGAAATCCTCGAAACCCTTGACTGCTACTGGGAAATCTGCCTCTCTGCCCAAAACCTTTGGAAACGAAACCGGTGAAAATCCTGTTGCTGTCCCTTGCCAACGGGTACCGCTCGTCCCTGCTTAGGTTTATCCTCAGGTAATCTGCTGCCCTTCGATCCACCCAGATCCTTGACCAACTTCTCCAGGTCTTCACCGAACAAGAGGCGCCCTATAAAGGGAAGCTTACTCAGCCTTGCTTTAGATGAATTATCCGCCGCCCAGTTACGGAGCCACAGATAATGCCTTGCCGCCACTGCCGAGGCCATGCTCTTTGACAAACCACACATAATATCATAATGAATGTCTGCCAAATAGGCCGCTCCCGACTCCAGCCTGGCAGCGTCTCCAGTCCTGTCGCTCTCCTGCCTCCCTTGGGCCCGCTGTGACCACTGCAAGCAGGCCCTGGCCACCCATGCTCCACAGATGGCCGCCTGGAGAGACAGGCCATTCACATCAAAAGTCTGCCTTAGCAAAGCATCCAACTTTCTGTCCTGAGCATCGTTAAGGACTGCGCTACCCTCGACCGGAATAGTGGTCTTCTTGGGAGACTTAAAAATCTCCTTATCCTGGTCTATCAAAGGGTAAAGCCGGCTCATCACTCTTGAACCCTTCAGAGAAGCCTCCGGGACGTTCCACTCTTCCTGGATCATTTCCTGAAACACCCTGTGTACCGGAAATGCCCTTTGAGTCCTTCTAAAGACCTGTAACAATGGATCCTCCAGGGTCTCGTCCTCCACTGGCCCCTGGGCCGGCATGTTTAAGGTTCTGAGCGTCTCCACAATGAGCGACGGCAGCTCGTCCCTGCGGAAGACCCGCACCACTCTAGCTTGCTCTTCCTTGTCGTCGAGCTCCCCTTCTTCTAATTCCTCTTCGAGGGCCACACTCCCGCCTTCCTCATCTGATAGCTGTCCCTCTGATACAACTGACTGAGCCTTGACCTCTCCATCTAAGCGCGGCCTCTTGGCTCCTTGCTGAGCCTCTGTGGTGGGAGCGGGTCCAAGTCTCTTCGCTCCGCACCCCTCGGGGTTTCCCTTCGCCTGCTTTAGTGGAATGCCTCCCACTGCTTGCTGCAGGAGGGCAACAAACTCTGTTGAAAAGATGGACTCCAGCCCCTTGGGCCAGGTCGCAGGTGAAGAAGGAATGTCCGGAGCAGAAGACATCCCCGCCACCGGCTCCCCAAGGGGTACGTTTGTCGACTGAGCGACCGAGGGACCTGCCTCTACCTGCCCCCCCCTCCGGCCGCTCTTCCATGTCCTCTCTGGTGTGCTCCATGACTGAAGCCTCCTTTGTACAGTCTGTACACACACCCGAATCTGACACTGTGCCTCTCCTAGCCCCACACACAAAACACTGGGGCCTAGCCGGCATCCCAGCACTGAGCAGGGCCCCTGGAACCCTTCCTGCTCCCTGCCCCCAAGGCTAAGCCACCAGGAAACCTACAGCAACCACAGTGAAAAAGAAATCTTTTGTTCCCGTTTATTATTTTATTTTATTTATTTATTTATTTTTTAAAACTCACCCGCTAAGTTTAAAATGCAGGACCTTTCACTAGGGCCCCAACCGCGGCTTCACACAGCCGGAGAAAAAAAGAAAATGCTAATTTAAGTTCCGATGCTGTTCCTGCGCTTCCCACGCTGACGCCATGTGGCTAGGCCTGTCCCTCGATTCGCGCTCCCACGCGCTGACGGGAGCCGCTTACAGCCCTGTCTCTTACCTTTGCCGACCACCCCACAAAGGTTCAGCATGCCTCTGCCGTCTCTCCGCTTCCGGGGAGGCAAAACTGGCTCGGGGCTAAGAAGTGTGCACCACGCGAAGGTCCGCCGCCGGACTATCGCCACGGACAGCCAGGGCGCGCTCACAGGCAATCCCTCTGCTTAGCGCCTGGCTGTGCACTTCTCCGTTGTGAATCAGCTCCACTGGCTTACAAGGAGCGAATTCTGCTCTTTCAGTGCCCACTGCTTAACTACCCAGCTGAAGCAGCGACACACACAGAATTGGGGAGAGCCTTCTGCACCTTCAAAGCACAACACTTTTGAAATTTAAAGGTATAGTACCCTTTCTTTTCTTTTTTTTTTCTTTCTGATCTGGAACCTAAACCACAACTATTCCTATCAACAGGTACACTAAAAAATTTTTTTTTTAAACTGCCTCTAATGTTTCGATTGATTTTTACGTTTTTTGGTGCGCTGAATCCAAATCTGGTAACCAATTTGCTCCATCACGTACAGATTTTTTGCTACATTGGGTTAGCAGTTTGAGGTGAACGTTTCAGATTGAGTGCGATCGAGATAAAAGTTTCTTGGATGAATTCTTTATACTAATTGTTTAGTAGTTATTCAAATAAGAATAAAGAAAATTGTAACAAGGCAGCACATAAGAATAGAGTAATGTCAACAAAACACACTGTTATGGTAGCAAAATTGTCTGCACTTAAAACAGCCACATACATGTGCACAAACATTGAGCATATAAGAGCGAGGTTAGACACAAAGCAAAGCAAAGAAATGTGCAAAAAATGTTGTACAGGTATGTATGTAAGAATAGAAAACGCAAGCCGCACCATTGCAATACATGAAGACAAACACCCGATGGTGTGAAAATAAAATTCTAATAAATGAGATCCGACACTGTGGTAATAACTAGCAAATTTTTATTTCAAAGTTTAGTAAAAACACAATATTTGTCAACACAGTTTAGATTTTAAAGTCATTCTTGGTCAATCAATCTCCTGGTGGGCCCGTTTCTTCTTCCCCCGAATGCTTCTCTTGGTGCGCTGCTTGGCGTATTTTTCATCTGGGGTTTCCCGCAGCAGCAACCAGCAGAAATCAGCCATCATAGTGGTGTTCCATCTTCCTTGGTACCTTCTCTCTGCGTCCTTGATGTCCTGGTGAAACCTTTCACCTTGTTCTTCACTGTACGCCCCCAGGTTTGCGGGAAAGTAGTTCACATGGGAGTGCAAGAAATGGACTTTCAGGCTCATGTTACAGCCTTGTTCTTTGAAGGCATTGAGCATCCTGGCAACAATATCCTTATAGTTCTCATCCCGCCTGTTCCCCAAGACTTTGAGAACAACATCCTTGAAGGAATCCCAGGCTTCTTTTTCCTTCTCAGACATCGTTTCAGCGAATGCTCCATCTGAAATGAGTTTCCTTATATCAGGGCCAACAAACACTCCTTCCTTTAGCTTTGCTTCAGAAAGTCGGGGGAACTTTGAGCAAAGGTACCGAAAGCACTCACCATCTTTTGGAAGAGACTTGATGAATTGCTTAATGAGACCAAACTTAATGTGGAGAGGTGGTAATAGAATTTTATCACGAGGTACCAAGCTCTCATGAAGAACATTTTTCTCACCGGGTCTCAAATACTCCCGAATTGGCCAGTCTTTTTTCCCCCAGTGTAGGTCGCGGGCCCGGCTATCCCACAAGCAAAGGAAACAGGGATATTTGGTGAAACCGGATTGCTGCCCTAATAGCATGGATAGAATTTTAAAGTCTCCACAAATCATCCACTTATGCTCATCATAACGAATCTTCTGAAGAATCAGGGCCAAATTCTCGTATTTTTCTTGGAGAATAACAGAGTGAGCAATAGGAACTGAAGCAAATGTGTTGCCATTATGAAGAAGAACACCTTTTATGCTGTCTTTTGACGAATCAATGAACAGCCGCCATTCAGCAGGATCATACTTGAGTTTAAACTTTTCCATCACTCCGTATATATTGTTGCAAAATACCAAATCTTCCTCTTTGCTGAAATACTTCAAAAATTGTGTCTCGCGGTTGCGGTACCAATAAAAAGTTGTTCCTGGTGACAATAGATTTTTCTGTTTAAGCCGAGAACCTAGCAGTTGGGCAGCATCTATTGGGAGTCCTAAATCCTGGACTAAAATCATTCAATTCAGCTTGAGAGAAAAGTTCAGGTTTCGGATCTGGTTCAGTTTCAAACTCGGAAGTACTGGACTCATCGGGAAAAGCCATCTGATGAGTCTCATCATGATCAGAACCGTCCACACAAATATGATCCAAAGATTTTGGTGGTTCAGGCACAGGTACTTCGTTGCTATGAGGCATAGGCCTAATTGCTGAGGGAAGGTTGGGGTAACTTATTACGTTCTTATTTTTTAAGTTGTATCCCTTCATAATGCAAGAGCAAAAATAGCAGTCACTGCTGTGGTCTCTTTGTTCACGCCACATCATAGGTATTCCGAAACGAAATGCTTATTTTTTACCTTTCATCCATAAGCGTAGATCTTCCTCACATGTCTTGCACACTTTGTGAGGAGCCCACGGTTTGTCTTGATCACCTAACTTCAAACCGAAATAGGCGAAATATACTTTTTTTAATAAATGCAGAAATGTTCCTCTGCCGCTTTTTCACGGTATATTCCCCACAAATAAAACAAAAACTGTCCGGAGAGTTGACGCAACCTCTGGCTCTGTGAGCCATCACAAATACACAGCACTGCAAACTACAACTGTAGTGAACCACTTCGGAATAAAGCTGGATTACGACTGAGCAAACAAAAGGTAATAATGAACTTGCAAGAAACTGAAATTTGACAGGAACGTTCATGTCGCAACCACCGTGTTTGAGCGAGCGAACGAGGCGAGGCGAACAGGAAAGAACATGCGCCAGCGCGAGTAC
This sequence comes from Ichthyophis bannanicus, assembly GCA_033557465.1. NCBI lineage: Eukaryota > Metazoa > Chordata > Amphibia > Gymnophiona > Ichthyophiidae > Ichthyophis > Ichthyophis bannanicus. Next base: position 1,365,176,661 of record CM066032.1, on the reverse strand, counting down.
TGGATTTAGCCCCCCGCCTCCCAATTGTCCTGTTAATGTATAAAATGAATACAAAACACTCTAAAATATCATGAGGGAGTGTTTCTAGTTAGTTATCCATTACAACCTCTATTTTGGGCCAAGAAAATAAACTGCAGTCGGCTAAAAAGAAATTATGTGAACATTCCTTATATGGGTAAGAAATCTAATTTTGCAAGAAAACGTGACGTGATGGAACATTTTGGCTATTTTTCCTGGATTCAGCACCCCAAAATCTATAGGAATCAGTTGCAAAACTGGAGGCAGTTTTTTGGTAGTGTACCTGTGCTATCCTTAATTGTTCCTCCAGTGAGCCCGGACCCCCCAACTCACCGACACCTTCAGCTGCTTGGAGACTGAGGTAACTGATGGAGGAAGGCGGATCCCGGAGGGATATACAGATGACCTCACAGAAAAAGGAGGTTCCTCAGTCTCCAAGCTGCTGAATAAGGTGGACAACTCAGAGGTCTGGGACTAGACTGGATCTACTCCAGGAATAACAATTAGCAGGTAAGTCTAATTTCACCTTCTTGCACCCGTCCAACTGGCACCAAACTGGCATGAAAGATCCTCCCACCCCCATTATGCCATTTTAATTCATTTATTTTGAAACAAAGATTTTTAGTGTTTCAGTTATTTTAATACTAACATTAATCAAGCTCTTCTAGTGAAAGTTACTATAGATTCAATCAGAGAATTATTTCTATGTATTTATTATTATCATGGAAAAAATAGAGGATATGCTGCTAGTTGCTTCGTGCCAAAACTTTTTTCCTGCATGCCACCTTGGGCACATGTGCCATAGGTTCACCATCCCTGGTCTATACAATCTCTTTGCTTAGCCTGAGTGAAACCAGGGACCATGTTTGTGAAGCTAGGGACAATACAGCATCCTGTCTGGAATTTAACCCCTTCTGTTTACTTCATCTGCTGAGACAACATACCCATGGTTTCTGCTCCTTTTTGTATAGCTGAATAAGAGACTCTCTGGAGGGTTTATTCACCTTTTCTCCTTCATTTTCACACAATTTTCCCAATTTATTAGTATAACATTTAACAAAAAGACTCTCAGGATCTTACCCTTCTGGTAGTTTTTGAATGCATGATTGCACACTTTGAAAACTTACAGTTATGGTTCCCACTAAATGGATATTTTAGGATGACTATTCTGTTACATTTGTAGGAAGTTTTAAGAGTCTTGTGGAAGAAAAACTAAACCAGATGAATGGTCGAAGTTTTGTAAATGGCATTCAGAGTCTTCAAAACGTGGCAAAGCTTCTATTTTGTCAGTATTAAAGAACAGTATGAACAAAAAGAAGGATGTACTTAGGAATAAAGCAGATTATTTTAAACAAGAATGTGAAACTGTTTACCCAGCTGTTCTAAGCCCTCAGTACCCCCCCCCCTTCCCGAGTACAAGGCAAATGAATTAAATAATTTGCAACAGGAGTAGGAAGATTGCCTCTCGACGTTTCATTGGCGGCAAAGCAAAGGGAAACAGGCTGAGGACAATGAAAAAGATGTTCAATAGGAGTGTTATCCTGCGTGCAGGAATTCCATTTATCTAAATATTTACAGGTTTTGTAGCGCTATATAAATGCTCAGTAGTAGTAGTAGTAGGTTTCAGATCATAGTGAGAATACATGTAAGCAGCAGAACCAGAAAGTGAAGTCTTAGTAATCTTGCTATCCTGGGTGCCCATTTTTTAAATTATTTTTATTCTTTTTTTTCCTTGGGAGGCGTAACTTCTCTGAAAATCCAGCTATGGCTTATTTTCTCAACAAAATTCACATGTTCCTAGAGGGGATGTGACCTTTCTCCCTGTTGAGAGAAAGCCAAAAACTCTGAAAGGCAGGCATTGGTAGTTTTCTGGCTACCGCTTTTGTCCTTTTATTTTTTTCCTTGACCTCACTCAGTGGATTTCAGTTTATTTAATGTCACTTCATTTTTTTTTTTACAAGCACTGCCAATTGTAATTGTTACTGAATTCCTGAATAAACCCACATTCACAGTTTTTCCGCACTAAGGTATCAATTTGCAAACTTTATCAACATTCACAATTCCTTTTTTAGCAAATCTAATTCAAGAACAATAGTTATACTTTTTACAAACCACCTGCTACAATATTTAAAATTTGCTTTAAACCTTTCGGTTGGTTTGCTTTAAACCTTTCGGTTGGTTTAACAAGATACACACAAGAGGTAATTTTATTAAGTTAGAGATGAGCACAGCAGACACATGACATACCGCAGAAAAAAGAAATAACACTTAAGCAGGGCTACTTTTTTTTAACTTCTTACTTGCTCAGAATTTAAATAATTTTCGGGTTCCAGTCTTGTAGTACTAACTCAGGACCTCCTGCTGCCTTGACAGAGCTCTCAACCCTTAATTTGAAAGTCACAGGAAAACAAAATAATTTTCCTTACCTTTCTTTTTTTCTCAGCTCCAGTAAAGAGCTCTGGTCAGTTCAGCAGAGGTCCAGTTCAGCAGATGGAGCTGTGGATTTAGAGACTCACAAGTTTTCAGCACAAAACTGGATGCTGAAATAAAGAATTATACTACATAATGCCTGTTTGAGCATTATTTTATGTTTTTATTGCTGGCATTAACAGAAAACAGTTTACGGATTGAATGCTTTCTCTGCCAAACATTGGAGCCACTCTGACTTAAATACAAGACACATCTAAGTTTACAGATAATTTACTTCTAGACATCTGCCAGTCTTCATTATCTTATCAGAGAAAGCGAGTTTCTGGAGAAATATTCACCTTGCATACTTGACTGGGCCCCCTGGATTACTTTGAGAAAGCAGTATATCTTTTATCAGCTTGGACGACTAGGAATCTTGAGAAAAACTAGCACACTATTTGTTTCTTTTGTAATCTTCCAAGGATTTTCCTACAATTAGTGTAAGCTCTACAGAGAGTTATTTCTTAGGGCTTTTTTTTAGCTTTCTCAATCTTTAGTTAATCTTTCCTTTCCACAGCTGCAAGGCCCTAAATTATGCCAGGAGGACCAGCACAGCACCCAGATTGTCAGCAAGGCCTTAAACATGCAAAGGGGACCAGCACAGCATAGCACAGCTGATGCAACCAATACAGCTTCTTTCAAGAAAGCCCTCAAAACCCATATCTTCAAAGAATGCTACCCACCAACATAACCCACTCCCCTCCATTCCCCCCACCCCGTTTCCCATCAACACCCCCTAGCCTCACCCTCCTAGTTTCCCCCAAACTCCCCCCTACTTCAAGCCTCCATACATTTACAAAATGTACGTAGTTACTCCCAATTACATGTATTGATGATTTTCCAAGTTGATTTCCCTTTTTAATGTAAAATGTTCTGTTACAATTAAACCGCTTTGACCATAGGATAAAGCAGTATAAAAAGACTGTTAAATAAATTTAATAACTAAACAAACAACAGAACTCTAAACATGTGATGCTGTACAGTTGTAGTTAATCCTGGGCTTGACTATAGTGGTGTGTTGGCTTAGTCAGTCATAGCATGAGAATACTGGAGTTGTACAATGGCACAGCCAGCCAAAAGCAAAAAAGTACCCTTGGGCTGTGCTATATATATAGTTCAGATTTCTCTCCTTTTTGGTGGGAATTCCTCCTGCTCTTACCTCACTAATGTGGAAGGCCTCCCAACACTGGAAAGTTCTAATTTTTAGAAAATGTCGCTGCCTATTCTTGGTAGAACCACTAGAGGCCTATATACAGGTCTGACAAAAATGTGAAAGGTAATTTTATAACAGGTCTCCTATGTGCAAAGACCACAAAGATTCCTATTTCATAAAGACACAGAGGTGCCTATTTGTCTTAATAAAATACTGGTTGTAAACCAGCAGAAATCACAGGTAGATTGAAGCCGTGGACATTTAGGGGCATATTTACTAAACTGTGGTAGGTGCTTTTGCAGTATATGTAAAAATGCCATGTAGTAGTTGCAAAAACTGTGTGGCATATGCAGGGGGAGTGTACAGCATCAGCACTGCAGATACTGAAGAGAATTTGCACATACAATAGTGATTTGCAATCTTTGTATTGGCAGGTAATGCATGTCATGCCTTTTGCCCACCCTGATCCCATCTCCCCCTGCTTTAATGTGCAAAATGCAGATATTGCAGAAAATTACCTACCATAACTGCATTCTGATCGCGTCAACTTCCCCATGTTAGTGCTGCAATGATAGCTAATGTACCTTAATAAACATGCCCCTTACACCTGCTTGGGAACAGGCAAAAATATGGGTGACTGGAACGCAAAGGTTGGCCACAAGGAAGAAGGCAAAATGGTTGGAAAATATGGACTTGGCAACAGAAATGAAGCTGGAGAAAGACTGATAGAATTCTGCAAGACCAAGACCATCTCAAACACCTTCTTTCAGCAACACAAGTGGCGACTGTACACATGGACTTCATCGAATGGATTGTACAAAAATCTAATTGACTACATCATGATGGAAAAGCTCTATAACATCAACAAAGACAAAACCTGGAGCTGACTGTGGTACAGATCACCAACTACTAGTATCAAGCCACTCATGAATATAAAGATTGCCTGCAAACTCGATTTGCTGCTTTAGATGCAAATGACAGAGCTCCAGAAGAGTTATGGGATGACATCAAAAAGGTTGTGTTGGAAGAAAGCGAGAAGTCTCTACAGAAACAGCCAAAATGGATGACCGAAGAAACTCTGAAAAGCCAGAGGAGAAAAAGAGGCAATCACAGAACTCAACAGATATTTCCAACGTGCGGCAATACAAGACAAGGAGAAGTACTACAATGACGCATGCAAGGAAATAGAAGCAGAAACTGTTAGAGGAAGAACAAGATCAACTTTCCTAAACCTACGAGAGTTGAAGAAAAAATTCTAGCCTCAAATTGGAATGTTACAAGATGCTCAAGGTTCTATGTGGAATGATGCTGAGAAGATCAAGAAAAGGTGGAAAGAATATACAGAGTTGTTATATGATAAAGATCAAGTGGAAGTGGACCAACAGCCATTTCAACCTGTACCTTATGATCGAGAACCATTGGTGATGAAAGAAGCACCAGGCATTGATGGCATTCTCATAGAAGTATTACAGCAATCTGATGCAGCTTACAAGGCTCTGCCATGAAATTTGGAAGACAACATCATGGCCAACGGACTGGAAAAGATCTGTGTTTATGCAATACGAAAGAAAGGTGATCCAACTGACTGTGGAAATTATCACACAATCATTCTGATCCAACATGCTAGCAAGATTCTACTGAACATTATTCAACAGACTACAATCAAACCTGGAATGAGAACTACCTGAAGTGCAAGCAGGGTTCAGGAAAGGGTGAGGAACGAATGACATCATCACAGATGTAAAATGGATCCTTGAAAAGACTAAAGAATACCAAAGGGATATCTATTCGTGCTTTATTAACTACAGCAAGGCTTTTGATTGTGTAAACCATGAGAAACTCTGGGCTACATTAAGAAGCATGGGTATACCAGAACATCTGATTGTTCTCTTGCACAACCTTTACATTGATCAAGAAGCAACAATTCAAACGGAACAAGGAGAAACAGAATGGTTTAAAATCAGCAAAGATGTATGACAAGGCTACATACGTTCCTCCTACTTGTTTAAGTTATATGCAGAACAAATCTTCAGAGAAGCAGTATTGTATGAAGAAGACAGAGGTGTGAAGATTGGTGGAAGACTCATCAACAGCCTTCGTAATGCTGATGATACCACATTATTAGCTGAAAGAGAAGACGATCTGAAACATTTGCTTCTCAAGATCAAGGAACATAATCTTAAAATGGGCCTGCACCTTAATGTAAAGAAGATAAAGATCATGACAACTGGCAAAATCAATACATTCATTGTTGATGGAGAAAAAATTGAAATAATGGACAACTTTAACCTACTTGGATCAACTATCAATAAAGAAGCAACAAGCAGTCAAGAAATCTGACGACACATTGCTCTTGGCAAAATGGCTATGAAGACCTAGACAAGAGCAGAGATGTCTCTCTCCATACAAAGATTTGACTTGTTCAAGCCTTGCAAGTGTTGGGCAGTGAAAAAGATAGACAGGAAGAAAATTGATGCCTTTGAATTATGGTGCTGGTGACAGTGTGTATACCTTGGACTGTCCGAAGAACAAATGAGTCAGTACTAGAGATCAAACCTAAGCTTCCTTTAGAAGCTCAGATGACAAGACTTCGACTTTCATACTTTGGACACATCATGCGAAGAGAGAGATCATTAGAGAAAGACATCATGCTTGGCAAGGTAGAAGGTCAACACAAAAGAGGAAGGCCAGCAATGAGATGGATCGATACAATAACAGCAGCTACGGGTGCCAGTCTGTCAACAATCTGTTGCCTGATTGAAGACTAAACACAATTTAGGACAACTATCCAGAGGGTCACCATGAGTTGACACCGACTCGACGGCACTTAACAATAACAACAAAGTATGTTCATATTTTATAAAATGTGCATGTAAATCACAGCTTTGCCCATGCGCTACCCAAATATTTTTCTTGAACACACCTGCATACAAGTACATGCCTAATTTGCACCACATGTACTTTAAGAGTCATTTTATTTGTATATACTGGGATATGCACACACAAAAAATTCTTCATAACGTTACCTCTATAGTGTTTTTCTTTTGGGCACTTATAACCTGCTCCAAGCATCTGTCAAACTGAATTCTTTCACAAGCAGAATGCAAACGAAATTCATTTTTAGTATCTATTGCTGAGTTCTCCACCAAATGAAAATTTCTTAACGCCAATAGTGTACTAGAATGATCAGGCACAGACAGCTGGAATAGAAATACCCTCACCTTACAAAATTAAACAATCCCAATCCTTTCTTTTATCTGCTGAGTGCACAGAAAATTAACTTTATTTGAAAACATAGATGGCATACCTCCTTTTTAAAAAAAAAATTTTAAATTCTGTGTGATGCATGATGATGGGAGAAGGGCAGTTTTCACAGAAGTTCTCTTGCAGAGAAGAAGAGAAGAAGCCTTTGAAAATGCTGTCACCAACCCCCCCCCCCCCCCGGAAACCTTTTCCCCATCCTGTGTCTATGGAAGAAATCATTATTGAATAAGGCTCTATATTGTGTAAGATGGAAGAATGAAATGAAAAGTATAGGTAAAATGCAGAATGATTTGAGTTATTGATAGGTGGCACAGGCAATTATCAAGGCTACCTAGGGGTCTAGTTACTAAGGTGCGCTAATGTAAACGTGCATTAATTCACCATTAATCTGTGTTATTAACTAGACCCCATTAAATAACACATGCTAACAGTGAATTGAAGTGTGTTAATGTCAGCACACCTTAGTAACTAGACCCTTTAATTTCTTCAGTAACCACAGTAACCTTTCAGTACATACAGCTGTGCAACTGTAAGGTCTGATGTTTCTCTGCCTGTCTTTTCTTGACCTGTAGGTGTTATCAGCTCTAAGTTATTCATCCTTTTGTCTGCAAGTGCTAACTACTGTAGTGTCCAGTATTATGCCTGTGTACTTTTCTTTATTATATTGTAGGGCAAGTGATACAGATAATATACAAATGCTACCATGCGGTATTCATTATAACCATTGCAATGGCATATTAAATGCGTGTTAAGATCATATTTGTGGTCTAAATTTTCCGATTCATTTTGAATGTATACTAAGTGCATCTGCACTTTCTCAGTTACAAATACTAGTAAACAAATCCTGTCTTTTTAGTTGATTTGAATACTCAGGGCTTTTTTTTGCTGTTATAAAGATATAACAATATTCATCCTCCTGTTTACGTTGATTCTATGTATTGTCGCACCGCCGCCCTAGTGGTCAAAGGTGGTTAAGGCAGGTCGGGTGGACATGAGTTTTTTTTCTAGTTTGAGTTTGGTTCTTGTATGCGGGGTCTGGGTATCTGTTCCCAGTGGCCTTCCGTGTACCAAAGCTTCAAGTAAACACAAAGTCCGAGGGTAGGGAAAGAAAGGCTTTTTATTTCCCTTAATGCACAATGATTCAGGTAGTGGAATCTACGTCAACATAAAGAAACCTTACTTCAGGTAGAAAAGAAACATAACCAGTCATTGCTTTATCCACTGTTATCTTCACAGGAATTTATACAATAAAACACACAGTCTTTGCTTGCTGAGCCCTGCTTTATACACTAGGCAGGGATTCTAGGCTTCCTGCCTGACAGTAGCTACAATCCATGGCTACTTCGGACGGGTCCTCAGTAAATTCCACCTGCATGGGCTGTGGGTCTGAGAGCTGTGACTCTGTATCAGGGTAGTCTGGTGGAATACGCTGAGGCTTTTCATATACAGCTTGTATCAGCCTCCAATGTTCTGGGCCTAGGTTTAGGCCTTGGTCATGAGAATGCTTGCTATGAGAATATCTTCCCTTGTCTTGGTGCCTGGTATTAAACAGTCTTTTATCTGGTAAAAGCTTGTGTCCTGCTTTACAAACAGCTTGATAAGGCGAGCACACCCTTGTTCCTTGTGCTCCCTGTGTCACCAGGTTATAACGGTTAGAAGTATAAAAATGTGGATTACCTTGTTCTCCAGGCCTATCCCAGTGAGTTGAGGCTTCAGGCCTAGTCCTGCTGCAATTCAGCCTTACTCGAGTAGCAGGCCTCCCACTGTCCAGCTGGCCTTCGGATGGAGTTATCTCTCTCTCACACCCATACCTCTTTCTCCTTGAATGAGGAGTGTTACCACCTATGGCAATGACTTCACCACCCTTCTGGTAACTTCCACAGGGTCCTGAGTCTGCTGGTACCTGTTCATCAGATAAACCTCTGATCTCTGCTTCTCTCCTGGTACCTTTCCTCCCAGTGTCTCTTTGCCAAGAACTCCTGGTATCTTGCCGCACCGGACTCTCTGTGTCTCCTTGCCAGGAACTCCTTCCTCTCGGGTCTCTTTGCCAAGACTCCTTCTCTTTCTCTTCTCCTCCTTCTCCATTTCCAACTTCCCAGCCTTTCTTAAAAGGAACTCCCCCTTTCCTGGATTGGCTGTTGGCCGGCATCACATCACAAGCTCTGGGGTGCGGTTTCTCTAGGCCTTGGAAGGTCTCTCTTGCTCCCCCTATCTGGCTCCTCGTAATGTCGCATCTGGTGTTGGAATCTTTTTTCTGAATTTAAAACCTTTTTTTCTGTTTGCATAGGCTCTGCAGTACCACAGTATGTAGAACTTTCATTTCAGATACCAAAATAAATATAGTAGGCAAATTTGGGAGGTACTGGTGGAAATTGGTATTGAAACATAACAAGGCAGCCAAGGAAGAGAGTGATAGAACAGAAGTTAAGTCTCAGTACTCTTTCCTATGAAATATTTTATTTTATGGAGTTTGTTTTGGGTATGCAAAATTACTGCAGACTAAGGGGTATGAATTCAATGGGACCATGGCTCCGATATCGCATGGAAGCCGCTACCGCTGTTTAGTTAACATACCCATAAATTTATTCTTGAGAGCATGACCAATTCAAAGGCCATGCCCTCCTGCAGCTGGTTTAGTGGGAAAGGAAAATCTCAAGAAATGAATCATGATATGAGGATGGAGGGTAAGGTAGGCTCAGCAGAAATCTAAGAAAACATGAGACCTGAAAACTGAAGAATGGCTAATGTAATAACAATTTTAAAAAAGGGCTCCAGGGGTGATCCGGGAAACTATAGACAGATGATCCTGACGTCAGTGAAGGTATAGCCTAGTGGTTGTGGCAGCAGCCAGGCACCAGAAAGACCAGGGTTTAAATACCACTGACATTACTTGTGGCCTTGGGCAAGCCACTTAACCCTTCATTATCTCAAATACAAACTTAGATTGTAAGCCCTTCAGGGACAGGGAAATACTTACTGTACTTGAATGTAATTTGCCTTGAACATCTACTGAAAAGGCATGAACTAAATACTAATACTAATAATCCCGGGCAAAATGGTAGAAACCATTATAAAGAATAAAATTACTGAACATGTAGATAGTCATGGTTTAATGAGAGAAAGACAACATTGATCTAGCCAAGGAAAGTCTCGTCTTACTAATCTGTTATATTTTTTTGAAGGTGTGAATAAACAGGTAGACAAAGGTGGGCTAGTTGATAGAGTGCATCTGGATTTTCAGAAAGCCTTTGACAAGGTCCTTCATGAGAGATTCTTGGCGAAATTAAGAAGTCATGGAATAGGAGGCAGTATAATATTGTGGATTGGGTACTGGTTAAAAGATAGAAAGCAAAGAGTGGGGATAAATGGCTAATTTTCTCAATGGAGAAGTGAATAGTGGAGCGCCTCAGGAATTGGTGCTGGGCCCGCGACTTTTTAATATATTCAGAAATTACTTGGAAATACGAAGAACTAGTGAGCTGATCAAATTTGCAAATGACACAAAATTAGTCAAAGTTATTAGAACACAAGAGAATTGCGAAAAACTGCAAGAGGACCTTGATAAATTGGAAGACTGGACGTCCAAATGGCAGATAAAATTTAATGAGGACAAATGCAAAGTTATGCATTTAAGGAAGAGCAACCCAAACTATGGTTACATGATGCAATGTTTCACATTAGGAACCATCACCCAGAAAAATGATTTAGGGGTCATCGTGCATAATATGTTGAAAAACTCTGCCAAGTGTGCAGCGGTGGCCAAGAAAGCAAATAGAATGCAAGGAATCACAAGGAAAGGAATGTAGAACAAAACCAAAGATATTATAATGCCTCTGTATCGTTCCATGGTGTGACCGCACCTTGAATATTGTGTGTAATTCTGGTCACTATATCTTAAAAAGGGTATAGCAGAATTAGAAAAGGTACAGAGAAGAACCACCAAAATGATAAAGGGAAATGGAAGGATACCGCTATGAGGAGAAGCTTAAAAGGTTAGGGCTCTTCAACTTGGAAAAGAGATGATTGTGGGGAGATATGATAGCAGTCTATAAATTAATCAATGGAGTAGAACGTGTAAACGTAGATTGGTTGTTTACTTCTTCAAAATCTAGAAAGACTAGAGGACACTCAAAGAAGCTACAATATAGCCCATTTAGGACTAATAAGAGAAAATATGTTTTCACTCAATGAGTAATCAAACTCTGGAATTCACTACCAGAGGATGTAGTAAAACTGTTAGTGAGCTGGATTTAAAAAAAGGTTTGGACAGATTCCTGGAGAAAAAGTTCATAAACCATTATTAAAGAGGACCGTGGAAATCTACTGCTTATCCTGGGATAAGCATTGTGGAATCTGTGCACCTTTTGGGAAACCTGACAGGTAGTTGTGACCTAGATTGGCCTATTTTGGAAACAGGATACTGGGCTTGATGGACCTTGGTCTGAGTCAGAATGACATTTCTTATGTTCTTAGGTTTAGTAATATGCACTACCTGGGTAGCGCGGAGTTATTGTGTGATATCAGTGCCATACTAAAAAGTAGTGCAGGGCCCTGCACTACCTGGGTATCGCACGTCTGGGTGGAGCAGGGAAATTTCTGCTGCAGTGCTGCTAGTACGGGTGTATGAAGTCCATGTTATCTGTGCTCAGCACAGGTAGTGTGGGTGCAACTAATGCCACCTCAGTGGGTGGCATTAGCTGCTCCAATGGCAGGTTTACTGTGGCAACCCATGATAGCTGTTGGGGGATAGCTGTACTCACCCCCCTGCAGTTAGCATGAAGTATGTTACTGGCATGGGGTTTAGTAAACATGCCCCTTTGTCTTCACAGAGAAAATGGTAGATGCATGGAAGAGCTTCCTAATGAAAGTTGTGCAGGGTGAAAACTGTATCAGAATTCAAGAAATCCCGGCAGAGAGATTCTTAGCAGTGGGAAAGTGAGAGTGAAGTTAAGACTGAATAAAGTATGCAATATTGCTGTACCTGGATAGAAAACTGGACAAACTAGATAATCCTAACCATCTTTTTCCGTCATGAAAGTTTCTTTTTATGACTTTTTAGTCATTTATTTTGTGACAGTTTAAATTGTCAATAGAGTGTACCTCGGGTCTCATGCTTGAGTAGTGAAATACTCATGTAAATCCATGAACACACTTTGTTGATTTTCATACCCCAGACCGTTGCCAAAACCCTGGCAAAGCAATGGAGCCATGTAACCCACACAACTGTAGGATAAAACCAAGAACACACAGAGTGTGACTCTTTGCTACTTGGTAATTGAAGATATTAAAGAAAATGTTAGCATTGACAAAGTCCTGCCAGCTGCTAAAAAGACTATATACATGTCATTTCTGCTGCTGGAGCCCATCCTACTAGCCAAGGAAGAAAAGAGTGTTACTGGTGCAGCCTGTCCTCTCCCACCACATCTCTTGGCTGACTCAGAACCTGATCATCTACTGCATTTCCCTAGGGGCCAATGTTCAGTGACAAAGCAACTACATAACTTTATAAAGATAAGTTATCCATATAACGTTCTGCGGATTTCCAGTGAGCCTAGACATATAAATCAGATAAGTTAACCATATAAAGTTATTTCTGCTATTTGTGCGGTTTACTTAACTGCATAAACAATGCCTTGCAAAAGTATTCATCCCTTTGTTTTTTTTCTGTTTTGTCGCATTACGTACAGCTTGGAATGAAAATGGAGGTTCATTTGGATATTAGGTAATGGACCTAACAATATAGTCCAAATTGGTGAAGTGAAACAACAATAAAATACCTTGTATATATTAAAAAAACAAGTAAAAACTGAAAGGTTGTGAGTCATATGTATTCATCCCTTTTGCTATGAAACCTCCAACCAATTAACCTCAGAAGTCACATATTAGTTGATTAGGGTCCACCTGTGTGCAATCAGTGTCGCATGATCTGTCACATGATGCCTGTATAAATATACCTGTTCTGAAAGGCCCCTGACTCTGCAACACCACTAAGCAAGCAACATGAAGATCAAGGTGCACTCTAGACAGGTCAGAGTCAAAGCTGTGGAGCTCAGGGTTGCGTTTTAAAATTCTGAATATCAAACGGAGCACCATTATAAATCCATTATATCAAAATAGAAAGAATATGGCACCACTATGAACCTGACAAGAGAAGGCCGCCCTCCAAAACCACTGGTCAACAAATTTTTACAAAAGTCATGTTACTGAAATAAAAATAGTCATTTCTTATCAATTTTTATATGCTGAACACGAATATGACAGTGAAATTGCAAAGTTGGCCCTAGTTTTTTTGTAATCTACAAGAATTAATGTTTACATCATGAAATGCATGTCAATAGTAAATATAATAGGCCTTTGGTTAATACCTGTAAAAAAACCAAGTCATAGACTACTTCTTGCATATTGCAGCCAAGTTTCTGATACTGCATCAGCATGTCTTCTAGTTCCTTGTAGTTTTCGGCCCTAACATTCCCGAGAAAGTTTGTTGACACTAGGCAAAAAGCATTCCATGCTTGTTTCGCATCACCCTGCAGCAAGTTGTTGAACCGGTCATCTTTGAAGAGCTCTCGAATCTGAGGACCCACAAAAATTCCCTCTTTAATCTTTACTTCACTGAGTTGAGGGAATTTTTCATGCAGGTATCGGAAAGCTGGCAAAGTGCGGTCCATGGCTTTCACAAAGTTTTTCATCAAACTTAGTTTGATGTGAAGGGGTGGTAGCAGGATTTTGTGAGCCTCAACCAGAGCTGGGTGCTGGATATTCTTCTCTCCAACTGTTACATTTTTTCTGCGATTCCATTCCTTCCGCAAGTAGTGCCAATCCCTTGCAAGTAGTGCTTATCCCACTCACATAAGAAACACATGTATTTTATATGTCCCTGCTGCAGTCCCATTAAAAGGGCAACTACCTTCAAGTCACCACAGAGGTGCCAGCTGTATTTGTTATAGTTAATGGAAGTCAGTAGATGCTTTAAGTTATCGTTTGTCTCTTTCATGTGGATGGCATGCGCTACTGGAATAGATGGAAGACGGTTTCCATTGTTCAAAAGCATAGCCTTCAGACTCAGTTTCGAAGAGTCTATAAATAGTCTCCAGTCTTGTGGGTCATGAGTGATTTTTAAGGCATTCATGAGACTTTCAATATTGGAACAGAATACCAGATTACTTTCCTTTCCAACTGCGTATAGTACACTGCTGACGTCAGATGGCTTCAGCAGCCGTCTGGCAGTAGTATTGTATTGCATCAGAAAATGATGCAGTCAACTCTGGATGATGTGTGCATGCTGGTATTATGCAATGTGATGCAATATTACATTATTCAAGGCTTATTTGAGATGTTGTTGATGTCCTACTGGATGAATTTACACGGTGAAATGTCAAAAATGAACTACATGCAATATCTTCAAAACGCGAGCCAATAACATTTTTTAAATGTTATATTCGTGTTCAGCTCACCAAGATACTACAGATTAGGGCCTTTTAAAGTCAGTAATGATTTCAGTGTTGACCAGTGAACTCAGACCTGGCCAGGAGGGCATTAATCAGAGATGTTACAAAGACACCAGGGATAACACTGAAGGAGCTGTAAAGATCCACAGCGGAGATGGGAGCGTCTGTCCATAGGACCACTTTAAGCCATACACTCCACAGAGTGGGGCTTTATGGAAGAGTGGCCAGAAAAAAGCCATTGATTAAAGAAAGAAATAAGAAAACACATTTGGAGTTTGCACAACAGAACGTGACAAACCCCCCAAAGACATAGAAGAAGGTTCTCTGGTCAGATGAGATGAAAATTGAACTTTTTGGTCATCATGGGAAACGCCATGTGTGACACAAACCCAATGCTTCCCATCACTCCAAGAACACCATTCCTACAGTGAAACATGGTGGTGGCAGTATCATGCTGTGGGGATGTTTTTCATTGGCAGGGACATGAAAACTGGTCAGAATTGAAGAAACGATGAATGGCACTAAATACAGGGGAAACAGAGGAAAACCTGTTTTAGTCTGCCAGAGATTTTGAGACTGGGATGAAGGTTCACCTTCCAGCAGGACAATGGCCCGAAGCATACTGCTAAAGCTGGTTTAAAGGGAAACATTTAAATGTCTTGGAATGGCCAAGTCAAAGCCCAGACATTAATCCAATTGAGAAGCTGTGCCATTACTTGAAGATTGCTGTACACCAATTGAACCCATCTAACTTGAAGGAGTTGGAGCAGTTTTGCCTTAAGGAATGGGTGAAAATCCCAGTGGCTAGATGTGCTAATCTAATACCCCAAGAAACTTGCAGCTGTAATTGCAGCAAAAGATAGCTCTACAGCGTTTTGACTTTGGGGTTGAAAATATATGCACACTCCTGTTTTCAGGTTTTTTTTGTCTTAATTATTGTTTGTGTAACAAAGGATATTTTGCACCTTCAAAGTCGTAGGCATGTTGTGTATATCAGATCTTTCTTTATCTTTATACAAAACATTTGATATACTGCCCATTGCTGGAGCATCAAAGCGGTGTACAATAATAACCAAGTGCAACTGGTCAATATAAAGGAGGAAGAAGGAACGCCATCGGTATGATAGGAGAGCCAATAGAAAAGAAGAGAGAAGGATAGTAAGTACAGCGGTAGACCCAGGGGGACGCTATAGATAAAGACAAAGGATGCTACAAATAAAGACCAAGACAAGAGGTGGTAGACCGGACTGGTGGGGGATGGGAGGGGCTGTAACCTGAATACCAGAGAATGTAAGGCGATATTGCAGAGGAGAGTAGTTCAGATGGCGCTAACCCCCAAAATTCCATTTTAAATTCCAGGTTGTAATGCGACAAAACAGAACAAACACAGAGGGGATGAATACTTTTGTAATGCACATACACCTATATACGGAGAGTAGCTGTATAACCTCTTGGGCTATCCCCACCCAGGCAAAATCCTGCCCCAATTTAATTCACATAACTTTGGCCATACAGAGATTTCTACAGCCAAAGTTTCTGCATAAAAATGTCATCATATGCCCAGCACCTGATGTAAGTCATTTAACAGTTTTTTAATATTTTGCTTTTTAGTGGGGAGGCTCCACATTCATGGAAGTATGCATCCATCAGACCATATTTGAAAGACTCCAAATTGGATCCCGCTGTCCCAACCAGTTACAGGCCAATTTATTTTATTTTATTTTATTTAACTGTATCTATATACCACTTTTCACCAGGTCAAAGCAGTTTCCATATACTTTATACATTGAATGGTTTGTTATACAAGCATTTTAACATCTGAACATTTCAAATCTTTTGTTAATATAACTTTTAAAAATTAACATAAATATCGAATTAACATTTTAACTGATATGTTGTTGTTGTTGTTGTTAAGTGCCGTCGAGTCGGAGTCGACTCATGGCGACCCTCTGGATAGCTATCCTAAATTGTGTTTGGTCTTCAGTCAGGCGGCTCATTGTTGACAGACTGGTACCCGTAGCTGCTGTTATTGTATCGATCCATCTCATTGCTGGCCTTCCTCTTTTGCGTTGACCTTCTATCTTGCCAAGCATGATGTCTTTCTCTAATGATCTCTCTCTTCGCATGATGTGTCCAAAGTATGAAAGTCAAAGTCTTGTCATCTGAGCTTCTAAAGAAAGCTTTAGTTTGATCTCCTCTAGTACCGACTGGTTTGTTCTTCAGGCAGTCCATGGTATACACAGTATTTGCCGCCAGCACCATAATTCAAAGGCATCAATTTTCTTCCTGTCTGTCTTTTTCACTGTCCAGCTTTCACATCCATATGATGTTATTGAAAAATACCATGGCTTGAACAAGTTGAATCTTTGTATGGAGAGAGACATCTCTGCTCTTGAGAATCTTATCTAGGTCTTTCATAGCAATTCTGCCAAGAGCAATGCGTCGTTTGATTTCTTGACTGCTTGTTGCTTCTTTATTGATAGTTGATCCAAGTAGGTTAAAGTTGTTCACAATTTCAATTTCTTCTCCTTCAACGATGAACCTGTTGATTATGCCAGTTGTCATGATCTTTGTCTTCTTTACATTAAGGTGCAGGCCCATTTTGAGACTATGTTCTTTGATTGTGAGAAGCAAATGTTTCAGATCATCTTCTCTTTCAGCCAGTAATGTGGTATCATCAGCATAGCGAAGGTTATTGATGAGTCTTCCACCAATCTTCACACCTCTGTTGTCTTCATACAATCCTGCTTCTCTGATGATTTGTTCTGCATATAAATTAAACAGGTAGGGGGAAAGTATGCAGCCTTGTCTTACACCTTTGCTTATTTTAAACCATTCTGTTTCTCCTTGTTCCGTTCGAACTGTTGCTTCTTGATCAATGTACAGATTGCGCAAGAGAACGATCAGGTGTTCTGGTATACCCATGCTTCTTAATGTGGCCCAGAGTTTCTCATGGTTTACACAGTCAAAAGCCTTGCTATAGTCGATAAAGCACAAATAGATATCCTTTTGGTATTCTTTAGTCTTTTCAAGGATCCATCTCACATCCGCAATGATGTCGCTCATTCCTCACCCTTTCCTGAACCCTGCTTGCACTTCAGGTAGTTCTTGTTCCAGGTATGGTTGTAATCTCTTTTGAATAATCTTCAGTAGAATCTTGCTGGCATGTAGGATCAGAGCGATTGTTCGATAATTTCCACAGTCAGTTGGATCACCTTTCTTTAGTATTGGTATAAACACGGATCTTTTCCAGTCAGTTGGCCATGATGTTGTCTTCCATATTTCTTGGCAGAGCCTTGTAAGTATGGTAACAGCTGCATCAGATTGCTGCAATACTTCTATAGGAATGCTATCAATGCCTGGTGCTTTGTTCTTTGATAAGGCTTTCAATGCTGCTTCAACTTCTTCTTTCATCACCAATGGTTCCCGATCATAAGGTACAGGTTGAAACGGCTGTTGGTCCACTTGATCTTTATCATATAAAAACTCTGTATATTCCTTCCATCTTGTCTTGATCTTCTCAGCATCATTCAACATAGAACCTTGAGCATCTTGTAACATTCCAATTCGAGGCTGGAACTTTTTCTTTAACTTTCGTAGCTTTAGGAAAGCCGATCTTGTTCTTCCTCTAATCGTTTCTGCTTCTATTTCCTTGCAAGTGTCATTGTAGTACTTTTCCTTGTCCTGCCTTGCTGCACGTTGGAAATCTCTGAGTTCTGCGATTGTCTTTCTTTCTCCTCTGGCTTTAGCTTCTCTGCGTTTCTGGGCAATTTTCAGAGTTTCTTCCGTCATCCATTTTGGCCGCTTTTGCTTTTTCACCTTTTGTAGAGACTTCTTGCTTTCTTCCAACACAACCTTCTTGATATCATTCCATAACTCTTCTGGAGCTCTGTCATTTGTATCTAAAGCAGCAAATCGATTTTGCAGGCAGTCTTTAAATTCCAGTGGTATATTCTCAAGGTCATATTTTGCTGCATTCATGAGTGGTTTGCTCTTTTTCAACTTTAGCTTGAGTTTGCATACTAGTAGTTGATGATCTGTACCACAGTCAGCTCCAGGTTTTGTCTTTGTTGATGTTATAGAAGTTTTCCATTGTTGACTTCCACAGATGTAGTCAATTTGATTTTTATACAATCCATTGGGTGAAGTCCATGTATACAGTCGCCCCTTGTGTTGCTGGAAGAAGGTGTTTGAGATGAATAGATCATTGGTCTTGCAGAATTCTATCAGTGTTTCTCCAGCTTCTTTTCTGTTGCCAAGTCCATATTTTCCAACTACTTTGCCTTCTTCTTTGTTGCCAACTTTTGCGTTCCAGTCACTCATGACTATCAGGATATCCTGTTTGCATGTTCTGTCAATTTCATCTTAAGATATGCCATACATAAGATATGCCATACTGGGTCAGACCAAGGTCCATCAAGCCCAGTATCCTGTTTCCAACAGTGGCCAATCTAGGTCATACGTACCTAGCAGTTTCCCCAGAAGACACAGGTTCTGCAGTGCTTGTACTAGGTCAAGCATTGATATCCTGGGTCCCTTCTTAATAATGGTTTATGGACCTTTCCTCCAGGAACTTGTCCAAACCTTTTTTCAACCCAGGTACACTAACAGCCTTTACTGTATCCTCCGGTAACAAATTCCAGAGTTTGATTACACGTTGAGTGAAAAAATATTTTCTTTTATTTGTCTTAAATAGTTTACCCTGTAGCTTCATTGCATGTCCCCTAGTCTTTCTATATTCTGATAACGTAAACAGTCGATCTACGTTTACCCGTTCCACTCCGTTCATTAATTTATAGACTTCTATCATATCTCCACTCAGCCGTCTCTTTTCCAGGTTAAAGAGCCCTAACCTTTTTAGCCTTTCTTCATAGGAGTATCCTTCCATCCCCTTTACCATTTTGGTGGCTCTTCTCTGAACCTTTTCTAATAACGCTATATCCTTTTTAAGATACGGTGACCAGAATTGCACACAATATTCAAGGTGCGGTCTCACCATGGAATGGTATAGAGGCATTATAATATCTTTTGTTTTATTTTCCATTCCTGGAACTCTTCAATTTCATTCTTTTCTGCAGCTGTTGTTGGGGCATATACTTGAATTATAGTTGTGTTGATAGGCAATCCTCATAGACGAATAGAGATTAAGCATTCGCTGACTGCATTGTATTTCATTACAGTTCTTGCAAGTTTCTTCTTTATTATAAATGCAACACCATTTCTTCTTTGTCTTTCATTTCCAGCATAGTAGACCATGTGATCATCTGATGCAAAGTGCCCGATGCCAGTCCATTTCAGTTCGCTGACACCCAACAGATCAAGTTGTACACATTCCATTTCATTTTTGACTACCTCCAACTTCCCTTGGTTCATGCTTCGTACGTTCCATGTTCCAATGCGTAAGACATCTTTACAGCTTCTGACTCTCATTTCATGCGCAGCTACATCAGCAGTCAGACGTCCCGTGGGCTTTGATCCAATCACATCATAAATACTGGCTTTACTCTGAAAAGTCTTCAGCTCTTCCCCAGTAGCTAGTTGAGTGCCTTCCGACCTGGGGGTCTCATCTTCCAGCACCATAGCACAATTTGTTTTGTTGTAACTATCCATCTGGTTTTCATGGCAAGATACAGAAGTAGATTGCCGGGCCTTTCTTCCACGCAGTTTAAGTTTGGTGTTGTTGCCGTTGTCACAAAAATGTGATCCTCCGCCATCAACACTATCCCATTCTTCTGCTGCCCTGATGGGTGGTTTGTCTTGGTCTGGCACCTCAGCTGAGACCTGTCCATCTTGGGAGACCCTGCCAGTAGTTAAACTACCGATAGTTTAGCTCTCAGCATCACTGATGCACGCAAGCCCTCACAGCACGACAAGCTGCAAACCAAGTGAGAGTTAACTGATATATACAAACTATTTACTATTATTGTGTTGTATTGTGTAGTTTAGGTGATTAGGTGGGGGTCCAAAGTGTTCTGTAAAGAGGTAGGTCTTTAGGTGTTTGCGGAATGTAAAGAGGTAATGTTTCTTAGGGTGTATGGGAGAGTTCCAAAGAGATGGGGCATACAGCTCAAATGCTCTGTCACATGTTTGATTATATTTATGTTTGTCTTGTGATATGCTGAGATTACTGATTGTAGTTTGTCTTCTTGCTCTAGATGTTTGAGTTTTCTGCAGTAAGAATTTGAGACAAGTTTCTTGTTGGGAGTGTATTGCTTTGTGTGTGAGGAGGATGCATTTGTAGTTTATTCTGCTAGTGAGTGGCAACCAAGGCAATTGCTTTAGTATGGGGATGATATAATTGTATTTATTTGCACCTTGTATGATGCATGCAGCAGTGTGCAGGGCAGTTTGTAGAGGGAGGAGTGTTGATTGAGGTGATCCTTGGTAGATGTTGTTGCAGAAGTCTGCGTGAGGGAATGTGAAGGTTTATAGTGTGGATCTGAAGTCTGTTGGTTCTAGAAGAGGTCTAAGTCTCTGTAGGGTTTTTGTTTTGAAATAGATTGTTCTTGCTGTCGTTGTTTGTATTTTGAAGGATAGTTGCTGGTCAATTGTGATGCTGAGGTATTTAAGCTCAGATTTTATAGTTATTGGTATGTTGTTTAGTTTTATGGTAGGTGGGGAGGGGGGGGGGCGGGCGGGCACGAAGGAGGTGTCTTCTTTAAGTTGATGGATAGGTTGTTGGATGAGAGCCATTGCATAACTTCTGTAAAACAGCCTTGAATTTGTTTGCAATCAGTTTGATTGGAGAAGAGTGGACAGTACAGCATGATATCGTCGGCATATATGTGATAGTGGATGTTGTGCTTTCTGATTATTGAGCATAGGGGTTGTAAGTATAAGTTAAAGAGGGGTGCGGAGAGGGTGGATCCTTGAGGTACTCCTTTTGTTTGGTTGTAGGGTTCGGATACGCTTGTGCCAGTTTTTTTTATTTGTTGTTTTCTTTCTGTAAGGTATGATTTGAACCATTTGAGTACAATGTGCTGGATTCAAATAGTTGTACTCTTTGTAGTAATATGTTGTGGTTGACTGTGTTGAATGCTGAGGAGATGTCAAGGAATAGTAGCAGGAAGGTTTGTGTCTGGTCTTAAATTCCTTTTGTTATGGTGTCAACAAGGCAGGTCAAGAGGGTTTTGACACCATGTAGTGGGTGAAATCCATGTTGTTGAGGATCCAATAGATTATTTTTGTCAATGTGGTTTTGTAGTTGTATCTGTACAGTTTTCTCTATGACTTTCACAAGAAATGGGAGGCTGGTGATAAGTCGGTATGATGATGGGTCTGCAGGGTCTAGGTTTGGTTTCTTCAGTCTAGGGTGGATGGAAGAGATCTTGGGAGGCATTATTCCTTATTGGAGTGTTTTGTTCACTATCTTGGCTAGAAATGGGCTGATTTCTGTGCTTGTTAATTTGATCCAGTTCGGGGGACTTGGATCTAGTGGTGAGGTGGTAGTGTTTAACTTTGTTAGGATTTTCAATATGTTTTTGGTATCAATTGTTTCAAATGTGTGCCAGCTTGTTGCCGTGGTAGTTTCCTCAGTGAGGGTTGGGATGCTGTGAACAGGGTCAGGGTGTAGTTGTTTATAGTGTGCCGCTAACTGTTGGTGAGTGATATTGATTATGTGGTTGGGGTCTCTATTAGTTATTTTACTATGTCAAATAGTTCTCTTGGATGGTTTATTGATATGTTGACAAATTTTGAATGGTATTCTTTCTTGGCTTGATCCGTGCTGGTATGATAGATTTGAAGAAGTACGGGTATTTGTCCTTGTCTTCCTTTGAGGTGGTTTTCTGCCATCTTCTTTCAGCTCTCCTTAGTTCTGTTTTTAGTTTTCTGAGGGTATGGGTATACCATGGTTTTTTTTGGGTGCGTTGTTTTTTAAGGGGGCTTTGGTGTCTTTCTGGTAGCTTTGCTGTGGTTCTGATCACATTGTTCCAGATTTCTGTCAGTTTTGTCATATCTGTTGAGTCGGTGGTCAGATATTGTAGAGTATTCTTTAGAAAGATGGCCTTGTTGAAGCTTTTGAATCTTTGTGTTTGTTGTTGATTAGTTGTTTTTATTGGGATTTTAGTGGTAGGGTAAAGTAGATGAGACTATGGTCTGTCCAGGGTAGTAAGTTAATTTTTAGAGAAGGGGGACTGGTGTAGATGGGGTGAGTAGGGATGAAGATTAGGTCTAGGGTGTTTTCTTTGTAGTTAGTGGGGAGGGTCACTCTTTGGGTGAGTTATATTGATTCTCTTGCTGAGAGGACTGACTCAGTTGCTGATATTGGAAGTCACCAAGAATAAACAGCTCTTTTTTGGATTTTGATTCTTCAATGCAGTTTTTAATTATTGTTAAGTTGTTTGTTGATGTTGAAGGTGTTCGGTAGTTGAGACTGATGATTATCATGTTATTGGTGATGGTGATTGTGTCGATTTCATTTGTGCTGTTGGCTGACAAAGGCCGGAAATGTAGGTATGTTTTGGACAGGATTAGCACTCCTCCTCCGCCTCTTCTGTTGTTTCTTGTGCATTGGAACAGGGAGTAGTCAGCTATTTTAATTTGATTGACAAGGACATTGTTGGTGTCTGAGAGCCAAGTTTCTGTTATGCACAAGATATCTAGTTGGTATTCTGTTAGCAGATCTGTGATTGTAATTTGTTTCTGACAGACCTGGCATTGATTAGGACACAGCTGCTAACTTGTGTTGTTTCGTTTGTTGTAGTTTTGTCTAGAGGGATATAGAGGGAGAGTTATATAGTTATGATGTTCCTTGTTGTGTGTTGGTGTGTACAGTAGGAGTGTGTGGGTAGGCATGGTGAGGGTGTAGGGTGTGATAATATCTTCCCCTTATGGCCAAGAAAAGAGAGAAGGTAGTCTCTTGAGCTACTTTTTGCCATTTATAGATGCAACACATGTTCTTCATCCAAAACAGTCTGAAGGGGACATTCAGCAGCGGTGTCTAACACGGTTTCAGCAGCTAGCTGTTGCTGCTGAAACTTAAACCTGGATATTCAATACTGGGGTCATATCCAGGTTGCCTGGATTGCCGGGAAGCTAACTGGGCAGTGGCGGTATTCAGCTACTGCCCAGTTAGCTTCTGCAGTGAAGGTTAAGCCAGTTACTTTGCCATAAATGGGCAGTGGCTCAATGTAGCTGCTGCCCGGTTATGGCCAAGTGCCACCCCAGGAATGCCTCAATGCTAACCAGTTAACATCGGAGCACACAGCAGCGTCACCCGGGGATCTTCAGCCGAATATCCTGGATAGGGAGATTAACATGGTTAGCAGGTCTGCTAACCATATTAATCCCTTTGAATATTGGGCCCTCTGGGTTTAGACTGTATCATAGCACAGAGACACTTTTGGTAGCATGGAATAATGAAATCCTTACTCATTTACATGGAGGAAAGATTCTTGTTACTGCAGCTTGATTTATTTGCAGCTCTTGACTTAGTTGACTACTGTATATGCTTTTACGATCCAGGCTAAAATTAATAGGACTAGTCAGCACCGTTTTTTATTGATTTACTTCTTTTTTTTCTCAGAGCGAATTTACATAATAGTTGTAGATAATAATTTCTCTCCAATACATCTTTTAGAAGGTGGAGTTCTGCAAGGCTTTATTCTTTCACCCATAATGTTCAATATATTTCTAGCTTTCTTGGCTATTTTGATTCAGTTTCACCTGGGAATTCACCTGTACATGGATGACACCCGAAAAATAACTGGTCTCAACACATGGAAGCCAGTTTTTCAGTCTACCCTTTTGGAACAACTTGGTAGAATCGCTGATTGGCTCAAAGATCATAAATTGGTTCTCAATGTCCATAAATCCTCTGCCATCTGCTTTACCAAAGGTGATCTGATTTGTAATTTCTCTCCCCATATTGCCAATTTACCTATTCTGATCAAGGAGTCTGCTATTACCTTAGGAATCACACTAGACAAAGATTTCACCTTTACTCCAAACATTTCCTCTATAGTTAACATGTTTTTATATACCTTAAAGTATAGGGGGTGAAATACTTTTGTCCATGAAAAAAGAGCAGGACCTGAAGGTGATTGTTTCTGATGATCTTAAGGTGGCTAAACAGGCAGAAAAGGTGATGGCAAAAGCCAGAAGGATGCTTGCGTGCAGAAGGAGAGGAATGGCCAGCAGAAAGAAGGAGGCCTATGTATAAGTCTTTGGTGAGACCTCATTTGGAGTATTGTGTGCAATTCTGGAGACCACACCTTCAAAAGGATATAAACAGGATGGAAATGGTGCAGAGGATTTCTACGGAAATGGTCAGTTGGCTTTATCATAAAGCATATGGAAACAGACTTAAAGATCTCAATATGTTTACTTTGGAGGAAAGGTGGGAGAGGGGAGATATGATGCACAGGAGGAGAGTCTCTTTCTTTTTTTTTATTATTATATATACATGTTACAATAAACATATTTATACAGCAAATATAATCAAGTCCACATCAAGAGGAGCACTGCCCTGTTACAATTATGGAAAACTAAGTAAATTAAAATGAAAGAAAATCACCATAATAAAATACAACCAAAAAGAGCAAGCATTAAGAAACATGATTGGATTCCCAAACAATATAAACCCCTTAGTACTAGGTCAAGAAGCAAACTCATACTTTTTCCTCATTTAACAAAAATGCCTCCAATTGTTCAAGCTCAAGAAAAACATATTTAACTCGTTGAAATATAATAATACATTTACAGGGATATTTTAATAGGAAAGAAGCCCCCAAAGCGACAACTCTAGGTTTTAATACAAGAAAAGCCTTCCTACGCTTTTGAGTGGATCTGCACACATCCAGAAAGATCTGAATGGAATGCCCACAAAAAGCTTGATCTTTTTTTGTAAAGTATAGCCACAAGATCAAGTTCTTATCAGCCAACAATAAAAAAGAAACAATCAATGTAACCCGATGTGGGATAACATCTAGGGAAGACTCCAAAAACTCAGAAACGTTTAAGAATTCTATTAAAGGAGAAGTCTCTTTGGGTGAAGAGGCAGTCTCTGTGGGGGTCAGCTTGGGTGCATAATACACAGGAGTGGAGGAGTGGCCTAGTGGTTGGGGCAAGGTACTTCAGGCTGGAAGGTCGGGGGTTCAAATCCCACTAGAGGACAGCAACCTTGGGCCAGAAGGACTGGGGTTTCTAGTCCCACAGGTGCTCCTTGTGGTCTTGGGCAAGCCACTTAACCCTCCATAGCCCATGTTCCCTGTAAAATAGTTATCTCCAAGTTATAATGCCCTGTTCAATGTAATTTCAGTTTGTTCAATGTAAATCGCACTGATGCAGAATAGCGCTGTATATAAGAGAATGTAAATAAATAATAAATAAATAAAATGTTATTGTTTCTGGATCATCCAGTAACAAGACTTCCCTGAAGTACTTATACAATAAAATATTAGGAGAAAGATATGTTTACAGGGAAAGTTTAGAAATCGTAAATTTTTTGAGCGAACTGAATTTTCCAAATATTCTAATTGATGATGTATCGTAAGACTATCCCTTATAGAAGATGAAATAGCTACCTGTACCACGGAGACCGTGTTTATAAACAGATACATTACATTTATCAATAGAAACCTCTTGGTCTGAAAGCTTCTGAACCACGTCTTTAGAAAATTGCGTAATCTGAGAGAAAGAGGACCGCAACGAACACTCAATGCGAGCCACTACCTCCCAAACATCGCGAAGAGAAACATCAGAAGGAGAAGTAACTGATGCAGCAGAAGCTATCGAAGACCCGAAATCCAAAATTACCGGTAAATTAGACTTCCCTTTATCCACCTTTACTGTCAATAGAGAAGAAGAGGCATCTTGTGAAGATACAGAGTGCGCCCCTGCCATAGGAACTACTTCCGGAGGGGGATCAATCTCCAAAATCGCTTCCTGACCGGAGAGGGGAACTCCCAGCGTAGGAGGAGAGTCTCTTTCAATTGAAAATAAGCTCTGGAACAAGGGGACATAGGATGTAGGTGAAAGGGGATAGACTCGGGAATAATATGCAGGAATATTTCTTTACAGAAAGAATGGTAGATGTATGGAATAGTCTCCCAGTGGAGGTAGTAGAGAGTGGAGGTAGTAGAGATGTGGACTGTATCTGAATTCAAGAAAGCATGGGAACAACAGAGAAGACCTCTGAAAGAAATAAAGGGACTATAGTAGTTGGTATGGAAGGGCAGACTGGATAGACCGCATGGTCTTTTTCTGCCACCATATTTCTATGATCAGATCCATCAAGCCATAACTGGATTAAATATCTCCTAGGATTCTTAACCATGCTCTCATATTAAATCATCTAGATTACCATAACACTTTCTTCATCAGACTCCCACAATACTGTATTAAACATTTACAGTTAATACAGAATACTGCATTGAAATTTATTTATAATGTCAAAAGTTGAGACCATTCCACTCCGTTATTAATTAAAGAACATTGGCTTTCAATCTCCAACTCCATAATTTTCAAGATTTTGATGTTAGCTCATTGCTTTTTTTTATTCCAGATACCCATGTCATCTCTTTCCTCTCCTTGTTGCATATACCCCGCAGAGATATTTAAGGTCCTCACAGGAACATCTTTTAATAGTCCCCTCATATCGTAAACTGAGAGATATGAACGGATTAGGTGTTCCACTTTTGCATGTAGTACCCTAATGAATTGGAATCCCCCCCTATAGGTATTCAGACAGAAATATACATATTTTAAAAAGCAGGTAAAAATGTTTCAAAATGCCTATCATGATTATCTTTTATTATAACCCCTCCTAATGTGGCCTGTTGGTATCACCCTAATTTATTTATGTGAACAAATTTTATTGTCTTATTTACTTCCCCCACCTCTTTTCTCTTAAGATGTTTAGACTAGTACTAGCCTCACTTAATATGGGGGCCCAAGATGCATCCCAGGGACGTCACTAAGGCCACTGATGATTATTTGGTTTGACAGGTGGGGGGAATCAGGACCTGCCAGGGCCACCAATGTTTTTTTTTTTAAATGGGGAGGGATCTGGTACCACTAAGGTCACCAGAGAAGACTTGGCAGGGATGGATGGGGGGGAGGAGGGGATTGCAATCGGGGGTCTGGTCATCTGAAGTGAAGTGTCAAACTTCACCTCGGATGATTTTTATGCTCCCTGCTGCATCTTTACGCCTGTCTGAAACCAGGGGCTGCCCGAGGGGGGGTACGGGGCCATGTGCGGAGAATCGGTGCAGGCTCTCATTTGCATAAATATTTGCATAATGTTACCATACACTAACTTTTAGTAAACATGCCTCTTAATGAGTGTATGGATAAAGAAAGACTAAAAGATTTCTACATTACTATAATTCAGTGCCAACGGCCAGGCACATTAAGAACTACTACAAACACTGCCCATTTAGAACCCATAGCAAACCCGCCATATCCTAACAGCACTACCAGGACTCACAAAGCACCAGACCCTACTATCAAAAGGCAACACTGCAAATATTAAACCAATACATTTCAGAGAATAACAATACATGACCTACTGGGGAAAGAGAACAAGTGGCAATGTCAAATAGGAAATCACATAAACAGAATACCTCAGCTCAGTTACACATGCAGAACATAGACCATCACTAAACAAGGAATCATAATTTAGAAACAGGAAGACAATAATTAAACTGGGAACCACAAAAGCCAAACTTGGAATGTACAACAACACTGTAGAAATAAAACAATTAATTTCCTCTTGTACTAAACAAAGTACAGACGTTAATGATGCACATTTCCCAGAGCTGACATATTCCAGTTAATAAATTCAAAATAAAGAGATATCTTTCTACCTTTTGTGCATTTTTTTCCCCAGTTGCAATTGCTCCAGCCACTTTCTTCTGGTTTCTTCGTGTCTTCTGCTAACTCTCCATCGTCTGCTGTCCCTTTGTCCTTTCTTCTCTCTTCGTAGTTTTTTTCCATTCTCTCTCTACATCTGCTTTAACATACTAATCTTTCTCCTTTTGCACTTTCTTCATTCCTATTTCATCCACTCAAATTTTACCCCTCCATCCTCAATCCCCACTTACTCTCCCAATACCCGGCCAATTGTAGGTTTTTCTTCTCTCCCACACAAAATATTTTCCCCCTCTCCATTTCACTCTCCCAGCCCCATCCCATTCTAATCCTCCCCCAACATCTGCTCCCTTCTAGTTCCAGCCCCACCCAGCATCCTCTCCCTTCTAGTCCCCGCATCAGCCCATTTCCAGTCCTAGCTCCCCATCCATTTCCAGTCCTATCTGAGTCCCTCTATCAGTTCATTTCCAATCCCAGCCCCCATCAGCCCATTTCTAGTCCTTTCCTAGCCCCACCATCAGCCCATGTCAAATCCTAGCTCCCCTCCACTCAGCCCATTTCCAATCCAAGCCCCCCATGAGCCTACTTCCAGTTCTAGCCCCTCCATGAGTCCATTTCAATCCATGCCCCCACCATAGCTCATTTCCAATCTTAGCTCCCCCCAACAGTCCATTTCCAGTCCTATCCTAGCCCCCCCACTCAGCCCATTTCTTGTCCTAGCTCCCCCCCACTCAGCCCATTTCCAGTCCTAGCTCCCTCCCCTCACAGCCCATTTCCATTCCAAGCCCCCCTCCCCATCAGCTATTTGCAGTTCAAGGCTCCCCTTCCACTCAGCCCATTTCCAGTCCTAGCAACCCCCCCAACCCATTACCAGTCCTAGCCCCCCATAGCCCATTACCAGTTCTAAACCCCCCATCAGCCCACTTCCAGTCCTAACCCCCCATCACCCCATTTTCAGTCTTAGCCCCCCTATTGCCCATTACCAGTCCTAACCCTCCCATCAGCCCACTTCCAGTCCTAACCCCCATCACCCCATTTCCAGACTTAGCCCCCATAGCCCATTACCAGTCCTAACCCCCCAATCACCCCATTTTCAGTCTTAGCCCCCCATAGCCCATTACCAGTCCTAACCCCCCATCACCAGACTTAGCTCCCCCATAGCCCATTACCAGGCCTAACCCCCAGCCCACTACCAGTCCTAACCCCCATCAATCCACAGCCCATTACCAATCCTAACCCCATCAGCCCACCTCATCCTAACCCCCCCATAGCCCATTACCAGTCCTAACCCCCATCCCCCCAGTTCCAGACTTTGCCCCCATAGCCCATTACCAGTCCTAACCCTCCCATCAGCCCACAGCCCATTACCAGTCCTAACCCCATCAGCCCACCTCAAGTCCTAACCCCCCATCAGCCCATTTCCAGTCCTAGCCCCCGCATAGCCCATTACCAGTCCTAACCCCATCACCTCATTTTCAGTCTTAGCCCCCCCATAGCCCATTACCAGTCCTACCCCCCCCCATCAGCACACAGCCCATCACCAGTCCTAACCCCCCTCCCCCCCATCAGCCCAGGGAAAATTTAAAATAAAAAAAAAAGCTGGCTGCTGCTGCTGCCGCCGCTGCGGCAGCAGCAGAATTGAGTGTCCCACGGCCGCCTTCCCCCCCCCCCCGTGCCCAGCAGAGCCTTCCCTCCCTGCATCAGCTCCCTCTCCGCACTGGCTTTCAGAGCACGAAGGGAGAGTTTCTCCCTCGCGGCTCTGTTAAGCCCACGGGCGCTGATGGGAAACAGGCATTTCCTGTTTCCCATCAGCCCCGGTGCGCTTAACAGAGCCGCGAAAGGGAAACTCTCCCTTCGTGGCTCTGAAAGCCAACGCGGAGAGGGCCTGATGCAGGGAGGGAGGGCTCTGAGGGGCACGGGGGGGGGGGGGGGGGTGGAGCGTGGGACAGTCGATTCTGCTGCTGCCACGGCGGCAGCAGCAGCCAGCTTTTTTTAATTTATTTTAAAATTTACTTTTAATGCAGAATGTTCTTTGCACGGGGCCCTGTGCAAAAAACATTCTAGCTCAATGGATGGGCCGGCCCTGTCTGAAACTGACGTAAAGATCCAGCATTAAAAGAAAAGTAAAAAACTGCACTAAGTTTCAGATGGGCCGGCCCTGTCTGAAACTGGCGTAAAGATCCAGCATTAAAAGAAAAGTAAAAAACTGCACTAAGTTTACATTGGAAGCAATTAAAAATTCCTCCTTTACCATGCGATTAGCATGCCCACTGCACTAGGCTTTAACACAGTGGTTTTGCTCACAATTTTCACTTGTTAGCTTGCTTTCTGCATTGGAGAGCAACACTAATGAGGGAAAATCTCTAGCAAAACATTGCACTAGAGCAGGGGTCTCAAACCAGTCCTCTGGAGACACCTAGCCAGTCTATTTTTCAGAATAACCACAAAGAATATGCATGAGAGAAATTTGCATATAATGGAGGCAGTGCAGGCAGATCTATCTCATGCATATTCATTGTAGTTATCCTGAAATCCTGACTGGCTAGAACCACTGCACTAAAGCATAGCACAGTTTGCTGCATCGAGCTGTTTGTTAGGTGATGCTGACTGCAGTGATTGTCCTAGAGAGGAAAAGCAGCAGGATGAGATTTATAAATGTTTTTCTTTTCTATACAGTATTTCAAGTGGAAGGACTCTGACAGGGATTAAGTAAGGCGGTTCTGGCTGCAGAACGTGGTTGAAGATGTTCTGTCAGCTGTAACAACTTTAAAGAGTTTTTTCTTTTTTATTACTGCCTCTGGAGTTGAAAGAAACTAGAAGACAGCAATAGTTGGGTTTGGTTCATTACAAAGTGCTGCCTGTCGCTAGTTCCTTCAAGCTGGAATAAAAGCTAAGGGGAAAAGGGATTTTTGGGATGGAATGTGAAACCTTTTTCTGCCAGCAGTAGCTAGATAAATCATTTGGTAAAGAATGAGAATGCTCTAAGAGTTACAATGAAATAAAAGTCTTGTGTTGCTTAGAAGTAAAAAAGACTGCCTCAGTGGCCTAGTGTATAAGGCACTGGCCTAGTGAGCTTGAAGTTGTGAAGTCAAAACTTATTTGGTTTAAGAAAACTTTTTTTCTTGGTACAAGAACTATATTTGATGAGTGAAAGGGCACATTGCTGAATTTCACCTTGATCATTCTGATGGACCCCTTTGTATAGTAACATAGTAAATGACGGCAAATAAAGACCAGTATGGTCCATCTAGTTTGCCCAGTAAGATGGCAAGAGTAGGTGCACCTGCCACTCCGTGCAGGCCACCCCTCCCCATGTATCTCCTTCTAGTGGCAAGATACCCATGGAAATTGTAAGAAATAGGCCTGCTCAAAAGTTCTCAAGAAATGCTTTTATTTACAATTGCATTCAGCACAGACCATTCCCAAGAACAATTATAACCACCTAATAACTCCCTTTACCATAGCTAGAGGTGGTTTTAAATGCCATCAAGCCAATGTTGACTTCTGGCAGTAGATGGCCAGGCATTTCTTCCATGCAGTAAGCCTGCAGCACTTGGTATTCCAAGGTGGTCTCCCAACCACGAATTAACCAGGCCCAACCATGCTTAGCTTCTAAGATCAGACAAAATCAAGCATACTCAGGGTGGCATGGCTTCAAGCCATATCTTGCCACTAGAGGGAGATGCAATGGCCATCAGAATGGTCAAGGTGAAGTCCAGTGAATGCACATTACAGAAACTGCCACCCAACATCAAAGACTGCAGTAAGGTCAAGGAGCACTTCAGTGGAAAGCTTACCATTATCTAGAGCTTCACCGAGATCACTAAGCGAAGCTGCTAAGGGCTTCTTTTACTAAAGCCCAATAACTATTTAACAAACATTTTTACAAGCAGTCAGGAACATTAACGCCTAATAATGTCTGCCCATTAACTGGTTATTGAGCATTTTAATGCATGGGTACAGGCAGTTGGGCACACTAATGCCTAATGTCTGCCTTTACACATCAAAATTCACATTACTTGGCGGTCGTGGGATGGATGGGGAATGGGCAGAGAGTGGGCATGAAGAGCACATTGCCACTAGCACTAGGGCTCAACAGTAATACAGCTCTTAACATGGGTTCACCTAACGACTCCTTTATAGGAGGACAGGCATTGTGGAACCTATGCAGCTTTTTAGGAACCTGACAGGTGCTTGTTACCTGGATTGGCCACTGTTGGAAACAGGATACTGGGCTTGATGGACCTTGGTCTGATCCAGTAAGGCATTTATTATGTTCTTATGTAAGCCATGGTGATACCAGAAATGCGTTCTTTTGCTTTTCCTATAAAGAGTCTGAAGCTGGGCTTCTTTATTAATGGCATCGGAAGACAACTATATTCCAAATCTCAGCCTGTTGTAGAAGGGGTTTTACATGAAAGTCAGTGGGGGAAAAAGGATCACCTGGTTGCTAAGAATTCCAAACTGATATTTGATAGGTATCTCCTTGAGAAACTAATGTGGTTTGTCCATGAGTAAGATCTTGTGTTAAATGTTTCCAGCACTACACTTGAGGCACATGGAGAAAATATATCATTATTATTAAAGACTTATAAAGCACCACAACATACGAAGTGCTGTACAAACATAGAAGAGAGACAGTCCCTGCTCATCAGAGCTCACAATCTAATAAGACAGAAAACAAAATAAGTTACATAATACAAATAACAAAAATTTACAGGACAAAGCAAGCAAAGGTTGATAGAGAGATCAAGATAGGGTAAGACAGGAATGGAAAGTAATAGTGAAGAGGTGGGATTTTAGTCTGGACTTGAAAATGGCCAGGTAGGACACCTGGTGCACAGAGATAGGAAGACTATTCCAAGCAAAGGGTGCTGCCAGTTGGAAGGAGCGAAGTCTGGAATTGGCAGTACGAGTAAAGGGCACAGATAAACGAAGACTGTTAGAAGAGCGAAGCAACCGAGAGGGGGTGTAAAGAGAGATGAGAGATGAGAGATGAGAGATGAAAGGTACTGGGGGGCAGAAGAGTGAATACATTTATAGGTCAGGAGGAGAAGTTTAAATTGGATACAGATACCGATGGGAAGCCAATGAAGCGACATGAGGAGAGGAGTGATGTGGGAAAAACGAGATTGGCGGAAAATGTGTCGAGCATCAAGAGTATGATTAGCCACATGAATAGCAACACTGGCATTTTGCACAAAACCAAGGTCCTTTATAAGCATATGAGAGTCCTTGTATTTTGCCTTTATGAGTACACCCCCCTGTTCATTTAAGTCCAGAAAATTCCAAGTTATCAATGTCTCTGTTTAATGTACATTACCAAGTTTAAGTTACAATGTAAACTGCTTTGATTGAAATGATAAAGCGGTTTAAAAGACCTGTTAAAGAAAGAAAGAAATAACTAAATCATCAAGGACTAGTAAGTTAGGGTACTGGGCAGAAAATTGCTCCATAAATTTCCTCCCAAGAAGCTAAAGGAAGTGATGGAGGCTAATAGAGTAAAAGCATATAAACAGCAAGATTTGTGGTAATTTGTACCAAAAGCACCTCTGAATGTTGTGGTGTATAAGAGGCCAGTAAGAAGTCTACAAGTGTTTTGAGATGCCGTTCTGTCCCCGAAAGGCACACTGCATGGCGTAGTTTAGGGTGGATGAGAAGGGGCATTGCCTCCCCAAACGAGTCCCATCTTATTAAACCTTCACAAACTGGTTCTCCTGGCCCTTCCTCCAGCTCCAGTTATTCCTACTTCAAAACTCCTTTGCACGACTTGCCTTAAAAGGACTTCTGGCTCCATAGATCTCTCTCCTTCCTGCAGTCCTTAACCTCTCCCTGTGAGCCATACCTTCCCAGCCCTGAACTCTGGACTGTAGACTCTCTTAAAGGGGACTGTTGATACTCTCTTTGGAGAGGGACGGGTAACAGTCTATAGATCCCATCACACACCCTCCCCCTCAGCTCAACCATGCTCTGTTGAGTGCCTGCCTCACCCTGGACCCCCACCAGGGTCAAGGGAGTCTGACTAGCCCTATGGCGGACCCAAAATTGTTAGGGTTGGAGACTCAAAAACTACTACATAATACAGTCATTGGACTCCTTATGTTGCGCCAGCCACTTGAGGGGGTTGATGGTGCGTTACCAGCATAAATGGATGGCCAAGCAGGTAGTATTTGAAGGTCTTAAGCATCCACTTGACAGTCAAGACTTCCTTCTCAATCACCACATAATGCTGTTCCTGAGAAAGCAGCTTCCTACTGATGAATGCTATGGGATGTTCTTCACCCCTGACTTCCTGGGCTAGAATGGCTCCTAGGCCCACCTCTGAGGCATCAGTTTGTGCAATAAATAGTAGAGAGAAATCAGGACCTATCAGGATGGGTTCAGAGCACACAGCCTTCTTGAGGTGCTGGAAGGGCCAGGTCCAGTGACCACTGAATCCATTTAGGAACTCTCTTCCGAAGTACATTGGTTAACTGCTCCTCTACCTCTGCAAAATTAGGGATGAACCGGCGGTAATAGCCAATCAATCCAAGGAAGGCATGAACCTCTTTCTTTGATTTTCAGGTGGGGACCTGGGCAGTGGCATCCACCTTCCGTAGCTGAGTTTGTATCTGCCCCTTCCCGATTAAATATCACAGATATTGAAAGTCCCAACATCCCAGAAAACATTTCTTGGGGTTGGCCATCAACCTGGCTTTCTGAAGGCTGGTCAATATGGCTCGTACTTGGGTTAGATGGGTTAGAGGACTCCTTGTGTGATCTCAGTATGTGGTTGACCAGGCAGTGTACTCCTTGTGTGGTCTCAGTAGGTGGTTGACTAGGTGTTGAAATGTGGCAGGAGGCTCATGTAATCCAAAGGACAGTACTGTAAACTGGAACAAACTTTGTGGTGGTGTTGAAAAAGCAGTTTTCTCCTTGGCAGCCAGAGTCAATGACACCTCCCAGTATCCCTTGGTCAGATCCAAGGTTGATCTAAAGCATGCTCCACTGTGTCATAAGAACATAAGAAATGCATTACTGGATCAGACCAAGGTCTATCAAGCCCAGTATCCTCTTTCCAACAGTGGGCAATCCGAGTCACAAGTACCTGGCAGGTACCCAAAGTCCATAGCTTCCACAATGCTCATCCTAGGATAAGCAGGGGATTTCCCAGGTCCTCTTTAATAATAGTTTGCAGCTTGTCGTGCTGTGAGGGCTTGCGTGCATCAGTGATTCTGAGAGCTAAACTATCGGTAGTTTAACTACTAGCAGGGTCTCCCAAGATGGACAGGTCTCAGCTGAGGTGCCAGACCAAGACAAACCACCCATCTGGGCAGCAGCAGAATGGGATAGTGTTGACGGCGGAGGATCACATTTTTGTGACAACGGCAACAACACCAAACTTAAACTGCGTGGAAGAAAGGCCCGGCAATCTACTTCTGTATCTTGCCATGAAAACCCAATGGATAGTTACAACAAAACAAATTGTGAACAATGAGCCGCCTGACTGAAGACCGAACACAATTTAGGATAGCTATCCAGAGGGTCGCCATGAGTCGACTCCAACTTGACAGCACTTAACAACAACAACAACAACTTTAATAATGGTTTATATACCTGTCCTCCAGGAACTTGTCCAAACCTTTTTTAAACCCAGCTACACTAACAGCTTCTACTACATTCTCCGATAACAGATTCCAGAGTTTGATTATGCGTTGAGTGAAAAAATATTTTCTCCTATTAGTCTTAAATGGGTTACACTATAGCTTTTTTGCATGTCTTCTGGTCTTTCTGCTTTTTTGATGTCTTAAACAACCAATGTACATTAACCCGTCCACTCCATTCATTAATTTATAGATTTCTATCATATAACCCGTTCCACTCCATTCATTAATTTATAGACTTCTATCATATCTCCCTTCAGCCTTCTCTTTTCCAAGTTGACGAGACCTAACTTTTTAAGCCTTTCCTCATAGGGGTATCCTTCCATCCCCTTTACCATTTTGGTGGCTCTTCTCTGTACCTTTTCTAATAACGCTATATCCTTTTTAAGATATGGCAACCAGAATTCACATAATATTCAAGGTGTAGTTGAACCATGGAATGATACAGAGGCATTATAATATCCTTAGTTTTATTCACCATTCCTTTCCTTATGATTCCTAGCATTCTATTTGTTTTCTTGGCTGCCGCTGCACACTGGGCAGAGGGTTTCAACATATTATCCACGATGATGCCTAAATCTTTTTCCTGGGTGGTGGTTTCTAAGGTGGTACCTTGCATTGTGTAACCAAAGTTTTGGTTGTTCTTTCCTAGGTGCATAACTTTGCACTTGTCCACATTAAATTTCATCTGCCATTTGGACACCCAGTCTTCCAATTTATCAAGGTCCTCTTGCAATTCTTCACAATCCTCTTGAGTTTTACCAACTTTGAATAATTTTGTGTCATCTGCAAATTTGATCACCTCGCTCATTATTCCCATTTCCAGGTCATTTATAAATATGTTAAAAAGCAGTGGGCCCATCACAGATCCCTGAGATACTCCGCTATTTACTTTTTTCCATTGAGAAAATTGACCATTTAGCCCTAGTCTCTACTTTCTTTTAATCAGTTTCTGATCCATAATACTACACTGCCTCCAATCCCATGACTTTTTAATTTTGCCAAGAGTCTCTCAAGAGGGACCTTGTCAAAGGCTTTCTGAAAATACAGATACACTATATCAACCGGCTTACCTTTATCTACCTGTTTATTCACACCTTGATTAACTCATCTACTCTGAACATGGAATATGCTTCCAGTTTAGAAGTTGCATTGACCCTTTGAAAGTCAATGCAGAATCTGATGCTTCCGTTGTGTTTAGGAACCAAGACGATAGGTGATGATCAGTCACTCAAACTCTTCTATAACTCCCAGGTTATGGCCTGTCACCGATGCTCCTGAATCCTATAGGGTCATTGCCAGATAACCACCCCAGGGTCAGTAATGATATCATGACAAATGAGGTGGGTTGGTCCCGAGCGGGTGGAGAACACCTTTAGGTTCTGGTGGATTAAACCTTCTAAATCTCTTCTCTGGGCAGCAGAGAGCTGGACTCCAATCAGGACTTAAGTTGTATCCAACAGGGCTGAAATTTCTGGCACCAACGCATCTCCCTGTACCACCATAGCCATCACTGGAGTCCATTTTTTCAGTAGGTGAATATGGTAAATTTTGGCTTTATTCCATTTATCTGGCTGGGCAATCTTGTAGTTAATAGGCCCCACTTTCTCTTCCACCTTATAGGGCCCCTGGCATTTACAAAGTAACTTGCTCTCGGATGAGGGCAGCAAGACTAAAACTGTCTCCCAGTTGGAAGGTGCGATGCATGGCTGCCTGATTGTAACTCCTGGGCTTCTCAGCTTGGGCTTATTTATTTATTTAGCAAGCATTTGTAGCCCGCTCCTTCCAGCGATCAGAAGCGGGTAGGATTACTATTGTGAAACTGCCGAATCAAGGCAGGTACAAATTTTGTTTACATACAGATTGTCAGAAAAGCACATCATACAGAGTTAACACTTCTTAGCTATGGGGGAGTTCATTTACATATATACATAAATACATATATACAGGATAATCTTCTTGGACACAGTGGTCAGGGGCTGCTCCATCTGTGGGTTTAGTTCAGGTTGAAATGTGATTGGAAAATGTGCGTTTTGAGTTTCTTTCTGAAGTCTAGAAGGTCATTGCTAGCTCGTAGTTCTGGTGGGAGTTGGTTCCACAGTGTTGGCGCCGCATATGAGAAAGCCCTGTGGCTGGTGTTAGCTTTGGCAGATCTTATATCTGTTGGAGTGTGAAGGATGTTGGAATTGTGGGTTCTTCTGTTTCGGGTAGGAGGTTGCAATCTTACTAGGTTGTTGAGGAAGGAAGGTGCTAAGTTGTGGATGAGTTTGAAGGTGGTTGTTAGTATTTTGTATTTTGTGCGAGCTGTTATGGGTAGCCAGTGTAATTGAATTAGTACTGGTGTGATGTGGTCACTTAGATTTTTCTTCATTATGACCCTGGCAGCTACATTTTGTGCCATTTGTAATATGTTTAGGTTTTTTTTAGGTAAACCTTGTAGGATGGCGTTGCAGTAGTCAAAATGTGGCATGATGAGTGCTTGGGCCACTGTTCTGAAGTCTTGGGGATCAATAATACTCCGAATGGGTTGGAGCACTCTAAGCTTGTGGAAAACTGCTCTGTTGGTCTTTCGGAGGTGTTTTTCCATCTTTAGGTCACAGTCAAATGTGACTCCTAGATACTTTATTTCTTTTTTTGTTTGGTAAGTGTTGTTACATAGTGTTATTGATGTGGGAGGGTCAAAATTCGGTTCTTTGGAGATATACATTACTTCGGTTTTTTTGTGATTAATTGACATACTACTTTGTTGTAACCAGTCTTG
Source organism: Ichthyophis bannanicus (assembly GCA_033557465.1). Taxonomy (NCBI): domain Eukaryota; kingdom Metazoa; phylum Chordata; class Amphibia; order Gymnophiona; family Ichthyophiidae; genus Ichthyophis; species Ichthyophis bannanicus. The sequence goes on along the minus strand of CM066032.1, from coordinate 1,365,138,093 downwards.
CATCTCTCCGATACATGTCTCCAGTGGGTTGTAGTCTGGGTTTTTAGTGTCTAGTTGTGTGTATAGCATGATATCATCGGCATAGATGTGGTAATTAATTTCATGCCGTGAGAAAATTTTGCATAGTGGCTGCATATATATGTTAAACAGAAGTGCTGAGAGAGCAGAGCCTTGGGGGATTCCCTGTGTTTGTGAGAAAGATTCTGCTTTTTCTCCGTTGAATTGAACCTGTTGTGTTCGATTTGAGATGTAGGATGAGAACCATTTTAGTGGGGTTCCTGTTATTCCTATTGATTTTATCCTATTTATGAGGGTCCCATGATTAACTGTATCAAAGGCAGCTGAGATGTCAATGAATACAAGAATGTACATTTTCTTTTTGTTTTCAAGGCCCTTTAGGAGGTTGTTAAGTAGAACTAGTAACAGGGTTTCAACTCCATGATGTTGCCTGAAGCCATATTGCTGGTCATCAAGAGGAGCACTGTCAGTCAGATGGTCTTGGAGTTGTAGAAGGACCGTTTTTTCTATGATCTTTGCCAGGAATGAGATACTTGATATGGGACGGTAGGAGGCTGGGTCTTCTCCGTTGAGTGTAGTGTTTTTAGGATCGGTCTAATGACTGATTTCTTTAGTTCTGAGGGCATGATTCCTTGTTGTAGGGATAGGTTAACTATGTGTGCTATGTGAGGTGCTATGTCTTGTTTCACTGCCTTGATCCAGGATGCAGGACAGGGATCTAGTGGGGAGGTGGTGCTTTTCAGGCTTGTGACAATGGCTGTGATTTGCTTGGTTCCTATTTTGTGGAAGTGCTCCCATAACTGGTATTCCAGACTGAGTTTGGCCACCTCTCTGGTTTTCCTCAGCCAGGCTTGCATTTATATAACATACTCTGCCAAATTACGCCCAGCATGAGGTTCTTCTTCCCAGGTTTCCCTTACCGCATCTAATATGCCTTTTGACTGTCTTCCGAAGAGCAACTCAAAAGGCGAAAACCCTGTGGAACTCTGAGGTATCTTGCAGATGGAAAACATAAAATAGGATAGAATAATGTCCCAATTCTTTTATCATGGTTACCCTCACCAGGTAGTCCATAGAGTGAGGATACATACTTTTTAAAATAATAGAAATCTTATTTCCAGGAACAAGCAGGAATGTAGTCTTCACATATGGGTATCATCGGTACCGACGGAGCCCGCGCAGGAACGCTCTCCAGCATCCAATAGGAACGCTTTTGGGAGCATCCCACAGTGCATGCGTGCTGCCTTCCCACCTCTGTACTTCTCTCACTTCAGTTCTTCATTTTCCGCGGAGCCGACAGGACGTGTATCCTGTCACCGCAGAAAATTTCCTTTTATTCTTTGTTTTTTTGTGGTCACGTCTGCCTTCATTCGACGCCTACTGGTACCGCCAGTTCTTCTTCTTTCTTTTCAAAAAAAACTTGTATTTTCTTCAGGGGTCTTTCCCATGTTTCTGGTGCTAGGCGCCATTTTGGGCACTAGGCCCACTTTTCTTCAGGCATGGAGAAACCAGCTAGTGGTTTCAAAAAATGCTCAAAGTGTGGCGGTACCATTTCCGTCACCGACACCCATGATTGGTACCTAAAAGGTTTAGGTCCTGAACATTGTCCAATGGAGTCTTTCCCTTGCACGAGGATGACCAAAAGGGGCCTGAAGAATAGAGCTGCAAAACTCGGTACCCTTTTTGCTGCGGATACGATTTCACTTGCATCAACGTCTTCCAGGGACTCATCTTCCTCCATGGAGCTCAGGTAACTAAACTTAAGTCTTCTAAGACTGGCCAGTCCTTGAAGAGTAAATCTCCTTCAAAGTATCGAGATGCCACTGGCGCCCTCGAGGATAGTTCACCGGCAAAACAGCCCCGGCGGGAGTCTTCGGGCTCCATAGCATTAACGGGGCTCCAGGATGTTCCAGAGGCTTCCACCTCTGCAGAACTACTTGTGCCATGCTCTGGGGTCGTAGCCGCTTCCACTGGTATGACACCCAGGCATCGGCAGGAGTGATGGATAAAAGAATCCTCGCTATTGAACGCAGTCTAGCGTCCCTCTTAGCAGCTTCGATACCGCTAAGACCGCTACAGACGGTTCAACAGGAATCGGTACCGACAGTATCTGCTTTGACAGGACTGCTTCCCCCCATGCCGAGCCTTGAGTCTATCTCGGGTATCGGGGATCAGGAACCGAGACATTTCGGTACCGACTTCGAGCGGTACCGATACCATGCGTTACAGGAGCACCCGGTACAGAGTGCCCTTGAGTCTTCCGATTCCGATGACTCTGACGATTCTACCGGTACCAGAGCGAACTTACTAGAGGATTCAACTCCTCCTCCTCAGTGCAGGATGTCTCATCCAGAAGATATGTCCTACCAGGATTTCATACGTGATTTAGCAAAGGTTCTTGCAGTCACTGTGATTCCAGAAAAGGAACCTAGGGCAGAAGAATTAAGAATTCTACAATACCCTATGACTCCCAAGGAGGCAGCTATGCTTTCCATTCACAAGATCTTACATGATCTGATGTGAGAATGTGGGAAACTCCTTTAACGATATGTTCACATTCCCAATGCCTTGACACTATGTACCGAGTGCCAAGTTGTCCTGGTTTTCAAAAAACTCAGTTACCACACCATTCAATGATAGTGGAATCGGCCATGCGAAGAATCAAGAGTGCTAAAACACATTCTTCTAATCCTCCAGGCCGGGAATCCAGGACACACTATGCCGTTGGGCATTGATGCTTTCAATCCTCCATGCTATCAGCCAGGATCAGTTCCTACTTTCTTTATATGGGAATGTTCCTGGAAGAAGTCACAAAAGACTTAGAGCTCATTAGCCCTCGTGTCTCAGAGGAAAAAAGAGCAGACTACCTTATTCTGGTCAATCATGCACAGAATGTCTCTAAATTCATGAACTGTGTTACCTTTGATTGCTTTGAATGTATTAGCAGAACCTCTGCTATATCCATAGGAGCACGTTGTATTGCTTGGCTTCAAGCATCAGACTTAGAACATTGGGTGCAAGAAAAGCTGGGAAAGGACTGGCAGGACAAGGCTAATCAGCTTGAATCTGAAAATACTACCTTGAACAGACTATCAAAGTCTACAGCCAACCCAGCAAAGAAGAAAACATTCAAAAACCCCTTTTTCAGTAAGAAAAAAGAAGCTTTACCCATCTTACACCCATCAAAGCCACTGTCTGCTTCATATTCCCCAGAAGGGGCAACAACAGAACAGACAGCAAAGAAAGCCGCAAGCTCAAAGAGCTCAACCGACCCAACAGACCCAGCCCCCTCAGGGTCTTTGACTTCTACCTAGAGAAGTTAGTCATTCTGCCCCTGAAAGGTCCAGAACCCTTAACCATTCCAGGAAGACTATGCTATTTAGCCAAAAGATGGCAACAAATAACAACAGAAAATTGGACTCTGTCCATTGTACGACTGGGGTACAAGCATTATTTTCTCAACTTGCCGCCACCTACAATAATAAAACAGTTCAATTCTCAGGCCCCTGCCACCAACCTCTTGTGGCAGGAGGTCACATCACTTCTCACTCAAGGAGCAATCGAAGAAGTACCCATACCCCAGCAGGGGACGTGGTTCTTATTCCAAAGAAGACAGGGGGACACAGGCCTATACTAGACCTCAGAGAATTAAACAAATATTTGTTCTGAGAAAAGTTCAAAATGATCTCCCTCGGGACACTTCTACCATACCTTCAAAGTCAGGACTGGCTATGTTCTCTAGATCTAAGAGATGCGTACACGCATATTCTCATCCACTCAGATCACAGGAAGTTCCTTCGATTCCTGGTTCAAGGAAGACACTTCCAGTACAGAGTTCTTCCTTTCGGACTGGCCTCTGCTCCAAGAGTCTTCACAAAATGCATGGCAGTGGTAGCAGCATTTATGAGGACTCTGGGAATATTCGTCTTCCATTACTTAGACGATTGGCTCATTCGAGCATCAACAGCTCCAGAGGCCAGCTTCGCTCTTTCTCAAGCAATGAGAATTCTTCAATACTTGGGACTGGTTATAAACCTCCCAAAGTCTCATCTTACCCCCTCTCAATCTCTTGAATTCATAGGGGCTCGTCTAGAGACACGGCAGTCAAGGGCTTTCCTGCCACAGCCACGCTGTCTATAAATAATACAACTGGCATTTCAAGCATCTATGAAGGTGTTCCTTACTGCTCGAGAGATGCTTCAACTTCTGGGACACATGGCATCCACTGTCCATGTGGTTCCCTATGCTCTCCTCCACATGCGAGCAGCCCAGTGAACTCTATCCTCTCAATGGTCACAGGCCTCAGGTCAGTTAATGGACAAAATCAGAAACACCGCACGTCTGATTTCATCCCTGCAATGGTGGCAATATCTCTAGAAAACCTCCTTGTAGGCTCTCCTTTCCAGCAGCCTCTATATCAGGCCACCCTAACAACAGATGCGTCCAAGATGGATTGGGGGGCCCACTTTCACAATCTCTACACTCAGGGTTTTTGGACCTCACAGGAGGTTTCTCTTCACATAAACCTCCTAGAGCTGAGAGCCATTTTCAATGCTATTCAAGTCTTTCAGACCCATCTCAGCAACAAACAGTTCTGGTGTAAACCGACAATTAGGTAGCTATGTTCTATTTGAACAAGCAAGGCGGAACAGGCTCTCTGTCACTATGCAATGAAGGTTTGCGACTCTGGGCCCTCGCCAGAGAGTTACAAATTCACCTGTTTGCAGTATACCTTCCGGGCATTCAAAACTTATGGGCAGACAGACTCAGTCGAATACTGCTGCCACACGAGTGGTCCCTCCACTCATACCAGCTTGCTCGAGTATTTCAAATCTGGGGAACACCAGATATAGACCTCTTTGCAAGTCCACAGAATGCCAAACTTCCCTGATTCTGTTCCAGAATCCCAGCTCACAACTGTCAGGCAAGAGATGCTTTCCTACTTCATTGGGGTCAGGAATCCTCTATGCCTTCCCACCCATTCCCAAAACTTTATTCAAACTTCAGAGAGACAGAGGTCGTATGATACTCATAGCTCCACGTTGGCCACAACAAACGTGGTATCCTCTTCTTCTGCGTCTCTCTCAAACCACTCCTCTGGAGTTGGGGAATGCTCCAGATCTTCTGTCTCAGGAGGACGGATGCTTACTGCATCCCAATCCCCAGTCCCTACATCTCAGGGCCTGGTTACTGAAAGCCTAGAATTCCAGGATATTAACCTTTCTCAACAAGTAAAGGATATCCTTCTGGCTTCCAGAAAACCTTCCACAAGATGTTCCTACACTTTTAAGTGGAAAAGGTTCTCTTTCTGGTGTTCACAAAAGGGACTTAACCCTCTTTCGGTACCCGTAGAGTTGCTACTAGAGTAACTCCTCCAACTTCTGGTCTAAAGACCAATTCAGTCAGAGTCCATCTTAGTGCTATTGCTGCTTTTCATAAACCTGTCGATGGACAACCTATTTCCCTCATTCACTTGTATCAAGATTTGTGGGAGGCCTACTCTTAACAAAACCTCCCATTAAACCACCACCAGTGGCATGGGATCTGAATCTTGTTCTTGGTCAGCTTATGAAACCGCCCTTTGAACCTTTAGCCACTTCAGACCTAAAGTTTCTTTCATGGAAAGTTATTTTCCTAATTGGGAGGAGTGGTCTAGTGGTTAGGACAAGGTACTTCAGGCCGGAGGGCCGGGGGTTCAAGTCCCACCTGGGGACAGCAATCTCAGGCCGGAGGGACTGGGATTTCTAGTCCTATAGGCACTCCTTGTGGTCTTGGGCAAGCCACTTAACCCTCCATTGCCCATGTTCCCTGTAAGTATTAGCGTATGTGTGTCATATCCCCTCGTGTTAAATGTATCCCCAAATTGACCGCTTTGACCCGGTGAAAAGTGGGATATAAATACAGCTAAATAAAATAAATAAATAAATTGCCATCACTTCTGCAAGGCACATTAGTGAACTACAGGCGTTAGTAGCTGACCCTCCTTATAGAAGGTTTCACCATGATAAAGTAGTCCTCAGGACTCATCCTCACTTTATGAGGATGGTTTCGCCTTTCTATTTAAACCAGTCGGTTTATCTTCCTATATTCTTCCCTAGGCCTCATGCCTCTAGTGTGGAAAGGAATCTTCACACATTGGATTGTAAAAGAGCCTTAGCCTTTTATCTCCAAAGAACTAAGCCACATAGAAAATCTTCTCAGCTTTTTGTGGCTTTTGACTCTAGTCATTTGGGACTTCCAGTTTCCAAAATAACTCTGTCAAATTGGATTGCAAATTGCATATCATATACATATCAGAGTAAAGGACTCTCTCTTGAGGGCCATGTCACAGCTCACAGTGTGAGAGCAATGGCAGCCTCAATGGCTAACCTTCGTTCTGTGTCTATCGATGACATCTGCAAAGCATCCACTTGGGCTTTGGTACACACCTTCACAGCCCACTACTGCTTAGACAAGGACTCCCGTCGGGATGCCTCGTTTGGCCAGGCTGTTCTCCAGCATCTCTTTCATACTTAACATAACTCCTACCCACTGTCTACGGTTTCGATGCCAGAGGTCCATGGGAGGAAGAATGACCTGTGGCAAAGTCAACCATTTTGAGCATGAGGGAGGTGAACAGCATAAGGAATTCACCTTAATCAAGGGGCCTCTGTTAGGTGTGCAGGGTCAAAAGGCCAGAGCCACAGTTCAAAGGCAGAAAATGCCCAGCTGGAACAAGTTCCAGGAAATGCTTGAACAGTGTAAGAGGGATAGATTGCAAGCACGAGGACAAAAGCCCTCACTCTAATAAATGCACTGATTATTCTGATGTCAGAAGGCAGGGGGATTACAAACACCTGGGAGAGAAAGAGGTGGGGTTGGATCCCAGCGAGTATAAGGCTTGGTTAAATTATGGAGATAGGAGCAGTAGGAGCTGGAGGAGGAGTGATTGCAGAAGGAGCAGAGGAAGCAGCAGAGGACAGACTTCAGAGCAGCAAGGACGATGGAATGCTGGAGAAGCCAGAGCAGGTGCTAACTTCTGGAGACAGGCTGAGCTACCCATTGCTGAGAAAGGTGATTTCCCTGAATCACGTTTGCAACAAAGGTGGGAGCAAGGAAGGAGAGAAGCTTTCAGGCCACCAGAGAGGTTGTCAGCAGGGCACTCGCATCAAGTGGGTGAGTCAGAACCTATGCAATTGGGAGAAGCAGGGTCAGAAGAAGATATGTTGATGGATTGTTTTTTATGCCAAGCTCTAGACTTAAAGTGTCTGAAGAAAGGCCAGCCTGGAAAGAACTGTTCCTCTTGCTGAAGTAACCTCAGAGCTACGCAGTGAGAGAGTAAATTCCTGTGTGTTTTGAAAGGAGGAATTTACTGCAGCATAAGCTAGTGAAGTAAGGCTGTAATTCATGCTTCTGTGTCAGCTGTGTTGAAACTCCACAACGGAGAGAAAGTTAATTGGCTGCTAGAAGTGTTTGTGCTTTGCTTCTGTCTCATATGAAAAAGCCTGCTATAAGAGTTTGTGCTTTGCTCCTGTTTATAAAAAAAGCCTGCTATAAGAGTCTTGAGGACACTGTGAATGCTTATTTCATAACCTAAGTTTGGTTTATTTATTTAACATCTTTTATATACCGCACTATTCATAATCAGCGCGGTTTACATAGAACAAGAAAACATCAGACAAGATACAATTATCTGTTTTTTGTTTACATATAACAGGAACAATAACTTGGGTAACCGGGGTAATTATTTACAACCTGGAAGTGCAGCCTAGAGAAAATTATGGCTGAGTGAAGATAGATTTGCCATGGAAGAAGTAAAGTTTGTTTTTCTATTGCTCTGATTGACAAAGGACAATAAGAAAAGTGGCATCTTGTTATATGTGAAGAGGCTAAGCTTCTGCACTGAAGAGGACTTTAAAAACCAATGTTGAGTTCTGTTTGTTTTGCCACCAACTTGCTGAACCTTAAGCAAAAATCCTATAATTTAAAATTCTGTAAATGGTACCAGGAACCTGATCTGTTCTATTGTGTTCAAAATAAATTCTTTTTCTGTCATAAGCCTTACCCTTGGTTTAATACGACTACAATCCTTCTACTTAAAGCATAAATGTTACAGCTGATAGAAGAAGGTTCTCAACCACCACGCCCTCAACAACTAGAAGACTAGTGGTTATGGCGTTGTGCTTGTGACAGACCCATCTCACCTGGGTTCGCAGCTTGCTGGGGTCACCCCTTGGCATCTTTCAGCTGGGGAGTCCCCATATGTGAAGATTACATTCCTGCTTGTTCCTGGAGATAGCGGTTACTCACCTGTAACAGGTGATCTCCGGGAACAGCAGGAATTTAGTCTTCACAACCCACCCACCTCCCCTTGGAGTTGTCTCTATCTGTCTCTTTCTCTGCTTCTCTCCTTTGGTCTCAGCTATAAACTCAACTGAAGTGAGAGAGGTACAGAGGCGGGAAGGCAGCATGCATGCGCTGTGGGATGCTCCCAAAAGCGTTCCTATTGGACGCTGGGGAGCGTACCCACACGGGCTCCATTGGTACCGACGATACCCATATGTGAAGACTAAATTCCTGCTGTTCCTGGAGATCACCTGTTACAGATGAGTAACTACGCTTTATTGATAGATAACTGATCTGATAGTGATCGAGAAGACAGTTCTTTTGTTCATTTGATTACATGGCTTGCCCAAGACCACAAGGAGCACCTGTGGGACTAGAAACCCCAGTCCTTCCGGCCCAAGGTTGCTATCCTCTAGTGGGATTTGAACCCCCGACCTTCTGGCCTGAAGTACCTTGCCCCAACCACTAGGCTACTCCTCCACTCCAAGTTATCAATGTGCCAAAAGAAATCCAATCATTTCTGATTCAACAAAACTGTCAAACCACAGAGGAGGCAACTTTGTTGACCGAGCGTTACAGGGAAGCTGAGTTAGCATGTCAGCCAAGAGGGGGCGCTACAAAAGTAAAGGCTGAAGCCAGTTTTGGTATATCAGAAATGAAACAAGAAAATAACAGGTTTTCTGAAAACTCATGTGCCTGCTCAGAAAGAAAAATGGGCACAAAAGAAAGGTTTTCGCTGTGGAGAATTAGGACACTTACAGAGAGGATGTAAGGCTCGTACTGGGTTGGTTGGTACAAGTGTGAAACCTCTGGGGGAGGGATTTCTCCTGAGTGTGCATATACAGGGAATCCCCACCAATGCTTTACTTGACTCTGGGGCTGACCAAAGTATGATATCTCAGAAGCTTTGGCAGGCCATTGAGGCTCAAGCAAAGAATGTCCAGAGGAGACCTGAAGGTCATGTCCAGATCCGTTGCATCCACGGGGCTGCTTCTTGTTATCCCATGTATACATTGGAAGTAAAAGTATTAGGGATACAGAAAAGCATTCCTGTGGCTGTGCTACCAAAGCTTCCCCATGGCCTAGTACTAGGAAGGGATTGGCCCCAGTTCAAGGAAGGGTTAGGGAAAGGCCTGCGAGAGAAGGTTGCTTTTGTCTCTACCCGGTCCCAGACTTTAACCAATGATCAAAGGGACGGGTCCCAGGGGGTTCCTTATAGGCCTTGCCATCACATGATGACCTGGTGGCTTCCCCGTCCTCTAAGGTTAAGAAGGGGAAAGCTGAAAAACGCCACGAGAAGCGATGGCTAGCCCAGGGGAGGGCTGGGATAACAGGCCAAGGATTACCTTGGGTGCCTGCAGAGTTGGTTGAGAAGTTTCCAAACTTTCCAAAGGAACAACGGGCAGACCCGGCACTCACACAGGCATTTGAATATACAAAAGTGGTGCGAGATACCCTTCCAAGATTTCTGTTAGACAGAGAGATATTATACAGAGAGAGTCACGATCCCCAGACAGGGACAGTCCGGAAACAGCTAGTGGTGTCTGTGGCTTTCAAGGGGTTAGTCTTAAGGCTCGCCCACGACCATCCGGTGGGTGGCCACAAAGGGGTACAAGGGACTCTGGATCAGATCCTTGCACGCTTCTACTGGCCAGGGGTCTTTAAGGAAACCACACGGTTTTGTGATGCTTGCCCCTCATGTCAGCGGGTCACAGCTGCCCGGCCAGCAGTGGCACCCATGATCCCGGTCCCCACAATATCTGACCCCATTGGACAGATTGCCATGGATATAGTTGGGCCCTTGGTTAAAACACCTAGGGGGTTTCAATATATTTTAGTCATGGTTGATCAGGCCACTAGATTCCCATGGGCAGTTCCTTTGTGCAATATCACTGCAAAAACAGTAGCCCTAGAAGTAGTGAAACTGTTTTGCGAGGTGGGCTTTACTAGGGAAGTATTAACGGATAGGGGAACTAACTTTATGTCCAAGTATTTGGCCCAGGTTTGGGACACTTTTGGGATACAGCATGTGAAAACAGCTGCCTATCACCCCCAGTCTAATGGTCTGGTAGAGAGGTTTAATCAAACACTAAAACAGATACTAAGGCGGGGATTAGATGGGAATGTGACAGAATGGGATGTATTGCTACCTTTTGTGCTGTACACCTGTAGGGAGCAGACACAAGCTTCTTTAGGTGTGTCTCCCTACGAATTAATGTATGGCTGAGCCCCACAGGGAATCCTTGACATATTAAGGGAGCAGTGGATAGAGCCAGAGAGGGAGGTTATGGGTGTCCCTCACTTTCTACGGGATTTAAGGGGGCGATTAAATAGGACTTCCCGGGCGCTGAAGAAAATTTACAAGCCAGTCAAAATCGCCAAAAAGAGCGGTATGACCAGAGGGCAAAACCTCGCCAGTTAGTCCAGGGGGAGAAAGTCCTAGTCATGGTAGCGGGTGCTACACCAAAATTTGAGGCCCAGTGGAAGGGACCGTGGAAAGTGATTAGACAGGTAGGCCCAGTAACCTATGAGGTGGAGAGTAGTAGGCGACGCAGACAAGTCTATCATATAAATGTGCTTAGGCCCTGGCAGGAAAGATCAGCAGTCGCCAGTCTATCTAAAGTAGAGCATCGGACAGGAGGGCCATATCAAAATGCGGATGCCTTATCCCGAATTACAGACTGTTTGGAGGAACCCCAATCACCTCCAACAGTCAGTAATATCTTAAGCAGGGGGATATGTGGCAAGGTCAGCCATCCAGAGCATGGGGGAGGTGAGCAGCATAAGGAATTCACCTTAATCAAAGGGCCTGTTAGGTGTGCAGGGTCAGAAGGCCAGAGCCACGTTTCAAAATCAGAAAACCCCCAGCTGGAATAGGTTTCAGGAAATGCTTGTTAGAGTAAGAGGGGGAGATTGAAAGCACGAGGACCAAAGCCCTTACTCTAACAAGTGCACTGATTATTCTGAGTTCAGAAGGCAGGGAGATTACAAACACCTGAGAGAGAAAGAGGTGGGGTTGGATCCAAGTGAGTATAAACACTGGTTAGATTATGAGTAAAGGTGCAGCAGAGGAAGCCGGAGTAGCAGCAGATGGGGAGAGGAACAGAGTGCAGAGCAGCAAGGCCGATGGAATGCTGGAGAAGCCAGAGCAGGTGCTAACTCCTGTAGAAGGGCTGAGCTACCTAGAACTGTGGGAGCTGTTTTCCCTGAAACAGGTTGGCAACAGGGGTGGAAGCCAGGAAGTGGAGAAGCTTTCAGACCACCAGAGAGATTGTCAGCTGAGCAGTCTGATCAAGTGAGTGAATCAGAGCCAGAGGTAGGGGAAGAAGACATGTTTATGGATTGTTCTTTATGTCAAGCTTTAGAATTGAAGTGTTGAAGAGCCAGCCTTGAAAGAATTGTTCCTCTTGCAAAGGTAATCTTAAAGCATTAGCAGTAAGGAGGTAAATTCCTGTGTGTTTTGGAAAGGGAATTTACTGCCACATAAGCTTGTAGAGGAAGCTGTGTTTCATGCCTGATTATCAGCTGTGTTAGAACTCTGCAACAGCAAGAAAGCTAATTGGCTGCTTTAAGTTTGTGCTTTGCTCCTGTTTTTTATATGAAAAGCCTGCTAAGAGTTCTGAGGACATTTTGAATGCTTATTTCATATTCACCTGGAAGTGCAGCCCAGAGAATTGAGGCGAATTAACCTTGTTTTCTTCGTGCTATGATTAACAAAGGACTGTAAGAAAAGTGGCACACTGTTACTTGTGAAAAGGCTAAGCTTCTACATTTAAGAGGACTTTGAAAGCCATTGTTGAGTTCTGTTTGTTTTTGCCACCAGTTTGCTGAACCTTAAGCAAAAGCCTATAATTTATCCTGTTAATGGAACCTTGAACCTGATCTGTTCTCTTGTGTTTAAAATAAACTTTTTTTTCTGTCATAAAGCCTTACCCTTGGGGGTTTGTCTCAACTACAATCCTTTTACTCAAAGCATAAATATAGCTGATAGAGGAAGGATACATCAACCACCACGCCCTCAACAACTAGATACTAGTGGTTTTGGCGTTGTGCTTGTGACAATATGTTTAGTTTAGTTTAAAATGTATATGTTTCCCATCTAAACTTTTAGGCGACTTTCAAAAGAGCCCTTTACAAGCCTCTTTTTTTTCTCCTGGAAATGACTTAACGCACATTAATATTTAGCAAACATGCCCCTAAGTGCCACTGCACCAATTGAAATAAATGGGTGTTCCTGCACTTAACACATATTAACATTTGTGAATGTGCATTAACTTTTAGTAAACATGCTTCTTTAATGAGTATCTGAATACTATTTGTATGGGCAGTGAGGATAAAGAAAGACTACCATATTTCTACATTACTATACTCCAGTGCCAACTGCCAGGAAGTACTATAAACCCGGCTCATTTAGAACCCATAGCAAACCCACTGTATCATAACAGCAATACCAGGACTCACAAAGCACCGAACCCTACCTATCAAAAGGCAATACTGCAAATATTAAACCAACACATCTCAGAAAATACCAATCCACCAAACAAAACCATCCACCAAACACAGAACACCCCCCTTCACACCTTACTGCCTCGCCCGATCCACGGCAGAACAACCAGACAATCCTCCAATAACTCCATCACCGTCCCCCACAAAAGAACCAAGTCCACACAACGGACCTGCAACAGAGCCTTTGAACTTTATGCTCCATCCCTCTGGAACTCTCTGCCGAACCACATCAGAAACAACGGTGATCTCACATCTTTCAAAAAACAGCTGAAAACGGTCCTATTCCGTGAACATCTCTGAACAGAAACACCACCCCCTCTTCAAGAACCCATGATTAGAAACTGTAGGATTGTAAATGTCTATGTCCATCCCAAATCATTAATGTTGCCCCATGGTGATGGCCCCACCCTATAACCATTGATTCCCCCCCCCCCTGTTATGTGTTACACCGCTTTGACCCGGTGAAAAGCGGGATATACAGTTAAATAAATAAATAAAACAATGCATCTCCTACTGGGGAAAGAGAACAAGTGGCAATGTCAAATAGAAACTACATGAACAGAGAACCTTAGCTCAGTTACACATGCAGAACATAGATCATCAGCAAACAAAGAACAAGGGATCACAATTTAGAAATATGAAAACAATAATTAGACTGGGAACCCCAAAAGCTGAACTTGAAATGTACAACAACACTGGAGAAATAAAACTATAAATTAATTTCCTCTTGTACTAAACAAAACACAAAGATGTTAGCGATGCACATTTCCCAGAGCTGACATATTCCAGTTAATAAATCCAAAATAAAAAAGTATGTTTCTACTTTTGTTGTTTGTGCATTTTATTTTTCAGTTGCAATTGCTCCAGTCACTTTCTTCTGGTTTCTTTGTGTCTTCTGCTAACTCTCCACTGTCTGCTGTCCATTTGTCCTTTCTTCTCTCTTCTAGTTTTTTTCCATTCTCTATATCCGCTTTAATATACTAATCTTTCCTCTTTTGCTCTTTCTTCCATTTCTTTCTTTATTCCTTTTTCATCCACTCAGATTTTACCCTTCCATCCTAAATCCCCACTTACTCTCCCAATACCTCGCCTTTCATAGATTTTTCTTCCCTCCCACACAAATTATCTTTTCCCCTCTCTATCCTCACTGCCCCAGCCCCATTCCCTTCTAGTCCAACACCATCACCTCCCTTCTAGTTCCAGCCCCACCCAGCATCCACTCCCTTCTAGTCCCATTCTCCCATCAGCCCATTCTCAGTCCTAGTCTCCTTCCCATCAGCCCATTTCCAAACCTAGTCCCCCCCCTCCCCATCAGCCCATCTCTCTCTACACTGGAGGTGAGACTGTAGATATTCCATTACAATAATAAAACATGGGTCTTCTTGAGCACACCCCCTCTCCACCTGTCCAGTTTTTCCATGTAATTCATGTCTCTCCCTTAGATTTTTAGTGCTTCCTGTATTAGATTTGAGAGCATTCGAGAGTGTCCCCTTCATATGGTGAGCCATGAGTACATTATACTCATGCTTTATTATATTCGATTCCTGTACTTTAGCTACACTTTTTCTCTCTGAATTCCAGTATTAGTAACATGTAAAATACGTTCTCAGTATAAACAGTGGTCCATTGATTTATCTTATTAAATTTACCTCAGTTGATTTTGACATTGTACCAAGAATTCATTTAGTTTCAGCACATTTTACTGTATTTATTATTGTTTTATACTTTGTATTTATACATTTTAATTTATTGATTACTAGGATTTATTTTCAATGATATTACCAATGGTTTTGGCTCTTCTGACACATACACTTATTTCTTCATTTACAGCTTTACAATGAAAATAAACCAATAAAAATTATTATGTTTTATTTGATTTCATAATATTATATATGTGCATGTTTTTTGAGGTTGCAGTCCCCTGAAGAAGGCCTTGTAGTTGAAATACATGTTGGGCAGACCTATTGACATGAATAAAGCTCTTGTTCTTCCAGTGGTGGTTTCCTCCTGCTCTTTTGTGTTCCTAGCCTCCCCTTCTGCCATTTTCAGTTCTAGCCCCTCCATCAGCCATTTGCAGTCCTATCCTAGTCCCCCCCCCCCCGTCAGCCCATTTCCAGTCCTATCCTAGCCCCCCCCATCAGTCCATTTCCAGTCCTAGCCCCCCCCCCCCCTTGAGGAGCACTGCATCTGTTTGACTGGCTTTGGAGGAAGCTGGGGAGGCCTGAATCCCCAGCTCACCTCTGCACAGCCACTGGAGCGAAGAGTAGTGTTTTTTCCTTCATTCTGGTGCTGGTTCTCGTGTAATCTGCTGGCATGCTAAGTACTGGGAAACAGGAAATGCCCTTTAACCTCAGGCATTCCAGGGGGCTGCATGAGAACACAGCTGCTGGAGTGGAGGAAAATGCCACTCTTCACTCCGGTGGCTGTGCAGAGATGAACCAGAGCCTCGGGCCTCCCCACTTCTTCTAAAGCTGGCCCTGCAAACGGTCGGGAGCTGAACAGCATGTGTAGCATGAAATTGGCACGGGACCCTCTGAAGCATGAGACCCTGTGCAAACAACATTCCCACACAATGGATGGGTCAGCCCTGTTGATAGCCATCTCCACACACCAAGCCTCTCACACACAGGATTATACGAAGCTAGACATGTGCCCTGTGTGACTTGTGAACCTAGTGTCTCTTTGCCTCCCCAGCTTCATGCAGGAACTCACTTTTATTAGGCTTCCTGAAAGTCCAGAGATATCAGCGCTCCTTCTATACTTGTACCCTGTGGAGCTGCACCGCTCACACACACCATCACACTGTCAATCCTTCCCTGACAAACATACACCGATACTGATAGCCATTCCTACCCCCCCCCCTCCCATTACACACATCTCTACTGCCTGAACATATACACATCCTTCCTCACATCTTCATAGATAAACAGCTGTATTGTCCCCATGGAAGTAGATAGGCACATCTTAGCACTGATTCACACACATGTATCTCATGCACACCATCAGTCCATATGCCCTGCTGCCTTATTCAGCCACACTTTATCATGAGTGTTCTAACAGAATCCCCCACACAGACATGCCCAAGCATGCAAATGAAGGAACGAAACACACCATTTTGTCACACTGCGTGTGCACTCTTGTTTAATGTGTTGTGTGAAAATGTATTATATATGTTTTGTAAACTGCTCAGAATGGTTTCACCAGTAGTAGTGGCCTATAAACATGTTTTAAATATATAAATATGAAGGATGAAGATGGTTTATCTACCACTTTATATAAAAAAAGGTTCAGCGTAACACTTTATTACAATATAACAGTTACCTCCCAGGTACTTTACGTAGGGGGTTTGCCTTTTGGTCAATTCTTAAGGATTCATTGTTTATGTACATCTCTTTGGGAATTTCATAAACACGCAAAGGAGTTAAGCTCTAGATTATGTATTTAACGATATTCAGTACCCTTGATAAATAGGGCTTATAAACGTGCTCTATATAATCATCCTGAATGGTGGCAGGATGGAAGATCTTTGGAAGTTGATGAAGATACATCTACTAGATTTGTTGTCATACTTCCATATATGCCAAATACAGTGGTGACTCGTATTCTTAAAAACACTGGCCCATTCTGACACTTCACACTTGTTTTTAAAGGCCTTTAATGATTGCTTATCGGAGAGGAAGCAATATTGGCCATCTCATAATTCATACTTCTTCATTTACAAAGGTTGGATTAAACCAATTGGATTGGGGTCATTATGTGATTTTTGTGACAGCACGGTGGAAGGCAGGTAATGGACTGACTTACAATCTGGCATTACATATAAATTGTATAGACTTCTTGTTTATCCTCCTTTGTAGTATATGTGATGGCCTGTCCCTGCCAGCTTAAATATGTTGAAAGAACCTTTCAGCCTGTTAAAAATAGTTTTGCAAGAACATCGTTCACATATTATTTCTTGGGTTTTGGCTGCCCCAGTGGTTTCCCATTGTCTCCAATCAGGTCATCATTTTGAAGATTTGAAATGGTTAGTGATCGATCAAGTCCCTTATGACTTACGGGGAGGGGGGGGGGGGGTGATCAATTTTCTAGTTACTATATAAAGAGCAGCATTGGATCTTTAAGTAGCAATCAGTGATTTCTCATGGCCTCAGCTTGGATATAGATTGGTGGAATCTGCATTGAGGACCTACTCTGTTTGGATTGGTGGTTGTTTTATTTGACATATGAATTTAACCCTCACTTGGTTTGCAGCATGTCATGCTGTGAGGGCTTGTGTGCATAAGTGTTGCTGAGGGCTAAGCTATCTGTAGTTTAACTACTGGCAGGGACTCCCAAGATGGACAGGTCTCAGCTGAGGTGCTAGACCAAGACAAGCCACCCATCTGGGCAGCAGCAGAATGGGACGGTGTTGGCGGTGCAGAATCACATTTCTGTGATAATGGCAACACTTACGGTTAGATTGTCTGATTGCCCTGAATGCTTTCTTATCACTAACAGCCCACTCATGTGCTGTATTCCCAGACTCAGAATTTACTAGGATAACCCCCTCTTTGCAGGTGGCTAGGTTGACGTGTACACAGATAGTGCCATTTCCTTCCATCAGTTATTGGATTTGCTTGTTTTAAAAAGCTGATTATAGCCATGTTTTTTAAGACAACTTTTAATGTTGACTAATTTAGATATTTTATTCTAATCAGTTTGTTTTCATTTCTGTGTTATTTGTGTATTGTTGTTAATAATATGTTTGTATGTTATTCACTGAGCATGATGAATGAGTGAGCTTCAAATACTTTTAAATAAATAGACAAACTGGGATACTAAGCCATGGATGTATTTGAAATCATTGAAGTGTGTTAAGGTGTATTTAACCAACCACTCAACTTTCCCAGTGACTTTTAGCTAAATGGATGTTAACGCATCACTCAAATGGAAAACCAAAACACACTTTGCCTATTTTCTTTCATTATTTTTTTTTATAGAAATTTGTACTTACATATTTATTATAAAAATATTCACAAAATATTACAGTATAGCACACATTTACATATTTCAAATTTTCAAGTAGTTTACAAACAAGAATGCCATGTAGTCTTATTTAGTAAGAGTATTTTGTAGCTTAACATGTAAAATACACTAAGTGCACTTAGAAATATTAAGTAAGGTGTCTCTACACTTCTATTTCAGTGTATGAATTCATTTCTTTCTGCTAATCAATACATTCCAAACAAAGAGAACAGTAAAAAATAGACAAGATTCTATGGTAGTGAGCTCTATTGCTGGATTATTGCCTAACGTCCCAAAAGGAAATATCCAATCTGAAAGCTGAAGCTGTGCAAGCAGAGATGAAAGTTGCACATGTGAATCTAAGTTGAAACGAAAAACAATGGCATAATAGCGGCACATGCTATTGAAGAGTAGCTGAGATAGAGGTCACCATTGGGACAATTAGTATGGAATTAAACAAGTTAACACCTTTGTCTATGGAGAGCGCCCAAATATTTTGTTTACAACAGGGCCAGTATTTGAACATCCCATTAAATAATTATTATTCGTTTTTATTTATAGAAGGATGAAACATTCTAAGTATTTCAATTTGAAGCACCTATGTCCAAAAGCACATGGGAAAACACATTTAACAGATCCATTTTCAGTGAAAGTCACAGCTCTTCTTTGGTGTACAACTGGTCTCCTTTATTTAAAGACAAACACAAATGCACATCTCCTTCTTGCCCTCCAAAAGTAGCAGCCACGTACTAGGATGGCAATATTCAAAAGGAATTATTAATTTAACTTTGGAGTTAACTACATAAATCCTTCTGTTACATTTGGGGTTGACCAATGCTGTCTAGCAAAGAGTTATGTGACTAAAAGGAGGATGTTTGGCATAAACTTAACTGGATAATGGCGATATTCACCTGCTGTCCATTTATGTTCAGGACTGCATATTCCCTTGGTATTTATTCCTAGTCAAGGGCCAGCAAGAGGCCAGGTTTTCAGTATCTCCGTAATGAATATGCATGATGTAAATTAGCATGCCTACTACCTCCACTGTATACAGATCTCTCATATGCATATTCATTAGGGATATCCTGAAAATCTGAGCTATTGGTGGCCCTTGAGGACTGGGAATGAATACTATTGGCATATTCAGTATCTCTACTCAAAGTGAAGCCGAGAATAAGTAGCGGCTGCTCAAGTGAATACTGCCCTCCATATACCTAGAGAAGAGCTGAGGACAGAACATCAGCTTACCCCAAAACCCCCCATCCCAGCCCGACATTACAAGCTTCCCATCCAACACTGTCACACATGGGGTGGGTGATTTTCAAAAGACATTTAATGGCTAAGGAGTTTCCTGCATCCAATAGAGTGCCTAGCTGTTGCTACATAGTTTACCCAGGTGGCTATATTTAGCTTTCAAAGTCAGCATTCCTGGGGGAATGGCTGGATCGGAGGGAAACTTTCCAATCAAATATACATGCAGTTTCTCCCTACAAATAATGTTAGGGCAAAAGACACAGGTGCTTTATACCTGCATGCCTAGTAGCACATGTACATAGGGAAACCACCTAGATACAAGGTACAGAAGTATCTGAAGCCTTTGCCAGTGGGCATCTGAGTGAGAACTGTCCTCATAATATGTAGACAATAAATGATACAGAATTGAAGAGCTGTAAAACAAGTCTTACTGCATACCTCAGGTGGACAGGTGAAAGACTAGCCCAAAGCAAGGAAAGAACTGTGTTACCTTATTACTACACATACTCCAATTAATACAACAATGGAAATGTTATACAGTTGGGTAGAAATATCAACACAAACGTGCACATGCTAGCCACTGATTTAGCTGCAACTCCTGAAATGCAGTGTTTCATATTTCCCCCACCATGATTGGCTATGTGCATGGTCGAGCCGTGTAGTAGGAAGTTTGGGCTGATCTTGCAGTTTCAAGTTTCTTGAGACTTGAAACCTCTATCTGCATGAACTTCCTCCATAGCATGGCTCAACTATGCAGAGAGCCAATCACCTTGGGGGGAAGTGTGAAAGGCTGCGTTTCAGGAGATGCAGCCAGGCAGAATTGAGAGAGAGAGAGACTGGGTAAAACCTTGATGGGGAGGGGGTGTCATAAAAGAGAGAGAGGCTGAGTAAAGCCTGAAGGGTCATACGAGAGAGACTGGAGGAAAACTAGGGGAGAGGGAGTTAAAGAGAGAGAGAGAGACACACACAAACACAGGTACACAGTCCCTGACGCTCCTAATGACACACACACAGCCAGCCTCCAACAATCCAAATGACACACACATACATACAACCCCTCTATAACACACATGTACACATGCAGCTCCCAATACATATACATCGTCAGACTCATATACACACACATGCAGCCTCCAATGCTTCTGAGAACAGTGGACATGCATATTCAACCCCCCAGATGCCCAATCCTACAAAAAGGGGAAACAAGCCATTTTGTCACACTGCAGATGCATACTTTTCAACTTGTTTCTTCTCATGAGATGGTACAGAATGTAATTTATTAGGTACCATTTTGTAAATTTTTTTTCCATCATCTTCCCGTTTGACTTACTTGTCCTGGTTATCACCATCTGTTTGGAAGAAGTTACATCCCAGAATACTCTTTGTTCTGGCAGGCATGCATAGCCTTGTTTAGAGTAAAAGCAGTCTGGCACACCCATCTTCTAGGGAATGCAATAGAAGCAGTCAATGTAACCATGAAATTTATCTTTTCAAATCTGTCTATAATAAAAGCCACTAATATTCAGAACAGGCCTCAAAGAATGTGTGAGAAAGAACTTAAAGTTGGACCAACATTCTCTTTAATTAGGAGTGCGTGCACTCCAGTGATCTGAGGTAGCACAGCGTATTGTCTTGAACAGATTAACATGGGTAATGTTGTGCTTCCTACATCCAAACAATAAATAATACACATGGTACCTATTTAAAAAAAAATGGGGTTGCCATTCAGTGCACTTAAGATGAAGGGGCAAAGCTTGCAAAAAGACTACTTTTGTTTTGGTCCACACTTCTAAAACAGAAGGGGCAGGAGCAAGAGAACAGAGGCAGAAATAAGTAACCTCAAGGGATAGGTTTACTGCTTTTCTGAAAAGGAAAAATAAAATTTAATGACCACATCCTGGGACCCACCAAATCATAAACCTCTGTTGAAATTAATGCAGTTCAAACGGGGGCTATATTCTGCCCTTAGCCTCTTCCACAGACGTGTGTACATTATGATGCAAAGGCAAATCTGTGCTTGGTATTCTTCCTGTGGCATGTTCAGTTAGACAGATCTTAGTTCTTGAAAGTGAGTAGCCCATGTAGGTTTTGTCACGTTGGTCCAGTGTAACCATAAGGATGTTGAAGAAGAAGGTTGCTATGGCTGGGTAAGACATGAGTGTGGTAGTGTTCAACTAAGTTTCCTATATCTGCAAACATCAAATCCCCTTCAAGGTACACCTTTGAGTCCTGTAACAGAAACAAAAACATGTGTTAGCAGCATAGTAATTTCCACATAGGACATTCCCATTCCGACAGATAAAAAAACTGGATGCGAGGAATCCCGACATAATGGTAAAGGAGAAACACCAGAACGGCATTGACAATAGAGGTGTCAGTTCCAAGTGATTATTGTGTGAATCACATGGAGAGGCAGAAGATCCTGAAGTACCAAGAAATGCAGTCAGAGACCAAGAAAATGTGGCAGAAAGATACAGAAATATTTCCCAATGTATTGGGGGAGACAGGCTTGATAAAGAAGACTTTCCAAGCACATCTTGACAAACTACATGTTACGTCTAATGAACTCCAGGAGGAGGCTCTCTTTGGCAAGGTGCAAGTATTACACCGAGCATTAGCAGGTAATTTGAGAGACTGAGATCATATTCCACATACCCTGGCGTAGAAGTGAGGTTCATGACTGTCGTTGTATGTGCAAAACTAACCCATTTGGAGAAACTGCCCTGGGACAGTAATTTTATAAGACACTTAGGGAATATGCATTTTTATGTGCAAATTTGTGCCTATTTTATAAAGATAAGTATGCACGTACATTACTTTAAAAAATAGGGGTGCAAATAGTCAAAAATGTGGATCAAACTGAGGTGTGAGCACTTATACGTTTGGGTGTGCTAACACGCATATGCCCATATTTTGTAACATATGAACATACTTGCATGCTCTGCCCACACTCCATCCATATTCACGCCCACGCCATTGGCCATATGCATGTACTTACAGAAGTACACAAATAAAATCCCATTTATACATGTCAAGTCAATGAAAATCAGCGCTTTACACACCTAGATGGTATGTATAAAATAATCTCCATAGAGGGTAATTTTGTAAGATTTTTCTGCAGTTAGAGCATGTTTTACATGCAGAAAACTGCATTTATAAAACTGCATGTATGAATTCATGCATAAAATGCAAGTGTACATAAAGGGTAAAGCACATCACCAAAAGGCAAGCTTTAAGCACTCCCTAGAGCAGAATTGCGATGCACATGAGTACGTGCACACATTTACACCTGTGTTGGGATAGGTGCAAATCCGTGCAAAAATATTCACACTATAAGGGCTGGTTTTGGGTGCCTATAACCACCTATGTTGCCTTTATAAAATATGAATTAAACAAAAAAAACATGAAACACCTAAATCTTACATAATAATCTAAACAGATTGAGGAAATTATTTTATATAGTTGTGAGCATCAAGCAGCATAGCAAAAGCACTATTTTGGCTTTGTTGAATCTATGCTCTCTATCATTTGCCTCACAACGAATGATGGCGAGAATGTTTTTGCATTAGTTTCATATCACCAGCTGCAGTACATTTTCTCAAGTGCATTTAAGAAGAGCGTTAAGAACTCATTGCTGTTCAGTAAATATGAGAGCTTGTTTAAAAAATTGTCAGTGGAAGAAAATCAGCCCTTTATAATACAAACGAAACCCCCTCACAAACATCCTCCCCCACAGGTCTATTGGATCATGAGTGAAGTGGAATGGGTATGTGAATCCGTTTTTATTCTTTCAAATTATAAAGACTAGGGGCCACCCTGAAATTATTAAGCAGCACAATTGAAACAAATTTCACTCAGAGCACCATTATGCTGTAAAATTCATTGCCATATTGGGTCAGACCAAGGGTCCATCAAACTCAGCATCCTGTTTCCAACAGTGGCCAATCCAGGTCACAAGTACGGGGATTGGAGGAGTAGCCTAATAGTTAGTTAGAGCACTGGCTTGGGAACCAAGTGACCAGGGTTTGATTCCCATTAGCACGCCTTGTGGTCTTGGGCAAGTCACTTAAACCTCCATTGCCTCAGAAAAAATCTCAGTTATCAATGTCCCTATTTAATGTACTTTACCAAGTTTAAGTTACAATGTAAAGCGCTTTGACTAAATGATAAAGCGGTATAAAAAACAACAACCTGTTAAATAAATAAGTACCTAGCAGATTCCCAAAAGGTACACAGATTCCCAGCTGCTTGTCCTATGGGAAAGCAGTGGACTGCTCCAGTCCACTTTAATAATGGTTTATAGACTTTTCCTCCAGAAACTTGTCCAAACCTCTTAAATCCAACTAAACTAACAGCTTTTACTACAGCCTCTAGTAACAAGTTCCCAAGTTTGATTACGCATTGAGTGAAGAAGTATTTCTTCGATTAGTCTTAAATGTGCTACATTGTAAGAACCTTGCATTGTGTAAATGTAGTTTGGGTTGTTCTTCCCTAAGTGCATAACTTTGCACTTGTCCACATTAACTGTCATCTGCCATTTGGATGCCCAGTCTTCCACTTGGTCAAGGTTCTCTTGCAATTTTTACAATCCTCTTGTATTTTAACAACTTTGAATAATTTGATGTCACCTGCAAATTTGATCCCTCATTATTCCCATTTTCAGGTCATTTATAAAAATGTTAAAAAGCAGCGGGCCCATGCAGTTGGTTTTAAGTAAAATGTTCTGGAGTTTCTGAGGAAAAATCTATAAGCCATTATTAAGCAGATAGACTTGGGGGAAAACACGGCTTCTCCCTGGGGCTAAGCAGCATGGCATCTACCTGCTCTTTGGGATTCTGCCTAGTACTTGTTACCTGGATTGGCCATTGTTGAAGAAAGGATACTGGGTTTGGAAAACCTTTGGTTTGACCCAGTATGGTAATTCTTAAGTAACTTATACCTAATAAGGGTTCAAAGCCACTCAAATGTGTATGGATTAGGTATTTCCTATCTAACTTTCTGATAAATATTTGACTTTTTCTATCATACTTCATCCTTTTCCTCTTCTCTCTTACAGTAAGTACATTTTCAGTTCTTTAAACCTCTCTGGACAGAAATTGTGTAACAGGCCCTATATTTTAGTAACCTCTCTGGACTGCTTCTATCTTACGAATAACTTCATGAAGGAAGGACTTCTGGAAATGCGATTTCAAGATTTGATGGGGGGGGGGGGGGAGGAGACAATATTACCTCCGTTTTCCTGCTGGCAAAGCCATGCCTTATGCACCCAGTCACACTGTTAGCCTTCCTGCTGTTTTATTACGGTGACTGGCAACCTACTGATCAGTTGAGGTGACTGTGCCTAGATAACTTTGGCATTTGGTATTTGCTAGTTCCTGCCCTCCTAAGAACTTCAAAATGAAAACGAAGTGAAGCCTGATGTGTAGCCTCACGTATACATTAATCCTTAACTCATTTCATTTATTTGTATTTATCTGCTGCTCATCAACAAAATTACTGAGCAGGTTACAAGACATACACAATAAAAATCAGACAACATAGTAAAATACATATTATCATAGAAAAACATAACAGAACAATTATAAAATTAGGTGGCCATCCATGCTTTCTGAAATTGCAAATTATTTTTTTTTACTAAATAGACAGTGGAATTAAATTCCAGCTAACTGGGCAGGCCACAGAAAAAGCCCATGCTCTAATAGTTGCTTGACGCACAGGTGCCACTGAGGGAACATCTAATACATCAAATCAGCTTGAGTGAAGGTGTGAGATGGAATATAGGAAGTGTAAACAGCTCAGCATGCAATATCTGATAAACCATGCATAATATTAAAAACCATATGCCGCTTGATCTGTAACCAATGTAACATCACAAAATATGCAGAAGCATGATCCATTTTCCATAAATTAAATATAACCCGAACAATAGAATTTTGAATCGGCTTTAGAGCTTGTACCACAATGTGAAAATCATCAGCTGGCAGATATTATTTTAGGCCCCCTAATCATCCCGAGTTTATAAAAGCTAGCACGCACTACTCTGAGAACCTGGAAATACACGACTAAACCGGAATCCGAAATAACTCTGAGGTAACAAACCTTTTGAAGAGAAATTGCATCCATCCAAAAGGATGGTCAAAAGATCTCATTCTATAGGTGGATTAGTTATCACCATCACCTCCATTTTTTAACATCAGGCCATTTTGTGTCAAGCAGGAGGAAACAGTGATAAAATCCCTAAGTACAGGCAATTGCATGATGTTATCACCCACTAAAAAAGGCACAAATAATAAAATGTTATCAGCATAGATATATAACATGATCCCCTTTCTGAAGAAGTTGACTCAGTGGGATCAAATATGCATCAAATACTATAGAAGACAAGGAAGATCCCTTTTGGGACTCTCTTCCCAATAGGAAACAGATGAGATACTTCATCAGAAATCATTTCCTTCTGTGATTTATGCAACACGTAGGAAGAAAACCAGGACAATACCACTCCTCCCAACTCAAGCCAGCTAACATCCCCACTAAAACACCAGGCAGCACTGAGTCATAAGTTGTGGCAAGATCAATATATATAAAAAAATGCACTTCAGATGCTCTAACCCTTGCAGCAACTGATCCAAAAATGAAGTAAGGTTTAGCGACAATGTCCATGCCTGAACCCTGTTGCCAAGGGTCCAGGCATTGATTCTGTTCCAAGAAATCATCTAATTGCAGCTGGACTACCTGTTCCACCAATTTAGATGCTGGGCGGTAGTTCATACTTAAAATTTATGTGGGTTTTAAAATCAGTTACAAGTGACCTCAATGCTGAGTAAGTATCACCCTTTGTCTTTATGAGGAGATTTTTCTTCCATTGGGTCCTGAGAAAAATGTTTGTCTTCCATAGAGTTCTAAGATACAAATTGTAAAAATCACTAGTGCAGACCAAGGCCGAGACACTACAGAATGAAAGCATTGGTTGAAAGTGTAGATGGCATGGTCATAAATCAGGGATGGGCAAGTGGGGCATCTGCCCCAGGGCATGGAAAAAAATAATTGAAATGCAAATGCACATTGGCAGCAGATGAAGTGGAGAGGAGAATATTCCTGCTAAGTATCATGTTGACCCCTGCTTCCCTCTCCTTCACATTCTTGTTCTCTTTGCTAGTCTTTCCCCTCTTCCTTTACTCCAGGAAATGGGAGGATAGTGGCATGTTATGTTATTGCACATATAGACACTTCTGCCACATGGTTCCAGTCTCACAATATGAACCACAGTGGGGCCCTGTAGATCTTCTGCTGTTCTTAGGGGACATACCTTCTGCTGGATTACTACTACACAGAATGCTGCTGGATAATTTCAAGGGGAATGAACTTCAAGAATCTCATTTCTTCTTATCAGCTGTACAGCTATGTAAGTCAAGACGTAGGATTCTTATAGATTTAGAAAGTTATTAAGGAGTACAGGAGCAGCCTAGAGATTACAGCACTGGCTTGATAAGCAAGAGACCAGTGTTTGATTCCCACTAGTATTCCTTGTGGCCTTGGGCAAGTCACTTAACCCTCCATTGCCTAAGAAAGGCCTGGCAATCTACTTCTGGTCACACTGCCAAGAAAACCCAGGAGCTGCTGGGTCGCCAGGAGTCAGCACTGGTTTTTTAGCAGGATCTTTGTTTATTGTATTTTACTTCTGTTTTACCTTTGTTTTATTTTGTATCTTATGATTATTGTTCTTTTTCTATTAGAATTTTTAATCATGTTACAATAAATAAATAAATGCTAAAAAAAAGAAAAACAAGGAAAATTCCACAAACGCATTTATATAGTCCACATCAAGGGAAGGCAAAGCACTGTGAGAAATTGAAAAAAATAAATCCCAATTAACCCAATCTGCATACAATATTCCAGCAAGAAACCAGCATTTAC
The DNA here is from genome assembly GCA_033557465.1 of Ichthyophis bannanicus. Classification (NCBI taxonomy): domain Eukaryota; kingdom Metazoa; phylum Chordata; class Amphibia; order Gymnophiona; family Ichthyophiidae; genus Ichthyophis; species Ichthyophis bannanicus. The sequence goes on along the minus strand of CM066032.1, from coordinate 1,365,111,072 downwards.
TTCACAGATTTTCCCAAACAGAAAGTTCTCCAATTGTGATACATCTATAAAGGTATATTGTTTTCCAGAAAAAGTCATAATACATTTACAAGGAAACCTAAGGTAGAATGTAGTCCAAGAGCGAGGACTCTTGACTTCAGCTGCAAGAAAGTTCTGTGCTGTAGTTGTGTTGCCTGGCCCAAAAAGGGACAGATTTATTAGGAAAATATAGTTTCAATATAGAACTTTTTTCTTGTTCAGAATTCAAAGTACCCAATAAAGTTGCATGATTGGTTACAATATCCTGAGACATTTCCAATCCAAACTATCCTGGGGAACAATTCTAACGAAGCCCTCCCCTTCCCCATTTCCTTGCTTATGTGTTTGTTTTTATGTAATCACCCAGAAACTCTGGGATGGGTGGGTATACATTTAATGAATGACTGATAAGATTATTTTCATTTCATTTCAATGTGCAAGTCATTGTAAACATAAGATATGCCACACTGGGTCAGACCAAAGGTCCATCAAGCTGTCTATGCCCTTTAGGTCCACTGCCGACTCCCGACTCCGATCCTTTCACCTTGCTGCTCCTTATGCCTGGAACAAATGACTTGAGTCTGTACGTCAGGCTTCATCCCTGCCCCTTTTCAAATCTATGCTAAAAGCTCACCTCTTTAAGCCTGCTTTTGATTCCTGATCCCTTGCTTTCTTTGCGTCTTCTTATCCTTCCTTAGTCTCATCTTTTGTCTTATCTGTCTTGATTAGATTGTAAGCTCTGAGGAGCAGGGACTGTCTTTATATGTGTCTGTACAGCACTGCGTATGTCTTGTAGTGCTCTATAAATAATTAATAGTAGTAGTAGTAATTGAATCCAGTTTCCAACCTGTCAGGTCACAAGTACCTGTCAGGTTCCCAAAAGGTAGACCGATTCAATGCTGCTTATCCCTAAAGGAGCTTGCTGTTTTTGGAAATACTGCCCAAATTGTTCTGCTGTTGGAATCTCACCACACATGTAAGCTTTGAAAATTATATTGGTTACCTTGAAATAGAGCACAAATGAACTACAGGACAAGCAGTCATTGCTTTTGGTTTAGAATTTATACTGACCTGTTCAAAAATTCTGTAGTTTCGAACCTTGTCTGAGGATGTGTCCCATACAACTAATACCTGTACAAAAACACATGGTACAGCATTAAATTCAAGAGTTTATATTCATTGCAAGCAACTAATTTACATTAGGGACAATTTAGGGTCTCAAACATGGTGCTGTGTACTACCAGATGGAAGGACCAAAATTTGATTCTTGACACAGGTCTTCTACTTCCTGACTCAGCTGGGATAGAGGATGCTGCAGAGTCCCTTTGAATGGGAGGGAAAGGAATCATAGTCCTGCTGCAATGGAAGGAGCTCTGGGTGCATGGTCTTGCTATTGTAATGAATGGGCTAAAAGGTTGGGAGAAGATACAAAATAAGGTGAAAAATCCCAAAGTAGTTGTGAATGAGGATTCACAGCCCCAAACCCTGGCCTGATTCCAACTAAGGTCACCATCTACTAAAGTGCTCAAAGGTTTTGTACTTATGCATTCCGAGGCACGAATAGTGGGGATGATTCAGATGGGGGTGGGAAAGGGGCGGATCGGGGGCGGCATTAGGGCGGGCAGTGGACGGTCATCGGCCCCGGATGTACAGCGTTGATTCCAATGTCGACCCTGTACATCCGGGGCCGGTGGCTTGAACGGGGAATTTATTCCACCTCTGAGGTGGAATAAAGTTCCCCTAGTTGGGAGGAACAGGCAGGCCCAGGACTGGTAACAGGAGGCAGAGGACATTCCCCACAGCCTGACCCTGGCCTTGGGAGACCAGATTGGAGGATTGAGCTGTGAGGAATGTATCATTTTGTCCGGTGGCCAGAGATCGCAGCTTTTGAATGGCTCCATTGAAAAACCCTGACTGAGCTTGCCAGGCAAGGCCTGTACGTTCAGGCTGGACTGAATTGGGGTCCCAGCCTGCACGTACAGGCCTGGATGTGATTCTGATCCCGCAGGGCTAGACGTGCCCCACGGGATCAGAATCCCAGATAACTTTGTGACATAGCTAAAAGACAGCAAAAATAGCAAAATACATCATAGGACTGCAACTCCAAGGGGAGGAGGGAGGGTTGTGAGCACTGTTCCCTCTAAGCTGTGCGTGTGTGCGCGCGCACACACCTCACCGAGCGAGCGCACATACTTTACAACAGAGCGCACAAAAATTACGGTTCTGATTATGATAGAAAAAAACACAGATGTCTTAAAATTTAAAAGTTGTGATTGTAATTGCTAGAAATTTTCCGCTTCATTTAGTAATTGTCTATTTTCATTTAATTTGATTAAAATCAATGTGTACATACTATATTCTGACGTGTAGTCAAATTTTAAAGTATATAACTCCGAGTGTCGTTATGTGGCGCACAAAAATTTAACCTTCCTTCAGAAGCTGCACAGCTGATATTTTATGCGCAAAGAGCCTACAGAAAATTAGAGGGAACATTGGTTGTGAGGACTGATTCTTGCTGCTCCTGGAGAACACCTGTTACAGGTGAGTAACTACTCTTTCTCCAGGACCAAGCAGGAAGTCAGTCCTCACATATGGGACTCCCTAGCTTAGGGCTACCAGAGGCCCCAAACTGAAAAATGAGCTCCCTCTAGAGCCTCAGCATGCAAGAACAGAATCTTCTCTGATAACGCCCCTGACAGGTAGCCCAACACCAGGGCCGGAGGGTAGGAGTTGCCTAGACCCCAAAGAGATTATGGAGTACCGCTTGCTCGAAAGCACTGTCCCTGCAGGACTCCCTCTCAAGGCAGTAATGGGCCGCAAAAGTCTGGCTTGAAGACCAAGTAGTGGCCCGGCAGATGTCTACCAATGGAACAGAGCGGAGATGAGCCACTGACGCAGCCTTCGCCCTGACACGCCGTAACTCGACCCTGCAACGAGAGGCCGGCTGTCCTGTAAGCCCAGGCGATGCGGTCAGCTACCCATATGGACAAAGTACGCTTGGAGACAGCCAGCCACAACTTATTGGGGTCATAAGAGACGAAGAGCTGAACTGCCCTCCAGTGCTCCCGCGTACGGTCAAGGTAGAAGGACAACGCCCTCCTACAGTCCAGGGTATGCAAGACCATCTCAGCCCGGCTAGCATGAGGCCTGGGAAAAAAAGTCGGAAGAACCACCTCCTGATTGAGGTGGAAGGAGGAGACAACCTTTGGGAGGAACTTAGGGTGAGTCCGTAAGACTACCCTGTTCCTATAGAACCTAGTATAAGGTGCCTCTGAGACTAGGGCCTGAAGCTCACTCACTCACCTAGCTGAGGTAAAGGCTACCAGAAACAGCGTTTTCCAGGACAGAAAACGCAGAGGGCAAGTAGCCATAGGTTCAAATGGTGGGCAAGTAAGCCGTTACAAGACCACATTTAATTCCCAGTCAGGGGCAGGTGGACGCACTGGAGGCTTAAGCAAAAGCAGGCCTCTGAGGAAGCGAGCCACCAAAGGATGGCTGGAGAGAGACTGACCCTCCACCTGCGAGTGGTGTGCGGAAAGAGCACTAAGATGAACTCTAACAGAACTGGATTTAAGGTCTAGGTTGGACAGGTGAAGCAAATACTGCAGCACCACCGGTACCAGGCATGAGAAGGGATTCTCATTGTGTTGAGTACACCAGGAAGAGAATCTACGCCACTTAAGGGCATAAGACTTTCTGGTGGACTGCCTCCTAGAGGCCAAGACTACATCCTCCACTTCCCTAGGCAGTAGTAAAGGCACTAGGACTACCCTTTCAGCAGCCAGGCCATCAAATTGAGGGACTGGAGATTGGGGTGCAAGAGAGATCCCTGCTCCTGAGACAGGAGATCGGGTTGCATCCCCAGAGGAAGAGGAGTGTCCACCGCTAGTTGTAACAGTAGTGGGAACCAGGGTTGCCTTGGCCACCTGGGGGCCACCAGAATCACTGAGGCCTTGTCCCAGATCACCTTGAATAGTGTCTTGGACACTAGAGGCATGGGAGGAAACGCATATAGGAGGCCTGTAGACCATGGAATGAGAAACGCATCCGCTGCTACTCTGAGAGGATGCGGATGTCTGGAGCAGAACCTGGGAAGTTGACGGTTCAGAGGACTGGCAAAGAGATCTATGGTTGGAAGACCCCATCTCAGGAAGATCTGTTGAACTACTAAAGGGTTCAACTGCCATTCGTGCGGCTGCAGAATCCTGCTCAATCTGTCCGCCAGGTAATTCTCCTGACCTGGGAGGTAGACTGCTTTGAGAAGAATGCCATGATTGACTGCCCAGGAGCACTGCTTCTGCGCTTCCTGACATAGAAGGCAGGACCCTGTGCCCCCTTGTTTGTTCACATAGAACATAGCCACTTGATTGTCTGTCTGAACTAAGATGGACTGGTGAGAGATGAGATGAGAGAAAGTTCTCAAGGCTAAGTGGATAGCTCTCAGTTCTAAGAGATTGATCTGCTGTGCGGCCTCCCAAGGAGTCCACAGGCCTTGAGTACATGCCCCTTGGCAATGTGCACCCCAACCTTGTAGAGAAGCATCAGTTGTCAGCACCTGAGAGTGTGGAGGTGCCTGAAAAGGCACCCCTTGTACTAGATTCGGAAGATGAAGCCACCATTGCAAAGAAGACTGTAGTAGGCTGGACACCCTCACTGTGTCCGTGAGGCTTCCTGTGGCTTGGTGCCACTGAGTCCTGAGGCCCCACTGAGCTGGTCTCATGTGTAGATGGGCATTTGGAGTCACATGGACCATGGATGCCATGTGGCCTAAGAGCTTCAGGAATTGTCTGGCGGAGACCAGAGAATTGCTCTGGAATAGCCTGGCTAGAGCCATCAATCTGTGGGCCCTGTCCACTGGTAGAAAGGCCTTTGCCTGAAAGGTGTCCAGTCAAGCTCCTATGAACTCCATGTTCTGGGAGGGATGCAAACTGGACTTTGCGAAGTTTATGACAAACCCCAGGTGCTGAAGCAGAGCGACAGTGCAAAGGGTGGCTTGATTGGCCTCTTGCGGGGACTGACCCCTGATGAGCTAATCGTCCAGATATGGAAAGACAAAGAGGCCCTGAACCCTGAGGTAGGCCGCCACCACCGCCAGGCACTTGGTGAATACCCTGGGGGCGGATGTAAGGCCAAAAGGCAGTACTCTGTACTGATAATGGTCCCTCCCACTACAAATCTGAGATATTGTCTGTGGTCTGGATGAATAAGGATGTGAGTATAAGCATCCTTTAGATCTAAGGAGCATAGCCAATCTCCCTGCTGGAGGTAGGGCAGCAGGATTCCAAGGGTAAGCATCTTGAACTTTTCCCTCTCCAGGAACTTGTTCAGGTTTCGCAAGTCTAGGATGGGTCTGAGGCCTCCTGTTCTCTTTGGTACCAGGAAGTACCTGGAATAGAAGCCGTGACATCTCAGGTGGTGGGGCACCGGTTCCACTGCCTGTTCCTTTAGAAAACCTGCCAACTCCTGCAGGAGTAAGTCCCTGTGCAGAGGGAGTCTGGGAGGCTCCCCTGGAAAATAGGAGGGGGGTACCTGGTGGAAGTGGAGGAGATAGCCCTTCTGGACTATACTTAGAACCCAGGTATCCCTTGTGACGGCTGACCACCCGTGGGCGAACAGGACCAGCCTGCCTCCAGTGCTGATGGGAGCCAGCTGAGGAGGAGAGGCTATGCCAATGCAGTCAAAATCCCTCTCCCTGCTGAGCAGGAGCCGGAGTAGGAGGCATTGGGGCCTTCTGCCTACGGGGCCCATGACCCTGCCCCTTGGCCTGCTGACCCTGTTGGGGAGCTACAGAGGCCTAATAATGAGGGTACTGTTTATAGGCAGATGACTTCCTCGGGTAAAAGGTCTTTTTCCCCCGAGCCCTTCTTCTTCTGAGAAGGGAAAGAAGTTTTTCTGGACAGCCTTGTCTGGGTAAGAGTCTCGGTCTTGTGTTCTGCAGCCTTGTCAGCCATGGGCTTGCCAAAGAAGTTTTCACCTCGGCAGGGGACATCACCAACTTGTCCTGCACCCATGGCTCGAGGTCTGATGACTGTAGCCAAGCCTGACGGCGTGCACCGATGCCGGCCGCGGCTACTCGGGCCGAAGCCTCAAAGCCATCATAGGCTGCTTGAGATATAAATTTCAAGCACTCACGAATACCCGAGGACAGAGCATTGAACCTCTTCAAAGGTTCCTCGGAGAGACCAGCAGAGAACCCGGCAATCTCCTTCGCAAGGTCTCGAAGGTACATGCCCATGTACAGCTGGTAGGTCTGGACACGGCAAGCAAGCATAGTGCCCTGGAAGCACTTCTTACCAAGGGCATCCAGGTTCTGGGCCTCCCGGCTGGGAGGCACCAAGGAGTGCATCTTCTGACTCTTCAGATGATGCATGGCCGATTCCACAACCATGGAGTGGTGCGGTAATTATGCATTTTGGAACCCGGGGCTCTTGCGGACTCGATAGATGAAATCGACCCGCTTGCTCAAAACCGGCGTCGAGGCAAGCGCCTCCCACATGCGGAAGAGCAACCGTTCCAGCATCGGAGGAACCGGAACAGTAAAGGCCTTCTTCGGAGGAGAGTCATACTGTAGGGCCTCGAGCTCCTCGGCTCGAGGCTCCTCCTCGGGATCCGTGGGGAATGCCAAAGCCTTGGCCATGTCCCGCATGAAATCCAAGAACCGGGTATCCTCCGGGGGGGGGGGGGGGGACCTTCTCTGAGGCTCGAACTCGGGCGAGTCCGACGGAACGCACCATGTCCGAAAGGTGTCGGGCGACTCCTCATCCTCTGTCTCCCAGCCGGACTCCTCGGAGGAGGAATCGAGTGGCTCCGGTCGGGCAGGCATCGATGCCATCCGCCCTGACGCAGAGGGTATCGGCATCGACAACTTCGGTCCCGAACGGGAGGCCGAGGGGGACCTTGGCCGAGGATCGATTTGAGCTCGCATGGACTCGAGGATCGGCTCGGCCTCCGGGGTCGACTTGGACGTCGATGTCCCGGTGGTCGGGGCAGATGCACCGGTGAGACCGGCGATCAGTGCCCACTGCTGTTCCAGAAGGCAGCCAAGCTGCTCTCCAAGGCCGTCAACCTGAGTCCGAGCTCAGGAGACTCAGCAGCCCCCCGACTCAGGCCCGGCAGCGCCGGCTCCCCTGGAGGTGAGTCCACGAGGACTACAGTACTCACGTGACCCTGGGACTCCATCTCCACACGAGGTTGTTTTGCAGGCCTCTCCGACTCCGAAGACCCGGGACGGCACTTGGGGCTATGCGTCTTGGCCCTCGAGGAGCCAAGTGCGTCCACCGATGCCGCCCTCATGGTTTTTTTCGTCTTACGATGCTCCCGCGAGGGAGACCCCCTTTCAGAGGAGACTCGACGCTGCTCGGGGCCAGAGTACCGAGATGTTGAGCCTCTGACGAGGTCCGGGCCCAACCGGACGCGGAGTCAGAGAAGATTCTTTCCTTTTGGTGCTGCCGACTCCGTAACGCCTTAGAGGACATTTTCCCACATGGACCACAGATCATCGGGTCCGAGGCACCGGAGGCAGCAGTCATGTGTGTCGGTGAGAGACATAAGTTTCTTGCACCGATCACACTTTTTAAACCCGCTGACAGCCATCGGGGGAAAAAGGGCCCCTGCAAGGTCAAAAGACAGGGCTGCCAGTAAAAAAAGAAAAAATGGCGCAAACGCTAGTCACTAAGGACAAAAACCGAAAAAGAGATCCGGGCTCAATACCGACGTATCGGGCCTAGGCGGGAAAGGGAAACCGGCGTCGAACCAAAGAAAAAAACAGCTTAATGCAGAGAAAATCAACTTCTTTCTCGGGTGAAACGAATATACATCCGTCGGGCTCCGCAGAAAAAAGAAGACTGAGCAAGATGACACCCTTGGGCAGGAAGGGGACCGCGCATGCGCGCTGCATTCCCAAAGGCTTTCTATGAAAGCTGGGGAAATGCTCCGCATGGGGGCTCCGTCGGTGCCGACGTCACCCATATGTGAGGACTGACTTCCTGCTTGGTCCTGGAGAAATGATGACTTATTGTGTATGTATTTTGTTACCCGCCTCGGCGACTGAGCGGGATATAAATCTTTTAAAATAAATAAAGTCAGTCAGTCAATCCTCGGACTGAGCCTTGTGCCAGATCTCCGACAGCTCAGAGAAGCTTTGTTGCTTCACTGAGCATGTGTACCTGCTTCCTGCCTGCCTGTGCCTGGAGAATCAGTTTTTTCTTTTACCGTGCTACAGCCTGCATGGATCTCCCTTCATCTTCACTTTTACCTGCTTTTTCTTCAGTTTTTTGCCTCTTCCTTAGCTCTCTTCTCACACCGAATCACTTCTGCCATTTTTTCTTCACCACACCAAATTGAAACGCAAAAAAAAAAAGTTAAACTTCCTCCCAGAGTTAAACGTGTCTACCTTCCTCCTCACTGCATGACCACGGGGAAGTGTTTTTTTGAGCCATGGCCTCTCTCCTCAGCGTTCATCAAGTTAAAAAAAAGTGTCTGCTTCCTCCTCTGTCCCTCCGGGGGACATGCCTATGTCAGGTCAGAAGGCTAAGACCAAGCATAATCATCAGATTCCATCACAATCATCAGGTAAGCATCATACAACGTGTAAACCCCTGCCCTCTACACCTGATAGCCTTCCGCCCCCATCTTGGGAGGCCCCACAGCCCTCTCAGTCTTTCCTCTCTCTCCTGCAAAAGTTTTTTCAGGATAGTTTCACTCTTCTGCAGGCCTCCCTCATGGCCTTGATACGTGCCCTAGCGTACCCTCAGATCCCCACTCAGGAGGTCTCGGGCTCCAATCCACTCATGGACTGGTGCAAGCCATCGCCCCTCAATGACGACATTCATTCACTACTGTCTTACCCTTGGGAGCCATGTGAGTCCTATGTAGAGGACACGGTTACGGTCTCCCCTAACTGGAACCCTCAGGATGATCCTCCCGAGGACTTTTCCTATCTGAAGTTCCTCTAAAAACCCTCCTGGGCTCTGGCTCTCAGTGACTCGCAGACCCCAACCAACAAATGGGATTTTCACTGTATTTTGAAAGCTTGTAGTTCTCCCAAGGAAGTCCCTGCACTCCCTGTCCCTCAGATCCTTCAGGATCTTCAATCTTCCATCTTTGGGCAGTGCTGTGTCCCGATGCATTGACATTAAGTACAAGGTCCTGCCAGCTCCAGGATTCCATCACCCTCATCAGGCAGTTGTCTCGGAGGCAGTCCTTAAGAAATCCAGCACTAAGCGACCGTCCCAGACACCTCCAGGGAAGGAAGGAACAGCAGACCCTAGATGTTGTGGGGTGTAAATACCAGAATAGTACTCTAGCCATGTGCTTACCTGACTCACCAGCTACATATTCTGCACTATCATCATAACCTTCTGCAGCCGGATGATCCCTCCTCGGCGGATCCAGCTCTTTTGGCTGCAGACTTACATGAATCCCTCTACCACATTATTTATGCCATGTATGACATTTGCGACTCTGTGGCCTGGTTCTCAGCTACGGCTATTTCAGCCAGATTGTCTGCGTGGCTTTACATGTCTGGATTCCGTGAGGACCTTCATGACCGCCTGCCGACACCCCTTGTCAGGGTGACAATTTCTAAAAACATAAGATATGCCATACTGGGTCAGACCAAGGTCCATCAAGCCCAGTATTCTGTTTCCAACAGTGGCCTATCTAGGTCATATGTACCTAGCAGTTTCCCCAAGGGACACAGGTTCCACAATGCTTGTCTTGGTTGAAGCATTGATATCCTGGGTCTCTTCTTAATAATGGTTTATGGACCTTTCCTCCAGGAACTTGTCCAAACCTTTTTTAAACCCAGCTACACTAACAGCCTTTACTACATCCTTCGGTAACAAATTCCAGAGTTTGATTACACGTTGAGTGAAAAAATATTTTCTTTTATTAGTCTTAAATAGTTTACCCTGTAGCTTCATTGCATGTCCACTAGTCCTTCTATATTCTGATAAGGTAAACAATCGATCTACGTTTACCCGTTCCACTCCGTTCATTAATTTATAGACTTCTATCATATCTCCCCTCAGCCGTCTCTTTTCCAGGTTAAAGAGCCCTAACCTTTTTAGCCTTTCTTCATAGGAGTATCCTTCCATCCCCTTTACCATTTTGGTGGCTCTTCTCTGAACCTTTTCTAAAATCGCTATATCCTTTTTAAGATACGGCGACCAGAATTGCACACAATATTCAAGGTGCGGTCTCACCATGGAACGATATAGAGGCATTATAATATCTTTTGTTTTATTTTCCATTCCTTTCCTTATCATACCTAGCATTCTATTTGCTCTCTTGGCTGCCGCTGCACACTGGGCCGAGGGTTTTAACATGGTATCCACAATGACGCCTAAATCTTTTTCCTGGGTGGTGGTTCCTAATGTGGAACCTTGCATCGTGTAACCATAGTTTGGGCTGTTCTTCCCTAGGTGCATAACCTTGCACTTGTCCACATTAAATTTCATCTGTCATTTTGATGCCCAGTCTTCCAATTTATCAAGATCCTCTTGCAATTTTCCACAATCCTCTTGGGTTTTAACAACTTTAAATAGTTTTGTGTCACCTGTAAATTTGATAACTTCACTCGTTATTCCACTTTCCAGGTCATTTATGAATATGTCAAAAAGCAGCGGACCCAGCACAGATCCCTGGGGTATACCACTATTCACCTTTCTCCATTGGGAAAATTGGCCATTTAGCCCTACCCTCTGCTTTCTATCTTTTAACCAGTTCCTGACTTTTTAGTTTTGCCAAAAGTCTCTCATGAGGGACCTTGTCAAAGGCTTTCTGAAAGTCCAGATACACAATATCAATCGACTCACCTTTGTCCACCTGATTATTCACTCCTTCAAAAAAACATAACAGATTAATAAGACAAGATCTTCCTTGTCTAAAGCCATGTTGGCTGTCTCCCATTAGGTCATGACTATCTACATGCTGAGTAATTTTATTCTTTATGATGGTTTCTACCATTTTTCCCGGCACTGATGTCAGGCTCACCGGTCTGCAGTTACCCGGATCACCCCTGGAACCCTTTTTAAAAATTGGTGTTACATTGGCGATCCTCCAATCTTCAGGTATTAAAGATGATTTTAATGATAGTTCACAGATTACTAATAGCAGGTCTGCTATCTCATATTTCAGTTCTTTCAACACCCTTGGATGTATACCATCCGACCCAGGTGATTTGCTACTCTTCAGTTTATCTAATAGTTGTAATACATCTTCCCGATGTATCGATATTTCCTTCAATTCTTCTGCACCTTTAAATACCACTTCAGTCATGGGTAACATCCCTACATCTTCCTCAGTAAAGACTGAAGCAAAGAATTCATTCAGTCTCTCTGCTATCACCTTGTCGCCTCTTATTGCTCCTTTAACCCCTTTATCATCTAATGGACCAACTGACTCTCTCACAGGTTTTTTGCTACGAATGTACTTGAAAAGGTCTTTACTTCGCGTTTTTGCTTACGCAGCAAGCTTCTTCTCAAATTCTCCCTTTGCCTGCCTTATTAATGCCTTGCATTTGACTTGCCAGTGCTTGTGCTGTTTCCAGGTTTCATCGTTTGGCTCTTTTTTCCATTTCCTGAAAGATGCTTTTTTGGCAACAGCCTCTCTGACCTCACCTTTAAACCATGCTAGCAGTTTTTTGGACTTCCTTCCACTTTTCTTAAAGCATGGAATACAGCTGGTCTGGGCTTCCAAGATAGTATTTTTCAACAACAGCCAAGCCTGATGTACGTCTTTAACCTTTGCAACTGTTCCTTTTAGTTTTTTCTTAACTGTTTTCCTCATTTGATCATAGTCTCCCTTTCGAAAGTTAAAAGGTAGTACTGTGGATTTCCTTACTATCCCTCCTCCACTAATTAAATCAAAGGCGATCTTGCTATGATCACTATTGCCAAGTGGCCCCAACAACCTTATCTCTTGCACTAGATCTGGTGTTCCACTAAGGACTAGGTCTAATATGGCTTCCCCTCTGGTCGGTTCATGAACCAGCTGCTCCAAGAAGCAGTCATTTATTTCATCTAGGAACTTTATCTCCCTAGCATGTCCTGACGTGACACTGACCCAGTCGATACTGGGGTAGTTGAAATCACCCATTATTATTACTGCGCTGTAACTTTTGTTAGCTTCCTTGATTTCTTTGAGCATTTCATCATCCATTTGGTCATTCTGGCCAGGCGCTCGATAGTACACCCCCACTGCCTTTGCCTTCCCCCTTTTACATGGAATTTCAATCCATATAGATTCTACAGCAGATTTCGTTTCCTGCAAAACTTTAATCCTTTCTGACTCAATGCCCTCTCTAACATATAGAGCAACCCCTCCACCAATTTGATCAGCTCTATCATTACGATATAGTTTGTACCCAGGTATCACAGTGTCCCACTGGTTGTCCTCCTTCCACCATGTCTCTGATATTCCAATCATATCTAACCTTTCATTTAGTGCTATATATTCTAACTCTCCCATCTTATTTTTTATACTTCTAGCATTTGCATACAAGCATTTTAGAGAATGTATTTTATTGATATTAATTTGGCTATTGTTAGACATGGGTAATTTGGGATCTTTAAGCTCTGTCTGCTCCATACTTGAGGGCATTTGGGCTACTTTACTCTTTTTTTGTGGAACCTCTCTGCTTTTGGTAGTATCCTTCAAAGATACATTCTTCCGAACCATCCGCTCTTGGGCGACTGTCGGCTTTCCCCTAATATCTAGTTTAAAAGCTGCTCTATCTCCTTTTTAAAGGTTAATGCCAGCAGCCTTGTTCCATCCCGGTTAAGGTGAAGCCCATCCCTTCGGAAGAGCCCCTCCTTTCCCCAGAATGTTCCCCAGTTCCTAACAAATCCAAAACCCTCATCTCTGCACCACTGTCTTCCACGCATTGAGACTCCGGAGCTCTGCCTGCCTTTTGGGTCCTGCGCATGGAACAGGAAGCATTTCAGAGAATGCTACCCTGGAAGTTCTGGATTTCAACTTCCTACTTAAAAGCCTAAATTTAGCCTCCAGAACCTCCCTACCTTTGGCTCCAAGGTTCAGGAAGCGGTCTCAGAGGTCAAGGACCACTCCACCACTGTCCAAGAGCTCTCTGCTCAGCCGGCGGAGGCATTTTCTCTACCCGCCGCTTTTCTCTGCCATCTTATCGCTGCCCTTTCCACTATAATTACTTCCAACAATTCTACCTGCGGCATCGCTACCAGCCATACGTAAGGCAGCCCCTCCTCATACCCAGAGCCAGTCATACATTCAGTTTGGTCGCCCTTGGGAGAGGAAACCCAAGGCACTCTCGCAGACTACCCTGCACAAACCCTCCCTGTGTTGACTACCTGCGGGTAGGGGGATGCATCCAGCACTTCACAGAGGCATGGCAATCCATCACCACGGACCGCTGGGTTCTCTCTATCATTCAGTCAGGGTTCAAGCTTCACTTTGATGCACTACCACCTCCTTGGCCCCCGGCTCCATCCAGCCTTTCCCTGAGGCAGCATGCGCCCCAAATGAGACAGGAGATATCTCAGCTCCTCCTCAACCATGCCATCAAGCTTGTCCCGCTTCCTGAGAGGGGTCATGAGTTTTACTCCTGTTTTTTCCCTAATCCCCAAGAAATCCAGGGGCCTTCAGTGAATCCTCTATCTCAGTTATCTCAATCTTTTCATCAAGTGGGAAAAGTTCAAAATGGATGTTTTAAGAACAATTATTTCCCTACTCAGTCCTCTGGATTGGCTTGTCTCTCCGATTCTAAACGATGCCTATACCCATATCCCCATCCACCCTCATCACTGGAAGTTCCTTCACTTCACCTTCTTTGATCACCACTATCAGTACAAAGTTCTTCTTTTCGGGCTTTCCTCTGCCCCTCGCGTTTTCACCAAGTATCTTGTGGTTGTGGCAGCTTACCTTTTTTTTTTTTTTTTACATTCTCTTATATACCGCACTATTCTGCATCAGTGCAGTTTACATTGAACAAACTGAAATTACATTGAACAGGGCATTATAACTTGGAGATAACTATTTTACAGGGAACATGGGCTATGGAGGGTTAAGTGGCTTGCCCAAGACCACAAGGAGCACCTGTGGGACTAGAAACCCCAGTCCTTCAGGCCCAAGGTTGCTGTCCTCTAGTGGGATTTGAACCCCCCGACCTTCCGGCCTGAAGTACCTTGCCCCAACCACTAGGCCACTCCTCCACTCCTTTGGCGTCAGGGCCATATTTACTCCATCTGGCTAATCAAAGATGCCTCCCAAGACACAGCAGTTCGGGCTGTGCAATACACCGCCAATACTCTGCAGACCCTCAGCTTCACCCTGAACACAGAGAGGTCCAAGCCCATCCCTCGGCAACACCTGGATTTCATCGGGGTGCATCTAGACACTCTGAAAGCCAAAGCTTTCCTTCCTGACCAGAGGGCTCAAGCCTTGGGGTCCTTCAGAAGCACTCATGCCATATGGCAGTCAGCGCTGGCCCACATGCTCCTATGTTTACTGGGGCACATGGCCACGTCTGTACATGTAGTACCTCTCGCCTGGCTGCACATGTGCTCCCTGTAATGGCATCTTTGACTCAACTGGTGCCAATGCACCCATCCTCTCTGGGCCAGGATTTCCCTTGAAGGCCCACAGCGAGCAGCCCTTCTCGACAGCCTCAGGTGGTGGATGATTCCAGCTAACCTCTTGGTGAGGTGACCCTTCCAGATGCTGCCTCACCACACTGTCATCACCACTGATACATCCACATATGGCTGGGGAGCCCATCTGCTCAGTCTTTCCAAACAGGGCACATGGTCTCCTCAGGAACAATCCTTGCATATCAACGTGCTTGAACTCCGTAGCAGTCTAACATGTCCGGGTGCATCACAAGACTGTCCTGGTGTGCACCAACAACCAAGTTTCCATGTTCCAAATCAATGAGCAGTGTGGTACAGGTTTGTTTCGACTCTGTCGCGAGGCCATGTGACTCTGGACTTTTTCCCTTTCCATAGATACTACATTGCCTACCTTCCAGGGACTCAAAACCAGCTAGCCAACAAATTGAGCTGCCAGCTGGACCCACACAAGTGGTCCTTTGATCCTGCTGTCCTTCAGAAATCTTTGCTCGTTGGAAGAAGCCAGAGGTGGACCTCTTCACTTCCGCTGACAATGCCAAGTGTCCCATCTTCTGCTCCATCCGACCATGCCTGCAGAGACGAGCGCCTGATGCCTTTGCACTGTTCTGCTTTCACAGACTTCTGTATGCGTTTCCTCCGTTCCTGCTCATCAGGCAGGTCCTGCTCAAGATCAAGCAAGACAAAGCCTCGGTCATTCTGATAGCTCCACAATGGCCCCGCCAGCTGTGGTTTCCCCATCTGTTGGTGCTGCTACAGGATTTTCCCATAGCCCTGGAGACTCAGCCGGGCCTGTTTACTCAGCATCATGTCTTCTGCATCCCTACCTTCAGTCCCTATCCCTCATGGCATGGCGGTTTCAGGGCACCAAGCGTTGATTTCTTCACTACCACAGGATGCGCTTTCTATTCTTGCTGCCTCTCAAAGACCATTTACATAGCGGTTGTATCTCCCGTTTTGCACATTGGGCTACATCGAATGGCCACGATCCTATTCATGGCTCTGTGGGCCAGCTCTTGTTTTATCTCCTTCACCTGTCGCACTCAGACATACCGACTAATTCAGTACATTTTCGCCTTTTGGCTATTGCTGCATCTCATGTCCCTATCGACAGGAACCCCATCTCAGTGTATCCAGTCGTATCCCAATTCATGAGAAGTCTCATGAACACCATTCCTCCTATCAGACCACCTACACTGGCCTGGGATCTTAATGTTGTTTTATTTCAGTTGATGCAGCTACCATTTGAGCCTCTCCTATCCACTTAGCTCCACCTCACCTGAAAAACAGTCTTCCTCTTCACCATTACTTCGGCCAGATGGCTAGGGGAACTTCAAGCACTGGTGCATTATATCCTCCATATATACAATTTTTCCATGAGAAAGTTGTCCTCTGGAACCAACCAAAGTTTCTTCTGATGGTGGTCTTTGACTTTCACATCAACCAACCCACTGTGCTTCCTGCCTTCTTTCCAAATGACCCTGCTGGCTTCTCCTGAGGAAAGGTTGCATACTTTGGACTGCAGAAGGGCTCTTCTCTACTATCTGCATTGTAATGAACCTCTTCACAAGTCGTCCCAGTTGTTCTTGACCTTCAATCCTAATAACTTTGGACATCCGGCAGTGAAGCCTACCATATCTTCATGGATTGTGAACTGGACTGTCTTCTGCTATGAGCAAGCTGCTCTTCCTCCTCTTGGGCATGTCGCCCCTCACAAACTCAGGGCTACAGCCACTTCCATTGCCAGTTTGGCTTCTGTCTCGACTCAGGACATCTGCAGGGCAGCTACCTGGTCGTCCATCCACACCTTCACTAAACACTACAGTTTGGATCACTCATCCATGATAGATTTTGCCTTTGGCCAGGCTATCCTCCAGAATCTATTTTCTACCTGATTTCTCTCCTCCACCCGAGATATATTGGGGGCTGCCCTTATTACGAAGACGTCTACAACAAACAAGAGTACATGACAAGGTGGCCTCCAGCTCTGGATTCACCTTTCAGTGTACCTGCATCCCCCTGTTGGTCTCTGGAGAAAGCATAGTTGCTAATATGTAACGGGGCTTCTCCATAGACAGCAGGGGTATGTAGCTACACTCTCCTGCCTGCCTTCCCCATAACACCAAAAAAAAAAAGAAAAAAAAGGAACTAGCTACAACTGTTCACAGCACCTCTGTGGCACCCCTTCTCTCAAGACTTCTATCTCTTCTCTGCTCTGGTATGAACTGATTCTCTGGGCACAGGCAGGCGGGAAGCAGGCATGCATGCTCAATGAAGTAACAAAGCTTCTCTGAGCTGCAGGAGGTCCGACACAAGGCTCAGTCTGGGAACTTCATCTTTTAATGTAGCTGCATATCCCTTCTGTCTATGGAAAACTCCCATTACAGGTATGCAACTACGCTCTCTTGATAGGTTCATGTGTTACTTTCGAGGCCCTTTTACTAATGCTTAGGGTTCACTATCTGCCACCAGTGCAGCAGCAAATACTGCATGCTGTTTGCCCATTAGCACATGCTAAGTGTTAGTCAAAGGGCCTTTAGTCTGTCCACTCGCACACCACTAAATATCAAACATGCCAGAAGAACTCTACAAGATGGTGACAGCTCCCTCTAAGTAGATAAAGAAGGGATGCTATACATTGTAATGGATAGCTCAACACTAGAACCTTTAGCAAAAGAGAGAAAAAAAGGCTTTTTATCTATGCCAAAAATGTAACAAAAATTAACTACTACTGCTAATTCTTTTGACACAGAATTGTCCAGTTGAATTATTTCTGAAACAAATGAAGAGTCAGAATTTGCCGACTTTGGTATCTTTACAAGCCAGTAGCTTCCTTTCTACCATTTCCTTTCCATGTCAAAATTTCAAGGAGCTGGCAAAATTCGCCATTAAATCCATCTTATGTGTAGAAATTAAAATCTGTGGTCAGTAGTTTTTCATCAGTAAGCAAATTTTGTAGAATACGTGCAACATTATTTATGGATTTACTATTTATGACAGTTTCTCTCCCTCGCAGTGACCCTGCAGACTCCAAGTGCATGAAATGCAACACTGAAACAAGAGCATTAGAAACCACTGCTTCAACATTGCTAATCAAATTAATTTGCCTGCAGTGACCTGTAAGGATGACAAATGCACAAAATGTGTGCCATGTTGAGTCACACCAAAGGTTTATTGAGCCCAGTATCCTGTGTCTGGCATGGTTCAATCCAGATCACAGGTACCTGGCAGGATCCCATAGAGCAGAGCCACTTTTCCAAGGACAAAGCGAGAAACGGATCCACACATGGGTGACATCCTCTTCATCGCTCAGACCTGGACCTCTTCATCTCCAATCATGCTCAGGACAGCTTTATCAGTTTCCCCGAGCATATGCAGTGGCTGCCTCTTTCATCAACAATGAATTTCATGCTCAGTCTCATCTATCTGCACAATCCTACTGGACACTAATTCCTTGCTCTCCAGAGTAAAAACAAAGCTTAAACCTCTCACTCCTGCAGTTTTTCTCAGCAGCAATACTGGAACCCTGGAAAACCATTTCAGTGTCTATGTTAGGGGGTGATAATACTTTAAGCTGTTGTTGTTAGCTTTAAGCTAATAAAACTGAAATTCTCAGGGACTCGAGGGGACCTACAGAAGCAGCTGGGATGGACCAAGCGGACTTGTTTTACATACCATAATCTGTACTTTCTCCACTGAATGAAAAAATACCTTCCCTCATTTGTTTTAAATCTACCTATTAGTTTCATGGAGCAAACAACTTTGCTGGGAAATTCTGGCGACTTAAGGTTTAGGACAAAAAGGACTGTGGACCTATTTGGAAAATTCTACATTTAAATTCTTTAAAAAAAGCATAAATTAGTTATTGGTTTGGCTTAAAGATGTAGAATTAATTTGCCCTAGTTTGTGATTAGCTTTTATAGTAAAAAAAGAACCCCGAAAACAGGTGGTTAAGTTAATCTTCCCCCCGCCAGGCACATCCCTTAATTTATAGTCAGTTTTCCCAATTAAGAGTGAAATTTGTCATCATAGAATATGTTAATCAAAAAGTGATTATCTCTTAATAGATTATTAGCAGTTCAGTGGGAAGTAAAGCGTAGTTACTCACCTGTAACAGGTGTTCTCTAGGGACAGCAGGAATCAGTCCTCACATATGGGTGACGTCGGCGCTGACAGAGCCCTCGTGCGGAGCAATTCCCCAGTTTTCAAAGAAAGCCTTGCGGAGACCTGAGGTCTGTGCTGGACCAAGTCCAGCAACCGCCTTGCCCTGTCCAGTGGTAGGTAAGCCCTTGCCTGGAGTGTGTCCAGTCTTGCCCCTATGAACTCCAAGTTTTGAGTGGGGAGTAAAGTGGACTTTTCGTGATTTATCACAAACCCTAGGTGCTGGAGCAGGGTGACTGTGCGAGCAGTGGCCTGCTGTGCCTCCTGTGCCGCTTGTCCCCTGATGAGCCAGTCGTCTAGGTATGGAAAGACAAAGACTCCCTGGCTCCTGAGGAAGGCCGCCACCACTGCTAGGCATTTGGTAAATACTCTTGGAGCGGAAGCTAGGCCAAAGGGAAGCACTTTGTACTGGAAGTGGTTTCCTCAGACCACAAACCTGAGATATTGTCTGTGGTCTGGGTATAAGCATCCTTTAGGTCTAAGGAGCATAGCCAGTCTCTCTGGTGGAGGTAAGGCAGTAAGATCCCAAGGGAAAGCATCTTGAACTTTTCCCTCACCAGGAACTTGTTCAGATTTCACAAGTCTAGGATGGGGCAAAGGCCTCCTTTTCTTTTTGGTAGGAGGAAATACCGGGAGTAGAAACCTTGCCCCTGCAGGTGGTGGGGCACTGGTTCCACCATCTGATCCTTTAGCAGACCTGTCAACTACTGCAGGAGGAGGTTCCTGTGAAGAGGGGGCCTGAGAGTAAATAGCCCTGTTGGACTATTTGCAGAACCCAGGCGTCGGTAGTAATGGCTGGCCACCTGTGGGCGTACAGAGCCAGCCTTCCTCCTGTGCAGGGCCAAACCACTGGTGGGAGAGGAGCTATGTGGTGGGAGTCAAAAAACCTCCTCCCGGCTGGGTAGGAGCCGGAGCTGGAGGCTTGGGGGTCTTCAGCTTACGTGGGCCATGCCCCTGTCCCCTGGCCTGCTGCCCCTGTTGGGGAGCTGGGGTGGCCTGGTAAGTGGGGTAGTTTCTGTAAGCCGTACCCTTCCTTGGGAAAAAGGGCTTTTTCCCCGAGGCCTTCTTCTTCTGAGAAGGTGCAGATGTCTTCTTCGACAACCTTGTCCGGGTCAAGTACTCGGACTCGATTTTGGCAGCTTTTTCAGTCATGGGTTTGCCGAAGAGGTTGTCTCCTCGGTACGGAACAGCGACCAACTTGTCCGGAACCCATTGCTCCAGGTCTGACGACATGAGCCAGGCCTGACGGTGTGCACCAATGCCGGCCGCGGCTACTTGGGCTGAAGCCTCAAAGCCGTTGTAAGCTGCCCGAGACATGAACTTCAAGCACTCTCAGATCCCCGTGGACAAGGGCTTGAAGCACTGCAAGGGTTCCTCGGAGAGACCAGCTGAGAACCCGGCAATCTCCTTTGCCAGGTCCCGCAAGTACATGCCCATGTACAGCTGGTAGGTCTGGACACAGCATGACAGCATCGAGCCCTGGTAGCACTTTCTGCCAAGGGCGTCCAGGTTCCGGGCCTCCTGGCCGGGAGGCACCGAGGAGTGCGTCTTTTGGCTTTTCAGCCATTGCATGACCGATTCCACAACCATGGAGTTGTGCGGCAGCTGCGCTTTCTGGAACCCAGGACTTTTTCATCAAGGCCGGGGACTCCCACATGCGGCGCATCAGCTGTTTCAACATCGGAGGCACCGGTACAGTAAGGGCCTCCTTCGGGGGAGAGTCATACTGGAGGGCATCGAGCTCCTCAGCTCGAGGCTCCTCCTCGGCGTCCGCAGGGAATGATAAAGCCTTGGCCATATCCCTTACGAAGTCCGAGAACCGAGTGTCCTCCGGGGGGGGGGGGGGGAAAACTATTCCAAGGCTCTGAACCCGGAGAGTCCGATAGGATACACCGGGTTCGGTAGGTGTATGGGGAACCTTCCTCCTCCGTCTCCCACGCTGAGTCCTCCGAGGACTCCTCGATGGGCTCCGGCCTCAAGGGCTTCGAGCCCGACCGCCCCAGCATCGATGACCTCGTCCCGAACGTGAGGTTGAGGGGGACCTTGGCCGAGGATTGACTCGAGACCTGATAGACTTGAGGATTGGCTCGGCCTCCGGCATAGACTTCGACGTCCCGGTGGTCGGGGCGGATGGACTGGTGAGACCGGCCATCAGCGCCCGCTGCTGCTCCATGAAGGCAGCCATGCTGCTCTCCAGGGCCGCCAACCTGAGACCAAGCTCAGAAGGCTCCGCAGCTGCAGGCTGGGTCCTGATGGCAGCTCCCCCGGAGGAGAGTCCACGAGGACAACAGACATTACCTTGTCCGACATCTCCGGCTCCTTGCGAGGTTGCTTAGACGGCTGCTTCGACTCTGAAGACCCAGGGCGGCGGTCCGGGCTCCGCGGCCTGGAACCCGAGGGCCCAAGCCGATCAGAGGCGTCCAGCGACATCACCCTCGCGAGTCTTTTCTTTTTCCAGTGTTCCCTGGAGGGAGACCTCAGCTCAGAAGACCCACGACGGTGCTTGGGCTCCGAATCCCGAGATGATGAGGCTTCTGACGAGGTCCGGGCCTGGGCGGATGCGGACTCAGGAAAAATCCTGTCACGCTGATGCTGCCTGCTCCTCAAAGATTTCGAAGACATCTTACCACACGGCCCACAGACCACCGGGTCATGGTCAGGGCCGAGGCATCAGAGGCAGCAGTCGTGTGTGTCGGTGAGAGACATCAACTTCTTACACCGATCACACTTTTTAAACCCGCTGGTAGCCATCGGGGGAAAAAGGGCCCCTGCGAGGTCAAACGACCCGGCTGCCAGTGAAAAATAAAAAGAGCGTGAACGCTAGTCACGAAGGACAAAAACGAAAAATAAGGCTGGACTCGATACTGGTGTACTGAGCCGAAGGCGGGAAGGGGAACCGGTGTTGACCGGGAAGCTGAAAAAAAATAATTCAACTTTTCTACTTTTTCCATGGAGCAAGATGGCACCCTTGGGCGGGAAGGGGACCACGCATGAGCGATGCAATCCCAAAGGCTTTCTTTGAAGGCTGGGGAATTGCTCCGCACGAGGGCTCTGTCGGCGCTGACATCACCCATATGTGAGGACTGACTTCCTGCTTGTTCCTGGAGAAATATAAAATATTAGCAGATAAAATTCCTACAAATCCTTAAGGCCTTCATTTTAGTCAAGGTATCCCTAATCCTTAGCAACTCTAAACTATTAAACAGCTCATCAATACCTCTAAATCACACACAAGTGCACATCTTTAGTAAAAGGGCCCTTTTGTTTCCTATTTTTTAACTAGCTAAAAATCCACAATAGGGTACTGCATCTTTTTTCTTTGACTTTTTAATTTCCAAATAAGTCTTTCATGAGAGACTCTATGAAATATTGTCTGGTTCACCCCTATCCACATGTTTATTAACACTTAACAAAAGAATTCTAACAGATTGGTAAAGCAAGACCTCCCCTTTGTTAAATTCATTCTCACTTTGTCCCATTAAGCCATGTTTATCCAATATGGTCAGTCGTATAGTTTTTCAGAAGAGTTTCTACTATTTTGCCCCGCAACGTCATCAGGCTCACCAGTCTATTTTCTCAGATCATCCCGGGAACTCCTTTAAAAAAAAAACTGGCTTTTACCCTGGTCACCCTCCAATCCTAGGGCACTGTAGTTGACTTTAATGATAAGTTATAGATTACTAGCTATAGGTCTGCAATTTTATATTAGAGTTTTTTCAGAACTTTGGGGCAAACTCCTTCCATTCATGATGATTTATTTTTCCTTCTGGGAGAGGACAAAAGAAAATTTCAGATGGATATGAAGACATCAGAAAATAGATGTATAATCATACACAGTTTTTTTTAACAGGACAAGCTGTCATGTTTCAACAACCTGTACTATTAAACTATGATGTACTTTTACCTTTCCTGGCTTTGTGTTAGAATTCCTAATACAATATAATCCATTCACGGGGCTTCCTCCTCGGTTAGTGGCTTTGAATATCCTGGAAGAAAGCAACATATGTCATCTTTCAGGTATGTAACATGTGGATGGATACTAACAACTGCAAAAACATTTGTCTGAGCACTACTCTGGTAAATATTTTCTCAAAGAATTTCAATATCACAAACATCTCATTATGCACAACCACAGCAAATCCAGCCCCCGACTTCTGAAAACTAAGCAGTGGTACAGCAGCAGAGCTCTACCAAGGAGTCTTTCTCCCCCAAATCCAGAATTGGTGTGATTGCATAGGGACCGTCCCCCTCCCAAGGCATGATTTCATTTGGGGATTCTGGGAAAATATTTATGAGACTTTAAGCCTTGGAAGTCCCCAGAGTGATCTAATGCTCAGCACCTTCAGATTGGAAAAGTGAGAACAACTACATCAGTTCTTTTATTGTACACAGCAGCTGAGCAATGCTAAACAAACTATGATTACATCAAGCATTCTGCTGAGTGGCAGTAGTGGTATGTTGATAAGAGAACCTGGATATTTGGAACAATTTCTGAGATATAAATGAGGGTTTCCTAACTGGATGCAATATCACTAAAGTATTCCAATGTGAGACATCCCAACCGGGACAACATTTTCTTCTGTCTCTTAACAGACTGTAAAGGGAATGGCACTAAGCTCTGTGTGGCTTTTCTCATGCGACATGAGTGATGCTTCATAGTTTAAGACAAAAAATATATCCTCTTGGAGTTGTAAACAAAAATGTTTAATATATATTAGGACCATCAAATAAATTGCTAGAGAGCATATTCTTTCCTATGCTTTGCTCATATTATCAAAACAGTCAAAGAAAACTCCTTAAACATATCACCAGAAATCCCCGATGTAAGTACCAAAAACAAAATTAAATAATTTTTTGTCGGACTATTTGCCATGAGAGCAAAAGCCCTCCTGCAGTAAATACTCCTTTTATTCTTTATTATGCGCTAAATCTACAGTTCAAGACTATTACAAATAATAGTAAAAAACAGAGTGGAAATGCACAATGCAAACCCCCCAGTATACCTTATGTACCTACTAAGGCAACGAAGACACTGCTGTTGGGAGCCAAAACCTCTAGGCAGCACAGCAAGGTGGAATAAACTGAATTCTTCGAAGCCTTTCAAAAAAACGCCGCTGCCAGCCCAAACTATCTTTCCAATAAATCCACGCCATGTTTCAAGCCGCTACGCGTTCTCCGGCCCTTCTCCAGGCGGTTCAGGAACAATTCTGTTGAAATCTGGTATATTTCCTCTTTTGTGGTTTTTGGTATTTGCTCATATTATCAGCATCATCAATCCCAGAATGTTTTATTTTAGTTTTAACTGTGCCTTAAAAATGTCCAAAACAGCTTATGTCCAACAACTTACATCATGAAAAAATTGCACCGTCAGGGTTCAGTCAACAATATCCTCCTTTAGCCCTGTTCATGTGACATAAAAAAATCACAAAGGCAGCTACAACCAAGCACAATCAAAAATCACTTATCTTGCAGAGTTTTGTCAGAAACATGATCTGACATATCATCATATTTCGTTTCTGCATCAGGGATCTGCTTTCATTATAGGCTCCACTGTCTTCTCCAGAGCCTACAATGAAAGTGGATCCCTAATGCAGAAATGAAACATGATATCATGTCAGATTATATGTTTCTGAGAAAACTCTCTGCAAGATAAGTGATTTTTGATTATGCTTGATTGCGGCTGCAGTTTGTGATTTTTAATGTCGCATCAACGGGCTAAAGAAGGATAATGTTTACTGAACTCTGACAGTGCAGTTTTTTCATGATATAAAGTTTTGGATATAAGTTGTTGGCCATAAGCTGGTTTTGGATATTTTTAAGGCATAGTAAGATTAAAATAAAAAAATGCTGGGACCAATGATAATGTGAGCAAATCACAGGAAACAATATGATCTCTAACCATTTATTTGATGGTCCTAATACATAAAAAAAATATTTTGTTTACAACCCCCAAGAGTATATATTTTTTGTCCGATTGCTATATATTGATGAGTATTTTATATATTAGCTGTTGCCAAGTCATATTTTGAAGAAGCATTTCAGCCTAGAAGTATAGTTGAATTACTTAAAAATACTCCCACAGATATATACCTCTGAAATATACTGCTCTGTAGTCTCCAAAGGAGAAAATAACTTTTTAATCTGGAGTTGTTTCCTCTATGATTCACAGCTTAGAACAGGTCAAGAACCTTTTGTTTACCCTATTACAGCAGGCTCTAAGTGTCTATGGAGCCTACTAGGTTGCAGGAGAGCTACCAAATTTTCAGAGTGACTCTGAGTAAAGTGGAGGGGGGGGGGGCGTCCAATATTTGGAAGATAAGGAGAAAACAGTGCAAAGGTTAGTGCCACTGAATATCTGCAGCTGCTGAATATACACGTCAAGTGCTAAGCGCTTAGCATCAGGGTGTGCTGGGGGCATTCCAGGGCGGAGTGGAGGTGACCAGGCAGTGGTGATATTGAGCCGCTGCCCGGTTAGCAATATGCAACAAAGGCCAGGCACAGGAAACCCTGGCCTAACTTTTCCTGTGTATGGCTAACTGGGCAGCGGCTCATATCATGAGTGGCCTATGCAGCAACCCCAGATATTCAGCGCCGGGGCCAGATTTGACACCAGCATTGAATATCCAGGTTTAATATTTAACGCCAGCGACTAGCCGCCCGCACTGAATATCAGGCTCTTTGTCTTTCTCCTTTATCTTCAAATCCCTCTCCTCAGATGGCATGCTCAGACACCAACCTGAGGTTTGAGAGCGCCTCCTGTAAAATACATCCTTGCGGCCACTCACAGGCTACCATGCACGTAGCAAACATCTTCTCACCCTCCCTGGGGGTTTGTGTGTACCACCTCTGCAATATGTCCAAGCCCCACCGATCCCTGGATCACATGCTGCAGTGCTATGACCTGAGCCATATAGCATCAGCAAAGCTGCAGGTGATAGCTTTTTAATTGGTTTAATGTAATGCATTTCTGATTAGCTTTCAAGAGCTGTGCCTCTTAGCATTTGGAGTTCCTTGTCTCACAAAAAAATCCAGAATTGATGCACATTGGTATGTAAAATCTGGCATTTATATAGACGCTTTGTAAAAAATTAATATACATTTTAATTAACTTTTTGAATGGATTACCTTTCTACTTCAAAGGATTCACTCGTATTGACAAATATCGACCTAGGCAAGGATACCTTAAAAACAAAATCAGTAAAAATGGAAAGTGTGACCAACATCTCTTTATGAATGTATGGCTATATTGAGAAGAAAAATTTGAAAGCTTTTCTCATGAAAATTGTATCCCTTCCCCAAGCAGATTTTCTGTGGGTACATTTGCACCTGCTTGAAAGCAAGTGTGAATAAGCGGGTGCACTGGACCTGCTGTTCCCTCAATTATTACATTTTCAAAGAAAATCAACATCCAGGTTAATGGGTACAACCTACCCACAAGCCTCATGGTTAGTTTAAGAATTGTCCCATACATATCATGTTCAGGATTGCTAATTGCCAAAGTGTGCGTTGGAAGCAAAACATAGCAAGACTGATTAATAAATTCCAATGAGTGCAATTAAATAGAGATTTATTAATCAAAACCCGACACGGCCATGTTTTGGCAAACAATTGCCTGCATCAAAGATGTAAGCATAAACACATGCACACACACAAAGAAACAAAGCACACTGTTTCCTATGTAAAATCTCTCCTTTAATATCTATGGCAAAGATTCATTTGTATGGCAAATGGCATCATTTTACTCTTGGTGATGACTGCTAATTGGCAAGATACGAGTTGGTGCAATGCAACCGTACTTAATCAACTGCGCTGGATGTAAAAGAGCAGGGTTTTTCTCCCATAAATAGCTTTATTATTATTATTTTATTATTTTTTTTAATATGCATTGGATTAAGTAGTTGTTGCCCTATTGGTCCAAGGAAAGTCAAAGTACATTTGAAGAATCCATCCAAACTCAATAGTTCTTGAAGCCTAATCAAGAACACCTTGTATTGTATGGTATTAAAGTCAGATCAAACAGATCCTTTACAGCTCTGCCCAACCGTGCTCTTTCATTATCTATCAGGTGTTACCATATCACTATGGGGTAAATTTATGGATCATTTTCCATGTGCAAAGCATGTTTTATATTTAGAAAAGGACTTTTACAGAAAGCAATGTTTCTCACCTACAGTGGTGTGCAAAAGTCTGGAATCACTTGTGAGTTTTGCGTTTTTCGCACTTTCTAACTTTTTAAAAAAAGTTTGCGTTAGCCCAGCATATTCATCTTTCTACCACATTAAAAGGGATACATTTGGCTATTAGAGTTGACTTTCTTGCATTCCTTGCTTCCAATTTAAATAATTTATAGACACTGGGAGATAGCTACTGCGATTTTTGTGGATCTTGTGTCAAAACTGGATTGAAATTATCCAATATGCACACGTTATTTATGATCAATCAGGAGGCTGGTTTCACTAACCAATCACAATGCAGATATCTAGCCAACAGTGCAGCTATAAAAAAATGCAAAAATGTTTGAATTTCATACGCTTTCTGGATCGACCATGAAGACGACTCGGACCCTGACGTTGGAGGAGCGTGTTTGTGTGTCCTTTATGAGCGAGAAAGGATTTTCAAGCTGTCAGATAGCCAGGAAAGTTGGCTGCAGTCAGAGCGCTGTTAAGATTGTACAGAAGAAGAAAGAAACGGGTTCAGTGGTGGACAAGCCTCGTTCAGGTCGTCCACGTGCATCATCATGCCAGGACCGCGCACTATGATGCATTTCACTGACTAATCGCAAGTTGACCTCTCCTCAGCTACTTCGAGAGTGGTCAGACAAGAGCGAGTTCAGTGTCAGCTCATCAACAGTTCGTCGCCGGTGCCTGCAGTTTGGTCTCCGGGGCTGCAAAGCCTGGAATAAGCCACTGATACAAAGGCGCAACCGGATCGTGTGGGTGAGAAAGCACTCAACCTGGTCGACTGAAATGTGGGAAAAGGTGCTATTCAGCAATGAAAGCACCTTCTGCCTGTTTGGTAACCAGGCCCTCACCTATGTGAGGAGATTTCCTGGAGAGGAATTCAAGCCTGAGTGTCTCAACCTCACTGTGAAGCATCCTTTGAAGGTCATGGTCTGGGGTTGCATGGTTGCCAGTGGCGTTGGACGTCTTTACATCGTCGATGGAATGGTCAACGGGGTCAAGTACATCACCATACTGCAAAAGTGCATGGTGCCATCAGTACACCAGCTGTTTCCTGACCAGTTCCTGTTCCAAGATGACAATACACCCTGCCATCGCTCCAGACGGGTGATCAGCTGGAAGCAGCAGGACAACATCAAGTCAATGGACTGGCCTGCTCAGTCTCCAGATCTGAATCCAATTGAGAACCTGTGGCACAAGGTGGCCTTGGAAATATCCAAGAGGCATCCGACATCAAAGCGTGAGCTGACTGAGTCACTCATTGCAGCTTGGAATCGCGTTGTCACCAACGATTACCTTGTCAGACTGGTTCATTCAATGCTGACAAGGTGCAGTCAGGTGATCAAGAGCAAAGGGTGGCCCATCAAATACTGAGCCATCACTGACACAAAAAATGGCCTTTTCCAAGGCCACATACATTAATTTGAAGGAAACCTGGCGTGCGTCCATAATATTTTAAAGCATACTTTCAATAATATATCGTTGGCCAACGATGTACATTACGCGATTTTCACAGAAAATCTATCAACAGGACAACTATGGGGAACAAACTCAGAAAATAAGGGCCAAACCAATACTAAAAGTTGGCCCTAATAGCCAAATCTATCACTTATCATGAGATACACAGAAAAAGCCACTAGGAGGAAAAATAAATTAAGATATAAGATCATGAAGTTGAAAAAACGTCAAATTTACAAAGTGATTCCAGACTTTTGTACACCACTGTATAACAAGTGTTTTCTGTTGACAGCAGGATTGATCAGGCACACAAGTGTGTGATGTCATCTAAAATTACTGGGATGCATAGTTTAGAAAAGGCAAACCATGCAATATTGATTTTCCCAAACTAACCCTGGTTTATTTGATCCTAAACGTCTCCATCAAAGCCACCTGCCTTACTCACTCACTCTTCAGTGGATTCTTACTTTTTCATAGTCTTCATCCTCGTCATCTTGTTTTCCATGGAAGTGCACAGGAACAACTGGTTTCTCGAAGGAAAATGCTCGAAAACTCTGCCCATCTGGTGGTGACCTCCTGGAAGAAACAAACAAAACTGAAATAAAGATTATTTCTTGAGAAAGATAATGTTCAGGAGCTTATCAACATGGCTCCCCTCTTGTACACTTGTGCTGCTGAAGGCAGAACAGCTGAAGATAAGACGCTGTGCTGTGTATAAACTTTCATATTTAACACTTTTTATGGGTATGGCTTTAGTTAAACAGAATTTGGAGGCTGTTATTCCCAAAACATAGCTATTACTAATACTTAAAACATTTTTTTCTTTAAAGACAGAATCTCTCCATATTAGCTAAGTACATAATACCTCTGTTTGGGTTTATGTAAACAAATTGCTCACCCCTCAAACACACATTCTCAAGATATTAAGCTTTCAGCCAGGAACAGTTAAGAGGTCTCTTCACTTCCTGATTAAGCAGGCTCTATAGGGCCTATCCTCACTGCCTTCACGCTGTCTCATGTACCCAGCACAAACCTCTCTATTATTCCTATAAGCTTTTCAAATTCAGACTTTGTGGTTCCTTGATGTCTTCTGCTCCAGTACTGTGCCATCATCGTAAGGCACATAGCAATTGTTTTTTTATTTTAATATATATATTTATTGAATTTTATACATATATATCCAAAGAAATACATCTTAATGCAATTACAATATCATCCAAAGGAAATTATACTTAAGTCATTCTCATTGTTTATTTATTTATTTAGCTGTATTTATATACCGCTTTTCACCGGGTCAAAGCGGTGTAACATAGGGGGTGGGAGAATTAAATACAAGGGTAGGGCCATCACCGAGGAGGCAACATTGATGCAGAATAGCGCGGTATATAAGAGAATGTAAATAAATAAATAAAATAAATTGATGATTTTGTCATGGGACAGACTTAGGACAAGGGACAGACGTTTGGTCAGACATAAGACATGGGACAGATATTGGACATGGACGGGTTGAGGTGGCTTTGAGTTAGAGGTTCATTGTGTTGAGATCAGGGGTTCGTGGGTTTTTCGGTGGGGTCTGAATTGAGGTATTCCTGGAAAAGGATGGTTTTGAGCTGCTTTCTGAAGGATAGTAGGTCAGCATTGTTTCTAAGGTAGCTCGGTAGAGAGTTCCATAAGGTTGGAGCATAGAGTTCAAAGGCTCGATTGCAGGTCCGTTGTGAGCATTTGGTTCTTTTGTGAGAGACGGTGAGGGAAACGCTGGAGGCTTGTCTAGTAGATCTGCCGTGAGCTGGACGAGCCAGTAGGGCGCGAAGCTGTGTGTCCTGTGTTTGATGGATAGCTTTGTGGGTGAGTAGGATGGCTTTGTATTTTGTCCGTGCTTCGAGGGGGAGAATGTGTAGTTCTCTCAGAATTGGGGTGATGTGGTCGGTTTTCTTTGCGCTCTGGATGATTCTCGCCGTGGTGTTCAATGCAGTTCGGAGGGGGTTGGTCTGTGTTGCTGGAAGGCCATGGTAGATTATGTTGCAGTAGTCGAGATGTGGGAGTGTCATGGCTTGCATCACTGTTCGGAAGTCTTGGTGTTCCAGGAGGGGTCTGAGCCGTTGCACTGTTCTTGCCTTATGAAATATAGTTCCGGAGGTTTTGGTGATCTGTTGCTTTAAGGTGAGGGCTTGGTCAATGATAATGCCCAGGTATCTTATCTGTGGTTGTATTTTGATGCTTGTAGTTCCAATATTGAGGTGTGTGGGTGGTGTGAAGTCTGGGTCCTTTGTCACTATGAGGACTTCAGTTTTCTTTATGTTGATGGATAGGTTGTTTGTTTGTAACCAGTCAGATACTGCGGTGAAGCATGCTGATAGGTGGATGTTTGTTGGGTTCGTGGTGGTAATGGGGGCGTAGAGCATGATATCGTCAGCATAGATGTGAAAGCTGACTTTGTGGGTGCGTATGACTGTGCAGAGTGGCTGGAGGTAAATATTGAAGAGCATAGCTGACAGTGTGGATCCTTGGGGTACTCTCCCTGGTGTTGCTGGAATGGGGGGGAGGTTAAGGTGCTGGTGCGGATTAGTTGTTGTCTGTTAGTTAGGTAGGATTGAAACCACTTCAGCACGGTGTCTTTGATCCCAATAGTCTGTAGTCTGTGTATGAGGATGTTGTGGGAGATGGTGTCAAAGGCTGCAGATATATCGAGGAAGATCATGGCGTATCCAGAGTGTCTTCCTTGAGTTCCTGTGAGGAGGGTATTCATCAGCGTGGTCATGAGGGTCTCGACTCCATGTAGCGGGCGGAAGCCATGTTGTTGGGGGTCCAGTATGTTGTTAACATCCAGGTGTTCCTGAAGCTGCTGCTGGACGATTTTCTCGATTATTTTGGCTGTGAAAGGTAGACTTGCTATGGGTCTGTAGGATGCAGGGTCTAAGGGATCCAGGTTTTGCTTTTTCAAGGAAGGACGGATGATCGTGGTTTTGAGGGCGTCAGGCATGTGTCCTCTGGAGAAGGATTCACTAACAATACGGGTTAATGGTGTGCTCAGTTCGTTTTTTGATTTCTTTATCCAGTCGGTGGGGCATGGGTCCAGCGGGG
The DNA here is from genome assembly GCA_033557465.1 of Ichthyophis bannanicus. NCBI lineage: Eukaryota > Metazoa > Chordata > Amphibia > Gymnophiona > Ichthyophiidae > Ichthyophis > Ichthyophis bannanicus. The sequence goes on along the minus strand of CM066032.1, from coordinate 1,365,079,571 downwards.
AGGTGGTGGTGTGGAGGCAGGAGATTGCATTTTAGATCACAAAAAAAGAGAAAAGGAAAAATAAAAAAAGGAGGAGAGCACAAGGAAATACAAAAAAAGAAAGACAGAAATATACAAAGGCTACTTTACTAAACAAGGGCCTTACTAAACAGGGTGAAGACTTAAGCGTCAGCCGTATGAGCGCAACAGCAACAACCATAAACTCCCTAGCTAGCAGGAATTCTAAGAGCTGTTTAGGTTCAAAAAATAGAAAAAACCCTTATCTTTATAAGTAATTATACATCGAGAAGGAAATCTCAACACAAATTTTCCACCCAGGGAAAGTACCCTAGGTCGAAGACCCAGGAACTCATTTCTTCTCTGTTGGGTTACACGTGCCAAATCAGGAAACATGCGGACATTAGAAACCAAGAACTGCTCAGTAAAATTCCAAAAATAAGCCCTCACAATAACAAAATTGTCAGACTCCAAGGCAAGGGTCACAAGAAGGGTGGGGTGCTCAGTGATTACCTGCAAGGAACTTTCTACGAACCCCGTAAGGTCCCCAGCAACCGAGGGAGCGTCACTTGAGCCAGCATCCAAGGACAAATATTGTGCCCTAACGAGCGGGGACAGGTTTTCAGGAGGTAATTTAAGCACCTCCCGAAAATACTTGCACACCATCTCTAACGGAGACATTATTTCCTCTAACCTGATTGTCCAAATGTTCTATCTTCCTGGCAAGCAGAGTATTGTCTTTAACTTGGGTAGCACACACTCCATGAAGTTGGACCAGTTCTTCTTCTAAGGCCCCAATCTTCCCATCTTTTGTATCTGTACTTGCGAGACCTCCGTAACAGAAATTTTCAGCGACAAATGTTCCATACTCATAGACCCCACAATAGTTTGTAGAGAGAAATTCATTGTCGCCAATGTGTCCCACAGTGATTCCAAAGTTATTTTAACAGGCTTAACCAGCCCTACAGAGACCGATATCTGCACCCTGCTCTCCCTCGCAGCTGCAAGGCTCCCAGAAACAGGAGAAATATCCCCCGCTGATAGAACATCTGACCTCACAGCAGCCGCGGTAGCTGAAGTGAAGCTCCTTATGCCGAAGCCTCTTCATCTCCCTTTACTGGGTGCTCGTCAGCTGCCTGGGGGAAGCACTTCAGTCGGCTCAGCTCCACTTCTGGGTCTCATCGGGAGGGGGGTACACTTCTCCGGAGACAACAGCACTCCTGATTCACCCAGGGCAGCAGAAACTATGCTCCACTGTCGCGTCGAAGTCGCCACACCAGCCTTAGACACGGAAAAACCACATGCTGTTAGGAGTCCACTGGCTGTTTTGGCTGTTCCCGGGACAACCCGAGAGTAGATTGGCCTGCTTCTGTTTCCTTCTCCCCATAACAAACTTCGGAAGCAGCAACAGAGCGCCACTAGGAACTCAGCAGCAAGCCACCACTTCAAGGCCGCTCCCTGCCCCTTAGCAATTGTTTTGTCACCTCAACAGCTGCTGTGAACACAATTTTAATTCTCTTTTTAAAAATTATTCAAACAAATGTCTTTTGTTTTTGAAAAACTAGTTTTACATGTTGCGACCTCTCCATGAAAACCAAAACCTCAAAAACATTCAACTGCAAAAAAACAACCTTGGAATACACCTCTGGACCAGGCCTTATATTGAGATGAGTTTATTATTATTTTGCCACACCAAAACAGAAAGACTATGCAAGAAAATTTGATGAGCTCTAATAATTAAATTGCCTATAAGCGATGAGGTTATTGAAATAATTGCATTTTTTTATAGCTGAATATTGAAATCCACTTCTCTTTTCAAGTGCAACATCTCACCTTATTAATGCAGTTTTATGAGCCTAGTTGGCATTACAGATGCCATAGGAAATAAAAACCATTAATAACCTTATTTACCATCAGGATGCCACAGAAAACTGGGACGCTCTATAATACAAACATTCATATATATACACACATGCAGGATGATATTCAGGACTCATGCAGTCAGCAATGGCAATGTGCATACGTTTATTTCCCTTTAAAATCCATGGCAGATGAACTTATAACTGCAGTTTAAATTGCTAAATGACTAAAAGCTATGGGCCCAATATTAAAAAAAAAAAAGCAGTGCTGAACTCCTAAATTTGTTTTCAGCCACACAAAGAAGCTTCTAGGGGTCCTTTACTAAAGGGTGCCAGCTGCCAGAGTGGGTCTGGCACGCGTTGGACACGTGTAGACAGCTAGCACGGGGCCATGACAGCATTGGTAGATTTTGGCACCAACTCTCCATGGTGTGTTAGGGTTGCAAGTGGGACGGTTAGGGTGGAGAGTAGTTGGGGTGAGCACCATGCAGGCAGTGCACCAGCATTACCTACGTGGTGGGCTAGTAGCACGGGTACATTCGCCACCACCTCTATAGGGCTGTGCATACTGCAGTAACTGCCGGAAACATGCTTTCCATGTTCCAGGCAGTTAACGTGGTGGTGTTGCCCTAACACACTATGGATTTGCATGTTATGAGTGTGTTTGGTGCAGCACTACAGCACCCTTTAGTAAAAGGGCCCCTAAGCTTTCAGCTGAAAATTCATCCCAATTTAGGAGCTTAAAATTTAGGCCTCCCATTCATTTGGCTAGACTTGTGAACTTCATTTAGGTGCCCAGTGCTGAAAATCAGTGCTAAGTTACCAACTTCTTTTCCTTGTCCTAAATCCACCCGCTTTTTATGCTCCTAAATTTAGGAGTTTAGTGAAATTTTAAGAAAATATTTAGGCACTCAGCTCCAGTAAATTTTCAGAAAGTCCAATTTAGGAGCATAACTCTCAAAGCTAGGAGCATAAATACTTTGAATATTGGGCCACTGTTGTCATAAACAGTGGCTCTGGGTGCCCTTAAAAGTTATTTAAACAGCCTCTCCCAGTTTGGGAGAGCGCTGAACCACCACCTGTTTCTTCAGTACTTCTCCAACACAGATGACATTACATAACCAACCACACGTCATAATGCCTTCCTCCTTCCCTGTTAATCCCCCTCCCTGCTGTCTCAGGCTATTGTTGAGCTATCTCCTAGCCTGCAACATGCAAATGTGTATACTAGCTATTTCTCACGTTGTGTTCTTTATGAATAAAGCCTAGTTAGGTGCTTCACCTACTGTTAACAATCTGTATATAGTTACCACTCTGTATATAGTTTACCTGTTCACCAAGTTATTCTCCCTGTTTTAATGTAAGTGCAATGTGGCTCTTCCTCATTGCACAATTTTTGTTTCCTGTGAACCGCGCTGATGGTAAATAGTGCGGTATAGAAAAACAATAAAACAAATAAATAAATAAAATAAATTTATTCACTTACAAATTCCAGCCACTGAATGATTAACTTACAGTTGTGGTCAACATTATTGGCATCCTTCCAGTTCAACCCCTTCATGTCCAATATCTCCTAAATAAAAGTGGCCCAATGAAATGGCTTTGGACTATATATGCAAAGATATTGGACACATAAAAGAATCAAATAAAACAAGAACAATAAAAAAGGAAATAGTATGAAATAGCATAAAAATGGCACATTGTGCCAGGACATGATTATTCCTACTCAAAAAAGACTCCACACAAAAATCTCCACCAAATTAATATCAATAACAAAAAGTGAACCTTCCTACAAAAGAAGGAGCTGTCCACCAGAACAAAATTCTTGTGTCGGAATGGTTATCATGAGGCCACAGAGCCTCTCCCAACAAAACTCTCCCTGTGGGGGAGATCGAGAACTTAAATTGCAAGTGTTGGAGCAACCTTGGATTTTCAGATTGGCCACAGTTGCCCCTCAAGGGTTAAATCAAGAACTTGATTGGTGGAGTTTGCTGTGACTTTTGGCACGCTGTTAGGTCTGCCTTGATCTGATCTTCATTGGTTTCAATATCATGTGTTGGCAGCATGTCATACGCCATGAATTTAAATAGGAGCTTGAAGAAATGACAGCTACACATGTTACTTGATCACTGGATTTGAGCATTGAGACAGAGCTTTAAGAATTAATAAGCTCTAAACACAGTGCTGTGTTTGTCTTGCGACCTCATCTTCACCTGGTGACATCATTTTGACATTGACATTTGTATGGAATTTGGCTTTGAGAACAAACAGCTGGATATCAATGTTTGGCCGGGCAAGCGATTGCTGGCATAGCTGTTGAGAGTTCAACCAGAACTAAATTGCAAGTTTTGCTTGTTTAATGACTTTTATAGGTGTTTTAAAGTGTTTTCACAGATGGTTGTGTTGGAACACAATAGTGGTGTCTGGTACACTAAATAAATATTAAAAAGGAGAGCTTTCTCAGGAGAGGCTGTATGGCCACATGATAAACATTCTGACATAAGAATTTTGTTCTTGTAGGAAGGACATGATTATTGGCACTCTTATAAATAATTTAAATCAGTTTGAACAGAAGAACCACATTCCCAATGCAATAAAATTAGATGCACCAGTGATCAACTGTCAGTACTCACATGAGTTGAATCAACCAATGAATGATGGCTCTAATGTTTAAAATGGCCACATTCATTCCCTGTTCCATTTTCACAATGGTAAAGAGAGCTGCCTGAGACCGTCAGAAAAGCCATTATCACCAAACTTCAAAGGGGTACACAAAGACATCGCCAAAGACCTTGGGATTCCTGTGTCTACAGTTCGCAATAAGAGGTTTTCAACTCATGGAACTGTCAAGAACCTCCCCGGCTGCTGTGCGAAGAGGAAAATTAATGAAAGAAATCTTTGAAGGTTAGTGCAAATTGTTGGAAAAACACCACGTACAAATCCAAAAAGCTTAAGGCTGAGATGGAGCAATCTGAAGTGGTGGTTTCGACCTGCACCATATGCCACGCACTAAACAAAAAAGGACTTCATGGGCGAAGGCCAAGGACCCCACTGCTCAGAGACAGACATAAAAAGGCACACCTGATTTTTGCCCAAACTGACCTTGAGAAACCACAATCTTTATGGGAAAATGTTCTGTGGACAGATGAAACCCAAAGAGCTCTTTGGCGATGCAGACCAGCAATACATTTATAGGCAAAGAAATGAAGCTTATAAGGAAAAGAAAACACCCTTCCTACAGTTAAATATGGTGGAGGTTCCATAATGTTGTGGGGCTGTTTTGCTGTCTCAGGAAATGGAGGCCTGGAATGTATTAAAGGAATCATGAAGTCAGAGGACTACCAAGGTATTCTGTAGCAAAATGTGTTACCTAGTATCAGAAAGCTAGGTCTGGGTCGAAAGTCATGAGGCTTCCAGCAGGACAATGACCCAAAACATATGTCCAAAAGTACAAAAGAATGTTTAAAAAGGAACAGATGAACTGTTTTAAACTGGCCAGCAATGAGTCCTGATCTGAATCCAATCAAGAACTTTTAGAAAGAGCTGAAATCTGCCATTGGTAAAAGGAATCCTGGAAACATTCATGAGCTGGAACAAATCACAGTTGAAGAGTGGGAGAAACTACAAGCAGATATGTACAAAACTTATAGATAGTTACAAGAAACATTTGGAGGCTGTCATCACTGCCAAGGGTTGTGCAACCAAATATTAGTGAAGGGTGTCATTCCTGTCCAAGTCATATTGGTTTTTTTTTCTCAAAAATTACTACATCTAAGTTGCACAGACATATTTTTGTTATATACCTTTGAACATACTATTAAATTATTATAATGACATACAGTTGGAATATTTGCAATTTTTTCTCAAGATATTATACACAACATACCTAAAATGCAAGGGTGCCAATAATGTTGACCACAACTTGTTCCACCCTTTAATGCATGAAAACTAGGTAGAACTTTTTAAAACAGGCATGAATCCATTTAAAGGTATATGTGAATTTTAAATTGGGGTACTTGTATGTTTACCATAACTTTGAATGGATAAAAAATCTGTTTGAAGTTATGCAGTCAGCTAACAGCTGAAAAATTTATCTCACTTTTTTTGTTTTTAAACAAAGCAGCATGATGCACTTGTGAGGTATCAGGAGATGTCAGTTCATATTACTATCTTTTAAACAGCAACCTGTTTATGTCACCCACATCTATATCCAACCATCAATGGAAACATACAAACATAACAATTTTTTGTCGGAACTTACACCTTGAAGAATCCACTCCTTCTTGTGGTGTGATGTTCCTTTTTATCTTTTAACTAGGGACGCAACCCTAACATCAGGTTATTGGGAGGATCGTAACCCCTCAATACCAACCAGTAAAAGTACGTGCTCTTTTATCACAGGCAAACAACCAAACGGAAAGATCACTTAGCTGATTGCATTTGGTTTCTCTCTTCCTTTCCAAAGCATGGATCCTTTCTTCAGCTAAACAGCTGGAAAACTCCTTGAGTCGTAGCCAAGACCATTCTCCCAAAAAAACGTATTTATGACAACCACTTCGAGATCCTAAGATCACGACTCAGTGACCCAACGTTGTGTTTCAAGCCAAAGCATCTCCTGGCCTTTCTTCAAACTGTGTTGCTCATCTCCCCTCTGGAAGTTCTCCTATTTAAGCTTCCTGGAATAATCATATGACCAGTTGGTAACAATGCCTAGGCCTCAGGTAGTTAAAGTCCTCACCTCCTCATTCATAGAATACTCCACCAATCCAAGGATGAATTTCTTGAAGACGTTTCTTCATCGTTCTAGAGGTTGTATACGTGTTGGTCTGCCCATGTCAAAAGATCTATATAGGAAAAACCTCTAGAACGATGAAGAAACATCTTCAAGAACATCGTTCTCGTATAACTAATGCAGTATTATCAGCCCCGATAGTAGCACATTGTCAGGAATATGGTCATCAATTTACGGATCTACGTTGGAGAGTGTTGGATCATATTCCATCTAATGATAGAGGGGGAGATCGTGATTCTCGCTTATGTTACCGTGAACAATTTTGGATTTACACCCTTGCGTCTTTAACACCACAGGGTTTAAAGTCGTCCTTGGGAGAGTTGTCTTGGCTGCGACTCAAGGAGTTTCCAGCTTTTTAGCTGAAGAAAGAGGATCCATGCTTTGGAAAGGAAGAGAGAAACCAAATGCAATCAGCTAAGTGATCTTTCTGTTTGGTTGTTTGCCTGTGATAAAAGAGCACGTACCTTTACCGGTTGGTATTGAGGGGTTACGAGCCTCCCAATAACCTGATGTTAGGGTTGCGTCCCTAGTTAAAAGATAAAAAGGAACATCACACCACGAGAACGAGTGGATTCTTCAAGGTGTAAGTTCCGACAAAAAATTGTTATGTTTGTATGTTTCCATTGATAGTTCATATTACTAAGCAAAAATGAAACCAGCATGACTCTCTGCTTGAGACGTCCTGTTCGTTCCTTACTAAAATCCAAGAAGTTTCAAACAAATTATTTACAGAGCATAAGGAACAAAGTGTAACAAAGCTTGGTCAGATATCTTATGACAAAATTTAACAAATAAGCAAGAGAAATAACATTTTCGAAACATACTGTAACTGTGGAGCCGACAGTGTCTCAGGGCTGGATTTCTTGGTAGGGACTGTTGGTTTAGGCAATGGCTTGGGCAACACCGAGGGCCTGAACAATCCAGGTTTCACATTCTCAGAGGGCAAAGCAGCAGCTCCTGGCTGTTTAGGGCTGTTTAGCATTTTGGACTTGCTGGATGGCACTGGAGGTGGCCCATGGGCATCAGGGTTCAAGACTTTCATCTTCTTAAGTTCTTTACAAATGGGATTTAAGAGTTTCTGGCTGGGAATCTCTGGTTCTGGTGGCACAAATTGTGTTCTCTTTGTGTCCCTGTTAGCAGCAGCAGCAGCAGCAGCTATCCTGGGATAGGAAGGTGGGGGCACGGGAGGAGGGCCGCTGCTTTGACTTTCTGGCAGCAGTGGTAGTGGTTTCTTTAGTTTAGTTTGCATTTTATTGTGCATTTCATTTTTCAGTTTTTCTAAGTCCTCAGATTTTATGTCCGGCAAGCTGCGTTTTGGAGGTGGTGGTGGTACTAAGGGCCCAGCAGACATGCCTGAAAAGGTGAGTGCCTTTAGATTCCCGGGGTATATGCTTCTATCTGTGACAGGCACTGGCGGCGGTGGGTAAGTTGGTGGATGCACCATGGTATTACAGGAATCTGTAGAAAAAAAAACACCACACACCGTTGATCATGTGTTTTTGTTCAACAAGCAATACGGTGTACTCTTCCTGGGGATTTCCTCTTTTCCTCGATGGGGATTCCTCATTTCCTAAAGAGCAAAAAGCCCCTACAACTGAGACTTAACATCAGATTTTCATATCCATTAAAAATCAACCAAACTCTTTTTATACTTAAAATAACCAAGATCTTGTAATAAATACTCTAGCCATTTATGCATGTTTTTGTAAAGAGTGAAAAAGACTACTTTTTTAAACTAAAGTAGTATGGTTGTCATGTTAGTCCACTTGAATGTACAGAAATAAAGATTAATTTAAAAAAAATACAAAGTGACAACTTCTTATTGGACTAAATACAGTTTTTCTAATAGTCCGAATGACAGGTACAATCTACAGTGAAAACACCATTTTTACATGTGAACTCAGACACACAATTCAGCTATTTTGTAGCACTATATAAATGATTAGTAGTAGTAGTAGTAGTATTTAAGATCATAAGAGTTGGCGGTATTCATGTAATCAATGCCTACTTAAGAGATTCCTTTAACAGTGGACTTATAGAAAATATTTAAAAGAGTGAAAGAAACTTTAAAAATCTTGTTTGATTTTTGAGAATATTCCTACAGTTTAATTACTACATTACTTAGAGCGAGATTGTCATATTACTGAATGAACCTGTTCTTGGCTAATCTCTGAAGCTAAGCAGGGTTGGTCCTCCCGAATACCTGGATGGGAGACCACCTTTGAATACCAGGGGCTGTAAATTCACTACATGGAAGAAAAACCTGGCAATTTACTTCTGGTCATACCTTGCCAAGAAACCCAGGGGCTGGGACACCAGAGGTCAGCACCGACTCGATGGCATACATTACATTGCATTGTCATACCACTAGGTTGGTTTGAGGCCACTAAAACAACCAAACTTTGGGGGCCTTTTACTAAGGTGCAGAGGGTTTTGCACTTACCGTGGGTATTTCCCAAGAAAATATGCACGGTAGGTGAAAAGCCTGTGTAGTAAATGCAGCCCCTGTGATGATCATCCCCTTGCGATCACCTTCCCACAATGCGTCCCCCCACCCCGACGGATATGCCTTCTTAGGGCCTTTCTGGCCATGGAGGTCCTGCAAAGGGGTCCACCAATGACAGAAACTTCAAGTCCCCCCCCCCCCCAAAAAAAACCTTCCCTCATCCAGAGCTGGCCCTACCATTAAGTAATTGTGTTTTCTGCACATGGCCCCTCTTTTTAGTACTAGTGGCCTATGCAAATCAGGCCCTGCAATCAATTTCTGCACATGGTATCACATCTCTCTGCATCCACCGCGGGCCATCTCTGCTCATACTCCATCCCCCAGTAATGTACCCGATGTTCAACTGGGTCATCCCTGGTGGTCCAGGGGTGATTGGGGCAGGAGCGGTCCCACTCCGCTCCTGCCCCAACTACAACAGTCTTCAGAATGGCACTGGGGTCACCTCGTGCTAGCCTCACAACCCCTAATTGTGATGTTGTAAGACTAGCATAAGGTGACCCCAAGACTGACGAAGCCGGGAAAGGAGCAGAGGGAAACCGCTCCTGCTCCGATCACTCCTAGACCACTAGGGATGACCTGGCTGGACACTGGGTAAGTTTCGGCAGGGGGGGGAAAGATTCAGGAGTGTTTTGTGGGAGGGGGCATGGGCCCCTTTGCTGGAAAGCTTTCTGGCCATAGGGGCCCTGATCAGCAGCGGGGCATCGGCTACGGCTACGCTGCCAGTGCCGTGGATGCCCTTGCTGTTACCTCTTTGGGTTGTGGTGTTTGCAGTTGCGGTACTGGCAGTCGTGACAGCTTGTGCGTGGCATCGTGGAGCATGCTAGCTGTCACTGGAAGACATGCCCCCTTTGAGCCCCAATCCTGCCTACCTTCGGCTGTTTTGGACCTGCTGTCTGCACTTTCTCTGCCCCAGTGGTTACTGCGGGAGTTTAGTGCATGTTAAAACTATGGTAACTGCTTTCTGCTGCTCAGTGAAAGAGCTTTTGTTTAGTCCTTTAAGAAAGCCAACCTAAAGTAAATCCTTGAAACAAAAACAGTATTGCCCTTGCTCGTTCCAAGTACAACTACAGAAATGCTTTTACAGAAATACTCTTAGGCATCTACGCTCATAGAATTCAAGTAGCTTACCTTCTATACCATTTGGTTCCAAATATTCACCTTCTTCATCATCATCTTCTTCCTGAACATCTGCTAATACAAATAACTAGTCTTAAGTATTAGACATTAGTTAGTATATAATCAGGGAATTTTCTCCAAAAATACTATCATTCAAAAGAAATTCTCAAATCTGTTACATTATTTTTCCTAGCTGGAAACAAATCATGGAAAATAGTGAAAAAAACTAAAGAGAATGAAATAACCTTTTCTTGGTATGAAGGGTAAAAACTATGGGCCCAATATTCGAAGAGCATTTACACAGTTTACAGCCTAGTAAACCGTGTAAATGCCTTACATAGGGATATTCAATGGCACATATACATTTCGTATCGGGATGTGTTGGGGCATTTCAGGGTGGAGCGGAGATGGGGAATGGTGCTAACCAGGCAGCAATGATATTGCATGCTGCCTGGTTAGCGATCGGCATCTTACAGATAGGTGAGGAAAACCCTTATCTATCTTTAAGGCGCCGATTGCTAACCAGATTGCAGCCAATATTGCTGCTGCCCAGTTAGCTTTGGCAGCTTCTTGTCCCTGCGGCGATCACTGGATATGCCATTGCCGCAGCACTGAATATCCGATTTAGAGGTCATGGGGAGGGCTGTGCACCTCATTGATTCAAATGGCGGGCAGCTGAAAACCGGGCCCTATATATTTTTTGTTTACAAATTTATTTTAGCTGAAGGACAATTGGCTGACTCTTAGCTGGATGTACCGAAAGCTGAATAGCAGGTAACAGGAAGTAGTAGTAGTAATGTGATACTTGATGGTATAGTGTCATATCAAACTTCAGGTTTAAACAGTGAAATGAGAGCACAACCTGTTGCGTCAGGGAAAATGTGAAAAACCAGCAACCAAGAAACATTTCTTATAACTAAATGTAGTCTTCATATGCACTGAATCTTGTAAAATTAACCAGGCAAAAGGCAGGATTCACAGCATCGCCTCGGCAGTAATCAGTAGCACTGTGCCATTAAAAAGAACAGAATTACTGAACATATACTCATGGTTTAATAGCATAAAGCCAAGGGAAGTCTTGCCTCACCAATCTACTACATTTTTCTAAAGGTGTTAATCATCAGGTAGATAAAGATGAGCGGGTGGACATAGAGTATCTGGATTTTAAGAAAGCCTTTGACAAGTTCCCTCATGAGAGGCTCTTGGGGAAATTAAAATGTCATGGGCTAGAGGCAGTGTACTATTGTAGATTGCAAACTGATGAAAAGATAGAAAACAGAGAGTAGGGCTAAATCATCAATTTTCTCAGTGGAGAAAGGTAAATAGTGGAGTACACTAGGGATCTGTGCTGGGCTCACTACTCTAATATGTTTATAAATGAACTGAAAATGGGAACAGTGAGTGTGGTGATCAAATTTTCAGATAAGACAACTTTATTTATTTAAATATCTTTTTCTATACCGCGCTCTTTAAAATCAGTGTGGTTTACAGGCAAACAAAAATCTGTATAGTGCGGTGGAAACCTGCACTGTACATTACAATGAACAAGTGGTGTAGTTTGGGATTAACATGGGTAACTATATACAGACTGGGCACTCAGGTCACAAACAGTACTGACCAGAGTTGCTTAGTAACTATTTACAAGAACAGATAGCTATATACATGTTGTTATTTACAGGTTATATACAGTTGTGCTAGTGGTGTTGCATCAGTGTGACATGGGGTGTGCAGGGGCACTGTCCAGGTGGTTGGGTATGTCTGATTATTAGAAGTAGTTAAATCACAAGAGGATTGTGAAAAATTTCAAGAGGACCTTTGAGAAATCATGAGACTGGGCATCCAAATGGTAGATGAAATTTAATGTGGACAAGTGCAAAGCTATGCACTTCAGTAAGAAAAACGCAAACATGATGCAAGGTTACACATTAAGAGTCACCATTCAGGAAAAGGATCTAGGTGGCATAATGGATAATACTGTATGTGGAAATCCTCGGCTCAAAAAGCTAATAGAATGCCAGGAATTATAAGGAAAGGAATGGAAAATAAAACAAAGACTATCCTAATACTTCTCTATTGCTCCATGGTGTGACTGCACCTTGAGTACCGAGTGCAGTTCTGGTCACCACATCTAATAAAAGATATAGTGGAATTGGAAAAGTTACAGAGCACAACCAAAATCATAAAGGGCATGGAAGGATGCCCTTGTTAGGAAAGGCTTAAAAGTGTTGAGCTCTTCAGCTTGGAGATGAGAAGGCTCAGAGGAGATATGATAGAGGTCTTTAAAAACAAAGTAAAACAACTAAACATGAATCAGTTGTTTACTCCTTCAAAAGTATAGAGACTAAGGGACATGTAACGAAGCTGTAAGTAGCACATCTAAGACTAATGAGAAAAAAATATTCGTCACTAAACGCTTAATTAAACTCTGGAATTTGTTGCCAAAAGATGAGATAAAAGCTGTTAGTGTAGCTGGGTTTAAAAAAGGTTTGGACAAGTTCCATAAACCATTATTAAAGTGGACTGGAGGAAATCCACTACTTATCTCTGCAATAAAGCAGTAGGGAATCTACTTTTTGGGATCCTACCAGATACTTGTAACTTGGACTGGCCACTGCTGGGAACAGGATAATGTACTTGATGGACCATTGGTCTGACTCACTATGGCAAATCATATTTTCTCTTTGGTACAATGCAAGTACTACAATGGGCATTAGCACTAAATTTGAGACTGAGATTACACTCCACATACTCTGGACCTAGGAGTGAGTTTCATTAGTGTCATGTTATGCTTAAAACTAATAAATATTCCTACCCCAAAAAATCCCTTGAACCTACCTAAAACCTGCCCATAAAACATAAGCACAATTACCAAAAGATAGACTAACCAACACACTCATATAACTCAAATTTCTGAAGGGAGAAAATGACCTCAGGTTTTACTTTTCAGTCCCACCATGTGGCGAAATTCATCACCATAGGGGATCTCCAAGGTGTAACATCATGGGTCCAACAACTCCCCTGTATCAAATAAACAAAAATTATCTTATCAATATTAAAAAAGTACTTTTCCAATATTTTCAATAAATTTTATATATACTCAATTAATTTTCAAACACCATTAACATGCTTTTATCCTTTTTTATTTCTTTTTTATACACAAATATAGTGGCCTCCAACACTTCTGCAAAACAAAGCCCAACGGCTCTATTAGTTAATAAACTTTATGACCATCAAAAAGAGTACACAAATACTTATCTGCAAAGATTAACTGCAAAGGTTCACTTCTAGACTCCTGCAAATCCAACCATCATCGCCTGCCCAGATTTGATACAATTCTTTACACCCTTTAGGCAATAATGGTTGGATTTGCAGGAGTCTAGAAGTGAACCTTTGCAGTTAATCTTTGCAGATAAGTATTTGTGTACTCTTTTTGATGGTCATAAAGTTTATTAACTAATAGAGCCGTTTGGCTTTGTTTTGCAGAAGTGTTGGAGGCCACTATATTTGTGTATAAAAAAGGATAAAAGCATGTTAATGGTGTTTGAAAATTAATTGAGTATATATAAAATGTATTGAAAATATTGGAAAAGTACTTTAATATTGATAAGATAATTTTTGTTTATTTGATACAGGGGAGTTGTTGGACCCGTGATGTTACACCTTGGAGATCCCCCTATGGTGATGAATTTCGCCACATGGTGGGACTGAAAAGTAAGACCTGAGATCATTTTCTCCCTTTCAGAAATTTGAGTTTTTGGAGTTACTATAGGAGTGTGTTGGTTAGTCTATCTTTTGGTAACTGTGATTATGTTTTATGGGAAGGTTTTAGGTAGGTTAAAGGGATTTTTTGGGGTAGGAATATTTATTTGTTTTCCCTTGTTGCAGTAGCTTGTGGTAATCAATGCTTAAAACTAACCCATTCAGAGAAATTGCCCCCAAAGCAAACCATGACCAAACATGGGGGCATTTAAACCTCTGCCCTTTAACCCTTTCCCCCAATATTCTTCTATGCAGCTTCACAACACATTAGCATCGAACTACATCTCCTGGGTGACAGAATCTGCAAACAAGCCTCCCGTACCTCCAGAAATTTAGCAAGATGAGCAGGCGAGGATTGGGCTACACTATTCTTCATATGAATCATGTTGTGAACATGTTACACCATCCCCAAATAGAGGGAAGTGTAGATTCTTTCCACACTAGGAAGATCCATTTCAAACAAAGTAGGTCAACCGGCCGGGTAAATTGTTTAGCTCCTTTTCCCTTAACCATAACTCCCCAACAAGATCCCAACCAACTGCAAACCAACAGCTTGGTGCAAGACCATACCCAGGTACCCTTGAATCTTATTCCAGTAGACCTGGATCGATGCACATGCCAAAAATATATGCCCCAACATGCAGCTTTTGACCCAACAGTTTCTACCATCAACTAGTTCGTTATGTCTGAACAGGGGCAATGTGAGCACTCCACATCACTTTACATTGTGTTTCCCACAAGGCTGTGTTGATTCAATGTAGGAATTTGGGCAATACCCTCCACTATATAAATTCCCAGACCAGTGCGTGTCCAGGTCCTCATTCCATTTTTCAACCATGCTCTCATGGCCTGAACTACATTTCAAATTTTCCAAGGCCTTATGTGAGGAGGATACTAACACTCTTTCTCTACTATCCAATTCACATGAACTGCAAATGACTAAAAACCAGCACCTTCCCCAATGACATCATAATGTCTAAGCTGAAGGAAAGCATAAAAATCCTGTCACAGCAGACTAAAAGTCTCCTGTTTGTCCCGAAAGGACAGCATCTCACCATCCTCTCACACCAAATCTGCTAAAATCCGAAAGCCCCTACCCTCCCAAGCAAGACACAAATGAGACTCCTTACCCAAAATAAAACTAAGATTACTTTGTATGAGCAGAAATCGTGACACTGATGCAGTTTGTTTTAACTTTGCACAAAGAGATTGCCAGACCTACCTCATTGGAGTCAACAAAAGACTCTCCCCTAAGCTCCCAAGGGACTTCATTCTCCTAAGCATGGAGCAAAAACAAAAGATGCACAGGACAGGCTAATTCCCATTCTATGCTCAGTGGAGTAAAATCATCAGAGCCATACAATCATTCCCACAGATGACATGTTAGGCAAGGAGACATTTTACTTGCCAAATAATGTCCTTCCCTTGAGTCCTGTTAGACAGTCCAGACAAGTGGGTTGTGTTCACCTACCAACATAAGTGGCAATAGAGAAAACACTAGAAACTTCCTGTGACATCATCCCTGCTACCACTGCTAATGCAGCTAGGGGCACACTTCAGTATTCATAAAAAGTACATGGTCAAGATCCCCTGACTGCACACAACTTCAATGAGGATACTGAAGGAAGGATCATTCAGAGATAAGTACACAGACTATGTACAGGATAGTCTTCAGAAAAGTCTGCCAAGGTGGTTATAAGCCCGCAGGTCCAAATCACAGAGCAATACAGCAGAGCAAAAGGGTGGGTCCTGGACTGGTCTAGCAGGACTCCAGAAAAGGACATTATCTGGCAAGTAAATTGTCCCCTTCCAGTTCATCCTGCTAGATCAGTCCAGACAAGTGGAAAGTACCAAAGCTACCACTCCACTGGGCAGGAAGAAGACAGCAGCCTTCCAAATCTCTGCACTGAAGGCTGTGTTTGCCCTAGCATGGCCATCCAAGTAATAATGCATCACAAAAGTGAAAAGAGGCAACTACATTGCTGCCCTGGAACTAAGCTTCATCAGGACAAAACCAGTGCTAGGGTGGAATGAGCTCACAATACCTCTGGGACCATTTGGTTCCACAACAGATAAGCAGAGGCCACCCCCCCCCCCCTTTTATCCAGTGGCCCAGGGTAGCCTTAGCAGCTGCCTCACCCTTACACAACTCATAATGAGGACAAGAGATTACTTGACATTCAAAGGGAGTAAGTGAACTTTAGGCACCTAGAAAGTACCCTTTCTGATGCTTACCAGGTGAAGGGCCCTATTCTTCCCCTGAACCTGTTCTGAATATAAAGAGGGGGAGCAAGCCACCTAATTGACATAAAGGCAGAAATCACTCTGGGCAAAAAGGGAAGGGGCAGCCAAAAGAATACAGCCTCCTCTGAGACAGATACTAGTGTCTTCACAAGAGAGCCTGCAACTCCGAGATATGATGTGCCAAGCAGAGTGCAATCAAAAGATGGTCTTGAAGGATAAATTCTTAGGCATGGCCTGCTTCAAGGGCTCGAAAGGTTCAGACATTAATGTCCATTGAATTAGGCTCAATGTTAAGATGGAATGAGTGATTGCAGGGAAGGATGCAAATGCCTCAACCCCAAAGAAAGTGGACATCATCCTGTGTGAGGCCATGGAGTAACCTACCAGCAGCCTTCTAAAACATGAGAAGACCACAACCTGAACCCTCAAGGAACAGAGGAACAGTCCCTTATCAAGCTGTCATGAAGGAAGGTGAGCAAGGAGGGCAAATCCGCCATCCTGGGAACTATGAGATGCTTGTGACACTAGAGCTCAAACAGACACCAGATTCACACATAGGCTAGACAAGTGGAATCGTGCTTTGCCATAAAGAACAATTGTAGCCCATTGTCTAGATTTTAATCACCAATTTGATCAACTCCGGTGTTTTTGTATTGATCAAGTGACAGCGGGTTATGCTGGTAGGACGAGGGATCAAAGCTTGTTGATGTGTGAACAACGTTGGATCTACACTTTAAGCTCTACATCTCCTGGTGGTCTTAATGCTCAAATTGATTGGGCGGTGTGTGTCTAATAAGAAAGTGTATGGAGCTTGAGATGTCAGCTGCGATCGCTACAAGTAGACAGAGGACTAGCCGTTGCAATACTGAGGACAACAATTCAGTGAGAGAATGGTATTGCGAACTGCATTGGTTGACCATTCATGTTGGATGAAGGCTCGACGCCGTTTGGATGCTAATGAATAGGGTAGATCCCTATGAGTCCACAGGAGGAGCCAATGGGATTGGGTTTGTAATTAGTATCTGCATAAAAGTATGTCCTTCCATCATCATCGCGCATGCACGGCGTTTTTTCAACGATGACAAGTCTGGTGGGGAAAAAAGTGAGGTATGAGTTCTCCCGTCGGAATACCTGGAATGTCCTTGAAGGAGTAATATAGTCAAGAAATTTTTGATTTTTGTCAAAAAATAGTTTGTTTAATCAGCTTTTTTTGTTTATCATTTAGAACTCACCTAGACGTGCAGTTGCCGTGTGTTTGCACAGAGTTGGAATCCCCCGAAGAAACAGCTTGATCGGTGATATGCATCAGCGCTATGAATTCGCGTTGGGATCTGAGTTCTGACTCTTATCATCAATTTTTCAGATAAGCAAGTTTTGCTATTTTAAAGAGTCATGGGATCTGAGTTCTGGTTTTGATTAAGTTTTCAGATGAACAAGTTTGTTATTTCAAAGAGTTACAAAGAAGTTAATAAGTGAACAGGGGAAGTTTCAGGTTCTTGATGCAACACAGAGGATTGGAGTCTGGAGGTGTTCACCTCATTTAATCCTTCCCCGATTTAGTCTGAGACCTGTTCCCCGTATAATAAAGTATTTTTTGGTTGCGTTAGTAAGTGGAGCAATTTCTCTCTTTTGAAGTTTATAAAGAACATGGAAACCACTGCAGCAGAACAGCCCTTATGTGCTAGGCGTCACCTCTCAAGGACTAAGTCATAAGTAAGAAGGTAGCCAGGATGGCCAACAGGACCGATCCCTAATGTAATAGGCCAACCATGCAGAAGGCACAAGGGCAGCCTTCTCAGAAGCTGCATCAGATCTGTGAACCAGGGCCTCCTCGGCCAATTCAGAATTACCAGGCCTGGATGGCACTTTATGCAGTGAAGCACATGCCCTATGAGAGGCCATAGAGACACATATACAACAACGACTTCAACAACCAAGGCTGAACCAGGGCAATGATGCCCTCAGAGCAGATCATCTTGTAGTGAAAGAAAAGTCTGCACACCTTGAAACTAGCCTAGGATGCCATAAGATCCATCCAGGGAGGACCTTACCTGTCAAGAATCCTTTGGATCATCAATGGGACTAACTCCCACTTCACAAGATAGAGGGAGTGGCAACAGATAATCCACATCTGTAATGACGCCTACAATGTGTTGCTCCAAGGGCAGTCTTCGGGGCCACTCCAGCACTTTTTGTAGCTCCCTGCCTGTTCATATACACCACTGCCATGGCATTTCTGTTAAGATCCGGATTGCTCAGTCACAGACCAGAAGGGTGAAAATGCAAGAGAGCCAAATGAATGGCCCATGCCTTGAGGCAACTGATGGACCATGCCATTTTCTGACAGTTCCAACAGCCCTGATTCATCTATCCCTTGCAATAGGTCCCCCAGCCAGCCAGTTGGCATCTGTCTAGAGCAAGAGCCACAAGGATCCACTAAGGGCATGCCCTGCTTTAGGCTGCCAAGCTGACCTCATTGTAAATTGGCCATTAAAATAAATGTCCTTTTCCCACTCTTGTAAATCAATTGGCATAGCTTGGCCTCCAACCTGTAACCTTTAGGTTAGATAACACATCCACTTCCAGGCTGAGCTATTATCTCTTTCATTGTTGCCATTAAATCCAGGAGTCAGAATTCATCCCAGTCCTTGGGAATTCTCCTGCCTCTGGAAGGCTGCTAGCTGAGACAACAGCTTTGCCACTCTCTGCACAGGCAAGAAAACACTGCCTGCACAAGAGTCAAACAGGGCGCAGAGATATTGCAACGATAGAGAGGGCTCAAGTTGACTCTTGTTACAATTGATCACTCGGCTAAAACTCTCCAGAAACTGCATTGTCAGTAGTCTCAGATACCGCAAAGGACCCAGTACCAGGGATGAAGGAAGTGAGAAGACACAGATGAAGAACTGATCATTTCCCAGACCTTCTGGCTTATCCTCTAGAAGGCAATGAAGGTTGTACTCTCCCAACTCCTTAACCACATCGGGATATGCTAGGGAGATAAAGTTTCTAGATTAAATAAATGACTGCTTCATAGAGCAGCTGGCTCATGGACCAAAACATGGGGAAGTTAGTTTGAACCTAGTCTTTAGTGGAACACAGGATCTGGTGCAAGAGATAACTATGTTGGGGCCATTTGGCAATAGTGATCATATCATGATCACAACTGATTTATGTCAAATTTGTTTATTAAGAAACACCAGCAACAGAACAAGACAAGGATAAGTCACAAATACATATTATAAACAGCAAGCCAAAACCAGTAGCCTTGATACATTTTTACACTTTTGTTACACTTTTGTAGTGGGGGAAAACAGTTGCAGTAACAGTCAAATAAACAGTAATATTCAGGAATCCCCCCCGTCCCTCCCTGCCAGGCCTCCGAACCCTGGTAGGACGTGTAAATAAGAAAATCAAGCAAGAGCTAGATACCCCCCCCCCCTCTCTAGCATGGCACAGATACTAGTACGCCTCACTTGAACAGGCTCGGGGTGTACTCTTCGCCCGAGCCTCGTCCTTCATGCCAAAATCACAGAGGGGGAAGCAAGAAAAAGGACTGACCTCTACCCCCCCCCCCCAGCCCTTGCCCCCAACCCCACTATCCCTCCCCCTCCCCCTGCCTGCCCATCCCCCCCCCCGGACTGACACCTCCCCCCTCCCCTGCCCACCCCCTCTCCCCTTTGGACTGAGGGATCTGCCAAAAAGGATGTGTTGAGTCCGTAGCCCACGTGCCCATTCCATGTGGATCCGGTGGTGAGTCTGTCAGTGAGGCTGTCAATGGCCCCCCAGGATCTGACAGCGGGCAGCACAGGGTAATGAATTCAAGTGAGGACCCCAGGCCTGCAAAAACCGCTGCCAGCGTGTGTGGTGGCCCCGTGCTCTAAGCCTCTCCATTAGCAGCATTTCGTGCAGACGTCCCCTCCACAGCCCATAGGTCGGGCCCCTGGGATCCATCCACCGAGACAGAATAGTCATTCGCGCTACCCCCAGCACCAAGCGCATCCAGGACCATACTACGCGTCCCAGCTGTGCCTCCCAATCACTCTCCCACACATCCAGAACTGCATTCACAGCCGTTAGGGATACCGGATTGCCCATACATCTGGAGAGATAAACCTGCACTTGCTGCCAAAAGGCGGTAACTCGTGAACACTCCCACAGCATATGACCTAAGGATGCCCGTTCTTCCCCACAGCGAGGGCAGCCGTGAGACCCTGCAATCCCAGCCTTCCAGGCCCGGAAGGGGGCATAGTATAGGCGTCTCACCACCTTGTATTGCATATCCTGGAAAGATACCGACCCATAGAGCTTAGGAATACCTGACAGAGCCTCTAGCAACATATCGCTCGTCACCGGGCCCCCCAGCTCCCGAGTCCAGGCCGCCGCTAGGTCCTCCAGGGCTAGTGGTACTGCCGATTCCCAAAGCGACCTCTGCAGCCAGGCTACCCGTGCTCCCTGCTCTCCCCCCAACAAAGACACCTCAATCTGGGAGCTAACCTCCCCCCGTAGCGCCAAGGAGGGGACCCCGCTAACGTAGCTCCGAAGCTGCGCATATGGAAAGATGTCACGCCCCTCGAGGGGATAGTGTCGGCATAACTCAGAAAACGACATCATAAATCCCTCAGACGAAAGCACATGTTCCAAATTGAGGATCCCTAGCCGCGCCCAACGTGTGAAAAAACCACCTTCCATGCCCGGCAGGAAGGCACCGTTGCCCCGGATGGGGAGATAAGGCGAGTGGGAAGCCGAGAGCATGCGTTTGCTACAGAAGAAACGCCATCCCGCCCTGACCGGGTCTATAAGTAAGGCCTGAAGCTCGTGGGCCAGCCCCGATGACTTCCTCGTATGCAAAAGATAGCGCAAGTGTAGGGGCCTCACCGCGGCCTGTAACAGCGACACGGGGGTATACTCCTCCAAGTCCCACAACCAATCCCGAGCATGCCTCAGTAAGCAGGCCACATTGTACTTACGTATGTCTGGGAGACCCATCCCTCCCAAGGGCCAGGGTTGACAGAGAATCGCCGCCTGCACTCGAGGCCGCCGCCCCCGCCACAGCAGGCGGTTCACCAAACCCTCCAGTTTCTTCCGGTCCGGCTGTTTCAGTAATAACGGAAGGGTCTGTAACAGATACAGGACCTTAGGGAACAGGGACATCTTATATAAGGCCACGCGGCCTCCCAGAGATAGCGGTAAGTCCTGCCACTTGGCAACACTATCGGACACCGCCGCCAACACTTTGTCCACGTTGAGCCTATAAAGGTCGTCCAGGACGGCAGGGATAAGCACCCCTAGGTATTTGAAATGGCCAGTCACCCACTTTAACGGGAAAGTGCCCTGCCAACCCCCCTGGTCACCCGTACCTAAAAGCATTGCCATCGATTTATCCAAGTTTAAGCGAAATCCAGAAGACACCCCATACTCTCTAAAAAGCTGTAAGAGGTGGGGGAGCCCCGTCTGAGGTTCCGCCAGATGAACTAGGAGATCATCCGCGAAGGCTGCGACTCGGAATTCAGATCCCCCCATCAGAACCCCCTGAATTCGAGGGTGTGCCCGGATCCGCTGCAATAACGGCTCCAAGGTTAGGATGAATAAGAGAGGGGACAAGGGGCAACCCTGCCTAGTCCCCTTCTGGATAGGAAATTCCCTAGACATGGTGCCATTGATCAAGATTGCTCCCAACGGGTTCGCATAGAGAAGTTTCACAACCCGGACATAAAAACCCGTGAAGCCCATCCTGGCCAGGACTTGGTACATGAAATCCCAACTAACCCGATCAAATGCTTTTTCAGCATCGAAACTAATGAGCATGGAGTGCAACTGAGCGGTCTGTCCGACACACATGGAAAGGAGGAGTCGCTGCAAGCTATAAGCCGCGTGGCGACCACGCACGAAGCCCACCTGGTCCCTATGAATCAGGTCTGGCAAGATGACCGCTAGCCGGTCTGCCATGATCTTAGCTAAGATCTTAATATCGACATTAAGGAGGGAGATGGGTCGATAAGAGCCTGGGAGTAGGGGATCCCTCCCCGGTTTTGGTAGGACCGTCACCAACGCCTTGTTCGCCTCATACGGGAAGCCCCCCCTCGCGACCAGATCCTCAAAATAATCCACAAGAGGGGCCGCCACCACCTCCCCCAAGGACTTGTAAAACTCCCCCCTCAGACCGTCCAACCCGGGAGCCCGCCCGTTTTTCAAATTCCGAATCCCATCGGACACTTCCTTCAGGGATATAGGGGTATTCAAGGCCCTCACCTGATCCTCGGTCAACGTCGGTAAGGTACATCCTACCAGGAAATCCCGGCCGTCCTCTATGCTACCACTGTCCCGGGCATAGAGCCCCTGGTAATAATCAGAAAAGATCTGTTGGATCTCCGTGGTATCATTACGAATAGACCCATCCGGGTGGCGAATCGCCCCAATGTGACGAGCCCCTCCCGCCGGGCGCACCAGAGCTGAGAGTAACCTCCCAGCGCGGTTCCCATGCTGGGCCCGTTGATGGAGAAGCATCTCCAACTCGCGCTGGGTCTCTTTGAAGGATGGACCAGTCGTGGCCCTTCCGTCCGCCCCTGCCCTCCGCCGAGCTCTGCCCAATTCCCGCTCCAATAAAAGAATACGTTCATTACGGCGCTTCCGCATGGAGCCATAATAGCTAATAATCTCCCCTCGCATGACTGCCTTGCCCGCCTCCCATAGGAGAGTCGGTGATATCCCCGGGGAGTCATTAAATTCTTCATATTCCTTCCAACGATCCTTTAGATAACACACAAAGGTGGCATCCCCACTGAGCTCCAAAGGATAGCGCCAGAATCTATGTCCAAGAGGGGTACTACCACGGAGTTCCAGCGTGACCATCGCATGATCTGAAATGACGGAAGGACCAATCTCCGTGGCTGTCACTCTATGAAACAGGGACTCCGAAATCAGAAAGTAGTCAATGCGTGACCAAGTGTTGTGGGCTCGAGACAAGTGGGTATATTCCCGTTCTCCCGGATGTAACACTCTCCAGATATCTAAGAGGTGGTAGGCTTCGCAGATCCCCAGCAGCCGTCGCGAGCTCCTGCGGTCCCTTCCCCCAACGTGTCGCGACCTATCCACACTGTCAGTCATGACGATATTGAAATCACCGCCCAGTAGCACTTGGTACCCAACCGCCTCCGCTACGAAACGTTCCAAGGTCTGATAGAATCCAGTCTCGTATACATTGGGAGCATACACAGATCCCAAAACAACCTTGGTCCCCTCAAGCAGACCCCGGATCAGAACATACCGGCCATCCGGATCAATATCAACCGATTCCTCGACCCAGCCCACCTGATGTGTTATTAAGATAACCACTCCTCGCTTCTTCCCTACAGCGGGAGCTCCATACACCCGGGCCCGGTAGCGGGATCCTAACTTCATGTGCTCGTCCGCGGTCTGATGGGTCTCTTGTAGCATGGCAATTCCAATCTTTCTGTGTTTAAGTTGTTGCACTAGTTTATGTCGCTTTATTGGGGAGCCTATACCGCAGACATTCCAAGTGGCAATCCTCAAGCCGTTAGTCATTGCACCACTCCGATTGGCAGCGCTCGACACAATCAGTCATCCTAAGGAGGTGGCGAGAACCCCCCCAGCTCAGGGCCCTCCCCCCCAATCCAGCGTCCCGTGCAGACGGGCCTAGGCAGACACAGATGCTACAAGCACACACCTCACACAGAACCACAATAACAGGCACACCTCCAGTCTCAATTCTCCCCCCTTCTCTCCCGTGCGAGCAACCCCTCAGTTCCTAGGAGAGCACACTCCACCCCCCCTTCCCTTCCCCTCCGTCCCTCTAATCCACCCCCCGCTAGCCCCCCCTCTAAACCCCTCCCCCCCTTGACACCCCCAGCCCCCCCACTACTACCATTTATCCCTCCCAGCCCTCCAACCCTACCACGCCCGGCCAGTATAACCTGGTCAGACACCCCCTATTGGTAACGGGACCACACCCCCCCATCCCCGCTAAACCCTCTATACCCTCATCATTTATGCACTACCCTAGCCTCGAAATTGTGCCACCGGATCACCCGTCCATACTCTCCTCTCGTAGGGCCATAGCCCAGGTGAGAAAGGGCTGTGAACAGCAAAGGCAAGGAAAGGGGCCCTCCGGGTGCATCGCCATTGAAAAAGGATGCCATCCAGAACCCGAAGAGATGGACGGGGGCCCCGGGGGCCCACCCATCGCCCAAAAGCTGTGATAGGGACCGAAAGGATCCAAGATTCCCCAAGCCCAGCACCCAGCGCAAGTGAGCCAGGGCTCGAAAAGTACTAAAACAAAGAAATAGGCAAACACTTAAGTATACACCCCCCCTCTTTCCACCAAACAATTACTTTAGAGTGCCCTCGGGGGAACCAGCGACATTGCCAATATGCTCGTGGCCAGCTCCACTACAACTTCTCCCCGAAGGCATACCCAGCAAACCATTCTACAGGAATCACCCCATATTTACAGCATATAGTGATCGGGAAAACAGATGAACAAATTAGCAGAAATACCCTATGCATTAATAAAACATGAGTGAGACATGTTAAGGCCCATAATGCACAAGTTAGTGGAATGCCATTTGGGTATCGGTGCGCATGGACCCCCAATTGCTGGCGTCTAAATACGCAAGCCGAATAACAAAGTTAGTGTTAAAACTAAAAATTAATATAAAAATAACAATATGCGTAAAAAGTAAGAATAATTAAATTAAGGATGCAAAATGTAAAAAGGAAGAAAGGGAGAAGAGAGGAGGGAGAAAGAGGAGAGAAAAAAAAAGAAAGGAAAAAGGGAAAAGAAAAAGGAAGAGGAAAAAAGAGAAGAGGAGAGAAAGAAAGGAGGGAAGAAAGGGATAAGAAAGAAGGAGAGGGGGGAAACAGTCCCAGGCCCCCAGCAGCCAGCCCCGTCATGGGGCTCACCCTCACGGCATCGGGGCAGGACGCAGCCGATCGGTTCCGGATTCTCGGTCCCGCTGGAAGTATTTTATATAACACTGTCCACTGCATACCATCGCTGCAGGCAGGCCAGAAAGGGAGACCCGGACTCCAACTAATGTTGCTAACATTCACATATCCACCGCCGCTGTCTCAAGACGATCAAGGAAGGCCCCGGCCTCTTCAGGGGTGCTCCAGAGATGTGCCTGTCCGTTGTGTTCGACGCGGAGCCTGGCTGGGTAAAGGAGGGAGAAGCGAAGACCTCGGCCCGCCAGCTGGGAGCACACCGGCGAAAAGGCTTTACGCTGCTGGCTTACCAACGCCGAATAATCTTGGAAGACTAGAAGAGGCTCCCCATCCCCGGACCCCCTCCGGTGCTTGCGGGCCGCCTTTAAGATCAGCTCCTTTTGGCGGAAGTCCAGGAAACGAGCGAGGACTACACGTGGCCGCCGGGCCTGCTCCCGCCGAGGACCCAGACGATGGACTCTCTCCAAGGCTATAGCCGGACCCCCAGCCTCGGGCAGTATTTTGGACATCCACTCCTGTAGGTACGCGGGAAGAGCACTATCTGCGATGTTTTCTGGGACGCCGATGAAGCGAAGATTTTTCCTGCGGCCCCGATTCTCCAGATCATCTAGTTTCTCTCCTTGTGTCTGCACCGCTGCTTCCAAGGCCTGTACCCGGGCCACGAGAGAGTGTTGCTCGTCCTCAAGACCCAAAATCCGAGTTTCGGCGTACTCCATGCGGTCAGTGAAGTCTGTAATGCTCTGGGCCACTGATTGTAGCTGTGCCCCCAGTTCCCGGAACCGGCCATCCAGAGCCCGTGCTACCGCTGCGCTCACTTCGTCCACCATGCCCTGGTCCCCCTCCGACCCCGGGCTCCGTGGCGCTCCCTCCGCCATCTTGGGGTCTGGGGCTCGTGTCTTGCGGGAGGGTTTCGCGGCCATCTGAGATACCCCGATGTTTGGAGAAGGCGCCTGTGTTCGCTGCCCACTCTCCTTAGTTCCCCTGGGTGGAATAGAGGGCATTCAGCCTCAGTAAATTAGAAAATTAATGCTGCAGGAGGGGTAGGGGTCCCGGAGCTGATCAGCACGCCGCCGGTCAGCACATTACCAAACCGGAAGTCTCCACAACTGATTTAATAAATGGAGGGAGGACAGCAAGGAAATCCACAACGCCAATATTTAACTTTCAACAGGGAGGCTATAATAAAATGAGGAAAATGGTTAAGAAAATAAATAAAAGGGGCAGCTGCAAAGGTTAAAGGTTTACATCAAGAATAGGTGCTGTTTAAAAATACTATCTCGGAAGCCCAGACCAGATGTTTTCCACACTTTAAGAAAGGTAGAAGGAAGGCCAAATGACAGCCAGCATGCTTTCAAGGAAAGGTCAAAGAGGCTGTTGTAGCCAAAAAAACATCTTTCAGAAAATGGAAAAAGGAATCAAATGATGAAACAGGGAACAACTTAAGCACTGACAAGTTAGATGCAAGGCATTAATAAGGCACAAAAAGGGAATTTAAAAAGCAGCTTGCTGTGGAAGCAAAAACTACTACTATTACTAAGCATTTATAAAGCGCTACCAGGCGCACGCAGCGCTGTACAATGAAAACATACAAGAGACAGTCCCTGCTCAAAAGAGCTTACAATCTAAAAAAGACAAAGCAAGAAAAGGAGAAGAATAAGAAAAGTAAAATCGAGAGCCAAAGGCACAGGTGAAAAGATGAGCTTTTAACTTAACTTTGAAGAGGGACAAAGAAGATGCCTGGCGTAAAGACAAAGGAAGTTTATTCCAAGCATAAGGTGCAGCAAGGTGAAACGAGCGGAATCTGGAGTTGGCAATAGAGGAGAAGGGCATAGCAAGAAGCAACTGGGTAGAAGAACGGAGTTCACGAGGGGGGGGGGGAAGTAGGGAGAAATGAGAGAAGAAAGGTACTGAGGAGCCACAGAGTGAATGCACTTATAGGTCAGAAGGAGAAGCTTAAAGTGAATACGGAAATGGATAGGGAGCCAGTGAAGAGATCTGAGGAGAGGAGTGACGTGGGCAAAATGAGACTGACAGAAAATCAAACGGGCAGCGGAGTGCTGAATAGACTGAAGGGGGAAGAGATGAGACTGAGGAAGACCAGCAAGAAGCAGGTTGCAATAATCAAGATGGGAGGTGATTAGGGAATAGATGAGGGGTTTAGTAGTGAGCTCAGAGAGAAAGGGGCGGATTTTGCCAACATTGAAGAGAAAGAAGCGACAGGTCTTAGCGATGAGTTGGATGTGAGAGGAGAAAGAGAGCGAAGAGTCAAAAATAACATCCAGATTGCGAGCAGATGAAACAGGTTGGAGAACAGAGCCTTCCACAGAGACTGAAAAAGAAGAAGGAGAAAGGGAAATTTTAGGAGAAAAAATGAGAAGTTCAGTCTTGGCCATGTTCAATTTCAGGTGACAATGGAACATCCAAGCAGCAATGGCAGAGAGACAGCAAGAGATCCGGGACTGCAAACCAGGAGAAAGATCAGGAGTCATCAGCATAGAGATGGTACTGAAAACCATGAGAGGAAATAAGCGCACCAAGGGATTGGGTATAGAGAGAAAAAAGAAGAGGACCCAAGACAGAGCCTCGGGAGACACCAACAGAGAGCAGGATAACAGAGGAGGAGGAACCACCAGAACATACACTAAAGGAGTAATGGAAAAGATATGAGGAGAACCAGGAAAGAACAGAGTCCCTAAAGCCAAGCGAGAACAAAGTGTCAAGAAGAAGATCATGGTCAACAGTATCAAAAGCAGCAGAAAGGTCAAGGAGGATAAGGACAGAGTAAAGGCCTTTAGATTTAGCCAGGAACAAGTCACTGGAGACTTTGACAATAGCAGTTTCAGTAGAGTGCAAGGGACGAAAACCAGATTGTAAGGGATCGAGAAGAGCATGGGAAGAGAGGAAGTCAAGGCAACGGCGGTAAACCGCACGTTCGAGCAGTTTAGCAATAAAAGGAAGGAGAGAAATGGGGCGATAATTAGAAGGACAAGAGGGATCAAGTGAGGGTTTCTTAAGGAGAGGCGTGACCACAGCATGTTTAAAGTCAGCCGGGACAGTAGCAGTGGAGAGCGAGAGGTTGAGAATATGAGAAATGGAGGGGACAACGATAGAGGACATAGATGGGAGAAGATAGGATCAGAGGAGCAAGTGGTGAGCTTGGAGGAGGAGAGAAGAAGAGCAGTCTCATCAATAGAAATCATAGGAAAGGAAGAGAGGGTAGGATGAGAAGGGGGGGGGGGAGATTGAGAACAGGAAGGGGAAATCGGGGATTTAGAGGGAAATTGGAGAGTGATCTTATGGATTTTATCATGGAAGTAATCAGCCAGGGTTTGGGCAGAAAGGGAAGGAGGGATCAGAGGCGGAGGCACTTTGAGGAGAGAATTGAGAGCAATGAAGAGACGGCGAGGATCAGAGGCATGAGAATTAGTCAGGCAAACAAAGTAATCTTGTTTGGCAAGAGCTAAAGCAGATTTGAAAGAGAGGAGCATGAATTTGAAATGAAGGAAATCTTCAGGGCAGCGTGATTTGAGCCAGGCACGCTCAGCAGAGTGGGTATAGGAGCGAAGAAAGCAAATAGTGGGAGAGAGCCAGGGCTGAGGTAAGGAACGCCTCACAGGATGAGGGATGAGTGGAGCGAGAACATCCAGAGCTGAGAAGAGCACAGCATTATAGGACATCACTGCCGTATCAACAGACTTGGAGGACAAAACAGAAGAGAGAGGAGAAATGGTAGAGGAGAGAACCAGGGGATTAATTGCAAGAAGGTTCCTAAATAGGGTGGAGGAGACAGGACCAGGCAGGGGCGGTGGGAGGAGAAGATTAAAGGAGAGAAGGTGATAATAAATAAAATAATACAACTTTTTGAAGTACAGTTGTAGCAAGAAATCTGTGAGAGAGTTAGTTGGAACATTAGATGCTAGAGAGATAAAGGGATGCTAAGGGAGGACAAGCCATAGCGGAGAGATTGAATGAATTCTTTGCTTCGGTCTTTAATGGGAGAAAGCCAACATGGATCTCATTAATCTATTATAGTTTTTTGAAAGTGTGAATCAACAGGTAAATAGCATATCTAGATTTTCAGAAAGTCTTTGAGAAGGTCCCTCATGAGAGGCTCTTGAGGAAATTAAAAAGTCATGGGATAGGAAGCAGTGTACTGTTATGGTTTAGGAACTGATTAAAAGATAGACAACAAAGGGTAAAGCTCAATGGCCAATTTTCTCAGTGGAGAAAGGTAAATAGTGAAGTATTCCGGGGATCTGTGTTAGTTCTACTGCTTTTTGACGTATTCAGAAATGACCTGGAAATGGGAATAATGAGTAAGGTGATCAAATTTGCGGATGACAAAAAATTATTCAAAGTTGTTAAAACACAAGAGGATTGTGAAAAATTGCAAATTGGGAGACTGAGCATCCAAATAGCAGATGACATTTAATGTGGACAAGTGCAAAGCTATGCACTTAGAGAAGAACATCCCAAACTACCATTACACGATACAAGATTCCACATTAGGAACCAGCACCCAGACAAAAGGATCTAAGAGACATCGTGGATAATATATTGAAACCCTGTGCCCAAGAAAGCAAACAGAATGCCAGGAATCATAAGGAAAGAAATGGGGAATAAAACCAAGGATATTATAATACACAGTGAATATTGTATGGAATTCTGGTCACCATATCTTAGAAAGGATACATGAAATTAGAAAAAGTACAGAGAAGAGCCAGTTTGTTTTTGTTCCTTTGATTTCAGTTAGAGGAGTCATGATTATTGGCATCTTTATTAACAATTCAAACCAGTTTGAAAGGTCTGGGTCAAAGGTCATGGGTCCATCAGCAAGACAATGACCCAAAACATACATCCAAAAAGACAAAATAATGGTTTAAAAGAACAAATGAACTGTTTAAAATGGCTAGCAATGAGTTCTGATCTCAGTCCAATTGAGAACTGTTGGAAAGAGCTGAAATCTGCCATTGGTAAAAGGAATCCTGGAAACATTTATGAGCTAGAACGAATCACAGTTGAAGAGTGGGAGAAACGACCAGCAGACAGATGCACGAAACTTATAGATGGCTACAAGCAGCGCCGTACCTAGCCCTGTGCGAGCAAGTGCAGCTGCATAGGGCACAAAGGCTTAGGGGAGCATTTCGGGCTGCTGGCCTCAGCTCCCCCCCACGCAGCTTCTATTGCCCTGCCATCGCCACTTTTTGTTTTCTCAGCAGTGGTTGCTCTGGCAGCAGCGAAACAGACCTGACTTCCACTTTAAAACAAAAAACCCCACGCAGGTCCTTCAACTCCGTGCCTGTATGCAGTTCTGGTCCCTCCCTCCCTTCTCTGATGTAGGGCTCATCAGAGAAGGGAGGGAGGGACCAGACCAGCCATTCAAACACAGAGTTGCAAAGACCCGCATTTGAATGGCTGGCCTAGTCCCTCCCTCCTCCGATGCGACCCACATCAGAAGGACCAGAACTGTATACAAGACCTGCTTTTTTTTTTTTAAATTGGAAGTCAGGTCTGTTTCATTGTTGCCGCCTCCGAAAAGACAAAAAGTGGCGGCAGCAGGGCAAGGCCTGGCAGCCGCCTAGACATGAAGGCGGTGAGATAATGATGATGGGGGGGAGGGGCAGGCACACCAGATGTGCAAGTCGCACAGGGCGCAATTATGGCCCTGGCTACAAGAAATGTTTGAAGGCTGTCATCACTGCCAAGCATTGTGCAACCAAATATTATTGCAAGGTGTAATTAGTCCTGTCGAGGTTATTTTTTTTCTCAGAAATTACTTCATCTAGTTGCACAGACATCTTTTTTTTGTTGTATACCTTTGAACATACTATAAAAAATATTATAACATACAGTTAGAATATTTCCAATTATTTCTCAAGATATTGTACACAACATACCTAAAATGCAAGTGTGTCAATAAGGTTTACCACAACTGTATATTATGTGATTAATATTTAAATAAAAATATTTACATATTTTGGGGTTTTTTATTAAAGTAAAACTATATTAGGGGCTTTTGAAGCCATGTATATCACATATTTCAGTGTTTCCCACTAAAAATTGCGGCATGGCAAGCAGTAGGCTGCCTGCAGGGATCCCATCCCCCACATGCAGAAGAAGAGAAGCTGCGATCGCGGCAAAGACCCTTCCTGTCTGCCTGCGGGAGATCAGATCCCCACGGGCAGAACAGGAAGAGTCTCTGCCTGTGGGGCAGAGCTTGGGGCAGATTTAGAAAAAGGCCTTCCACCACCCCTGCCACTGCTTACTCTAGGGATAAGCAGCATGGAATCTGTATACTTTTTTTGGAATCTGACAGGTACTTGTGACCTGGATTAGCTGTTCGAAGCCGGATAGGGGACTTGAAGGCCCTTGCTCTGACCCAGTATGGCATATCTTATGTTCTTAATCAGCATTCCAAGGTCTTCTCCAAACAAGAGCTTCCCCTTAAAGGCAAGGTTACATAACTGGGACTTGAAGACTGTGCCCACTGCCCATGGTATAGCCAAAGCTACCGCTGCATTATTGTTACAACCACAATGTTCTTGGTCATCAGACGGATCAGGTCATGCATAGTGTCTGCTAAGAACGCTGCTGTCAATTCTAGAAGGGCTGAAGAGTTGTCCTCAGGGAGAGACTGAAGGCATTGAAGGAGGGCATGAACCATAAGACCTCCTCCACAAATCGCTGCCTGGCACCTTTCAGATTCAAGCGGTCCTTTTATCAGAATGGTAGCAGACTGAGTGGCACCCCCAAACAAATCCTATATGAGGTTCCTGAATTAGATCCGGTATGACCAGTGCCAATCTATCTGCCAATATCTTGGTCAGAAGTTTATTATCACAATTTTTTAATTTAAATTTTATCTTTATTGACATTTGAAAAATAATTAAAGTATACACTTGTAATAAGAAACATGAGCACTAGTGGTAAAATAATGAAGAAACAGAAGAAAAAATTATACCAGGAAATTAAGAGGCCCCTCTATACTAGAGAGAAAACTCTTACAAGGAGAAAACCCACTAGTGTTCTATTAGCCCACAAATAAATAGAGGGAGCAATAACAGAAGAGGTTTGATAAACCAAGGAAAAATTGTAAAAGAAAAGGTTATAGGCGTCTAACTGTTGAGATGCAAATATTAAGCTACAATTCCGCGCCAAGCAGATGGAATACAACAGTCTATGCAACAAGTGCTGAAAGGAATATTACATGAGCATTCTCACGAAATCCCTCAATCGTCCTAGGGAACTATTCTCAATTGTGTCCCAGCTGACCAGTGACCCCAACACAACAGACGCAACAAACACAAAAATGCAACTTGACCCACAGGTTATGGCTGACTTTCTCTCCAACAGGTACTGCCCAACAACTCCACAGCACTATGACCCCCACAACAACAGGACAATGCAGATGAAATTTACATATGGCACACGTTCAACCTAATATCTAAATGTCATCGTCTTCCTACAAATAGGCAGCAGCACTCGTGAATGCAGTTGCCTTTTTCTAGGAAGAAGGTTACTATTTAACATCACATACAGCCCATCTGCAACCTATTAAGAAAATGGAACTTGCACCTTCACCTCTATGCAGATGATAACATGTATTGTATGCCATTCAATACCCTCAATCTGGACTTTTCAACCATATCTGATGTCTTCTCTGCTGTCACAAACCTTCTTGCCGATCTTAATCTTGCAGTGAACACAAACAAAACTGAAGCATTGCTAACATTCAGAGACCAACATTTCAAACCACCAGACAAGCTCACACTACCTAATGCTGAAATTACCATAAAAAAGAAAATCAAGTACCCTGGTATAACAACTGACAGCAGCTTCAACATGCTTGCATACATCAAGAATGCAGCTAATGCAGCATATTGGAAACTTAGACTCCTTAAACCTCTATGCCCTCTGCTACAAGATAACGACCAGGTCTGTTTTTCAAGCCATCATTATACCCCACCTTGATTATGGTAATATCCTCTATCAAGGGCTGCCAAATAGGCACTATACCCACTCCAATTAGTACAAAACACTGCCGCCAGAATCCTAATAGGAAAACCAAGTCAGCAACGTATAACTTCAGTCCTTAGACATCTACACTGGCTCCCAAACGCCCAATGGATTAAACACAAATCCATAATTGCTACCTACAAAATCCTCCATAATCTCTTCGTTCGCGGTCTCAAGGATTAAATCACAAGAGCATCCATGACAAGACCAAGAAGATCTGCAACCCAGAATCTCCTGGCCATCCTTCTCTCAAGACCACATGCACACAACAGGCAAGCAACAGACAAGCAACAAGGCCTTCTCGATATATGCCCCCATGATCTGGAACTCTTTACCCGAAACCATTAGATCTGCACAATCCATCAAAGATATGAAGAAACTACTAAAAACACACCTCTTCATAGAACATTTTGGGCCAAATGACATTACATAAGTGTATATTTTACTCTAAGTTGTTCAATGTAAAACAAATCGCCAGAGATTATGTACTGTTGTTCATTGTAAATCACTTTGGTACAA
Organism: Ichthyophis bannanicus; assembly: GCA_033557465.1. Classification (NCBI taxonomy): domain Eukaryota; kingdom Metazoa; phylum Chordata; class Amphibia; order Gymnophiona; family Ichthyophiidae; genus Ichthyophis; species Ichthyophis bannanicus. The sequence goes on along the minus strand of CM066032.1, from coordinate 1,365,045,799 downwards.
AGGTGGTATATTTAAAAAAAAAAAAAAAAAAAGGACTTATATAAAATAGATAAATAGACCTAGAATGGACTCGAAACGTGAAGTATAGGAGGAGCAAGAGGTTCAAGTTTCTTAAGGTCCAAAAAAGCTCTCAACTAGTTAGGCATCATGAACAAATAGTTCACATTCAGATAGCTATCAAGGCATTAAGTTTAAAAGAGAGATAAGCCTATACGAGGAAGTGGACAGAGAATCCTGACCAGGCTTTGGTTGTACTATTAGAATGGGGGAGGGAAACAGCCATCAGCAATTGGAGCCAAAAAATGATGCCTTGGTGGTTCCACCAACTGATCTCATAACATCTTACACCATTCATTACAAAACCCATCGGGCCAGGAGATTTGCCCGCTTTCGACTGTTGGATCACTCGGTCCACTTCCTTAGCCTCTTTGGGAGCATTGTAGGAGCCTAATTTAAAAAGGCACATAGGCATAAAATAGGTACCTTTTTGAGAATATTTATAAATGCCCCGTTATAAAACGACCTTTCATGTGGGGCAAAGCAAATTGCCTGAAGTTGGCTTATGTTCAAAGTGATATGGAAGTAAAGCTCCATGGCATTTGTAGGGCCGGCATCCAGGAAGCTGAAGTGCAGTTGGACGGTTGAAGAAGCATCTGGATTTGGGGGTGCTGACTAAAAGTGAGGCAGCATTGGAATTTGCTCCTTAGGCCTGTTAAGACCTTTAGAAGGAGGCAGAGCTGGCCTTAATGGGCCTGATGCCTTTAAAATGGCCAAAATCGGCCATGTGAATGGGGGAAGTTTAATGGCATTGAAAGGGTCCCTGGGGTCCCAGAGAGGTGAGCTTAGGAAACCCTAAGAAGTGTTTTTATAAATTTTAAAAGCTGTTTTTTGCTACGATTTGTGGCGTTTGTAAGATTGGGGGCTGACTTCCCGAGGCTCGGGGGGGGGGGGGGTGGGTGTCACCAGAACTTCAGTTTTGTTTTAAAAAAAACAATTGAATGTTGATTGTGAAGCTCTAAGGAGCTTATATTAATTGTAAAATGTAAAAAGTTTTGTTACCAGAAAATACAGGGATCTCTTCTGGGAGCTCTGTAGCAATGTGGTTCTGGCACAAGAAAAAGGAAATTTTAAAAAAACAAAACTGCTGGCTGCTACCAAGGCCGCGGCAGCATGGACGGTCCCGCGGGGCCCCCTCTGCCCTGCTGAATCCCTCCCTCCGCGACGGCTTTGAGAGGCGTGAAGGGAGAGTGTCTCCCTCGCGTCTGTTAAGCCCGCAGGGGCTGATGGGATATTTCCCATCAGCCCCTGCGGGCTTAACAGAGACGCGAGGGAAACACTCTCCCTTCGCGCCTCTCAAAGCCGGCACGGAGGGGCTCAGCCGGGGATTCGGCAGGGCAGAGGGGGCCCCGCGGGAACGTCCATGCTGCCGCGGCCTTGGTAGCAGCCAGCAGTTTTGTTTTTTTAAAATTTCCTTTTTCTTGTGCCAGAACCACATTGCTACAGAGCTCCCAGAAGAGATCCCTGTATTTTCTGGTAACAAAACTTTTTGTGGGCCCTTGCCAGCCGTGGGCCCTACGCCATGGCGTATAGGTAAATCCGGCCCTGAGTGCTTGCAATTCACTGATGCGGCGTGCTGATGTGATTGCAATGAGAAAGATAACCTTCCAAGAAAGGTATTTCAAGGAGGTGGTAGCTAAAGGTTCAAAAGGCGGCTTCATAAGCTGGCCAAGAACCAAATTTAAGTCCCATGCCACCGGTGGTGGTCTAATGGGAGGCTATGTTAAAAGGAGGCCTCTCATGAACCTTGCTACAAGGGGATGAGAGGAAACAGGTTGTCCATTTAGAGGCTTGACGGAAGCTGCAATAACGCTCAAATGGACTCTTACTGAATTTGTCTTAAGGCCTGCATTAGACAGATGAAGGAGATACTCCAGCAACGATTCCAGAGGTATGGCCCTGGGGTTAAGACCCTTCTCAGAACACCAGATGGTAAACCTTTTCCACTTGAAAGCGTAAGAACGTCTAGTGGAAGGTTTTCTGGAAGCATAAAGAACATCTTTCACTTGTTGAGAAAGATGAAGATCCTGGAGATCTAGGCCTTCAGCAACCAAGCCCTGAGATGCAGAGACTGGGGATTGGGATGCCACAACTTTCCGTCCTCCTGAGAGAGGAGGTCTGGAGCAGACCCTAACTCTAGGGAGGGAGCTTGAGAGAGATGTAGAAGCAGAGGGTACCACACTTGCCATGGCCAATGTGGAGCTATGAGAATCATGTGGCCTCTGTCTCTCTGAAGCTTGAACAGGGTTTTGGGAATTAGGGGAATGGGTGGAAAGGCATACAGGAAGTCTTGACCCCAATGAAGGAGGAAAGCATCCCTTGCCTGAGCCCCCTGAGCCGGAGTTCTGGAATAGAACCGGGGAAGTTTGGCATTCCACGGACTTGCAAAGAGGTCTATGTCTGGGGTTCCCCAAATTTGAAAAATCCTGGATACCTGGTCCATATGTAGGGACCACTCGTGTGGAAGCAGAACTCGACTGAGTCTGTCTGCCCAAGAGTTTTGAACACCTGGAAGATAGACTGCCAGAAGATGAATGTGATGCTCTCTGGCGAGGGCCCACAGTCGCAGAGCTTCGCTGCAAAGCGACAGAGAGCCAGTTCCTCCCTGCTTGTTTATGTAGAACATGGCTATCTGATTGTCCGTGTGGATAAGGACTGTCTTGTGGTTGAGCAGGGTGTAGAAAACTCGCAGAGCAAGGAAGATTGCTCTGAGTTCCAAGAGATTGATATGTAGACAAATCTCCTGTGAGGACCAGATGCTCTGGGTGGAGAGGTCCTGAAGATGAGCTCCCCAGCCCATTGGAGAAGCATCTGTTGTAAGAGTTGCCTGGGGTAGAGGCTGTTGAAAGGGAGACCCCAGCAACAGGTTTTGAGGGGACTTCCACCACTGGAGGGACAAAATGAGGCGACTTGTGTTTGCTATTTTGCCCGACAGGCAGCCTAATGCCTGGGTCCATTGGGTGGATAAAGTCCACTGAGCTGCTCTAATGTGAAGGCGAGCATATGGTACCACATGAACGGTAGATGCCATGTGGCCTAGCAACTGTAACATTTCTCGAGCAGTTAGTAGGGGTTTTAACTCTGCTTGAGAAGCTAACTGCATCAAGCGAAGGCAACGGGCCTGAGGAAGATAGGCCCTTGCCGTATCCAGCAACGCCCCTATAAACTCCAGGGACTGAGTGGGGATCAAATTGGATTTTGGGATGTTTATTACCAGCCCTAAATATTGAAGGATACGCATTGTGCAGGTTAGAGCAGTCTTGGCCTCTGATTGAGTGGGAGCTCGAATGAGCCAGTCGTCCAGGTAAGGGAAGACAAATATTCCCAGGGTGCGCAGAAAAGCAGCAACCACTGCCATGCATTTCGTGAACACCCTTGGTGCAGAGGCCAGGCCAAAGGGGAGCACTTTGTATTGATAGTACTTCTCCTGGAAAAGGAACCGAAGGAACCTTCTGTGAGTTGGATGGATGAGAACATGAGTGTACGCATCCTTGAGATCTAGAGAACAAAGCCAATCCTGACTCTGAAGGTATGGCAGCAGAGTTCCTAGAGAAACCATCTTGAATTTTTCTTTGACTAGGAATTTGTTCAACTCTCTGAGATCTAAAATGGGTCTGAAGCCCCCTGTTTTCTTTGGGATAAGAAAATAGGGGGAGTAGAACCCTGTGCCCCATGTAGAGACTATAAGAATTAATTCTCGCAGCAAGCATGGAAGCTTGGAAGACTCTTCTACCAAAAGCATCCAGGGTTCTACATTCATGTCCTGGAGGATTAGAGGCATGTCTCTTGGCACTTCTAATCTTCCTCATTGCAGACTCAACCACAATAGAGTGGTGAGGAAGCTGAGTTTTATGGAAACCAGGACGAGGGACACGATACATGGTGTCCAACCTGCGAGAATGAGGAGAGGTGGTTAGAGGTGCTTCCCACATCCTTAACATGAGATCATACAGAATCTCATGAATAGGTAAGGTAGCTGCCTCCTTAGGAGTTTTAGGATATTGTAAAATATCTAATTCCTCGGCTCTAGGCTCTGACTCTGGGGCCACTGTAATAGAGAGGCCCCGGAGCCACCTCTCTGATAAAGTCTTGAAAAGACAAGTCCTCTGGAGGAGACATCCTTCGTTTTGGAGAGGACTCCTCCTGTGGAAGAAGCCTCACTGCATCGACAGACTCTTCAGAGTCCTCAGAGGAATCGAAGTATCGTCTGTCCGGATGCTCTTGCAAAGCCCGATACCCGTACCGACTGGGATCGGTATCGGGAATCACCGGTACTGGGGTATCGGTACCGAAGGGCTGCAGAGGGCAGAGTACTGGCATAGCAGACACCGATGCCGATGTCGACGCCACCGGTACCGGGATCGGTGCCGATGGCGATGCCAGAGCCGGTACCGGCGGAGTAGTCTGTTGCATCGACGCCCGTGGTACCGCCACAAGGAAAGCTGCCAGACTGCGTTCGATGGACAGAATCCTCTGATCCATCGACGCCGCCAATGCCTGGAAGTCGGTACCGGTGGAAGCCACCAGTACCCCAGAGCATGGCACCAGGAGATCTGTCGAGGCCACGCCATCGAGATCATCCTGGAACCCCGATGATGATGCTTTAGAGGCCGAAGCCTCCTGCCGGGGTAATTTAGCCGGTGCAGAATCCTTGAGGGCAAGGCCAGAGGCATCTCGATGCTTAGAAGGAGATCTACCCTTCGAGGACCGGCTGGATTTATGTTTAGTTACCTGAGATCCATGTGAGGAAGAAGCCCTGAAAGACGTCAATGCCACTGAAGCCACATCAGAGGGAAACAGGGTACTGCGCTTGGCAGCTCGGTTCTGTCGACCTCTCTTAGACATCATGGAACAGGACACACAATCTGTTATGGAATGGTCAGGGCCTAAACATTTTAGACACCAGTCATGGGTGTCGGTGACGGAGATAGTACTGCCACATTTTGTGCACTTTTTAAATCCTGAGGCAGGCTTTTCCATAGTTAAAGGAAAAAAGTTCTGGGCCTAAGGCCCAAAACTGAAGAAAAATAAATAGAAAAAAGGTGTTTTTTTTTTTTAAAGAAGAAAAGAACAACGACCAGCGATACCGGTACAGCGTCGAAGAAGGCAGACGCGACAGAAAGAAAATAAAGAAAAAATAAGGAAATTCTTCTGCGGTGACAGGAACACGACTTGCTGGCTCCGCGGAAAAAGAACAACTGAGGAGAGACAGTTGGAAAGGCGGGAAGGCAGCACGCGGGCACTGTGGGATGCTCCCAAAAGCTTTCTGATTGGACGCTAGGGAGCGTTCCCGCGCAGGCTCCGTCGGTACCGACATACCCATATGTGAAGACTCATTCCTGCTTGTTCCTGGTGATGAAAGTATTCCTAAGTGTAATATCTAAGGGCCACTGACCCTGTGATTCCCTAATTTTCCCAATATATTCTCTTCCTCCACCTTATCTGGAGTTGTGCAGTGCTTCCAGAACATCTGTTCTGTATTCCTCTGGCTCTGTACAGCTCTCAATGAATTTGGTCCAAGAAGCAGCCAAACTGCTGAACTATTCTCACAGGACTGTGAGAATAGTAAAGGAGTTCAGAGACTACATAGCCCAACTTACCAAGAGCTGAACAAGTACCAGAAGAAAATAGAACAACTGTTTCAGAGTTGGCATTGCCAGCAGATTTCCAGAGACAGGGAGGGAGGACTAACAATTGAGGCAAAAAGACAACATGAAGGGACTGGTGCTAGGCCCAGATAATGGAGGCTGCTAGTGGAAGCAGACTTCATTTTATTTGTATTTGTTGTTCCAAGTGTGCCTGAACAGCTAAGTTGACTGCATCACTGGAGGAGGGACACCCATCCTGAGCTCCATTGGCTAGAGCCCCAGTCATTGGCTAGAGCCCCAGTTTGTTTTGGCTCTGACACTGAAGACTTTTTGCCAAAGTTGGCCCCAATTGAAAAAAAAGGAAAAAGAAGATAACTGAAATAAGGTATTTCTCACCTTCCATCTCTACTGGATTGTGACTGTACTTGATATCAACAGGACGTTCCACTGAACCATAAAAACTGTCAGCATCAGATTCTGAATCACTACATTAAAGAAAATAGAATGTATTTATTTGCGAAAATTTGATATACTGCACAAAGGTTAAAAAACACTTCTCAAAATAAGACTTTATTGTAAACTGCCATGGACACAAGAAATAAAAAGAACGGACAAAAAAAAGACAAAAAGGAGGTAAATATTGAGGGAGGGAAGTGCTAATTTGCTAAGTAGAACAAGGAAAAGCAGGAGCTTTCACTGCATGAGCAACATTTGGAGGGGAGGGGGGGGGGAGGGGAGAAAAGCCATGAGAGTGTAATCATTGAAGGAGACATAACTAAATGTCATTGAAAGCCTGAGTAAAGAGCCAGGTCTTCAGGCCAGTCCTGAACTTTTTAAAAAGAAGATTCTTTGTGGAGTTCAGCAGGTATGGAATTCTACAGTTGAGGGGCTTGGAAACAAAATTTAAAATGGTTTCCCACTATCCTGGGATTCCTCTTTGGTCTTTTCACTTTAACATACCTGTATAAATAACAAAATAGAGCTGAATTTAATCCTGGTATGTAGATGGAGGAATAGCCTATTTGTTAGGGCAGCAGCCTTGGACCAGGGTTCAAATTCCACTGATAGTCCTTGTGGCCTTGGGCAAGTCACTTAACTCTCCACTTCCTCAGGTACAAACTTAGATTGTAAGCCCTCTGGGGACAGAGAAATGCCTACTGTTCTTGAAGGTAACGTGCCATGAACTACTACTGGAAAGGTGAGCGCTAAATACTAATAAATGAATAGATTGGTTCATGAACCTTAGGGAGAAAGATTAGAGTTTTTAGACAAGTGCCTTTGATTTTTGGGTGTTGGAGACAGATTATGGAAGGTGGACTTAATAATAATATTTTTGCCTTAAGCAAATGTTTCACAGCTTCTCAGACTGATTGGCATCAGAGTGCTTCAGGAACAATATTCAAGAACCATGATGAAGCAGAATGTAGCAGGAAAGAGGGAGAGTGCGCAAGTCACATATTGTTTTCCTTATAATGTCTCTAGCATTCTAGTTTATATAGGGGTTCCCAGGCAATATTTACGGAGCTCTCATTGTGTAGCCTAGTAACTGCAGTAACAGTCCTTTGTCTCAGAGAAATGAACCAGGGCTCTCTCAAGAGACCAGTATAAAAGTGTGCTCTTGAGCTAACCAGTAGAGGCTGCTATTGTATGACAACTTTGGCTTCTTGCTTGGGGCTATAAATGCTAAGCCATAGTACCCTCAGCTCCTAATAGTCCAAGGAACTCAAATCAGTTCTGAGAATTGGATGCTGTGTTTCACCACAAGTGCATCACTGGCTATTGGGCTGACTCTATAGCACAAAACGTTTAGATCACAATTGTTTTTTGCAGGTTGTGATATTTTTTTAAAGGACCAATAAAAAAGGTGCTGTAGCACATGAGCTATCTAGACCTCACCGAGAAGTGTCTAAAAGACACCTCCAGAGGAGACTATCTACAATTTGCAGAATCTTAGTCACTGGAGGTGGTAAGATTTTGTGAATAGGGTATTTAGGAAACACCTCATCTTCACAGTACCCCTAGAGAATCATGGATCCAATGATTTGGCTCAGTTTCTTTTTAAAAATCTAAATGTTGCGTGCATGTCATGTCAATTTTTCCTGTGTATTTTAAAATGGCCAGATAAGCTGAAGATGGACTGTCTTGGTTGGGAGGTGTGCTAGTGTTAGGCTGAATGTAGTGAAAGGATGTGTTTCTCACACATCTTGGTTGTTGTGGCATGTCTTGCACTAGGTGAGATATGCTACACATTACTGGTTTTGCTGTCAAGCAAGCTCCACGCTTCAAATGGGTTTGTGTATGTTTATATGAGGTATGTTTGCAGGCCTTACATTTTTTTAAGACCTGGTCGAGTTCCTTATGACACTGCTGTTCAAAGAATTTTAAACACCTCAAGTTCTGAGAATTTCCTTGAACTGCTGCCTATCCAGTTTCCTTTCTGTACTTCCTGATGACCTCTATTGTGGGAATTCCCTCTCCACAGTACATTTTACAGACATACAGCTTCCTTCTCTAACTTTAGTCACACATAAAAGGAAAAGGGTGCCTGGTCTCAAAAGCTCACATGATTTTTTTTTTTTGTGGGTCCTTTAAAATATATCAAAATATACAATGAAGCCACTTCTTCAGGACTAATATGGTTACTAAAATACTAGACCTTGGAGAAAATTTGAGAGACTGAGATCATATGCTACATATACCTGCCCTGGCTTAGGAATGGGGTTCATTAGTGTCATGGTATCTGCAAAGCCCATTTAGAGACATTGCCCTGAGAAAATGTTTAAAAATAGGCTAAAATGGCAAAAGTGTGACTCTTACGAGACTGAGCTCATTTGAACCTAACTCATTAGTGGCAGATGCTGAACATGCATAGACGGAGAATTAGGATTCAGCTGTAGATTCAATGACATTTTTATATGTTGTTGTTGAAAACCTGTGGCTTCTGTTCCCACTAGCACGTAACGTTTGGCTAAACCCAAACTCCTGGCTTCAATCTCCTAAGGTTTAAGTCCTTTCCAAAAATAAAAAAGTAAAATAAATTAAAACTGAATGAGTCAGTTATGATTAAACAAATGTCAAATAAGTTATTTTCACTCAAAGACCTGAAGCTTTAATCAGCAGTCCATTAATATTAGGTTGTTGTATAAAGAATGAGTAAATGAGCTAAAGAAAAAAAAACCAATAGAACAGCTGCTTACCTCAAGTCCGTCACAGTTTCCTTCTTTTCATGGTAGTAATCTATTTCTTTCCTTAGTGACAACATCCATTTCTAGAAGTGATTAATGTTTTAATGAAATCAAGCATTTGATACTAATATTTTGTTATAAAACATGCTATCTATAAACAAAATCTAAATTTCTGGGCTTTAAAACGCCAGTATAACTTACCCACTATCAACACAATGCACACAACTTCATGTCCTTGTAAGACAGCCCTCAAAATAGCATCATAGAGCGGCTCTACAACCATTATGAAGCGTAGTTACTCACCTGTTGCAGGTGTTCTTCGTGGAATAAGTCCTCACATATGGGTGACATCACCGACAGAGTTCCACGCGGGAACACTCCCCAGATTCTATTGGAAGCTTTTGGGAGGCTCCACTGCGCCTGCATGCTCGTCTTCCTGCCTGCCACGGCGCCATCTTCTCCAGTATGATAATAAAGCTTTAGCAAAAGACAACTCTTCGGGGAGGTGGGAGGGTTGGGAGGACTTATGTCTGCTGTCCACAGAGAACACCTGCTACAGATGAGTAACTATGCTTTCTCCATGGACAAGCAGGAAGTAAGTCCTCAGGTATGGGACTACCAAGTTACATGCTACCAAAAACTGAGGAGGCAAACAAAGCCCAACAAGAACTGTAGAATCAACTATAAAACACATAGGTAGTCCCCAGAGGGAACTCAACTGATTCAGTATCTTCATCATACAATTCTACACATCAGCACTCGAGCTATGGTAGCCTGGACAGACAGCAGGGCCTTGGTGGGAAGGACTTGGAATCTAATCCCCAAAGAGATGTCGGAGTATGGACTGGCCAAAGTTGCTGTCGTGTCGGGAATTCCCATCCAGACAATAAGTTGATGTGAATGTGTGGACTGAAGACCACATTGCAGCCGTGCAGATCTCCAATGAGATAGTGTGCAAGTTGGCCACCGACACAGCCATGTCTCTGACATTGTGAGCTGTCACATGACCATCAAGGCTCAGGCCAGCGTGAAAGAGATGCAGTCTGCTAGTCAAATTGACAAAGTGCATTTGAAAATGGCAACCCAGGCTTGCGGGGGGGGGGGGGGGGGGGTAAAAATAGATAAACAGCTGGGTGGATCTTCGATGGACCTTTGTCCACTCAAGGTAGGCCTAGGCTTGCTTTCAGTCCAGCATGTGCAGTGCCACTTCCTCCCTGTGGGCATGGGGCCTGGGGAAGAAGGTGGACAGCACAACTGACTGGTTAAGATGGAAAGCAGAAACCACCTTCAAAGGTGGTTTCTGCTTTCCGTCTTGGAATATGGACCTCGGATATGACAGATGAGCCACCAGGGCTTGGAGCACATTGACATGGCATGCTGAAGTAACCACCGCCAGAAACAAGACCTTCCAGGTCAGGAATGTCAGAGAGCAGGAAGCTAGTGACTTAAAAGGTGACGACATGAGCTGCACCAAAACCACATTGAGGTCCCAAGCCACTGCCAGGGGCCTGAAGCAGGTTTAGAGAGGAACAGGCTCTGCATAAAGTGAACCACCAGAGGTTGAGCCAAAATAGACTTCCCCTCCGAGCTGTGATGGTAGGCCCCAATCATGTTCAGGTGGACCCAGATAGAATTGGACTTGAGACCCAACTCAGAGAGATGTAGGAAGTACTCTAGCAACCTGTTGACGGAGCAAGAGAATGGATCCAGAGCCCAGTCAGCATACCAAGAAGCGAATCTCTTCCATTTGAAAGCATAAGAATTCCTTGTAATTCCTTGTTGAAACCCTCCTGGAGGCCAACAGAACCTCCGTGACTCCCTTGGGCAGGTTAAGCTCCAAAAGGACTAACCGCTAAGCATCCACACAGTGAGGGCCAAGGAACAGATGTTGGAGTGGAGCAAGCTCCTGTCCTGTGAGATGAGGTCTGGAGCAGAGCCGAATCGCAGAGGCTCCCATTGAGAGAGCTGAAGCAGCAGGGGAAACCATGGCTGTTTAGGCCAATGCAGTGAGATGAGAATCACCGAACCCTTGTGGCAGAAAGTTTCAACAGGGTCTTTGCAATCAGAGGAATGGGGGGATACGCGTAGAGCAGGTTCACTCCTCAGTGCAGGAGGAAGGCATCTAGCACCAGTCTTTCTCTTGAAGCGACATTGGAGCAGACCTGATTCACTTCGGCATTGTGCGGTGTGGCGAATAAGATCTATCAAAGGGGTACCCCATGATTGAAAGATCCAGGCCATGACCTCCCTGTTCAGAGCACTTGTGCGGCTGGAGGACACAGCTCAGCTGATCTGCTAGGGAGTTGAGTTCCCCAGGCAGATAAGTGGCTCTCAATTCCATCCTATGAGCAATGGCAAAACTTCCATAAGTGGATGACCTCCCAGCACAGGAGATATGACTCGGTGTCCCGCTGCTTATCGATGTAGTATATGGCCACCTGATTGTCAGTTTGAATCAGAACAATCTGGATGGCTAGTGATTCCACAATGCCCTGAGGGCATCTGCTATGGCTAGGAGCTCCAAAACGTTGATCTGGTGGAAGCTCTCTTGCTCGGAACACACGCTTTGCGTGCGAAGGCCATCCAGATGCGCCCCCCAATCTAGCTTGGCCGTGTCTGTCATTAGCATCCTCTGGGAAGGCGACACCTGAAAGGGGAGACTTCAGAGCAGGTCCTGAGAATCCAGCCACCAGTGCAGGGACAGGACTAGAGGCGTGGTGACCACCACCCGGTTGCAGATATTGCCAGTGGCCTGCTTCATTGAGCTTGTCTCATCAACAAATCAGCCAGGGGAGTGACATGCACTTTCAAGGCCATATGACTGAGCACACTCAACATCCCATGAACCATTATCTGACACGACAGCTGGGTATTGCGGACCAAGGCCATCAGTCTCTGCAGATGGTCTAGTGGAAAAAAGGCCCAAGCCCAAGAGGTGTCAAGGAGCGCTCTTATAAATGCCAGCTGTTGAGAGGGATGAAGGTGGAACTTGGGGTAGCTGACCACAAACCCTAACAGGTCAAGCACTTGAATGGTCAGCTGAGTTGATTGCTAGACTCCGTCCAAAGTGGAGCTCTTTATGAGCCAGTCATTTAAGTGTGGGTAGATGAACACTTCTAGGGTGTGGAGATAAGTGGTCACTACTGTAAGGCACTTTGTGAAGACATGGGGTGCTGAAGCCAGACCGAAGGGAAGCACATGGTACTGAAGTGTCAACCCCCCAGAATGAATCAGAGAAATTTCCTGTGGGAGGGATGGATCGGTATGTGTGTGTATACATCTGAGATCCAGGTAGCATAGCGAATCGTGTCTCTGATGGTAAGGAAGCAGAGTCCCCATCTTGAATTTTTCTCACACCAGGAAGGTTTTGAGGTTTTGGAGATCCAAGATGGGCAGAACCCCTCTTCTGTCTTCTTGGAGGCCAGAAAATACCTGGAGTAGAACCCCTACCCGACCTGAGCTGGAGGCATAGGCATGTCAAGAAGGGCAGAAATTTCTCCTTGCAACAGATTGAGGGGATATTCTCTCTGGGGGGGAGAGGATCAAAGGGTCGGCGAAGTGCAGCATGTAGCCGCTCTGGACTATCTGTAAAACCCATGAGTCTGAGGTGACAAGATGCCACCTGTGGGCAAATAGGATGAGTTGCCCCCCCAACCGGAGGGTTACTCTCTGCAGTAACTGTTAGATTTGGCTATGCTCTGAAGGAACCAGTCAAAACCTTGCCCCTGGCTTGGGCTGCAAATCAGGCCAGGTCTTCTAAGGCAGCTCTCATCACTGCTGACAAGGGGCCTGCACCTTTTGCTGACAGCTCTGAAGGCGCTGGAACATCAGACCCTGACACATGTGAGAGAGGAATGGCCCCTGGGGGACTGGCGTTGACTCAGATTGATGCCCCGATGCTGCTGCCTCCACAGACAATGCATGGGTCTCGAGAATCTGCTGCATGATGTGTGGTGATGATGCCACAGGCACCAAGAGGCCAGCCTGCTGCTTTGCTAGCACCACTGCCATATGGGCCTCGAGGGGCCAGAGGTATTCCACCAAGGCTGCCACTTACAAAGGTTTTGGGGCTGAAGTTGCTCTGGCCAGTCTCTGGCATCCCCATGGGGGTATGCCAAGGCCACAGACATCAGGGAATGAATGGCGAGTTGATTCCTCCTGCCGGGGCACCTTGAATGGCTGTTCATGGCCATCGCTCTCAACATTGTGCCGGGAAGGGCCCTAATGCTAATGCACATGAAGCTTAGCCCGGTGCTCGGATGGGTCCCCTTTTGACGGAGTACATGTCGTTTCCTTCCTCGATTCTGGACGAAGGTCAATTGAGAGTCGCCGCTTCAGGCTGCCACGGCCCCTCGGCTTCAAATTAGCTCAAGCACGCCTCGATGTCGACACCTCAGGGCCTCACGTCTTAAGGGCTCAGTGGAAAATGAAGACTGGAGAAGATGGGTGCCGCAGCAGGCAGGAAGATGGGTATGCAGGTGTCGTGGAGCCTCCCAAAGGTTTCCAATAGAAGTTGGGGAGCGTTCCCATGCGGGGCTCTGTTGGCGATGTCACCCATACACGAGAACTTACTTCCTGCCTATCCACGGAGAATTTTAATTTTTTTCTAGTGAAATTTGATCAGGTCAGAAGTGCCAGACTGACAGAACTGAAAATCTGGTGTCCTGCTTTTATTTTAAGAGCAGAGGACTGGTAGTGGCAGGATAAGCTTCCCCATGCTGCCATGCAACTGTGCCTTGTCCTTGTCCGGAAGGCCTCCATTTTTGTGCATTCTCTGACAAAATGTAGTGATGGCTTTTGGTAATGCAGATGAATATTGGCCCTTGGGAAGTTGATTCACTTTGCATAAGATAGCCAACAGCTATTACAGTGACCAACCATCCAATATTTAGTCTCGTATTTTAAGGATTTGTCCCCAGAATCGTATTACTTTGGTGGGGATGCCTAAGTGTCCTTTATTTTAAAACACGTATCCCACTCCTACACATTTGTACCAGCGGACCTCTCCACTCCAGCTAAATTTTCAAAGGAAAACTCTATTTATATGAGACTATTTCCATCAGAGACACAGAAACATACACACATGCATGCACTCTGTTGTACTCCAGTCACACCCACATGCATTCATCCATTCCCCCACCCCCCAAATCAGATACATACTCGTACATGCACACCAGCACTTTTCTGACAGACAGATTCTGTCTGACTGTCTACTGGTGCTGTGTTGCTTCTGCACTCCTCTACTTCAATGCCCCCCAATCACTCCTCCAAACCCCGGGTCCAAAAGAACATTTAGCTGTGTGTGCCTCAGGGATTTTTTTTGAGGTATGCCTGTAGTTCTGTTATAAAATAGTAAATACAAATATAATTTTAAGATTTGCCCAAGCCATGCCCCTTTCAAATCTGTGCAAGTCGAAGTATGCTGATTTACATGTGGAAATGGTGTTGACTCCTTAGACACTTAAGTTAGGTGCCTGGCATTAAATAGCAGTAGTAGGTTACTTACTTATCTCTTCTAACCTGACCCCACCTTTGGGTGCCTTCTTTTAGACATTCAGATCTAGCCAGTTTTCAAAGGTGCAATTTAAGAAACTCTCTTACCTCTGAGAGTATAATTTTATAAATAGGATACCGAGGCTAACAAAATTATCCCAGGAAAAGTAGGCACACCCATTTACACCTACTCTAAGGCAGGTGTAACTGTGTGTGTGTGTGTGTGTGGGCTGGAAAGATTAGGTGCATACTTTATGAAGTATGCACAGTCAAAGGGTAATTTTATAAAGGATTTTCCACGTTCAGCCTTTTCTTTTTTACAAGCAAATAAGGCTATTTATAAAACTGCAGGACTGTATTTGGTCAAGTACATGCATTGATAAGGTGGTGTATACTTCTATGTACACCATGGATAGGGCAGTGGTGGGGGGCATAGTTCGGGCAGAGCAAGGGTGGAATTAAAATGTGTATCCACAGAATTTGTAAAATACAAGATCATACACACACACACATTTACGCCTGCCTCAAAGCAGATATTAGGTATAAAAGTTTAAATTTCTGCACTATTGGGGCTGCATCTAGGAGCCTATTTAATAAAGGCATATAGGTGCCCATATTGCCTTTATGAGGAAAAAAATTTACGTACATGCCGATTTCCTTTCCTTGAATCCAGCTAGACAAGTGCGTTATGCTCCCCAGCCAACAGGTGGAAGCAGACTTAAGCAACTTTCAGAGATTTCATCACTAGCATAATGGTGAGAGAAACCAGTATGCCACTTTCCAAGCAGAAACAAGACTGAAAAACTCAGAAAAGTATTAATCAGCAATAAATATGTACAAAAATCTTTGTCTTTCTTATCACATTCGATGCATCAGGCACTGATAATGATAACGCAGTTAAAAGGCAGCAGGGCTGGACTGATCAAGGCAGAATTCAAGGAGAGGAAATTAACAGGTATGTAAAATTTCTACTTCCTTATCATTCTGCTAGACAAGGTCTAGAAAAATGGGACACATGCAAGCAGTCAGGACCCTGGGTAGGAGGATAATGCTGCTTAGGACAGAATTCCTCTGCCAAAGGAGCCATCTGCTCTAGATCCCACATGTAACCTGTAGTATTTTATAAAGATGCTCCAGAATGACAAAGTAGCCACTTTACAGATGTCTGCTAGAGACACCAAGGCAGACTCAGCTCATGATGAGGCTTACTGCCTAGTGGAGTGAGCTCGGACTGCCTCTAGCACACATATTCCATGCAGGAAATAGACTGAACTAACAGTCTCTTTAAGCCAGTGGGCAATCAAGGACTTGGTCCCCGACTATCCCTTTCTCAGGCCATTGAAAAAGGATAGAAATGGATCGGAGGGGGAAGACTGGAGGGCTCACACCATGCCTCCAGGATAGGGTCCGCTTGAGAAGCCTGTACTGGAGGGGAGCCTGCAATGTGCAAGGTCACCATGGCATCCTGAATAAGGGTAGCCAGATCACTGACAGATCTTCTCCCTCTGCTAGGGAAAGCTCCCTCCATTGACACACCCATTGGAGACAGTATCCTCATCTGTTCCCCTAGTGCTCTCCCATAGAGGATGAGGCTGGGCTTCTGGAAAATAGACAGGCAAAAAAGAGGAATAAGAGCACTTAACTTCTATCACCAGAGGGGGAGACCTTGGAGGGCCCCAAGTTCCCCATAGCGGAGGTCAGGGCCTCAGACCCCTCCTGTGAGGGGGGCTAGCAGGCAGCTACCAAGACTGCAAATCACCTGTGAGCTGTTACAGGAATTGCTGCGGAAAGCTGACCAAAAATCAGGCCCTGGTGTCCTAAAGGACCTTCAGGGGCCTGCCAACTTGAGGCTGCAGCTGCCTCACCATACTCCCTGTTAAGCTGGAGCCATGCAAGGCGGCCTCCATTTCCACCAGCTGGAAAATCATGGGGGAGACAGAAAAGGCAGTAAAATTGGCATTGGGTCCCCTGTGAGGTGTCCATACATTACTGAAAAAATTGTGTGCCCTGAGGCTTCTCCATCACACTTAGGGCAAAAAGAGACAGCCAAGGAGCCCACTAAATGGGAAATGCAAACAGCACACCTCCATGTACTAGGCATGGCTGTAGAGCTAAAAACAAGGTTAAAAGAAAAAAAAATCAGATGAAAAGAAAACTGCAGCATGAAAGGAACCCCTGATAGGTAAGAGAATCCTCTCACCTGACAGGCCAGCTGGAAAAACCCAAGAGGGACCTCCCCAGCCAACTACACAGGCCTGGGAAGCCCTGCTGCCTCAAGCTTTTTATTTTTTTAAGGTTTGAATCTGCTTTATTCAAGAAAGCAAATGAAAGCTATACGACCAGATTAAAAACACTCGTAAAACTTAGAAAACAAGCAGAACATGCACATATGACAGTGAGAGTAGGGGGGCCTGGGCCAAGACTTACTGATCCCCCTTTAGAGGTCCTGTGGGATTCTCCTGCTCACTTTCCAGCCCTCCAGCACTAGAACCCCATGTGCACCAGCACTGGACACATAGCAACTGTTGTCAGTGGGTGTACCCAAGCTCCAAACATATGTTGGGTCAAAGGTCTCAATCACAAAGGTCAGGACCATGATCTAGGCCAGCAGAATAGGCCTATCTACACTGCTGCAGCAGTCCACACACCTTGCCACCTACTGGAGACAGACAATCTGGCTTCTCTCAGTGCTGCACCAGACTATATACTAGTGATGACATTACTGAAAGCTGTTTTGGTCTGCTTCTACCTGTTGGCTGGGGAGAATATCCCACTCATCTGGACTGGTCTAGCAGGATGATAATAAAAATAGGCTTAAATTAGGTGCATTTTTTGGACTTCTTATATAAGTGCCAAGTTATAAAATCAGACCTTGCATGCCAATCCTGACTCCCATTTCACCTATACTCTGCCTCCAGGAACACCTATATGTACATCATGTAAAAGCAGGCAAAGTGAAGGTAATGCTACAATCATGCGCATGGGCTTTACTTTATAGAAAAAAGGGTGAACGGTCGCACCTGAGTCTACTTTCGGCAGTTACGCTTGCACCTAGATCAGTGCAGTGATGCTCATAAGTCACAGAAGCGCCCCTCTCTGTGCTGATTCCTACAGCACTTCAGCGTGTGCTTGCAGAATATAGATTGACCAAAGTGTGCATATAGGAGCTGATTCACGCATATATATTCTTTAGAATAGGAACTTATATGCATTTCACATGCCTTATATAGAGTCAACCCCTGTATGTCTGTGTGCCTATTTGTAAGCATATATATCCTTGGGCAATTTTATAAGGGCCCACTTGAGTGCAAAAATGTTCTACATTCTCAAGTCCCTTATAAAATCACCTGTGAGCCAATGGTACATTAGTGCAATTTGAATATGTAAGATTACATTACATATATTACTTACAAATAAAATATTAATATATTTTCAAATTTCTCTTCATACACATCTTGATTCCCTCTTGTAAGTTCTCTCTCCCATCCCCTGGGCTCACAACAATGGCAAAGGGGAATCAGAGTTTTGTCTTCTGAACATAACCCACTAAGCTTTCTTCCGATCACAAACACTCATCCGTTCTCTTCAAATGTCACTTCAAAACTCACCTTTGACCCCTTTCTGGTCATTGCTAGCTGTCACTTTCTTAGGTTTAATGCAGAGTTGGTGTACATTTTATTACAGGTAGGCAGATATTTCATAAATGACTATCCATTTCCACTATTTTCCTAAACCATGCTTTTTTGTGATCCAGGATCATAATCTTTGAAAATCTTGGATAATTCAGCTAAATTTACAATTGCCATCTTAGAATGTGAAAAACGGACTCATTCTTCTTTACAATATTTCCTAATTATTCATTTTGGTTAAAGTGTTTTGGGGGTACACTGTTAAGAAAGATGAAAAATAATAAAATGAGGGTGTTCAGTCCCTCTACAGACTGCATTATGAAGCTGTGTGCATCCACAGTAGTCTCTCAAAGCTCAGCAGGAGATGAAAGGCAGCAAGCCACGATACCCAGGGGAAAAGCCTTGGAATAGCAGGGAATACTTTCCAACTGAAAGCAATTTTGTTCTACTTAAGGGGTGTAGACAAGGGTTTTAGTTCTTTTGAGCTGGACAGATTGAAATGCCTGTATAACACTGATTAGACCTGTTCCACCATATAGTGTTTTACACATAAGTAGGCAGAGATGTCTCACCTTTCTTTCATCTTCTGATGATGCAGAGAAGTACCAAGTCCTGTGCTTCTTACTGATATGAACTATCTTGAAGGGAAAGACATTATTTGATGTTGTCTCCTCTGCAGCTCTCATAACCCTATAAAAATAAGAAGAGCTTGTCATGTGCATTATGTAGAGCTTTTGCAGACAGCAATTAACTGTGGAGTAATAACATCTTAAAATTATATATAAAATGTTACAATTACCTACCAATCATTAATAGCTCAACAGAATTAAAAAACTACCAAATTCATCATATTCCTACTGTAAATAAACATTCACTAAATTCAAAAAATAGATACATCAAATATGTAAATTAAATATTTATTAGACATACATATGAATATTTTATAAATAAATATATATCATACATTATTACTTATCAACAGCAGCATAAAAGTAATGTATTATAGTACTTCATAAACAGCATCTGCCTAATACACCAGTTCTATCTAATACGTGATATTTCACAACCATTTACGTATAAATACTCCCCCACACAAAAAAACAAGACTACAAAAGAGAGACTACAAAAAATTCATACGATAACAACCATACAAACATAATAAAAGTAATCACAAAAACCTCACAAAATACATACAACCCTTTTTGTTTCAAAAACCTGATATCAAATTTTTTTTATCATTTTAACATTTTGTAGTCTTGTTTTTTTGTGTGTGTGGAGGGGGGGTATTTATACGTAAATGGTTGTGAAATATCAAGTATTAGATAGGAGAATTGGTGTATTAGGCAGATGCTGTTTATGAAATACTATAATACATTACTTTTATGCTGCTTTTGATAAGTAATGTATGATGTATATTTATTTATAAAATATTCATATGTATGTCAAATATTTAATTTACATATTTGATGTATCTGTATTTATTTTTTTAATTTAGTGAATGTTTATTTACAGTAGGAATATGATGAATTTGGTAGTTTTTTAATTCTGTTGAGCTATTAATGATTGCAATGTGTTTTTGACAATTGGTTTTTGTTTGCAATTGGTGGTTCTATTTTTGTATACAATTACCTACCACCCATATATGGCCCTGGCATTGGATATCTAGGCATAGCGTTCAGCGGTGACAGCTGGCCGCTGTAATCAGGCTAGCTACTGCCGCTGAATTTCGGGCCCACAATGTTCAGAGGGGTCAACAACAAGAACATTTCCCAGGTTCTGGTGATGGCTTGTGCTATCCTTGGCCAGGCTACATTTCTTGTGTGGATACAGGTTACAACATACTTTGTTGCTATAGCTACTGTTTCTCCCCTTTCCTCCAGGATTAATACATTTTTTATTTTCTCTGTTAGATTTAGGAAATGTGTTCACCCGGGAAAAGGATCAATGCTTTATAATGTGCAACACATTGAATCTGCTCAGTGTGTGGCGATAGCCAAAAAAGTAAACAGAATATTAGGAATTATTAGGAAAGGAAAAGAAAATATCATAATGCCTCTATCGCTCCATGGTGCGACTGCACCTTGGGTACGGTGTGTAGTTCTGGTTGCCACTTCTCAAAAAATATATAGCAGGCAAGATGGGGGTTGTGGTACTATCCTTTGGTCTACAGTGGCACTGTATGCAGCAACATTTTTAACCCTCTTGTCTGGCCAGCATGTGTCTTTTTAGGAAGCTTTCCTGCCTCTTTCCTTACTTCAGGTGTTCTCAACGCAGTCCGCAGGACACACCTAGCCAGTCAATGAATATGAAAGAGAGATATTTCTATGGACTACCTCTATCATATGCAAATCTCTCTCATGCATATTCATTGTGGTTATCCTGAAAACCTGACTGGCTAGGTGGGTCCTGAGGGCTGGGGTGAGAACCTCTGCCTTACATGAGAATTGGCAGAGAGTTACCTCACACTTTCCATCAAATTGAATGTTGCACAAATCAATATTACACCATAACCTACAAATATGGAACAAACATATATATGAAATGAAGGGGAAAATGAATTAAAGTTTTGTTTCAATGAATAAATTGCTCCTGGTTAGTGTGTGGAATTAACCCAGTATTTTCAAAGGAAAAATACTTATTTTTGCACTGGAGCAAAACTTTAATTAATCTGATATGAAGCACATCATCTTTTTATTTCCCTATGATTTTAGCAATGCATAACTATTCTTAGGATAGTGCCCCATGTCCTCCAACTCTCTCCACTGAAGTACGACTTCTCCCAGACAGTAGGGGTAGATCTTCTTTTCCTTTTTTTTTAATGTATGCTTAGTGGAACAGGACATAGAAAGCAGCCACGTTCCCTGGTTCTTTTAATAGCACTGCTTCTAATCTCCCTCTTGCCCCTCTATAATCAGAGGCTCTCTGGCAATGCTGAACCGTTCATTCTTTAAGTTAATTTTGTCATACTATTCTTAGAATCATTCTCCACAGAGAAACCAGCAATAAAGATGAACGGTAAGACAATCTGAATAGATGAGGCATAGCTGAAATAATCACATGTAGCAGAAAATAAAGTCTGATTTTAAATGATGGTTCCATGTAATCAAGCTGTGCACAGTGACATCTGTTCTCCTCTAGAACACTGCAGTTTCTAAAAGATTCTCTTCCCACATTATACCGTCCAATTTTTATTAAGGTTCTGGTCAATCCAGAGCGGAGTGGAGGAGTAGCCCAATTGTTAGAACATTGGCTTAGGAACAAAGCCACTATTCCCTCTAGCACTCCTTGTGACCTTGGGCAAGTCACTTAACCCCCCATTGCCTCAGAAGAATCCAAGTTATCAATGTCACTGTTTAATGTACATTACCACGTTTAAATTACAATGTAAACCGCTTTAACTAAAAATGATAAAGCAGTATAAAAACACCAAATAAATAAATCCAGTGCTTTCCAAATTCTTATCCAATATGACCCCATTTTAACACTTAATTTGCGTGACCTTAAATCATAAAACTGAATAGCAGAACTCTCCTTCCTTCTCCCCTCACTTATTCAGAGCACGAAGGCAGTGATGGTGCCAATAATAGCAGAGCAGTCAGCAAAGGGCCTTGTGTGTCAGTGTGCACTCACAGGCCCCAGTACTCTGCATGGGGATCTAGTCTAATAGGAAGCCCACGCAAGAGGTGTCCCATTGCTAATTGCCACTACTGGGCATGGGTCATAGTGGAAAGTCCAAGGAGGAGGGAGAGGAGCCCTGTTTTTGTGACCCACACCTATTGATGATGCAATTCCATTTGGGGTCCCAACTCCACAGTTCAGGAACCATTGGGCTAATACTATCTGCATGGTCTTCTATGGGCTCTTTCAAGAGCCCCTCAAAATTGTAAACAGCATTCCCTTCTTCAAAATAACTTCTCCCCACCCTGAGGAAGCAGAGTGCACCCATGATTATTTGGTTTTCAGAAAGTAAAACTTTTTGTGGCATCATGGCTGGTGACTAGCAATCAGCTTTAAACCTGGAGTGTAGTCCTAATTCTTAGGCGGCTCTGACCATTTTAGTTTTTAGGCTGGTCTGCTTTGTCTGGTCTGGAGGGACAGATTTAAATGTAATTTAGTTTATTCTGCTTAATTTAAATGTTTTTGATTTGTTCTTGCTGATATTTTGTCTGGTTAGCCCATTTTTTTAAATATTAATTTTGTATGTGTTGTGTGTGTGTGTATATATATTTGTGTGGTAGTTGAGTAAATTGAATATATGCAAAAGTGCTCTCGTTCTTTTATTGCTGTAATAAGACTAAAACTAGCTGAAAGGATTGTATACTGACACAACTGAACTTATGTCTGGAAGCCTTCTTCCAGTGGTCGGAAGTGAATAAAAACTGAATCCGGATAAACAGGGCCTATCCCTTTTTCAAATCAAGGAAGTCCACCATCTCTTGCACCTGTGCTTCACAATAGTCCATTGATTATGCAGGATACCATGAAGGTCTTGGGAGTTATTTTCGACTCCCATCTAACTTTCAATAAACAGATCTCTGCAATAATGTGGACTACTTCCTTCTCACATCACAGAATTCAGTCAGTCAAGTTCTTATTGAGAAAAAAGATCTCCAGTGCCTCATTTGTACACTCTTCAATTGGCTAGATTATTATAACTCCTTTCTCAAGGATTTGGGGGGGGGGGGGACTTTACTGAAAAGGATTCAGACCATTCAAAGTATTGCAGATAGGCTTTTCTATGATGTGAGCCTCTCTGCATATATTTATTTATTTAGCTGTATTTATATGCTGCTTTTCACCAGGTCAAAGCGGTCAATTGGGGGATACATTTAACATGAGGGGATATGAGACACATACGCTAATACTTACAGGGAACATGGGCAATGGAGGGTTAAGTGGCTTGCCCAAGACCACAAGGAGTGCCTATAGGACTAGAAATCCCAGTCCCTCCAGCCTGAGATTGCTGTCCCCAGGTGGGACTTGAACCCCCGGCCCTCCGGCCTGAAGTACCTTGTCCTAACCACTAGACCACTCCTCCCTGTATATAACATCATTAGTATATGAACAACATTGGCTCTCTATAGTGTTCAGAATACAATTTAAAATCTTCTTGCTATTACAATGTACATTTCACTGGTCAACCTCTATATCTTGCTTCTCTTCTGATACCTCACACATCTTCCCATCCCATCAGACTCCTCCAACTCTGCACATTCTCTCTTTCCTCCCCACTAGCAAACTGGAGCAACATGGCCTGGAAAACAGCTTTTTCTAATATGGCCCCTGTACTATGGGATGGCCGAAATCAGGCTTGGAAGCAACGACATGACATTCAAGGCAGTTTTAAAGCCTTGCCTGTTTGTCTGGGCATTTAATGATCTTATTTGATTATCTATAGTGGGCTGTTGCCATGACTGCAAAGGAGTTTGTCTGTGGTCATTCCCTCGACCCTTATTTTTTTGGAGTTTGGGGTGGGTATAGTTCAAATGCAATTAGTCCCTATTGTGTCCTGTTTTGCACTGTAATGTCTATCAGGATCTTATGTTTGTCTTCAGTGTTTATGTCCCCCTGAATTTGGGGATTTTTGGAATCTCAAATTTGCTTAAAAGTTAATCATACTTTATCATTATTTTTCTGGTATGTTTTGCATCTGTTGTGCGGTTCTCTTAAGCCCGCTATAGATCGCACCTTACAAGGAAAGCTAGAGGAAGAGACAAGATATCATAGAAACTATAAGAGGAGTGTTTTAGAGGGAACCCATCTCAGTCTTACCTTCTGCTAGTGATCAGCAGAATACAAGTGTTTTTAAATAAATACGTTACCCTACACAATTCCTATGGGCTGGTGGTATCACTCCTCTGACTGGATGCGATTTCCTTTCCAAGTTAGAACATTACAGCCATAATTCATTATCTAGAAGGGTTCCTGCACAGGTTTTGCACAACAGTGAGTGCACTGTACCATGGCAGATGCTGTCATTCAGAAGAAACTTGAAACCGAGATATTCTTCAGAAAGTAAGTGGAGAGTAAGTGACACCTTCTCATCATAAATACCATTTATTTATTTGCATTTAGCTCACGCTTTTCCAGTAGTAGCTCAAGGCAGGTTACATTCAGGTACGTAGGTTATTTCCCTGTCCCCAGATGGTTTACAATCAAAGTTTGTACCTGAGGCAATGGAGGGTTGTGACTTTCCCCAAGGCCACAAGGAGTGCCAGTTTCACCCAGAAACATTCCTAAACTGTCCAAACCACCTTCACCTCTAATCATAAATGTCAATTAAACGTTGTCAAGCAGCTCCGTGTACAATACAAAAAGGGAGGAAAATGTCTAAGAGGGGCAAAGCATTGCTGGATAAATAAATAAATTGCTGTTATTAGGCATTTAAGTGTTTATGCTTCCTTCATTGGCATAAAAAACCTCTCCATCAAACATTTTTCTCATTTTCTTTTCTTATAAACAACTTTTAATTTAAAAAATTAAACACAAAACAAAAGCTAGGGGGCATGTTTGCTAAAGGTTAACAGGCGTTAAGTAAAGATAATGCACGTTAAGTGTTGCAGTGGCCCATAGAAATAAATAGGCAGTGGCAGCACTTAACATGCTTTAACTTTACTTAATGCCTGTTAACCTTTAGTAAACGTACCCCTAAGTGTACTATCTTTTCAAAAGAGGTCAGAGAAAGCAGTCATATATATTACAAGAACCATGCATATCCCTCAAGTGAAATGCTAGCATCAGATGTTGAAGAATGAAGCTTTTTGCAAGTAATATTTGAATAGAAGGACATTATTATAAGCATGAAAAGATGAGATGCTTTGTTTTCTGAAAAGAAAAGTGCACTTACCATTGTTTAAATTAATAGATTGCTTATAAGTAAATAAAAAATGCAAACAGATTTTTTTGATTAATGGGGAGGTTTTTTTTTTTTTTTTAATGCCAATGAGTGAAGCAAAATAACTTATTTTTTTAACAGGTTTTATACTTGGTAATGTACATTAAACAGGGATATTGATAACTTGGAGTTTTCTGAGGCAATGGAGGGTTAAGTGACTTGCCCAAAACCACAAGGAGTGCTAGTGGGAATCGAACCCTGGTCTCTGGGTTCCCAAGCCAGTGCTCTAATCATTAGACTACTCCTCCTCTACAGCAGTGCTATAATCCCCTGAGGTCTTTTCCTCCCCTTTTGTTTAGTACAATTGAGTTGTATGACAAGAGTTTAATTGCCATTTTTATTAGAGGTGTAGGTAATTTGGGACAATTTAAGAGTGTAGTCAATATTATCCTTCACATCCAATAGATATTGGGAATTTAGCACACAGACACATGCCACTCTTGATGTGGTCCTTCTGCAGTGCTTAATGATGTACATAGAGCATGGTAACATAGTGGATGATGATCAGTAAAGACCAATATAGCCCATCTAGTCTGCCTAGTCTGTTAGAGTAGTATCTGCTGTGTAGTGTAGATTACCTCCACCATGGTTCTTAGGAGAAGTACACCAGTCATTTTACAGCTCTTTTGAGCAGAGATGCTCTATGCTTGATTTCCATCCTCTTGCCCTATAGGGATCCACTATTTATCCAACTCATTTCTGAGTTCCAGTACAGTTTTTGCTTTCACTAACTTTTTTAGGTATCCACCACCCTTTCCATTAAGATGCATTTCCTGAGAATCAGCTGTCTCTATCCACGGAGGTGTGCGGAGCCAGGACATCGGCTCGGGAGGCTGCTGTTGCCGCTGCAGCTGAGGACTGGGCTTTCTCCTACTACTTCAGCAGCCAGGCACTCACGGGACAGCCCTACCTGCGGGGTCTTCCCTTCGGGGGATATAGCTGAACCAGGAGGTGTGATCTGTGAATCAGCTGTCTCTATCCACGGAGGTGTGCGGAGCCAGGACATCGGCTCGGGAGGCTGCTGTTGCCGCTGCAGCTGAGGACTGGGCTTTCTCCTACTACTTCAGTGGCCAGGCACTCACAGGACAGCCCTACCTGCAGGGTCCTTTTCAGCTCTATATTTCTGAGCCTGGTGTTTGACGCGGGGCGTGTGTCGAAGGGGCGTGGTCAAAGGGGCTTGTCAGGCCCCTTTGATGCCCCTTCGATGTCAATTCGCGGCACCGCACTGCTGTATGTTTTCTTTGTTGGGATTGGGTGATTTGTTAGTATTTCGTTTTGTTTGTTTGCACTTGCTAATATTTGTCACCAACCTTGGCGAGTATTTAGTTTTTCCTTTTTATTATGGGGAAGAGGAAGGACAAGTCGGGGAGTAAGGCTTCGGAGACTGCAGCCGGAGATTCTAAACTGGTTGGGCCCCTAGATAAGCATTTTGCTCCTGTTCCTGTGGCACAGTCTTCCCAGTCATTGAGTTCAGGTGGACGATCTCCTCCTTTATGCCCTGTTCCTGGCAATATACCTGGCTCTTCTACGCAGTCTTCTCTTTTGGTAAGAGATTCATTCTCTGTTAAGTTACCAACTCCTGTTTTGTTTTCGGAAATGGGAAGCTCTTCTGAGTTTCCCACTGTCCCATCGGATACGGAGATTACTTTGCGAGACTTGTGGGGTGTTTTAAAGTCTATTGACAATAAAGTATCGACGTCTTTAAATTCCCTATGCGTTTTCTCGCAAGAGGTCACAGCTGCGCTGCGGCAGCTTGATGAGAAAATCGCTTCTGTTGATTTGGCTGTAACGACATTGGAATCCCAGGTTCTTCCCTTGCATACGTCGAGTGTTGCTGGAATTAAGGATTCATTATTGTTACATAATAAGGTTGAAGCCCTGGAGAATTCTTTAAGATCTTGTAATTTGCGATTTCTCAACTTTCCTTACTCTTCTTTGCTCTCCCACAAAATTCTACTAGATAAGTTTCTTAAAGATGTTCTGGCCATTTCAGATGTACTTGAAATTTGCTCTTTATATTATATTCCCTCTTCAGTCAAGCAAGTTAATGCGGTGGAGGGAGAACTTGACGAGATTGTTGCTCCATTGGACAATCTTACTGCCTTTTTAGAGGACTCACAAGATAATATCAATACGCGAGCCACTTTGTTAGTCACTTTTTCATCGGTTGCAGTGAAGCAACGTATTCTTCGAGCCTTTTTTAAGGTAAAATTGACTAAATTTTGTGGCCAGCGGGTCAATATCTTTCCCGATGTCGCACGTAGTACCCAATTGCGTAGGAGGCAATTTCTAAAGTTGAAGCCTCAGGTGGTGGCTCTGGGAGCTTCGTTTTTCCTTCGATTCCCCTGTAAATGCATTATTGGTCTTGGTGATGCTACCTATGTTTTTACTGAAGTGCTTCATCTGGAAAGATTTGTGGCCAATAGGAAAGTGGTAGAAAAGACCAGTGATTAATTATAGACCTCCTAGTTTCCTTTTCATTGTTGCTATTATCTGTTTGTTAGTACAGCATGGTTTCATGATGTGGACTGTATCATGATCTTTTTCCTTGTAAATTATGATTGCTAGAGTTAGTAATCTATCTCTTGCTTTTGTATCTTTGATTGACCTTTATTTATTTGGTTATTGTAATTGACTAAAATCTCAATAAAAAAAAAAAGATGCATTTCCTGATGTAGCTTTTGATTCTACCTTCTTGTAGCGTCATATCATGTCCTCTAGTTCTTGAGCCTTCCTCACTTTGGAAAAGGCTTGTTTGTTCTGTAATATCTTTCAAGTATTTAAAGTTTGCATCATACCCTCTCCATCTCTTCTCTTCTTAAAGGTATACATAGTTAAGATCTTTAGTCTCTCCTCATGCATCTTCTGATGCAGATTTCTCACAGTTGGTCATTTTCCCCTGGACTGCCTCCAGCCTTTTTGTATCCTTAAAGAGATACAGCCTCCAAAACTAAACACAGTGCTCTAAGTGAGGCTCTATCAGTGTCCTGTGCAGAGACATTATGACCCCTTCCTATCTGCTTATTATGCCTTTATCTACACAGCCTAGCATCCTAGTGGCCTTGTTACACTGAGGTTCTCAAGGCGATGAAACAAAGATCACCAAGGTCTTTCTCCTGGGTCTGGTCACATCAGACTCTCCCCTCTTACCGCATATAGCCCCTTTGGGTTTCTGCACCCCAAATGTATTACTGCGCATTCCTTTGCATTAAATCATGCATTCACTTTGCGTTTGTCTTTCGGTTTGCAAAGAAGACTTCAAACGAATGAGGAAAGCAAATCAAATGCATTATGAACTTGGATCAAAAATCTTACCTATTATAACCATTTAATGAAAAGGCACCTTGTGAGGATGCAGAAGTGCTGCTCTTGAAGTAATAGATACATCCCTTATGTACAATGACAAATCTCAGAGGCCCTGAAAGAGGAAACATGGGGCACCGGTAAAGAAAAGCTTGGTTATAATACCCTTGAATAATAAAGTGACATATTAGAAGCTAAATGATATATAATGTACCAAAGGTTCCTCTACCCATAGCATGTGGAGTGGAATAGCTGCCTAGTGGATATAACAGCAGGTTGAGAACTAGGGAAGCTAAGACTCAAATCCCTCTGAGACTCCTTGTAACTCTGTGAATATCGTGGGTGCACTTACCTCCACCTATTGAAGTGGCATTAGGTGCACCCGCACTAGCTGCAATACTGACCGAGTGCAATATGTCCCCCTGCTAACCGACTGTGCTCACCACATCCAGTCTCTGTCCCTAAGCCGCCCATTCACCATCCCAACATGCGACTAGCAGTTAGCGTGTGGATCAGCACGTGGTAACTGGCAAGGCCCAAAGATAACAGTTACCATAGGCCCTTGTGCAGCTACCACCTGTGAAAGCACAGCTACTTACCTGCAACAGGTGATCTCTGGGAACAGCAGGAATAAGTCTTCACATATGGGTACGTCGGTACCGACGGAGCCTGCACAGGAATGCTCCCCAGCATCCAATCAGAAAGCTTTTGGGAGCATCCCTCGCGCCTGCGCACTGCCTTCCCGCCTTTTCCACTGCCTCTCCTCAGCTGAGTTTCATAGCTGAGACAAAAGGAGAGAAAGAGGAAAGGAAGAGAGATAGATACAACTCCTAGGGGAGGTGGGTGGGTTGTGAAGACTTATTCCTGCTGTTCCCAGAGATCACCTGTTACAGGTAAGTAACTGTGCTATCTCCAGGAACAAGCAGGAATGAGTCTTCACATATGGGGACTCCCTAGCTAGAGATGCCAGGGGAAGATCCCATAAAATGTGTGTCCCTGGATCAGGACTGCAATACCCACACATGGATCTCCAGCATCCCATGAGGGATGGTGGGTAGGAGTTGAAGGAGAGGAGCTGTAACAAACAGCAAAGCTACGGACTACAGGAGAGGAGTCCTTGGTATGTATGATAAGTACCATTAAAATTATTTAATGAACAATCACAAAATGGAACTTACCTACTGGATTGTAGGAAGTAGAGAGCGTGATGGAGTCTACTAGAGATTCAGTAGAGGATTCTCAAGGTGACCTCACGCAGTGAGGGTGAAGGTCCAAATCTGGAATTGGCAGGTGACCCAGGTGTCAACTGGGGTAGTATAAGAACGGCAGGTCTTCAATGGAAAGCTTTATGGAAAAAAGCTGAAAACTCTTTTAGCTACAGAGTCATTGACATTGAGGAGTAAAAGAGGAAGACTGACCAATTTGGACAAGTAGCCAAGTCCTGGAGGGAAGAAGGGGTATGGAAAAAGCCCGTATTCCCAGGGAGGACAGATGTGTGAAGGGCTGAAACCTCAGCACTACTGCAGATCTACACTGTCTTTCCTAGCTGGTGAGAGATAGGAAAGATATTGAAGCATGATGCTTCAGGGATAGCGAGACCTAGAGTAAAGTGGAAGCTGCTAGTACCACAGTAGTGGTTTTGTGCATAACAGCCCCTACATAGCGAGAGTACGAAGATATGCAAACCCACTGTCTGGAACCTCTGTGAAGGTAAAACCTTTATAGCAGAGACAGTTAGGGAGATAGTATGTGAGACATATCTACCTATAAAATTCATCTCGACAGATATATAGATAGAGGGATATATATATATATATTATATATAGGGGCAGAACCCATGCACACACCGCTTACAGACATATGTATGTATAGAAATAGATAGAGATATATACATACATGAATATGTAAACTTGAAAATACATATTTGCAACTAAGCCCCATAAGAACATTCACATGGAAGATGTGAAGGAGAAAGATTCATCTAATAACAAGGAGGTGGAACCTACTTGAAAAGATATATAGAGAATCTATTCCTCGTGGGCTAAGAGGGTGCGGGAATGCTATTCAGTGAATAACCAGGATGGTTGCTGAAAAAACTGAGGATAATATCAGTCTGTAGAGAGCAAGTCGTGAGTTCTGTAGAACTCTGACATGGTAAATGGACAGAAAACGCATAGAGGGAGATACCAGGATGACCCACTGGAGGGACACAGGGGTATCATGCGTTACTAGTAGAATATGTGCTGTCCATGGAGTAGGATAGCATGAGGCCAAGCTGTAAGGAAAAAAGAGCATATTCCTGCAGGATTGGGAAAGTCCTTGGACATTGACGCAGAAAAAGCTTATATCCTGTATTATAACAGGAGACAAGAGGGTGTGGAGAACCCTCACAGTCATGGAAAATGACTGATAAGCCTTTTCTACTATATGGAATAGCCATCAGAGACAAAGTTCAATGCTCTCTAGCAAGGGCCCATAGTAGAAAGCTTCTCTGAAGATTGCAGAGAGCATTATGCAGGAGAATTAGGAGAGAAAACTGACTGTAGGTCAGCTGTGTTGCCAAATCCAAGGAAATGGAGATGGCTAGAAAGAAGATAATGTAAGAAGCCTGAAGTGAGTAGGATTATCCAAGATAGATGAGGACTATCTTGGAATCACTACTAAGGCTAGACAGACTGGAAACTTGTGGAAAAGTACCAGTAGATCAATCACTGGAACTCCTGCATGAACAGCAACTGAAAGAGACAGCAGAGGGAATCTTCCTGTGAAACACAGAGAGAACAGACAAAGGGAGAGGAGTAGTCCTGTCCCTGTCTGATAAGCTGTCTAGAGAATTCATTCAAAGAAAAAACTCTACACTGGAATGACAGTATGGTACCACTCAATCAAGAGAAAACCTGGATGAGAGGGTAGAAAAAAAACAGGAACTGAAGGGTGACTTACCATATGGTGAGTCAGCTGAAGAAAAAAAATGTTCATGTTGGAACAGAAATTATCATGGGATAGTAGTTAACTTCTCTTCTCGGTAGGAAGAAGAGGAGAAATCTGTAACCTATAGACAAGAATATCCTGACAGCTCAGTACATCCTGAGAAAGGAAGCCATGTGTAGAGCTTTAAAGAAAAAAAGAGTGAACAAACTTCTGCTAAGAAGAGGTTAACTGTAGGTTGCAACCTTCAGGAACCTATGGTTGCTGGGTATGCTCAGACTGGCTAGAATTTGGATTCTTCAGACCAGGACGAGGTGTCCCCTGCTTGGGTACATCTGGATGATGGGCAGGAGAAGAATGAAACCTTCTTTTCTTAGGGAAAGAAGGTTTGGTAGGACATTTCCTACCTCCTGGGGAAGGCGGCGGCTTAGGATGGTTTCCAGAACCAGGGAAGTCAGTGGAGCAGAGAGCAACCTGACGTAAAGCCTCCTTATTGAAGAGATTTTCTCCAGTACAAGGAGAATTACCCAGTGTGTGTTGTGCCCATCTGCTCAAGTCTGAAGCCTGGAGCCAGGCTCTATGACGTGCTCCTATGGCAATAGCAGAGGATCTGCTAACAGACTCAAAAGAGTCTAGAGAAGCACGAGAAAGAAACCAAGAGAGATTCTGGCTATGACTAAGAAGTAAGGAATAGTCTGCAGCCCTAGGCTCTGATAGAAAAGGAGTCAAAAGAAATAATTTCTTTGTGACCTCCTGGAGAGATAGACTCATATAAAAAATATAAGAGATAATCCTTGATGCCAGCATAGATGTTTGGAAGGTTTGACGTCCAAAGGCATCAAGTGCTCTAGATGCACGACCTGGCGGATAAGAAGAATGCTTCTTCTTGCTTTTTACCTTCCTCATTGCTGATTCCACTACAATGGAATGATGGGGAAGTTGAGTCTTTTGAAACCCTGGAGAGGGGGGCACCTGATACAGAACATTAGTTGCTGCAGAAGGTGAGGGAACCCTTAAAGGTGATTCCCATATTCTCAGAAGAAGATCCTGCAAAGAATGATGTAAAGGAAGCATTATATTTTCCTTTTCTGCAGGAGAGCCTCGAGTAGGATCCCAGCCAGGGATAGGAATAGCAAGAAACATTGCCATGTCAAGGAGAAATTTCTGAAAAGAGGGATCTCCAATGGGAACTATCCCTGGGCAGGCTAAAGTTGAAGGAGCAGCCTGAGCACCAGAGGATGTACTGGTCTGGTGCAGAAAAAGAACCCCACTAGATGGATAGTGGTGCTGGCAGTCACGATTTGAGGCAGTCAATACTGCATTGTCCATGCCAGGTATCGATTCCAAACTAGGCATAGAGCGGATCGATGGTGCCGATGTAACTGCAGGAACTGACATCGATACCGATACCGGTAGCTGAGTCGGAATCGGAGACGGTAACACCATCGAAGCAGTCATCGGAGGCTGCTCAAGTGGTACCGAGGCAACCCGAAACGCTTGGTGAATATCCTCGGTACTGCGTATCCGGAAACAATAAGGGTCGGTTCCGAGACGCGTCGGTACCCAGTCATCTAGACTAAATATCGATTCCAGACTCAGCATCAAAGGGAGCGAGTCCATCGATGCATGTCTAGAGGGTACCGACATCGGTAGTGGTATCGGCGATGTTGTTGATACAGGAAAGTCGGTCTGGGTCGTATCGATCGGTCCCGAAGGTACCGAGAACACCCGATGACGATCCCTGGTGAAGAGTGGATCACTCAACACCGGTGCCGATGCCGGGGTATCGGTACCGCTCGAAGCGGATGCCACCACCGAGTATGGCTCAGATACAGGAAAGTCAATCTGGGACGTATCGATTGGTCCCGAAGGTACCGAGAACGCCCGATGACGATCCCTGGTGAAGAGTGGATCACTCAACACCGGTGCCGATGCCGGGGTATCGGTACCGCTCAAAGCGGATGCCACCACCGAACATGGCTCAGGTATGTTCTGTGGGGGGTGAGCCCCAGGAACAACCTGAAACCCCTGAAATGCTCTGGAGCCCGGAGACTCCCGCCGGGGTTTTAATGCCAATGGGGTCTTGAGGGCAAGGCCGGAGCCATCATCATGCTTGGCATGAGACCTACCACTCAAGGATTGGCTAGTCTTAACAGACTGTTTGTGGGTTACCTGATCCTGTAGAGAAGAAAAACTCGGTGCCCTCACTCCGGGAGGGAAAACGGTATCGAGGGAAACTCGAAAGAGGGAAGTTCCTCTCACAGTTTTGCAGCCTGATTGTTCAGGGGAAAAAGGGTCAGGACCCAAACAGGTTAGACACCAGGCATTGGAGTCTAAAAAGAAAACTGTGCTTCCACAGTGAAGGCACTTCTTAGGAGAAGAAGGCTCCATGATGGAGAGGCCTTGTAGGCCCAAAAATGTTAAGACAGAAACTGAGGGAAAAATTTCCCTGAGTTTAAGAAAAGGAAAAGAAAAACCCACCGGCGGTACCGGTGGCGGCGGGAAAAACAGCCGCGACCACAAGAAAACAAGAAATAAAGAATTTGAAGAAAAATATTTCTGCGGTGACAGGAGGACGTCCTGCCGGCTCCGCGGAAAAACGAAAACTGAGGAGAGGCAGTGGAAAAGGCGGGAAGGCAGTGCGCAGGCGCGAGGGATGCTCCCAAAAGCTTTCTGATTGGATGCTGGGGAGCATTCCCGTGCAGGCTCCGTCGGTACCGACGTACCCATATGTGAAGACTCATTCCTGCTTGTTCCTGGAGATAACATGTGTTAACTGCTTAGCATGCTTTAGTAAAAGAGCTCCTTAGATTGAAAGCCCTCCAGAGACAGGTAACTTGCCTTGAACTACAGCTGTAAAGGGATGAGCTTGTACGTTTCAGAAATGTTAAAGTGCAGAATGTGGCTAATTTATGCATTATTGCCTTATTTAGATCCACAACTTATGTCAGTATTCAAATACATCCGCTGCCCAGAAGCTCAATCTCTAAGGCTATACAGATTTCCAAACTTGGTGGCAATACTCCTCATTATTAACTGTGGTGTCAATGTTCAACCACAGTGGTCAGCATATTTTAGAAAATGCAGCAGCAGTCACTGTTTTTCCTAAAATGCCAGTCACTACAACTACATTAAATCCGGATATTCAGCAACGGTATCCAGAAAATGTCCGGTGCTAAATATGTAGATTCAGTAGTAGCTGCCCTGCTGAATAGCAGTGCTATGCAGCCCACTAGCCAGGGAACGCAGACTAGTCTCTGCCTCTGATAAATAAGGCTTGGGGAAAAACAAGAAGGGCAATGGATTGTTTCAAATGAAAGAAAGTAACCACTTTGGGCAAAATCTGGGATGCATGCAAAGAACAACCTTGGTTGCCAGTAACTGCATGTATGATGGGTAGTGCACTATGGCTTGAAGCTCACTGATGCTCTGTGTTGACATTATGGCTATGAGAAAGATAGTTTTCCATGAAAGATGTTTGAAGGACACTTGAGCCAAGGGGTTAAAGGGCAGAGTCATAAGCAAATAAAATGGTGACATTTTACTTATCAGATAATGTCCTTTTCTTAAATCCTGCTAGACCAGTCCAGACAAGTGGGTTGTGTTCTCCTACCAGCAGATTGGTGGAGACAGAAAGCCAATGAAATGCCCAGGTTTCAATAACATCATTCCCATGCTTCTATTTGCTTCAGCCACCAGAGGGCTCTTCAGTATCCATAGGAGAATATGGCAAACCTCACACAATCTTAAAGTGGGCAACAATGAGTGATCAAACATCAGAGAACTATGTATAGAAAAGAATACACAGAAGGCCATCAGTAGAATATGAACCTGAAAAAGTCAAGCATAGAAATCATAGTGGACCAGAAGATACTGCTGCAGAATAACAAAGCCAAACAGTTACAGGGGCAGGCCCTGGACTGGTCTAGCAGGACTCAAGGAAAGGACATTATTTAGTATGTAAAATATCACCTTCTATATCATCCTGCTAGATCAGTCCAGACAAGTGGGACATACCAAAGCTATGCCTCCATTGGGCGGGAAGAAGACAAAACAGCTTGCAAAACCTTTGAGACAAAGGCCGTGTCCATTCAGGCAGTAATGCTTGACAAAGTGGAAAGAGATGCCCACATTACTGCCCAACCAAATGTCTGTAGGGACTACTGAGCTCTGCTCTGCCCAGGAGGATGCTTGTGATCGAGTAGAATGGGCGTGCAAACCCTCTGGAACTGTTTGGTTCTTCAACAGATACGCAGAGGCAATGGCTTCCTTAATCCAGCGCCCCAGCATAGACAGCTGCCGCATCATTCTTGCACGGGCCAGCAAAAAGCACAAACGATCCAATTTACGAAAGGAATTCGTAACCTCCAAGTACTGGAGAAGCACTCTCCGGACATCCACAAGGGGAAGATCCTTATCCTTCCCCCGACACTACTCCTTAGAGAAGGAGAGCAGGCAAACCACCTGGTTCACATGAAAGGGAGAAATCACCTTAGGTAAAAAGGAAGGCACAGGCCAAATGGAAACTGCCTCCTCTGAAAAGGGCAGATAAGGATCCTGGGAAGAAATCCGCCTTGCTGAACATACTGCAACCAAAAAAACATCTCGAGTGTTAAATCCTTCAGAGTAGTGTGCTTTAATGGCTCAAAGGGCTCTGACATCAGGGCCCTGAGCACCAGACACAGATCCCAGGAAGGAACCACAGACTGGAGAGAGGACACAGGTCCAGAACCCCCCAAAGCAAGCACACAATATCCGGTTGCAAGGCAAGAGACTTACCAGCCACCAGACCTCTGAAACAGGCCAGAGCTACCACCTGAACCGCAAGGAGCTCAGAGAAATGCCTTTTTCCCAAACCTTCCAGTAGAAAGGCCAACAGAGGCGGCACCGTGGCTGCCCCAGAAATCAGCTTCCATGCGCCACACCATCACCCAAAGAGGCACCAGACCTGCACATATGCCAGGTTAGACTTCCTCTGGGTTCTGAGCTCTGAGCAGAGTGAAAACCACCGCAAGAGAATAGCTCTTACGCTCTAGCCTACTCCTTTCAATAGCTAAGCTGTAAGCGAGAAGGGAGCTGCATCTTCTAGGACGATTGGCCCTGATGCAGTAAGTCCTGACACTGAGGTAAACAAAGAGATGGCACTTGTAGGAGCCACATCAGACCACACTCTCCTCGACCAAGCCGGTGCCACCAGAACAGTCTGTCCTGGGTGGTCACTCCATATGCTGAATCACACGCCCCAATAGTGGGCAAGGTGGTGACTGAAGAGGCGACCCACCTTGGCATTGGAACGGGTAGCCACGAGATCCATCTCAGGGCGACCCCAAAAGCGAAGTATCAACTGAAACGCCTCCTAGCTCAACTCCCACTTTCTAGGATCCAGAGATTGCTGGCTAAGATAGTCCGCCTCCACATTGTCCACCCTGGCAATGTGCTGGGCTGAGAAAGTTAGGAGGTTTTTCTCCAGCCAGGCAAACAAGAGTCATCTCCAGGGCCACTCTGGCACTCCTCATGCCGCCTTGCTGATTGACATAAGCCTCTGCTGTAGCATTTTCCTAAAACACTTGAACCGCCTAGCCTATAACCAGGGGCTGGAAATGCAGTAAAGTCAACCTGATGGCCCCAGCCTCGAGACATTCAATGGACCACACCACCTCCCTGCAGTTCCAGTGGCCCGGGGCCATTTGGTCTTGGCAATGGGCTCATCAGCCCAAGAAACTTGCATACATCATCAGAAGGCTCCACAACTAATTGTCTGGCAGCACACCCTTCTTCAGATAATTGGACTGTTGCCATCACTGGAGGCTGGCCTTCACTATCAATGGGAGTGGAAGCCTGAGCTCAAACTCATGAGACTTCAGGGATCACTGAGCCAGTAAGGATCATTGGAGCGGTCGCATATGAGCCTGTGCCCACAGCACCATCTCGATAGTCGCCACCATCAATCCGAGGAGCTGTGAATCCCAGACTCTGGGAACCTGTTGTGAACAGAACGGCGCCAGGAAATCTAACAACCTTTTGCCTTTCTCCTCTGGCAGGAAGACTGCTCACTTGTGTATCGAACCATGCTCCTAGGAACTCCAGGGATAGGGAAGGCACCAACTCGCTCTTCCCCCCGATTGATCACCCAGCCGAGGCTTTCCAAGGAAACCATTTGGGTCGACAACAAAGACATGGCTCGGATGAGCCAGTCATCCATATATGGATGCACACAAATCCCTGGGCTCTGTAGTGACATAGCCACCACCACCATGACCTTAGAGAACGTCCTTGGTGTAATGGAGAGCCAAAATGGAAGGATGGCAAACAAGATGTGCGCCAAGCATGGCAAAAACACATCAACTTTTGCTGATCCTCCCAGATCGAGATATAAAAATATGCTTCAGCCAAATCCTCGGTGCACTACCTGAACCACTGATCCCAAAGTTTCCATCCAAAAGCACAGGATGAACAGGTGCATATTGACATTCTTGAGGTAGAGAAAGGACTGGAAAGAGCTATCCTTTTTCGGCACCATGAAATAGACAGAATATCTGCCCTTGCCCCAATCATCCGGGGGAATGGGCACCACTTCCTTCAGGAGTAGCAACTTGTCCAAGGTGATCCGCACAGCTGCCCGTTTGTTTGCTGACCTACAGGGAGAGATGAAGAATACATCCGGAATCGGCTCTTTGCATTCCAGGACATAGCTGTACTGAATGGTGTCTAGCACCCAGCGATCCTTGGTGACATGTGCCTTTCCTGAAAGAAAAAGCGAAGCCTGCCTCCAAAACGGAGGTACCAGAGAATGGGCCTCCAAACCTTCATTGCGCAGCCCAGGAGGGACCCCCTCTGGAGGGAGGCAAGTTCCTGGACCCACAAGCTCCTCAAAATCATTGAACATGAGCCGGAAATCTGGAAGCAGAGGGGAAGAAAGTATTTCCAGACCAATAGCGATGGGATTCTGGAAACACCCAGAAGTCCGACCAGTGTGCCTGCAAGTACCAGGTGGAGGCCAATGGAAAGGGAGCTCCTTCCCGCTTCCCAAGCCCTTTAGACCTGTCCTCTGGAAGGCAGTAAAGTTTTGTTTCACCCAGGTCCTTCACCAGCTTCTCCAAATCAGACCAAAAAACAAACACTTCCCTTTAAAGGCCAGATGGGTCAAACAGGCTTTGGAGGATGTGTTCGCTGTCCAATGGCAAAGCCAGATCCAACGTCGTGTCGCTGTCAACAGAACACTAACCCTGGCCGTTAGGTGGATGAGGAATGGCTAGCAGAAAAAAAGAGGTGATAATGCCTCTGTATAAGTCTTTGGAGCGACCTCATTTGGAGTATAGTGTGCAATTCTGGAGACCACACCTTCAAAAGGATGTGAACAGGATGGAGTCGGTGCAGAGGGTGGCTATTAAAATGATTAGTGGTCTTCATTATAAAGCATATGAGGACAGACTTAGGGAT
Organism: Ichthyophis bannanicus; assembly: GCA_033557465.1. Classification (NCBI taxonomy): domain Eukaryota; kingdom Metazoa; phylum Chordata; class Amphibia; order Gymnophiona; family Ichthyophiidae; genus Ichthyophis; species Ichthyophis bannanicus. Next base: position 1,365,007,281 of record CM066032.1, on the reverse strand, counting down.
CTTAATATGTACACCTTAGAGGAAAGGCGGGATAGAGGTGATATGATTGAGATGTTTAAATACCTCCGTAGCATAAATGTTCAGGGAGAGAGCCTCTTTCAATTAAAAGCAAGTTCTGCTACGAGGGGACATGGGATGAGGGTGAAGGGAGATAGATTCAGGAGTGATATGCGGAAATATTTCTTTACTGAAAGAGTAGTGGATCCATGGAATAGTCTCCCAGTGGATGTGGTAGAGATGAGGACAGAAACTGAATTAAAAAAAACATGGGACAAACACAGAGGATCTCTAAAGGTAAAAAGGGGACTGTTGTAGTTGTTGATATGGAAGGACAGACTAGTTAGGGCATGTGGTCTTTTTCTGTCGTCATATTTCTATGTTTCTATATGGCATCAGAAAAGAAGGTATAGCAAACTCCAAAAGAGGGGTAGTTTTGTCTAGCGGGAGAGACTGAATCCACTGAAGCAGAGCTCGAGACATCAGGCCTGCACATACTGCCAACCGAATAATAGCAGCTGCCGTGGTGAACTGGTTTTTCAGCAATCAATCAACCCTTTCGGTCCACAGGATCTGCCTTCCACAGGAATGGTGGTCCATCTTGTAATCGCAGTGACCTGTGCATCCACCTTGGGTATATCAAACCACATGATGCTCTCTTTCTCCGGGAAAGCATACATTTAGCCCTTTAGGCAGGGAGTTAGGAGAATCCCATTCCAACTGGATCATGTCCTTGATCACCTCTGACAACAGGAAGATTGTGGTGGATTTATGCACCCCTTGCAGGCATGGATGAACTTTTGGCTCCTGCTCAGTGTCTGGAGCATCCACCAAGTTCAGGGTAGATGAGACCCTGGCAATTAAAGCCGCCAGTTCCTCCTTCCAGAAAAGGCAGATAACACCAGCCTCTTCATAATCCATAATTCGTCCACATCTGAGTCCAAAACAGAGACATCTGAACCCAAGCCACAGCCTCTTTCAATTGAAAGCAAGTTCTGCTACGAGGGGACATGGGATGAGGGTGAAGGGAGATAGATTCAGGAGTGATATGTGGAAATATTTATTTACGGAAAGAGTAGTGGATCCGTGGAATAGTCTCCCAGTGGACGTGATAGAGATGAGGACAGTAACTGAATTCAAAAAAGCACGGGACAAACACAGAGGATCTCTAAAGGTAAAAAGGGGACTGTTGTAGTTGTTGATATGGAAGGACAGACTAGATAGGCCATCTGGTCTTTTTCTGTCATCATATTTCTATGTTTCTATTCTATTCCCATCTGTCTACTAAGTCTCTCTTCTGCCGTCATCCCTTCATTTGTCAAATCAATATTCTAACACTTTCCAATGCAACTGCTCCTGAAGCCTTCAAACATGCTGTGGTTACACTTCTCTTCAAAAAGCCTTCACTAGATCCTACCTGTCCTTCTGGTTATTGACCTCTCTCCACCCCCGCCCTCCATTTGCTTCAAAACTACTTGAATGAGCAGGTCACCGTCAGTGTCTTGACTTTCTTTCCTTTCAAGCCTTTCTGGACTCATAACAATCTGGTTTCGTTCCCTGTATTCCACAGAAACAGCTCTTGCCAAAGTCTCCAGTGACTTGTTTCTCACCAAATCCAAAGGTCTCTACTTGATTCTCATCCTTCTTGACCTTTGTGCTGCCTTTGACACTGTTGATCACCAGCTTCTCTTCGATACTCTTGTCCTCACTTGGATTTTGGGGCCCTGTTCTGTCCTGATTTTCTTCTTATCTCTATCGCACTTTTAGTGTTCTGGTGAATCCTTCTCTACTGCCATCCCGCTTTCGGTTGGTGTACCTCAAGGCTCTGTCATGGGACCTCTCCTTTTCTCTTTCTACACTCAGTCCCATGGTACACTTATTTCCTACCATGGTTTTCAGTACCATCTTTATGCTGACAACTCTCAGATCTACCTTTCTGTGCCTGAAATGTCTCCAGGAATCCAGGCCTGGATCTCTGCCTACTCATCAGTCATTGCTGCCTGGATGTTTCACTGTTGTCTGAAACTGAACATGGTCAAAACAACATGGTCAAAACTGAGCTCCTTATCTTTCCCCCTAAACCCACCTCCCCCCTTCCTCCCGTCTCTAGTTCTGTGGATAACACTATATTCCTCTCTGTTTCCTCAGCTTGCAACCTTGGGGTCATCTTTGACTGTACTCTCTCTGCACACATCCAACAGATAGCTAAAACCTGTCACTTCTTTCTCTATACAGATCCAACAGCTAAAACCCGTCGCTTCTTTCTCTATAACACTGGCAAAACTCATCCCTTCCTTTCTACGCACACTAATAAGGCACTTATCCGCTCTTTAATCACCTCCTGTCTAGAGCAACCTCTTCCTTGTTAGTCTCCCTCTGAATCATCTCTCTCCCCTTCAATCTGTCCAAAAATTAATCTTGTGTCAGCCTCAATATGCTCATATAACCCTTCTTCTCAAGTCACTTCACTGGCTCTATATTCGTTTTTGTATCCAATTCAAACTTCTCCTATTGACCTATAAGTGCACTCATTCTGCTGCTCCTTCCTACCTTTCCTCTTTTATCTCTCCCTATACCCCTCCTCAGGAATTTCACTCTTCTGGCAGACCCCTTCTATCTGTGGCCTTCTCTTCTACTGTCAACTTCAGACTTCAATCCTTCCATCTTGCTGCTCCTTATGCCTGGAACAAACTACACAATTTTGTGTGTCAGGTTTGATCTCTGGTCCTTTTCAATTCCAGGCTGAAAACTCGCCTCTTCGAGGCCACTTTTAGATCCTGATCAGTTTAGTCTTCTATGTGTTTCCTTACCATTCCCCTAGATATATCCTTGTCTTCAACTGTTGTGTTGTCTATCTTGACTAGATTGTAAGCTCTGATGAGCAGGAACCATTGTTTACATATTTCTGTACAGCGCTGCGTACCTCTTGTAGCACTATACAAACGATAAGTAGTAATAGTAGTAATAGTATAGAGCAGTGGTCGAACATTTGTCAGGCCATACATGAACTTTGCTATCAAAGAATATTGGAAGAGGGGTTTACAATCAGTCTTGATATGATAAGCTACATTGTAACAAGGTGCACATGCACCAATGAAGTTTGTAGGACACTATATGAGAGATGCATGAGGTACAAGAGGATACTGGCCAGAGAACAGGAGAAAGTTTGCATCTGATGGGCAATATACCATTGAGAAAAATAGTTCCATTTCAGTGCACAGGACATTTTAGTCGAGTTCTTTTTGGATACTAAAATGACTTGACGAATGTCCTCAGAAAGTGGAAGATCAGTAACCAGTTGGCTTTCAACATTAAGGAGAGCTCTGAAGGTTGGCGTGGAAGACATGACCCTCCCGCTGAGTTGGCAGAAAAGGATGAGTGCCAAGTGGTAGCAGATTGTCCATCAGCAGTGACAGGAGGAACAGAAACCAGTCCTCTATTGGCCATTTGGAAGTGATGTGGATGTAGCTCAATTCTGGAGATGAATGGAAAAGGTGAGAAGGGGTACATCAAACCCATGTCCCAGGAGATGGCATACACATCTTTATGAAGATGCTGTTTATTGGCCTGAAGGTTCAGAAGTGGGGACATTTGGTATTCTCTGCCGAGGCAAAGAGATCCAGAATTGGAAAACCCCATTTCCTGAAGATGCTAACAGTGACTGAGCTGTTGAGGGACCATTCATGGGGGTTCCAATAGTCTGCTTAGTGAATTCACAATCTGGTTGTGGTCTTCCAGAATGTAAGGTACAGTTCACGGTTGTTGCCAAGAACCATATGCGGAGAGACTCTCTGCAGAGATGTGGGAATCCTGAGCCACCCTGTCTTTTTATATAAAGCATTATTTTTATTTATTTATGTCAACTCTTGATATACCGCTAGGGCTGGAGCATACAGCTGTTTACAATAACCTGATTGTGCAAAGTTGAAGCACAACACTGTGCAACCAGGAGGCAAAAGTCTTAAGGCTGTAGATCATTGCTTGTAGCGCCAATTGATTAATGTGTGGACGATGTTCCTTCTGAGAAAACTTGGACATGAGTAGAATCTGTTGGGTTAGAAAGGGATGAACTGCTCTCAGGGCAGTTGTTTTAATGCTTTTGTTTGATAGCCATTCCTTAGTTTATTGTTATGATGTTTTTGAGGCACATTCTGTAAAGTGCGTCCATGTCTCTGTGCGTCCGGTCTGAACCAGATGCACAGAGATAGATACAATTCTGATCCTACGGGGCACGTCTAGCCCTTATGGGATCAGAATCACAACTAAGCCTCTATGTGCAGCCTGGGACCCGATTCCAGTGACCCTGCATGTACAGGCTGCTGCCCGGCTAACTCAGTCAGGCTCCTGAATGGTGCTACGGTGCCATGGCGTCTGGTTGCCATGGCACTGTGACTCTATTCAGGAGCCATGATCCCTGATTGCCGACGACTTTGTTCTTTCCCTGCAGCCTGACTCCCGATCTGGCCTCTATTTCCTTTTGGAGATGGAGTGAATTCAATACTTTTTGAGGTGCCATTGAAGAGATTTCATTCTCTACTTGATATTCGGTGCTAATAAATTAATGATGGCCCCTTTGGTAGCTCATTTTGTGGAATGTGGGCATGCTTCGTATCAGTTTCAATGGGGAATACTTGATCAGGTGTCAATAGGCAGGCGTGGGGGTGATTATCAAGGCTGGTTGAATTACCTCGAACAGAAATGGATTTTTGTTTGAACTCATTGGAGCCAGTGGGTTTGAACAATCAGATTGAACGGGCCTCTTTAATTCATAGTTAAGGACAGGTGTGTTTTGATTTAGATAATGAAGTGTGGGCTTTATGTTTATTTATTTATTTATTACAGTTTCTTATATACCGCGCTATTTAGAATCAGCGCGGTTTACATCATAACAAAACGACCATAACGACAAACTGTCAGGTTTTACATTGAACAGGAATACAAACTTGGATAACTGGGTTAACTATATACATAAACTATCTACACTGCAGTGTGAGGGCATTTCTAGATGTTGAAGCATGGGCTGGGTGTTGAGACACTAGCCGGTAAGCTAGATTTCAGTTTGCAGTTATCTTTGCTCTACATATTTCCCTGAAGCAAGACATGTTTGTCTGAAACGTGATATTATGTCGGATCTTTACAATTTGAGTATTGTTACATTTTTGATTGGTGTTTGTCTGGTTGAAATTTGTGTGTCCAGATGAGACCTGTGAATGATATGGCTGGGATTCTTTGGCGAACAGATATTTCTGCTGATGAGTCCACAACATTCTGATGGTTTCTCTGGCACTTGTTTCATATAACTGTATGATTTAAAATTCAAATTTGTTGTTGGTTGCCCAAGCTTTTTGAAATATTTTATTCAGAGTTTGTGATATATATTGTATTGTGACCTACTCTTGATTGTGAGGGTTTTTGTTGTTGTTCTTTGATAAGGCTTTCAATGATGTTTCGACTTCTTCTTTCATCACCAATGGTTCCTGATCATAAGGTACAGGTTGAAACGGCTGTTGGTCCACTTGATCTTTATCATATGACAACTCTGTATATTCTTTCCACCTTTTTTTGATCTTCTCAGCATCATTTAACATGGATCCTTGAGCATCTTGTAACATTCCAATTTGAGACTGGAATTTTTTCTTTAACTCTCATAGCTTTAGTAAAGCTGATCTTGTTCTTCCTCTAATAGTTTCTGATTCTATTTCCTTGCATGTGTCATTAGTACTTCTTATCTTTTCTTGCTGCACATTGGAAATCTCTGTTGGGTTCTGCAATTGCCTCTTTCTCCTCTGGCTTCAGCTTCTCTGCGTTTCTGGCGAATTTTCAAAGTTTCTTTGGTCATCCATTTTGGTCATTTTTGCTTTTTCACCTTTTGTAGAGACTTCTCGCTTTCTTCCAACACAACCTTCTTGATGTCATCCCATAACTCTTCTGGAAGTCTGTCATTTGTATCTAAAGCAGCAAATCAATTTTGCACGCAGTCTTTAAATTCTGGTATATTCTCAAGGTCATATTTTGCTACATTCATGAGTGACTTTCTCTTTTTCAACTTTAGCTTAGGTTTGCATACTAGTAGTTGGTAATCTGTACCACAGTCAGCTCCAGGTTTTATCTTTGTTGATGTTATACAGCTTTTCCATTGTTGATTTCCACGGATATAGTCAATTTGATTTTTGTACAATCCATTGGGTGAAGTCCATGTATACAGTCACCGCTTGTGTTGCTAGAAAATGTTTTGAGATGAATAGATCGTTAGTCTTGCAGAATTCTATCAGTTTTTCTTCAGCTTCCTTTCTGTTGTCAAGTCCATATTTTCCAAACACTGTGCCTTTTTCTTTGTTGCCAACGTTTGCGTTCCAGTTACTCTTGACTATCAGGATATCCTGTTTGCATGTTCTGTCAATTTCAGCTTGTACTTGTTCAAAAATCAACTTCATCCTCTTCTGCAGCTGATGTTGGGGCATATACCTGAATTATAGTTGTGTTGATGGGCATTCCTCGTAGACAAATAGAAATTAAGTGTTCACTGACTGCATTGTATTTCATTACAATTCTTACAAGTTTCTTCTTAATTATAAATGCAAGAGTTTATGTTGCTGTTACTGAGATGTCACTAGAATCAAAATTTTCTTTTTGTATGGTGAATTCTAGGGGGAAATGTCCTTGTTCTGCTCTCTACCATGGTTGGGTGTGGGCAGGCTTCCGTGGGTGCACAATATGTTTACATAACATCATGATGATCCAGTGTGCAGGGTTGGGAGTCTGTATATTTATGTTAGAATCTTAGGCTACATAATCTAACTGCTACTATATTTTCTAGTATAACCAGGGATTGCAGAGTTCCTTTTTTCTGATATGGCCTGGCAATATAGGTTGTGTTCTTTTTCATAGGGCAGCTGCCTGACCAGTTTTCTCAGTGAGGGGACACCACCCACCTTGCTTCCTGACAGGTGCTCTGAGAGGGCCCTCCCATTTCAGTGCATTGGGTGGGTGAGGGCTGGAGTGCCATCTCATACCTTGCCTCAGGCAACAGATTGCCTTGAGCTGCTCCTGGCATTTGCTGATGAATAAATTCATGGTATTGCTACTAAAACAGAGAACTGTGCAATTCCTGGAATCCAGTGGATTAGAGGATCTAAGGCAGCATGATTTCAACAGAAGAAGGGGTCAGCAGAATGGAGGGCCCACCTAGGGCACCTCCAGACCTTGCAAACCTGAGGTTGTATGATGCAGAACTATGCACATTATGTGAAAATGACAAGTCACAATTTCTATGAGCTTGAATGGTTGAAAGGATTTAATGGCTTACATTTTAAGAGCTGTAGCTGTGTGCCTCCTTTCTTGTGCAGGTACCCTGAGATTGTGACTCCTCCAGGCATTGTCAGTAGGTTCTGAGCTCCAATAGCTCGCATTGGGATGGGCCAGGATGGCTCCACAGAAGCCATTGTCCTGAAATCAAAACACATGCATAAATTCTAAACAAAGTTCCATAAAAGCTCTCAGAAAGAAAATCAAATTATTATTTGGATTTAGCTCCCATATTTTCAGTTGTAGTTCAGCTTTACATTCAATTACAGTGAAAATTTCCCTGTCCCCAGAGGGCTTATAATCAAAATTTATACCCAAGACACTAAGGTTGTGACCTGTCTGCAGTCAAAGAGGAATTTAAACCTTGTCTTCTCTGGTCCTCAACCCATTCCTCCAACCATTAGGCTACTCCTCCTCAAATGTAATTGAACACTTTTGAAGGAAATATCTTAGCAAAGACTGAGTTTGAGCCAGGAGTAGATGCCTCATCACAGATTTCCAGGAAGAGCACAAAACAGTTGATTAAGATTAACAAGGTTTCAGAAATCCCCAGTTTATTCTTGTCCAACATATCTTACTAAAGGAGAAATACAAGTCATGTATTTTTCCTTCAGCAATACTCAAGTTCCATATGATAAACAATTTGGTTAAAAAATGTATGTTTCCCATTAAAAAAAATTAAAACTGCAATTTGTATGATGTAGGACTGGACACATTATGTGAAAATGACAAGTCACAGTTTTTGAGAAGTGTGCTCACCTCACTGGGATCAGCTGAAATAATTCAGTTTGAGAAAAGTACTTGGATTTTAAAAAAAATATTGGATGAACAAAGCATAACGCATTCTTGATAGGCATATAATTAGACCTTATTTGATACAATAACATGCGTAAGGTGTGTGACAATTAGGACCAAAAGTGAACACCACCAGGAATAAAATGTAAATAAAATGGAATTTGCTGGATGGGGAAGGGAGGGAGAACACAATAGGGATGATATTGCAATTTCCTATGAGGCACTAATATAGTTATCAAGTGGATGGGGGAACGAGTCGGGTGTTTTGGTATATCCCTAATGAATAATCATGGAATGATTTGTCTGCATACTACCTCCACTGTATGCAAATTTGATCGCATGGAAAGTCCCTAAGGATATCTTAAAAACCCAACCCATTTGCAGCCAAGTGTGTGGTGGGGGGTGGAAAGAGGGAGGGGGTGGCAGCACATCTCATAAAGGGTTGTATTTAGTATGGGGGATGGCCCCAGGATGAAGTCCTAGGAAATGGGGTCTGTGAAAGTGGAATCTTTTTCAGGAAAGATGACTACGATGAGCCTCAACCCACGACATCAAGTCAGAGTTGGGCTCATAACAAAGTCCCAGGAGAGCCTCAGACAGCTGTGCATGTTCTCATTGCTAAGATGTGGTTTCACCGATACTGTATGGCATGGGCATTGACCTCTTCAACAAAAACCTGTAAGAGGCTTTGGAGATATTTCTCACAAATTGGTAGCAAGAGCCATTCATTAATGTGAGATGCGGACTAACCTTTAGTTATTAGTGTTTGTGGTGAAAATCTTAACCCAGACTGTTTGAAACTGTACACTGTCAAGTAGTGTTCATATATTAGGAGTGGGGGGGGGGGGGGGAGGGAAGTGAGACTGTTTACAGGGCTGTGAGAACTCCAGAGAGTGCAGGATCTCCCATTTTTGGAATGTGACTGGAGATAGCCAAATTCATAGAGGTGGTCCAACAGAATGCGCCAAACCCAAGCACTGGTAGAGAGGGGAGTAAGTGTAAAATGGTTTATTACTGTATGTAGGTGTTATGACGTATAAGGGCTTGGGTTAATTAGTTGTGCCTTTGTTATTTCATATTAGATATCTGCTTTTTAATTGCATTCATTGTTTGCTTATGTTATTATACAAATACTTAAAATTAAAAAAATCTTCATTTTCAGGTACATCTCCCAAATGTCATTCCAAAACAGATTGTTCTTATGTAACAAACAGCAGTGCTGGCCTCAGCGGCACACAGAAACACTTGTTCGCCGTCCACAGAGGAGGCAGGATGATGACAGAAATTTCTTTCTGCTTTGCCATCTTGTGTTAACTTGCAGGGCACATATACTGCTAATTCCCTCCATATTTGCTTTGCTGTTTCCAACAAATCTAATTTTTAATAAACATAAGCATAAACACAGTGAAGTCTGGCATAACTCTGAAAAGTTCCATCTTTCTTCTGTTCGTAATTAAAGGCAGCTTCTTGCACCAAAGCTTTACTCATCTAATACAAAAATAATCAACTAAATCTAACCCTTTCACTTTAAGCTCCAGCACAAGGGGGTATTATTTTGGAGAGACCCTCTCAGCTGGAGTATTTTTGGCAGGGGGGGGGGGGGATGACACTGCAGTTCCCTTCACTGCTGCTAATCAGCTGCTCAGCACAGGAACACAAGATTCCTCTGTTAACAGGAACAGTGGGGACTAGTTAGTTTATGCTGCTTGCTTTTCCCATGAATAAATATAGAGAATGGATTCTGCAATAGAATACAAATTGGAAAGAAATCCGTTTCACCCACTTTTCTCTCACAAGCACAGGGACCATTCAAAATATCCTTTGCTGTACTGCAATGCACACGCTTTCTGTGGTAGATGCCATTTATTTATTTATTTATTTATTTATTTCAGTTTCTTATATACCGCACTTTTTTATTTATTTCAGTTTCTTATATACCGCACTTTTTGGGATCAGCGCGGTTCACATGGAACAACAACTAGCACCGGAACAACAGGCTGTTCAGTGTTACATAAAACAGGGGTAACAACTTGGATTAAACTGGGAGAGTTATATACATGGAAAATGTAGTATGTTAACTAGATAACATATATATATAGAACTATATACATGGAATACGTAATCTGTTATTAGATAACATAATCAAACTATGTACATGATTTGGCATGGTTGTTGTGCGAGAATATAGAGGACGCGGGAAAAGGAAAAAATTGGCAGGGTAGATGTGGGACTGTTAAGCTGAGATTTATGTGGGGTAGTATTTGGTGAATAGGATGAATTTAATGGCCTTTCTGAATTGGGCCAGGTCAGTTATGGTACGAATGTCTGAGGGGAGGGAGTTCCAGCATTTTGGTGCGCAAAACACGAAAGCTCTGTTCGCTGTAGATAGATTGCAGGTTATTATGTCCTTTGGAACTACTAAGGAGTTTAGTGCTGCCTGTCTTCTAATTCTGTTTGATGGAACTAATTTGATGAGCTCGGAAAGTGAGTTTGAGGATATACCCTTGATGGCCTTAAACGTAAGAATCAGGGTTTTAAACATTAGCCTACCGTGTATGGGGAGCCAATGAAGCTGTTTGAGGATAGGAGTGATATGTTCACTTCTGGAAACTCCTTGGAGAATCCTTGCAGCCGTATTCATGGCGAGCTGTAATGGGCTCAGGGTGGATTGTGGGAGCCCTTGAAGAATTGAGTTGGCGAAGTCAAAATGTGGTAAGATTAATGCTTGGTAAATGGTTCTGAAGTCTTCTGGGTCAAGTAGGGGACGTAGGTGCTTGAGCGTGCGTATCTTGTAGTACACAGCTTTTACGATATTATTTATGTGTGGTATCATGTTGAGCCGATGGTCAATGGTGACACCGAGGTATTTTATTGTTTCCTTGGTGTATAGTTCAGCACCCTTGACGTTTATATATGATGGTGGGGTGAAGTTGGGGTCTCTGGAGATGAAGAGCACCTCGGTTTTTGTGTAGAATGCGGAGGTTCTGTGATAGGAGCCAATCAGAGACTGCATTGAAACAATTCGTTATGGGAATTAAGTCCATTTGCTTTGTGGAAAATGGCATGTAGAGAAGGATATCGTCAGCATAAATCATACATTTCACATTGAAGGATCTGATGATGTTGCAGATCGGCTGCATGTAGATATTGAACATGAGAGAGGAGAGAGAGGACCCTTGTGGGACTCCTTGTTTCTGTTGGAAGAGTTTAGATTCTCCTGTTGCGGATTTTACAAATTGCATTCTGGTGTCGAGATATGATTTGCACCATTCGAGCGCTAAGTTGCAGATGCCTTTTTCCATCAGACGGCCTAGGAGGATCTCATGGTTTACTGAATCGAACGCTGCTGCTATATTAGTACAACGCCTTGCTGTAAGTTGTCTATGGTGGTGAGAACATCGTTGAAAAGAGTGGTAAGTAGAGTCTCAACACCATGGAACTCTCTGAAAACCGTGTTGTGCATGGGGGGGGCTGCAGAATCTATATGGTCTTGGATTTGTCTTTGTGCTTCTTTCTCAAAGATCTTTGCCAGTAGGGGGATGCTGGCTTGCGTTTTTTAGTAGAGGTCTAATGGATGTGAGCTTTAAAGCAGATGGGAAAGAGCCAGTTGTAAAAGAGCGGTTAATTAGTCTAGCAATGAAAGGGCTAAATGAGCTTCGGAGATCCTTTATCCAAAAGGCAGGGTGACAGTGGTATATTATTAGTACATCCATAAGGCCAAGTCTAACCCGTTTCATTTCCTGATCAACCAGAATCCTGGCCAACCAGAACAGTTATTTCACTTTCAGTAATGCATACTGCACAGAAATCTTACAGCGATAATTTTGCACTTATATTCAAAGAGAGCACATACTTCAGGTTATGTATTTCAGGATTTATTACAACCATGTAATTAAAACTACTAAAACAGGGTCCATTCTTCATGGATACCAAATTGTGGGATCCACCTTCTAGAAGTCTAACAAAAGATACTACCTGTTCAGCTCATTATATACAATTGAAAGCTTAAAAGCAGCACTCTCTTGTGGATCTAACTCCAGTACTCAACGGCAACGTAGAAAATGACAGCAGATAAAGATCGCCCTATATAGTCTGTCCACCCAAGAAAACTATTAAGCTCTACAATCCCTTCCTCTCCCTCACAGATAACACAGGTACACTAAAAAAATTTTTTTTTAAACTGCCTCTAATGTTTCGATTGATTTTTACGTTTTTTGGTGCGCTGAATCCAAATCTGGTAACCAATTTGCTCCATCACGTACAGATGTTTTGCTACATTGGGTTAGCAGTTTGAGGTGAACGTTTCAGATTGAGTGCGATCGAGATAAAAGTTTCTTGGATGAATTCTTTATACTAATTGTTTAGTAGTTATTCAAATAAGAATAAAGAAAATTGTAACAAGGCAGCACATAAGAATAGAGTAATGTCAACAAAACACACTGTGATGGTAGCAAAATTGTCTGCACTTAAAACAGCCACATACATGTGCACAAACATTGAGCATATAAGAGCGAGGTTAGACACAAAGCAAAGCAAAGAAATGTGCAAAAAATGTTGTACAGGTATGTATGTAAGAATAGAAAACGCAAACAGCACCATTGCAATACATGAAGACAAACACCCGATGGTGTGAAAATAAAATTCTAATAAATGAGATCCGACACTGTGGTAATAACTAGCAAATTTTTATTTCAAAGTTTAGTAAAAACACGATATTTGTCAACACAGTTTAGATTTTAAAGTCATTCTTGGGTCAATCAATCTCCTGGTGGGCCCGTTTCTTCTTCCCCCGAATGCTTCTCTTGGTGCGCTGCTTGGCGTATTTTTCATCTGGGGTTTCCCGCAGCAGCAACCAGCAGAAATCAGCCACCATAGTGGTGTTCCATCTTCCTTGGTACCTTCTCTCTGCGTCCTTGATGTCCTGGTGAAACCTTTCACCTTGTTCTTCACTGTACGCCCCCAAGTTTTCGGGAAAGTAGTTCACATGGGAGTGCAAGAAATGGACTTTCAGGCTCATGTTACAGCCTTGTTCTTTGAAGGCATTGAGCATCCTGGCAACAATATCCTTATAGTTCTCATCCCGCCTGTTCCCCAAGAATTTGAGAACAACATCCTTGAAGGAATCCCAGGCTTCTTTTTCCTTCTCAGACATCGTTTCAGCGAATGCTCCATCTGAAATAAGTTTCCTTATATCAGGGCCAACAAACACTCCTTCCTTTAGCTTTGCTTCAGAAAGTCGGGGGAACTTTGAGCAAAGGTACCGAAAGCACTCACCATCTTTTGGAAGGGACTTGATGAATTGCTTAATGAGACCCAACTTAATGTGGAGAGGTGGTAATAGAATTTTATCACGAGGTACCAAGCTCTCATGAAGAACATTTTTCTCACCGGGTCTCAAATACTCCCGAATTGGCCAGTCTTTTTTCCCCCAGTGTAGGTCGCGGGCCCGGCTATCCCACAAGCAAAGGAAGCAGGGATATTTGGTGAAACCGGATTGCTGCCCTAATAGCATGGATAGAATTTTAAAGTCTCCACAAATCATCCACTTATGCTCATCATAACGAATCTTCTGAAGAATCAGGGCCAAATTCTCGTATTTTTCTTGGAGAATAACAGAGTGAGCAATAGGAACTGAAGCGAATGTGTTGCCATTATGAAGAAGAACACCTTTTATGCTGTCTTTTGACGAATCAATGAACAGCCGCCATTCAGCAGGATCATACTTGAGTTTAAACTTTTCCATCACTCCGTATATATCGTTGCAAAATACCAAATCTTCCTCTTTGCTGAAATACTTCAAAAATTGTGTCTCGCGGTTGCGGTACCAATAAAAAGTTGTTCCTGGTGACAATAGATTTTTCTGTTTAAGCCAAGAACCTAGCAGTTGGGCAGCATCTTTTGGGAGTCCTAAATCCCGGACTAAATCATTCAATTCAGCTTGAAAGAAAAGTTCAGGTTTCGGATCTGGTTCAGTTTCAAACTCGGAAGTACTGGACTCATCGGGAAAAGCCATCTGATGAGTCTCATCATGATCAGAACCGTCCACACAAATATGATCCAAAGATTTTGGTGGTTCAGGCACAGGTACTTCGTTGCTATGAGGCATAGGCCTAATTGCTGAGGGAAGGTTGGGGTAACTTATTACGTTCTTATTTTTTAAGTTGTATCCCTTCACAATGCAAGAGAAAAAATAGCAGTCACTGCTGTGGTCTCTTTGTTCACGCCACATCATAGGTATTCCGAAACGAAATGCTTGTTTTTTACCTTTCATCCATAAGCGTAGATCTTCCTCACATGTCTTGCACATTTTGTGAGGAGCCCACGGTTTGTCTTGATCGCCTAACTTCAAACCGAAATAGGCGAAATATACTTTTTTAATAAATGCAGAAATGTTCCTCTGCCGCTTTTTCACGGTATTCCCCACAAATAAAACAAAAACTGTCCGGAGAGTTGACGCAACCTCTGGCTCTGTGAGCCATCACAAATACACAGCACTGCAAACTACAACTGTAGTGAACCACTTCGGAATAAAGCTGGATTACGACTGAGCAAACAAAAGGTAATAATGAACTTGCAAGAAACTGAAATTTGACAGGAACGTTCATGTCGCAACCACCGTGTTTGAGCGAGCGAACGAGGCGAGGCGAACAGGAAAGAACATGCGCCAGCGCGAGTACTGGATTTAGCCCCCCGCCTCCCAATTGTCCTGTTAATGTATAAAATGAATACAAAACACTCTAAAATATCATGAGGGAGTGTTTCTAGTTAGTTAACCATTACAACCTCTATTTTGGGCCAAGAAAATAAACTGCAGTCGGCTAAAAAGAAATTATGTGAACATTCCTTATATTGGTAAGAAATCTAATTTTGCAAGAAAACGTGACGTGATGGAACATTTTGGCTATTTTTCCTGGATTCAGCACCCCAAAATCTATAGGAATCAGTTGCAAAACTGGAGGCAGTTTTTTGGTAGTGTACCTGTGTAATTTATTTGTCCCATGCTTTCTTAAATTCAGAGACCGTTCACCACCTCCAATGAGGGCTAGTCCACACATCCATCACCCTTTCCATAAACAACTATTTCCTCAGATTGTTGTTGCAAGCGGTTGAGTTGATGCCGATTCCTGGCAACCCATCCCCTGAATTTTCTTGGCAAGGTGCAACCAGAGGTAGATTGCCAAACCTGGTATTCCAAGGTGGTCTACCATCCAAGTACTAGCCAGGCCTGATCTTGCTTAGCTTCCAAGAGCAGACAAGATTGGGCTCAATCAGGATAGCACAGCTGTAAATTATTCCTGACTATCCCCTTTCACCTTCTTCCTGTGACCCTACATTGGGTTTTCAAGATTCCTTAATGAATATGTATAAAATAGATTTGCATGCCAACTATCTCCATTGTATGCAATCATCTTTATGCTGCATGTTCATTAGGAATATTCTAAAAAACACAAATGGTTTGTGGCCCTCAAGGACCAGAGACACTTGCTTTATCTCGTAACCTATTCAGGAAGCACTAACGCTGAAAGGCTTCCATCTGTGACAGTGATATTCGCCGAGAGTGCACAACAGTTGCAAGCAGGTTGGATTTTTGGGATATCCCGAAGGGATATGCTGTGATGGATTTGCACAGAATGGAAGTGGTGTCCTTGCAAATATTTCCATACATATTCATTAGAGATATCCTGAAAACCCAACTTGTTTGTAGCCCTCATGGACTGTTAATGAATAGTACTGGTTTAGGATATTTAGAATTATTCACTTTCAGCATGCATTCGTTCTCTAGATTTTATTTCCCATGGAAGCTTTCTGTGGCTGGAGCTGGAACAGATTTGGTAGGCTCAGCAAAGCTTTGAAAAAGTGTGTGAAAGAGACCTAATAACCCTTCACACTATGTTTGCTCCCATATTATAGAGCTTAGATACTTTGAAGGAGTCTCTGCCTGATGTATATATGTTGAATTTATTCAACCAAAGAACATCTACAGAACTAATGCCTGCTGAAGGTGTATAGCTCAGTCTAAATGAATGATTTATGGCAGCAGTTCTGATCCTGAAGATTATCCAAAATATGTATATTGACATGGGTCAACTGTATGTAAACACCTGATAAATATCTCTTGCTGCTACTCATCCTGCAGGATCAGTTTGGGGCCCCTCTAGTTCAGATCTGAGACTCAGTGATTCAGAGGGAGCAGGCAATGTGCTAGTTTTCCCTATTTTCGAAGCAAGAACCTGTCATTTCTTTCTCTGTAACATCAGGAAAAATTTGTCCCTTCCTTTGTGAACACACTACCAAGACCCTAATCCACTCTCTAGTTACCTCCTGTTTAGAATACTGCAACGTGCTCCTCGCTGGTCTTCTCCAGAATCATCTCTCTGACCTTCGATGCATTAAAAATTCAGCTGCGCGGCTAATCTTCAACCAGTGTCATTCCTTGTCAAGTAACATCATTGGCTCCCTACATCCGATCTCTTACTGACCTACAGATGCACTCATTCTACAGCTCCTCATTAATTCTCCTCTTATCTTTCCCTACACCCCTCCCTCTGGAACTCCCTTCCTCTGGCAGATCCCTTTTATCTGTACCCTTCTCGGACACTGCCAACTCCAGATCGCGTTCGTTCCACTTTGCTGCACCATAAGCCTGGAACAGATTATCTCAATTGGTATGTCGGGCTTCATCTCTGGTCCTATTCAAATCTAGGCTAAAAATCCACCTCTGAGGCTGCTTCTGGATCCCGACTCCTTACTCTCCTTTTTAACACCCATGGGAGTTTTAATCACTTCCCAAGAAGAATTATCCTAGACCCCTGTATGTTCTATTTGTCTGTCTTGAATAGATTTTAAGCTCAACAGAGAAGGGATTGTCTTTCATGTGTAGATGTGCAACACTATGAATGCTTTGTAGTGCTATACAAATAAGCAGTAGCAACAGCAACTTCAACACTAGCAAACATGTTACATTTTACTTACAGGAGAAAATTGACCTATGTGATCTTCAAATCTCACATTCAACCACTTTTGGGAATAAACTCTTATGCTGCAGAGAATCCAGATTTCTACATGACTACTATAGCTAACTTGAACATTTTCCAATTTGCACTTTTTTTTTTTGTAATTGAGAAGCTGTTTCAGTTGGATCAAATTTTCTGATGAGACAAGGCAAATCATTCAAAAATGGATCTTAACTGATTTGCCTGGAAATATTCCATAATTAAAGAGACACTATAAAAAAATCTAAAGTTTTTTTTTTTTTTTTAAATTTTTACTGATCCCTGTCTGTAGTGACTTCCTGACTTCAGTTTCTCTCTTTGAAAGCCAGATAACCAACATATTAAGTTAGCCCTACAAAAAGCTTAGTTACTTGTCCATTATGTATCTCAATCATCAACATTACATCCTCAGCACTTTTCAGAATTTAAAGGCAGTTTGCTACATAAAAATTAAACACAGTTAATAATCGTAAACCTGACATAAAACTTACCAAAGCTCAGGCAGGAAAAACATGCCTCTCTCATAGTTCATGCCTTGCAAATCCGGGACCATCTATGAATGCCAAGTGACACAATTTAAGTGCCAAGCATTCATAAATTAAAATCTTGCCTTCCTACCAATGATCTGTGTGACCTAAGACAAGTCATGTTCTCTTCCTTTGACTCAGCTTGCCTGACCAGGTAAAAACAACAGTTTTCTTTCTGCTTTGCAAGCTAGAGGACACAAAAATCAGGTGGTCAGATCCCCCCACCCCAAGGCAATTGTAAATGTTTATGACATGCTACAATTACAATGTACATTTGAGTCCTGTTTAAATGAAAATCACCATGTAAAGCAAAAGTATTACCATTAAAGACGAGAAGATAGTTATAGGCCAAGAGAAGAAAGTAAACCACGTGTTGCTGCCCTCAGCACTGCACATAATAGGACCGGAGTTCTAATCTGTTCTTCCTCCAACACACCAGCTGTGTTAGTGTACACTGTACACCCATTCCCACCTTGAACAGCATTACCTGTTAGGGGAAGCTAATTGCTGCACTGTAAACAGCTAATGTGGAAATCGCCATTAGTGGATATGGAATAGGCATGGATTGTCAGGTCTGCTCCTTGCAGTTTAATGTAGCGGTCATCACCATGTATGAATAGCTAACATGACAGAAAGCATGGTGCATTACAGTAATTGTATCTACAGAGGTGTACCTTAATGCATTCTGTGTTATCTGCCATACCATTAAAACACGGTGCAAAATTGTTGAGAAGTCTTCCAACGATTATTGCAGAGATTTTGCGCCTAACATGGGTTAAGTGCAAAACTTTAACACACTTTAATAAATAGGAGCCAAAATGAGACAAAGCCTTCCATAAATCAAACCTTTGGTTTTATAAAACAGTGATCCGAAACTGCCAAAAATAAATGATTTATAGACATTTGTTAATTAATATAAATGCTAAAGCGATAGAAAAAGAAGCAACAGGGCTTAGTATTGTATGCTATGACCTCACACTGTTGCTGTATATACAGTAGTCATTGCTTAATTACCTGGCAGGAGCCTGCATGGTGTGGTTACTGCTGCAGCAGTCTTTAGCTGAAGTCCTACCACACATAACATTATCCTTTTGTATTTTTCTGTAAATGTTGCATATAATAATGGCTGAGAAAAAGAAGGATGTATTCTTAACCGGTGCTACTTAGCACTCATGTCAACTACTGGTTACAGAACAAGTCAGTTATTCATCCCCTGAAAGTGATCCCTTCAACTTGCTGAAAACTGTGGCGTGGCAGAAAAGGTAGACAAAGTAAGGCACCAGACTCGACTGCACCTCATCAGAAGCAGACAGACCTCAGTCTTCAATAGCATGTATTTGTTGCTACATCACAGAGGACAAAGTAAAGCAGAGGCATGAAAGAATAGAATTCATTTTATTCATGGGACGTGCCTAGAAAAATATGTACAATTCAACATTGTACTATGAGTAGATGACATCTGCCAGCTTATTTCCTATTCTATGCCTATGGGAAAGCACATTATTGAATTAGGTCCTCAAACTGTAAAATAAATGTCAAGGTAGCATGGCAGAACAAGACTCAGATATTACAGGCACTTTCGGGATGAGCAGTTAGGCCAACGGCATATACTGTCATTGTGGGCATTCACATGGGCAGAGTGTGCAGTTATATGCATAGATATAAAATGCCATGATTTACACATGTTCTTAAGAAATCTGGGTGTTTGCTTTTACATCAGCCATAGAGCTGGTATAACTGATTGCACCTAGATTTAAATGCACGTTTTCAACCACGTATGCAACTGTTTTAAAGTGAAGTACACGTGCACTTGACTTTATAAAAGAGGCATGAAATATGTGCAGAAAAATATGTGTTAACTGCACAGGGCTTTATAAAAATCCACTATTTTTTTAAAGAATATGCCTAGTCAGGTTTATCTCATCCTAACATAAAATAGTTGCAAACAATAGTTTTACAGCCCAACAAATACTATTAAATAATGCATAGAATAGCATCCTTGTTTATATTGCCAATAACTGCATTTGAATTGCATACAGACATTTGGAAAAGTGACATGAGGACTATACTGTAAGTACATACATAGCAAAACACACACACACAGACCCCATTAGTGCACCATGAAATCTCACTACACTGCAATGATAAAATAACTAATAAAACACATCACTAACTTGCTATTATACAGTAATTGTTTGGTTTCATAAACTGAATTACTAAAGATTTAGGAAAACACATTTTCCCTTCTTACATCGGACATTTAGATAGATTTGGTAAAAGCAGGCTACATCTCCCCAGGCGCAGTGCAGATTTTCTGCCAGGTCACCAATCTCAAACCTTTTGGAACTGCGACAAATTGTTTGCTGTACACACTGCTGACTCCACG
Source organism: Ichthyophis bannanicus (assembly GCA_033557465.1). Lineage (NCBI taxonomy): Eukaryota > Metazoa > Chordata > Amphibia > Gymnophiona > Ichthyophiidae > Ichthyophis > Ichthyophis bannanicus. The sequence continues at coordinate 1,364,987,278 of CM066032.1, read as the reverse complement.
CCAATACATTTTTCTTAGAACCCCCCCACCCAACCACTGCCACGCAGCTCAATGCAAGCAGGTTGGTGAAAAGATAATGGGGACCTAGACGGTTAGATGTTAGGGCAACTGTCTTGCTAGTTTTAGTGGCTATTTGGATTGTTGCAGAGCTTGAAGATGGGGCATGGAGGGGGCCAGGTTGCTGTATGAAGTAGGGGAACTTGCATACTTATTTACCTAAGATGGTAGTGCCAAATAGGAAGACAACAAGAAATGGCTTAGATGAGAAACAAGCACAAGGACAGCAGGACAACACTACACCATGGATGTAGGACTCCTACAGGCCGATGCAGGAAGCTAGCATGGGCTTTACGAGCCCATAATGCCATGTTTAAGTACATTTTTATGATCCTCCCAATGCAGGAAATAGACGTAAGTGCTGGTGGAAAAACTAGTGCCCAATTAATGCCACACGTATTTAAATTAATCTTAATTATTTAAATGCATTTTAATCTGCTGGACTGGTATGCAAATCATGGCTACGACCGATGCAGACAGGCGTAGATTTTGCAACCAGCCATAGCGTGAAAATTTTACTGCAGGGTCTGAGTAGAAGTAAACCTCTAACGCGTGCCCCTGACAGTATTTTGATGGCACTGGGAAAGGCCCCCTATGCCATCAAAATACTGTTGGAGGCCATGCCCCACAATAAAATGATCTCTAGTGGTCTAGCGGCCCCGATCCCACCCCCGACAGTACTTTCATGGCATTGGGGGATGATCGTGGCATTGGGAAAAGCCCCCGACGCCATCAAAATATTGTGTGGGGGGGGGGGTCATGCCCGACAAAGCACAGTTACTTACCTGTAACAGATGATCTCTGGGACCAGCAGGAATAAGTCTTCACATATGGGTATCGTCGGTACCGACGGAACCCGCGCGGGAACGCTCCCCAGCGTCCAAAAGGAAAGCTTTTGGGAGCATCCCACAGCGCCTGCGCGCTGCCTTCCCGCCTTTCCCAACCGCCTCTCTCCAGTTCGAGACAAAGAGAGAGAGAGAGGAAAGGAAAGATAGATGGAGAGATACAACTCCTAGGGGAGGTGGGTGGGTTGTGAAGACTTATTCCTGCTGTTTCCAGAGATCACCTGTTACAGGTAAGTAACTGTGCTATCTCCAGGAACAAGCAGGAATGAGTCTTCACATATGGGGACTCCCCAGCTAGAGATGCCAGGGAGATCCCCAAGGTTGTGAGTCCCTGAGAAGGGCTCTACCTCCCTCCATGGATCTCGGGCATCCAACCAGGGATGGGGGGTAGGAGTTGTTTAAGCATGGAACAGGTGTTTGAGAGCAGCCTGATCAAACAAGGCATTCCGGCGGGAGTCCTTGTCCAAGCAGTAATGGGCTGTAAAGGTATGAACCGAGGCCCAGGTGGCCGCTCGACAGATTTGGTCGATGGACACAGAGTTTAGATGAGCCATAGAGGCTGCCATGGCCCTCACATTGTGAGCTGTGACATGGCCCTCTAGAGAAAGGTTCTTACTCTGGTAGGCGAAAGAAATACACTGAGCAATCCAATTGGACAGAGTTCTCTTAGAGACTGGAAGTCCTAAATGAGAGGGATCAAAAGCAACAAAGAGTTGAGAGGACTTTCTATGTTGCTGTGTCCTTTGTAAGTAAAAAGCGAGCACTCTTTTACAATCCAGGGTATGGAGATTCCTCTCTGCACTTGATGCATGAGGTCCTGGAAAAAAGACAGGTAAATACACCTCCTGATTTAGATGAAAAGGTGAAACCACTTTAGGCATAAAGTGTGGATTGGTCCTGAGGACTATCTTGTCACGATGGAACCTTGTATAAGGAGGATTAGCCACCAAGGCTTGCAGCTCACTGATGCGGCGAACTGAGGTGACTGCAATGAGAAAAATAACCTTCCAGGAAAGAAATTTCAAGGAGGTAGTGGCTAAGGGTTCAAAGGGTGGCTTCATAAGCTGGCCAAGAACCAGATTCAAGTCCCATGCCACTGGAGGTGGTCTAATGGGAGGTTTAGTCAAAAGAAGGCCTCTCATGAATCTTGCTATAAGAGGATGAGAGGAAATAGGCTGTCCATTGAGAGGCTTAAAGGATGCTGCAATAGCACTCAAATGGACTCTTACTGAATTCGTTTTAAGGCCTGCATGGGATAAATGCAGCAAATACTCTAGTAAAGAATTCAGAGGTATTGCAAGAGGGTTAAGATCCTTCTCTGCACACCAAATGGTAAACCTCTTCCATTTAAAAGCATAGAAACGTCTGGTGGAAGGCTTTCTGGAAGCATGAAGGATATCCTTCACTTGCTGAGAAAGATGCAAATCTTGAAGGTCTAGGCCTTCAACAACCAGGCCCTGAGATGAAGAGACGGGGGATTTGGGTGCCACAACGTTCCCTCCTCCTGGGATAGGAGGTCTGGAGCAGATCCCAAGTCCAGGGAGGGAGCTTGAGAGAGATGCAGAAGTAGAGGGTACCACACTTGGCGTGGCCAACGTGGTGCTATGAGGATCATAGACCCCTTGTCTCTCTGAAGCTTGAACATTGTCTTGGGAATTAGGGGAATGGGTGGAAAGGCATAGAGGCAGTCTTGCCCCCAATGAAGGAGGAAGGCATCCCTGGCCTGAACTCCCTGACACGGAATCATGGAACAGAACCGGGGAAGTTTGGCATTCCACAGACCTACAAATAGGTCTATGTCTGGGGTTCCCCAAATTTGAAAGATCCTGGTTATCTGGTCCCCATGGAGGGACCATTCGTGTGGAAGCAGAACTCGACTGAGTCTGTCTGCCCAAGAGTTTTGAACCCCTGGAAGATACACTGCCATGAGATGAATTTGATGCTCTCTGGCGAAGGCCCACAATCTCAGAGCTTCGTTGCAAAGCGACAGAGAGCCAGTCCCCCCCTGCTTGTTCACGTAGAACATGGCTACTTGGTTGTCCATGTGAATGAGGACTGTCTTGTAGCTGAGCAGGGTGTGGAAGACTCAGAGCTAGAAAAATTGCTCTGAGCTCTAACAGGTTGATATGTCGAGATGTCTCCTGTGGAGACCAGATGCTCTGGATGGAGAGATCTTGTAGATGAGCCCCCCAACCCTTTGGGGAGGCATCTGTTGTGAGGGTTGCTTGGGGTAACACCTGTTGAAAGGGGGACCCCAGCAACAGATTTTGGGTGGACCTCCACCACTGGAGAGAGCAAAAAAGGCGACTGGAGGTTGCTATTTTGTCTGACAGGTACCCTGATGCCTGGGTCCATTGGGTGGACAAAGTCCATTGAGCTGCCCTCATGTGAAGGCGAGCATAAGGGACCACATGCACAGTGGATGCCATGTGGCCTAACAGTTGTAACATCTCTCGAGCAGTTAAATGGGACTTTAACTGAATCTGGGAGGCTAACTGCACCAAGCGTAGGCAACAAGCCTGGGGAAGATAGGCCCTTGCAGTGGTGGTATCCAGTAAGGCCCCTATGAACTCCAGAGATTGAGTAGGGGTGAGATGGGATTTTGGGATGTTTATTACAAGTCCCAGATACTGAAGGATATGGCTTGTGCAGGCCAGGGAAGCCTGGGCCTCTGACTGGGATGGAGCTCGGATGAGCCAGTCGTCCAGATATGGGAATACAAATATTCCTAGAGTGCGTAGAAATGCAGCTACTACTGCCATGCATTTTGTGAACACCCTTGGGGCAGAGGCCAGACCGAAGGGAAGCACTCTGTATTGATAGTGCTTTCCTTGGAAAAGGAACCGAAGGAACCTTCTGTGTGTGGGATGGATGAGGACATGGGTGTACGCATCCTTGAGATCTAGAGAACAATGCCAGTCCTGACTCTGGAGGTATGGAAGGAGAGTACCGAGAGAAGTCATCTTGAATTTCTCCTTGCATAGAAACTTGTTCAATTCTCTGAGATCTAAGATGGGTCTGTAGCCCCCTGTTTTCTTTGGGATGAGAAAGTAGGGGGAGTAGAACCCTGAGCCCTGTTGAAGAAGGGGTACTTCTTCTATTGCCCCTTGGGCAAGAAGGGTAGCAATCTCCTGACCCAGAAGGTCGAGGAGAGATGCTGGAGAATTGAACTGTCTCACCATGGTGTGAGGGGGAAGGTTTAAGAAATGAAGCTTGTACCCTTCCCTTATGATGGAGAGGGTCCATTGCTTTGCTGTGATTTGTTCCAATCTGGGAGCAAAGTGAGCTAACCTTTCTGGAATGGTGAGAGGCTCTGGATGTTCTAGAGCCAGAAAGGCTAAGTTTTCTAGTTATAAGTCAAAGGCCCTGAGGAGGCTGAGGCTGTTGGGCCGTAGCAGTCCTAGCAGCCTTAGGCTTGGCCTGTTTCGGTTGTTGCTGTCTCTTTGTAGCAAAACGACCTGCAGAAGATGCCTGCTGATCATAAGCAGAATAATATTTCCCTTTTTTTGGGGAAAAATCCCTTCTTGAACAACCTTTTCTTAAAAGGAGCAGAAGTAGACTTTGAAAGTCTATTAAAAGCAGAATTTTCAGCATCCATCTGGGTGGCCTTTGCTTGCCAATCTTTGCCAAAAAGGTTTTCACCTGTACAAGGAAGGTTTCCTAGTCCATCCTGAACCCAGGGTTCCAAATCAGAAGCTTGCAACCAAGCAACTCTGCGTGCACCTATGGCAATAGCTGAGGCTCTGCTGGCACCTTCAAAAGAGTCAAAGGCTGCACGGTTGGAAAACTTGGAAACATCATGGGCATGTTTGAGCCAGGTGAGAAACTCTTCCCTTTTATCTTCTGAAATAAAAGGAGACAAAGTTTGCAGATGATCTGTAACCTCTTTTAGAAACATCCCCATATAGAGACTATAGGAGTTGATTCTGGCAATAAGCATATTGGCCTGGAAATTTCTCCTGCCAAAGGCATCTAAGGTTCTGCATCTTCTTCCTGGAGGAGTAGAAGAGTGCCTTTTTCTACTCTTGATCTTTTTCATAGGAGACTCCACCACAATGGAGTGGTGAGGAAGCTGAGTCTTATGAAAGCCAGGACAAGGAGGAACACGATACATGGTGTCCAACCTACGAGAATGAGGGGAGGTGGTGAGAGGAGTCTCCCATATGCCCAACATGTGATCATAAAGAATCTCATGTATTGGTAAAGTGGCTGCCTCTTTAGGAGCCTTAGGATATTGTAAAATATCTAATTTTTTGGCTCTAGGCTCTGTCTCAGGGGCCACTGAGATGGAAAGGCCCCTGGCCACTTCCCTAATGAAGTCTTGAAAAGACAAATCTTCTGGAGGAGACATTCTCCTTTTTGGAGAAGAGGGCTCCTGAGGAAGGATCACCGATGCTTCGATAGAGGCCTCTGATTCATCAGAGTCTTCAGAGGAATCGAAGTATCGCCTATCTGGATGCTCCTGCAGAGCCTGATACGCGCACCGGGTGGTATCGACATCGGGAGTGATCGGTACCGATGGGCATCACAGAACAGTGTACCGCTGCAGTCAACACCGAAGCCGATGTCGATGCAATCGGTACCGGCACCGGAACCGATATCGGTGCCGGTGCTGGTACCGACAACGGAGTTTGTTGCGGTACCGAAGGCGTCGCAGCTTGTATGAATGCCGTGATGACCCGCTGCATGGTCAGAATATTCTGATCCATCGATGCCACCAATGTCTGGATGTCGGTACCAGTGGGAACCACCAGTACCCCAGAACATGGCAACAGGTGATCGGTCGAGGCCGAGCCATCGATGTCAACCTGGGACCCCATAGATAAAGCTTTGGAAGCCGGAGCCTCCCGCCGGGGTAATTTTGCCGGTGCGGATTCCTCGAGAGCAAGCCCGGAGGCATCTCGATACTTAGAGGGAGATCTACTCTTCGAGGACCGGCTGGACTTAAGTTTGGTTACCTGAGATCCATGGGAGGAAGAAGCAGCCCTGGAAGACGTCGATGCCACCGAAGCTGCATCAGAGGGAAACAGGGTACTGAGCTTGGCTGCTCGATTCTGTAGACCTCTTTTAGACATCATGGAACAGGACTCACAATCCGTAATGGAATGGTCAGGACCTAAACATTTTAGACACCAGTCATGGGTGTCGGTGACAGAAATAGTGCCGCTGCACTTTGTGCACTTTTTAAACCCGGAGGCGGGCTTTTCCATGAGGAAAACTTTTCGTAGGCCTAAGGCCAAAGAAAGAAAAAATGCACTGAAGTGAGAAAACAGTAGTTATTTATTTATTTTTTTTTTTAGAATAAAGAAAGAAAAGACCGGCGGTACCGGTCCGGCGTCGAGAAGGCAGACACGCAACCAAAGAAATAAAAGAAAATAAAGAAATTCTTCAGCGGTGACAGGAACATGACCTGCTGGCTCCGCGGAAAAGAAGAACTGGAGAGAGGAGGTTGGGAAAGGCGGGAAGGCAGCGCGCAGGCGCTGTGGGATGCTCCCAAAAGCTTTCCTTTTGGACGCTGGGGAGCGTTCCCGCGCGGGCTCCGTCGGTACCGACGATACCCATATGTGAAGACTCATTCTTGCTTGTTCCTGGAGATTAAAATTATCCCTAGTGGTCTAGTAGTCCCTTCCCCCTAAATAAAAATAAAAAACTGGTAGTTTAGTGACCCCTTTCCCCCACTCCCACCCCCATTAAATAAAAACAAAACCTGGTGGTCTAGTGGCCCCTTTCCCCCACCCCCACTAAATAAAAAAGCAAAACTTGGTGATCTAGAGCAGTGTTTTTCAACCTTTTTTGTGCAAAGGCACACTTTTTTCATGAAAAAAATCACGAGGCACACCACCATTAGAAAATGTTAAAAAAATTTACCTCTGTGCCTATATTGACTATATATAAAGTAATTCTCTTGAATAGGAATCAAACACTCACACCAACCCCCCTCCCCTGCTGGTTCACACCAACCCCCCTCCCCTGCTGGTTCACTCACACCACCCCCCCCCTCCACTGCTGGTTCACTCACCCACCCCCGTCACTTACTCACCCCTCCTGCTGGGTCACTCACTCACTTACCCCCCTCCCCTGCTGGTTCACTCACACCACCCCCCCCCCCTTGCTGGTTCACTCACACCCCCCCCCTCCACTGCTGGTTCACTCACACTCCCCCCCCTTGCTGGTTCACTCACACCCCCCCCACCTCTGCCCAAGCCGCTGCTTCTGCTTTGTACAGAGCAGCGGCTGCACTACACTTACATTGAAAAGTAAAGAGAAACTGTGTCAGGAGCCCTCCGGTCATCGCAGAGCCCGAGGAAGTGATGTCATGGGGGCGGGCTCCTCACAGGCTGTCTTTCCTTTTCAAATTATTGCAGCTAAAGTTAATTTGAAAAGGAAAGACAGCCTGTGAGGAGCCCGCCCCCATGACATCACTTCCTCGGGCTCTGCATGATCGGGGGGCTCCTGACACAGTTTCTCTTTACTTTTCAATGTAAGTGTAGTGCAGCCGCTGCTCTGTACAAAGCAGAACCAGCGGCTGCACTGCTATAGGGAATCGCGATCTCGTTCGTGCCGTGGACTTCGGCACAAAAGCCGGTTTTTTGCTCTGGCCGCTCCCGATCTTGCGGCCAGAGCAAAAAACCGGCTTTTCAATGGCCGGTTTTACAACTGTGCCGGCAGCCGGCCTGGCCATGGAAAAACCGTCCAGGCCGGCTGAAAACCGGCCGGTTGGCAACCCTAATTTGTGAGCCGAGGCCACATGTTACGGATGAAATTGGAATTTTTCCCACGGCACACCAGACAATATCTCACGGCACACTAGTGTGCCGCGGCACAGTGGTTGAAAAACGCTGATCTAGAGGTCCCTACCTGGTGATCTGGCAGCTCCCAAATTCACCTAAGCGGGAGCGCTGCCTAAGCGCTCCCGCTCTGCGTTGGGTTGGCCATTGTTCAAATTGGCAGTGTCTAGCCCCGCACAGTGCATCCTGGGATGCACCGGGTGAGGTCAGACTGCCATATAAGGTAGATTATACAACATATAGATACTTCAGCTCCCCTCGATCCCTGCCAACACGGATTCCGAGAATCACATGGCATAGAGACCCTTCTCACACTACTCATCAACACCTTATCAAGAGGGATTGACAAAATTGAAAATGGGTTCATCCTCATCTTCCTTGACATCTCAGCAGCGTTCGACTCGGTTAACCATGTACAACTTCTTCACCGTCTTAAAGAAAAGGGAGTCCAGGGATCAGCTTGGGAATGGTGTAGATCCTACCTAAACAACCGCTGGCAACAGGTGCGGATAGGATCTTCAACCTCCGATCCTTTCCAACAACAACAGGGTGTACCCCAGGGATCCTCTTTATCAGCTCTTCTATTTAACATATATATCCAACCAATCTGTGAAATCATCAAAACATTTAACGCCTCCAGCTTGATCTACGCAGATGACGTACTAATATTCACGCCAATAAAAATTAATGCCCCTGACTTCTCCCCAATTATCGCCTGCTTCAACGCGATTACAGATTGGCTCCTATCCCAGAACCTGCGAATAAACTTCAAGAAAACGGAAGTCCTATTCGTAACCAGGAATAAGAAATTCTCCCCCCCTACAACTTTGAAGGTGAGAGATGCGGAACTACCATGTAAATCATCAATTCGCTACCTGGGAGTAACCATCGACCAAGAACTGACCTTCAAAGATCACATAAAGCAGACCGTTAAATCCATTTACTATAAATTAAGAACGCTGAAACCCTTAAGACCACTACTCGCCCCCAATGACTTCCGAACAGTCTTCCAAGCCCTTATAACACCTCATTTTGACTATGCCAATATCATCCTACATGGTCTACCCAAGAGCACCCTCAACCCACTCCAATTGGCGATGAACTCAGCAGCCCGCATCCTCTGCGGTACTTCCAGTAGAGACCACATCACCCCCATACTAACAGAGCTTCACTGGTTACCCCTACAAGCCAGGATAACTTACAAAGCACTTCTGCTATCCTTTAAAGCAATTAATCAAATAGCCCCACCTTCCCTCTCATCACTTATTATCAACACCCCCACGAACAGACTGAGAAGATCCGCAGCCGCCAATACTCTTGTCGTACCAAAGGAGTACACTAAATGTAACCAAACAACCAGAGACAAGGCCTTCACCTTATTCGCTCCAACTTGCTGGAATAATCTCCCTCCTCATATCCGATCAATAAAAGACCTCTCTCAATTTAGAAAGGCCCTCAAACACTACCTATTCTGTCATCATCTTTTAGGCCCTAACCCTACACCTCCTTCCCCCATCTCACAAATCACTCACACAGCCTCTGACATTCCAACAACATAGTCATAACAGAACACGACCTAGACGCTCTGCACACCCAAAGTTACGACCCAATTTAACTGTAAATTTCCAGAGGATATATTTCTTTCTGTATATAGCTTGTATATAGTTTACCATGTTGTCTCCAAGTTACTGACCCTGTTATAATGTAAGCAAAGGACTGTTCTAATGCGAAATTTGTTATCTGTAAACCGCGCTGATACCAAAGAGCGCGGTATATAAAAACTGTAAAATAAATAAATAAATAAATAAATAAATAAACAGAAGTAAAACAGATAAGATGGGTTTTATGCCCATGGTTTTAACTTTTTTATTTTACTGTTATTTTCAATTTTATTTCCCTGTGAATTCAATGGAACATGGGGGTTATTTGGTGCTACCCGGTGGTGCTTACAGGGCTCATATTGTTATGTATGGCATTTCAGACCCATGTTTTTTGGATTTGCTGTGTTTATTTTACTCCAATTAATGTTTTTCTTTGCACAGCTGTAACAAATGTTTTTATCATCAGTTTTGATGTCAGGAATTTGCAAGTTATGTTCACTATGCTGAGCAAGCTGGCATCTCTCCGGATATAGCGGTATGCGTTATATACAGTAGATATTACAATTGGCCTTAGCTGCTTTTACTCTTCATTTTATGATTCTGCTGTTTTTTAAACCATATACGGTTGGCCAGTACTGGCACTCTAGCTTAGATGCCATTTTTTGATTTTGACACTACAGTTTTTTTGTGTTACATTTTATTGCTACCTCTTGTCAGTTGGTTTTACTTCTGTTGTAATTTTACTTTCACACATTTCTACAATTTGATCCTTGTTTTTACATTTATTCTTTTATGACTCAATTTGAAATTCTTTCAGTATCTACATAATATGGTCTAGATTTCTGTCGCTCATGACCTCCCTTTGTCTCATTTTAAATCTGGTTTGCAATGGCGACAGTTTTCTACCTCAGTCAGCAGTGAACATAAGAACATAAGATATGCCATACTGGGTCAGACCAAGGTCCATCAAGCCCAGTATCCTGTTTCCAACAGTGGCCAATCTAGGTCATACGTACCTAGCAGTATCCCCAAAAGACACAGGTTCCGCAATGCTTGTACTGGGTCAAGCATTGATATCCTGGGTCCCTTCTTAATAATGGTTCATGGACCTTTCCTCCAGGAACTTGTCCAAACCTTTTTTAAACCCAGCTACACTAACAGCCTTTACTACATCCTCCGGTAACAAATTCCAGAGTTTGATTACACGTTGAGTGAAAAAATATTTTCTTTTATTAGTCTTAAATAGTTTACCCTGTAGCTTCATTGCATGTCCCCTAGTCTTTCTATATTCTAATAACGTAAACAATCGATCTACGTTTACCCGTTCCACTCCGTTCTTTAATTTATAGACTTCTATCATATCTCCCTTCAGCCGTCTCTTTTCCAGGTTAAAGAGCCCTAACCTTTTTAGCCTTTCTTCATAGGAGTATCCTTCCATCCCCTTTACCATTTTGGTGGCTTTTCTCTGAATCTTTTCTAATAACGCTATATCCTTTTTAAGATACGGCGACCAGAATTGCACACAATATTCAAAGTGCGGTCTCGCCATGGAACGATACAGAGGCATTATAATATATTTTGTTTTATTTTCCATTCCTTTCCTTATGATACCTAGCATTCTATTTGCTCTCTTGACTGCCGCTGCACACTGGGCCAAGGGTTTTAACATGGTATCCACAATGACGCCTAAATCTTTTTCCTGGGTGGTGGTTCCTAATGTGGAACCTTGCATTGTGTAACCATAGTTTGGGTTGTTCTTCCCTAGGTGCATAACTTTGCACTTGTCCACATTAAATTTCATCTGCCATTTTGATGCCCAGTCTTCCAATTTATCAAGATCCTCTTTCAATTTTCCACAATCCTCTTGGGTTTTAACAACTTTAAATAGTTTTGTGTCATCTGCAAATTTGATAACATCACTCGTTATTCCACTTTCCAGGTCATTTATGAATATGTCAAAAACGCAGCGGACCCAGCACAGATCCCTAGGGTACACCACTATTCACCTTTCTCCATTGGGAAAATTGGCCATTTAGCCCAAACCTCTGCTTTCTATCTTTTAACCAGTTCTTGATCCACAGTAGTACACTGCCTCCTATCCCATGACTCTTTAGTTTTGCCAAAAGTCTCTGATGAGGGACCTTGTCAAAGGCTTTCTGAAAGTCCAGATACACTATATCAACCGACTCACCTTTGTCCACCTGTTTATTCACACTTTCAAAAAAACATAACAGATTAGTAAGACAAGATCTTCCTTGTCTAAAGCCATGTTGGCTGTCTCCCATTAGGCCATGACTATCTACATGCTGAGTAATTTTATTCTTTATGATGGTTTCTACCATTTTTCCCGGTACTGACGTCAGGCTCACCGGTCTGTAGTTTCCCGGATCACCCCTGGAACCCTTTTTAAAAATTGGTGTTACATTGGCGATCCTCCAATCTTCAGGTATTAGAGATGATTTTAATGGTAGTTCACAGATTACTAATAGCAGGTCTGCAATCTCATATTTCAGTTCTTTCAACACCCTTGGATGTATACCATCCGGCCCAGGTGATTTGCTACTCTTCAGTTTATCTAATAGTTGTAATACATCTTCCCGATGTATCGATATTTCCTTCAATTCTTCCGCACCTTTAAATACCACTTCAGTCATGGGTAACATCCCTACATCTTCCTCAGTAAAGACCGAAGCAAAGAATTCATTCAGTCTCTCTGCTATCGCCTTGTCGCCTCATAGTGCCCCTTTAACTCCTCTATCATCTAATGGACCAACTGACTCTCTCACAGGTTTTTTGCTACGAATATACTTGAAAATATCTTTATTTTGCGTTTTTGCTTCCGCAGCAAGCTTCTTCTCAAATTCTCCCTTTGCCTGCTTTATCAATGCCTTGCATTTGACTTGCGAGTGCTTGTGCTGTTTCCAGGTTTCGTTGTTTGGCTCTTTTTTCCATTTCCTGAAAGATGCTTTTTTGGCAACAGCCTCTCTGACCTCACCTTTAAACTATGCTGGCAGTTTTTTGGACTTCCTTCCACTTTTCTTAAAGTGTGGAATACAGCTGGTCTGGGCTTCCAAGATAGTATTTTTCAACACCCCCCAAGCTTGATGTAAGTCTTTAACCTTTGCAACTGCTCCTTTTAGCTTTTTCTTAATTATTTTCCTCATTTTATCATAGCCTCCCTTTCGAAAGTTAAAAGGTAGTACTGTGGATTTCCTTACTATCCCACCTTCACTAATTATATCAAAGGCGATCATGCTATGATCACTATTGCCAAGTGGCCCCAACACCCTTATCTCTTGCACTAGATCTGGTGTTCCACTAAGGACTAGGTCTAATATGGCTTCCCCTCTGGTCAGTTCATGAACCAGCTGCTCCAAGAAGCAGTCATTTATGTCATCTGGGAACTTTCTCTCCCTAGCATGTCCTGCCGTGACACTGACCCAGTCGATACGGGGGTAATTGAAATCACCCATTATTATTACTGTGCTGTAACTTTTGTTAGCTTCCTTGATTTCTTTGAGCATTTCATCATCCATTTGTTCATTCTGGCTAGGCGGTCGATAGTACACCCCCACTGCCATTGCCTGCCCCTTTTTACATGGAATTTCAATCCATAGAGATTCTACAGCAAATTTTGTTTCCTGCAAAACTTTAATCCTTTCTTACTCAATGCCCTCTCTAACAGAGTGCAACCCTTCCACCAAATTGATCAGCTGTATCATTACGATATATAATTTGTACCCAGGTATCACAGTGTCCCACTGGTTGTCCTCCTTCCACCAGGTCTCTGATATTCCAATCATATCTAACCTCTCATTTAGTGCTATATATTCTAACTCTCCCATCTTATTTTTTAGACTTCTAGCATTTGCATACAAGCATTTTAGAGACTGTATTTTATTCATATTAATTTGGCTATTGGTAGACATGGGTAATTTGGGATCTTTAAGCTCTGTCTGCTCCATACTCTAGGGCATTTGGGCTACTTTACTCTTTTTTGGAACATCTCTGCTTTTGGTAGTATCCTTCAAGGATACATTCTTCCGAACCATCCGCTCTTGGGCGACTGCTGGCTTTCCCCTATTATCTAGTTTAAAAGCTGCTCTATCTCCTTTTTAAAGGTTAATGCCAGCAGCCTGGTTCCATCCCGGTTATGGTGAAGCCCATCCCTTCTGAAGAGCCCCTCTTTTCCCCAGAATGTTCCCCAGTTCCTAACAAATCCAAAACCCTCATTTCTGCTCCACTGTCTCATCCATGCATTGAGACTCTGGAGCTCTGCCTGCTTTTTGGGTCCTGCACATGGAACGGGAAGCATTTCGGAGAACGCTACCCTGGACGTTCTGGATTTCAACTTCCTACCTAAAAGCCTAAATTTAGCCTCCAGAACCCCCTACCACATTTTCCTATGTCATTGGTACCGAATGTACCAAGACAGCAGACTCCTCCCCAGCACTATCTAAGACCTTATCTAGGTGGCGTGTGAGGTCCGCTACCTTCGCACCAGGCAGGCATGTTATCAGGCGATCCTCATGTCCACCAGCCACCCAGCTATCTACATGCCTAATGATCAAATCACCAACTATAATGTCTGTCCTAACCCGTCCCTCATGGGCACATGGCCCTGGAGAAACTGCCTCAGTGCGAGAGGGTTTTACATCACCTGGAGGACAGGTCCTAGTTACAGGATCACTTCCTGCCACACCAGGGTGATGCTCTCCTGTCACGTGACCTCTCTCCTCCATGGCAACAGGGATGCTGCCAGACTGGAGGTGGGACTTCAGGACTATATCCCTGTAGGTCTTATCTATGTATCTCTCTGTCTTTCTTATGTTTTCCAAGTCTGCTACTCTAGCCTCTAGAGAATGGACTCGTTCCCTGAGAGCAAAGAGCTCCTTGCACCTAGTGCACACGTAAGACCTCTCACCAACTGGGAGAAAATCATACATGTGACACTCAATGCAAAAGACTGGAAAGCCCCCATCTCGCTGCTGGACTGCTGTCTGCATCTTAGTTTTAAGTTTTTGTTTAGATCTTTAAGTTCTTTACTTACTAAGGGTTGCTATGGATATTTATACCAATAAAACTGTACCTAATATGTTTAATATACCTTGTTCACCTGAAGCTTAATTAATCTCAGGTCCTTAGTGTATGACTGATTTGGGTAATGAGCTTCACCTGAGAGCACCTCCTGTCTTTTAAGATGTGTAAGTACCTATAAAGCTACGATTATCCCAGGGGTTGGTGGGTGTGGGGAGGGAGGGAGGGAAATAACACTTATTAAAAGATGGCTGCTACACAGTACCCTGTCCTGTGCTGCTGAGGTAAGCTATATTCTTATTTGATTTAAATTATAGCTCTTTGCTGCTGCTAGGCTCTAACTTATTATGAAATTTAAACTACAAGCTCTCAGTGGTGGATGCATTCTGAGGTACGTGCCTGCCCTCTCCTCCTACGAAGCTGGTCTTCTATCTGGGATCATGACCCTAAGAGCATTACAGAGAATAAAGAGGTTATGATCATCTGGGACATTCCCATCAAGACAGGTAAGACACTGTATGGGAGAAAATCCGACACAGTGGTATAGGAGAAAAACACCAGGACAGCATTGATAATAGGAGGTATATCTTCCAAGTGATTGTTCTGTGAATCGCATGGAGAGGCAGAAGATCCAAAAGTACTAAGAAATGCAACAAGAAATGTGGCAGAAAGATACAGAAATATTTCCCATTGTACTGGGAGCCACAGGCTTGATAAAGAAAAATTTCCAAGCATATCTTGACAAACTACCCATAGATGTTACATCTTACAAACTCCAGAAGAAATCTCTTTTTGGCACAATGCAAGTAGTATGCCAAACATTAGCAGTAAATTTGAGAGACTGAGATCATATTCCACATACCCTGGAGCTTAAAAGTGAGGTTCCAGCAAATCCAGCATTCAATGTTCAGCAATCAGCAAACCAGCAGAAAAACACTGTTCCTCTCCAACACACTGGGGTCTCCCTGCCTAGAGTTCTTAATTGGAGTCCTCTGTAAAGTTAGGTGGGGGGGGCGGTTCATAAGGACAGTCCACTCTTCAGTCCACCCCTATTCTATACCCACCAGGTCTCCTGCAATGGGGTTCTTGGGGCCTCACCCCTTTTCCCTCCTTCACCTGGGAGGATATCCCTTGGGACAAATTTCCCAAGATTCTCCCTTTATGTAAATGACATGCAAATATACTCCTGACCCAGAGTTCTCTTTGCTCAATCTGGCTGATCTCTTTTCCACCAGTCCCACACTCAGGGATTTTCTATACCTATTTCTCAGATGGGTCAGATCGAATCCTGGTCTGCCCTACCTGCCACCACCCACATAGCCATCCCTGGTCGACTACAACAACCCACTAGCACGTATTAAATGATTTTCTCTAATTAGAAGGGGAGGTGGGCACCCCTTATGTCCAAGTGGTTATCCTAAACTGAGGGTCCTGGTAGATTTTATGTGATGGTATGTACATGTTGTCACACATGATCCCAAATACTGCACTTCCTGACAGCGATTGAGGCTGCTCTTGAAGTAACTGATCACCAGTCCCATCTGTTACAGCTATTGATTCTCAAGAGCTGAGTCCTTCCTCGATTTCCATAGTGGAGCTAACTAGATCAGCCAGTCATCCAGATAAGGGTAAATCTGTATCCCTTCCTGCAAAGGAATGCTGCCACTACTACCATCACTTCTGAGAAAATCGAGGAGCCATGGCAGAGCCCAGAACTGGAAATAACAGCCCAGGATGCAGAAGCATAGGAATTGCTGATGCTACTCCATGATGGTAATTTGAAAGTGGTGGAGTAGCCTAGTGGTTAGAGAACTGCCTGGTATGTTCTTATGTTCAATCTCGGCTAGATTTAGGGAGATAAAGAACTCCCCTGGCTGAACGGACACCTGGCATTGACCTCTGTCCGGTCCAAGATGGGCCAAAAGGAGCTGCCCTTCTTGGGTACCACAAAATAGATGGCATATCAGCCCTGATCGTGCTCTACAGAAGACAAGGGTAAAATAGCCTACAACTGCAAAGGGCCTGCAAGGTTTCTGTGACTGCTGCTCGCTTGAGTGGGAAGCCACAAGAAAACTACAAAGGAGTCTCCTAGAGCCTTTGAAAATTCCCCTAACCTCCAGAATTCTTTGGTCTGATATGATTTGGGTCTATTCCAAGAGAGAAAGTGCCTCGAGCTGCCCTTCTATCAACTGTATCTTGGAAGGGACCCGCTGGATCTCATTGAGGTGGTTTTCAGGCTCCACTAGAAGCTGTTGAGGGTCCATCAGTTGGACTGCTTTACACAGCAGCACACAAACATTACACACATATATAGACCTATTACCATTTTATGTTTTCATTATCCAAGATGTGTTAAGAGAGCTGCACAAAATTGAACAGTAAAAAGGAAAATAAGGTGATAACTTTTTTTTTCTTTACTAAGTCCAATAAAAGTATGACCTTATTTTCATTTTTGTTTTTCCTTTTACTTAACTACCATTATAGTGGACTAACACGGCAATCGCACTACTTTATCAAAGCTGAACAGAAATTCTGATGCCTATTACAACAAAATCCCAACTATAAATAAAAGCTGAAGAAATTCATTGGCTGTGGTTTTAAGAAGCTTTTCAACTGTCAGCAGGAAAGAGCAAAGCCAAGTGGAGAATGGTGGCTCACAGACACTAAAGCAGATCAACTGCGCCCCCCCCCTCCCTGCGAGCAAAGCTACTAACAGCAGAGAGAAGTCAGGCTTAAGTGTGGGGGAAGTGGTGGAGTAGAAACCACTGTGTATAGGTTTCAATTACAGCTGCACTGGTCAGTGAACTGCAACAGCATTGCGAACTGAAAAGCAGAATGCTGTGTTGTACTCAGCCTTAAAAGCGCTATCTGTAATTTTGTTTTTTAAATGACTTCCAACAGAACGGAATGTTGGAAGGAAATTACACATAAGGGGTCGAAAATGTCTGTCTGGGGGTAAAATAACTCTAAAAAATGAACAGGACTAAATTTTTCCATGTTTTTTTTTCCCCTCAGTCAAGACAGTGTTCAAAAATGGCCAGTAGTTCCAGAGAAATAAAGTCCACCAAAAACATTTCTATGGGAGTGAGTTCCAGAAGCATGCAGCATAGAATAGGTTAGGGAATTCTTCTTTTAAACCAGCTCTCATCTCCTACCCTTTCAGTCACTTACAGATATGCCCACACATATATACAGATATACAGGTTATCTCTGCTGAGCTGACTCTTAGGGGCTTGTTTACAAAACCGCGGTAGTGGTTCGTGGTCGTTATCGGAGCCGCGGCCCCATTGATTTTGATGTCTGTTTCATTTTCTCTGTTAATTTTACCACGACACTTAGGGACTGAAATGTGTAGTTTGCTTCCGGTTGCTATGTGTACTGATGGAGGAGGACGACAACACCTGTTGCCTTGGTAGAGTCACAATTTGTGAAACGCTTTGAAAAAATTCTTTGAATTTTGTTGACAGTGACATCTAATGGCTACAAATATTCTGTTCCATTTTTATTCTAGTCTTTCCAACCAACCGAACATTTGGGAACTGCTCCATTTAAATCACTCCTCCTCCCTCTCCCTCAGGTCAGAGACCACACACACAGAGGATCTGAAAAGAATAACTTTAGCCATGCTCTGCATGCTGTCCATTTTTTGTTCTATCTGATCCAGCAATTTCCTCCTGTTCTTTTAAGGTTCCTGCTTATTAGGAACTAGCCTCCACTAGGTTATGACACCATGAGCCTTCATTTGCAGCTACAATACCTGGGATTTTACCCCGTTTAATACACCCCTCCCATACAACCCAGCCATTGTAGTGCTGGCCCTCTGATCAGGGGCCATAGACTACAGCTCCCTACAGAACCTAAGATGTCACTCTCTAGCAATGGCTGAGGTTCTCTCCACCAGGAAATAGGAATACCGACTTCACAGTATACCTGGCCTGCCTTAGGAGCAGCGGCCTTGCCCATCAACTGAAGTGGGTTTTCTGAACAGAAGAAGAACTTGTGCTGTCCTATAGCTCAGCTCTTGTTTATGCTTCACCGTAGGTGTTAGGGATGGAGTCTCAAAACTGCCAGGGGCGAGCATTTCAGGTTCAACATAAAAATAGGAAGCAGAAAAAGCAAGGACATATGTTTATTAATGCATGCAGCTTACAGATATTTGGTTCAATTATGAGCCTTGCTCCTGCTTTCTGAAACTAACTGGCATACTACAGTGAGTCACTGTTCCAGCAATCTGTTTTGACATAAGGATCTCCATTCTGTGAAATTTGGAGGTACGAGAGTAACAATGCCCAGAGCAGCTGTTACAATACTAGATACCTCCCTTGCTGGTCAGACTGCATGATCTTTACCTGCTATCACCTTCTATATGACTATGTATACAAGTAAACCTTTGCAAGACAATTGAATATCACTCAGTTATACCAATTTCTGTTCCCCCCCCCCCCCCAACATGGAAAAAATGCTACAGGTAGAACGAGTCCAAATATTTTCACATTACTCAAGAGATCTCTCACAACCTAAAGCATCCAGTAGAGAAAAGTGGTAATGCTCATTTTCATGATCAAATTCTTATCATCATATACAGACGAAGAATCTATCAGTATGCCCACAAGTGGTTGGTATCTGTTAGGCAGGTTCCCAAAAGACTGTCCGGGTGACATCTTTGCATTTAAAATCCTGCCCTGCTAACCATTTACATTTTGTCTGACCCCCATGAGTTGAGCCAGTCCAGGAGTACAGTTTGAGTTTAACTTAGCATCAGTGCTGCTCTTAACCAGACAATTCTGTTTTCCAGCAGAGATCGCCCTAAAGTCAACTGGATATGTTTATTTGGTTAACTTTGCAAGTCATTTTAGAAAAGTTTAACTTTTTATGAATGCAGATGGTGCCTATCTGTACACATAAGTAGACATACACCTGTAAGTAGTGATTTTAGAAAAGCTGCTCCATACATGGGCATATCTGAAGCATGCACAGATTTGAAGGCGGCATGTTCTGGGCATGGATACGATAGAAATACACATCTGCTTCAAAAAAATTAAAATGAACCTTGGCATTTACATCCTTTTCCTGGCATGCATAAAAGTCAACTATCTGCTCGTTTGGGCCTGGGCAAGGGAGAAATGATAAAGGAGGCAACTGTGCATTTCTCTCTGGTGTTTAAAACCACCTTAAATAGAGTTTTGGAACCTAGCTCAACTTTATATGAAATTTTGTAAAATTTGCCCCTAGACATGTAAAGGTCAACACTTGCATGGGTCTCTTGTAAAATCTACTTATGTGTTAGTGTTGGCATTTACAGGTGCAGAGCCCTGAGTGATGTTACTCTTATTTGAGCACATTTTTTTGCATTTCTCATGACCATATAGGGATTTTACAAGAGGCTCCTCATCCACGGAGCCTTTTGTAAAATACACTGAAAACTGTGAACTTCCAGATTTCGAAGTCCCCTTTTCCTAACTAGATGGCTTATGCAAAATCTGTTATAGTCAGCAGTACTTAAGGTTTTGCTGAATATCTAGATACAATTAATCAGATAAACATATCAGGTTAACTTTGCTGTTCACCATCCCACTGAATTTTGGCCTCTATGAGGGTAATTTTATAATGTTTCATGTAGTTGAGATGTTTTTTGGCACATCACTAGTGCCTATTTTATAGTCAACTATGCACATTCTTTACTTTATAAAACAGTGACATAAGTGGTTGAATATACATGTTAAATCTAGCTGTGAACACCTGCTTATACCAGCTCTATGACTGGTTTAAATGTCTGTGCCTAGATTCCTCAGGAACGCACATAAATTACAATATTTTATAATCTACACATGTAAATTTGTGCTGTGCTCAAGTGCATGCCCATAGTAAAAGTGCACAAAATCAGCCAGACACGTGCACCTATTGAAGAGCAACCGCCTAAAAGAAGCACGTAAGTGCCCACGACACATGTAAGCCACTAAAATACCGTGATTTATGTAAATAAATGACATGTAACTTTCCACTGCTTCTTATAAACTTAGCTCTATATACTTTAACTTATAGCTTTGTCCATTCTTTACACGGGGGTGTGTGTTTGCACAGCCTCACATTGTGTGTTTGTTACAGGGTTCCAATGTCTTCTGTGGAAGTATGTAGTTGTGGCTATTTCAGGAGCCAGAGAGCAGCAGGCAGGGCAGAGTGGTTTATCCTGCTGCTCTGCTTTGGTCCTCAGCGGGTCATGCTGGCCCAATATTTATTTTAGGTCAGGAGAATAGGAGTGGACTTTGTGGTAGCCACAGAAGCAGCAGAGAAGGCTACATTAGCTGCCAGGTTTGCTTTGTGGAGCTGGGTTCCAATGACAGCATCACAGTACCAGGTCACAGGGTTAAGCAACAGAGCTGGACCATCCTCAGGGTAAGCGACACTAGCCATGATTAGATTCAGATACCAGGTCTAGGATCTGCACAGTGTGGAGGGACCTTCCATGGTAAACGAGCCTCCACACAAGCAATAGGGGGTTGCAGATGCAATTTGGGACAACTGTGTGGGGCCGAATAGGGCACAGTTTCAGGGAGGACAGGAAGGAGTTGCTTTAGTTGCAGAATGGTGGAAGGAGGCCCTTAATTTGAGCCCTCAATCTGCAGACTCTGCATTGTGTGTCCCAGGATGCACCATGGGGGTGGGGGTAAATCTGGCAAATAAGGCATTTTTTACCATATTTGGCAGACTGAGGCTCTGCCCCCCTCCCCTTCCCCAGACAGTGCAGTGGGTGAGTCAGGCCCTGCCATTTGGAAAGATGACGATGCAGAGGCAGGAGTGTATGGGCATCGCTTCTGCCTCCTAAATTTTTGAAAGTCCCGCAAGGGGGTCAATGGTACAAGGAAGTCTAAGGGGCCATCAATAATTTACTTTTGGTTATTTGGGGGATTCTCAGCCCATGGAGCCACTAATAATTTTTTGTGGGAGGGTTGGGGTCTGGCAGCCACTAGAGCCAGCAATGATTTTTGGATCAATCAGGGGGTATCTGGGGAGGGGTGCACAGGTCACCTGCAACCCTTTGTTGGGGGTCAGGGCTAACAGATCAAGGGCATTGGGGTCTGTCCCTGGGTCATCTGAGATGAAGTGTCACGCTTTACCTCAGATGACCACTTTACCTGCCCAAAAGATAGGAGCTACTAGTGCAGACTTCTGTGTGCATGTGTCTGGTTTGTATAGCACAGATGTTTTATTTGCGGCTCATCTACACGCTGTTTCCTTACAACACTGCTGAGCAAAACGTCAGTGCTAAACTTTGCATTAGGAAACCCTGTGCTAGAGCTTTAAATGCTGGGCTCTACCATAAGAGTTTCTGCATCAAGCGCTAATCAGTTAAGCCACTTATAAATAGCTCAAAATACAATGGCTCAGATTCTTATGTGGGCCAAATGGGGTGATCATGTTTCTCCCTTATTAAAGGCATTACATTGGCTTTCTGTCAGTAGGAGAGTTCCATTTAAACTTTTATGATTTTTAAAGCCGTTCAGAACATTGTTTATAAATATATTCATGATCTTTTGATTATGTTCCTATTTATTTTATTTTATTTATTTATTTATTTTCTCTTATATACCGCGCTATTCTGCATCAGTGCGGTTTACATTGAACAAACTGAAATTACATTGAACAGGGTATTATATTTATTTATTTATTTATTTAACATTTCTTCTATACCGCGCTATTAAAATCAGTGCGGTGTACATCGAACAAAACATACTACAATGCATACAAGCAACATTGAGTTTTACATAGAACAGGGAAAGAAACATAGGACAACCGGGGTAACTATTCACAGGGTAACTATTTACAGGTTACATTAGTATTGTATTAGTATTATAACTTGGAGATAACTATTTTACAGGGAACATGGGCTATGGAGGGTTAAGTGGCTTGCCCAAGACCACAAGGAGCACCTGTGGGAATAGAAACTCCAGTCCTTCCGGCCCAAGGTTGCTGTCCTCTAGTGGGATTTGAACCCCCGACCTTCCGGCCTGAAGTACCTTGCCCCAACCACTAGGCTACTCCTCCACTCCATATACGGAAATTAGTCATCTTAACAAAGATATGTGGCATTACCAGCTTTATTCGTTATTTGTTTGGATGACACTAGATATGCAGCTTTTATGTTTTGGAATAATTTACTACGGACCTGATATTTGAAGGCTCTTACACAGGTAACTTCCTTAGCTACCTGTTTAAGGGCCTTATCCGGGATATTCGAAGGGCACCTACACGGGTAGTGCCCTTCGAATATTCCGGCTAAGTCCCTAACTCGCCCAGATGCTATCTGCATAGCACTGGGGTGTGTTAGGGGCATTCTGGGGCAGAGTAGTGACGGAGGAAGGGGCTACACAGGTAGCAGCAAGTTTCGTTGCTACCCGTGTAGCCCTCTATGCCTTAATGATAGGCGAGAAAAATCCTCACCTATCTTTAAGATGCAGAGGTTATGCGGACAGCAACAAAAATCGCCGCTACCCGTGTAGCCTCTGCAGCTGCCAGGGTATCCAGGCTAACCTGGATATTCACTTCCGCCGACGCAGAAGTGAATATCCGGGTTGGGGGGGGGGGGGGGGGGTTGGCAGGCAGGCTATGCGCAACCGCGGCGCATAGCCTGCCCACCTCAATATTAGGCCCTACATTCTTTACAAAAGTGCAAAGCAAACTTTCAAGCCAATATTGACTCCTGACAATCCAGCAGCTCCTGGGTTTTCTTGGCAGTGTGTCTGGAAGTAGATTTCCAGGCCTTTCTTCTGAGGTAAGAGGGTTAAGTGACTTGCTCAAGGCCACAAGGAATGCCAGTGGGAATCAAACCCTGGTCTTATGGTTACCAAGTCAGTGCTTTAACCACTAGGCTACTCCTCCACACCACATTCTTTCCATTTAGGATTGATTTTAAAAAGGGAGGCCATTTTAAGATGGTGGCATGTGCAGATGTTTGACAGAGCTCTTTCAGGCTAACGTCAAACTTTGCCTCTCAGCCTTTTATATGGGTAGAAGGATCAACGAGAGAAAGGGAAAGTCAGGGGGGAAGCAGATAACCTTACCTTAGGACAAACTACTACAAATCATCATTTGCATAGCGCTAGACAGCATATGCAGCGTTGTACAGACACATGAAGAGACAGTCCCTGCTCATCAGAGACTACAGTCTAGTGAAGACAGACAACACAACAACTGGGGACTAGTTTATATCAATGAGAATGGTAAAGAAACACATAGATGAACAGGAGGTTGAGGGGATCAGGATCTGAAAGCAGACCACTATCACTGACTTTGTGGCATCCTTGGTTGTTAGAGACTACACCTGGAGCTCTGCTATTAGCTTGAAAGGAGGGGGGAGGGGAGGAGAGGAAGAGGAGTCCCTCCGAGCTTGGAGCAAATATCGCTTAGCCCTGATCCCCGTTCTCTGACTACCACCTCCACAATTAAATTCTCCTTTTGAATCTCAGGCGCTGAGTAGAGTTGTGCGAGAGAGTTCAAGGGAGTTTGACCACCAGCTAAAAGCATCTGTGCAAGCCCCTGCCTCTGTTGGAGGGGGCTGTAGTGGGCCCAGAAGATCTCACAGAGCTGCATGAGAACCCTGCCTCGGGCTCTGGAGAAGGTGCAAGTGTGGGGGCAGTGACAGTGGTGGCCCCAGAGAGAGACTATCTGCTTAGGGAAGCATGACCTCTTGGGAACCTTCTGATGACCGTGGAGATACAAAGGTTAGAGACGCCACAGGTAATCACACTAGATGCTATATGGAAGGCAACTGTTAAGTTGGAGTTGGCTGTCATGAACAGGATAGGGGATATGCAGTAAGCTTTGGGGAAAATTGAGCAGCGTGATCAACAGCTGAAATGGCTTATGGAAACCAAGGAGAGAGAACTAAAAAAAAAAAAAACAGGTTGCAGACTGCTTAAATAAGGATTACTAGAGATTGTTTAACCTTTGTTTGGAAGTTGAAAGTATTAAAAAAATTAGACAGACATTTGAATATTAGGATTCTTAATTTCTCATGTTTCCACTTTTGGTCCCCCTGAGCTTCTGAAGTAGTAGGTGGTGGACTGTTTGAAAATGCCTGTAGACACAGTCCCTCCATTCCATAATGTATTTTATTTGCCTTTAAAGAGCGGAAGATGGTCCATGAATGGAGGAAGGTTTGCCACAAGCTTCTCCAGAGAGTCTTGATATATCTGCTGTTCTGGAAAGTTCATTAGAAGAAGTTTGTGAGATAGCCACTCTGCTGGTCACCTTTATTTTTGAGTGATAAAAATTCAGTTATGCATTTTGTTTTTCCAAAATAGCAAACAATTTTATGAGTCAAAAGGTTGTTTTTTTTTTCCTGACCTCTGCAGGGACACACAAAGGAGGCGGAGGCTTTTTTGCAACTCTGGCAGACAATAATTGCTCTTGGTAGGCAATTTTTCCTGAGGTATTCTACAAAATGTTTGTTATATTTTCTATGACCCTTTGCATTTGAAGGAATTCCTTGAGTGTAAGTCTATACAACAGGAAACGGTTGTTTTGACTAGTAATGCCTCAGTGGAAGGCCCTGGCTGATTTTGACACTGGGATGTGAGCTAATCTGCCTTTTCTTTGCTTTGTTTTTTTAATCCTGTCATAAGACTCTTCCCTCCTGTATTTGAGAAAATGTTCCCCCTTCTTTCTGAATTGTGGGCTTTGGAGGGATATATCATGATGCATGTCTCTTATTTTTAGATATGGGCTAGTCACATTATTTTGGAATTATTTTCTTTAATATTTTCCATTTTTTGTGTAAGATTTGATGCTTGTATTGATAAATATAACATTTTAAAATGATTTATAAACATTTGAGGAAAAAAACTGAAATTGTGGTTATCTGTAATCTAGGGAGAGAACTGTAATTTGAGCTCAGTGTTGGGAGGGGGATATTAAGAGAACAGATTTTAGCTATTTTTGCAGTATTTGTATTTTTTATGTATTGATTATATTGTTATTTGCTTGGAGATTTTATTTGGAATGTATGCGAAACATTAAATGGAACAAACAGACTTAAAATAGTTCACCAAAATGGAGAAAGCTAACATTTCATAGTACTACCATGTTAGTTCACTTGAATGTGCAGTAATAAAAGTCAAATAAATAAGCAAAATAATTATGGAAGGTGATACAGTACCTTTAGATAAGGTTTTGCAAATCATACGCTGTAAAGTAGACAAAAATACTTACATTTTAGAAAGCAGGACATGCCTTGTTTAAAGAGGTACTTGAAATTTTTTCCTTCCAGGAATGAGCAACATTTATATTTTTATTTTGCTTTCCAGATATACATAAACAAGTAGAAACACAGAAATATGACGACAGAAAAAGACCACATGGCCAATCTAGTCTGTCCTTCCATAACAACTACAACAGTCCCCTTTTTACCTTTAGAGATCCTCTGTGTTTGTCCCATGCTTTTTTGAATTCAGTTACTGTCCTCATCTCTACCACCTCCACTGGGAGTCTATTCCACAGATCCACTACTCTTTCCGTAAAGAAATATTTCTGCATATCACTCCTGAATCTATCTCCCTTCACCCTCATCCCATGTCCCCTCGTAGCAGAACTTGCTTTCAATTGAAAGAGGCTCTCTCCCTGAACATTTATGCCACGGAGGTATTTAAACATCTCAATCATATCACCTCTATCCCGCCTTTCCTCTAAGGTGTACATATTAAGATCCTCATATGCTTTATAATGAAGACCACTAATCATTTTAGCAGCCACCCTCTGCACCGACTCCATCCTGTTCACATCCTTTTGAAGGTGCGGTCTCCAGAATTGCACACTATACTCCAAATGGAGGTCGCACCAAAGACTTATACAGTGGCATTATCACCTCCTTTTTTCTGCTAGCCATTCCTCTCCGTATGCACCCAAGCATCCTTCTAGCTTTTGCCGTCGCCTTTTCTACCTGTTTAGCTACTTTAAGATCATCAGACACAACCACGCCTAGGTCCCGCTCTTCTTTAGTGGACAAAAGTACTTCACCCCCTATACTATATTGCTCCCTTGGATTGCTGCAGCCCAAATGCATGACCTTACATTTTTTAACATTAAATCCCAGCTGCCAAATTCTAGACCATTCTTCAAGCTTAGCTAGATCCCTCCTCATGTTATCTACCCCTTCCTGGGTGTCTACTCTATTGCAGATTTTGGTATCATCCGCAAAGAGGCAAAACTTAACTGAAAGCCCTTCCGCTATATCACTAATAAAGATGTTAAAAAGAATCGGACCAAGGACAGATCCCTGGGGCACACCACTGATAACATCCTTCTCCTCAGAGTGAGCTCCATTTACTTGTACTCTTTGTCGCCTCCCACCCAACCAATTTCTAACCCAAGCAGTAACTTTAGGGTCCATCCCTAGGGTGCTCAGTTTGTTTATAAGTTGCCTGTGAGGAACAGTGTCAAAGGCTTTACTGAAATCTAAATACACCACATCTAGGGCTCTCCCTCGGTCCAACTCCCTGGTCACCCAGTCAAAGAAATCAATCAGATTTGTCTGACAAGACCTGCCTCTGGTGAATCCATGCTGCCACGGATCCTGTAATCCGCTGGACTCCAGAAACCTCACTATTTTCTCTTTCAGCAGCGTTTCCAATAATTTACTCACCACCGAAGTTAAACTAACCGGCCTGTAGTTTTCAACCACATCCTTACTTCCGCTTTTGTGTAAAGGCACCACATGAGCCTTTCTCCAGTCCTTTGGCACCACTCCCGACTCCAACGAGGCATTGAAAAGGTCAGTCAGTGGAGCTGCTAGAATGTCCCCAAGTTCCCTCAGTATTCTCGGGTGTACCCCATCTGGTCCCATCGCTTTGTCTACTTTAAGTTGAGATAGTTTCTCACGAACACAGTCTTTTGAAAATTGTTCAAGATGTCCTTTGCTTCTGTTCCTATTTGTGGGTGTTTTCTGAGGTCCTGCTCCTGGTGCTTCATCTGTGAACACAGAACAAAAAACAGCCCAGCAGCCGAGAGGGACATAAAAGCAGCGCCCCGACACAGAACAGAGCCGCCACAGCCACAACACCCCCGCTGTCCTCCGCAGCTCCCCCGATCGGGGTAGAGCGCCCAAGCGGGAAATCCTCCCGCTTGGAAGCTCCTGCCCAATCGGGGCAGTGGGAGCAACAGCCAAGCAGCCGAGAGGGACATAAAAGCAGCGCCCCGACAGGGCGCGGGCCTTGCCAGAGGGCCCTTCGGCGTGGCTCTTAGGAGCGGACACAGCACAACACAACGAAAAACGACAAGCAGAAGCTCGCCAGCAGAAACGCCAAGAAAGGACCAGATCAGCGAAGAAGCACCAGAGTGTCAGCCAAGTAAGCCCACACAAACACAGCATGGCCACGACAATATACCTGTCTGTATACCTCCTTCTAACCCACCTTATCCCCCACCACTCAGCCATGAGCTACTCACCCTCACAGACACTATGGATACCAACACCCATGCCAACATACACCCCACCACAACACACAACCTGGAGAGCA
Organism: Ichthyophis bannanicus; assembly: GCA_033557465.1. Lineage (NCBI taxonomy): Eukaryota > Metazoa > Chordata > Amphibia > Gymnophiona > Ichthyophiidae > Ichthyophis > Ichthyophis bannanicus. Next base: position 1,364,959,439 of record CM066032.1, on the reverse strand, counting down.
CCCAAGAAAACCAAACACAACAAGCCCCCAAACCACCAGCACAACCCATACACAAACCCAACACACAGCCCTAAGGTAACAAACACCCACAGCACCACCTCCATAGAGCTAATCAACACCAGATCCATAAGGAACAAGATAAACACAATCAAAGACCACATAGACAAGCAACAACCCAACATCTTATGTATCACTGAAACATGGCTCACACCCACTGACACTGTAGTCATCAATCAATTAGTCCTCCCCACATACACAGCATTCAACAGCCCATGCACACAAAGGAGAGGGGGCGGAGTACTAATCATTGCAAAGAACACCCTAAAGCTCAAAACCCAAAACTCCCCTAACTCAGACCTATGCAACACAATCATGGTAGAAAACAGACAGATAGCCATATGTCTCATTTACAGAGCTCCACACGCTCCAGCAGAAGAGCTAGCCTCCACCCTAGAGACTGTCTGCGCAGTCAACACAAGTCACAAGCCCCTACTTCTACTGGGAGTCTTCAACCTCAGCTCGGCAACCAACAAAGACAAAGAGACCTTCCTACAAGCCATGGACTCCCTACAATACAATGAGCTGATCAATACCCCAACACACAGACACGGTTCATTTCCAGTCCTCATATTTGCCCCCAACTACCTCTTCAACAGAGGAGGAATCTCAACACCCATAGTCACCCCAGTCCCATGGTCGGACCACTACAGAATTAAAATAAAAGTCATCTCTCAAGGACAAAGAGACAACAAGACAATCGACACGCCTCCAGTACAAAGAAGATTCAAAAGCTTCGACAAGGACAAATTCCTTCAGGACACACTACCCCACCTGGACTTTGAAACCGAAGACCTGGACGAGCAAATACAAAAATGGAACACTGTCAACTACAATGCAGCAAAAGCCAAAGAACACAAAACAAGGAAAACACCCAATCTCAGAAGACAGCACACCCCATGGTACTCAAAAGACATACGCAACGCAAAGAGACAGCTAAGAAAGCTAGAGCGCCACTGGAGGCGCACCAAATCTCCCTCCACACAGGCATTATACATGACAAAACAAAAGAAATACAACGAACTCATTAATGAAACAAAAAAGGAGCACCACACAAACATCATACTAAAAGCCTACAACAAACCAAGAGAACTATTTGAGATAGTAAAAAAACCTAACAAATGAACCCAATCCCGAAAAAGACGTGAAGATCAACCCACAAGTCTTCGCAGATCACCTTCAAGAGAAACTAGAAGCTAGGCCGCAACAGCCCACAAACAGAACAGCCAACCATACCAGAACCACCACAACTTGGGAGAAATTCCACACACCATCCACAAAACAGCTATCAGACATCATCACAGCGCTCAACACAAGCACCGCGCCAACAGACCCATGCCCGGTAACCTGGATCAAGGCATCAAAGGACAGCTACATAAACACCATACACAACATAGTACACAACTCCCTGACACAAGGCATAATGCCAGAACAACTGAAGCTAGCTACCATACGACCATCCCGAAAAAATCCACATTAGACAAAAGCAACCCAGCAGCTTACCAGCCAATCTCCAGCATACCACTAATGGCAAAGATCATAGAAAAAGCAGTACAACACCAACTCCAAGACCATGTCGACACTCATGCCCCGCTGGACTTACACCAACACGGCTTCTGTCCAAACCACGGAGTCGAAACTCTACTACTATACCTACTCAACGACATATTCCAAACCATAGACAACCACAAAAAAGGAACACTAATGATCTTCCTTGACATATCAGCTGCCTTCGACACAGTGGACCACAAAATCCTCCTAACCAGACTACAGAACATCAGAATAAATGGCACCACCCTAAGATGGTTCAACTCCTACCTAACTGACCGACAGTTCCAAGTCAAGCTCGGTCCCAACACACCTCAACCTGCAAAGATCAAGCAAGGAGTACCACAAGGCTCCGCCCTATCAGCTCTACTATTCAACCTCTACATACAACCGATCTGCAACATCATGAAAGAGCACAAGATTCACTACACCATATACGCAGATGACATCATGATCTACACCCCAGTCAACCTCGACAACCCAGACTACACAGGTATAACAGACTGCCTCAACAACATGTCCACCTGGCTACACGACAACAACCTGACATAAATTACAACAAGACAGAAGCACTTCTCATCACACGAAACAGCAGCTTCAGCCCGCCACCCTCCATCAAAGCCAACAACGCAACCATACCGTTAAAGGATGAGGTGAAATATCTCGGAGTAACACTCGATAGAGGGCTAAACTTCCAATCACACATCAGCAGAACCACCAAAAACACTTACTTCAAAATGAGAATAGTTAGACGCCTCAAACCGCTCCTCACACACGAACACTTCCGCACAGTCTGCCAAGCTCTAATAACCCCCATACTTGATTTCTGCAACCCAATCTATACTGGCATGTCAAAACAATCACTCAGACCACTACAAATGGCCCAAAACATGGCAGCACGAATAATAGCCGGTGCATCCAAACAAGACCACATCACCCCCATACTAAAAGAACTGCACTGGCTCCCAATCAGCTCACGTATCAGATACAAGACAATCCTAAACATATTCAGGATCAAACACAAGAACTCCGCACTCAGCCTCATACCCCTCATACAACCGGACGCCAGCACAAGACCCAGAAGAGCCGCCACAGCAGATACAATCAACATGCCAAAAGACTACACAAAGACATGCAAGTCCACCGCATGAAAAGCGCTGTCAATGGCAGCACCTGGAATGTGGATGCTCTCCCGGATGAACTGCGAGCCACAGAAGACACCAAGGACTTTAGGAAACAACTAAAGACTCTACTATTCCCGGAGCACTACGGCCCGAACACATTTTGAGACCTTCAACCATGGACTAACAACTTCCCCGCACGCTCTTTGCACAATCTCTGTATAAAGCTCATGATGTAAATAGCGCACACTAATCATCACACCCACACACACATCACTGTACATTTATGCACACCTTGAACCCAAATACAATTCAATTGATTGTTTGCTGTGTAACCGCCTTGATTAAAGGAAAAGGCGGGATAGAAATACCATTAAATAAATAAATAAATATTTGTTAAGCAATTCCGCTTTATCCTTATCAGCTTCTACATATTCCTCCCCTGCACCCTTGAGTCTGACAATATCACTCTTGTCCTTCCTCTTCTCACTAATATATCTGAAAAATGTCTTATCCCCCCATTTTATTGCATTGGCTATTTCCTCCTCCTTTTGAATCTTTGCCTTCTTGACTACTTTGCTAGCTTCTCTAAGTTTTTCCAAATACAGATGCCTGTCTTCCTCTCTCTGTGATCTCTTGTATTTCATGAAGGCCTCCCTCTTTTTCTTCACTTTTTCAGCTACTTCTTTCGAAAACCATAGCGGTCTCCTTTTCCTTTTACCTTTATTTACCATTTTAACAAAAAGGTTGGTTGCCCTTAAAATATCCCCTTTCAGTTTTGCCCACTGTTTTTCTACATCCCTCAGCTGTTCCCATCCAACTAACGACTCCCTGAGGTATTGGCCCATCTTCGCAAAGTTAGTCTTCCTAAAGTCTAAGATCCTCACCTTGGAATGGATTCTAACAGCCCTAGTGCTAATACTGAACCACACCATCTGGTGATCACTGGATGCAAAATGATCTCCCACTACAACATCAGAAACACTTTCACCATTGGTAAGCACCAAGTCCAGTATGGCCCCTTCACGTGTGGGGTCTGTTACCAATTGCCTGAATAGTTCTCCCTGTAGAGAATCCAGAATCTCCTTACTTCTATATGATACTGCAGCAGGAATGTGCCAATCAACATCTGGCATACTGAAATCTCCTATCAGTAGCACTTCCCCTTTCCTAGCAATGCTGCGCATGTCTTCAATTAACTCTCTGTCCACCTCTTCCTCTTGTGAGGGAGGTCTGTATATCACACCAATGTAAATAGATTTCTCTTTCCCTCTTTCTAGTTTAACCCACAATGCCTCCCCTCTCCCTTTTAAGCTCTGTAATATCACCAAATATCCATGATGTTACTGAGATCAGGTGGGGCATCCAGATTCCTGGGAGCACCCCAGCTACACCTCCATCACGCCCCCATTCAGACTTGGATGTCCTCACACTGGGGATGTCCCTGGGAGCCAGCTTCTAAAATAACTCTGGAGAAGTCTCTGCTTTGGACATCTCTATGCCTGTTTTCAGAGGTCTAAAGCATGATTAGGGCTTCCAAAATGATCCCCATAGTGTGATGACCGCAGTTATTTATTTAAATATTTAAAAAAAACAACTGTAAAGGCAGCAATGTGCTATTAAGTGACTCATGTAGTAAAGCGATAGCACAAGCTTGTTTATTGGGGAATGTTTAATAGTATGAATACCAATAGCATGAGAATTCATTAAAAAAGGAAAATATTGAAAAAGAGAAACTGGCTATAATCAGTGAAATTTAATAAGCTCAAATTTAAAGCTCTGATACAGCTATGTTCTCTGATTTATGATGCACCACATGTTCTTTACACTAACTCAGCTTGAAGAGCAGATAGCTGAACCACTCACACTTCAATTTCAACCAGCTTTTTTCTCCCATTCCACTAGATATTTTTCTGGGTCTGAAAATGTGTCAGAGTCCAAGCGTTAGAGAAAAAAGGCCATGCCAAACTGAGTCAGGTATCACTATGTGGAGCTTAACAAAAGCTGGTCTGGATCTACACGCAGAGAGAGCTGCCAAAATTGTAGCATCATCAACAGGGTCTACTCTGCTCATCAGTAGTAAAGCAGTTCTGCACTCAGGAGAGAGTTTGCCCAGAGGAACTCTCCTGTAAGGGACTGCTCCACACTCCCTATAACCATAGTCACTGGAGATTCAGTTCCCTTGTTCTGACTTGGAAATCCCCACTGCTGAAACAGGACTTTCTGCAGCAAACCACCGACCACATGAGTTAAGGCTGATGCTGGTGGAGTCATGCACACAGACTCAAATTAGTCTCTGCCTCTGGCTAGAGGGCTACTCATCCGCTGACATCTGCAGCATGGTTGTTGGTTGACAAAGATGTCAATTGTTGGACTAACTGCAACATAGATGTCTGCCCCAGTAAGGTTCCCTGGGGCACTGAGAGAAGCCCTCAAACCGTTGCTCTCTATTTACGGCTTTGGTCTTTTGGAAAGGTGGTATATTAAAAACTCAAACAAACACACTCACAGCAAACAGATAATTTGCAGAACAAAGCAAACTCAGTCCTGCAGGCCCTCCCTTCAGGACACCATTTTGATCTCTCCATATTTAAGGACTTTCCAATCAGGAAAGTCTTATGTTTACACACAACTTTAAAAATATAAAAAGGCTGATACAGGGCAACAATCCTGCTGAGGTATCTCTTCTGCTCTTGATGCCAAAGTACACAGAGTCGGAGTCAGAGAAAACAGCCAGGAGAAACATGGTGGTAGCAATACAAATCATTGTAAAACAGTGTCACACCCCTGACTACTAAAATCTATAAAGCATCTGCATCCATGGAGGAAAAGTACTATTTTCACTATGGATCATGTGAGAGACCCTCCTTAAAGAACTCATTTTCTTTTATAGTCTTACCTTTTACCCCCTTGCAGGCTCTGACACTCACGCTTTTCTTCCCATGCAAATTAGCCACACAAGCTCAAGATCTGGAGGTGGCACTGGGCTTCTGCACAATACCTCTACCACTCTTCTGTCAGCTTCAGATCAAAAACAGAACTTTGTATCATGGACTGCCACAAAAGAATAACCTTCACTTTTGTGATCTTTGTCCTTTCTTCCTACCTCCAGTAGTAACTGAGAATATGAAGACACAGTGATACAGCAGTGTGTCCCCTATGCCTGGTCCAAGAGAGAGAATCTGAACCAAAATCCCATGGGCCAAGCTCCACACCCCTCCCTTAGAAATTTAAAAATGGAAAACCCAATATTTATTGTAAAGCATCAACACATAGAATAAGGAACCTAGGAATTTCCTAAGTGGTGCTGCTTATTTATATTTGGGATTTAGCTCCCGTCATTTCTTTTATTTATTCTATTTTTATTGTAACAACATAGGAATCAGTCAAAATATTGTAACAACATAGGAATCAGTCAAAATAACACAAATCAACATCTTAACAGGCTCAGCATACAGAAAATATGCAAACAACAACAAAATCTCTGTACAATTTGAAATCCTTTCACAACTTAAGATAGTCAGTTGAATGTGTCACAATCTAACACCTATCTCTCTCTTTAATGTTCCCATACTCCCCACGACAACACTAAGACTCACCATTCACTCTAGCTCATGTCTTTTAAATAGTAGTTCAAGACTAGTTATATACAGGTTATGCTAGATGTTTCCCTGTCTGCAGAGACCTTACAATCTAATCATTTAGCTGAAGCTATTGAGGGTTAAGTGACTTGCCCAAAGTCACAAGGAGCATCAGTTGGATTTGAAGCCTGGCTTTCTGGATTCTCAGCCCATGGCTCTATCCACTAGGTTACTCATCTACTTCTAATGGGTTTTACTGTAAAGCGTGTCGCTACAGAGCAGTTCAACTATTATCCGGGTATATGCCCCAAATAACGATTGCAGAAGAGGAAGAAGTGAATGAGTTCTATGAACAAGTGCAAACTAAAATTGAAAGAACATGCAAACAGGATATCTAGATAGTCATGGGTGACTGGAACACAAAGGCGGCGGCAAAATGGTTGGAAAATATGGACTTGGCAACAGAAATGAAGATGGAAAAAGACTGATAGAATTCTGCAATACTCATTTGGAGTATTGCGTGCAATTCTGGAGACCGTACCTTCAAAAGGTAAGGACAGCAACCTTGGGCTGGAAGGACTGGGGTTTCTAGTCCCACAGGTGCTCCTTGTGGTCTTGGGCAAGCCACTTAACCCTCCATTGCCCATGTTCCCTGTAAAATAGTTATCTCCAAGTTATAATGCCCTGTTCACTGTAATTTCAGTTTGTTCAATGTAAACCGCACTGATGCAGAATAGCGCAGTATATAAGAGAATGTAAATAAAATAAATAAATAAAATAAACAGGATGGAACAAGTCAGTATAGAGGGTGGCTACTAAAATGGTTAGTGATCTTCGTTATAAAGCATATGAGGACAGACTTAAGGATCTTAATATGTATACTTTAGAGGAAAGGCGGGATAGAAGTGATATGATTGATATGTTTAAATACCTCCGTGGCATAAATGCAGAGGAGGAGAGCCTCTTTCGATTGAAAGCAAGCTCTACTATGAGGGGACATAGAATGAGGGTGAAAGGGGATAGACGCAGGAGTACTATGCGGAAATATTTCTTTACGTAAAGTGTGGTAGATGCATGGAATAGTCTCCCAGTGGAAGTGGTAGAGATGAGGACAGTATCTGAATTCAAAAAAGCATGGGACAAATACAGAAGATCTCTAAAGGAAAAAAGGGGACTGTTGTAGTGGTTGATATGGAAGGGCAGACTAGTTAGCCATGTGGTCTTTTTCTGCTGTCATGTTTCTATGGAAGACCAATGATCTATTCATCTCAAACACTTTCTTCCAGAAACACAAGCAGTGACTGTACACATGGATTTCACAAAAATCAAATTAACAACAACGCTGAAGTCAATGTTGGAAAAGCTCAATAATATCAACAAAGACGAAACCTGGAGCCAACTGTGGTACAGATCACCAACTACTAGTAAGCAAATTCAGACTAAAACTGAAAAAAAGAGCAAGACACTCATGAATGTAGCAAAATATGACCTTGGGAATATACCACTGGAATTTAAAGACTACCTGCAAAATTGATTTGCTGCTTTAGATACAAATCATAGAGCATTATGTTTATGTTTATTAAAACTTTATATACTGCCCAATATGATTAGCATCTGGGCGGTTCACAATACATACATTAGAAGAGTAATGGTATGACCTAGGGAGGAGTAGCCTAGTGGTTGGGGCAAGGTACTTCAGGCCGGAAGGTCGGAGGTTCAAATCCCACTAGAGGACAGCAACCTTGGGCCGGAAGGACTGGGGTTTCTAGTCCCACAGATGCTCCTTGTGGTCTTGGGCAAGCCACTTAACCCTCCATTGCCCATGTTCCCTGTAAGTATTAGTGTATGTGTCTCATATCCCCACGTGTTAAATGTATCCCCCAATTGTGTGTTGTGACCGCTTTGATTGAAGGATAAGGCGGTATACAAAACTGTCTAAATAAATAAAATAAATAAGAAAGCCTGGCTCGAAAAAGGGAGAAGTCTCTACAAAAAGTGAAAAAGCCAAAATGGATGACTGAAGAAACTCTGAAAATTGCTCAGAAACACAGAGACGCTAAAGCCAGAGGAGAAAGAGAGGCAATCACAGAACTCAAAGATTTCCAACGTGCAGCAAGACGTGACAAGGAGACGTACTACAATGACACATGCAAGGAAACAGAATCTGAAACTATCAGAGGAAGAACAAGATCGGCTTTCCAATACTGATGAAAGGTGATCCGACTAACTGTGGAAATTGTCGCACAATCGCTCTGATCCCACATGCCAGCAAGATTCTACTCAAGATCAACCAGCAGAGAGTACAACCATACCTAGAACTAGAATTGCCTGAGGTGCAATTGGAGCTCAGGAAAGGGCGAGGCATGACAGACATCATTGCAGATATGAGATGGAGCCTTGAAAAGACAAGACAAAAGAATACCAAAAGGATATCTATATGTGTCTTATTGACTACAGCAAGGCATGTTTGTGTGTAGGGGAGAACAGATGTAAATGCTGGCCTCCGGGTGCTACAGACCCATTGCAAATCACTGTTAAAACATGGTCCCAATGGGCTAATGTTGAAAAGCTGGATGACACACCTAGCAGCAATAATCTTATCATAGACCTTCATAATTTATATATGTGACAGTACTTCAAAAATAGTGTGAAATGTAGAAGCTCAAAAAGCCAAAAGTCCATAAAACTATCCAACGGTGGAATTTTATTAAGCTTGATATATCACCTATATTATATCAACGCGGTTTACAATAAAGAAAATTAAACAATTGTTCGGGGAAAGGAACAACTGAGAGACTAATACCTGCACAACAAATCATGAAATAGCAGGCAGGAAGAGGGAAGTCCACCACTACCACTCCTCTGGACTCAGGCCCAGGGATCAAGCATTCCAAAAGCTAGGCCAAATAGACAGGTCTTAAAACATGATTTAAATATGGGAAATGAATTTTCAGTCCATTCATAAATGTCTCAATTATTTACATAGTTTATGCTTATCTGAGAAATTATCTTAAGGGTGTTGCTTGTACCACACGGTTGATGCCCACTGTTCAAAGTCACATATCCTATTGTTCATGCATGCTGTTCAGAGTCACACCACTATCTATTCAAAGAATCTTCCACTATTTATATCCGTTGCTTGCAAAGCAAACCACTATCATTTTAAACAATTGCCCTTTCCAAATCTGAGCTCAAGGTGAGGTACAAATCAAGCATGCAAGTTATTTTCCTGTCCAGGTATGATCTTGGGCAAGTCACTTAACTCTCCATTACCTCAAATACAAAACTTAGATTGTAAGTTTTCTAGGAACAGGAAAATACCTGAATGTAACTCACCTTGAGCTAGTCCTGAAGAAGGGATACACTTCCCCTATCTAAGTTGTGTCCGAGGCAATGGAGAGCAAATATCCACTGGACAATGGAGATTTTGCTTCTTGAACATTTTTGGGTGAATCTTATGGATTTTGGGTTGTTGATCACAAAAATCGCCTTGAAATTTTCCTATCACGCACCATTTTTTTTGCAATCGCCTATTTTTCTAACTTCCTCACATATTTTAAGTCTATTCATATGTTGCCTAGAAAGTAAGCGGTTTTGTTTAGTCAAGGCATGCCTGGGCATACACTCTATGCAGGCTCACATGTGCAATGGAAATACTACTGCTCAGGAATGCGTGGGCATGTTTAGACAGGATGGATGCTGGCAGTATAGGCTATAAAAGCAGTTTTTGTACACAGATGCTATGCATGACATTGATATCAGTTTGCACATTTAACAATAGCATTTACATATAAGCTTCTTGTCTAAATGACTATTTGTTACAGCATAAATGACTCAATGTCGCAACAGCCACAATACATTGTTACATTTGTGGTGAGTATATGCTTAAGCCTCAAAGATGCAGCATGACTGCACTTAAGAAAGCGTATGATCTCTACTTCGGTTGTAAAGTTGGCGATCAAGAGAAATCCTGGGATCTTCACATTGGCTGTGCAACATGTGCTGTCCATCTTAGAGCTCGACTTAGAGGTACTCAGAAGTCATTGCCGTTTGCAGTCCCGATGATATGGCGAGAACAGAAGGATCAGTGACAGTTACTTCTCTCTGAACAATGTATCCAGCTTCTCTGCTAAAAATAAGAAAAACGAATACCACAGTCTGCCTTCATCTATGAGACCAGTGCCAAATGATGACAGTATGCCAGTACTGAAGCCACCAGAGGCATGGAGCCTAGATGAGGAAGACGAACACAACACAATACACTGGCCAGACATGGAAAATGACATGGATCCAGATTTTGAACCATTTATGTCCGGTGTGCCTCATCTGATAACACAATTAGAATTGAATGGCCTGGTGAGGGACTTAAGTTTGTCAAAAACAAAAGCTGAACAACTTGGTTCAAGATTGCAAGGATGGGGGTTTGCTGTTGCCAGGTACGAAAATTTCTGTCTTTTGGACCCACCAAGATATGAAAAATCTCTTTGCGCAGGTTGACTACCTCAGTTTCTGCACTGACATTGATGGATTGTTCATGATTTGGGTTGTGAACATGATCCACAACAATGGTGTCTTTTTATTGATTCGTCACTGTTTAGCTTATGATGGCTGAGCCGTCGGGCCCCGGTCCCGCGGCTGGCCGGGTAACCGGGTTCCCGGGGCCCGACCACGTGGCAGCCCTCGTCTCGGCGGTGGGGGTCGGTGGGGGGGGGGGGGGTGGGCCGCAGGCAGGCTTGCGTGCCTGCGGGCCCCACGTCCCCCGTGGCGCTAGCGGATTGGTCCGCATAGGCGGTCGTGGGGGCGGGGCTGCGTGAGCAAGGAGGGATCGCCGGCTGGCGATCTCCCTCTTCCTCCTTGCTCGCGCCTGTGAGAAGGTTGGTTCGGGCGAACCGGTGAGTTGGGCCTTTGGGTGCATTGGGCCTGGGGCGGCCTTGTTCGTCTGGGGGCGGCATCTGCCTTCTTCCTCTGCTCTCGGGCGGTAGCGGGGGCCTCCGGGTTCGGCGCGCTTCGGCCCCTGTCTCTTTTTAAAATTTTCTTCTTTTCGCGGCGCACCTTGTGCGTGCTTGCCGCTTGGCACGTGGGGGAAGGGGTTTAATTTTCCTGGCTCTTCCCGTGTCCTCGGCTCCTCGTGCGGGGGGGGGGGGGGTGGGTCACCTCTCGCTGGGCCCCCTCTGGTTCTGCTGGCTTCTAGGGCCTCTGCCTACCCGGTTTTAAAGAAAAAAAAATATTAAGAATAAAACCCACACTGCCTCGTGGTCGGCAGCTGTCAGCGGGCCCTTGAGCAGCTCTTAGGCTCCGTGCTGCGGCAGTTGGCTACCCCTTGTTGGGGAGTTACCCCGTTGCTCATGGCCCGGAGGGTCCCAGTGCAGGGGGGGGCCAAGGGGTCCCGGGGGGCGGCAAATGGGGCGCGGGGCGCTGCTAGGGGGTGGGGGGCGGTGCGGCCCACGGGCCTTGGTCGGGCCTCGCGCCCCCCGTCCTCGGTTGCCAGGGCCCCCTCCGGGGTTAGGCAAGGGCGCGGGCGCAGCCGGGTGGGTGTGGCCCGGGGCCGCGGGAGTGCGGGCGGGAGTCCTGCGCCCATCAGTGGGGGCGAGTGCGCCTCCCGGGTCGAGTTGGTCCATCCAGCGGGGGTCGAGGGTGGGGGCCCTTCGCAGGTTGCACCTGAAGGGGCCGAGGGGGCGGGTTGCCTGGGCGTTGGCGGATCTGGGTCCTCGGGGGCCCCGATTCCCAACCGGCCCTGTGAGATGGGGGTTGGCTGCCCTCCGATTGCCTCCCCTCCCTCTGGGGAGGGAGGTCCTACCCTCAATCCCCTGGTTCCCCTTCCGCCTTACGGCTTCTTCGGCCCTTCGGCCTCCTGGGCGTACGGAGCGGTTCCGTGGGGGGGTGTAGGGCCTTGGGGGGGCTGGTTTGGTGATGGGCGTGGTGCAGCTCCGGGATCGGCGGCCTGGGAGGCCGGTGGGTTGGGGCCTTTATTTATTTATTTATTTATTTAACACTTATTTATATACCGCATCTTCCAGCGATCAGTTGCGGTGTACAATTAACAACAGTTAACAAAGCAGAGTTTGTTTACATAGAACATTGAACATTATAACTTATTACATAGAACATCTTAACTTGCATAATTCAATGATTCAACAACTAATCAGGATATTTCAGCTATAACTATAACAGAGTGTGTAACAATTTAAACAGAAGTACTGTCTGTACCGCATTAGGCAGAACATACCAGTTGTAACTATATACAAATAGGAATATAAGGCATAGGAGTGTAGTGTTATTTATGTCAGTTTTGAATGTTATCCTTTATAGTAGGGTGTATTAGCTTGATATGGGTAGAGTCATATTTTAGCCTTTATCTAGGTTGAGTGGAGGGTTTTCCAAGGTATTATAGTGTTTGTTAAATAGATACGTTTTCAATTTTTTTCTGAATTCCATTATCTCTGATAGTGATCGTAAGTCCTCTGGTAACGAGTTCCAGATGGTTGGAGCTATATGGGAAAAGGCTCTGTTATTTGTTAATTTGTGGGTTTTTATGAATTCTTTTGGAATCTTTAGTTTGTTTGATTGTCCTTTTCTAAGAGTGGGCTTAGGTGGTTCTTTGCCTATTAGATTACATAATGTCTTCGGTGCCAAGTCGTTTAAGGCTTTGAATGTCGTTATTATTGTTTTGTATATTATCCTGCTTTGTATTGGTAACCAGTGAAGGGATGCTAATATCGGTGTTATATGTTGGAGGGAGTTTATTTGTAATATAACTCTAGCGGTTGCATTTTGCGCAAGTTGGATTCTTCTGAAGTTTTGTTTTGAGATGCCTATAAGTATTAAGTTGGCGAAATCGAAGTGGGGAGTTATGGTAGCTTGAGTTATATTAATGAAATCTTGTATAAATACAAGGGGGCGTAATTGTTTGAGGATTTTAAGTTTGAAGTAGATTTTCTTTATGGTATTTCTGATATGGGTTTCCATTGTAAGGTGTGTGTCTAAGATGACACCTAGATATCTTATTTCATTTTTTATTTTAATTTCTTGGTTTTGTAGTGTTATGTGGGTTGGGGGCATATATGATTGGTTTTTTGTTACGATTAATACTTCGGTTTTAGCATGGTTTATGTGGAGGTTTTGGGTTTTTAGCCAGATTGTGATTTCATTGTAACACTCTGATAGAAGTTGGATCGGTAGGTTAGGAATTGTGAAAGGTATGTACATCATAATATCATCCGCATAAAGGTGATATTGTACTCCAAATTTTTTAAAGATGTTGCAGACCGGCTTTATATAAATATTGAAAAGTAAGGCTGAAAGCGCTGAACCTTGTGGTAAACCTATTTCTTGTTTGTATGTGTTTGATGTTTGATTACCTATTCTTACATTTTGTGTTCTGTTATTTAAATATGAGGTGAACCATTTATGTACAGTAGAGTTTATGCCTATCTGTCTTAGGTTGTTGAGCATTATTGAGTGATGCACGCTATCAAAAGCTGCTGAGATGTCGATGAAAAGGAGGATGAACGCTTGGTTATGATTGTCAATTCCTTTTAGGAGTGTATATTTGGCTCGCGTTTGGGGGGCCGGCCCTCCGGCGGCTCCCGGTACTCCGGGGGTCTCCGCTGCTTGTTTTTCTTCCTTTCCTCTGCAGGTCCCGACGACTTCGACGCCGTCCATCTCTATGGCTGCTTCGGACAGACTGGCTGGTGTGGGTCCTTCGGTCTCCACGGCGGAACTGGGTGCTCCGGTGCCCGGTGGGTCCTCCGGGGGTACTCCTGCTGCCTCTTTTGGGGCTCCTGGTGAGTATACTGGTGGGGCCGAGGTAGGGGGGGGGTGACTCCGTTCCGGGCTCCGCTGGGGTGGGAAAAGGCAAAGCGAAGCCTGCGGGCCCCACGTCCCCTGTGGCGCTAGCGGATTGGTCCGCATAGGCGGTCGTGGGGGCGGGGCTGCGTGAGCAAGGAGGGATCGCCGGCTGGCGATCTCCCTCTTCCTCCTTGCTCGCGCCTGTGAGAAGGTTACCCCCCACCCAACCGTGTTTTGGGAGGGGTTGGGGGGGGGCGGGGGGGGGTTGCAGCGGGGGGGGAGGGTGAGCGGGGTGGCGAGCTGGTGCTCGTCGACCCGGTAGCTCATTTCAGCTTTATGCCACTTCCCAGGTGAGCGGCTCGGCTCTTCAGGTTGGGGGGAGACGTCTCGGCTGGGGTCTCTACCCGGAAATAGGCAACCCCTTCAGCCAGCCTTTGCTAACACGGCGAGGCGGGCGCCAAGGGGTAACGGGGGGGGGGGGTGGGTTGGATGGTGCTCCACTTTGCTACTATGGCTGGTGGGGGGCACCATCCGGAGGACGGGTGGGGGGGGGGGTGTGGTATTCTGTATTGTTTTGATTACTGAGTTGGCCCATGTCGGGCCGGTGTTCTTACTGTTAATAATAATAAAGCTGTGACCAAGCAAGTTGCACCAATACCTGACGTCTGTATGCTTTGTCGGGGGGTGTAGGGGGGGGGAGGTGCTGTGGGTTGAGGGGGGGGTGGGAGGGGACTGTGGCTCGGGTCGGGCATCCGGATACCTCGGTTATAAGCTGTCTTGCTGCACAATGGCAATATCCACTCTTCAATACCTATTGCCTATGCAGCACACAAGAAAAACTGTTGTTGAAACACATACAGTACAACAACTACAACATCTGTGGTGATCTAAAAATAGTAGCACTGCTACTAGAAGGCAGCTCAGGTACACCAAGTACTGTTTTATTTGCGAATAGGACTCCCGTGCTAGAGAATCTCATTACATTAAAAAGAACTGGCTGTTTGGTTCCAGGACAGAAAAATATGGCACATGAACCACTTGTCGATAAGTAAGATTTTTGCCTCCTCTTCATATAAAACACAGACTGATGAAAAACTCTGTGAAAGCTATGAACAAGGAAGGTGAAGGATTTTGATATTTGAGACAGATATTTCCAAGAACTGATGCCAAGATTAAGGAAGGCATTTTTGTGGGTCCACATCAGACACATCATCAATGACAAGTGGTTCGAAGATCTGCTAATGGGGCCTGAGAAAATCACATGGAAACCATTCAGGGATGTTGAAAATTTTCTTGGCAATTACAGGGCACCAAATTACGTTTAGCTGTTTGACAACATGCTTCAAGCATACAAAACCATGAAGTGCAACATGTCACTGAAGATTCATTTTCTGCATTTACACTTGGATGTCTTCCCTGCTAAACTTGGTGCAGCCAGCGACTAACACAGTGAAAGGTTTCACCAGGACATTGTGATGAAAAAGCGGTATCAGGACAACTGGAACCCATCAATGCTGACTGCTATTGTTGGACACAGACGAGAAGCATCAGATGCCGAGTACAGATGAAAATTAGGAGCAAAACCTTTTTTGCTGAGGTGGACTAGTGCAATATGTCAGCATCATTGTGCGATTAAACATGCTAAATTCAGTCACAATTTAATTTCATGTTTCTCAAAATTCCTATGTGATACAGTTAATCTGAAATTATATTTGTGTTCAGCTTGAAGCTGTCTATCATAATCACCAAAAACTTTTCAGGAAGCAAAACTTCTGAACAAACTTGCTGTCCAGTGTATCCAAGTGCCCAAGGTCACAGTCTGAGGAGCAGTACTTGAACCGTGGCTTTCCTGGATCTTAGCCTGCTTCACCAACCACAAAAGCTGCCAACAAATGAAGCAAACATAAAAGCAACATAACTTCTCCTCAACCCCCTCCCGTTCTTCAAATCACATACAATGTGCCTTTTTAAACACTGTTTAACTTATAGGGACAGACTAGCCTGAAAGTAATGATAAATGCAAGTATGGGAGATCAGTGTTCAAAAGTAACTACGTCTTCTCAAAGGGTTGGAGAGAGAGAAATTTGTCACTAGACCTCTTGCTGGGAAGGGAGAGAGCCAGAAGGGAAGTGGTCAGGCCAGCATTGCAATGCAGGGTAAAGCCTCACATGCTCTGGCACTAGACCCAAACCCTGGCAGGCACTGAAATTGGTGGGGCAGTACCAAGGAAACATAATATATACACAAACATACTGAGAAGCACAGCAGCCCGCACTCTAATGTGTAGGCTCTCCCACCATCCCCTTGCAGAAAGAAAAAGCATGTATGGGAAATCACGTGACTTGCTGACAAACCCCTGACGCTTCTCAGAGTAACTAGAGGCAAGGCGGACTACATGTCGTGCTCTCAAATACACTGCCAATGTCTGATGGCTATAAGGGAGGGAAGTTCCAAAAGGGAAATGGGCCCATAGATCTTGGTTTCCTAATGAAATGTAGTGAAGTAAAGAATTTTCCTTTCCTCTGTAAAAGTCACAATACAGTACTGTAGATTTGCATCTAAAAACAGAGGACACGTTGTTGTCAATGGGCAACAGAAAGCACTGGCTACAACACAGCTGCCAATTCTTAGCTATATTGATCACGCAGGCTCTAATCAAGAGCAATGGAAAGCTACTGTAGGATAGAAAAGGACATTTGCAAAGAGGAAACACTTACTGAAGTCTAGAAGTCTTAAAATCCTAACCAGTCACCAAAAAGACCCATCATGTTTTCCATGCAGGCAAGTAAGATCCTTGGTGGTTTTAAAGTGCCCCTGCAGGGCCAGCTTAACCATTTAGCAAACTGTGATTGTCTACGGCAGCTGTAGTCATTACAAAACAATAGCTCCTGATAACCAAACTCAAAGAACCATCAGTGCATACTTTTATTCACGTAGAAGGTAGGCAACTTTCAAATAGCCTATTTATCTAGGTATATAGCTCTTTGGAAACAACTGTCCTTATTGAGTATTGTTCTCGGACAAGTAGTGTTGGGGTGATCAGGACTATTTAATTTACTTTATATTTTAAAAAAACAAAGTGGATTTGGTTAAATCTCCAATCAAGAACAATATGAAAGAGAAGATTTTGTTACTTTTATTACAGGATGAGAGATGCTTACATGAGGGAGAGGACCTCTGGGGAGTACATGGAAATCAAATTTGGAATCAATTTCATTCTGCCTAAGCTGGTTAACTAAGATTAGCAAGAGATTTTGTGATCTCGACCCACTATATTATTTAAATCTTTGCCAGTTATTGGCTATCTTCTTTTCTATCCTTAGTGCTTAAGGAGGGTTCTTTTCCTCATGCATTAGGGGTGATAACGTTGACATCTATCCCAACATCTTCAGAAGATGTCAACACTTGTACTAATTTTTGCCCAGTTACTGGTATTCCTTTTTTGGCAAAGTTTTTGATGGCATTACAATTACAGGAGTATCTATGTCAGCATAATGTGTTAGAGTCTATGCAATCTGTATTCAGAAGTTATTATAGCACAGAAACGCTATCATCATTAATTTTTGAACTGAGGTTGACAAAAAGGGGTAAGGCATTTTTTTTTAATGCAACTCAAATTTAGCATCAACATTTAATACTATAGATCATGACTTACTTTGGATTAAACTTAACAACACTGGTATAAACAGTTTACAATTCTTTTGAACTTTTGTAATTATAGGGTTAAAATGAACAATGAATATTCATCAGTTTGGAAGTCTAAGTATGGGGCTCGTTAGGGTTTCCCACTTTCACAAATACTGTTTAATATTTACCTCAGTTCATTGGGAACTTCGTTGAAAAAAATAGGTTTATTATAGCGATGCTGATGATATTCAAATTTTTATCCTGAGACAATCCACTGGCAGATACTTATGTATTAATTGCTGAGTGCTTTTAGAAAATTGAAGAACGGATGCTGCTTCATTCATTAAAACTTAATATCGGTAAAACAGCTTTGCTTTGAGTAGGCTGTTACACTAAGTTAATACCATTAAGTGGAACAAATTTAGGGGGTTATTCAGATTTTTTTATTTTCTATGCATAGTTTGGGAATGATAATAGATTCACATCTTGATTCTGAACATGTGGGAAATGTCATTAAAAATACCTTTGGTTATCTTCCTATGCTTATGCAAATTAGGGACCTACTTGAAATGATTTGCATAAAGTCATATTGGCAGTTATTTTGCATTTTGATTATTGTAACTCTTTGTACTTACAGTTATCTAAAATGTCTTTAGCAAGGAGTCAGTTATTTCAAAGTACTGCAGCTAAAATATTATTAAGGGCATCAAAATTTGATTCTGTCACACCGTTATCTTCTTTGCATTGGTTACTGGTAGTGGTTAGGCTGGATTTTAAATTGCTTTGTCTAATATTTAAAATATTGCATGATTTTTTTTCTGATTACTTGTTTCCTTATGTAAGTCTAATCGATCCATTTATAAAAATATATTAAATACGCCATCAACATCAAAATTCAGATTATTAGGTTCAAGCAAGAAATCTTTCAAGGGGTAGCCCCTTTATTGTGAAATAAACTCCCATTGAAGCTGCATATCGAAACATATGTCAACTTTCATAAATCCTTTTCAACTTAGCTGTTTAAAAAATATTTTGATATCGATGATAGATTTTTTTTGTGCACTTATGTTTTCTGTATTGTTTAATTAAGCCAATATGTTGCTAATATGTTAACCACTCTGAGCTGCTGGTTGGGCAGGATGTTGAAAGTTGAAAGTTTGGCTAACAGACTGTGTGCCTCTCTAAAGCGATTTTTGCTCCCTCTATCCAGCTCTAACATAAAAGGCAAAACGAATCATATATTATAAGGCAGCAATTTTTCACTGAAAGAGTGGTTGTTACAAGAAATACCATCTTAAAGTTGGTGATAGTGGAAGAGAGAAGGGAGGGCAAAATAGTATTATTCAAGAAAGTACGGGAGAATCCATATTAGTTGGAGGTCATACTGATACCAGGTTCTGAAGGAGACTTGGCAATAGTGATCATAGCATGATCGCCTTTGATTTAATTAGTGGAGGAGGGATAGTAAGGAAATCCACAATACTACCTTTTAACTTTCGAAAGGGAGACTATGATAAAATGAGGAAAATAGTTAAGAAAAAGCTAAAAGGAGCAGTTGCAAAGGTTAAAGACTTACATCAAGCTTGGGTGTTGTTGAAAAATACTATCTTGTAAGCCCAGGCCAGCTGTATTCCACGCTTTAAGAAAAGTGGAAGAAAGTCCAAAAAAAACTGCCAGCATGGTTTAAAGGTGAGATCAGAGAGGCTGTTGTTGCCAAAAAAGCATCTTTCAGGAAATGGAAAAAAGAGCCAAACGACGAAACCTGGAAACAGCACAAGCCCTGGCAAGTCAAATGCAAGGCATTGATAAGGCAGTCAAAGGGAGAATTTGAGAAGCTTGCTGCGGAAGCAAAAAAGCGAAATAAAGACTTTTTCAAGTACATTCGTAGCAAACAACCTGTGAGAGAGTCAGTTGGTCCATTAGATGATAGAGGGGTTAAAGGGGCACTAAGAGGCGATAGCGGAGAGACTGAATGAATTCTTTGCTTCGGTCTTTACTGAGGAAGATGTAGGGATGTTACCCATGACTGAAGTGGTATTTAAAGGTGCGGAAGAAGTGAAGGAAATATCAATACATCGGGAAGATGTATTACAACTATTAGATAAACCGAAGAGTAGCAAATCACCTGGGCCGGATGGTATACATCCAAGGGTGTTGAAAGAACTGAAATATGAGATTGCAGACCTGCTATTAGTAATCTGTGAACTATCATTAAAATTATCTCTAACACCTGAAGACTGGAGGATCGCCAATGTAACACCAATTTTTAAAAAGGGTTCCAGGGGTGATCAGGGAAACTACAGACCAGTGAGCCTGACGTCAGTACCAGGAAAAATGGTAGAAACCATCATAAAGAATAAAATTACTCAGCATGTAGATAGTCATGGTCTAATGGGAGACAGCCAACATGGCTTTAGACAAGGAAGATCTTGTCTTACTAAACTGTTATTTTTTTTGAAGGTGTGAATAAACAGGTGGACAAAGGTGAGTCGGTTGATATTGTGTATCTGGACTTTCAGAAAGCCTTTGACAAGATCCTCAGAGACTTTTTGGCAAAACTAAAGAGTCATGGGATAGGAGGCAGTGTACTCTTGGTCTAGGCGGTATAATAAGTTTTAAATAAAGATAAAGATAAAAGATACTACTGTGGATCAGGAACTGGTTAAAAGATAGAAAGCAGAGGGTAGGGCTAAATGGCCAATTTTCCCAATGGAGAAAGGTGAATAGTGGTGTACCCCAGGGATCTGTGCTGGGTCCGCTGCTTTTTGACATATTCATAAACAATCTGGAAAGTGGAATAACGAGTGAGGTTATCAAATTTTCAGATGACACAAAACTATTTAAAGTTGTTAAAACCCAAGAGGATTGTGGAAAATTGCAAGAGGATCTTGATAAATTGGAAGACCGGGAATCAAATTGGCAGATGAAATTTAATGTGGACAAGTGCAAAGTTATGCACCTAGGGAAGAACAACCCAAACTATGGTTACACGATGCAGGGTTCCACATTAGGAACCACCACCCAGGAAAAAGATTTAGGCGTCATTGTGGATACCATGTTAAAACCCTCGGCCCAGTGTGCAGCGGCGGCCAAGAGAGCAAATAGAATGCTAGGTATCATAAGGAAAGGAATGGAAAATAAAACAAAAGATATTATAATGCCTCTATATCGTTCCATGGTGAGACCGCACCTTGAATATTGTGTGCAATTCTGGTCGCCGTATCTTAAAAAGGATATAGCGATATTAGAAAAGGTTCAGAGAAGAGCCACCAAAATGGTAAAGGGGATGGAAGGATACTCCTATGAAGAAAGGTTAAAAAGGTTAGGGCTCTTTAACCTGGAAAAGAGACGGCTGAGGGGAGATATGATAGAAGTCTATAATTAATGAACGGAGTGGAACGGGTAAACGTAGATCGATTGTTTACGTTATCAGAATACAGAAAGACTAGGGGACATGCAATGAAGCTACAGGGTAAACTATTTAAGACTAATAAAAGAAAATATTTTTTCACTCAACATGTAATCAAACTCTGGAATTTGTTACCGGAGGATGTAGTAAAGGCTGTTAGTGTAGCTTGGTTTAAAAAAGGTTTGGACAAGTTCCTGGAGGAAAGGTCCATAAACCATTATTAAGAAGGGACCCAGGATATCAATGCTTGACCCAGTACAAGCATTGTGGAACCTGTGTCTTTTGGGGAAACTGCTAGGTACGTATGACCTAGATTGGCCACTGTTGGAAACAGGATACTGGGCTTGATGGACCTTGGTCTGACCCAGTATGGCATATCTTATGTTCTTATGTACTTGATTCATAGTTCTTAGCAAGAAAATGGTCAGTGTGAAGGCAGCTGAAATAACTCTCAATCCAGCACAACATGTGCAGCTTACATTTTTTTAAGAATTCATAACAGTGCAGCCACTATCATCTATCCAGCCACTTTCCTGCTTCCTCTTCAATTTTTTCCAGGTCAAAGTATTAACTTGTCCACAGTTCCCTCTAGCACTCTGAGACTGGCTAAAGTCCATCTGACCATTAACGCCTCATGACACATATGGATTTGAACCTTGACATGGTTCAAATCATAGCTGCAGGATCACAGTCAACAAAGGTTGGACCATTCTTCTCCTCCCCGTTACAACTCCATCAAGGCCTGCCGCAAGGTTCAGCACCATCCTCCCTACTATTTAACATATTCATCCAACCTCTCTGCAATATTATACAAAAATATAAGATCCAATACCACTTCTATGCAGACGACATCCTAATCTATTACGACATTCTCCACAAAAAACCCAGACTACATAATAATAGAAAATTTTGCCAGAAGAGAGAGGAAATGACGTCACCATACAGAGTGGCCGTGTAAAAGTGGAGCTCCGCGGAAGCAAGGGGGAAATTGCACAGAAAGAGCATGCCGGAGCAGATAAAAAAAAGAGACAAACCAGCATAACAGGAGTTGTGGAAGTGTGGATTCGTGGTGTGATGAAGAAAAACTCCACAGACTTAAAAGCATAGGCGTATAAAACCGCTGCTGTGAACACCGGAGGAAAGAACAAAATGGCTGTGGTGAGTGCTGGAAGCGTGGAGGAAGCAGGCCTGATGAGGATGGGGGAAAGTAAGCAGACCGGAGAGCTGAAGGTGCTGAGAGGAGAACGTAAAGGTTGGTTCAGCACTCAGGCAGGATTTAGCTCATTTTAAGACAAAAGCACAAACCTGGATGGAGGAGCTAAAAATTGATGTGAGAGATATTGGGCAGCGTGTGGAAGACATTGAGAACAAGATGGAGGTGCAGGAAGGAGTAATGCAGAAAATGCAGGACAGAATGGATAATCTGGAAATGGAGTTGGAAGATTTGTGGTGTAAAGTTGAGGGAGGAGTAGCCTAGTGGTTGGGGCAAGGTACTTCAGGCTGGAAGGTCGGGGGTTCAAATCCCACTAGAGGACAGCAACCTTGGGCCGGAAGGACTGGGGTTTCTAGTCCCACAGATGCTCCTTGTGGTCTTGGGCAAGCCACTTAACCCTCCATTGCCCATGTTCCCTGTAAGTATTAGTGTATGTGTCTCATATCCCCGCGTGTTAAATGTATCCCCCAATTGTGTTGTGACCGCTTTGATTGAAGGATAAGGCGGTATACAAAACTGTCTAAATAAAATAAATAAATAAAGTGGAAGATCTGGAAAATAGATCGCGGAGAGCAAACATCTGAGCAAGAGGGTGGAAACAGCACAAGCACTGGCAAGTCAAATGCAAGGCATTGATAAGGCAAAGAGAGAATTTGAGAAGAAGCTTGCTGCGGAAGCAAAAACGCGAAATAAAGACCTTTTCAAGTACATTCGTAGCAAAAAACCTGTGAGAGAGTCAGTTGGTCCATTAGATGATAAAGGGGTTAAAGGAGCACTAAGAGGCGACAAGGCGATAGCGGAGAGACTGAATGAATTCTTTGCTTCAGTCTTTACTGAGGAAGATGTAGGGATGTTACCCATGACTAAAGTGGTATTTAAAGGTGTGGAAGAATTGAAGGAAATATCGATACATCGGGAAGATGTCTTACAACTATTAGATAAACTGAAGAGTAGGAAATCACCTGGGTCGGATGGTTTACATCCAAGGGTGTTGAAAGAACTGAAATATGAGATTGCAGAACTGCTATCAGTAATCTGTGAACTATCATTAAAATCATCTCTAATACCTGAAGATTGGAGGTAGCCAATGTAACACCAATTTTTAAAAAGGGTTCCAGGGGTGATCCGGGAAACTACAGACCGGTGAGCCTCACGTCAGTACCGGGAAAAATGGTAGAAACCATCATAAAGAATAAAATTACTCAGCATATAGATAGTCATGGCCTAATGGGAGACAGCCAACATGGCTTTAGACAAGGAAGATATTGTCTTACTAATCTGTTATGTTTTTTTGAAGGAGTGAATAAACAGGTGGACAAAGGTGAGTCAGTTGATATTGTGTATCTGGACTTTCAGAAAGCCTTTGACAAGGTCCCTCATCAGAGACTTTTGGCAAAACTAAAGAGTCATGGGATAGGAGGCAGTGTACTATTGTGGATCAGGAACTGGTTAAAAGATAGAAAGCAGAGGGTAGGGCTAAATGGCCAATTTTCCCAATGGAGAAAGGTGAATAGTGGTGTACCCCAGGGATCTGTGCTGGGTCCGCTGCTTTTTGACATATTCATAAATGACCTGGAAAGTGGAATAACGAGTGAGGTTATCAAATTTTCAGATGACACAAAACTATTTAAAGTTGTTAAAACCCAAGAGGATTGTGAAAAATTGCAAGAGGATCTTGATAAATTGGAAGACTGGGCATCAAAATGGCAGATGAAATTTAATGTGGACAAGTACAAGGTTATGCACCTAGGGAAGAACAATCCAAACTATGGTTACACGATGCAAGGTTCCACATTAGGAACCACCACCCAGGAAAAGATTTAGGCGTCATTGTGGATACCATGTTAAAACCCTTGGCCCAGTGTGCAGCGGCGGCCAAGAGAGCAAATAGAATGCTAGGTATGATACGGAAAGGAATGGAAAATAAAACAAAAGATATTATAATGCCTCTATATCGTTCCATGTTGAGACCGCACCTTGAATATTGTGTGCAATTCTGGTCGCCGTATCTTAAAAAGGATATAGCGATTTTAGAAAAGGTACAGAGAAGAGCCACCAAAATGGTAAAGGGGATGGAAGGATACTCCTATGAAGAAAGGCTAAAAAGGTTAGGGCTCTTTAACCTGGAAAAGAGACGGCTGAGGGGAGATATGATAGAAGTCTATAAATTAATGAACGGAGTGGAACGGGTAAACGTAGATCGATTGTTTACCTTATCAGAATATAGAAAGACTAGGGGACATGCAATGACGCTACAGGGTAAACTATTTAAGACTAATAAAAGAAAATATTTTTTCACTCAACGTGTAATCAAACTCTGGAATTTGTTACCGGAGGATGTAGTAAAGGCTGTTAGTGTAGCTGGGTTTAAAAAAGGTTTGGACAAGTTCCTGGAGGAAAGGTCCATAAACCATTATTAAGAAGTGACCGAAGATATCAATGCTTGACCCAGTACAAGCATTGTGGAACTTGTGTCTCTTGGGGAAACTGCTAGGTACATATGACCTAGATTGGCCACTGTTGGAAACAGAATACTGGGCTTGATGGACCTTGGTCTGACCCAGTATGGCATATCTTATGTTCTTATCTGACTGTGGACATTTGGTAGAAAAAAGTTGCCAACAAATTTTGGAAGCGGCAGGACAAGATGGCTCTAATTTATATTGGAAAATAGATCGGGCCCATAGAGCATTAGGGCTGAAGAGAGAGGGCTATACTAGGGATATAATAGCCTGTTTCCACGAATATACAACTAAAAGTGCGGTGGTAGAAACTGCGAGGAAGATTACTAATTTTAAATGGGACAATAACCGTATTGAACTGTATGCGGACCTCTCGTCTATCACAGTGAGGAAACGAAGGGAAACGGCAGCAATCACTAAGACATTAAGAGAGAAATTAGTTAGATATAAGTGGCTATTCCCTTTTCGTCTCCAATTTTGTATTGAGGGGAAAACATATGTCAAAATAATAGAAGAAGCGGTTAAGGTGATGAAAGAGGCAGGTTGGACAGAGATACCAGTTAATCAACCCCCGAAGCACATTAAGGAGCGACGACAGGCGAGGGGAACCAAATGGAGACAGGAGCCACAAGGAGATCGCAGGCTGCGCAGACAAAAACAGCTTGTCCAGAACATAGAAGGAGATGGATGAAGGACCGGATGTGATGGAGAGCATTAGGGGTTAACACACCAATGAATGTAATCTTTACTACTAGTCTGTACTGGTTTTAGTGTATTGCTGAACACGGTGGGAGAAAGGAAAGGAAAAAAAACACACAAAAAAAAAGACAAAAGCAAAAAAGATAGAGGAAAATCTAAGGTATAGGTGTTATGGGCAAAGGAAAAAAGGAGGGAATGTGTAGAGCTTCCAGGAGGGTGGCGAGTCATTCCTCAAAGATATGGAGTAGACAGTGGGTTGGAGGAAAGAAATGGGGGGTGTGGGTGGTGAGGAGGGGGAGAGGGTGGTGAGGAGGGGGAGAGGGGTATAAGGGTTCCCAGATACATATTAGTGGCACGGCAGGAGGGGGAAAATTGACAAATGGAGAGATTTAGGGTGCTGACGATGAATGTAAGGGGGCTGAATTCCCCGATTAAAAGGCAGAGAATATTCAAAGAGATAATCAGACTTAAAGGGGATATTGTCTTTATACAGGAGACACACTTGAAAAAATGTGATGAATGGAGGGTGGCACATAAAAAGTTTACAGGGAAATGGTTTGCCTCTAACAGATTCGAATTGAAAAAAGGGGGAATGGGAATTTTGATGAATGGGCAAATATCTTGCTCTGAGTGTGTGGTGCAGCAAGATAAAGGGGGAAGATATCTTATGATTAAGATGAAGATACAGGAGCATATGTACACCCTAGTAAATGTATATGGTCCAAATGTGGCCCAAGGGGCATTTTATGATCATTTAAATAAGTTAGTGGTGGAATTTGCAGAAGGGAAGATAATCATGGGGGGGGGGGGGGATTTCAATTTAACATCCAATCCCGTACTAGATAATTCAATTGAGAAATTGATGGGATGTGCTAAAAGTAGGAGCAGCTTGCAATCAATGGGAAAAAATTTGGGGGTGGTTGATGCATGGAGGGAATTGAAAAGGCGGGAAAAATTATTCACGTTCTATTCAGCAGTACATAAATCCTTCTCGAGAATAGATATATGGGTATCAAAAGCACTAGTGGCAGGGCTAGGACAATGTGAGATTGAAGAGGACATGGTCTGACTATGCACCAGTGTGGATTGAACTTAATATGGGGAATAAGGGAAGGAAGCAAATGGGATGGACACTAAATGAATCCTTATTGGAAAATATGGAAACCCCCCAAAAATTAAGGGAAAAGATACAACTATTTGAAGGAAAATGATAGGGAGGACTGCAAGATTGGAACATTATGGGAATGTTTGAAAGTGGTGGTAAGAGGGGATCTAATATCTATAGGCACCTATATGAAGAAGCTTAAAGAAGGCCAAAAGGAATCCTTAAGGGGAAAGATTAGGGAATTAGAGAGCTGGCAATTACAGGGGAGAGTAGAGAATTCAATCACACAGGATCTATTAAAGACGAAAAGGGAACTGAATGATCTAGAACTTGCAGAGATTAAGCATGCACAAGATACAATAAAGCAACAATTCTTTGAATTTGGGAATAAACCTAGTCGATTGCTGGCACATGCATTAAAACAGAAGCATTATAGGAATTATATCACTAAAATCAGGGATGCACAGGGGAAGGAAGTGAGACAAGCTGAACTGATTCAGCAAACATAAGAACATAAGATATGCCATACCGGGTCAGACCAAGGTCCACCAAGCCCAGTATCCCGTTTCCAACAGTGGCCAATCTAGGTCATACGTACCTAGCAGTTTCCCCAAAAGACACAGGTTCCACAATGCTTGTATTGGGTCAAGCATTGATATCCTGGGTCCCTTTTTAATAATGGTTTATGGACCTTTCCTCCAGGAACTTGTCCAAACCTTTTTTAAACACAGCTTCACTAACAGCTCTCACTACATCCTCTGGTAACAAATTCCAGAGTTTGATTACACGAGTGAAAAAATATTTTCTCTTATTTGTCTTAAATAGTTTACCCTGTAGCTTCATTACATGTTCCCTAGTCTTTCTATATTCTGATAGCGTAAACAATTGATCTACGTTTACCCGTTCCACTCCATTCATTAATTTATAGACCTCTATCATATCTCCCCTCAGCCATCTCTTTTCCAGGTTGAAGAGCCTTAACCTTTGTAGCTTCTCTTCATAGGAGTAGCCTTCCAACCCCTTTACCATTCTGGTGGCTCTTCTGTGTACCTTTTCTAATAACGCTATATACTTTTTAAGATATGGCGACCAGAATTGCACACAATATTCAAGTTGCGGTCGTACCATGGAATGATACAGAGGCATTATAATATCCTTTGTTTTATTTTCCATTCCTTTCCTTATGATACCTAGCATTCTATTTGCTTTCTTGGCCGCTGCTGCACACTGGGCGGAGGGTTTTAACATGTTATCCATGACGCCTAAATCTTTTTCCAGGGTGGTGGTTCCCAATGTGGAACCTTGCATCGTGTAACCATAGTGTGGGTTGTTCTTTCCGAGGTGCATAACTTTGCACTTGTCCACATTAAATTTCATCTGCCATTTGGATGCCCAGTCTTCCAATTTATCCAGATCCTCCTGCAGTTTTCCACAGTCCTCTTGGGTTTTAACAACTTTAAACAGTTTTGTGTCATCTGCAAATTTGATAACCTCACTAGTTATTCCCTTTTCCAGGTCATTTATGAATATGTCAAAAAGTAGCGGACCCAGTACAGATCCCTTGGGTAATCCACTATTCACCATTTTCCATTGGGAAAATTGGCTATTTAGCCCAACCCTCTGCTTTCTATCTTTTAGTGGCATTCTATACGCAACTCTATAAGGCTGAGAATAGTAATGTAGGGGAAAATATAGATAAATATTTACAGATGGAACTGCAAAAGTTAGTAGAAAAAGAAGCAGAACAACTTTCTTATCCCATAGAGGAAAAGGAAGTCTTAGAAGTGATTAAAACATTCCCACCAAATAAAGCCCCGGGGCTAGATGGTTTTACGAATAAATTTTATAAAATATTTGGTGGTGATGTTATCTGTGGTCCACTAACTACATTTTTAACTCCTTTAAGGAAGGGGCGGAAATACCAGAAACGATGCGGATGGCAGGAATTACAATTCTGCCTAAAGAGGGGAAAGATCCCAGTCTGTGTGGATCATACAGGCCAATATCCCTACAGGGAACGGACTTTAAAATATTCACTAAAGTGTTAGTGAATAGGATACTCCTGTACATGTCCAAGCTAGTGCATGAAAACCAATCTGGATTTGTTCCTAGGCGCCATACAATAGATAATATGCGAAAAGTGTTAAATGCAATGTGGAAGGGGAGGAGAGAGGGAGAAACATAGAAACATGATGACAGAAAAAGACCACATGGCCTATCTAGTCTGTCCTTCCATAACAACTACAACAGTCCACTTTTTACCTTTAGAGATCCTCTGTGTTGGTCCCATGCTTTTTTGAATTCAGTTACTGTCCTCATTTCTACCACCTCCACTGGGAAACTATTCCATGGATCCACTACTCTTTCTGTAAAGAAATATTTCCGCATATCACTCCTGAATCTATCTCCCTTCACCCTCATCCCATGTCCCCTCGTAGCAGAACTTGCTTTCAATTGAAAGAGGCTCTCCCCCTGAACATTTATGCCACGGAGATATTTAAACATCTCAATCATATCACCTCTATCCCGCCTTTCCTCTAAGGTGTACATATTAAGATCCTTAAGTCTGTCCTCATATGCTTTATAATGAAGCCCATTAATCATTTTAGTAGCAACCCTCTGCACAGACTCCATCCTGTTCACATCCTTTTGAAGGTGCGGTCTCCAGAATTGCACACCATATTCCAAATGAGGTCGCACCAAAGACTTATACAGAGGTATTATCACCTCCTTTTTTCTGCTAGCCATTCCTCTCCGTAAGCACCCAAGCATCCTTCTAGCTTTTGCCATCGCCTTTTCTACCTGTTTGGCTACTTTAAGATCATCAGACACAACCACGCCTAGGTCCCGCTCTTCTTTAGTGGACAAAAGTACTTCACCTCCTATACTGTATTGCTCCCTTGGATTGCTGCAGCCCAAATGCATGACCTTACATTTTTTTTAACATTAAATCCCAGCTGCCAAATTCTAGACCATTCTTCAAGCTTAGCTAGATCCCTCCTCATGTTATCTACACCTTCCTGGGTGTCTACTCTATTGCAGATTTTGGTATCATCTGCAAAGAGGCAAACCTTACCCGACAGCCCTTCCGCTATATCACTAACAAAGATGTTAAAAAGAATCGGACCAAGGACAGATCCCTGGGGCACACCACTGGTAACATCCTTCTCCTCAGAGTGAGCTCCATTTACTTGTACTCTTTGTCACCTCCCACCCAACCAATTTCTAACCCAAGCAGTAACTTTAGGGTCCATCCCTAGGGTGCTCAGTTTGTTTATAAGTCGCCTGTGAGGAACAGTGTCAAAGGCTTTACTGAAATCTAAATATACCACATCTAGAGCTCTCCCTCGGTCCAACTCCCTGGTCACCCAGTCAAAGAAATCAATCAGATTTGTCTGACAAGACCTGCCTCTGGTGAATCCATGCTGCCTCGGATCCTGTAATCCGCTGGACTCCAGAAAACTCACTATTTTCTCTTTCAGCAGCGTTTCCAATAATTTACTCACCACCGAAGTTAAACTAACCGGCCTGTAGTTTTCAACCACATCCTTACTTCCGCTTTTGTGTAAAGGCACCACATGAGCCTCTCTCCAGTCCTTTGGCACCACTCCCGACTCCAATGAGGCATTGAAAAGGTCAGTGTGTGGAGTTGCTAGAACGTCCCCAAGTTCCCTCAGTATTCTAGGGTGTATCCCATCCGGTCCCATCGCTTTGTCTACTTTAAGTTGAGCTAGTTTCTCACGAACACAGTCTTCTGAAAATTGTTCAAGATATCCCTCGCTTCGGTTCTTATTTGTGGGTGTTTTCTGAGGTCCTGCTCCTGGTTCTTCATCTGTGAACACAGAACAAAAATATTTCTTAAGCAATTCCGCTTTATCCTTATCAGCTTCTACATATTCCCCCCCTGCACTCTTGAGTCTGACAATACCACTTTTGCTCTTCCTCTTCTCACTAATATATCTGAAAAAGGTCTTATCCCCCCATTTTATTGCATTGGCTATTTCCTCCTCCTTTTGAATCTTTGCCTTCTTGACTACTTTGCTAGCTTCTCTAAGTTTTTCCAAATACAGATGCCTGTCTTCCTCTCTGTGATCTCTTGTATTTCATGAAGGCCTCCCTCTTTTTCTTCACTTTTTCAGCTACTTCCTTCGAAAACCATAGCGGTCTCCTGTTCCTTTTGCCTTTATTTACCATTTTAACAAAAAGGTTGGTTGCCCTTAAAACACCCCCTTTCAGTTTTGCCCACTGTTTTTCTACATCCCCCAGCTGTTCCCATCCCACTAACGACTCCCTGAGGTATTGGCCCATCTTCGCAAAGTTAGTCTTCCTAAAGTCTAAGATCCTCACCTTGAGAGCAAATGATCTTATTGACAATAGACGCGGAAAAAGCGTTCGACCGCGTCTCATGGCCATTCTTATTTAAAGTACTAGAACAAATGGGGATTGATGGGAATTATTTGAAGTGGATTAAAACCATCTATGCACTGCCAATGGCAAAGATTTGTGTCAATGGGGACTATACAAGGCTGTTTGAATTGTTTAGAGGAACGAGGCAGGGGTGTCCTCTGTCCTCGTTGCTCTTTGTGCTCTCCATGGAACCATTAGCTCAGAAGGTGAGGGAATGTTTGGAAATTAATGGGGTAAAATGGAAAAAGCTGGAAAGCAAAATATCTATTTGCAGATGATCTGTTGTTTATGCTGACTAAGCCGAGGGAGTCTCTGGCAGCTCTATGTAATCTATTGTTGGAGTTCGGAGACTACTCAGGTTTTAAAATTAATGCTACAAAATCAGAGATATTAAATATAATTGGCAAGTGTAGAGATGCAGGCAATGATAAAAGCACAATTTCCCTTTAAGTGGGCATAACATAGTATTAGGTATCTGGGGATTTACCTAACCTCTAGGGAGACTGATATGTTCAGAGAAAATTATATAAGAGTGGAAAAAATAATCAGGAGGGAATTAGAAGAATGGAATAGGAAAACATAATCATGGATGGGAAGGATCTCAGTTATCAAAATGATGACCTTACCTAAATGGTTATATCTATTTACGAATCTCCCTATGTGGGTCTCCAAGAACTATACTGGGAAATTACAGAGGATTATTTGGCAGTTCATGGGGGGGGGGGGAGGAGAAAAATAGGGTAGCAGGGAGGATTCTGATGAGGCAGAGAGAACAAGGGGGAATGTCTGTGCCGAATTTGTTAAATTATTGGGAGGCAGCACAAATGTATGCTATTGTGGAATGGGGGGCGGAAGAACAGAAAGAATGGGTTCAGATGGAATCAGAGGATTTGGAAAAGGGGATGATAGGAAACTATGTATGGCTACCTAAGAATGTAAAAAGAGGGTATCAAGGGCGGAACCCCTATGTACAAAACACACTACAAGTGTGGTATAAGTGGAAACAACTTTGGCTGGGGGGACATGGAATTTCTAAGCTGGTACCAATTCGGGGAAACCCCGATTTCCCGCTAGTGTTGGAGAAGAATGCCTTTGAAAAATGGGAAAAGCAGGGACGACGAAAAGTAGGCCAATTGATAGAGGGTAGGGCCATAAAAGAGTTCGCTGAGCTCGAAATACTGTACCATCTTGATGGGAAAGATGTATATATCTATCTGCAGCTCAGGCATTACATTCAACAGAGAATCTTACCAGAGCTACAGGGGGAGCTCACTGGGATTGAGCAATTCTTCATGATGGGACAGAAGAAGGTCTTGACAAATTTTTATAAGATGATGTATAGGGCGATGGGCAGGGAAAGTATAAAGAAGCCTGGGAGGCAGATTTGGGAGTACAGTGGGACGACTGAGTGTGGGAACAAATATATTTGAGTAGATACAAAGGATTATTGGCCATAAATTTAATTGAGAACAACTATAAAATATTGCATAGAAGGCACTTGACGCCGGTAAAGCTACATAAAATATACGAGCATGTGGAAGATAAATGTTGGAGGGAGTGTGGTGGGAAAGAAACGTACCTCCATATCTGGTGGAATTGTGTGGCAGTGAATAAAATGTGGGTAGAGGTGTTTGATATGTTGAGGAAGATATTGGAGAAAGACACTGCACCGCAACCTGTCACGGCTATGTTGGGGATGAAACCCCCAAATTTGAATAAGGCAGAGGGTATCTTTGTTGAGTTGGGCTGTGTTGCACTTAGGGGTATGTTTACTAAACCAGGCTAACAGTTAACCCAGGCTATCTGCAACTAGGTCCCATTGAATAATATGGGACCTAGTGGCAGATAGCCCGGTTTAGTAAACATACCCCTTAGAGTCCTACTTGCACGAAAATGGAAACAAATAGTAGTACCGCATCTGGCAGAATATGAAAGGTCATTGTCACAGATTTATTTATTTATTTATTGAACGGTTTTATATAACGCTTTTCAGCAAAATCAAAGCGGTTTACATGGAACAAAACTTGAAATATTACATTGTAACATTCTGAACAGTTAGCATTACAGTGAACAAAGGAAGTGTTATAGAATTTTACATAATAGATTAAGTAGTTTTGAATTACAAGGTTGAGTAAATGCTGATTAGAGTTAATCCAGCTTTAATGAGTAAATTAACGGCGATCAAAAGGGGTAGACCACAAAAATTTATGCAAGTGTGAGGGAAATATATACAGTGGACAGCACTTCCTTAACTATAAAGACTGTTTAATTTACTTAAATTGTTTAATTACTTAACCTGTCTTGTATTGTACTAGCAGGAGTGTGTACTTGGGACTCTGGGGGGGGGGGGGGGAGGGGAGAGGGAAGGGGTAACAAAACCTAGAAATGCATGACAAATGGGAATGTTGGCATGTGCGAGGTTATTCAGCTGTATGGACATTATGTGAGTTATATGTTATAAATGGTATGATACTGTTGTCATGTTTCGTGAAAAATATATTAAAAAAAAAAAAAAAAGTTTTTCCAGAACACGGCAGCCAGAATTACGAGGTACCCCCAGAAGAAATCACATCACTCCAACTTTACAACTCCACCGGTTTCCAATATATATGAGAGTAAGATATAAAGCACTACTAACCACCTTCAAGATAATCCACAATTCATCAGCACTTAGTAATCAATCCCTGATTCAAAAAGATCACAGTTCCAGGACAAGAAGAATAGCATTGCAAAACTTGTTAAGTGTGCACAAATGCATAACTAAATGCAACCAAACCACATCCTTGTGAGCCTTCTCCTTATCTGCACCTAACCTATGGAACTCTCTACCCCTGGAACTGCATTCAGTGGCTCCCTCATAGTATTCAAAGGAAAGCTCAAAACATACCTTTTTAAGGACCACTTTGGCACTGTCACCTAACTGCAACAATGCTACGGTCCAAAGCCCATTTCCCCCAACCAAACAGCTTGATCTTACACATATGTACAGAAGAAAACAATACGCCCCCACTCTTCCCATCCCCCTTCATAAATTACCTAAACAGTCCTCTTCCGATGTCCCATGATTGTATATAATTATACCGAATGTTCATCCTCATTTCAATCCCCCTCCTTAATTAAACTACATGTTAATAATACTATGTTACTAATGTCATATTGTTAAACCTCATGTTCTTTGTAAAAGTTATGCATTTTGTTCCATGTAAACCGCTTTGACTGGCAGATAAAGCTGTATAGAAGAATTGCTAAGTAAATAAATAATTATCAATACTAATACATTAAACAGATGGGCTAGATGGGAAAGGATTAAGAACATAAGATAAGACATAATGGATCAGACCAAGGGTCCATCAAGCCCAGTATCCTGTTTCCAACAGTGACCAACCTGTCAAGTTCCCAAAGATACACAGATTCCATGCTGCCTGTCTAATGGGGCAAGCAGTGGACTTCCTGGGTCCTCTTTAATAATGATTTATGGACTTTTCCTCCAGAAACTTGTCCAAACCTCTTTTAAATCCAGCTACCCTAACAGCTTTTACTACATCCTCTGGTAACAAATTCCAGTTTGATTACGTGTTGAGTGAAAAAATGTTTTCTCTGATTAGTCTTAAACGTGCTACATTGTAGCTTCATTGCTTGTCCCCTAGTTTTTCTACTTTCTGAAGGGGTAAACAACCGATCAACATTTACCCATTCCACTCCATTCATTATTTTATAGACTGCTATTATATCTCCCCCTCAGCCTGCTCTTTTTCAGATTGAAGAGCCCTAACTTTTTAATCCTTTCCTTGTAGAGATATCCTTCCATCCCTTTTACCATTTTTGTTGCTCTTCTCTGTACCTTTTCTATTTCTGCTAAAATCCTTTTTAAGATATGTTAATCAGAATTCACACCTTGAATACTGTGCGTGTCCATTCTTTTCTTTATGATTCCTGGCATTCTATTTGCTTTCTTTACCGCCCCTGCACACTGGGCAGAGGGTTTCAACGTATTATCCACAGTGATGCCTAAATCCTTTTCTTGGGTGGTGGTTCCTAATGTGGAACCTTGCATTGAGTAACTATAGTTTCTATTGTTCTTCTCTAAGTGTATAACTTTGCACTTGCCAAAATTAAATTTCATTGGTAATTGGATACCCAGTCTCCCAATTTATCGAGATCCTCTTGCAATTTTTTACAATCCTCTTGTGTTTGAATTATTTGGTGTTATCTGCAAATCTGATCACCTCACTCGTTACTACCATTTCTAGGTCATTTATAAATATATTAAAAAGCAGCGGACCCAGCACAGATCCCTGGGATACTTCACTTTTCTCCATTGAGAAAATTTGCCATTTAGCCTTACTCTGTTTTCTATCTTTTAACCAGTTCCTAATCCACAATAGTACATTGCCTCCTATCCCATGGCTTTTTAATTTCCCCAAGAGTCTCTCATGAGGGATTATGTCAAAGGCTTTCTGAAAATTGAGATACAGTATACTGACCAGTTCACCTTTATCTACCTGTTTATTTACACCTTCACAAAATAGAAGACATTGATGAGACAAGACTTTCCTTGGCTAACTCCATGTTGGCAGGTGTAAATGAAGGCCCTAGGTGATGCACATACTCTTATGTAAATAGTTAAAATGTGAATGTAAACACTGTTGTTAACTGCTATTGTAAATAGTTCCAAAACGTTCCATGTATACAAAGTTATGTTCTCTGTAAACTGCTTTGAGAATTTGAAAGGCAGTATATAAAAAATGTTAAATAAAAATGTAGCCTCAATAAGAAGCTGATTCTGACCTGTATGCCCAACAGAACACAAGGAAATGGCAATGTCGAAAACCAAGCCAACAATCCCTCGCCCCCAACTAAGTCCCATCTACCAAAGCAATTCTAAATTATACAGCGTACCAAAATGTTTATTAAATTTATTTCACACCCAATGGACATATGCTCCAAGTGTGGTTGAATGTATAAAACTTTGTTATTGTTTTTTTGTAAAGAAAGACAATATCAAACAAAAAAACCATATAGAAGCATGCATTCTTACAGACTGAAAGTCCAATCCTATGCTCCAGACTGTCAGCCCTCCAATATTTCCATTAAAAAAAAAATCAACCACTTTTCCTAGATTCTCTCTGAAACTCTCAAGTGCTCTGTAATACTGGCACATGAAACTCTAGTACAATCATTGGCCTGTCCTGGGTGCTTATGTAATGCAAACAGATTTATTTCTCAAACATTTTGCTAGAACAACGCACACACAGTGTCACACTGACCTGATTTCTGCCCAGCATACTGATTTCCTAAGGTCGGAGGAAGCTCCAAAAGAACGTGTCCTTCTCACTAACGAAGCCATTAGCTTCCTCTAGTCATCTGCAAGGAAACATGTTACTGTTTCTCCAGTCACGCTATCCATAAGCGTATATCCATGGTATATCTTGACACTGTGACCACTTTGAGCTGCATGCAGAAACTGCTTTGACTGCTGTGTTCACCGTTAACACTCTGGTCAAGTGAGACAGCTGGGCAGTGACTTATTTCCTCTGGGCTTTTTTTTATTTTGTGGTTTCCTGTTTCCTAAGGCAATTAGACATCACTACCTCTCTCGCGTTTCCTGACTTCCCAGGGAGATAACAAATCTAATCGTGAAAACAGAAAATCCGTGACTGACCATTTTATTTCGTCTCCTTCTAAAGGGAATTTCCACCTTAGGTTTAAAAAACATCCTTTGCTTGAAATATGAAGAAGATTTTCTTGACGGACACTTGTATGTGGGTAACAAAATACAGTGTCAGTCTTGGCAGAGTGAATCCAGTTTACTTCAATGTCAAA
This sequence comes from Ichthyophis bannanicus, assembly GCA_033557465.1. Taxonomy (NCBI): domain Eukaryota; kingdom Metazoa; phylum Chordata; class Amphibia; order Gymnophiona; family Ichthyophiidae; genus Ichthyophis; species Ichthyophis bannanicus. The sequence goes on along the minus strand of CM066032.1, from coordinate 1,364,922,599 downwards.
CTTTGCATGTGTTTATTTTAAAAAAATACAGCATTTTAATCTTGGGACAGAGTAAGCTTTTCAGTAAAAGAAAGCAACATTTTAGGATGGTATATTTACACTAGCTGCTTGAAACAGAGACAGACATGATTTCCATAGTTTCTCTTATCACATTGCCAATCAGTGCTAGCTGCCAAAATCCACAAAACAGAGTGCAAACTTTGTTTAGATTTCCTTTCAGATGGAAATTCAGAAAGATGGGGAACATAGAAACCTCTGCTGACAGGACATGATACCCATCCTTCTTTGTATGAGATTATCGCCTTGTTAGAAATGCTACGTATTTTTACTTCCCCCATAAGCACAACACACCCATATTCCAATGTATCTGTTTCACAATGTCTTCTGTGAGAGCTTTCATATGTTGATATTTACAATGAAATTTGGTGGTTGTTGCACTTCTTGTTTGCCTCTAGGAACAAGCAAGATGTTGGCTATCCTCTAGGCCCAGGGACAAGCGAAATGTTGACTATCACTGGAATGATTCAGTTGCAGCATACTTGCTAGCACTGCTCTCTTTTTGCATGTTCTGTTCTGACCTCACAAAGGAGTGTTTGCATTGGACTGACCTTCACACCTAAATAAGAAATCTAAGGCCACAAAAGGGGGGGGGGGCAGGTGTTGGAAATTTAATTACCATTCTTGTGTGATCTTTGGTTACTGCACACAGCATCAGTCTTTTGAGAATTCAATCACGCAATAAATAGGATCCTCTCAGTAGAAGAAATGCTATATTTTTTCCTTTTCGTATTTAAAAAGTTGCAAAAAGTTGGCAGGATCAGGTTGCAAAAAGTTGGCAGCAACTCAGGAGTCAGGCATTTGAGGGCATGATTATTAAAATGCTGCAGTAACTTGCCATGTGTAGAAAATGTGGCAGCACTAAAAATCCTGTGCTGCTTAGCATGGGCTAGGGCGAAGGCGTTGGGGGAGGAGGCTGCACATTGTGCTTAGCACAAGTGTCTATCACATACTAACTGGTAATGTTGCAGTGAGCATGTGCGCACTTCACCACCACCTAAATGGGTGGCATTACGTATACCTACATTAATCATGGCAAACTGCAGCATGGGGGTGGCATGGAACCCACATCCCAGCATTAGCATGGGTCCGACACCACTCCTCCACTAAGTTTGGGGGCTTAACATGGAATAAACTACTGCATTTTAGTAAACATGTCCTTTGATGTATTAACTCACAGGATATCCTGCAAGTAGTGCCCCATTCCTGGAGAAAGTTTGCTACTGATGCAAACGGACTCTCTAGCAAATCTTCTCTAGAAACCTTCCAACCAAGTCTGGCTGGAATAAACACACATGATTTGCCATACAGGGTCACACTAATTGTCCAAACCTAGTATCCCGTTTCCAATAGTGGCCAATCCAGATCACAAGAACCTGGCAGAATCCCAAAAGGTAGACAGATTCCCCCTGTTGTTTATCCCAAGGAGCAGTGGATTTCGCCCAATCAACTTCAATAATGGTTTATGGACCTTTCCTCCAGGAACTTGTCCAAACTGTTTTTAAACCCAGCTACACCAACAGCTTTTACTACATACACTGGCAACGAATTCCAGAATTTAATTACGCATTGAGTGAAAAAATACTCTCCAATTAATCTTAAATGTACTATTTAGTAGTTTATGGTATGTCCCCTAATCTCTGTACTTCTTAAAGGAGTAAACAGATTCACATTTACTCGCTCCACTTCACTCATTATTTTATAGACCTCTAATCATATCTCCCTTTAGCTGTCTCTTCTCTAAGCTGAAGAGCCCTAACCTGTTAAGCCTTTCCTCATAGGGGTGTCCTTCAAGCACTTTTATTATACTGGATGACCGTCTCTGTACCTTTTCTAATTCGGCTAAATTGTTTCTTTTTAGATGCAGTGACCAGAACTGCACACAATACTCAAGATATGATTGCACCATGGACAACTATTAGTATTACTTATTTGTATAGTGCTACTAGGTATACCCAACTCTTTATATGTATATGTAGGAGCCAGTCTCTTCTCAACAGAGCTTACAATTTATTCAAGTCAGACAAACTTGACAAACAGAACAAACAGGAGACTATAGTAATTATTGATGGGAAATGATTAGGAACTGAACAGGATCCCAAAGCAAGCTTAAAGAGGTAGATTTTTAGCCTGGTTTTGAATAGAACCAGAGATGGAGCCCGACATATTGACTCAGGTGGTCTATTCCAAGTACTTGGCACAGCAAAATTGAACAAATGGAGTCTGGAGTTGGCAGTAGAAGAGAAAGGCACAAATAAAGGTGATTTTCCTGATGAGTGCAGTTCCTGAGGAGGGATGTAAGGAGAGAAGAGGAGAGGTAAAGAGGAGCCACACAATTATTGCAATTATAGGTCAGTAGGAGAAGTTTGAATGATATGCAGAAAATGGATAGGGAGTCAATGAAGTGAGTTGAGAAGAGTGCTTATGTGAGGGTATCAAACTCGTGGAAGACTAGCAATGCACCCGAGTTTTGAATGGATAGAAGGGGAGAGCTGGTTCATTGGGAGACTAGCGAAGAGCATATTGCAATAGTCTAAGCAGGAGGTCATGAGTGAGTAGACAAGAATATTGATAGTGTGCTCAGAAATAAAGGGATGAAATTTTGCTGATGTTATAGAGAAAAAATCCCAACTGGTTTTAGTTATCTCTTGGATATGTGCAAATAAAATGAGAGAGAAGTAAAAAATGACCCCAAATTTACGAGCTGTAGAGACAGGAAAGATGACTATTATCCACAGAAATAGAGGGAGGATGGAGGAGATGGTTTTAAAGGGAAATATAAGTTCCAATACAGAGGCATTATGATATTAGCTTTCTTGGCCACCCCTGCACATTGAGCAGAGGATTTCAATGTATTATCCACGATGACACCTACATTCTTTTCCCTGCATGGCGGCTCCTAATGTAGAGCCTTGCATCGTGTAGTTATAGTTTGAGTTGTTCTTCCCTAAATGCATCACTTTGCACTTGCCCACATTAAATTTCATCTGCCATTTGGATGCCCAATCTCCCAATTTCTCAAGGTCCTCTTGCAATTTTTCACAATCTTCTTGTGATTTAACAACTTTGAATAATTTTGTGTTGGCTGCAGATTTGATGATCTCTCTTGTTCCCATTTCCAGGTCATTCATAAATGTGTTAAAAACAAACAAACAAAAAAATAAACAGTGGGCGCAGTACAGATCCTTGGGTACTACCCTATTTACCTTTCTCCATTAAGAAAAATGACCTATTGTGTTTTCTTTTAGACAATTCCAGTGCACAATAGGACACTGCCTCCTCTCTCATAACTTTTTAATTTCTTCAAGCTTCTCTCATGAGAGACTTTGTCAAAGGCTTTTTAAAAATCCAGATACTTTAGACTGTTTTAATCATAGTTTAGAAATTACTAATAGTAGGTCTGCAATTTCATTTTTGAGTTCTTTCAGCCGACTTGGATGTGTACCATCCACACCAAGTGATTTGCTACTCTAGTTATTAAAGTGCCCTATTAGATTTTGCCAGTTCTCTGTAGACAATCTGCATAAGTGCTCACATATGGGAGAAGTTACCAACTGAGCCCTTATGCGGGAACCTCACAGCTTCTTCCAGAAGCTTTCAGAAGGGTTCTACCATGCATGCTTGCATATTCCTGCTTGCCATTGCTGTATCATTCTCCTCAGTCTTCTTTAGCTCTAGCACCCTACAGATGTGTTTGCTCTCTTTGAATCATCGCATTCTTGATTTATTATTGCCTTTATTTTTTTTTTATAGCATTTAAATTTTTCCCAACCTTGCCGTCATATACCACATGTAGGGTTCTCTTAGCTTCTTTAGTTATGTTTTTTGGCCATTTTTAAGTTTCCTTTATCTTCTCAGGTGATCCAGCCTTGTTGTGTAATTTTTATACTTTTATCAGAGTGGCTTGATTTTCTAGCAGCTATTTTTCCAGAAGATATGTCCCAGAAACCTGCCAGCAGGTTTAAAATTTATTTATTTTATTTATTTAGCTGTATTTATATACCACCTTTCTCCGGGTCAAGGCGGTTTACATAGAACTGAAGATGTAACTTACATTGAAACATTGGTATTAAACTATGTACAGCATGCAATCAAAGAGTGTTGGCTCTTAACTATATACAGGTTTCTTTATATACACAATCAGTGCAAGGTAGGTGTGCATTGTTCTTCTGGTGGGGGGTTATTCACTGGTGTGGAAGTGTTTGGTAAAGAGATGTGCCTAACTTTTTGCAGAAATTCTTGAGGTCCGTCATGTTCCTGAGCTGGTTCAGCAGTCTGTTCCATATGGAAGGTGCGTAGAAAGTTGGAAGGCTCTTTCGCATGCCTGTTGATTTGAATTGGCTCTGATGTAGGAATGTTGAGGGCATTCATTGTCGAGTTCCACCTAGATCCCTTCTCTGGTCCCCCACAAACGTGAATAACTTCTAAATTTGTATAAGTCTGATTTGAAAACCAAGTCTGTAATGGTTTACCCAGTGCTGGAAGGAGGACGGTAAGGAAATCCACAGTACTACCTTTTAACTTTCAAAAAGGAGACTATGATAAAATGAGGAAAATAGTTATGAAAAAAATAAAAGGAGCAGCTCCAACGATTAAAGATTTTCTTCAAGCATGAGCATTGCTTAAAAATACTGTCTTGGAAGTCCAGACCAGATGTATTCCATGTTTAAGAGGAAGGAAGGCCAAAAACCTGCCAGCATGGTTTAAAGGCGTGGTGAGAGAAGCTGTTGTAGTTGAAAAAGCATGTTTTAGGAAATGGAAAAAGGAGCTTAATGCAAAAACAGGAAACAACATAAGCATTGGCAAGTTATATGCAAGGCACTGATAAGGCAGGCAAAGAGAATTTGAAAAAAAGCTTGCCGTGGAAGCAAAAATGCATAATAAAAACTTTTTCAAGTACATTCATAGCCAAAAACCTGTGAGGGACTCAGCAGGATGACTGGATGATAGAGGGGTAAAAGGGGTGCTGAAGGGGGGACAAGGCCAGAGCAGAGAGATTGAATGAATTCTTTGCTTCGGTCTTTATGGAAGACGAAGTAGGGAAGTTACTCATGCCTGAAATGGTGTTTAAAGGTGACAAGGAAGAATTAAAAGAAATATCAACAAACGGGGAGGATGTATTACAAGTATTTGATAAACTGAAGAGTAGTAAATCACCTGGGCTGGATGGCATACATCCTAGGGTGTTGAAAAAACTGAAAGATGAGATTGCAGATTTACTATAAGTAATCTGTGAACTAATATTAAAATCATTTGTAGTATCTGAAGATTGGAGAGTGGTAAACGTAGCGCTAATTTTTAAAATGGGTTCCAGACATCAGTATTGGGCAAAATGGTAGAAACCATTATAAAGAATAAAATTACTGAAGATGTAGAGTCATCATGGTTTAGTGTAGCTGGGTTTAAAAAAAGGTTTGGACAAGTTCTTGGAGGAAAGGTCCACAAACCATTATTAAAGAGGACCTGGGAAATCCACAAGTATTATGGAAACCTACCAGGTACTTGTTGTGACCTGGATTGGCTGCTGCTGGAAGCAGGATACTGGGCTTAAATGGATCTTGGTTGGACCCAATATGACATTTCTTATGTTCTTATGCAATTGGTGCTTATTACCATAAGGAAGATAAATTCATCTCTTTACAGCCTTTAGTTGTTCATTTTATGCAGAGCTTGTTTCTGGTAAAGCGTCCCCTCAAGTGCCCTGCTGTGTTTTGGGATCTAAATGTGGTTTTAACTCAGCTAATGAAAACTTCTTTGAAGCTGCTAAATGCCTGTGCCCTAAAGTTTTTGATCTTCAAGGTCTCGTTTTTAGTGGCAGTAACTTCAGCGTTCGGAGTTAGCGAGCTCCAGGCCTTAGTAGCTGATCTGCCCTTCATGAAGTTATTCAGCAATAGGATGGTTTTGCAAATGCATCCTTAATTCCTTCTGAAGGCGATATCAGACTTCCATCTTAACTAGCTAATTGTCCTGCCATCTTTTTTCCCCAAGGCCCCATGATCACAAAGGGGGAACATGTGCTGCACATTGACTGTAAGAGAGAAGACTAAAGCCCAGAGAAAGCCTGCCCAGCTTTTTGTTTCATTTGACACAAACAGGTTAGGGGCGACCCTCACCCAATGCACTCTGTCAATCTGGCATCTCTTTTGCTTGTATCCAGGCAGGTTTGAGTCGTGAAGGTCATGTCATGGCTCATCATGTCAGTCATGACTGCATCAGGGCCCACTTGCACTCTGTCTCTACCATGGATGAGATTTATAAAGCTGCTTCCTGAACTTCAGTCCACACATTCACCTCTCACTACAGTTTTGATGGGAATTCCTGACGTGGCAGGAGTTCGACTGCAAAGAAAAAAAAATACCAGCTTTGATAGTGGCACTGGCCTTGACATGGGACTGTGTCTGGAGCAAAGGAGGACTTTGAAGCTGAGAAAATACAAAGAACTTCAAACTTGGCCTGTGGTCTCTGTCTTACTTTATCAAGGACAGAAAGTAGAGATTTGAGCATGTTTATCTCCACATGAAAGGTGTTTTTGCCTTCCTTTTGCTAGACAGAGTGCCACAGTAGGACTTCAAAGGGCAGTGCCTTTGTGCTTTGAGAGAATGCAGTGAGTGACAGAAGTTACAGTATCAAAATGTGTTTTACTGCAGAAGCATAAGATACAGTGCAACTATTTTCTGCAACAATCTTTTTTGTTTATTACAGTACTCTATTCCATCTCATTGCTCATGAAATAGTAAACTTTGAAACTAGAAGATAAGAATTAAAGGTAAAAAGCTGCAATGAAGAGCAAAGCTTGAAAATCCATCAGTACCATTGGAGCCTTATAGCTGCAAGTGCATAAGCTAGGCATTGAGCTAACTCATCTCCTTCCCCCTGGTCCTTTCAAGAGTATCAGCAGCAGCACACATCCTTAGCGGGCACTGCAGGGCTGAGCCACAGCATATCATAATGCTTGGGAAGTGCATGTTTGGAAAATTAAATGGTCATAGAAAGAAAGGAGGGAGGGAGGGAATGCAAGAGCACTTGGAGTTCACGGACCTTACTGTAGGAGCTCTGAGGCAATTGGGTTGGATGTTGTCTGAAAATGCTTGGAAAGAAGGTTAGGAGTCTGAGATGGTAGCCCCTCCAATATACTTACCACCCATGAATCCATGGTAACTGAAGACAACTGTGAAAGTGAAGTAACTGGTCTCCTTTGCTAGAGCAAAGGAATGCCTTTTTAGAAATGTGACCATATTTGAGGGCACAGTCAAAAAGATGAAGATGATTTCTTCTTCTTGAGAGTTTGCTGCTGATTATCTTATTTCTTTGTTGTTGTCTAGGCATTTGTGGACCAGTGTTCCATCTGTAACAAAAAAAAAACAAAACCCAAAGGGAGTGTAGAACTTTTTAGCATAAGCGTATCACCTAATATTGTGGATAATGGAACTTCTCATAGGTGGATGGATGTTCTGTAGTGGCTGCAGAGTGAGTTGCTAGGATGACACATGGCCCTTAATAGCATTCAAAGTTTCTTTTACTTTTTCACCAGAGAATGTCTCCTGTGCATGGGGCATCTGCAGGTTTCTAGAGAACCTCTTCTCTAAGTTCAGATGCACAGAAATCAGGTTAATTTCATGTTGCAATCACAGTAGCTGATGCCTGAGAAGATGGACCAACTGAGGTGTTTTCTATATTCTTCTCTCTCCGAGGTTCGAGACTGGATTTCTTTTTCTTTGGATTGCTTGTTAACTACATTTTCTTGGAAGAAGCATTCTATTCACTGTAACAAGTACATTAATAAGAGGTTATCCTGGAGGTAAACATGTGCATGTAATGCTTTCTTGCCTATTTAGTCTAGCATCTTTGGATCTTTTCCTGGTGGGGTATTGGAGAAATCTTTCTTTTGGTCTTCCTCATTGCTGCTTCTATGATCACAGACTGATGGGCCAACTGGAGTTTATTAAAGCCAGGAGCAGGTTGAACTTTGTGTTTCTGTATCTTGAAGTGAAAGGATTGGACGGAGTCTATTCATTTTGAGACTGGTAAAATCGACAGTGGATTCTGCTATGCTTTGGTCTGTAGATCCAGAAGCAATCTATGGATGGGGAGAGACACTCCTCTTTGGTAGCTTCATTGTATTTCAGAGAACCTAAAGACTTCTGGTTCTTGGCTTCATTTCTTGCTGTACTGAGCAGAGTATTTTACTTCAGTAGTATGTACCCGGTCAGGCCTTGCGCTCGGCCGAAGCCCGCATATTGCAGGTTCCTGAGATCAGTCAGACCTGTCCGCATATTGCAGGTTCCTGAGATCAGTCAGACCTGTCCGCAATAAGCACTTATTTTCTGTAGCTGCTCCAGTGTTTTGGACTCCCTTCCTGGGGCACTAGTCTTCTTTTTCCATAGCCCCTCTTTTCTCAGGTGGGGATAAAGCTGCAGTAGCAGTGAGGCAGTAATGAGGCAGGATCAGGGGTTGTGGGGGTTGGATGTGGATGGACCAACTGATGTTTTGTTTGGTTGGGTTGGGATCATTATGATTTTTAATTGATACTTGTACACCGCCTAGAATGCTTTGCACTTGGCGGTATATAAATGTTTTAAGCAAGTAAGTAAAGGCTCATGGACAACTCCCCTTATGTATAAAGTGGTCTGGAATAGTGAGGTTCATGGGGGGAATTTAATCTTATTCTGGAGAAACAGTGTCTTCTGGAATCTGTATGAAAAACAGAAGAAGAGAATCGTCATCTGAATGGCTGATTGATAGAAGGATTAAATTTTGATGAGCCAGATGTTCTTATATCCTCTGGACTGCATGATACAGGAACACCTCACTGTCATGAGGTGTTTAAGATTGAGAAGATCAGGGTATGGACAGTTGTTCCCATGATTGGCAGAAAGAGAAATCCTTGGAATAACTTAAGCTGAGCAACTGATAAACTGATATTGCATGATAAGGTAGACAGACTTCTGTAACCAGAATTTTTTGGCTGGGCTGAATAAGCAAAAGAGGTCCTCTGGGGTTTTTTTTTTTTTGCTACAAACCCCCCCAAAAAAACAAGCTCCGAGTGAGGAAATTTGCAGAGTTGTGGCTCCACATTGATCTTCAGCATTGTGTTCTTTACACCAAGTGGATTCTGTGCCAAGACTTTGGCACCCAGGTTCTGTGCCAACTGACACTTTCCAAGGAACACCCGCCTCATCGTGCCATGGATCCTTTGTGCCTTTCTTTTGGCATTGAAGCATGGCACCTGAATCCTGGCACCACAATGATCCAAATTCTTATTTAGGAAAAGTGGACTTTACAGCACCTTTGTCTTGCATCTTAGCAGAGATTTGGCCTTCTCATGGCTCTGAGACCGAAGAGTATGAGGAATACTTCCCACCCTTGAAGGCATGGGATAGATCATTGTTACCTTTCCAGGTCTTGATCTTACATCTGCAGATTGAGCAGGCTCTTGGCAACATTTTTCTAAAAATGTGGCAGTTTCATTTGTCATAAATTAATCGGAGGCAAGAAAGACAAGTTTCATGAGCATCTTCTAGGGCCATTTTCCTTTGGGAGGTTGGACCACTTAATACTGGCATTTCCTTCATTTGCTAAAAACCTATAGGCGAAGTCAAATTCAAGGCTTGTTCTCAGAAGACCAGAAAAAAAGGTGTGTTTTAAGAGCTCGTTTCAGATAATTTGGTGGAGGTTTTTTGGATCAAAAGGGTAGCAAGGAAAGACAAAGAAAAAGGTTTGAAGACAAAAAGTATCATCCACAGGGATGAAAAAGCTACAGAAGTTTCATCTGTTTAGCAGAGCTGATTAAGAAAAAATGAAGTGCCTCCGCAGAGGCATGATGCACAGGAAGGGGCAGACATGCTCTAACATGTTTTTCTAGTAGTTTCTGAGCTCTGAGAGAGCCACTCTGTGCTGGTGTCTTTGGATGCTGTCATCCACTTGGTGTGGCTGATTCATCCTGCTTGTTGACAGAGAAAACAAATTTTATAAAACAGAAAAAAAGTGGTCATTATGTAAGTGGTTATTTTTGTTCCAGACATGACAACGTTTTTGCTAAGCTTGCCGAACTTGGGCATTATATTTCCTACCCGTATATCTATTATGTTTCTTCCTTGTATGATATTTAATCATATTTAGGGCTTCTGATTTTCAGTTACAGCCAGAAAATCTGATAAAATACCTCCCAATGGGGAATTTGGGGTTTCCAGTTATAACCCTCCCCCACGCCATCACTCTCTCTGGGGCGCTCTGAGAGCAGCTGCTATCCATGTCACTCGAGCAGGTCACTGCTGCAGTAGTCCTGTGTGCTGGCGGGAGCTGGGCTTTTGCTCCTGCTGTTCTGTGCTTCTTCGTCAGATCTGCCACCAGAAACTGCAAGAGAGTTTAAACATGAGAACAGGCACTTCCTGTACGCTTGCATTTCGGATTCTCCCAGGGCAGGGCACTGGTGGTATAGAGGTGGTGAAGAAGCACAAAGTTACAGAAGTAAAGGCAGAGACTCCCACCACGCTGCGCCAGGTAGGGGGCTGGGGGCTAAGGAAGGGTCCGGCCCTAGGATGACAGAAGGGGCTGGCGCTGAAAAATTGCATTTTGGGTCACTGAATGGAATCCACTTAAAAGGAATACACTGATAATCACCTATTTTTCTGACTCTGGGAAAGCACCCAATTGCCTAAAAAATAAACCTCTAAAATTCCAGATGATAAATCCCTCTGATTATGCTGAGACAAACATTCCAAGTTCATTTCAGACTGGTATGTAATTTTACTCCATTCTTGTCTGTGTCTGCTGGGGCACTGATATAAACATGGTGATGTTTGATATGCCCCACATGCTTCAAGAGTTATCTGTTCTCAGATTTACATCTGCAACAGGTTTCCAGTCTGAAACACATTTTCCTACTGAATAGCAGACAAGGATAAGCTACTGTACGTTTATATACAATTAACACCAATATATATTTATATTTTATTTTATTTTTGGCCAGGAAGTTTCCTCCTGTTTCTTTGGGATTTCAGTTCAGTCTGTTAGGTTACAGCACCTTTAAGTCTTCATTTGCAACTACCCTTGTTTCTCTCATTTTATATCTCCCCCTCACATAGCTCAATCATCACAATCCTTGGCTGGCGAACTCAAAACTAGTTCCTTCTGGAACCTGGTAAACGTGGATTCTAAATTAAGGGTCACTATGAAGAAATTAGACCTTACCTGCTAATTGTCTTTCCTTGAGTTCTCTCTGGGCCAATCCAGGAACTGTAGGGTAGTCAACCTCCTCCAGCAGCTGAGAACTGAATTCTAAAAAGTCTTACTGACAGCCTATCCAGCTCCCCCTGGTGTCAGAGGCTCAGTCAAGCACTTCCAAAGCAGCCTAATTAACTACTAAACTCTCTCAACTTCAACTGCACTGAACCTCAAACACAACTAAACTGTATCAACCTACATACTCTTTTTCTTTTCTTTTTTTCTGTTTTTTAATCCATGCCAGGATTGGCTACTACTGCTATGTTCTTATAGCCCCCTAAGGGAACGCCACAGCCAGTGCCACTCCAAAAACTGCCAGGATGCGAGCCGAGGTGAGCCCCTCAAAGCTAATAATACCTGCACCGTCCACTGAAAAAAAAAACAACCACTGACTACAAGCGCGTGCAGTCCTAAGACTCTGCTCTCTTTTCCACGAAATGCCGAAAGAACATGGGAGGGCCCTGGACTGGCCCGGAGAGAACCCAAAGAAAGACAATTAGCAGGTAAGATCTAATTTCTTCTTGCTCTTCATCTCTCTGGGCCAGTCCAGGAACTGTAGGGCAGTACCAAAGCATTACCTACTGTCGGGAGGGTCCCTCCAGCCCCGCAACTAAGGCTGAGGCCCCCACCTTGGCGTCCCCCATTGCCTGAACATCTAAGCGATAATGCTTAGCAAAGGTATGAAGAGACGACCAAGTAGCCGCTCGACAGATATCCACTGGCGGAACCAAAGCATTCTCAGCCCAAGAAGTTGCCTGCCCTCATGCTGAATGAGCCCACAACCCTTCTGGCCCCAACTTTCCGCTCGCCTGATATGCCGCCGCAATAGCATGCTTCACCCAGCGAGCAGTCGAGGCTTTGTAAACCGCCTCTCCCTTCCGAGCGCCTCCAAACAGCACAAACAGCCTATCGGACTTCCTAAAAGACTCTATTCTCCTAAGGTACAGGTGGAGAATCCTACCCATATCCAACTTCTGAAGTGCTCCATTCTATACCACCCTTTTCACAGTTCCGAAATGTCAGTAGAGAAATAGGCTGATTGACATGAAAAATAGACACCACCTTCGGAAGAAACGATGGTACTGGATGCAACACCACCTTTTCTGCCGAAAACTGAAGGTACGGCTTCTTGCAGGATAGCGACTGCAGATCCGAAACCTGACGAGCTGAGCACAACGCCACCAGGAAGGCGGTCTTCCACGAAAACTCCCTTAGCACCTCCGCTCCGGTGGTCTCAAACGGTGACCGTGTCAACGCTTCCAGGACCAAATTCAAATCCCAAGCCGGTACTACCGGTCTGACTGATGGTCGCACATTCCTAGTCGCTCTCATGAATCTCAAAACATCTGAATATAGGGACAAGGTGCTACCCTGCACCTTCCCTCTATAACAAGCTAAGGCGGCCAGGTGAACCTTCAGAGTATTAAGAGCTAGATCCCTACTCAATCCATATTGCAAAACGACAAGACATCCAAAATTGAGGATGAGAATGGCCGAACGCTATGACGCACACACCAACCTTCAAAAATGCGTCACACATGGATATAGGCGAGAGACGCCGATCTCCTCCTGGCTCGCAGCATAGTAGCCACCACTGCCTCCGAATATCCTTTTCTCTTTAGACGCTCCCTTTCAAGAGCCAAGCTGTAAGCAAGAAGCGATCCACCTACGGCATTAAGACTGGACCCTGAAACAACAGATTGACCCGATCTGAGAGCCGCCACGGACGGTCTACTAAAAGACGTACCAGATCCGCATACCAAGGTCTCCTAGGCCAGTCTGGCGCAATGAGAATCACTCTGCCAGCGTGTCCTGCTATCCTCCGAATGACCCTTCCGATCAATAGCCACAGCGGGAACACATAAAGGAGGCCGTCTGACAGCCACGGTTGGACCAGTCCGTCGAGCCCCCTCCGACATGCGCTACCTGCACCTGCTGAAAAAGCGACCAGCCTTGGCATTGTCGAAAGTAGCCATGAGATCCATGACTGGCTGACCCCAGTGCAGCGTAAGGTTGTGGAAAACTGCCTTGTTTAGAGCACACTGCCCTGGATCTAAGGCATGCCGGCTGAGAAAATCTTCCTGAATGTTGTCTCTTCCTGCCACATGCGCCGCTGACAGGGCTACTAGATGGCTCTCCACCCACTGCATCAGCCGCTGGCTCTCCTCCAGTAAAGGTACACTGCCCGTGCCCCCTTGCCGATTGATATAGGACACCGTCACCTGAACCACCGGTAGGGACATATTGAGGGCCGCCAGCATATGCACGATAAGAGCCCCCAGCTCCTCCTTTTGAAAGCGTAGTTACTCACCTGTAATAGGTGATCTCCGGGAACAGCAGGAATTTAGTCTTCACATATGGGTATTGTCGGTACTGATGGAGCCTGTGCGGGAACGCTCCCCAGCGTCCAATAGGAACGCTTTTGGGAGCATCCCTCAGCACATGCGCGCTGCCTTCCTGCTTTTCCAACTGTCCCTCTTCAGTTAAGTTTGTAGCTGAGTGAAAGGATAGAGGGAGAGAGAAAAGAGACAAAGAGATAGAAAGACAACTCCTATGGGAGGTGAGTGGGTTGTGAAGACTAAATTCCTGCTGTTCCCGGAGATCACCTGTTACCGGTGAGTAACTACGCTATCTCCAGGAACAAACAGGAATGTAGTCTTCACATATGGGGACTCCCTAGCTGAAGATGCCAGGGAGATAGTCCCAGGAAGGTGCCACCCTAAAAAGGAAGGCATCCTTCCTCCCATGGATCTTTGGCATTCCACCAGGGTTGGTGGGCAGGAGTTGAATTAGGTCTGAAAGAGATTTTGAAGAACAGCTTGGCCAAAGAAGGCATCCCGACGGGAGGCTTAATCCAGGCAGTAATGGGCTGTGAAGGCGTGTACCGAAGCCCAGGTAGCTGCTCGACAAATGTCATCAATAGACACAGAGTGGAGATTAGCCATGGAAGCTGCCATGGCTCTCACGTTATGAGCTGTGACATGGCCCTGAAGAGGAAGATCCTTACTCTCATAAGCAAAGGATATGCATTGGGCAATCCATTTAGATAAAGTTCTTTTGGAGACTGGAAGTCCCAAATGACTAGAGTCAAAAGCTATAAAACGTTGCGAGGACTTTCTATGTTGCTGTGTTCTCTGTAGGTAAAAGGCTAAGGTTCTTTTACAATCCAAAGTATGAAGGTTTCTTTCTGCATTAGAGGTGTGAGGCCTCGGGAAAAAATACAGGAAGATAAATTGATTGATTCAAATGAAAAGGCGAAACCACCTTTGGCATAAAGTGTGGATGAGTTCTAAGAACAACCTTATCATGATGAAACCTAGTATAAGGAGGATCAGCCACTAAAGCTTGCAGTTCACTAATGCGATGTGCAGAGGTGATTGCAATTAGGAAGATGACCTTCCAGGTCAAAATCTTAAGGGTTGTAGTGGCTAAAGGCTCAAAAGGTGGCTTCATGAGCTGCCTGAGAACTAGATTTAGATCCCATGCCACCGGTGGTGGCTTAATGGGAGGTTTGGATAACAGAAGATCTCTCATAAATCTGGATATAAGTGGATGAGAGGAAATTGGTTGTCCATTCAGAGGCTTATAAGAAGCTGCAATTGCACCAAGATGGACTCTTACCGAATTGGTCTTTAGACCAGAATTCGATAAGTGAAGGAAATACTCTAGTATCGATTCTAAAGGTATGACAAGGGGGTTTAATCCCTTCTTGGAGCACCATATAGTAAAATGTTTCCACTTGAAGGCATAAGATCTTCTTGTGGAAAGTTTTCTAGAAGCCTGAAGGATATCCTTTACCTGTTGGGACAGGATGAAATCCTGGAGGTCTAAGCCTTCAGCAACCAGGCCGTGAGATGCAGGGATCAGGTGCCATAGCGTCTCGTCCTCATGGGAAAGGAGATCTGGAGCATGTCCTAACTCCAGAGGTGCAGCTTGAGAGAGATGTAGAAGCAGGGGATACCACAGTTGGGCGTGGCCATCGTGGTGCTATGAGAATCATGCGACCCCTGTCTCTCTGAAGCTTGAAAAGTGTTTTGGGGATGAGGGGAATGGGTGGGAAGGCATAAAGGAAGCCCTGACCCCAGTGAAGGAGGAAGGCATCCCTTGTCTGACAATTGTGAGCTGGAAACCTGGAACAGAACCGGGGAAATTTGGCATTCAGTGTACTTGCAAAGAGGTCTATGTCTGGAGTGCCCGAGAGATGAAATATCTTTGCCACCTGGTCCAGGTGGAGGGACCACTCGTCAGGCAGCAGTACTCGACTGAGTTTGTCTGCCCAAAGGTTTTGAATGCCTGGAAGATATACCACTAGAAGGTGAATTTGATACTCTCTGGTGAGGGCCCACAGTTGTAAAGCTTCGTTGCATAAACGACAGAGCCTGTCCCGCCTTGCTTGTTCACATAGAACATGGCTACTTGATTGTCTGTCTGAACTAGGACTGTCTTGTAGCTGAGCTGGGCATGGAATACTCGAAGAGTTAAATAGATTGCTCTTAATTCCAGGAGGTTTATGTGTAGACCAGCCTCCTTTGGAGTCCAGGTGCCCTGGGTAGAGAGATGATTCAGGTGTGCTCCCCAACCCACCTGTGATCCATCTGTTGTTAGGGTGGCCTGAAAAAGGGGTTGATGGAAAGGAGACCCCACTGTCAGATTTTCTAGTGATTGCCACCACTGGAGGGACAAAATTAGTCGTTGAGAGTTTACTATTTTGTCTGATAAATGTCCTGTGGCCTGTGTCCACTGTGTGGATAGGGTCCACTGAGCTGCTCGCATGTGGAGGCGAGCATATGGGACTACATGAACTGTGGATGCCATATGTCCCAGCAACTGCAGTAGCTCTCGAGCAGTTAGGGAGGATTTCCCTGCTGCTTGAGAAGCTAGTTGTATTATGCGAAGACACCGGGCCTGTGGAAGGAAAGCCTTTGCCTGTCTGGTATCTAGACAGGCCCCTATGAATTCCAGGCATTGGGAAGGAACAAGTTGGGATTTTGGGAAGTTTATTACCAACCCCAAGTATTGGAGGATTCGCATTGTGTGAGAAAGTGCAGTGCTGGCCTCTGCAACTGTAGGGGCTCGAATGAGCCAGTCGTCTAAGTAAGGGAAGACGAATATTCCCAGGGTTCAAAGAAATGCAGCTACTGCCATGCATTTCGTGAATACCCTTGGAGCTGAAGCCAGACCAAAGGGAAGAACCCTGTACTGGAAATGTTTCCCCTTGAAAAGGAATCGTAAGAATTTCCTGTGATTTGGATGGATCAGAATGTGAGTATATGCATCCTTTAAGTCTAGAGAGCAAAGCCAATCCTGGCTTTGAAGGTACGGCAGAAGAGTTCCAAGAGAAATCATTTTGAACTTCTCTCGGAACAGGTATTTGTTCAATTCTCTGAGGTCTAGAATGGGTCTGTGTCCTCCTATTTTCTTTGGAATAAGAAAATAGGGGGAGTAGAACCCTGCACCCCGTTGAAGAGTGGGTACCTCTTCTATTGCCCCTTGGGCAAGAAGTGTTGAGACCTCGTGATCTAGCAGATTGTCTGCGGAGGTTTGAGAATTGAATTGCCTTAGAACTGTAGGAGGGGGCATGCTCTGAAAATGGAGCTTGTACCCCTCTCCTACAATGGACAGAGTCCAATCTTCTGCTTTTATCTGATGCCATATGTTGGCAAAGTGGCATAACCTGCCTGGGATATTGGGGGGTTGGGGACCCCTCAGAGGCAGGAAGGCTAAGCTCTCTAGGAAGGAGTCAAAGCCCTCGAGGGGGCTGAACCTGCGGAGCTGGTTGGGCTCTCAGGCTTTTTGGCTTCTTTTGCTGTCTTTGGGCAACCTGCCGCTGAGTTTGACTCTGCTGGGTATAGGAAGGATAAAATGTCCTCTTTTTGCTGAAAGAGGGGTTTTTATAAGGCCTCTTTTTGGCTGGAGTGGCTGTAGATTTTGACAATCTATCTAGAGTGATATTGTCAGCATCTAACTCGTTAGCCTTTTCCTGCCAGTTCTTGCCAAAGAGATTTTCTCCCATGCACGGAATGTTGCTTAACTTGTCCTGTACCCAAGTCTCCAAGTCTGATGCCTGAAGCCAGGCAATCCGTCGTGCTCCAATGGCAATAGCAGAGGTTTAGCTAATGCATTCAAAGCAGTCAAAGGCTGCACGATTCACAAACTTGGAGACATCTTGAGCATGCCTAACTAGAGCAAGAAAGTCTTGTCTCTTGTCATCTGGGAGAAGTGGGCTCATAAGCTCCAAGTCTCCTGTAACTTCTTTGAGGAACATGCCCATATAAAGTATATATGAACCGATCCCAGCTGAAAGCATGGAAGCCTGAAAGGTTCGGTGCCCAAAAGCGTCCAGAGTCCTGGGGGATTGGAAGCATGCCTCTTTTCATCCTACGCATGGCTGACTCCACCACCATTGAATGGTGTGGCAGCTGAGTCTTTTGAAATCCAGGACATGGCGGAACTCGATACATAGTATCAAGCCTCCTAGAATGAGGAGATGTAGTCAGAGGTGTCTCCCACATTCTGAGCATCAAGTTATGCAGAATTTCATGGATGGGCAGAGTGGCTGCCTCCTTTGGAGCTTTAGGATATTGGAGAATTTCCAATTCCTTTGCCTGGGTTCCTGTTCAGGAGCTACTGTGATTGAAAGGCCCTTGGCCACATCACGAATAAAATCCAGAAAAGACATGTCCTCTGGAGGTGACATTCTGCGTTGGGGAGAAGAGGGATCTCCCGGGAGAAACCCTCTGGCACCAGCAGAATTGTCAGAGTCTTCGGAATCGGAGGATTCGAAGTATTCCTGACCACGATGCTCATGTGAAGCACAGTCCCGGTATCGATTGAAGTCGGTACCGAGTTGATCCGGTACCGATCTGTCGATTGCAGCCAAAGATGGCGTGGGAAGAATTCCCACCGGGGCCGGTACCGTCGGTACTGGTATTGGTGTCTGTACCGGTATCGGTATCGATGTTGGTACCGGTGCCCGTTGAACCATAGGTGTCAACGGTACCGCATCTATGAGAAGAGCTGCAATGCTGCGTTCGATAGTGAGGAATCTCTGGTCTATCGACGCTGCCGATGCCTGGGTGTCGGTACAGGTGAAAATGGCAGGGACCCCTGAGCATGGCACCAGTAGTTCTTGCAAGTTCGCGGCCTCGAGAACATCCTGGAGCCCCATTGATGCTTTGGAAGCCAAAGCCTCCTGCCGGGGCTGTTTTGCCGGTGTGGTTCCCTCAAGGGCAATGCCAATGGCCTCTCGATGCCTAGCAGGAGAGCTACCCTTTAAGGACTGGCTTTTTGTTTAGTTACCTGAGATCCATGGGAGGAAGAGGAAGCTCTTGAAGATGTCGATGCAATGGATCTGGCATCCGAAGAAGAGAGTACCGAGCTTTGCAGCCCGGTTTTGTCTTCCTCTCTTATTCACCACCAGGGGGCACGACCCATGTGCTATGAAGACCCAGTAAAATAACGTGGAAAGCGGTTGGAAGAACAAACTTTATTATTGCAAAAAAAGCCTATGGCCCGACACAGGCTGTGTTTCGTTGCCTTCTTCAGGGGCAGGCTAAATAAAATAACAAATAAATAATTAAAACTCACTATAATCATATAAATAAAATTTAAAACATGTAGAAATGTCATACTGGAGGATGACAAAGTAAAACACTTAATAATATAAATACATACATGTCATATAAAAGACATCTAAAAGCACATTAATAAAAATGATGGATTAAAAGATCAGCAACAGCATAATAAGGACAAAAAGACCTCGAAGGAGACATATAAAGGAAACATCATAGCTAATACGTGTGTAAATATATATATACATATAAATAAATAAATAAATAATAAATAGTAAACCACATGTAAAACCATATATATAGGATAATGGATAATGAATAAAACAAACAAGCCAACATTGCGTACCTTTATGAGCAATCACACTTCCATGGTGCTTTAAACACTATAAGGGACAAGGATGAAAACCATATGGATAAGTGCAACACCATATTATTTATATCAAATCACTACATCCAATGCTCTAAAGGATCTACTGAAATAATTACCTACAGGCACGATAATGTTCTTTCAAAAAAAGTCTGTTATTTCAGGAAGGGAAAATGACGCTAAAGAGAAAAAGGGGGGGGGGGGGAAACATATAATTTAAAACCATATAATTTAAAAGCAAGGGCCCCAGGCTTAATGAAATCACAAATAGCGATTTATCCTGTAGATTATTTATATGGAAATGGAGATAGCCTAAAGGAACAGGATTCACTAATCCACGTGGCAAGCAACAAAAATTAGTGGAAAGAACATATTGGAAAACAAAAGCAGCACTGCGTGGGTCACAACAACTTAATAGCTTAACTTCTTATTTATCAGCCCGTCGTAATACGAAATTTAAAAGTTGTTTAAAAACACAAAAGAAACGCAACACCATGGTTTCATTAAGCCTGGGGCCCTTGCTTTTAAATTATATGGTTTTAAATTATATGTTTTCCCCCCTTTTTCTCTTTAGTGTCATTTTCCCTTTCTGAAATAACAGACTTTTTTTTGAAAGAACATTATCGTGCCTGTAGGTAATTATTTCAGTAGATCCTTTAGAGCATTGGATGTAGTGATTTGATATAAATAATATGGTGTTGCACTTATCCATATGGTTTTCATCCTTGTCCCTTATAGTGTTTAAAGCACCATGGAAGTGTGATTGCTCATAAAGGTACGTAATGTTGGCTTGTTTGTTTTATTCATTATCCATTATCCTATATATATGGTTTTACATGTGGTTATGATGTGATAGCATTCCCTATGCTATGGGTAATGTTTTGAAACACACCTTACACATTTGGTTTACTATTTATATGTATATATATATTTACACACGTATTAGCTATGATGTTTCCTTTATATGTCTCCTTCGAGGTCTTTTTGTCCTTATTATGCTGTTGCTGATCTTTTAATCCATCATTTTTATTAATGTGCTTTTAGATGTCTTTTATATGACATGTATGTATTTATATTATTAAGTGTTTTACTTTGTCATCCTCCAGTATGACATTTCTACATGTTTTACATTTTATTTATATGATTATAGTGAGTTTTAATTATTTATTTGTTGTTATTTTATTTAGCCTGCCCCTGAAGAAGGCAACGAAACACGGCCTGTGTCGGGCCATAGGCTTTTTTTGCAATAATAAAGTTTGTTCTTCCAACCACTTTCCACGTTATTTTACTGGGTCTTCATAGCACGTGGGTCGTGCCCCCTGGTGGTACCTAGAGCTGTTTGGCATGTTCGCCCCCCGGAAGGACACATTGAGCTTCGGGGACGATGCTTTAGAAAAATTCTCATCACAAGAAGCTTTGTTAACTTACAACGGAGATGAGGTTGATGATACCACAAGTTTATGGGAAGATATTGTACATATTACGCAAAAGCAAGTGAAGGAGGAACTTCACGTGGCATACCTCCTCGAATGCTGCAGGTCAAAAATCATTCCAAGAGGTCTGAGGATGTACAAAGCGCCGGGTCTCTATCAAGACGAGTCCGGCTTTGTAAAATGTTGGAACGCGATTTTAAATAAATGTTCGTTAGATTTGATGATTTTATTGATCAGCACAGCAAATAAGAAGTCCGAGATTTACAAAGCAGAGATCGATGAAAAACTTGTATCACTTAAAAATAATAAGAATTTTGAGGGTGTTTACAAAGATTATGAAAGAAACAATGTGGTATATAAGAAAGAAATAAAAGATAAGAAAATGGAGAAGTTTAAAAGGGATGAGGATGATTACCTATATGGATATGTGTACCCCTGGTGTAAGAAAGTGGAGGGGGACCGGTTATATTTAAAAAAAAGATCTACTTTGTTTGATAAGAAAGAATTAGAGAATGAGGGTACAAATGAAGATACGTCTGTTCCACCGAAGAAGAAACGTTCAAGGAGTACATCAGTAGGGTCGGTGGAGGGTTCTACGTCTCTTTATCCTGATAAGGTAGTTGAGAAACATAAGCAGAATCCACAAGGCAAGCAACAAGGAAAGAGTTTTTTAAACATGGATTCACTCTGGAAGGGGGGAGGGCGAGATTCCTCTCGGAGACGGCCCCCGAGCAATCAAGGCTCATTCGACCAATATCCCAAAACCTATGGGTATCAACCTGCCTACAGAGGCCGCGGACGGGGTCGAGGTCGCGGATGGAGTCGCAAGGGATCAGAAAGGTCTACGGAGAGGTCTTACCAGGGTTAAAGGAAGATAATAATGTTATTAACATTTCTACTTATGAACTATCCCCGGGTGAAATATCTCTCTTGAACAAGGGTCTAACATTTATACTGGTGAAGAAATATGATCACTTTGAAACACATATAGACTTGTACAAGTTTTTTCGGAAGATCCGAATAAAAAACTTTTTTGCCAATTGTGAGCCTACTAATACACAGTCATCTATTAAGGGTAAATCTAAATGGAATCCGCCTCCACAATCTGATCCCATTATAGCAACCTTTGAAAGATTGGTTATGAAAGAGGTAGATCAGATTAATGTAAATAAAAAAAACCCATATGAAAACCTCACTATGGAAGAGAGGCAGGCGTTGAAATCATTACAAAATAATTCAAATATCATTATAAAACCAGCGGATAAGGGTGGGGCCATTGTGGTTTTGGATAAAGACCAATATCTTAATGAGATGTACAGACAGCTGAAAGATAATACATTTTATGTACAGTTGGATGATGATCCAACTCATTCTTTAAAAACCTCTATAGATAATTTGATTCTCATTGCATATGAAGGTGGATGGCTGACTGTGCAAGAAAAATCTTTTCTCATGGTGGATCACCCCATTACTCCCACCATTTATATTATCCCGAAGATACATAAATCCCTAACTAATCCCCCAGGCCGCCCAATAGTATCAGCGATTGGATCTCTTTTGGAGCCTATTTCAAAACTGATGGATGTTTTTCTGAGACCCTTTATTCCTCAAATGTGGTCATATGTTCGGGACTCAACGCATGTTATTAATATACTATCGTCATTGCAAGACTTTAATCCCGAATGGGTACTGGTGACGTTAGATATTGAATCGTTGTACACTAATATTCCACAGAAGGAAGCACTGAAATTAATAGAGCAATATTTATATAATAGACAAGAAAGGCACCGCATTCCCACTGCTCTTCTTTTAGATTTGGCTCGCTTTGCGGTATGTGAAAATTACTTTTGCTTTCAAGGCCTTTTTTATAAGCAGATAAAAGGGGTGGCCATGGGGTCTTCCATGGCCCCCAATATTGCAAACTTGTATGTTTTTAACTTTGAGGAATTAGATGATGTCCTTATGTTATGGGAAGGTTCAGTATCCCGGTTGGAAGAATTTAATATTTGGATTAACACTCTTGATGACAACCTAAGGTTCCAGCTAACGTTCCACGATAAAAAGATTTCTTATTTAGATCTACTTATTGTGAAGACTGACAGTGAATTTGTTACTACATTGTATAAGAAACCGACAGACCGAAATCAACTGCTTCACTTCCATAGTTTCCACAATTTATACTCAAACATAACCTTCCGGTTGGTCAATTCCTGAGGATACGTAGAATTTGCACCTTAGACCAAGAATTTGAAGAACAAGCAAAGATGATGACTGGAAGGTTTCAGGCCAGAGGTTATCCATCTTTTCCTTTAAAAATGGCAATCAATAGAGCAATGAAATGCCCCCAGAAGGATTTATTATGCAAAAAGAAAAAAGATAGTGATGTGGGTATGGTATGCCCATTATTGTATTCCTACCAATCACAAAGAGTAGTTAAGATTATTAAGAAATATTGGCATCTGATCCAAGCGATCCCCACTTTTCAGGATTCTAAGCTTACGATAGCATACAAACGCAATGCGAATTAAAAAAATCTGCTTGTCCCATCAGCCTTTACAGAGAGAGCACCTTTGTCTTGCCACAAAGGTCATTTTCAATGTGGCAGTTGCTCTGTGTGTAATCATGTACTGGTGGTCAGAAAACAATACATCCATCCTACCACTGGCCAAGCATTTTCGTTGGATGATTTTTCTAACTGTTCCACTAGCCACGTGGTCTACGTGGTCCAATGTCCCTGCATGAAGTTATATGTAGGCAAAACAACCCGTCCTGTTCGTCACCGGATTATCGAGCACAGGAGTTGCATTAAGAGGGGTGCAGTTGAAAAGCCTCTTGTCTCCCATTGGCAAGAGATGTCGCACAAGATTTCAGATTTGAAATATTTTGTAATTAAAAAAGTTAAGATCAACTGGAGAGGAGGAGATGTGGATGCTACCATTCGTCGTTTGGAGGAACGTTATATCTTTAATCTTAATAGTTTATCACCTAATGGTTTGAATATGGATAAAGATTTATCAGTGTTTTTATAAGTCTGCTTTTTAGTCTTTGGATTGATATATTTTTTGGTTTAATAGCCATGTATGTTATGTGTGCGCTATATACAATTTTTGTTCTTTTCTAAGAAGGCAATGCCGTGGGGCAAAGCTGTTGTTTTTCCTCTTCTTTCTTTAAAGAGCCCAACAGTTTGCTTGCAACACGCATCCCTTGCGGTTGATTTAGAATAAATAGTAAGAATAGTTTATAGTACAGAATGATGGTAAAGTCACTTTGACTTCGGAGGCCCGTGAAATCTGTTTGCATCATTTGAGGTGATGTCACTCCCATTTACATACCGCGGGTAACAAATAGATACAATGCGCAGACGCCGGCGTTTTTTACTTTCGTTTTTATACACTGAAAGGATCCTTAACTGAGGTGCACAAGTACTCTGCAAATTAAAAGTGAATTTTAGGGGGGTTTTGGTGACACGGATGAGCTTTGAAATATAGCCTGTACGGATTAGAAGTGTAGATCTTCATTATATTTTGAAACTCCTCAAGCTTAAGTTATAATGCCATGCTTCTAAGGTTGGGTTTTGTATTAATGTCCTGTTGACCTGAAATATGGTTAATTTTTCGTTTTGAATGGTATTTTGTGAGTTCCGGTGCCTTTTTTAATGCCTAGTGACATCACACATGTACATATATCTTTCAGGGTTATACTGATGTAAAGCACCGGTCCGCTGTTACAGAACGATCTGTTTGGCGAATATTACAGCTGCGATCCTTTTGGAGAAAATAGTAAGGAGTATTTTTAATTACAATTGCTGTTCATGCCCCTTCACTTTTGAGGCTTGCAGGGTTAGGTTGGTGTCCCCTTTGTATTCCATCGCAGCCTCCGTTTCACTTTTAATGCAATAGAAAATCCGTGTCAGCATTTCAAAGTGAGCTATAGAAGGCACCTTATGTCAAGTATGGGGTTGTATATCAACACGGCTTTAAGGCGTGAGAGGTCCAGTATTCCCAAATGCATGGTTGGTGTTGCCTTTCTTTTGTGTTTTTAAACAACTTTTAAATTTCGTATTACGACGGGCTGATAAATAAGAAGTTAAGCTATTGTGACCCACGCGGTGCTGCTTTTGTTTTCCAATATGTTCTTTCCACTAATTTTTGTTGCTTGCCACGTGGATTAGTGAATCCTGTTCCTTTAGGCTATCTCCATTTCCATATAAATAATCTACAGGATAAATCGCTATTTGTGATTTCATTAAGCCTGGGGCCCTTGCTTTTAAATTATATGGTTTTAAATTATATGTTTTCCCCCCTTTTTCTCTTTAGCGTCATTTTCCCTTCCTGAAATAACAGACTTTTTTTGAAAGAACATTATCGTGCCTGTAGGTAATTATTTCAGTAGATCCTTTAGAGCATTGGATGTAGTGATTTGATATAAATAATATGGTGTTGCACTTATCCATATGGTTTTCATCCTTGTCCCTTATAGTGTTTAAAGCACCATGGAAGTGTGATTGCTCATAAAGGTACGTAATGTTGGCTTGTTTGTTTTATTCATTATCCATTATCCTATATATATGGTTTTACATGTGGTTATGATGTGATAGCATTCCCTATGCTATGGGTAATGTTTTGAAACACCCCTTACACATTTGGTTTACTATTTATTATTTATTTATTTATTTATATGTATATATATATATATATATATATATATATTTACACACGTATTAGCTATGATGTTTCCTTTATATGTCTCCTTCGAGGTCTTTTTGTCCTTATTATGCTGTTGCTGATCTTTTAATCCATCATTTTTATTAATGTGCTTTTAGATGTCTTTTATATAACATGTATGTATTTATATTATTAAGTGTTTTACTTTGTCATCCTCCAGTATGATATTTCTACATGTTTTACATTTTATTTATATGATTATAGTGAGTTTTAATTATTTATTTGTTGTTATTTTATTTAGCCTGCCCCTGAAGAAGGCAACGAAACATGGCCTGTGTCGGGCCACAGGCTTTTTTTGCAATAATAAAGTTTGTTCTCCCAACCGCTTTCCACGTTATTTTATTGGGTTCCTCTCTTAGTCATCCCCATAAAGGAGAGACATTCAGATGGAGAATGTTCAGGCCCTAAACATTTAAGACACCAATCATGGGTGTCAGTGATGGAAATGGTACCGCCACACTTAGTACATTTTTTAAAACCACTAGTTGTTTTTTCCATGTTTCAGGAATATGAGGCCTAATGCCCAAAATGGCGCCTAGCACCAAAAAAGAAAAAAGTTTCTGAAGAGAAACAGTTCAAAGTATAAAATTTTTTGAAAAAAGAAAAGAAAAGAACTGGCGGTACCGGTAGGCATCGTGTGAAGGCAAATGCGACCACAAGAAAACAATTTTAAAGATGTAATTTTCTGCGGTGACAGGGTATGACTCCTGTCGGCTCCACGGAAAACGAAGAACTGAAGAGTGACAGTTGGAAAGGCGGGAAGGCAGCGCGCATGTGCTGAGGGATGCTCCCAAAAGCGTTCCTATTGGACGCTGGGGAGCGTTCCTGCGCAGGCTCCGTCGGTACCGACGATACCCATATGTGAAGACTACATTCCTGCTTGTTCCTGGAGATAAACCTGAAATACATTGGGATCTTCCCCAGGCACTATCTCACCCTCCTCCAGATCGCCGGCCCACAGATCCATACCTGCGTCTGAGAGGATTTCCCCCTCCTCCAGCATCCGAGGGCTAGAGCTAGGCTGACCGAAGCCATCGGCCCCTGCCTCGAGAGCCAAGTCCCTATTAGAGGGCCCTTCTCCTGCATCTCCGACTAGGTTACCTCCCCCGAGGGTTCCAGAGGAGGCGGGGAAACTCTTTCCTTGATACTGCTCTAGCTTTAAACAATAGGTTTTATGGAGGGACAGAATAAAATCTGGGGAAAACAAAGACTGCAGACCCCCCTGCAGCTCTGGAACTGGAATAGGGGCCTCAACCACACCCACAGTAGACCTTTTAGCCTTAGATTTCTTTTTAAGGCCTTTCTCCTGAAGCGCAGGAGAAACGGCCGGCGACCCTAAAATGGCCGCCATTCCCACCTTCTCCGCCGCCTTTTGATGTCAGAGTACGGGATCCTTTACTAATTTATCCTTCATCAATTTATCCTCTGATCCCAACAACCGCTCCATATTGCTACCCTGGCGAAGACAATATCTGCAAAGACCCGGTTGTGAAAAAACCTGGCGGCTCCCGCACTGAGCGCACGCTGCCAAACCCGGCAGCATGAACTCAGCCCAAGAACCTGCGACTGAGGGCCCACAATGGCCGCGGTCTCAGAGCCGTCCTCCCACTTTACCGCCAACACCAAAAGCTACCAGGATTGTTACCACATACCTCTTCACTCTTCAAAGCGATCCCCCCGATGCCGGTACTTCCGCTGCTAGCGGGAGCGTCGGATCGGATCTCAGCGGCAAAGTGGCAGGACTCTGGGGCTCCCAGCTCCTCCTGCAATGCTCCTCCACAGATCGGGTCACCGAGGAAGGCTCTGCCTCTTCTGCTACTGCTCGTTGAGCGAGGGACAGTTGAACTCCGTGGATTTTTTTTCAACAGCTTCTATCAAATCTATGACCCCCTGGAGAAACCCTCTAGGGCCCCTCTCCCCCCCAGGTACCAGGCCCTTTATTTTATTTTATTTTAATCTCTTTACTAAAATCCTTTTTCTTAGCATTAGTTCCTGATTCTTTTATTTTCCCTTTCGTCTGACCGGGAGCCTGTCAGTAATCCGTCCTACCCAGCTGCTGAGGACTGAAAGACTGAGTCTCTGACACCAGGGGGAGCTGGATAGGCTGTCAGTAAGACTTTTTAGAATTCAGTCCTCAGCTGCTGGAGGAGGTTGACTACCCTACAGTTCCTGGACTGGCCCGGAGAGACGAAGAGGCATTAACCTCTGCTGTCAACATCTTTTTTGAACACTGGCTGACAAATTAAAACCAGATATTCAGAGCTGGTATCTGGGCAGCGGCCAGCACCGACTATTCAGTCACTGAGGTCAGCACCGGTACTATCTGTATAGTGGCGATTTTCAGCAGTGCTAGACAGATAGCTAGCTGGATAGCTATTTAAGATACCTTTTTCTGTCCTATGCTATCCAGCTAGCTAACCAAATAGTGGCACTCTGAACTTTTGTTTTCAGGGGGTTCTCAGTGGTACCGATAACCAGCACTGTTGTCATCTGCTAAAATTGACCCATAGTCCCCAAGTATGAATGAAAAAGCCAAGGCTCTGCAGCCCCCCCCCCCCCCCATGTTTATGGAGGATAATTTTATAAAGTACCGCATAGTATTTCACACCTATTTTCTAAAGTAAATTTTGAATGTACTTAATATCATAGGAGCAAAAATGGTCAAAAATGTGCATCGATTTAAGGCCCTAGGACTGATGTAAATGCCTGCACATAGATTTGCTAGGAATGCAGGTAAATAGCATTTTTTTTACTTAAGCATTTTATACAAATTACAAGCACAATTACTTGCAAAGAAGCAAGGGAACACAAGTAGAAAGCTGAAACCAGCAAAGTACAAAGGAAAAACAAAATACATTAGGAAAAACAATTCCTTGCTCCTTTCACTAGCCCACTAGAGAAGGGGGAATCCCAACTAAAAAAAATATATAGCAAAAAACAAAAATGAGAGGAAACTAGGCGGGTGGAACAGCCAGGCACTTAAATTAGAGAGACACAGAATCATCATTAGCTATAGCCCGCAAGCATTTATGAATAAGTAAAGTTGAGAGAGTTAAAAAAAATACACATTTGACTGACGTTTCACCATATTACAGGGATATTTTAGAAAGAACAGTTCCACCAGCTGTTGGATCCCTGGACGAAGCAAGAGAAACTTACACCTCCTTCGTTGAGTCTCTCTTGCCAAGCCTGGATATATCCAAACCATAAGATTCACCCAAAAGATTCACCCAAACTGTCTGCTATATCGCTATTGTAAATAACTACTGGTAATTAGTTATGTTATGTTCCATGTTTTATAACCTGTATATAGTTTAAAATCAATGTTCCAGTTAACGTTTAAAAAGTATGTTCCCTGTAATCACACTTGTATATAGTTAAAACCTTGTTCTATGTAAAGTATACAGAAGTATACAAATTTTTGTTCACTGTTCAATGTAAACCGCCCCTGATCTCTGGAAGGGGCGGTATAGAAGAAACTGTTAAATAAATAAAATAAATAAATAAATAAGGTCCCTAAAGGGAGTGTTCCTCTTCCTAAAAAAGCACAGTTGATCTCCTAGCCGTTGGCAAATAATATAATCTAACTAATGGCAGATGAGTCTCAGGGGTAACCCCCCAGAGCATCATAAATATATGCTTTGAACATATCTTTGAATAATACCAAAACCACAAAGGAGAAAAATATACATATTATCAAACAAAACTCCTTTAAAATTTGTTCAAAACCCGTCATAGGCAGAAGATTCTTAAGTGCAGAAACCCTCAAAATCTATTTTTTTGCCAGATCATTTGCCATGAGAGGAGGACCTCTCCTGTAGCAAACACTCCTTTAATTCCTTATTATGAGCCTAAAGCACAGCTCAAAACTATTAGAAATAATATTAAAAAACCGAGGGGAATCATGCAACGCAACTTGAGCTGTTTCTGATTCGCCTGAAGAAGAGCAGTGAATAGAGTGGAGGCTTGAAACATGGCGCTATGTCGCGGTGTGCTTTAATGGTGCGATTTAATTGAAGAAGCTTAAAGGCAATGACTGTTCTGTTTGCCTGAGCCCCGGGAATGGAAGTGACGCTTATTTGTAAAAAGCTTTTGGAGGAGAGTTTAGTCTGCCTCACAATAACACGTCGCTTTCTGGATTGAGGTTCTCAGGAAACGTGTCTTCATAGCTTTTCACTTGTTGGACATGGTATACCGGTGGGGGGGGGGGGGGGGGGGTTGTGTTGTGCAGTTAATTAAGAATCCGATGCCTATGACAGGAGTTTTGAATAAATTTTAAAGGACTTTTGTTTGATAATTTGAACATATCTTGAGCAGAGACAACATTAGAACGAGGAAAATTAGTTACACAACTTAGCCATTAGTATTTTCTAACTGCTCAACTCTATACTATAAAGTAGAAACATCCTTGACATACAAATCTGTTACAGTTTCTAGTGTAGTAACGTGACCCGACAACTCAGTAATAGAAGAACAGACAGTGTTTAAGTTCTCAGTATGAGAGTTAATATTAGTGCCATTTGCTTGAACCTGGGCTGCCAAGGCCAGGACCCGAGGGACCAGTGTCTCGCCGAGCTGAGTAATTACAGTCCAAATGGTCTCGAGGGTGAATTTTTCCAATCGAGTAACAGAGAAGGTGAATGGTGCAGATATCATCGTGCTTTTAGCAGCAAGTATACCAGCTCTGGCCATGGCTGCTTGATACTGTGCGCCAGGGACTTCCACTGCTGCTTTGTGCTGTGTCTCCAGAGGAGGGGTACCAGAAGAGGGGTACCATAGGGTCAGAAAAAGCCCTGCATCACGTCCTAGAGGGAGCCCCTGAAGAGCAACTGGAGAATCAGCCCCTGGAGTACCAGCCAATAGACCACCGCCAGGCCCAGGAGAAATATACATTGCCTTCGGAGGGTGCCTCTGTTCAGAAGAAGGAGATTGCAGGCCTGAGTAGGATGCCGAGTCCCCCGACTCTGGTGTCAAAACAGCCGGGCATGTCTCTCCTGAAGGCTCGTTTGGCTGCTGCTCCAGACGCTGCACAAAGATATCTAGGGGGCAGACAGCTCCCACTAAAAAAGGTAATTCAGAGGAAGACTGTCTTGCTAGCCCGTTTTTATCTTCCTCTTCCCCATCAGAGCAACAGAGCACAAACAGTCCGCAGACACCCATAAATTATAGAATTATATAAATTTATGTATGCAGTCTTGCACTCTGCCCATGCTCTGTCCAAACTCCACCCCATGCCTACCCATAGTGTAAGCATGCATGATCAGATGTGTGCACATACTTACAGAATTGCAAACACTTTTCTTACCTAAGTTAAGCATGTGGTTTGTGTGTAAGTCTAGGCAGCCTGTCATAAAACCAGAGTGCCCCACGGGAAAAGCTGTGTCTCCAGTCAATCCCAGCAGGCCCACAGGAGAATGTGGAGTGCATGCTGCAGGCAGCACATATTAGCTCAGTCCTTGCAGGGTGTGGGAGAAGCAGGCTACAGTATCTGAGCTGTCCAAATAATAAAGGTAGAAAATTATCGTTTTAGCTGTGGGTTAGTGATTTGAATATGTGAACTTTGGAATCTGAATGTCTTGTATCTGTGATGTCTTCGCATTTTGCATAGTAGGAGGAGGAAATGCATTTATTATTTACAATCACACTTTTATAACACGCAAGTGAAGTGAATCATTGTACTGTATGTAGACTGAGCCCAGTTTCCTGTTCAGTTCTGTCTGCACATTTACTGTTTATTTGATAAGGCTCTATCCATATTTTCATATGTGACCAAGGGGAGGCATTTTCAAGCATGTGGTTTCTGTGCAAGATTTTGGGACGGTTTGGCTTGTTCTCTTTTATCAATATGAGATGTCCTCTAGGGACTGGTGTAATATTTGCAAGGTTAGCTTTTCATAGACTGTGGTCTGTTGCAGGGGGCATAACTATTGTAGGGATGGGTCCTTTGGTGGTTACTGTACCCCTTAAGGATGACTCAGCAAGAATACTGACCTAATTTTTGCTAGAAAGCAAGCCCTGGCCACTACTATACAGATAAATTGCAGAAGGGTGGGCAGTGCCAAGGTGGCGAGACATAATATTCAGCAGTGCTACCGAGTATCACTTTCAGCACCACTTATCTGGTTAACAGGTGCTACCAACCAGATAAGAGCTTTTGAATACGGGCCTGCTATTATTTTGGATTTAGTTTATGCTCTTTCATTAGTAACTCAAGGCAAGTTACATTCGAGTACAGTAGGTATTTCCCTGTCCCTAGAGGGCTTACAATCTGAGGCAGTCATTTACTAATGGTAAATACCTTACTGCCTATCAGTAAAAATGTAAATAGTTAATCGCACTGCGATTCCTGTTCCCTGTACCCAGTTAGTTGTACCAAGTTCTAGGTAACTCTTGTTTTAGTCGATGTAAACCGCCTTGATACCACTGAAAGGCGGTATATAAGAAATGTTAAATAAATAAGTAAATAAATAAGTAAACAAATAATTAATTAATTGGTGTTAAGGAGAAATTTTGCTTCATAATTTTCTTTTCTTTGCTTCCTGATAGATCGGTCCAGATGAGCGAGTTAAGCTCCATTGCTAACAGTTTGAGGCAGACTTCAGCAACTTTCAGTGATGTCATCATTAGGCATATATAGTTGTGGTCAACATTATCGGCACCCTTGCATTTTAGGTATGTTGTGTACAGTACCTTGAGAAAATTGGAAATATTCCAACTGATCATCATAATATCTGAATAGTATGTTCAAAGGTATACAACCAAAAATAAGAAGTCTGTGCAACTTAGACATGGTAATGTCTGAGAGAAAATAAATTATGACCTGGACAGGATTAATGGCACCCTTTACTAATATTTAGTTGCACAACCCTTGGCAGTGATGACAGCCTCCAAATGTTTCTTGTAGCTATCTATAAGTTTCATACATCTGTCTGCTGCTAAATTTCTCCCCCTCTTCAACTACGATTTGTTCCAGCTCATGAATGTTTCCAGGATCCCTTTTACCAATGACAGATTTCAGCTTTTTCAAAAGACTCTCGACTGAATTGAGAACAGGACTCATTGCTGACCAGTTTAAAGCAGTCCATATTTTCCTTTTTAACCATTTTTTTGTAGATTTGCATGTATGTTTTAGGTCACTGTCCTGTTGGAGGATCTATGGGAGTTTCGACCCAGGCACAGCTTTCTGACACCAGGTTGCACATTTTGCTCCAAAATACCTTGGCAGTCCTCTGACTCCATGATTCCTTTAATACGTTTCAGGCCTCCAGTTCCTGAGGCAGCAAAACAGTCCCACAACATTATGGAACCTCCACCATATTTAATTGTAGGAAGGGTGGGTTTTTTTTTTGGTTTTTTTTTTAACTTATCAGCCTCATTTCCTCTCCTGTAAATGTATTGCTGGTCTGCATTGCCAAAAAGCACACATTTGGTTTCATCTGTTCACAGAACATTTTCCCAAAAGGATTGTTATTTCTGAAAGTGGGTTTGGACAAAGATAGGGTGTGCCTTTATATGTCTGCCTTTCAGCAGTGTGGGTCCCTCTTGGCCTTCGCCCATGAAGTCGTGTGGTGTATGGCATGGGTTGAAACCACCACTCCAGACTGCTCCAGGTAGCCTTAAGCTCTTTGGATGTTGTACGAGGTGGTTTTCTAACAGTTCATACTAATCTTCAAAGACTTCTTGGATTAAATTTTCCTCTTCCCACCATGTCCTGGAAGGTTCTTGACAGTTTCATGAGCAGGAAATTTCTTAACATTGTGAACTGTAGACACAGGAATCCCAACATCATTAGAGATGGCCTTGTACTCCTTTGAAGCTTGATGGTTGGCGATAATGGCTTTTCTGATGGTCTTGGGCAGATCTTGTCTTCACCATTGTGAAAATGAAACAGGGAGTGAACATGGCCATTTCAAACTTTAGAGCCAACATTTATTGGTTGACTCATGTCATGTGAGTACTGACAACTGATCACAGGTGTGTCTAATTTTACTGCACTGGGAATGTTGTTCTTCTGTTCAGACTGATTTGAATTGTTTATAAGGATGCAAATAATCATGTCCTGGTAAAGTCCCAGTTTTTATACTATCTTCTACTATTTCCTTTTTTAATTGGTCTTTTTTTTTATTCTTTTATGTGCCAAATATATGTGCATATATAGTCCAAAGCTACTTCATTGGACACTTTTTTGGGAGAGATATTGGACATTAAGGGGTTGAAGTGTAGCGTGCCAATGTTGACCACAACTGTATTCTGGTGCATCATGGACAGAAGTCGGTTTCACACTTCCCAAGCAGTAAAATTCAACTTTGCAACAAATAATTCTGGCAAGGGAGCCAAATATTTGCTCATGCTAACTCTGGGTCAGACGACACCAACAATGCTTTCAAAAGACAGTAGGGTTTCCCAACCTCTAATAGGAGTCTTCCAAGGAGTCTTATTCTAGACTGGTCTAGCAGGATTCAAGGAAAGAAAATCATCAGCTCAGTTCAGTTCACTTTATTTGCTTGATATACCACTTTTAACAGAGTACCATGACAGTTCACAATCCTGCTAGACCAGTCCAGACAAGTGGCATGTACCAAGGGTGAGAGGATGATGCTCTGGACAGAACTGTCCCACCAAGGTGTCATCCATCTAGCTCCCACATACAACCTGAAGCGTTTCACAAAAATGTTCAGAGACTACCAGGTAACCGCCTTGCAGATGTTCTCTGGAGCCACCAAGGCAGACTGTTCAGGAGGCAGCTTGTGGCCTAGTGTAGTGAGCTGACTCCCTTTTGCACTTTCTTACCAGCCAGAATGTATGCTAACCCAATGGTCTTCTTAATCTAGCAGGCAACAGAGAACTTAACCACTGCCAGTCCCTTTCTCGGGTCACCAAAGAGGACAAAAGATGATCCAACCAGTGGAAAGAATTGGAAATTTCCAGCTAACTGATTAACACTCTCTACATATCCACTAGATGTAGCGAGAGGTCCCTCTGAATATCCTCTGAGGAAGATGGCAGAACCAGTTTTGTTAAAAGGAAAGGAGGACAGCGCATTTGGGAGAAAGAACTGTACAGTTCCCAAGGAGACAGAGGCTGCTGAGATGACCAAGAAAGGCTTCCTGCAGGACAAGACCTGCAGCTCTGACAGCTACCTAGGGGATGGTATGGCCTTCAGAAGCATCATCGTAAGGTCAAATCCTTGAAAGAAGCCTTGTGAATAGGTTCAAATGGAGGCTCTTTGGTGCCTTCAACACCAGAGAGAGGCTCCACTGAGAAATAACTGGATGCATCGGGAACTGGATCTCCCCTGAGGAAACAGACATCAGGGTGGAACCCCTGTAACATGCAAGGGCTGCTACCTGAAACTTGCGAGTTCCAGGCTAAGCCCTGCTCCAACCATAAGAAGGGCAATACAACAACTATGCTGACCTTCCTGACCTCCAAAAATCTTCCAGACACTAACATAGGCCAAGGATGTAAAGGTCCTTTGGGCCTTAAGCATGGTATCAACTACCGCTTCCCAGTAACCCTTCATAGACAGCCTATGCTTCTCAAGGACAAGATCATAAGCTAGGAGGGACTGGGATCCTCCATCATTAGTGACTCCTGCCATGGGAAACCCTTCTCCTGAGGCAATAAGAGGGGGGATCCCCCCAACAAATTCAAGAGCTTTGTGCACCATGGCCTTTGAGGCTAGTCAGAGGCCACTAGAAAGTGGGCTTAAATTCTGTGCAGAAGACAGCTCACCAAAGGCCATGGAGAGAAGACATACAGCAACCTCTCCTGGGACACTTCTGAAGTAGGGCATCCAACATCCACAGATCATTTCTGCAAATGAAGTTCTTCAGTTTGGCATTCTCTTGAGTGGCCATCAAATCAAAAAGCTAGAAAGCACCACCTCTGCACTGTGAGGCTAAAGGCGGAAAGTCTGAGCTCAGATTCAACCAGATCTATGGTTTTCTGACTCAGTAAGCAGGCCGGCAAGATGTCTATGCCTACAATGTGTGTTTCAGAAAAGGTGATCAGATGCTCTGCTGCCAAACAGACCTTGACAACCATCATGGCACTGCGAGAGTTCCGAGTTTTGCTGACATACACCACCACTGTGGCACTGCCCAAGAACCCTGGAAGCTTCACCCACTAGAAGAGGCCTGCATCTTTCTAGGGCCAGATGTATTGCTCTTGCCTCCAGGTAGATGACTGCCCAGACAGGCAACTAATGCAGTGCTTCCAACAGCATCCCAGTCAACAGGTGGCAGGACAGCAACTATCTCCAACTGCTCCTTGATCTCCCAGGAGAAAGGAACAGTCTGGTCGAACAACTGGGAACAGGGAGATCTGAGGGTTAGCAGGCATCTCTGCAGGGAGCATGAGTGCCCTGGCCGAAGGTAAATGCTTTAAGATTGGTACTATGGATCTGTGGGAACTGGCGGTAGTCCCAAGCTTGTGGAGCTGGCTGAGCACAAAAATGACTCTGAAGCTTGAGGGAACTCTCCATTGTGAGGAAACTTGACCCAGAAGAAAGTGAAATTGAACAAGTCCTAGGACAGAAGCAAGCTCTTCTTGGGATAGTTTATTACCAACCCCAGTTTTTCTAGCCAGTAAATCACCAGGTCTGTGTTATTACTGGATTTCTTTTCAGTTTCTCATGCAACCCCTACAGGAGATAAGGATGGGCATCTAAAGGAAAGGATGAGCGCAAGAGCAAAGTGGAGACCTTGACCACCACCCCCCCTTACTACCTGTGAGAGGTGCTTAAAGGCCCTGGGCTCCCCATAGGGGAAGCTTGAGCTTTGGATCCCTGTGAAGGGGGTTACTGGTCAGCTACAAAAGACTAAAAACAGGCTGTGAGCTGTTTCAGGAGCTGCAGCTCAAGCTGTTTGAAAAGGGGGAGCCCGAGGGCTATAGAGGGCCCAGGGGCCAATGGGCTTGAGGCTAGAGTCACCCCACCAGGCTCACCTCTGCCAGGACCAAACTCAACTTTCCCGGGCATTCCGCCACAATTGGAGCCAAAAATAGCATTCATGGGCAAAACAACTGAACACTGCAGCAGCAAAGTTAAAAAAGATGCATAAAATATCCTTCCCCCATCTTAATGCTACCTCCACGTTGTCTATATCCTTTCAGAAGCACCAAAGAAAGCTAAAGATTTTCTGTTCTTTACATAAGAACATAAGACATGCCATACTGGGTCCCTTTTTAATAATGGTTTATGGACCTTTCCTCCAGGAACTTGTCCAAACGTTTTTTAAACCCAGCTACACTAACAGCCTTTACTACATCTTCTGATAACAAATTGATTACACATTGAGTGAAAAAATATTTTCTCTTATTTGTCTTAAATAGTTTACCCTGTAGCTTCATTGCATGTCCCCTAGTCTTTCTATATTCTGATAATGTAAACAATCAATCTACGTTTACCTGTTCCACTCCGTTCATTAATTTATAGACTTCTATCATATTTCCCCTCAACCGTCTCTTTTCCAGGTTAAAGAGCCCTAACCTTTTTAGCCTTTCTTCATAGGGGTATCCTTCCAACCCCTTTACCATTTTGGTGGCTGCTCTCTGAACCTTTTTCTAATAATGCTATATCCTTTTTAAGATACTGCGACCAGAATTGCACACAATATTCAAGGTGCGGTCGCACCATGGAACGATATAGAGGCATTATAATATCCTTTGTTTTATTTTCCATTCCTTTCCTTATGATACCTAGCATTCTATTTGCTCTCTTGGCTGCCGCTGCACACTGGGCAGAGGGTTTTAACATGCTATCCACCAATGATGCCTAAATCTTCTTCCTGGGTTGTGGTTCCTAATGTGGAACATTGCATCGTGTAACCATAGTTTGGGTTGTTCTTGCCGAGGTGCATAACTTTGCACTTGTCCACATTAAATTTCATCTCAGTCTTCCAATTTATCAAGATCCTCTTGCAATTTCCCACAATCCTCTTGGGTTTCAACAACTTTAAATAGTTTTGTGTCATCTGCAAATTTGATAACCTCACTCGTTATTCTCTTTTCCAGGTCATTTATGAATATGAAAGCAGTGGACCCAGCACAGATCACTGGAGTACACCACTATTCACCTTTCTCCATTGGGAAAACTGGCCATTTAGCCCTACCCTCTTTTAACTAGTTCCTGATCCACAATAGTACACTGCCTCCTATCCCATGACTTTTTTGTTTTGTCAAAAGTCTCTGATGAGGGACCTTCTCAAAAGCTTTCTAAAAGTTCAAATACACTATATAAACTGACTCACCCTTGTCTACCTATTTATTCACACCTTCAAAAAAACATAACAGATTAGTAAGACAAGATCTTCTTTGTCTAAAGCCACGTTGGCTGTCTCCCATTAAGCCATGACTATCTACATGTTCAGCAATTTTGTTCTTTATGATAGTTTCTACCATTTTTCCCGGTACTGACGTCAGGCTCACCGGGCTGTAGTTTCCCGGATCACCCCTGGAACTTTTTAAAAATTGGCGTTACTTTGGCCATCCTCCAGTCTTCAGGTATTACAGATGATTTTGATGATAGTTCACAGATTACTAATAGCAGGTCTGCAATTTCATATTTCAGTTCTTTCAACACCCTTGGATGTATATCATCCGGTCCAGGTGATTTGCTACTCTTCAGTTTCTCAAATAGTTGAAATACATCTTCCCGATGTATCGATATTTCCTTCAATTTTTCCGCACCTTTAACTACCACTTCAGTGATGGGTAACATCCCTACATCTTCCTCAGTAAAGACCTAAGCAAAGAATTCATTGTGTCTCTCTGCTATCGCTTTGTCGCCTCTTAGTGCCCCTTTAACCCCTTTATCATCTAATGGACCAAATGACTCTCACAGGTTTTTTGCTACGAATGTACTTGAAAGTGTCTTTATTACGTATTTTTGCTTCCACAGCAAGCTTTATCTCAAATTCTCCCTTTGCCTGCCTTATCAGTGCCTTGCATTTAACTTGCCAGTGCTTGTGCTGTTTCCAGTTTTCGTCATTTGGCTCTTTTCAATTGTAAAGCTTTTTGACACTTAAAATATTTCTAGATTTGTACCTCTGACACTGTATTTCATTACAGTGCTTGCAAGTTTCTTCTTAATTATAAATGCAACAACATTTATCTTTGTCTTTCATTTCCTGCATAGTAGACCATGTGATCATCAGTTACAAAGTGCCCGATGCCAGTCCATTTCAGTTCACTGACATCCCTACAGATTGAGCTGTAAAAGTTCCATTTCATTCTTGGTCATCTCCAACTGTGAAAATTATTGTACAATAGCTCTAATCCCACATGCCAGCAAGAATGCACTCAAGATCATTCAGCAGAAACTACAACCATACTTGGAACGAGAACTGCCTGAAGTGCAAGCAGGGTTCAGGAAAGAGCGAGGAACGAGAGACGTCATCGTGGATGTGAGATGGATCCTTGAAAAGACAAAAGAATACCAAAAGGATATCCATATGTGTTTTATTGACTACAGCAAGGTGCTGTGTAAACCATGAGAAATCCTGGGCCACATAAAGCAGCATGAGTATACCAGAACACTTGATAGTTCCTCTTGCACAACCTTTACATTGATCAAGAAACAACAGTTTGAACGGAACAAGGAGAACCAGAATGTTTTAAAATCAGCAAAGGTGTATGACAAGGCTGCATACTTCCCCCCCCCCCATCTGTTTCATTTATATGCAGAACAAATCATCAGATAAGCACGACTGTTTGAAGACAACTGAGGTGTGAAGATTGATGGAAGAGTAATCAACAACCTTCGTTATGCTGATACCACCACATTACTGGCTGAAAGCAAAGACGATCTGAAACATTTGCTTCTCAAGATCAAGGAACATAGTCTTAAAATAGACCTGCACCTTAACATTAAGATGACAAAGATTGTGACAACTGGAAAAATCAATAAGTTCATCATTGATGGAAAAGAAATTGAAATAGTTAAAAACTTTATTGATTGTTGATCCAAATACGTTAAAGAAACAACAAGCAGTCAAATCAAAACAGATTGCTCTTGGCAGAATGGCTATGAAGGACCTAGACAAGATTCTCAAGAGCAGAGATGTCTCTCTCCATACAAAGATTCAACTTATCCAAGCCATGGTATGTTCAATAACATCATATGGATGCAAATGTTGGATAGTGAAAAAGATAGACAGGAAGAAAATTCATGCCTTTGAATTATGGTGCTGGCGACAAATACTGTGTATATCATGGACTGCCCGAAGAATAAACCAGTCAGTAGTAGAGGAGATCAAACCTAAGCTTTCCTTAGAAGCTCAGATGACAAGACACTGACTTTCATACTTTGGACACATCATGCGAAGAGAGAGAGATTGTTAGAGAAAGACATAATGCTTGGCAAGGTAGAAGATCAACGCAAAAGAGGAAGGCCGGCAATGAGATGGATCGATACAATAACAGAAGCTATGGGTGCCACTCTATCAACAATGAGCTGCCTGACTGAAGACCGAGCACAATTTAGGTCAACTATCCAGAGGGTTGCCATGAGTTGATACCGACTCGACTGCACTTAACAACCTATGATACATCTGCAAATCTCAATCTTGTCTCTTTAATATCATTCTTTGGAGTGGTCCACTCCTGTCACCTCTGGTTTGCATCAAAGCCAATGGATGATGAAAATAACTTGCCCATCTTCTTTCTCATCTCACTACTCTTAAACATTAGGCTGCTCCATTCAAAATCATCTACTTGCACAAACTCCAGGCTCACTCACAATCTGTTTCTGCCGTCACATACAGAACTAGGCCTTGCAATTTTTCTTATCTAATTCTGGATAGGTCTCATGTGGCAGAAAAGACATGAACAAAGATCCTAGAAGGGGAACAGGGGCAGGGAAAGAGTGAATGAAACACTATAAGGTTTGGGAGGTTTGAGAAAAGTTAATGGGGTCCACGGTAGGAACCCACAAATGGTGAAATTAGGCCTTACCTGCTAATTGCCTTTCCTTGAATCCCTCCAGTCCAGTTTAGATGCATGGGTTGTGCCCCCCAACCAGCAGGTGGAGACTGAGCATGACAGCTTTGTGATGCCATCCTATAAAGGTCTCTGTGCATCAGAAGGCTGTTCAGTAATGCCTTACAAAGCAGAGTATATACCTCTCGAAACATGGTGGAATTCTCCAAGGCAACAGTGGCCTTAACCAACCCCTTTTTCTATTTCACTTTCTTGTCTCTTTATTTTTTTAGTGAATGGAACATGATCTTGAAAAGAACACAACTGTAAAGCTCCTGCCCCCACACAGCAAGCCCCCATCACATCCAGAAATATGGGCACACCCAAGACCCGTGGAATCACCATGACTCCATCCCAACGGGTTCCGACCACTTCCCAAGCAGATAGCAAAACTGGGTGGGTTCTGGACTGGACTAGAGAGATTAAGGAAAGGCAATTAGCAGGTAAAGCCTAATTTCACCTTCCATATCATCCCTTCAGTCCAGTCACATGGGACATACCACAGCAGTACCCCCTAGGGGATGGGACCCACAAGGCCCCCTTGTAGCATTGTGGCCCCAAACCAGGCTTCTTCCCATGCATGGAAATCAAGATGATAATGTTTTGTGAAAGGGTGCAACAATACCCAGATGGCCGCCCAACAGATATCCCCTGGCAGGATGAGACATGCCTCTGCTCAGAAGGTTGCCTCTGAGCAAATAGGCGGTGGCAATCGCTTCCTTGAGCTAGTGTGTGATGGATGCTTTTTGCCGCTGCTTTCCTGCAGCACTCCCCCCCCTACCCCCCCGGAACAGCACAGAGCCTCTTCGAGCAGCAGAAAGACCCCATCCTCTTCAAGTACATCTGCAAAGCCCTCTTTGTGTCTAGTAAAAGCAAAGTGGAATCTGTCCCCTCAGAGCCCTCAGCTCGAAGGACTGGAAGTGCAACGGATTGGTTCAGATGGAACCTTGACACTACCTTTGGCAGGAAGGATGGTACTGTCTGCAACACCACCTTTTCCAGGTGGAACACTAAGTAAGACTTGCGACAAGACAAGGCCTGAAGCGGCAAGATCCTCTGGGTTAAGTAAATCGCAACAAGAAACACTGTCTTTAGTGTAAGATGTTTCAGCGAAACCCTCCTAAGAGGTTTAAAAGGAGGCCCCATCAACGCCACTAATACGACGTTCAAATCCCAGGATAGTACCACCGGCTGCTACGATGGACATACTCAGTGAACAGCCTTTAAAGAACCAAATCACATCCAGATGCGCTGCCAATGAAATGCACCGGACCCTACCATGGTAACAAGCTAAGGAAGCTACCTGGACCTGCAGGGAGCCCAGGGCCAGCCCTTTTTCCAGCCTGGCCCGCAGAAATGCTAAAACTTGGGGAATCGAAGCTGAGAGCACTGTGGCATCATGGTCCACGCACCAGTTCTCAACACTCGCCAGATGCACATATACAACAAGGAGGTGGAACACTTCCTCACCCTCAGGAGGGGTAGCCACCACCACTGGTGAATATCCTCTCCGTCTCAATTGTGTCCTTTCAAGAGCCAAGCCATAAGCAAGAATTGATTCATCTGAGGC
Organism: Ichthyophis bannanicus; assembly: GCA_033557465.1. NCBI lineage: Eukaryota > Metazoa > Chordata > Amphibia > Gymnophiona > Ichthyophiidae > Ichthyophis > Ichthyophis bannanicus. The sequence goes on along the minus strand of CM066032.1, from coordinate 1,364,880,675 downwards.
ATTCGCAACAGGTCTGAGAGCATAGGCAAGCGCCAGGGTATCACCACCGTCTGACACAGGTGGCCCGCCTACCAGGGTCTCCACGGCCAATCCGGTACTATGAGGACCACCAGACCACAATGCCTCTCTATCTGCTGCCGATCAGAGGCATGGGGGAACGCAGAGCAAGCCCTCTGACATATGCTTGTGCCTTCTGCTGTAAAAAACAGTTCACCTTGGCATTGGCTGCTGACACAATTAAGTCCATCACTGGCTGGCCCCACCACCTCGTGATGCTCCTGAAGACAGACTCCTCCAGTGACCATTCTGCCGGGTCCACCTGATTGTGGCTCGGGAAGTCGGCTTGTACACTGTCCTTGCCTACCACGTCCCGCAGACAAGGTGCTCAGGTAGAACTCCACCCACTGCATCAGTGGGTCTGCTTCCTCCATCAGACCTCTGCTGGCCATTTGGCGATTTGATATATGCCACTACGGTGACATTATCCAAAAAGACTCACACCGCCTGGTTCTGTAGCAGCAGCCAAAAATGCTGCAGCGCTAAAAATACCACCCTCAGTCCCAAACAATTTATTGACCATGCTGATTCCTCCTCTGACCAATGACCCTGGGCCAGATGTGAGAGGCAATGTGCTCCCCAGCCTGCCAAACTGGCTTAGATGATCACTGTGATCCAAGTTGGAGATTCTAATGGCATCCCCACCACCAGCGCAGACTGAGCCGGATCTCCCTCAGACAAGGTAACTGTTGGGACAGAGGGTCCTGCTGCGGGAACTATCGGGACAAAAGGGAGTACTGAAGTGGTCTCATGTGAGCCCACGCCCACAGTACAAGATCTATGGTTGCCGCCATGGTTCCTAGGAGTTGGAGGTAATGCCAGGCTGAGGGACACATCATCCAGAGGAACAGCTGTACTCTGTTCCCAGACCTTTTCTGCTCTGTCTGGTGCAACGCCACAAGACCCACCTGTGTGTTGAACATTGCCCCCAAGTCAGTCAACCTCTGTGAGGGGCAGAGGCGACTCTTCAAAATTCACCACCCAGCCAAGAGTTTGCAGGAATTCAACCACACTCTAGGTCGTGGTCTCGCTTTCCTCTTGAGACTTTGCCCGGATCAACCAATTATCCAAGTAAGGGAGGACTAAAATCCCCTCTCACAGCAAAGCGGCTGCAACCATGACCATGACCATGACCTTTGTGAAGGTTCTGGGAGCGGTAGTAAGGCCAAAAGTGCAGCACACAAAACTGAAAGTAGCCAATGGGCACCGCAAAATGGAGATACCGTTGAAGTTCTCCCTGGATTGGGACGTGCAGGTATGCCTCCATCAGATCTAGTGACATCAGAAATTTGCCCACATGCACCACCATAAGTCGCACAAGGTTTCCATGTGAAAACATGGGATCCTTAATACCCTGTTTATGACCTTGAGACCCAGAATCGGGTGAAAGGACCCTTCCTTTTTGGGCACTGCACTAATTGGCAGGTACTGGTCAAACCACTGCATGTGGACAAGCTTGTCCAGAGTCATCTGTACCGCCTCCTGCTTTACTGCAGACTTGCATGGGGAGACCAGGAAGGCATCAGGAATGGGCTGCGCTAGCTCCAAAGCGTAGCCTTTCCAAATGATTTCCAGGACCCACTGGTCTTACATCACCTGGACCGAAGCACAGTAGAAGAGTCAAAGACATCCCTCGATCTCGCCCCCGGCTTGGGTCCCCCTTGCTTCACTGTAACTTATATGCAGGGCTACTAGCAGAAGAAAAATATCCCCTGCCCAGTTCTTCAACCACGAAAGGCGGAGTTCTTCCTTGCGGGATAGTGAGTTCTCTGCAAAGGTGTGAAGCATATCATCCGGAATCCGTGAAAATCCCAGAACTGACCCCTCTAAGTAGTAGGAGTCTTAGCTCCCCCTGGACTTGTCCTGAAGTAGGTGAGCTCCATTGCAGTCTCCTAGGTCCTTAACCAATTTTTACCAGCACCTCACCGAAAAACAGCTTCCCCTTGAAGAGGAGCTTGCACAAATATACCTTGGATGACATGTCTGTGGACCAGTTACAGAGCCAGAGGCGGCGGCGGGACGCCATCACCAAAGGCATGCTCTTGGAGAAGTCCCGTACCAGGTCATAAAGACATTGGCTAGGTAGGCCGCTCCGGACTCCAACAATGCCAGCTTTTGGCCTCCCCTCCCCACTCAGACAGACCCTGAGACCACTGCAGGCAGGCTCAGGTCACATAGGTTCCACAGGGTCTGTAGGGTGAGGGCGTGGGCCTCAAATGCCTGTTTCAGCATGGTCTACAACTGCCTGTCCAGGGCATCCTTCAGATCAGCCCCCTCTTCCAGCAGAATGGTGGTTTTCTTAGTAATGGTGGTAACTAAGACATCCATCATCAGCACCTTGAGGACTTCCCCTCTCATCTGAAGAAAGCGGATACATGCGAGACATAGTCTGCCCTCCGCGCAAGCTAGCCTTGTGGAGCTCCCACTCTGCATCGATAATCTGTATGATGGCTTTGTGCACAGGAAAAACATAATGCGAGGATCATATGTCTTGGAGAAAGGGGTCCACCACGATGATCTCCTTCAGAGGAAGATCCATAGACATGTTCAAAGCTGCCCGAGACCGGGATACCGGGGCCACGAGCTCTTCCTTGTGGAAGACATGGACCACTATAGGTTCATCGGTGGAGGGGATCTCCCCCTCTTCCAACTCTGTTTCTGGAGGCTCCCCCCAGTCTCCAGAAGTCCCTTCCAGAGCATCCCCTGAGGAGTCAGAATCTGGGGATGCAGGCTCTTCCAAGCTGCTCCCCTAGACCTCTTGGCCAGAGATGCCTCTACTGCCTTTGGGAGGGGCAAACAATCCAAGCCGGTTCCTGATCCAGACGTTCTTGTCTTGGAGGCCTTCTCTGCTCCCGGGTCTGGCTTTAAAAGGAAAGACTGGTGGAGCAATAAAATGAATTCTGGGGAAAAAGGCACCCCCTTGTCAGCATGGGCTCCCTAGTCTCGAGTTCCTGATTGACTGTAGTCTTCTTGGACTTGGTGGAGGCTCCTGAGTACTTTCTAGCCCTGAACTTGTCCCCTGCAACTGTGCTTTGCAGAATGACCACTTTTCCCATGCTCTGCAGACCACGTGGCTTCCTTGAATGGCCTGGGCCCATCTCTGACTTCCCTGCTTGGGCCAACGCTGATTTTCCTGCAGCAGTAGCCTTTTCTAACATCCTGGTGGAACAGGCTTCAGCATCAGGAACAACCTCTGCCGATCTGCCCTCCTCCAAGCAGATCTGGCAAAGACCAGCAGCTGAAAAAGAACCTCTGCATGCTCTACAAAGCAGAACAGACCTGCTTTCCCAACAACATAACGAGTACGTGTCCCTAAACTAGTGGTGGAGTGGAGGAGTAGCCTAGTGGTTAGAACACTGGCTTGGTAACCAAGCAACCAGGGTTCAATTCCCACTAGCACTCCTTGTGGCCTTGGGTAAGTCACTTAACCCTCCATTGCCTCGGAAGAAAGGCCTGGCAATCTACTTCCGGTGACACTGCCAAGAAAACCCAGGAGCTTCTGGGTTGCCAGGAGTCAGGACTGACTCGAAGGCACACATTGCATTTGTCCCTAAATTGACTGCCTGCAAAAAGCTAGGGAAGTGCTAAAGAAGAATGACTGCCAATCACCTGGACAGCCTTCCCCAGAGCAAAACACCAAGCTGTGCTGAAGAAGCAGCAGCACAAGTGAATGTAAAAACTCAACCCCCCCCCCCCACCGAACGGGAAGCGGGATTGTGGGCCCGGCCTCCTCTCTCTTTCCCCGATGCGACTTTGGGGGGCAAATCAATGGAGAGGGACCCAGGGCACAAAGGTTTTCAGCCAACACACAAATGAGCCCATCACCATTCCGAACGGTTCGCGGCGCTCATAGTAGAAGGGGCAGGCTGTCAATCGTTTCCTTAGCAGGTTCTTTCTACCACCTTCTCCCCCCCCCCATTTCCTTACAGTCCTTTATAATGGGCTAATGCCCTGTCACTGCCACCCCTGGGGAGAATTGTATGCCGAAAGGCCTCTCTCTGGTCTCTGTAGTGTAGTCCAGACATGCAGAAGCCCCAACCACCTGCTGGAGACTGAGCAATACTGAACAACATTCTGATGCACAGAGCCCTTATAGGATGGCATCACAAAGCTTCATGCTCAGTCTCCACCTGCTAGTTGGGGGCTAGAACAGTCTGGACTGGACGGAGGGATGATATGGAAGCACATTTGCTTAGGGCCCAATATAATGTTAATCAGGGCCTGCTTGAGAACCCTGGCTTTAGTAGCACAAATAATTTTAACTGCAAATAAATTAAAAATAAAAATACAAAAACCAAAAACCTCTCATTGTAAAATTCTGCTTTCCCAAGCAGTACCACCACAAGGCAGTGGAAGAAATGAGCTATCATACTCCTTCCTCCTGGAACTCATCAGGTCCCAGAGAAAATGAAAGATGTACTTAAGGGTTTGTTTTTGGTTTTTTTACTGCACCCTCTGCATTTAAGTTCATCCGCAATTTGGAACACAGACATCTCCCCATCCCGAAATGCTTTCAGAATTTGAAATCATTTTACAGGCCTTCTTGCAATCTTTTATTTACTGATTTACCATTGCAGATACGCACTTTTATTCCTAATATTTGATTAACCATATCATAGTAAGCAGCATCAGCCTATTTAGTACATTATTTCTACAGAAAATACCAATGCATGTAACACTAATGTTTAGGCACAATAGGGGTAATTTTATAACCATTTTCTGCACATAAAACAATGATTTATGTGCAGAAAAGGCCTTCATGCCTAGAAGTAGATGAGGTGCAAGATGGTGCATACTTGTAGAGTAAGGGGTCTGTTTAGTAAGTGGCGCTAGTGGCTTCCGTTTACTAAGTGTGCTTAAGGGAGCGAGGACGGAGTTGTGATTTATAAAATACACATGTAAATCACATGTGCATGAAGTACATGCTAATATTTATTCCTGCTCCCAAACAGATGTAATGTCCACACCTTTGAGCTAGGCGTGATTTCGGCAAGATTTGTGCCAGTGCTTTATAAAGAAAGAGGCATAGGAGAAAAATAGCCACCTTCCTGCCCTAATAATGTAGGCATCCCATTACCAAATCACCTCCAGAAGCAGGATTTAATGCTAGTAGTAACAAATTAGTGCAACAAAATCCCTCAACCGCCACAAATAAAGAAGATGCTCCATTACTGGAGAATGTTAAATACTGTCCCTATTTAAACACTCATTGAGATCCCTTCAAGGTGACATCACACAAACTGAGAAGGAAAAAAAATTGACCTGTGCAGTTTAATTAGAACACCAGGGCCTAATTCAACTGGAATGTCTCCTATTCTAAATGGACAGGGAAACCTCTTTGATAAATTTGGTCCTAAGGCATACAAGTAAGGAGAGGGCATTGATTTTGAAGTCTGCATATTAACAACTACATTTCCAGAGCCACGTGCATATTAAAATAAGTCCTCATTTTATTTATCTTCTTTTTTAAAGTTTATGGTCAGTTCCAATAGTACAAACTGGACTGTTGATATCACTGCAGCAATTTCACATCTGCAGCACCATGAAAGTCATGTGCCCTTTAGAAATATACGTTTCATCCCTGAGCCTGATTTCTGTAACTTAAGCCAGGACTGGGGACAAAACTCCAAATAGTCATTTTCTTGCATGGACAGGAAAGCCTTTTGGTGCCTCTATCCCAATTCCTGATCCTCTCTCTCTCTCTACCCCTTCACTGATCCCCAAGTTCTTTTTCCACTTTGTCCCTCTGCCCCCTATCCTGGCTGGCAGCAAGAGGGCAGAGAACTCTTCTTGGCTTTTCATCTGCAGCTAGCCTACACTTGCATTTCAATTATTTGACTACCTCTAGGAGGCTCTGCACCCTGAATGGCCGTCCTTCTCTCCCACCCCTAGTTATGCCCTACCTGAGGAAACTGGAAGTAGCAGCATTTAGGGCATCCTGGCTGAAAGTCTTAAGTCTTTGTACAATGGCGCAACGCTTGGGATCGATTGGGAAAGGGGCAAGGAGTTAACAATGGGAGAAAACAGATTGTTTCAAATGAATATTCATGGAGCTTGTTCCACTTGAACTGGAAATCTAAAGGAACAAGAGGAAAACTGCCAAACTTCCAAAGAAAAGCCAAGTTCTAATGCTGTAATAAATATAGAAAAGAAAGGCTAGCTCTTTTCTTAAAACAGCCTTGTGTCTGGGTAAGTGATTAGTATTCATTTGGGCGATATTTTAAAGGGATCCAAGATAGTTCCTCCCTCAAATTAAAAAAGTGAAAAACTAAATTTGTACAAATATTTCCTGTTCCTTTCACACAAAACTGCAAGGGAAAAAAGTCATAAAAGCCTTCACTGCTAAAAAATATGTTTCAGTTTGGCATACAGGAAGGTTATTCATTTTGTATCAGTAATGTAACTCAGTTTTATCCTTTCATCGGGAGCCTTCAAGGTGGAGAGAGAGATGAAGACCATAGATTAAGACAGACAGCACAGCAGGCAAGTACAGATGGGCAGACCAAATGGACCAAGTGGATTATCCACTAACATTCCCAATAGAGGGCATTCACTGTGCAGAATAAACTTTTGCAAGGACTGGACGTGAAACAGAGCACATCAAATGATTTTGAAAAAGTCAGGCTCCAAGTGTTACGTGCTTCCATAGATGCCACAGTCATTTACAGGCCAATGCGGAAAGCTTGAGCTGAAGTCGTTCACTATTAGCTGTGTATGAGCTTTTGTAGAATACCGATAGCGCAAGACTTCAGCGCCGGGATGCAGCAAAGGGCTTGTATGCATATGAGCTGTGCGCAAAACATCAGCGTAACGTTAAAGGAGGGGAGCCAATGATTGTGCGAACAACAGACACGCTAAAAGTGGCCGTATACGCATATGCGTACATGTCAAATGCTCATGCTATACACACAAGACACGAGGGTTCTTTTAGCACTCACCCGATAATAACCAATACCATTTCGCCCAAAAACATTTTTTTATGAAATCACAACAAAGAGACCTAAAATAAAAGATGAACATAAATGACTGCAAAAACATAGAATAGGAAGCAAAAAATATTTCTTCTTGAACACCAGCTTTCACTTATATGCTGAAAAGATAAACGCAGAAAATTTTATGTCGAAGGTAACTTCATCGGTACACACCCTGAAATAGTCTCTCTACACGTGCAAAATGTTTAAGCCACCTCAGACCAGGCGTAGAGATATTGGCACGCCTGCAGGCTACATAATTCTCTATGCGTTTCTCTGCTTTGGGCGCAGATCCTATTAATATGCTGTTTTAATACGCACAGCTCATTTACATATTTAAATACGCTTGGCAGTACTATGTGTGCATACTTTTCCTTTGTTGTTAACACACATGACAATCTCTTTTCTACATTTGGTGTGGTGGAACCTGTGCGTACAAGTTGCATTCTATGTGCATAAAAGATGCATTAGCCTTTCTGAATCGGCCTGTTAGTTTGTGAGATCTAGAAAACAAAAGCTATCTTATGAATGCTTTGCTTTATGAGAAAAGTCAACCATTTCTTTGGAATTTTACAAGGCCCATACAGATGACTAGGTGGATTGACTGAGAAAGTAGACTGTGGGTATTCTGAAGGTCAATTATGAGACCAAACTCCCAGCAGGACAGAGAAATTACCTTGCTGGAACAGAGTGCTTCTTGGAAGGAGAAGACCTTGATAAGACAATTGTTTAGGGCAACAGTTTTCAAAGCAGTCCTCGGGACAAACCTAGCCAGTCTGGTTTTCAGGATAACCACAAGGAATATGCAAGAGAGAAATCTGCATGTACTCTCCCACTGCATGCAACTCTCTTGCAGGTTTTCAAGATAACCACAAGGAATATGCATGAGAGTTGCATGCAATGGAGGCAGTGCATGCAAATTTCTCTCTTGCATATTCCCATACCACAAGTGGTAGCTCTGTGAGCGTTTGTGCATCCCCAGTGTTGAGCACACTTTTTCACTGTGTCCAGGGAGGAGTAGTTTGGGCTGAGTTTAGCGTCCCCATTATTTTGAAAAGTTGACTGCTATGTCCCAACACAGAACTTTGGATACTAATGAAATTTCCTTTTTTCCCCAATTTAGGTCTTGTAACAACAAATAATTACAAACCCAAATATAATAATAAAAAGATTTTCCTCAGACAGCATACAGAAATTTGGGATGGAAGTGGGAAATCCTTTACAAGATATAGTTCGGACACAGTTTGGTTTATAGAGCAAGTAAAACACAACTCTGAGATACTATACACCACCATACATAGTCTGATTAGATTTTGTAATTCTAAGGCAGCAACTCAGTCAGCCTGCAGCAGGTGGCACACTGGTTTGCCTTCGAGCGACTAAAGAAGCGTACCTGCCTCAGCTATATATGCTAAAAGGCAATTAATATATACCGGTAAGCAAAGACCACTGCATAAGGCAATTACAGCGCTTGTACATCAAGTGGTCCTCTTAACAAGGACCTTGGTAATTTAGCAAAAGAAAACTCACACGATCATTGTGAAGTTCCAAGGCAAATGTGCAAAATGACTTGAGCAAAGTTTAATATTATTTTATTTTTGTTCTACTAAAAGATAAAGCAAGTGCAATTAAAGGGGGTGTTTTATAAGAGCATGCCTATGTGAGGACCCCAAAAAGGTGCCTATTTTAAGCACTCGTTATAGTTCCCCACATGCCTTTGTAAAATAGGCTCCTCGATCCACCCCCAATAGTGCACAAATGCCAATGCACAAATTTACATCTGCTCTAATTAAGGTGTTAATGTGTATATTGACTCTGGAGGGTAATAGAACAACCAGGCATGTAGTTTTAGGCACCCAGAATGCGCCCATCTTAAGCCTATTTTATTTAATAAAAACACAATAAAGCAGCAGGGGCCTTACAAGTGGCCAAAAATGAATAAATATAGGTGCAAGCACTTACATAAAACGCCCACACCTAGATTTTTAAAGAATGCATGAAAATTTGCACTCTGCCCAAGTTCTGCTCCTGTGCACACCCAACACAAAAATATCAGACTGATGGTGCATGTGCATACTTGTAAAAAAAATTATGGTCATTTTATAATTGTCATGTGTACTTGTGCATACCACCCCAATCCACCCATGCACATGCCCACAGTGAAAGTACAGACTGACTAAAGTATACATGCAAAGGCCCACTGATGTGCATAAATCACTAAAATACCACAGATGGCACATAACACGGTGCCTTATAATAGTATCCCAGAGCGTCTATAACTACATGAAACTGGGCAATAAAAATGTATCTTAATATATTTGTTGTGCATTCTGATGATTTCTAAGCAGTTACTTTGGAAAATGGGAGAGGTGACTGCGTATAAAAGTATCTGCGCTGTTTCTCTGCATTGAGAAACGGTGGATTTGAAGGCAAGGAGAAAGAGCAAGGCCAGACGTGTAAATTTTATCTTTGCTGGGGGGGGGGGGGAAGAGGAAGAGGTGTTCTCTGACAATTCTTGGGAGGCCCATAGAGACAGTGGCCCCATGGGGTTTCTGGTTTCAATATTGTCCCCTGTATGACTAAGGTAATTTTTTGAGCCTGTCCTTTTGCTTGATATTTATGTAACCAGAAATTTCCATGTCTCCCAGAACTTGGGCCTACTAAACTTCAAGAATTGCAAAATGAAGCCTTAAAAGCTTAAAAGAGCTGAAGGGCTTTCAGAAACCATACAGTATTACTACTATTATTTATCATTTGTATAGCACTACAAGGCGTACGCAGCACTGTATAGAGACATGTAAGAGACAGTCCCTGCTCATAAGAGCTTACGGTCTAGTCAACACAACTAGGGACTAGGATATGTCTAGGGGAATGGTAAGGAAACACATAGGAGATGAACAGGAGACTAGGGGATCAGGATCCAAAAGCAGTCTCAAAGAAGTTACTTTTTTTACCCTGTATTTGAACAGTCACAGACGGAGCCTGGCGAACCTACTCAGGTAGCCTGTTCCAGGCATAAGGAGCAGCAAGATAGAAAGACTGAAGTTTGGAATTTGCAGTTGAAGAGAAGGGCACAGAAAGAAGGGTCTGCCTTTGAACAGCTTGTCTGTGCCAAGCATTGTGGACACATTCCAGGAAGGAATAGTTTCAGAAGCATTTCATATTCAGGCCAATAAAGTTTACCTTCTCTTTTATAAGAAGATTTTACATCACATCATGTTGTTGTTGTTGTTGCTGTTGTTAAGTGCCGTCAAGTCTGAGTCGACTCATGGCGACCCTCTGGATAGCTATCCTAAATTGTGTTCGGTCTTCAGTCAGGCGGCTCATTGTTGACAGACTGGTACCCGTAGCTGCTGTTATTGTATCGATCCATCTCATTGCTGACCTTCCTCTTTTGCGTTGACCTTCTATCTTGCCAAGCATGGATGTCTTTCTCTAATGATCTCTCTCTTCGCATGATGTGTCCAAAGTATGAAAGTCAAAGTCTTGTCATCTGAGCTTCTAAAGAAAGCTTAGGTTTGATCTCCTCTAGTACCGACTGGTTTGTTCTTCGGGTAGTACATGGTATACACAGTATTCGCCGCCAGCCCCATAATTCAAAGGCATCAATTTTCTTCCTGTCTATCTTTTTCACTGTCCAGCATTCACATCCATATGATGTTATTGAAAATACCATGTCTTGAACAAGTCAAATCGTTGTATGGAGAGAGACATCTCTGCTCTTGAGAATCTTATCTAGGTCTTTCATAGCCATTCTGCCAAGAGAAATGCATCGTCTGATTTCTTGACTGCTTGTTGCTTCTTTATTGATAGTTGATCCAAGTAGGTTAAAGTTGTTCACAATTTCAATTTCTTCTCCTTCAATGATGAACCTGTTGATTATGCCAGTTGCCATGATCTTTGTCTTCTTTACATTAAGGTACAGGCCCATTTTGAGACTATGTTCTTTGATTGTGAGAAGCAAATGTTCCAAGATCATCTTCACTTTCAGCCAGTAATGTGGTATCATCAGCATAGCGAAGGTTGTTGATGAGTCTTCCACCAATCTTCACACCTCTGTTGTCTTCATACAATCCTGCTTCTCCGATGATTTGTTCTGCATATAAATTAAACAGGTAAGGGGAAAGTATGCAGCCTTGTCTTACACCTTTGCTTATTTTAAACCATTCTGTTTCTCCTTGTTCCGTTCGAACTGTTGCTTCTTGATCAATGTGCAAGAGTACGATAAGGTGTTTTGGTATGCCCATGCTTCTTAATGTGGCCCAGAGTTTCTCATGGTTTACACAGTCAAAAGCCTTGCTATAATCAATAAAGCACAAATAGATATCCTTTTGGTATTCTTTAGTCTTTTCAAGGATCCATCTCACATCCGCAATGATGTCTCTTGTTCCTCGCCCTTTCCTGAACCCTGCTTGCAATTCAGGTAGTTCTTGTTCCAGGTATGGTTGTAGTCTCTTTTGAATAATCTTCAGTAGAATCTTGCTGGCATGTGGGATCAGAACGATTGTGCGATAATTTCCACAGTCAGTTGGATCACCTTTCTTTAGTATTGGTATAAACACAGATCTTTTCCAGTCAGTTGGCCATGATGTTGTTTTCCATATTTCTTGGCAGAGCCTTGTAAGTATGGTAACAGCTGCATCAGATTGCTATAATACATCTATGGGAATGCTATCAATGCCTGGTGCTTTGTTCTTTGATAAGGCTTTCAATGCTGCACCAACCTCTTCTTTCATCACCAATGGTTCCCGATCATAAGGTACAGGTTGAAATGACTGTTGGTCCACTTGATCTTTATCATATACCAACTCTGTATAGTCCTTCCACCTTTTCTTGATCTTCTCAGCATCATTCAACATAGAACCTTGAGCATCTTGTAACATTCCAATTCGAGGCTGGAACTTTTTCTTTAACTCTCATAGCTTTAGGAAAGCCGATCTTGTTCTTCCTCTAATAGTTTCTGCTTCTATTTCCTTGCATGCGTCATTGCAGTACTTTTCCTTGTCCTGTCTTGCTACACGTTGGAAATCTCTGCTGAGTTCTACGATTGTCTTTCTTTCTCCTCTGGCTTTAGCTTCTCTGTGTTTCTGGGCAATTTTCAGAGTTTCTTCCGTCATCCATTTTGGCTGTTTTTGCTTTTTCACCTTTTCTAGAGACTTCTCGCTTTCTTCCAACACAACCTTCTTGATGTCATTCCATAACTCTTCTGGAGCTCTGTCATTTGTATCTAAAGCAGCAAATCGATTTTGCAGGCAGTCTTTAAATTCCAGTGGTATATTCTCAAGGTCATATTTTGCTGCATTCATGAGTGGTTTGCTCTTTTTCAACTTCAGCATGAGTTTGCATACTAGTAGTTTATGATCTGTACCACAGTCAGCTCCAGGTTTTGTCTTTGTTGATGTTACAGATCTTTTCCATCGTTGACTTCCACAGATGTAGTCAATTTGATTTTTATACAATCCATTGGGTGAAGTCCATGTGTACAGTCGCCGCTTGTGTTGCTGGAAGAAGGTGTTTGAGATGAATAAATCGTTGGTCTTGCAGAATTCTATCAGTCTTTCTCCAGCTTCATTTCTGTTGCCAAGTCCATATTTTTCCAACTACTTGCCTTCTTTGTTGCCCACCTTTGCGTTCCAGTCACCCATGACTATCAGAATATCCTGTTTGCATGTTCTGTCAATTTCAGCTTGTACTTGTTCATAGAACTCTTCAATTTCATTCTCTTCTGCAGCTGCTGTTGGGGCATATACTCCAATTATAGTTGTGTTGATTGGCATTCCCCGTAGACGAATAGAGATTAAGCGCTCACTGACTGCATTGTATTTCATTACAGTTCTTGCAAGTTTCTTCTTTATTATAAACGCAACTCCATTTCTTCTTTGTCTTTCATTTCCAGCATGGTAAACCATGTGATCAACTGATGCAAAGTGCCCGATGCCAGTCCATTTCAGTTCACTGACACCCAACAGATCAAGTTGTACACGTTCCATTTCATTCTTGACCACCTCCAACTTACCTTGGTTCATGCTTCGTAAGTTCCATGTTCCAATGTGCAAGACATCTTTACAGCTTCTGACTCTCATTTCATGCGCAGCTACATCAGCAGTCAGACGTTCTGAGGGCTTTGATCCAACCACATCATAAATGCTGGCTTTACTCTGAAAAGTCTTCAGCTCTTCCCCAGTAGCTAGTTGAGTGCCTTCCGATCTGGGGGTCTCATCTTCCAGCACTATAGCACAATTTGTTTTGTTGTAACTATCCATTGGGTTTTCATGGCAAGATACAGAAGTAGATTGCCGGGCCTTTCTTCCGTGTAGTTTAAGTTTGGTGTTGTTGCCGTTGTCACAGAAATGTGATCCTCCGCTGTCAACACTATCTCATTCTGCTGCTGCCCAGATGGGTGGTTTGTTTTGGTCTGGCACCTCAGCTGAGACCTGTCCATCTTGGGAGACCCTGCCAGTAGTTAAACTACCGATAGTTTAGCTCTGAGCATCACTGACGCACACAAGCCCTCACAGCACGACAAGCTGCAAACCAAGTGAGGGACATCACATCATAGACCCCATATATAATGCTGACAATGGGTTCCAAAATATCTGACCACATTATTAAGTGAATCCACATTATATTGACAATGCAATACGTAAGAGGAAAAAAAAAAAAAGCAATCACATGTTATACTGAGCCATAGTATATACGATCCCTCTACTTTAGTAAATTTTGGGTAGTGGTGTTGCTTAAAAGTACATCTAAGCAGTGATGAGCAATTTATTTAAAGCTGTGCTTTGGCTGATTAATGTACACAGTTCATACACATTGGCGTGTCTGCCTCCAGCACACAGGCACTGAGCATGCAGAGAAATGGCAAGAGGGAAATGTTATAACTCAGCACTTAGCCTTAAGGTAGATGTGTTCTTGCAGGGAGGGAGTTTAGTGGTTGTATGGCTGTTTAACTGATGCCAATAAAATATAAAATTATATTAAAAAAAAAAAAAGAAGATTGCTTTTCTTTATAAAATAGACTTGTTCTGGGTGACAAACACCTACTTTTCTTTTAAAATAGGGGCACAAGTGACTGAAAAATCATGTTAAATCTAGGTGTTCAGTCTTCAGCCGCCCTGAATGAACCTGCTCTTGGCTGATCTCTAATGTTTAGCAGGGTTAGGCCTGGCTAGTACTTGGATGGGAGATCAACTCACTACACAGGAGAAAGGCCTCACAATCTACTTCCAGGAAAACCCAGGGGCTGGTTCTCCAGTAATCAGCATTGATTCAGAGGTACACACTGATGTTTGGAGCCCTATGTCTGGTGAACATGACCACATCTAGACTATTAAGAAAGCATGCAAATTGTAGTATTTTTTAATTTATGCATGTAAATTTGCGTCCTGCCCAAGCTCCATTCCTGTGCACACCCACAGTGAAGGTACACATCACTAGCCTGATGTGCATCTCGTATAAAATAGCAACTTGGAGGGTAAGTGCTGCATCGCGGTTTCAGGGACAATTGCTACTTCTGTCGACTCTGCAGAGGGGCAGCGGCGGCAGTGGACACAGAGGGGTGGGGGGGGGAGGGAGGTAGGATGGAAGGCCTACCTACGACACCTCCAGTCCTTGCATCAGCCCTGGGAAGAGGGAGAACAACTGATCTTTTGCAAAAGAGGATGTATAGATTGCTTCCATTAGAACTTCAGAACTCATTGCAATATTCTCATATGCAGACATTGGGAATATTTGAATTTTCTGTTTGTGAATATGTATTACTACCATTATTAAAGTGGTAGTACCTTATACAGACAGTAGACGTACATAAGAACATAAGATATGCCATACTGGGTCAGACCAAGGTCCATCAAGCCCAGTATCCTGTTTCCAACAGTGGCCAATCTAGGTCATACATACCTAGCAGTTTCCCCAAAAGACACAGGTTCCACAATGCTTGTACTGGGTCAAGCATTGATATCCTGGGTCCCTTCTTAATAATGGTTTATGGACCTTTCCTCCAGGAACTTGTCCAAACCTTTTTTAAACCCAGCTACACTAACAGCCTTTACTACATCCTCTGGTAACAAATTCCAGAGTTTGATTACACGTTGAGTGAAAAAGTATTTTCTTTTATTAGTCTTAAATAGTTTACCCTGTAGCTTCATTGCATGTCCCCTAGTCTTTCTATATTCTGATAACTTAAACAATCGATCTACGTTTACCCCTTCCACTCCATTCATTAATTTCTAGACTTCTATCATATCTCCCCTCAACCGTCTCTTTTCCAGGTTAAAGAGCCCTAACCTTTTTAGCCTTTCTTCATAGGAGTATCCTTCCATCCCCTTTACCATTTTGGTGGCTCTTCTCTGAACCTTTTCTAATAACGCTATATCCTTTTTAAGATACGGCGACCAGAATTGCACACAATATTCAAGGTGCAGTCTCACCATGGAACGATATAGAGGCATTATAATATCTTTTTTGTTTTATTTTCCATTCCTTTCCTTATGATACCTAGCATTCTATTTGCTCTCTTGGCCACCGCTGCACACTGGGCTGAGGGTTTTAACATGTTATCCACAATGACGCCTAAATCTTTTTCCTGTGTGGTGGTTCCTAATGTGGAACCTTGCATCGTGTAACCATAGTTTGGGTTGTTCTTTCCCTAGGAGCATAACTTTGCACTTGTCCACATTAAATTTCATCTGCCATTTTGATGCCCTGTCTTCCAATTTATCAAGATCCTCTTGCAATTTTCCACAATCCTCGTGGGTTTTAACAACTTTAAATAGTTTTGTGTCATCTGCAAATTTGATAACCTCACTCCTTATTCCACTTTCCAGGTCATTTATGAATATGTCAAAAAGCAGCGGACCCAGCACAGATCCCTGGGGTACACCACTATTCACCTTTCTCCATTGGGAAAATTGGCCATTTAGCCCAACCCTCTGCTTTCTATCTTTTAACCAGTTCCTGATCCACAGTAGTACACTGCCTCCTATCCCATGACTCTTTAGTTTTGCCAAAAGTCTCTGATGAGGGACTTTGTCAAAGGCTTTCTGAAAGTCCAGATACACCATATCAACCGACTCACCTTTGTCCACCTGTTTATTCACTCCTTCAAAAAAACATAACAGATTAGTAAGACAAGATCTTCCTTGTCTAAAGCCATGTTGGCTGTCTCCCATTAGGTTGTGACTATCTATATGCTGAGTAATTTTATTCTTTATGATGGTTTCTACCATTTTTCCTGGTACTGACGTCAGGCTCACCGGTCTGTAGTTTCCCGGATCACTCCTGGAACCCTTTTTAAAAATTGGTGTTACATTGGCGATCCTCCAATCTTCAGGCATTAGAGATGATTTTAATGATAGTTCACAGATTACTAATAGCAGGTCTGCAATCTCATATTTCAGTTCTTTCAACACCCTTGGATGTATACCATCCGGCCCATTGCTACTATGAAATGGAGATACTTTCTGAAGATGCAGTAAATGATTATATCGGTATAAACATCTCTGTCGTCCTGTGTACAAAGCCAATCTCCATCTGCAGTTAAGGAAGGTTAGTTAGTAAGGAGTTCATCTTGAACTTTTCCTTTAAGAGTAACTTGCGATCTGCATGTAGGCACTCCCAGGGCGTAGTTTGGGTGAAAATGGGACAGAGTTGCAGTTTACTTGCAATATTTTATTAAATATAGATGTACACACAAATTTATACCACCACAGATATACTGTAAATTTGTGTGAAAGCATTTTTACACTATTGGAACTGATTCTGGGAATCTATTTAAAAAAAAAGGCACATAGGCACCTATGCTGTTTATGTATTATGGGCCTGATAAAGGCAGTTCACAGGTAACAGCCCATGTTACCCATGTAAATGCCTTAACCGGGATTTTCCACAAGGCACCTACATGGGTAGTGCCTTTGGAAAATCCCAGTTAAGTCCCTAACGCGCCCATATGCTATTCGTTTAGCACTGGGGCGTGTTTGGGGCATTCCAGGACGGAGCGGAGGTGCAAAATGGCACTAAGCGGGTAACAGCAATTTTTGATGCTGCCCACTTAGCACTCTGTGCCTTAAAGAAAGGAGGGTAAAACCCCTGCCTATCTTTAAAGGTGCTGAGGCTAAATGGGCAGCATCAAATATCGCTGCTACCTGCTTAGCTGCGGCGGCTGCTGGCCTGTGCGGTGTGATCTGGATTTTCATTTCCGTAGCCTGCCTAGATGAAAATCAGGCCCCATTTTTATTAGCAACTGGAGTGAGTACAGCATGGATTTTGCTTAATGCCATCTCAACTTACATATCACACTATTTTCTGCAACAACAGAAACATAGGGGTCATTCTGTCCCATTGAGATGTCCATCCCTGCTATTCGTGCCCTGCTGGCCCCAGCAAAAGCAGGTTTGTACAGGGAAGCCTAGATGGGGATGGGAGGGGGCATTCTGAAGGCGGAGCGAGGGTGGGCTGTGACCCTGGACGTACAGGGCCAATTCAGAGATTGGCCCTGTACATCTAGTGCCTCGGAACTAGACAGGGTACTTATTCACCCTGGACGTGGCGCTTCTTCAGCAGCCGGCATGGACACGTGAAGCAGGGGTAGAGGAAATCCTCCACAGCTGGACCTTGGCCATGGGAAAGGAGTTTATCTGCAGCGGCCGGCATTCATGGCTCCTGAATGGAGCTGTGGTGCCATGATGACAGGATGCTATGGTTCTGCGGCTCCATTCAGGAGTCTGATTCCACTACATGGGTAGTTGCCAGAAAGTACAGCTGGGTGGAATTGGGTCCCTGCCTGCATTCCAAGTGCGGGGGCCGTGGGATCAGAATCGGGTCTAACTTTGCATGGCCTGATTCTGCCCGGACGTACAGGGGGGATTGGCAGCTTAATTGGAATAGGCCTTCACATCAAACAAATGTTCAAACAGGTCTAAACAACCATGTCCCCACTATGATATTAATACATTTTCACAAGCTCCCCCACCCAGTCTTCTCTATTACTCACACGTCACTCGCACTCTCTCTCCTATGTTGTCTTTAAAATAAATAGATGCCTTTTCTCATCTTTAACCAAAGCGCCCTATTATAAAATTAGTCCCCACATATTCATGTGTAATCTGCTTCTCCACAACTGCCAAACTCCATCGGTAAAGTAATCAGAAGTTGAATTTCTGCTTGTGGCCCATTTATTCTTTAAATAAATTTGCATGCTCAGAAATAATGTTGAAAACATTGTCGTGTCAGCATCTTTGATAGCCTGACATCATCAGGGTTCTACTTCCAGGGACTTCTTCACACTTCTCTTTTTTATTTCCAATGTTGAATTTTGTTTCAGTTCCCTATTATCTAAAGCAGAGGTTTTCAACCTTCAGCTCTTGCACCCTTTAATGCTGTGTTTGGCGGGGGGCGGGAGGGGTAAGGAGTGGAATATTAAAAAATGTTTTTCTTCTTTTGTTCTCTTTGTTGTCCCTATATCTTTCTTCATTTCTCCTTCTCCAATCATCTTTCTCACCAGTGTTCGCTATCATCTCACTTCCATTTTGATCTTATTCTTTGATCTATTTTTCTGCTGTTCAGTGTCTCTTCACTTCTCCTCTCACCCATCCTTAGTAATCGATTAGTTTAATCAAACCTTTTTATTCCGCTTAAGCAAAAGCTCAATACAGATTACAATAAGGAGTAAGCAAAATTACAGAATCATATAGAATTAAAGTGGTCAAAATGATAATAAAATACACAACTTACTTCCACCGCTTTGCTCAAGCTTTAACTTCCAGCTCCCTCGTCTTTAACCTCTTTTCTTCCTCCTTCACTTTCTCCCACTCACCTTTTCCATGCCTATAAAACCCAGATCAGTAGTTTACTCTTTCAAAAAGTACAAAGACTAGGGGATATGCAATGAAGCTACATAGTACATTGATGACAAATCAAAGACTTCTTTCTTAATTCAACACATAATTAAGCTGGATGGTGCAGTAAAAGCTTTTATTAAAAAAGGCTGTGACACGTTCCTGGAGAAAAAGTCCATAAATGATTATTAAGGTGGACATGGGGAAATCCACTGCTCATCTCTGGGATGAGCAATAAGGAATCCGAATAACTTTGGGACCTGCAGGTACTTGTTGGAAATATTGTAGGATGCTGGGCTTGATATATCATTTGTCTGACCCAGTATGGCAAATCTTAAGTTATGTCCTCTCCAGCTTACAACTGTACCTAAGCTCTCTATTTCCTATCTTCAATTCTCAGTAAACTAGTCTCAGTCACCTTTCCCTGACTGTTTCTCTTTCTCAGTGCTCCCCGACTCATCTTCCTATGGTGCTCCCACTGTACTGGTGGATCCTGTTACACCCCTTCCCCAAACTATTGCTGAGGAAGCAAAGCACATGGCTCAGATCTTTCCTGGGCTTCACTGCTATCGCCACCACAGTAGACCCAGGACTGGCCCCTCCCACAAGTGGCAGCAGCATCTGGGGAAGGAGGAGAGGAAAGGGAATGAATTAATGGTAAGGCTGCACCACCTATTGTCCTTTCAGGTATCCCTATGGTAATACATAATCCTCGTTTGGTAACCTTGGTCCATAGGACAGTCACCTATCCATAACCCGTTCTCCACAGCGTCTCTGCCCCTCAACCGTTTACAGCAATGTCTCACATGAGAAACTTTAATGTCTCCTGATTCACCCCATCAGTAAATTACTAGCCAGTTATTTGATCAGAAAGTACTGGGTCACCTGTCCTTGTGCAGAGCTGTTGAAAGAACCTCTCTTACAGCAGCAAGTACAGATCATACTAGGTTTGCTTCCTACATCATTTCTGCAAGTTTAGGGATTATTTCTTCGCCCCTAGCAGCACATACGTCTCTTGCCCATGACAGTAAAAAGAAAGAGCTAAGCAGCTGTTATCTCCGTCCTGCTGCTGAAAAATGAGCAAATGTAATTACACAGAGCAAGCGTTCCAAAGACACACACACACACACAGCCACTGTTCTCCAGTCACTCAAGAAAATAGGAGCCAAAGACAGGCAAGACCAAAACATGAAGTAACCTGTGACACATGCAATGGGGAACAAGGCCTGCTTTCATGCGTTGCAGTAAGAGCAACCTTCAATGCCAGTTTTCATTAAATCTGAACTTGAACTGAAAGTAAATTATACCATCATTAAAATGTACAACAATAAGCAGAGCCAATATATTCCCTTTGAAGTTCATTTTGAATACCTGAGAAATTTAAACAAATTTCAGCAACATTTTCTATTTAATAAGGATAAAAAAGAAAAAAGTATATGCTGGACAACATACTTATACTTAAAAAAAAAACAAAATACACACCGAGCTTCCCTTTAGAATGGCCTCTGTAAGAAAATAATTTTGCAGGATATAGTTTTATTTTATTTATTTGGCTGAACTTTTATACTGCTTTTCGCAGAGGTCAAAGTGGTACATAGAACTTTGAACTGGTTAAACAAGGTTTACAAGGAACAGTAACTTTTTGCATTGAGTTTCAGCAAAAGCATGTTATCTTTAGCTATTTACACAGTATTCTTCGTTGTGGTAGGTAGGTTTGACAATGGGGGCAAGGGTTAGAAGGTAGGTCCAAAATGTAGTATGAAAGATGGATTTTAAGTTTGCGGGATATGAGGGGGTCTTTGGTGTTCCTTATTGTGTTGGGGACAGAGTTCCAGATGGTGAGCATGTAAAACTCAAAGGATCTAGCACATGCTTGCTGTGTGCTTCTTATTTTTACTTGGGGGGTGCCTAGGATGTTCTTTGTGGAGTGTCTTCATGGTCTGTCTGGGGTAGTCCAATGAGGGTTTGCAGGTCAGGGGATGATTGGTTATTGAGAGTTTTTAATATCACTAAGAGAATTTTGTATTGTATTCTGCTCTGTAGAGGGAACCAGTGCTGTTTGAGAATGGGGGTGATATGATCGTATCTGGAGGCTCCTTGGATTATCCGAGCAGTTGTGTGGAGGGCTGTTTGCAGAGAAAGGAGTTTTTTTTAGTACTGGGCGGATTGAGGACGCTTATAGACAGAATGGTATTTCACCTTGTTGCAGGGAGGTTTGGGTGAGTTTCGCGATGAACGGGGAGAGCTCAGTCTTTATGACTTTGATCCAGTTCAATGGGGCAGGGGTCCAGTGGGAATGTTGTAGTATTGAGGGATGAGATTGTGATTTCAATGTTTTCAATGGTGATGTGGTCAAAAAGTGGACTATGAATGAGCTGGAGGAGTTATTTGGGGTAGTAGGTTTGTTTGGGTTGGGGGCTGGAGATGGCAAGTGGAGTAATATTCGGACAGCTGTTGAGGTGATGGAGACATCAGAGGTGTTGGTAGAGGGTTTCGCAAGTTCTTTTACTAGTGTGAATAGTTCTCTTGGTCAATTGAGTGAGCTTTGAATTAGTTTGATGTGGTAGATTTGCTTGGAGCAAATTGTAGCGTGGTTGTATTCTTTTAGTAGGGCCATGTAGCACGAATGATCTGAGGGTATTTGAGATTTCCTCCATTTGCATTCCTGTCTTTGGAGTTGTGATTTGAGTTTTTGGAGATCTAGGGTATACCATGAGATCCGTTTATGAACTGAGGACTGTAAGTGGGTCAAGGTTGAGGCTGTTTCAGTGATGGTTTGGTTCCAGGTATTCATTGTTGTGTCCAGATCCAGTATTTCAGTGCTGAAACGTGGGGAGATGTGGGAAAGGAAGAATTCCTTGTCAAATTGCTTGAAGCATCCCATGTGTTGGTTATGAGATGTTGTTTGTTTTGGGGATACACTGATAAGATGAAAGATTATTAGGATGTTGTCGGACCAGCGTACTGGGAGGAGCTGGGTTGGTGGGGAGGGGTCGATGTGGATAGGGTTATAACTTATGAAGATGGGGTCCAAGATGTTACCTTGTTGTGAGTTGGTGAGAGTTTATGATTTGTGAGAAATCCATTGCTGCCATGGCTTCCATTTATTTTATTTTTATTTATTTAGACAGTTTTGTATACCGCCTTATCCTTCAATCAAAGCGGTCACAACACAATTGGGGGATACATTTAACACGTGGGAATATGAGACACATACACTAATACTTACAGGGAACATGGGCAATGGAGGGTTAAGTGGCTTGCCCAAGACCACAAGGAGCATCTGTGGGACTAGAAACCACAGTCCTTCCGGCCCAAGGTTGCTGTCCTCTAGTGGGATCTGAACTACTGACCTTCCGGCCTGAAGTACCTTGCCCCAACCACTAGGCTACTCCTCCCTCCATGAAGGCTGTTGCTTGTTTTGCTGGAACTGACTGGAGGTTGAGGTCTTCCAGAAGAATGAGGTCCTTGTTTTTCTTGTTGTTTTCTAAGATGATATGGAGTAGGTCGGAAAGATCATTGGTTGGGGTGGATGGTGAGCAGTAGACTAGGCAGAGGGTCGGTTGCTTGTTGGCTATGGTGAGTGTGTCCATGGTTAGTGCTTTCTGTGGCTAGTTTGCGGAGGTTCAGGATTGATTTGACGAGGATGAGGATGCACCCTCCTTTGCGGTGGGTTTGTGGGGAGTGGAAGAAACTGTAGTTGGGGGGGAGGGGGTCGGTCTGATTTGGTTCAGGAAGATTGTGCCAGTTTCTGTGATCCAGGACCCTGTGATATATAGGATTGTCCAGGTTCTGCGTGATGAGGTGATCTCGTATGGTAGCAATTTTGTTCTTTGCAGAGCATGCATTTATGAGTTCCCAGTTGAGAGTTTTAGTTTTGGGTGTTTTGTTTGTGTGGGAGTGTGGGTCCTTATCGGAATGGTGATGAGATGTTGTGGGTTGCATGAGTAGGGGGGGGAGGGGAAGTAGCTGCTTATGTTGAGGGTGAGGTGGGGTGGGGAGGGGGATTTTATAACTTGTAGAAGGGGGAGGAAAGAGTGATGGGGGGCTTGGGGTTGGGAATAGTAGGGAGTCTGTGGTGATGGTGAGGTTAAGTAGGGCAAGGAGGGGGTAGAATAGAGTATATAGTTGGAGCATGATGAGGTCCTTCTGCTTGTGCTAGTCTGTGGAGATTGGTCAATGTCCATGATGGAATTCTGTCGGTTCTGGAGTGCGTTTTATCTGGTGGGTTTTTGGCAGGGGTGTGGGTGCTGCCTTGGTCCTCACCAAAGGGCCTTTTGTCAAGGCCCTTAAGCAGAGGAGCACCCTCCAGTGTACAGATTTTAAAGTCCTGCTGCCGGTAGAAGGGGGGCACCAGATTGGTTGATCGATACAACAAGGAAGAGCTTACCTCCTCACTCTCCGGTGTCCTCCCACAATGTTCCTCAATGTTTTGTATGCTACTTCTCAAACATGACATGCATTAAGGGCATTGAGATGTACAACCACCAACTAATCAGAAAAAAAGAATACAGTAAGCAAGAGAAAAGAAGAGAAGCAAAAACAAGGATCTGAAGAGTGACTCCAAAACAGGAGAAATCATCTCTCAGCCTCAGCATTCTCTTCACATGCAAGCTGGCGCAGCCCATTTTTGACAGGCTTTTTAAAATATGGAGGAGGATAGTCCTGCAAGTATAAAAAGATAGGGAATTCCACAGAGAGAGGCCTAAATAAGAGAAGACTGAGGCACAAGAAATATGCAAAGAAGGGTGAGAAGGTGGCTGCAAGAAAGCAAAGAGGCTTGGAGGAGTAAAGGGTGCAGGAAGGGGTGTAAGGTGTTAGCTGGCAGAAAAGGTAAGGCGGGTGGTATCTGAGTTACTGCTTGGGTTAGAAATTGGTTGGGTGGGAGGCGACAACGAGTACAAGTAAATGGAGCTCACTCTGAGGAGAAGGATGTTACCAGTGGTGTGCCCCAGGGATCTGTCCTTGGTCCGATTCTTTTTAACATCTTTGTTAGTAATATAGCGGAAGGGCTGTCGGGTAAGGTTTGCCTCTTTGCGGATGATACCAAAATCTGCAATAGAGTAGACACCCAGGAAGGTGTAGATAACATGAGGAGGGATCTAGCTAAACTTGAAGAATGGTCTAGAATTTGGCAGCTGGGATTTAATGTTAAAAAATGTAAGGTCATGCATTTGGGCTGCAGCAATCCAAGGGAGCAATATAGTATAGGGGGTGAAGTACTTTTGTCCACTAAAGAAGAGCGGGACCTAGGCGTGGTTGTGTCTGATGATCTTAAAGTAGCTAAACAGGTAGAAAAGGCGACGGCAAAAGCTAGAAGGATGCTTGGGTGCATACGGAGAGGAATGGCTAGCAGAAAAAAGGAGGTGATAATGCCTCTGTATAAGTCTTTGGTGCGACCTCATTTGGAGTATAGTGTGCAATTCTGGAGACCACACCTTCAAAAGGATGTGAACAGGATGGAGTCGGTGCAGAGGGTGGCTACTAAAATGATTAGTGGTCTTCATTATAAAGCATATATGAGGACAGACTTAAGGATCTTAATATGTACACCTTAGAGGAAAGGTGGGATAGAGGTGATATGATTGAGATGTTTAAATACCTCCGTGGCATAAATGTTCAGGGGGAGAGCCTCTTTCAATTGAAAGCAAGTTCTGCTATGAGGGGACATGGGATGAGGGTGAAGGGAGATAGATTCAGGAGTGATATGCGGAAATATTTCTTTACGGAAAGAGTAGTGGATCCATGGAATAGTCTCCCAGTGGAGGTGGTAGAGATGAGGACAGTAACTGAATTCAAAAAAGCATGGGACAAACACAGAGGATCTCTAAAGGTAAAAAGGGGACTGTTGTAGTTGTTGATATGGAAGGACAGACTAGATAAGCCATGTGGTCTTTTTCTGTCATCATATTTCTATGTAATGCATGGTGGACCTGAGCAAAAACCTTAAATTTGCTATTCGTGGCCACAGGACGCCAAAGCTGGGATTTCCGAAGGAAAGAAATATGGTCAAAGTAACAGCAGCAGAATGAATGAGTGGAAAACATCTAAGGGAAGACAGAGGGCTCAATGCAGAATTCCTGCAGCACTAAAACTCTAGCACAAGGTTTCCTAATGCAAGTTTAACACGTGCATTTTGCTCACCGATGCTATAGGCAACAGCATGCAAATAAGCTGTGTGCAAAAAGTCGGTGCTAAACAAGAAGAAGCAAGCCAGACACATGTGCATAGGGATCTGGCTTTAGCAGTATCTATAATCTTGCACAGAAGAAAAACAGTGTGGCACTTGTGCTGGAAAGCTGTGTGGTGCATACAGCAATGTTTATGTGCCAGACAGCATTCCAGCACATGTGCGCTGCATACCTTTCCTGACTTTTCTTTCACCACTCTTCAGAAAAGCCAGAAAAAAGTGACGGGTACTGCATGCTTAAGATAGAACAGCTCCAGACTAGAACTGGAGTAGATTACATGAGGTGGGATTTAGCTAAGCTTGAAGAATGGTCTAGAATTTGTTAGCTGAGATTTAATGCTAAAAAAATGCAGGGTCATGCATTTGGGCTGCAAAAATCCAAAGGAGCGGTACATGTGGGAGGGGGGGGGGGGGGAAGTACCTCTGTCCACAAAAGAAGAGTGGGACCTGATGATCTTAAAGTAGCTAAAAAAAGGCAACAGCGAAAGCTAGAAGGATGCTTGGGTGCATAGGGAGAGGAATAGCCAGCAGAAAAAAGGAGGTGATGGTACCTCTGTATAGGACTTTGGTGCGACCTCATTTGGAGTATTGTGTGCAGTTCCGGAGATCACACCTTCAAAAGGATATAAACAGGATGGAGTCAGTGCAGAGGTTGGCTACTAAAATAGTTAGTGGTCTTCATTATAAAGTATATGAGGACAGACTTAAGGATCTTATTATGTATACTTTAGAGGAAAGGCAGGATAGAGGAAATATGACATAGATGTTTAAGTACCTCCGTGGCATAAATGCGCAGGAGGGACTCTTTCAATTGAAGGCAAGCTCTGCTACGAGGGGACATAGGATGAGAATGAAAGGGGATAGACTCAGGAATGATATGTGGGAATATTTCTCTACGGAAAAAATCGGAAATGCATGGAATAGTCTCCCGGTAGAGGTGGTAGAGATGAGGACAGTATCTGAATTCAAAAAAGCATGTGACAAACACAGAGGATCTCTAAGGGAAAAGAGGGTACTATTGTAGTAGTTGATATGGAAGGGAAGACTAGATAGAAACATAACGGCAGAAAAAGACCACATGGTCTATGTTTCTATTGCAGATTTTGGTATCATCTGCAAAGGGGCAAACCTTACCCAACAGCCCCTCCACAGTATCACTAACAAATATGTTAAAAAGAATCGGACCAAGGACAGATCCCTGGGGCATTCCACTGGTAACCTCCTTCTCCTCAGAGTGAGCTCCATTTACCTGTATCCTTTGTTGCTTTCCACTCAACCAATTTCTTACCCAAGCAGTAACTTTAGAGTAACCCCTAGGGTGCTCATGTTAGTTTACAAGTCATCTGCGCAGAACGGTGTCAAAGGCTTTACTGAAATCTAAATACACCACATCTAGGGCTCTCCCTCAGTCAAAATCCCTGGTCACCCAGTCAAAAACATCAATCAGATTTGTCTGACAAGACCTGCCTCTGGTGAATCCATGTTGCCTCAGATCCAGTAATCTGCTGGACTTCAGAAACCTCACTATTTTCTCTTTCAGCAGTGCTTCCAATAATTTACTCACCATTGGGGTTAAACTAACTGGCTTGTAGTTTTCAACTACATCCTTACTTCTGCTTTTGGGTAACGGGAACACATGTGCTTCTCTCCAGTCCTCTGGCACCACTCCTGCCTCCAAAGAGGAATTGAAAAGGTCAGTCAGTGGAGCTGCTAGTATATCCCCAAGTTTCTTCAGTATTCTCAGGATGTATCCCATCTGGTCTCATCACTACCTACTTTTAGTTTAGCTAGTTCTTCATGAACAGAGTCTTCTGAAAATCGTTTGAGATGCCCCTCGCTTCTGTTCCTGTTTGTGGGTGTTTTCTGAGGTCCTGCCCTTGGTCCTTCATCTGTGCACTTTTGCACTTCCTGGACAGAGGTGGGTGAAGCAAACTAGATGCCCTCCCCCCGTGTGCCCTGGGTCTTTACCCCCAGGACAAAGAGGGGCTATGCCCAGGGAGTCAAAAGCCCCCCCTCCAGGTTGCAGCAGGGATGCTGTCTGGGGACTGGGGGCCTTAGCTTTACAAGGACCTTGACCCTTGGCCTGCTGATACCATTGGGGGGCTTGACAGGCCGGAAAGTTCAGTGTCTCTTTTGCTCTTCTTCAGGTAGAAGGACTTTTTCCCTGAAGCCTTCTGCCATGAGTGATTAGTGGTCTTCCTGGAGAGCCTGGTTCTGGTCATATATTCAGACTCCAACTCTGTGGCCTTGTTCGTCATAGGCTTACCAAAGAAGTTGTCCTCTCGGCATGGGACCAATTTGTCCTGAACCCATTGCTCTAGGTCTGAGGACTGTAACCAGGCCAGGCAGCGAGCACTAATGCCCACAGCAGTACATGGACTGAAACCCATCATAGGCTGTCCGAGTCATAAACTTGGAACCATACCAGAGGTTCATTGGCAAGCTCTTTTGCCAAGTCCCTCAGGTACATGCCCATGTATCATTGGTAAGCCTGGATGTGGGCCATGAGCATCGAGCACCAGTAACACTTCCTACCAAAACCATCCATGGTGTGAGTCTCCCTGCCAGAGGGCACTGAGAAGTACGTCTTCTGGCTTTTGATGTGATGCATGGCTGACTCCACCACCATAGAGTTGTATGGCAGCTGTGGCTTTTCAAACCCTGGGCCCTTGTGAACTCGATACTGGGAATCGAGTTGCTTGCTCACAATAGGCACCATCACTGGGGCTTACCACATCCTGAAGAGCAAGCGTTCTAGTATAGGCAGAACTGGCACCATCAGTACCTCCCTGGGAGGAGTGTCGTACAGGAGAATTTTGAGGTCCTTAGCACAACGCTCATCCTCCGGTTTGGCCATAAAAGGACAGTGCCTTGGACATCTCCCACATGAAGGCAAGGAAAGCAAGGTCTTTGAGCGGTGACCGCTTCCTCTCTTATGGCAGGGAGGGGCCCGATGGGACATCCCCATGCAGCCGAATGTCAGGCGATTCATCCTCAATCTCCCACTCCAAGTTGGAGAATGCCTTGAGGACTCGATGGGCATCAGCTCGATGCCCGGCTGGAGGTGTTGAGGGAGACAGAGGTGCCCAACGACCTGACTCAGAGGCACTGAGGGGTGAGACTAGAGGCCTTGCGGGTGAAAAGGAGCGCTGCAGCTCGGCTCAGCGTGCATGCTTCTCAAGCATTGTCATTGTCTGGAGAAGCACTCTTGGAGGAGGGCCCCGGCGTCAGCACCGACAACCCAGAGGCACCAGGATCGTTCCGCACTGCAAGTTCAGGAAGGCAGGCAGGCTGCGTTCCAAAGACACCATCCTGGCCTCTAGGCCAGGTGGCACCGCAGCCACTGGCTCAGGCATCAGTCACCAGAGGTCAGAATAACTGATCTGTAGTTACCAGCCTCATCCTTACTTCTGTTTTTGCGGACAAGAATCACATTCACCCATCTTCAGTCCTCTGGGATCACTCCTGACTCTAAGGAAGCATTAAAAATTCAGCCAATGGAGCCGCCAGTACTTCCCTAAGTTCCTTCAATTCCTTCAGATGAATCCTGTCTCGCTCCATCGCTATGTCTACTTTTAGTTTAGATAGCTCCTCATGAACACAGTCTTCTGACTGAAAAAGTTCAAAATCTATCACATTTCTATTCCTATTTGTGTTTTTTTTTTCTGTGGTCCCAATCCCAGCCCTTAATCTGTCAACACAGCCCAGAAATATTTGTTAAGCAATTCTGCTTTATCCTTATCAGCATCTATATATCCCTTGCCTTCACTCTTGAATCTCAATTCCATTTTTAAACATCTTTATGTCACTAAAAAAAAAAAAAAAAAAAAAGTCTTGTCCCCATGTTTTACTGTATTGGCTATTTTTTCTTAACATAGAAATATAGAAACATGACGGCAGATATAGACCTTATGGCCTATCGAGTCCGGTCTTCTATATCAGCTACTGCGCTCTACAGTCTCTTTTTTTTCCCTTTAGAGATCTATGCTCGCCCCATGCTTTCTTGAATTCAGAGACAGTCTCTCTACTACCTCCACTGGGAGACTATTCCATCCATCACAACTCTTTCCATAAATAAATATCTCCACAAATTACTCCAGAGTCTATCTCCTTTCACCTTCATCCTAGGCCTCCTCATTGCAGAACTTTCTTTTAATTGAAAAAAAAAAAGCTCTCCTCCTGTGCATTTATGCTACAGAGGTATTTAAAAGTCTATCATATCTCCTCTCCCCCGCCTTTCTTCAAACGTACAAATATTGAGATCTTTGAGACTGTCCCTATATGCCTTATAACAAAGCCCACTGACCATTCTGGTAGCCACCCTCTGCAATGGATCCAACCTGTTTATAAGCCTTTTGAAGGTGTAGTCTCCAGAATTGCACACACTACTCCAAAACAGGTCTCGCCAAAGACACATACAGAGGAACTATCACCTCCTCCTTCCTGCTGGCCATTCCTCTCCCTTTGCATCCAATCATCCTTCTGGCTTTCACTGTTGCCGTTTCTACTTGTTTAGCCACTTAAGATCATCAGAAACAATTCTTCCATTAGCCTATTTGCTTTCCTATCCACTTTACCAGCTTCTGTTAGCTTCTCCAGATATTGTTTGTCTTCCTCTTTCTGTGATCTCTTATAATTCATAAAGACTCACCTATATTTCCTTACTTTTTTAGCTACTTCTTTTGAAAGCTATAGCAGCCTCCATTTCCTCTTACTTTTATTTACTTCCCTTTATTTATTTGTTGCCCTTAAAGTAACGCCTTTCAGTTATGCCCACTGTTATTCTACTTCCCCAGATGGTTTCATCTAGCTAATTGAAGTATGCCCCATCTTTGCAAAGTTTGTTTTCCTGAAATCTAGGACCCTCACTTTTAAATGGACCATCTCCAACTGTGTCTTAATAGTGCTGCGATACAAATCTCACAATGAAGAAATTTTCCATCTCTGAATTTTCTTTCATGAATCCTAACTAGACCAGGACAGACAGATGGGTTATGCTCCCCAGCCAGTGGGTGGAGGCACAGTAGAGCAGTTGTGATGTCATCACTAGTCTATCTCTGGTGCAGCACAGAGAAGCCGGTATGCTACATCTCAAGCTGAAGCAAAACTGAAAAACTCAGAAACCCAGGAAAGTATTAATCAACAATAACATTGCACAGATTCTTTCTGGCCCTCTTACCATACTTGACTCTGCATAAGGCACAGATACAGATAATGCAGTTAAAAAGCAATAGGGCTCCCAAACGTGAAGGAATAATCTTCCAAGAGCAGGTCCTAGACTGGTCTACTAGCAGGATTCAAGGAAAGAAATTGAACAGGTATGGTGAATTTTTCCTTTTCCTTATCTTGCTAGATCAGTCCAGATGAGTGTGATGTACCCAGGCAGTCAGGACCCAGGGTGCGAGGAAGACCATGCTCAGGATACAACTCCTCTGCTAAAAGGTGCCATCCGCTCCTGCTCCCATATGCAACCTGTAATGCTTTACAAAACGTACTCAGGGATGACCAGTTACCACCTTATAGATGTCTTCCAGAGACACCAAGGAGGACTCCATTCATAAAGAGGCTTGTGCCCTAGTGGAGAGATCTCAACTCTCTTCAGCATGTACTTTACACATAGGAGCAAGCCTCCTTAAGCCAACAGGCAATCAAGGACCTGGCTACCGCCTGTCCCTACTTGGACCACTGAAGAGGACAAGGAGATGGCCTGACTGCTGGAAGAATTAGTAGTCTCCAGATACTTCAGACCAATGCCCTCCTCATGTCCAACAGATGCAGCAAGGGGTCTGACTGAAGGTCCTCTCCAAGGAGGACGACAGGATGACAGAATGCTTAAGATGAAAGAGAAAGTACACTTGGGAGAAAGGACAGCATGTTCCTCGAGGAGACAGATGTTGACAAGATGACTAGAAAGACCTCTAGCTCTGCATCCATCTAGTGAAAGCAATAACCACCAGAAATACCAACTTCAGGGTCAAACTCTTGAGGGAGGCCTTCTGAAGGGGCTCAAAAAGGGAATCTCAGTACCTATAACACCAAAGAAAGGCTCTGTAGCATCACTAGCTGCACGGGAGGGGGTGGGGGGGGGGAGGAGAGAAGGGTCATCTTCATCCCTTTGAGAAAGCGTATCACATCCAGTTGAGCTACCAAGGACACAGTTTGAACTCTCCCCAGTAGCACTCAAGGGCTGGCACCTGAACTCTGATAGAGATGAGTGCTCAACAATGACTCAAATCAGACTAAGGAAAAAAACAGCTACTGGAGTCCGAGAGGAACATCACCTTTTGAAGGCCCTCGAGACTAACATAAGCCATTGACATAGGAGCCCTTTGGCCTTAAGAAAGGTGTTCACTACCGCACCAGAATATCCCTTTTTTAGACACTTGCACCTCTCATAGAACCAGACCAAAAGTGAGACAGACATGGGGTCCTCCATGATTAGGGAACCATGCCATAGCAGTCCTCTCTCCTGAGATGGCAATAGGAGGAACCCCGCCACCAGGCTCAAGAAATTCATATACCATGGCCTGCATAGCCAATTTGGTGCCACCAGAATGACCAAGCCCGGGTGAGATCAAATCCTGCACATTGGACTGCTCACCAAATGCCATGGGGGAAAACGATATACAGGAGCCCTGCGGCTAAAAGCTTTTCCCTTTGGCATCCTCCTGAGCAGCCATCAGACTGAACACCAGTAGTCCCCACCTTATGAAGGCTCCTTTCATACCACTAGATAACTGTGCACTGAAGTATTTGACCTAGGTAGTCTGTTTTTTTGTGGCAGTCACTTTACAAAGTTTTAATAGGGTAGGTCTGCACACTCATCCTAAATTTCTTCCTGAAATGGTGTTGGATTTTCATCTTAACCAGTTGACAGTCCTTCCAACATTTTTCCTCTTGACTCTATGCTCCTAAAGAGGAATGTATGCTGCACACACTGGACTGCAAGAGAGTCTTGGCCTTCTATTTGAAGTGGACTAAAGCTCATAGAAAGTCCACCCAGCTTTTGCTTCTTTGACCCCAATAGGTTTAGAGATGCTATCAACAGATGTACTCTCTCATTTTGGCTAGCAGACTGCATCTCTTTCACATATACTCAGGCAGTTCCACTTGTGCTCAGCCTCAATGGAAGAGGTGGTTTTCTACTAGGACCTCAGGCCACACATGCACATCACAACACTGTTTTGAAAGAGCTCCTGTCGTGACAACAGGTTCAGCCAGACTGTACCTCAAAATCTGTTTGGGGATTAGAATCCAATTCCATCCCCCCCAGGCATATTTTCTCTTTTGTTCCTTGCTGTCTCATTCTGGCTATATATTCCCAGGGGTCTGTTTAAAAAAAAAGCTTTTCTGTTAGTTAAATGTCTGCCAATTGCAACATTGTTCACCTTTTTTCTTTTTGAGGCCGCCAGTTAGGGAATCCCATATGTAAGCACTTATCCTGTTTGTCCAGAGAAAACAGTTACTCATCTGTAATAGATGATACCTGCTGTAGTTGAGTAACTGTTTTTTTCTGCTTTTATGCTAGCTCTACTCCAGCTTCAACTCTTCCAAGTTTTCAAGATATTCCTAATAAATTTGCATGAGACAGAACTGTTTGCCTACTACCCCCATAGTAGGCAAATTTGTTCATGCATATTTATTATTAGGGATATCCTGGGAGAGATAAGAAGAGAACCAGGACAGTACAGAACCTCTGAAACCAAATGAGGATTACGTATCAAAGAGAAGGTGGTGGTCAACAGTGCCAAAAGAAGCAGAAAGGTCAAGAAGAATGAGGACTGAGTAAAGGTCTTTGGATTTAACCAGGAACAAGTTGCTGGAGACTTTGGCAAGGGCCGTTTCAGTAAAATGTAAGGGACGAAAGCCAGAGTGAAGTGGATCAAGGAGGACTTGAGAGAAATTCGAGGCAATGGTGGAGAACTGCAAGTTCAAGAATTCTGGAAATTAAGGGAAGAAGGAAGATAGGTCAATAATTAGAGGGACAAGTAGAATCAAGTAAAGAAACTACAAAGAAACCACCCAAGCGAGCTTGGCATGTTTCCCACCAGCACAGTTTACTTTGACAATTCCATAAACATATAGTAAAGTAGTGTAGCTGCTGTGTT
Source organism: Ichthyophis bannanicus (assembly GCA_033557465.1). Classification (NCBI taxonomy): domain Eukaryota; kingdom Metazoa; phylum Chordata; class Amphibia; order Gymnophiona; family Ichthyophiidae; genus Ichthyophis; species Ichthyophis bannanicus. The sequence goes on along the minus strand of CM066032.1, from coordinate 1,364,847,512 downwards.
AGTTCACTTAGTGTGAAATGTCCTAAAAAGCTTGTCCCATTTTGTGTAGAATGTCAAAGGAAAGTCTATGTGCCTTTATAAAGCAGGCACCCAGAGCCAATCCCTGTATCACACAAATCTTCTCGCACCAAATTACACTTGCTCGAAGGCAAGTGTAAAATGTGTTTGTGTACTCTGCATGAACTCATGCATTTTATAAAATGAAAGCATGCATCACAACTCCACCCTGACTATGAACTTAGGAACGCCTTTGCACAGTCCATGTTAAAGTAGGTGCATGCTGTGTGCCTTCTTTTTATGCTGTATGCAAGAATGTAATTTATGAACCCTTTTCCATATGGATAAAAGTCTTATAAAACACCACCTTTGTGTTTGGGAAAATACTTAGTATATTTGATCCCTACATATATAGATGTAAAGGTCAACAGACAAGTTTATTGTATTAAGAGGAAATATAAATCTTGAAAGCTGGTTACAAATGTATTGGATTAGTCCAATCAAAAAATAAGACCTACAACCACAGTCCTGAGTTTACGGTTGCATCTTAGGCACAAATTCTGCAGAAAAGTTTCTGAAATTCTGCAGCAATTCAGAGGTGCATTTGCATAAAACTGATTTTACATATTAATGAGAATTTATTTAGCATAATAAAAATAAGAGTTTTCCAACCTTGCTTTGTTTTTGTTCTTTTCATAGATTTTATGAGTGGATAATCTCAGTTATTATAGCAGAAAGCAGAGGAACAGAAGATCTGAAGGATGGGGAGAGAGAAGACAAGAAGGTAAGATTTGCCATGCTGAGTCAGACCAATGGCTCATCAAGCCCAGTATCCCATTTCTAATAGTGGCCAATCCAGGTCAGAAGTACCTGCCAGGATCCTGAAAGGTAGACAGATTCCATGCTGCTTATCCCAGGGATAAACAGTGGATTGGAGATGGGGAGGGGAGAAGAGAGAATGTTCTAGAAAAGATTTTAGGAGAGGCAAAGATGTCTCATCACAGAAAAATGGTAATTTTATCACAAGATTTTCTGGATTAAGAGGGCAAGTAGATGCCCATGCAGACGCTAATTTATAAAGACGCATCGGTACTAATGTATCTTTATAAAACACTACCACGAGAGGCTGACATCATACCTTGAATGAAGGTGTGGACATTTACACCTGTTCAAGTATGTGTAAATGTTCACACACAGAATAAAACAGCAGACCTATAGGCTAGCATCTTTTATAATCTGCACGTCCAAACTCCATTCCGTATATGCCTACCGGCAAAGTATGCACCATCCGGTCACACTGCATATTTTTACACCATTCAGAGCTTTATAAAGAGGTCACACATGTACAAAAGACACAGACATTTATGATGCCTGGAATAACATCTTAGTGGATATGGCAGAGGAAACTTGAATGCTGTTATTATTGCCTCTACCATCCCCACCAAGATCTTAGTCAAGGCGTTGTCACGCCCCAGCCCTCTGCCTAAGGCTTAGAGGGGTAGGGTTGCCATTAACTTCTCTTATAAAAGGTTGAATAAACTATTTTTCTCCAGTGAAGCCTGCTGGGAGTTGTAGTTTTGGTCTTCTACGATGAAGTGTAGTCATGAAACCGAAAGTAAAGGCAAATGACAAAATTTATTCCCCAAATGCAAACAAAGTCCATGTAGACTGTAACAGGATACTTCTCCATTCATTCGCTCAAGGTTATTTACAACTTAGGCTGGATGAGCTTCACAGTCATTAATTATATGCGGCTGCTTATCAATAACACGGATAAAGAAAACACAGCTTCTTCATTCAACAAAGTAAAAATATCTTCTTTTTACCTTTGTCTTCATTAAGAATTCAAATGTACATGCAACAGGTATCTTCCCCTTAAAAGAGCAAGTTCCTACCTTCAGTTCAGGCTAGGTTTCATTACTTTTCAGGAGACTTTATCTTTTCAGCTATTCTTTAGCAAAGGGACTCAATGCTAACAGCTTGACATAGAATACAGTCCATGAGTACTTCTGGAGGCAATAAATCCTGCTCAATAGGCTCAACCTGCATTTCCTCTGGCTCCGGTAATGCAGTGCCCTGCTCTGAGCTTTTAACGTATGTCTCAGGGTATACTCTCTCTGAGGATCCCTGTGTCTCTCTTGTGCACAGCTCTACCCGGTAAGGATAAATTGTACCTGAAGCTGTGGTCACTTCTCCCTGGCTGTGTTCACCAGTCTCCCTCCAGCTTCTGGGAAACAGTCCCTGGTTCACTTCCCTGAGTTCCTTCCTGGAGCTCTGCCACGGCTCCCTGTTCCAGGCTTGGCTCCTTTGACTCCTGTGCTGAGTCCTGGGCTCCCACCTCTGAACTCTCTGAACCGGAATTGGGGTTTGAAGCCTTCTCTGCTCTCTCCCTCCGGGCTCTCCTCCTCCTCCTCCTCTGGGCTCTCCTCCCTGCTTTCTCTCTAGCCAAGGTTTATATCCCTGCTTCCCGGGCAGTGTCTCTCCCTCTCTGGACAGGTGCTTGCAACTATGTCAGCAGAGCTTGGGTGTGGCAGCCTAGGTTTGGTTTCTCTCTGCTTGCTTTCTTTATGGCAACGCTGAAACCTGTGCACTGCAGGGATGACACTTTTCTTAAAAGCAAAATCATTAGTTTCTCCTATTTCCATAGGCTCACTACAAGCTTCCTTATCACAGCGTCCAAGAAAACTTGTGATAAGGACAGAGTGAGAAAGCCTGAGATCAACTGGGACCTATGGTGGGAGAGAGGGGAAGACAATTTGGATTTAGCTTACACCTTTTTTTATTTACTAGTAGCTCGCTCAAAGTGAGTTAGTTACACTTAGGCACAGTAGGTATTTCCCTATCCCTTGAGGGTTTACAATCTGAGATCTCGATGCAATAAGTGGTGCTTTAGAATGTGGTGCTAAGCTTCAGTGTACTGAGTTCTAATGCACACACTTACAAAAAACATCTTTTCCTCCCTTTGCAGTAAACTAATGACATGCAATATACCACAGTGTGAAAAAGTGTGCAGCATCATAAAAAAAAAGAGTGGACACCCTGCAGTAATATGCACTTTACTTTATTGTGAGTAAAATCTCACTTCCTTTCAGTGTGTGTAGGTCGGTATTGGCTCATACACTGACAGAAAAGGAGACATTTAAATTAGAAAGAAAAACAAAAGACAGCCAGCCAGACTCCCTGTCCCCTTATCCCCATCTTCCAAAAATTCCCAGGTAGTCCAATGAGCCCCCAGGTCCCACCCGTGGGGCTATCTGGTCCAGGCACTTTCTGGTCTGGATACTCCTTCCTGGTCAGTGCATATCTGAAGATTTTCTGATCTGGCAAAAATATGTGCTGTGTGTCTTTATAAAATAGGTTAAAAATAGGCATCTATGTGGTCTTCACACACAGGCAACCTGCTACAAAATTACCCTCCAAACATATGAATATTAACTTTTGTCTCACACACACAGGAGTATCCTAGTGATTAGAACAGCAGAATAAGAACAGAGAAGGGTTGCGATGCTAGATTCCAAAAGAACAAAGGATTCCAAAGAAAACTTCAAAAATATATAATAAAATCTTTTAATTTAAAAACAAACAACGGCACAATTGCGTTTCGGCAAATGACCACCTGTGTAAGGGATAATTCTTTGAATTACAAAACACATAGACAAACAAACACATATAGTTAAACTTCAAACTACATAATGCAAATATAATAAAAATTATAAACCAAAATATAAATAGAATGTAACCATCAGCACTGCAAAAAACAGATCATAAAATATTTTATCTTTAATATATATGTTATGATTTCCATTATGTTAGTATTATGTATTTTGAATGTTAAACGTGTTTCTAATTCAAAGAATTACCTCCTGATGCGGGGGGGGGGGGGGACAATAGGTGTAAGATTAGTATAAAATAGGAAAGTTGGAACAAGGGCTTCCAAGTTGAAGCCTTAGAAGAAATACTAAATAAACTGACATGAGCACCACATTTGTTCTCATGGACTACTTTTTTCTTACTGTCCAGATGAGGATATCAGCATTACACAGGCAGTCCTCAACTGGTTCCACTCATGTCTCACATACTGAACCTTCTGTATATTGTACAGGGCTAAACTATGATCCATTCCCCATTACTCGCTGAGTGCCACAAGGATCATGATGGCCCCTATCCTCTTTAATGTGTTTTTGGCATCATTGACAACCCTGATCCAAGGTTTGAGATCAGTGTATACATGTATTTAGAAGATGATATTCAAAAAGTGCTATCCTATGACTCTGATCATCTTCTCTAAGCAAGTTCAGCATCTGCCTGGATGCAGTAGTAACTTGGCTTTGGAAATGCAAATTAAAACTAAACTCACAAAAATCGGAGCCCTTTGGTTCTTCAGGAAATGGCCCTCCAATAATATGGTCTTCCACTACTGCAGGGTCCTCACTTTCCATAAAAGAAATTGTTACAGTACTTGAAATTATTTGGGTCAATATTCAATACCATGAGTGAAATTTTAAAAGATACAGGTATTTAGTATCTTTATACGCATAGGCAGCAGCACTGAGTATACATATATGGCAGTCACCACCAGCAATATGTATAGCAGTGGTAATCAACTGCTACGCATATAACTATGCAGTTTAAATTAGGAAAGTTTACTGAGCACCCTAAAGTTACTGATTGGGTTAGAAATTGGTTGAGTGGGAGGTGACAAAGGATACAAGTAAATGAAGCTCACTCTGAGGAGAAGGAGGTTACCAGCGGTGTGCCACAGGGATTTGTCCTTGGTCTGATTCTATTTAACATCTTTGTTAATTATATTGCAGAAGGGCTGTTGGGTAAGGTTTGCTTGTTTGTGGATGATACCAAAATCTGTAATACAGTACAGCAGACGCCCAAGGAAGGAGTCAATAACAAGAGGAGGGATCTAGCTAAGTTTGAAGAATGGTCTAGAATTTGGCAGCTGAAATTTAATGCTAAAAAAATGCAGTCATGCATTCAGACTGCAAAAATCCAAAGAAGCTGTACAGTGTAGCGGGTGAGGTACTTCTGTCCACAAAAAAAAAGTAGGACCTGGGCATAATTGTGTCTGATGATCTTAAAGTAGCTAATCAGATAGTAAAGGCAACGACAAAAGCCAGAAGGATGCTTGGATATATAGGGAGAGGAATGGCCAGCAGAAAAAAGGTGATAATACCTCTGTATAAGTCTCTGGTGCGACCTCATTTGGAGTATTGTGTGCAATTCTGGAGACGGCACCTTCAAAAGGACATAAGCAGGTTGGAGCCAGTACAGAGGGTGGCTACTAAAATGGCTAGTGGTCTTTGTTATGTAGCATATAAGGACAGACTTAAAGATCTTAATATGTATATTTTAGAGGACAGGCAGGATAGGGGTGATATGATAGAGACATTTAAATACCTCCAAGGCATAAATGCACAGGAGGGTCTTTTTCAATTGAAGGCAAGCTCTGCTACGAGGGGACATAGGATGAGAGTGAAAGGGGATAGACTCAGGATTAATATGCAAAAATATTTCTTTATGGAAAGAGTGGTAGATGCGTTGAATAGTCTCCCAGTGATGGTGGTGGACACAAGGACAGTATCTGAATTTTAAAAAGCTTGGGACAAATACAGACGCTCTCTAAAGGTAAACGGGGCACTATTGTAGTTGATATGGAAGGGCAGACTAGATAGACCTTATGATCTTTTTCTGTTGTCATGTTTCTAAGCTTCTGGTCTTACTTAAACTACTACAACTACATTGTTTTGTCCATTTTGTATACTACCTCTCTCTTCTATTGTATATACTTTTTTGCCTTTTCTATCTCTACTGATCCTTTTCTTCTCTGTCCCTTTTAAAGATTTTATGGCGTTCCTTTCCTTTCTTTTTCGCAGCTTTTTAATCTTTGTCTGTAAACCGCCTAGATGCTGTTTATGGGAGGTATATAAAGTTTTAAATAAACATAAACATACTGCTACTATTAATCATTTATATAGTGCAACAAGGAATACGCAGCACTGTACAAACATATAAAGACAGTTTCTGCTTGTAGAGCTTACAATCTAATCAAGACAGAGAACAATACAAGAGAAACAAGGAGGTTCAAATAGGGAAGGTGATACAAGGAGAACAAGGGATTAGGATCCAAATGCAGCCTCAAAGAGGTAAACCTTTAGCATGATTTGAAGAGGGGGCGAGAAGAGACTTGATGTAAAGACAGAGGAAGTTTGTTCCATGCAGTGAGCTACAGCAGTTGAGTCCTAACTGAGAGACTCTCACAAGACCCAAATGTCCGGCAGGGAATCAGCACTCCGATAGCCTGAACACAGAAAGGTTGGAGGGTAAGAGTTGCCTATACCCTGAAGAGATTATGGAGTACGGCCTGCTCGAAGGCGCTGTCCTGTTGGGACTCCCTCTCCAAGCAGTAGTGAGCTGTGAAGGTATGAACCGAAGATCAGGTGGCGGCCTGGCAAATTTCAGTCACAGGTACGAACTGCAGATTTGCCATGGAGGAAGCCATGGCACTAACGTGGTGCGCCAGTGAGATCCCAGCCCATTCTTGGGCGGGGAACGGTGCCGGGACACCAGTGGAGATGGGTCCTCATCCTCGGTTTCCCAGTCTGACTCGAAGTCAGAGGAAGGAACAGAGACACCACGGCTCATGCATTTGAGGCCCGTTACCCCCAGAGGACCTGTGGTCCGAGCCACGTGCACTTGTTGGAGAGGATCGGTGTCCCGAGGAACGGAACCGGGACCTCTTCTGATGCCGATGACTCTCTCGAAGTCGATGGTGCTTGAGGATTGGCTTGACATCCGGAGAAGCCCTCGATGTCGCGGGTCCAGTTGTCAGGGCGGATGACCCAGAGGAACCGGAGATACTGCTCTCCAAGGTTGCCATTCTGGTCTCCATGCTAATTAGCTCTGCAGCCTTCAATGCGGGCACAGATGGCTTCGAGCCTGGCATTGGTTCTGTCGAGGGAGAGTCCTCGACCAGGATGGCCTTCAGGGTCCAAGGCAGGTGACTCAAGGTTGACGACTCCTTCTGGAGCAGCTTGTGAGGCCACTCCTGCTTCAACCCCTCGCACTTACGATGGGTACTGTGGGGCCTGATGTGGGATTTACCTGCTTTTTAGACCAGTCCTCTGAGGTGGTCTTCGAGGATTTCAAACTCTTCTTGTGTTCAAACCTCTGTGGATTTCCTCTTAGAGGGCCTGTGGTTGCGGGACACTTAGGTGGCCCGGGCATCGTGGGACACTGTGGTACCAGAGAGGGTTCTGGAGCAGGGTGTCACCAGGGACTCCGGTGCAGAATTGGAATTATGGAAGAACTTCGCCTGCTGCAACTGATGGCTCTTGATGGCCTTTGCGGACAAGGACTTGCAAAGGTCGCAGTCCGAGTTGTCATGGTCCGGCCCGAGGCAACGGAGGCAGCAATCATGTGGGTCGAAGGAGGACATCATCTTACTGCACCAATCACATTTCTTGAGGCCATGGGGAAAAAAATGGGCCCTGCAACTCAGGCGAAGGTCTGAGGCCCACTGGCCAAAAAAAAAAAAAAAAGACACGAAGCGCCAGTCGAAGAATACCTCAAAAAAATTAAGGAAACTAACCAGAGGAGCGACACCGGAGCAATCTGGCTTGGGAGCGGGAAGAAAAACTGGTATGCATACTGGAAGATAACTTTAAAATAAGAAACACTTTTTCTGGGGAAATGGGACAGATGTCCGGAAGACTCCGCAGAAAAAAGGAGACTGAGGCAAGACGGCACCCTTGGGCGAGAAGGGGACCATGCATTCATTGTGCATCTCCCAAAGGCTTTGTTTGAAAGCTGGGGAGATGCTTCCATGCGTGCTCCGTCAGTGCTGACGTCACCCATATGTGAGGACTGACATCCTGCTTGTTCCCGGAGAACAACATTTCTGGCAGGATTTTATAAGAGTCAGCTTGCTCAGATAGAGTAGTTACTCACCTGTAACAGGTGTTCTCCAGGAGCAGCAGGAATCAGTCCTCACATATGGGCTTCATCGGCGCCGACGAAGCCCCAGCGGAGCATTTCCCCAGCTTTCCATGAAAGCCTTTGGGAATGCTGGCACGCATGCGCGGTTCCCTTCCCGCCTAAAGGTGCCATCTTACCTCAGTCAAATGACATAGCTAAGAACAGCACACAAAAATGTAAAACAAACTATGTACAACTGCAACTCCAAGGGGAAGAGGGAGGGTTGTGAGGACTGATTCCTGCTGCTCCTGGAGAACACCTGTTACAGGTGAGTAACTACTCTTTCTCCAGGACCAAGCAGGAAGTCAGTCCTCACATATGGGTGACTCCCTAGCTCTGGGCTACCAGGAACCCAGGCTGAACAAGAGAACTCCCTCTAGTCACAGCATCAAAGAAAGGCTTTTCAAGGACACAACCTCCACCGATAGCCCAACAGAGGGCAGGAGTTGCCTAAACCTCAAAGAGATTCTGGAGTACTGTTTGGCCAAAAGCAGTGTCCCTACGGGACTCCCTCTCCAGACAGTAAAGGGCCGCAAAAGTCTGGCTTGAAGACCAAGTTGCAGCCCTGCAGATGTCTACCAAGGGCACAGAGCGGAGATGAGCCACTGAGGCAGCCATTGCCCTGACACGATGGGCCGTGACCCTACCCTGCAAAGGAAGGTCAGCCGCCTTGTAAGCCCAGGTGATACAGTCAGCCACCCAGATGGACAAGGTACGCTTGGACACAGCCAACCCCAACTTATTGGGGTCAAAGGAGACGAAGAGCTGAGTAGCCCTTCTATGTCCCTGTGTATGGTCAAGGTAGAAGGATAAGGCCCTCCTACAGTCCAGGGTATGCAGGAATGCTTCAGCATGGCTAGCATGAGGCCTAGGGAAGAATGTTGGAAGAACCACCTCCTGGTTGAGGAGGAAAGAGGAGACAACCTTGGGGAGGAACTTTGGATGAGTCCTAAGGACTACCCTGTTCCTATAAATCCTGGTGTAAGGTCTATCACAGACCAGGGCCTGAAGCTCACTCACTCACCTAGCCGAGGTGAGGGCTATCAGGAAGAGAGTCTTCCAGGAAAGGAAGTGTAGAGGGCAAGTAGCCATTGGCTCTAAGAGTGGGCGAGTCAGTTGCTGCAAGACCACATTCAGCTCCCACTCAGGAGCAGGACGACGGATGGGGGGCTTGAGCAAAAGCAAGCCCCTGAGAAAGTGGGACACCAAAGGGTGACCTGACAGAGAATGTCCCTCCACCAGTGAGTGGTAAGCTGCTAGAGCTGAGAGGTGGACCCGAACAGAATTGGACTTAAGTCCCTGATTTGATAAGTGCAGTAAGTACTGAAGCACTACTGGTACAGTACAGGAGAAAGGATCCTCTGTACGTAGCTGACACCATACAGAAAACCTCTTCCATTTGAGGGCATAGGTTTTCCTAGTGGACTGTTTCCTAGAGGCTAGGACAACCTCCTCAACTTCCTGAGGTAGGCCCCAGGGAGCCAAAACTACCCTTGCAGCCTCCAGGCCATCAAATTGAGAGCTTTGAGATTGGGGTGCAGAAGGGAACCCTGCTCCTGTGAGAGAAGGTCAGGCTGCAACCCCAGAGGTAGTGGGGAATCCACTGCCAGCTGAAGCAGAAGTGGAAACCAAGGCTGCCTCGGCCACCTGGGAGCTACCAGCAGGACCGAGGCCTTGTCCTGAAGAGTCTTGAAAAGAGTTCGGGCCACCAAGGGCGTGGGAGGAAATGCATACAGGAGGCCCTGAGACCAGGACATCAGAAAAGCATCTGGTGCTATCCTCAAAGGATGCGGTTGCCTGGAGCAGAACTTGGGCAGTTGCTTTTTCAGCGGACTGGCAAAGAGATCTATCCAAGGGAGACCCCACTTTAGGAAGATCTTCTGAACGACCAAGGGATGCAGCTGCCACTCGTGGGGCTGCAGAATTCTGCTCAACCGGTCGGCCAGGCAGTTCTCCTGGCCTGGAAGGTACACCGCCTTGAGAAGCATGTTGTGCTTTAGGGCAAAGGAACAAAGGTCTTGAGTCTCCCGACAAAGGAGCTTTGACCAAGTCCCGCCCTGTTTGTTCACATAAAACATGGGTACCTGGTTGTCTGTTTGAATCAAGACTGAGCGGTGAGCTAGGGCCGGAGAAAAAGCCTTGAGAGCTAAGCGGATAGCTCGAAGTTCTAGGAGATTGATCTGTTGGGCTGCCTCCCAGGGAGACCAGAGGCCTTGAGTGCACTTGTCCAGACAATGAGCACTCCAGCCCCACAGAGAGGCGTCGATGGTGAGGACCGCCGAGTATTCTGGCATTGGGAAGGGCATCCCCTTCAGCAGATTGGGTGGATGTAGCCACCAGCTGAGGGAGGCCAAAAGGGGTCTGGACACCCTTATCCTGTTTCTTAGGCGGCCTGTGGCCTGAGAACACTGAGTCCGAAGGCACCACTGTGCAGGCCTCATATGGAGCCTGGCATTGGGAGTCACATGCACTGTCAAAGCCATGTGGCCCAGAAGCCTGAGGCAGAGTCTGGCGGAGACCAGGGACCTGTTTAGAAAATGTTTGGCCACGTCCATCAGTCTTTGAGCCCTCTCTTCTGGCAAGAATGCCTTTGCCAGTTGAGAATCCAACCTTGCCCCTATGAACTCCAAGTTCTGGGAGGGGAGCAAAGTGGACTTTGCGAAGTTTATGACAAAGCCCACGTTTTGAAGCAGAGCAATGTTTCTGAGGGTGGCTTGTCTGGTCTCCAGGGACGTCTGACCCCTGATGAGCCAGTCGCCCAGATAGGGAAAGACAAAGATGCCTTGATTCCTCAGGGAGGCCGCAATCACTGCCAGGCACTTGGTAAAGACCCTGGGAGCGGAGATCAGGCCAAAAGGTAGTACTCTGTACTGATAATGGTTTCCTCCCACAATGAACCTGAGGTACTTTCTGTGGTCTGGATGAATGAGGATGTGAGTGTACGCATCCTTTAGATCTAAGGAGCATAGCCAATCTCCCTGCTGGAGGTAGGGCAGAAGTGTTCCAAGAGTAAGCATCTTGAACTTTTCTTTCTCTAGGAACTTGTTGAGGTTCCTGAGGTCCAGAATGAGTCGAAGGCCACCGGTCCTTTTGGGTACCAGGAAATACCTGGAGTAGAATCCGTGACCTTGCAAGTGGGGAGGCACAGGCTCCACCGCCCTGTCCACCAACAGACCTTGGAGTCTCGAAGGAGAAGGTCTGTGTGCAGGGGAGGCCTCAGGGGCTCCCCTGGGAAGTAAGGAGACGGCAGTTGATGAAAATGCAGGGCATTGCAGTTTTGGAGTATGTCCAGCACCCAACTGTCGGTGGTAATGAGAGGCCACTGGTGGGCAAAGAGTACAAGGCGACTGCCTGTGCAGGGCTGGGAAAGCAGGGACGGAGTGGCTACGCTCAAGGAGTCAAAAAACCCCACCCTACTGAGTGGAAGCAGGGGAAGAAGGCTTGGGGGTCCTCTGCCTACGAGGCCCATTACCCTGGCCCTTGGCTTGCTGACCCTGGGGGGCTGCTTGGGCAGCCTGATACTGAGGGTACTATTTGTAGGCAGTGCCCTTCCTCGGGTAAAAGGACTTTTTACCCGAGCCCTTCTTTTTATGTGAAGGGGCAGAGGTCTTCCTCGACAGCCTTGTCCGGGTAAGGTGCTCGGTCTCGAGCGGAGCGGCCTTCTCGGTCACGGGTTTGCCAAAAAGGTTCTCACCTCGGCAGGGGACATCGACCAACTTGTCCTGAACCCATGGCTCGAGGTCTGATGACTGCAGCCACGCCTGGCGTCGAGCCGCGATGCCGGCAGCCGCAACTCGGGCCGAAGCCTCAAAGCCATCGTAGGCGGCGCGGGAAATGAACTTTGAGCATTCCCGAATCCCCGAGGACAAGGACTTAAATCTCTGCAAGGGTTCCCTGGAGAGACCAGCAGAGAATCCGGCCAATTCCTTGGCCAGGTCTCGCAAGTACATGCCCATGTACAGCTGGTAAGACTGGACACGGCAAGCAAGCATAGACCCCTGGAAGCACTTCCTACCGACACCATCGAGGTTGCGGGCCTCCCTGCCGGGGGGCACCGCGGAGTGCATCTTCTGGCTCTTCAGACGATGCATGGCCGATTCCACAACCATGGAATGGTGTGGTAGCTGTGCTTTCTGGAAACCAGGGCTTTTGCGGAGTCGATAGATGGAATCGACTCGCTTGCTCAAAACCGGCGCCGAGGCCGGTGCCTCCCACATCCGGAAGAGGAGCCGTTCCAGCATCAGAGGAACCGGGACAGTAAAGGCCTCCTTCGGAGGAGAGTCGTACTGCAGAGCATCGAGCTCTTCGGCTCGAGGCTCTTCCTCGGGATCGGCAGGGATAGCCAAGGCAGCGGCCATATCCCGGACGAACTCCAAGAACCCAGTGTCCTCCAGAGGGGATCTACTCCGGGGCTCAGACTGCGGTGAGTCCGACGGGACGCACCGAGTCTTAAAAGTATCGGGAGACTCCTCGTTCTCCGTCTCCCAGGCAGACTCATCCGAGGAGGAGTCAGGGTCCGACCCCGCGGGGCCCCGAGGCACCCGCCCTGACGCCGGGGGCACCAGCGTCGACACCCTCGGTCCCGAACGGGAGGTCGAGGGAGACCTCGACCGAGGATGACTTCGAGCCACAAGGGTCTCGAGTATCGGCTCGGTCTCCGGGGTTGACTTCGACGTCGACGTCCCGGTGGTCAGGGCAGATGCACCCGACAGGCTGGCCATCAGTGCCCGCTGCTGCTCCATGAAGGCAGACAATCTGCACTCCAAGGCTGTCATCCTGAGACTCAGCTCGGGAGATGCAGCAGCCACCGACTCGGGATCCGGCGGTGCCGGGCCCGACGTTGGCTCTCTGGGAGGAGAGTCCACGAGGACTACGGGGCTTACATGTCCAGCAGACTCCGGCTCCATGCGAGGAACTTTGGCAGGCTTCTCTTGGTCCACGGGCCCGGGACGGCGATTGGGGGTCTTAGACCTGGCCCTCGAGGGACCAGGGACCTCCTCAGACGCCGCCCTCATGAGCCGCTTCTTCCTCTTGCGTTCCCGGTCGGGGGACCCCCTGTCCGAGGAGCTTCGACGGCGCTCGGGATCGGAATCCCGAGATGTCGAGGCCTCAGACGAGGTCTGGGCCCGGCCGGAGGCAGAGTCCGAGAAAAATCTTTCCTTCTGATGCTGTCGACTTTTGAGTGCCTTGGAAGACATCTTCCCACATGGCAGACACGACTTGGGGTCGTGGTCAGGGCCGAGGCACCGAAGGCAGCAGTCGTGTGTGTCGGTGAGAAACATAAGTTTCTTACACCAATAACACTTTTTGAAACCACTGGAAGCCATCGGGGAAAGCACAGTTACTTACCTGTAACAGGTGATCTCTGGGAACAGCAGGAATTAGTCCTCACATATGGGTACGTCGGAACCAACGGAGCCTGCGCGGGAAAGCTCCCCAGCTTCCCAGAAAGGAAGCTTTTGGGGCCTCCCACTGCACATGCGCGCTGCCTTCCCGCCTTCCTGACCTCAGTTCGAGTTTATAGCTGAGACAATAGAGAGAGGAAAGGAAGATAGATAGAAGATACAACTCCTAGGGGAGGTGGGTGGGTTGTGAGGACTAATTCCTGCTGTTCCCAGAGATCACCTGTTACAGGTAAGTAACTGTGCTATCTCCAGGAACAAGCAGGAATAAGTCCTCACATATGGGGACTCCCTAGCTAAGATGCCTGGGAGATCCCCTTCCAAAGGTTCGCCATCTTCGTATGGATCTCAGGCATCCATCCTGGGAAGGTGGGCAGGAGTTGTTCAAGTATGGAACAGGTGTTTGAGGACAGCCTGACCAAACAAGGCATCCCGGCGGGAGTCCTTGTCCAAACAGTAATGGGCTGTGAAGGTATGAACCGAGGCCCAGGTGGCGGCTCGACAGATCTGATCTATGGATACAGAGTGAAGATGAGCCATAGAAGTGGCCATGGCTCTCACATTGTGAGCTGTGACATGGCCTTCCAGAGAAATGTTTTTACTCTGGTAAGCAAAGGAAATACACTGAGCAATCCAATTGGAAAGTGTACGTTTGGAGACTGGAAGTCCCAAATGAGAAGGATCAAAAGCCACAAAAAGTTGGGAAGACTTTCGATGTGGCTGAGTCCTGTTGAGGTAAAAGGCAAGAGCTCTTTTACAATCTAAAGTATGAAGGTTCCTCTCTGCACTGGATGCATGAGGAGCCGGAAAAAAGACAGGTAGATATACCTCTTGATTAAGATGAAAAGGCGAGACCACTTTGGGCATAAAGTGGGGATTCGTCCTAAGGACCACCTTATCATGATGAAATCTGGTATAAGGTGGATGAGCCACTAAGGCCTGTAGTTCACTGATGCGGCGAGCCAAAGTGACTGCAATAAGGAAAATGACCTTCCAGGAAAGAAATTTCAAGGAGGTAGAAACCAACGGTTCAAAGGGTGGCTTCATAAGCTGACCTAGAACTAGGTTCAAATCCCATGCTACCGGAGGAGGCCAGATGGGAGGTTTAGTTAGAGTCAGGCCTCTCATGAACCGTGAGATAAGAGGATGAGAGGAGACAGGTTGTCCATTTATAGGTTGTAAAGATGCTGCAATAGCACTCAAATGGACTCTTACTGAATTTGTCTTAAGGCCTGCATTGGAAAGATGCAGGAGATAGTCTAATAGAGAATTCAAAGGAAGTGCTAGAGGGTCAAGACCCTGTTGAGCACACCAAATGGAAAAGCGTTTCCATTTGAAAGCATAGGAACGCCTCGTGGAGGGTTTCCTAGAGGCATGAAGGATATCTTTCACTGGTTGAGAAAGATTGAAGTCATGAAGGCTTAGGCCTTCAGTAACCAAGCTCTGAGGTGTAGGGACTTGGGGTTTGGGTGCCACAAAGTCCCTTCCTCCTGAGAGAGAAGGTCTGGCGCAGCTCCCAGGTCCAGGGAGGGTCCCTGGGAGAGATGCAGAAGAGGGAACCACACTTGGCGTGGCCAGCGTGGAGCTATGAGGATCATCGATCCGTGATCCCTCTGGAGTTTGAACAGAGTCTTGGGAATCAAAGGAATGGGTGGAAAGGCATATAGGAATTCCTGACCCCAATGCAGGAGAAAGGCGTCGTTGGCCTGAGCTCCCTGACACGGAGTCCTGGAACAGAACCGGGGAAGTTTGGCATTCCACGGACTTGCAAAGAGGTCTATGTCCGGGGTTCCCCATTCCTGAAAGATTCTGCCTATCTGGTCCATATGTAGGGACCATTCGTGTGGAAGCAGAACTCGACTGAGACTGTCTGCCCGAGAGAGTTTTGAACCCCTGGAAGATATACTGCCAGAAGATGAATTTGATGCTCTCTGGCGAAGGCCCATAATCTGAGAGCTTCGTTGCAAAGCGACAGAGAGCCTGTCCCTCCTTGTTTGTTTATGTAGAACATGGCCACCTGATTGTCTGTCTGAACTAGGACGGTCAGGTTGACAAGGAGGGTATGGAAGACTTTGAGGGCAAAGAAGATTGCTCGCAGTTCCAGGAGGTTGATGTGAAGGGTGATCTCCTGTGGAGACCAAGTACCCTGAGTGGAGAGGGATTGTAGATGGGCTCCCCACCCTGTTTGGGAGGCATCTGTTGTGAGGGTTGCTTGGGGCAACAAAGGTTGGAAGGGGGCCCCCAACAACAGATTCTTGGTGGACATCCACCATTGGAGGGACCAAAACAGACGCTTTGAGGTGAGTATTTGGTCGGAGAGCGCTCCTGATGCCTGAGTCCACTGGGTGGCCAAGGTCCATTGAGCTGCTCTCATATGAAGACGAGCGTAGGGCACCACGTGTACCGTGGAGGCCATGTGGCCCAGAAGTCGCAGCATTTCTCTGGCTGTCAAGTGACTGCTGGACTGAGCTTTGGAGGCCAAGCACAGCAGACGTTGGCCCCGGACTTGAGGTAGGTAGGCCCTTGCAGTGGTGGTGTCCAACTGGGCCCCTATGAATTCCAGAGACTGAGTAGGGATAAGTTGAGACTTGGGAAGGTTTACCACCAGTCCCAGATACTGCAGAATGTGCCTTGTGTGGTCCAGGGAAATCTGGGCCTCTGACTGAGATGGAGCTCGGATGAGCCAGTCGTCCAGATATGGGAATACAAAAATTCCCAGACCTCTTAGAAATGCAGCAACTGCCATGCATTTGGTGAACACTCTTGGAGCAGAGGCTAGACCGAAGGGAAGTACTCTGTACTGGAAATGTTTTCCCTGAAACGGAAATCTTAGATATTTTCTGTGGGATGGGTGGATGAGTATATGTGTGTACGCATCCTTGAGATCTAGAGAACAAAGCCAATCCTGACTCTGAAGGTATGGAAGGAGAATGCCTAGAGAAAGCATTTTGAATTTCTCCTTGTACAGAAATTTGTTCAATTCTCTCAGATCTAGGATAGGTCTGAATCCCCCTGTCTTCTTTGGTATGAGAAAATAAGGGGAGTAGAATCCTGTCCCTTGTTGAAGAAGAGGAACCTCTTCTATTGCCCCTTGGGCAAGGAGAGAAGAGACTTCCTGATCCAACAGGCCCAGGAGAGATGGGGGAGAATTGAAGTGCCTCACCATGGTATATGGAGGGAAAAGGTTGGAAAAATGAAGTTTGTAGCCCTCTCTGATGATAGAGAGGGTCCATTGCTCTGATGTAATTTGCTCCCATCTGGGAGCAAAGTGAGCTAACCTTCCGGGAACGGTGAGGGGCTCTGGTTGTTCTAGAGCCAGAAAGGTTAAGTTCTCTAGGGGCAAGTCAAAACCCCTGAGGGGGTTGAGCCTGCTGAGGAGTGGCAGACACTGCAGGCTTTGACCTTGCCTGTTTAGGCTGCTGACGTTTAGCAGCAAAGCGAGGCTGAGAAGATTGTTGGCCAGTATTTGTGGAAAATCTGGCCTTCTTGTAGTAAGGCCTCTTGAAAGACTTTTTCTTGGCAGGAGTAGAGGTAGACTTAGAAAGTCTATCTAAGGTGGCATTTTCTGCGTCCATTTGAGTGGCTTTAATTTGCCAGTCTTTACCAAATAAGTTCTCACCTGTACAGGGCAGATTCCGTAAGCCATCCAGGACCCAGGGTTCTAGGTCAGAGGCCTGGAGCCAAGCAAGTTGTCGGGCTGCAATGGCAATGCCTGAAGCTCTACCGGCACCTTCAAAGGAATCAAAGGCTGCTCTGTTGGAGAACTTAGAAACATCTAGAAGCTGTTTCACTATAGAAAGGAACTCCTCCTTTTTATCCTCAGGGATAAAGGGGGCAAAAAGCCGTACCTTTAGGGCAAGCTCTCTGAGAAACATGCCCATATACAGACTGTATGAATTAATCCTGGCTATAAGCATACTAGCCTGGAAGATTTTCCTACCAAAAGAGTCTAGGGTCTTACATTCTCGCCCTGGAGGGGTAGAAGAGTGCCTTTTGGTACTCTTAATCTTTTTCAGCGCAGACTTCACCACAATGGAATGGTGAGGCAGCTGAGTCTTTTGAAAACCAGGAGAAGGAGGGACCCGGTACATGGTGTCCAACCTACGAGAATAAGGAGACAACGTTAGAGGAGCCTCCCATAAGTCCATCAAGTGTTCTTGAAGGATTTCATGGATAGGCAGGGTGACTGCCTCTTTAGGAACCTTAGGGTATCCTAAAATATCCAGTTTCTTTGATCTAGGTTCTTTTTCAGAGGATGTGGTAATAGAAAGTCCTTTAGCTAGTTCTATAATGAAGTCTTGAAAGGACAAATCCTCTGGTGGAGACATTCTCCTCTTTGGGGAAGAAGGGTCTTCAGGAAGAACTAGAGACAGCTCATCAGAGTCCTCAGAGGAGTCAAAATCCTCAGAAGAATCAGAGTATCCTCTATTTGC
The DNA here is from genome assembly GCA_033557465.1 of Ichthyophis bannanicus. Classification (NCBI taxonomy): domain Eukaryota; kingdom Metazoa; phylum Chordata; class Amphibia; order Gymnophiona; family Ichthyophiidae; genus Ichthyophis; species Ichthyophis bannanicus. Next base: position 1,364,829,694 of record CM066032.1, on the reverse strand, counting down.
TTCCAACGCACGATACGCATACCGATCGGTATCGACATCGGGCGTACCGGGTATGGGATCGGTATCGGGTGAAAACCCGGATCCGGCATGCGGAACCGATCTGCGTTTGGAAGACGATGGTCTCGGTTCCGGTATGGAAGACAGTACCGGAACCGGACCCGGAACTGCTAGATGCGGTACCGATGGCGTCGCAGCGTTAATGAAAGCCAGAACGGCCTGCTGCATGGTCTGGACAGTATTGCCCATAGACGCCACTGCTGCCTGGATGTCGGTACCGGCATGGGCCGGTACCCCAGAGCAGTCTAACAGGTGATCGGTCGAGGCCGTGCCATCGATGTCAACCTGTAACCCCATAGATGGTGCTTTGGAAGCCAGAGCTTCCCGCCAGGGTTGTTTGGCTGGGGCATGGTCCTCAGATTCAAAGTTGAGAGCCTCTCGATGCTTTGAAGGAGATTTGCTCTTTGAGGACCTGCCCGAAGAAGGTTTGGTTACCTGAGATCCATCCGGAGAGGAAGACCTGGATGACTGTGATGCTGGATTATCTGAAGCAAACAGCACATGGAATTTGTTGGCCCGGTTCTGCAAACCACGTTTAGACATCTGGGAGCAGGATGGGCAGTCCGGAATGGAGTGGTCAGGTCCCAAACATTTAAGACACCATTCATGGGTGTCTGTGACAGAAATAACAGCACTACACTTGGTACACTTCTTAAAACCAGGGGCTGGTTTCTCCATGAGGAGAATTTGTGTAGGCCTGAGGCCTAACCGAAGTCACCAAGTTGTGCAAGATAAAGTTTTTTTGTTTTTTTTTTTTAAAGAAAAGAAAGAGAGACCGGCGGTACCGGTTTCGGTATGGGGAAGGCAGGTACGCGGTCTAAAGAAACAAACTAAAACAATAATTTCTTCAGCGGTGACAGGAACACGACCTGCTGGCTCCGCGGAAAAAGAGAAACTGAAGAGAGCTGGTCAGGAAGGCGGGAAGGCAGCGCGCATGTGCAGTGGGAGGCCCCAAAAGCTTCCTTTCTGGGAAGCTGGGGAGCTTTCCCGCGCAGGCTCCGTCGGTTCCGACGTACCCATATGTGAGGACTTATTCCTGCTTGTTCCTGGAGATAAAGAGAGCCCCAGCAAGGTCAAAAGACCGGCCTTCCAGGGAAAAATGAAAAAAGGGCGCGAACGCCAGCCACGAAGGGCAAAAACCGAAAAAGAAATAAACGGGCTCGATACCGGTGTACCGAACCCGGCGGGAGGGGAACCGGCGTCGAACCGGAGAAAAATAGCGAAAAATCGCCGAAGAAAAAAATCACTTTTATTCGGGAGAACATAACACACGTCCGATGGGCTTCTCGGAAAAAAAGAGACTGAGGTAAGATGGCACCTTTAGGCGGGAAGGGAACTGCACATGCGTGCAAGAGTAGGTGCACCTGCCGCTCCGTGCAGACCACCCCTCCCCATGTCTTTGTTTAGGGGTGAATCCACCGCTCCGTGTAGGACACCCAGGTTTGTTGAGAATTTAGATAAGTTTATTTTGATTTTATCCTGTTGCTGTAAAGGGATCCACTGTGTCTGTCCCATGCCATTTTGAATTCTGTCACTGTATTTGCCCCCACCACTTCCATCGGGAGGGCATTCCAAGCATTCACCACCCTTTCAGTGAAAAAGTATTTCCTGACATTGCCTTTCAATTTACCCCCTTGCAACTTCATGTTATGCCCTCTAGTTTTACAGCTTCCCCGTCTTTGGAAGAAGTTTGTTTGTTCATTATTTCTTTTTAAGTATTTAAAGGTCTGAATCATATCCCCCCTATCCCTCCTCTCCTCCAGAGCACACATATTTAGGTCTTCAAGTCTCTTCTCATAAGGCTTCTGACGCAGGCTCCAAATCATTTTGGTCGCCTTCCTCTGAACAGTTTCCAGTCTTTTTACATCCTTTGTACAGGTAGAGGTATAGGAGATGTAACCTTTGACAAAACAAATGTTCCCCAGCAAAAACACGAATGAATGGATATGCCTAGTAAGATATCACTAGATTTACATCTTTGTTTTTTTACAACTTATTAACTTGGGGAAATGAATACCGATGCTATCTACATACTGCACCTTATGTGAAGAGAAACCTAACTTATTGCTTGATGCATCATTTGGTAACTCTTTATCGAATACATCCTATTTGTCCTCAGAAAAACTCACTGTAGTAGTGCATTAAATCTATTATCAAACTCTTTATGTTTCAGCAAAATTGTACATTGCTTCCATTGCCCACTGCATAATTTCTCTAGGTTTTTTTTCTTTTTCATAAAGTTGATCTTTGTAACATTTTAATATTTGCTGATTTTAGATGAATCTGTTTTTTATTAGAAAGAAACAAACACAACATCTCCATAGCATATACAGAAACAAAATCAACACAGGGGGGTGGGTAAACACAAAGCCCACCACATAGCCAAACAGTGCATTCCAAAGTACACAAGAAATACAAGTCCCCAAGAGTGGCAGACTACAAACGACGTCCAAGGCTGCGGTAGGACCCCCCCAGAAAGAAGTCCCCCGCTTCCCCCACCCTCCCGGACAGACATGGGTATAAAAGCACATACACCCGTACAGACAGATATCGACAGGGGAAGAGTTAGGCAATGATAAAGAAACCTAACGGCCTCCGCAGCGTCCCCCCAGGAAAGAAAACACGCAAAAGTAGGCAAGAAAAAAGGATAATACGGCCCCACAGGAGGACAACCAGGCTTGGGGTGAACTCTTCTCCCAAACCCGCCAGCAGAGGCCCAATCACACATACAGGCCACGGCTCTCCCCCCCACCCACCCGTATCCCGCCCCCCCTACCTACCATCCTCCCCCCACCCCTCCCCCCCCACTCCCCCTACCTACCTTCCACCCCTCTCCCCCCCCCCCACCCCCCCAGCTTATTTTGGGTAACAGAGAGTTGGGCTAACCCTTAAAAACTAGCGGCCAGACTGTCAAATCTTGCAAGGAACAGGACATGCGACCCCCTCCTCTACAGGACCCTCATGGCCTCCGCATGATTCTACTACGTACTCGCCAAGGCATCAAATGCAAGTGGGGCCCCCAACCCTCCAGGAACCGCCGCCACCGCTGCTCAGTCCCCCGGGCCCAAAGGTGTTCCATGAGCAGAAGTTGGTGGAGATGAATACGCCAGAGGCCATATTGAGGGCCTATAGCAGCAAGCCACTGCTGCAACACAGTCACTCGGGCGGACACCAACACCAGGCGCAACCATCGCAAGCGTACTTCTCCCAACTCCTCCAACCACACTGTGTCCCAAACATCTAGCACCACATTCTTAGCATTCCACAACACACTCTGCCGGAGACAGGTGGACAAATAAGAACGCACCCTCTCCCAGAATACCTGAACAACCCGGCAACGCCAAAACATATGCCCCAGCGTGGCCCTGGGTTCCATACATCTAGGGCAACTATGAGCAGCGCCCACCCCCGCCCGCCAGGCCCTGAGAGGGGCAAAGTAAAGCCGACGCAAAAGCCGATATTGAGTGTCACGATGAGAGACCAAAACACTCAATGAGACAATATTGGCCAGCCCCCTAAGAAGCTCATCGGCACACACCTCCTCCGCCAGGTCAAGGGTCCATGCGGACGCCAAGTGCGCCAGGTCTAGGGGTGAAACCCCCTCCCAGAGCATCTTATATAGCCAAGACACCCTCATACCCCCCTCACCCCCCAACAACGCCAGTTCCACCGCCGTACTCACCTCCCCCTTCCGAGATGCCTGGGGAATCGTGCGGACATAGCTGCGCAGCTGGGCATAGCGGAAAACATCATTGGGGACGAGGGGATACTGCCGACATAACGTGGGAAAGTCAACCATCTCCCCCTCGGGGGTCAGCACATGCTCCAAATTAACGATCCCCATGCGGCTCCAGGCAATAAAAGGCGAATTCCCCATACCCGGTACAAAATCTTCATTACCACAAATAGGAAGGTATGGAGTATGTGTGGCCGGCAAGCGGCGCCCCGCACAAAATTGGCGCCACGCCAATCGGACCGGATCAAGAAGAGTACGCCGAAGAAGAGGAAGCCCCCCCAATCCCTGGACCCTGGAAGCATGGAGAAGGTAACGCAAGTGCAGTGGAGAGACCACACCCGCAAGTGTCGCCGTCGGCGCATAATCCTCAGAGTCCCAAAGCCAGTCACGTACAAACCTCAACAAGCAGGCAATATTGTATTGTCGTATATTTGGGAAGCCCAAACCTCCGAACTCCCGAGGCTGACTGAGTACGCTCAAACGCACCCGAGGTCTCCTCCCCCGCCAAAGTAGCCGATTAAAAATCCGATCGAACCGCCGGAGGTCAAATCGTTTAAGAAACAACGGAAGCGTCTGAAGCACGTAAAGAAGCTTGGGAAAGAGAGCCATCTTACACAAGGCTACCCGCCCACCCAGCGACAACGGTAGGTCTCGCCATTTGTCCACCGCAGATGAGATAGAAGTAAGCGCCCTGTCAACATTCAGACTGTAAAGGTCCCCGAGGTCCGCCGGCAAATATACCCCCAAATACTTAAAATACCCAGCCGCCCAACGCAGAGGGAAATCGCCCGGCCATGGTCGTCCCACTGCGGCTCCTAAGTGCAACGCTTCTGATTTATCCAAATTAAGTTTAAAGCCCGACACCTGCCCATAGTCCTTAATTAACTGTAGGAGATGAGGGAGCCCAACATGCGGGTCACCCAAATGCACAAGCAGATCGTCCGCGAACGCTGCCACGCGAAATTCCTCCCGGCCCAAGGGGATCCCTCTGAATTGCGTAGCCACGCGGATCTTATGTAAAAGAGGCTCCAAGGTAAGAACAAAGAGAAGCGGGGACAACGGACACCCCTGCCGGGTCCCCTTCTGAATTGCGAAATCCGCCGTCACAGCACCATTCACCAAGAGAGCCCCAATTGGCGCAGCATACAGCAGCCTAATGGCGTCGACAAAGAAACCCTCAAACCCCATCACCTCAAGAACTTGGTACATAAAGCTCCACTGCACCCTATCAAACGCCTTTTCGGCGTCGAAGCTGATAAGAAGAGACCCTTGAGTCCTGACTTGTTCAGCACATAAGGAAAGCAGGATCCGCTGTAAATTATGGGACACCTGGCGGCCTCTGACAAACCCCACCTGATTAGGGTGTATTAACATGGGCAACAGAGGGGCCAGCCTATCCGCCATAATCTTGGCGAACAGCTTAATGTCAACATTAAGAAGTGAAATCGGGCGGTAAGAGCCTGGAAGAAGGGGGTCCCGCCCAGGCTTCGGCAAAACAGTAACGATGGCTTTATTCGCCTCAAACGGAAATCGCCCTCTCTGCACCAGATCCTCATAATAGCCCACCAAAGGGACCACCAAGGCTGCCCCCATAAGCTTATAGAATTCCCCCCGAAAACCGTCGGCCCCCGGCGCCTTGCCATTCTTCAATTGCGTAATACCATCCTGAACCTCCCTCCCTGTAATTGGCCGATTAAGAAGCAGCAGTTGTTCCTCGGTAAGCCGCGGCAGGGCACACCCAGCCAAAAACTCCCAACCCTCCACCTCCCGGTCCCCTTCACTCGCGTATAAGTGACGATAGAAATCAGTGAAAACAGCCTCAATCGCCGTCTTGTCCCGCTGGATGGCCCCATCAGGGCGTTTTATGGCCCCAATATGTCGGGCTCCCGCACCAGGACGCACCAAGGCAGACATCAACTTACTGGCCTTATTGCCGTAACGGTAAAGCTGAAACCGATAATATAGCAAGGATTTCTGCGCGCGACGGTGAAGCAGCGTTTCTAATTCCATCTGAAGATCCCGTGCCACACGTTGATTCACAGCAGATTTATCCGCAGCTACCCGCTGCCGAGCTCTAGTCAGGTCTTTTTCCAGGAGCAAAATCTGCTGGTTTAAGCGCTTGCGTTTCTGACCGTAGTAACTAATAATTTCCCCACGCATAACCGCCTTGCCTGCCTCCCAAAGAAGAGCAAGGGAAGTCTCCGGCGTATCGTTAAAGGCCACATATTCCTTCCAACATGCCCGTATGTGGTCCGCAAACTGAGCATCCCCACCAAGGTCCAATGGATATCTCCAAAGCCGGGTACCAACGGGGCCAGGATTTCGAAGCTCCAGCACAACCAGCGCATGGTCAGAAAGAGTTGAAGACTCAATCGCTGATGTCACCACCCGCCCGAACATGGCCTCCGAGAGTAAAAAGTAATCAATACGGGACCACGTCCCATGGGCCCGGGACAGATGTGTATACTCGCGTTCCCCTGGGTGTAAAACCCGCCAAACATCCAACAAGCGGTACGCCTCGCAAAGCCCCAACAGACGCTTACGAGCTCTCGAACTCCCGCCCCCCCCTCTGCCAGAACGATCGAGAGCAACAGCTAACACTTCATTGAAGTCCCCGCCCAGCACAAGCTGATATCCCCCAGTATCCTCCAGGATACGGGCCAGATCCCGGTAAAAACCAGCCTCGTAGCCATTAGGCCCATACACCGAGCAGATAGCCACCTTCGCCCCATTAAGGGTCCCCCAAACACAGACATAACGGCCTTCCGGGTCCGTGGCAACACGCTCCTCGACCCATGTAACGGATTTGGTAAACAAAATAGCCACTCCTCTCTTCTTACCTAAAGCAGGGGCCCCATATACATGAGAGATAGGTCCACGGCATAATTTCGCATGCTCCGCCGCTGATTGATGCGTTTCTTGTAGCAAAATCACATTAAGACGGTGACGCTGCAGATATTGCAGCACCTTATAGCGCTTAATGGGAGAGCCGAGCCCACACACATTCCAAGTCGCGATTCGAACAGCACTATCCAGCGTCTATACTCCAAGTGGGCTTCCAGGAAAAAACAACCTGCCCGTCTATGAAGTGGAAACCCCCCCAGCCTAGGGTCCCCCCCTCCGTCCACATCCACCCCGTCCAGAATGACCGCAACCACCAACGTATCATCCAGCACACAAACATACTCCACCCACCAACATACCAGTCCAGCCACACACATATGCCTGAACCAACTCGACGTCCAGCATCCCTATCCCCCTTCGAAGTGAACCTCTGCCCCATACCCCCCCACCCCTCCCATCCCCTCCCCACCTCAACCTCCCCCCTTCCCCCCTCGCCCACCTCCACTTCCCACTGCCAGTCAAACCCCACTGGCTCCACCAGGACTTCCATTGCATGCAAGGCCCCCCTCCCCCCCCATCCAGCAGACAAACAATCAACCATACCCCGAGCCAACCAACCCTACTAACCCCCTCAGAAACACGCCCCACATCCTCACACGCACACTCAGGCATCTAAGGCCATACCCACCTATGACGCCGCCTGCCCTCCTGCTAAACAGTGAAAACCTCGCCCAGGGAGAGACAAATAGATGGAAGCCCCCCTGGGGCCCGGCCCAGGCACCAGACCCCTGGCTGGCCCATGTAAACTGTGGAACCAAACCCTGCAATGTGAAACCATTAAAGATACAGTACATTATATAACAGTGCATATGAACAATATAGAGAATAAAGATAGAAATAAATATAATTAGAGAGAAAAATGGATATTAGGAATTGATGAAAACAAGATCCTGCGGCTTATCCTCAGCCTATGAAGAAGACAAGAGAAAAAAAGAAAAACAGGGAAGGGACAAAGAAAAAGAAAAAAAACACATTACATTACACACAGCTCCCCCTTCTAAAGCAAAGGCTTCAGCAAACCTGAAGTCGTGATGGCTGCTTCGCCTCAACAGCCGACCACCATGGTGTAGTAAATAAACAAAACAAAACAAAAGAAACAAACCCCCCCCCCTGTAATATTACAAAGAAAGAAAAACAATTAGAGAGCTGAGAGCAAATGTATAGACACGATAATTAAATGAGGCACTACTAAAAATCCTTGTGTGCCGGGCTCCCACGTAGCTCCTCAACAACAACAGAAAGGAGAGCAGGAGGGATACCCAAGGCCTTAACACATGAAGCCTTATACCCAACATACCGAGGTTAACCCAAAGGCCCTAGGGCCGGTCCAAAACAGAGCCAGAGAAGAGCCAAGAGAGAGGACCTCCGCCGGGCAGGCTCAAGTCCCAAGGAAAACGAGGGGGACCCGGTCCACGCCAGGCCCCAGAGGGCCAAAGCCCCCAACAAAGCTGAGCACTCCCAGTTGGACCGAGCCTGACTCCTCATCCCAGGCCATTGCAGAAGTCTAGGGCGTCCTGTGGTGAAGAGAAGACCCGGCGGCCATTGTCAGAGTCCACTCGCAGAGTGGCTGGGTAAGCCAAGGTGAAGCGTATGCCCCGTTCCACCAACCTGCCACAAGCATCCCTGAAAGCCTTCCGACGTTGTGCAACGCCAGCGGAGTAGTCCTGAAAAATAAGCACCTTGTGTGCCGTGGGCCCCGATCTTCTGTAGAGGCGGGAAGCACGGAGCACCCCTTCTTTTTGTGCTGCATTTAAAAACCTGGCAATAACAGCACGTGGCCTGCTATCTCCGGCCCGGAGGGACCCCAACCGGTGCGCACGCTCCAGCACAATGGGCCCCAGATCTCCCTCCAAAGGCAGGTGCTCCGGGATCCATTTCTCAAGGAAACAGCGCAGGTCCTTCTCCGGCACCGTCTCTGCGATGCCAATAAATCGTAAGTTGTTGCGCCGGCTGCGATTTTCAAGATCTTCAAGTTTATCTCGCTGCTGGGCCAGAGTATCCTCCAGCCGCTTGAGCCGGTTTTCGTCCCGCACCTGCAGGTCCTCCAGGGCACCGATTTGGGTCTCCGCCCGCTCCACGCGGCCGGCGAATTCCGCCACCGCTTGTGCCACAGCCGCGATTTGTGTCGCCAGCCCTCCTAGACGCCCCTCCAGTGCGACCACCACCGCCTTTGAGACTTCCTCCACCATCAGCGTTGTCTCGGTCATCGGACCTTCCTGGGCCCCCTCCGCCATTTTACCGGCACCGCCACGTGGTTTCTCTCGGCGGGAGGATCTTGTCGCCATACACAGCACTCCCCGGGCTTTACAGCTAGCGGCGCACAATCTTGTGCAGGCAGACACCCCCACGCTGTTTCAAGTAAATTCGGGGCTGTCACGCTAAATCAAGGGGGTGAGAGAGGAGAAGAGCCTCGGAGCTAAGAGGGCTGCGACCCGCTCAGCTCACCATGCTACCGGAAGTCCAATATTTGCTGATTTTAATGTATGTATGTTGCTATATCTCGCTCAGTCATTTTAATGATGAACATGAGAAAAACCATGAATGAAATGGAATAATCGGGATGGCAGATTTAGTATTTTTAAGCAATTTAAAAAAGAGGTCTCATGAGATAAGTGATTTTGTAAAAATGAGACCATTTGTTTCCTCAACCAAGGATGTCTGTTCTGAGGATTAACTGCTCACTGGTTTAAAAAAAATTGCCTCTCTTTATAGGTTTAATTATTGTGTAATAATGCTCAAGTTTTCAGAATGAGTTTCTCAGCAGCAAGCTTCAGACATGGACATCCCATCATCCATTGAACTCAGCTCCTGAAAATCATCCAGGGCTGTGCATTCTATTGCAGGGGTTTTCTCTAGAGAGGTCCAATACATCAAACAGATTTCTTTTTGCAAATTGCAGCATTACTACAGGAAAGCCAAACCACATACATTAACAAAGAAAGTTAGCAGATCAAGAGTACTACAGGAGTGTAGGTACACCAAACAGCATTTCAACAAAGCGACCACCTGTGTTGAAATACTCATGCGCAGATGTATAGCTGTACTTCAGCAATACACCTTTCAGAAAAATAAAATTAAAATCAAACATTCCTCCACTTTGGATAAAAAAGTTCAAATATTTTCCCTTTCATCTTCTAAGAAACTAGCCCTTCTCAGACAGCTCACTACCCATCGAGGAGTCTCAGAGCCTCTCTGTCCTCCACCAGGCCTTTTCAGTGAAGAAATGCTTCCTTCCATTATTCTCAAATTTACTTCAATAGTCTTGCTCTTGTTTAAAAAAAACTTCTCTCTTTCACGTATACGAGTCCCTTGCTCACTCCCATCTTTTCTTCCAGGATAAACATACAGGTATCAGTATCTAACAGATGCAATCATTGTCTTTAATTCAAATTATGATTCAGCGATAGTTGTCCTGGAAACCCCTGCTTCAGAGACAATTACCATCTGATGCTTCTGTTAACTGTTATTCGGATTTCTAAAACCATTTTATCTATTTAGGAACCATAATCCTCAAAATAAGATCTACATGTTTGTTTTGCATTCTGTCCTGTGCAGTTCGGAATCAGACATTATGTCATCCCATGACACTGGACCTCAAGAGCACAGTTATAGAACAAGGAGGGGCAGACAACTGAGCAAAATTGTAATACACAAATATATCTGCATGGTGAAAACAGGTCTTGTACTGCTTGTATAATAAAAAAAAAAGTACTGGCCTCGTTTGTGCCTGTGCACAAACTCGTTTTAATATGGTCTTCCTTCATGTCTGGCTACATTTTCATGTAGAATTCTAAATCTTGTATTAAATTTTGCTTAATCCATTGCTTCTCAAATATTTTATCTAAAATGGCCCAGTCTTATGAAAATGCATGTAACCTCGGATGATGAAGAAAACAAAAGAGCGGATCTCCCCCTCTCTTCCCTAATTAATTCAAGGCAGGAAGGCTGCAGCAACAGTGGCGTCAGCAGTCGAACTGTCCGCGCAAAGCCTGTGAGACCATCTATGATCAAGAACCCAAGTACACGAGTTTCCAGTCTAATACAGCAGGAAACTTACCCAGGAGGGGCCAGGATCTGTGAATGTTCACTAGCTTACAAACCCTAAGCTGACTGATATTATTGGGCACAGGTCACAGTGATAGAGCTGCCCTGTTTCTAGGATCCCATTTGGGGTCCCGACCCACCATTGTGGAAACCACTGGCTTAAATCACTTGGTTTCTGTGCTGAAGACGTGTAGTCATTTCTCATTGGTTGTTTCTGTATCTGCAAAAATGGAAAACCAGCTCTTACAGATTTTAAATGTTATCATATAGACGTGTGTGTGTGTGTGTGTGTGTGTGTGTGTATATATATATATATATATATATATATATATATATATATATACACACACACACACACACATATACATACATACATACACACACACACACACATATGAGGCGTTGTATACACACGAGGCAATATTCAGCGAAACTGACAGCATAAACTTCAAACATCTATTGAATATACAAGTATAAACAAAACATCAAAATTAGATGTTCCAACTTATACCGATTTTTCATCTGATATACTTAGACATATACAGGTCAATATTAAACAAGTAGTTATATGCTCTGTGCCATGTCGAAGGTCAAACTTTTTTTTTTTTTAATTCAGGGGCCTTACTGTATACATATATACATTATATATAGATAGATAGATAGATAGATATATATAGAGAGAGTAGGGGAGGGAGGGGGCAGGACTGAGAAATTCTGTGGCAAGTCTGAAAATAGCATTATTGCTTACCTGTAATGGGGGTTTCTCTGTAGGCAGCAGGAATATGCAGTCACACTCAATGGTGAAGTCCCCAGACTGAGCCTTGAGCAGGTCTCGCACAGCTAAGAGAAGCTTAGTTCTGCACTGAGCATGCGTGCCTCCTTCCTGCCTGCTTGTGCTGAGAGGATCAGTTCATATCAGAGCAAAGAAGAAAGACAAAAACTGGAAACAAATGATGCCAATCCGTTTGGTGGTGTCAACTCCTGTGTTGTCTTTAGTTGTGTTGTTTTCTTTTGTTTTCGTGGGACTTTTTTTGAGAGACAGGTGGGCAGGAGAGTGTGACTGCATCCCCCTGCTATCTATGGAGAACCCCCATTACAGGTAAGCAATAACGCTTTCTCTGGAGACAAGCAGGGGGTTGCAGTCACACTCATTGGTGAGTCCAGAGCTAGGGGTTGCCTGGTCAGGTAAGTTTGGTTGTCTGAAACATCTGTGTCATTGGGCAGCCCCGAATGTAGCTCAGGTGGAGGAGAAAAAATAGGTAGCAAACAGATTCCGGAGGACAGCCTGGCCAAAGGCGAAGCCCATCGCAGATGAATGATCCAAATTGTAGTGCTTAGTAAAGGATGGATGACAAGGTATCTGCTCTGCAGATGTCCTGGATAGAGACAGAAGCCAGACTGGCGATGGAGGCAGCAGTGGCCCTGAGCTTGTGAGGTGCCACACTCCCTGGAGAAGGGAGATCTGCTTGCTCATAACAGAAGGCAATGCAGTCCACAATCAACGAGGAAATGGTCAGCTTCGCTGCTGGTTGCCCAGGGTTATTAGGATTGAAGGTTAGGAACAACTGAGACAACATGTGGAGAGGCTCAGTACAATGAAGATAGTAGAGAAGAGCCCTTCTGCAGTCCAAAGTATGCAATTTCTCCTCCGGGGAGCCCTCCAAGGCATTTGGAAAGAAGGCGAGGAGCACTATAGGTTTGTTGATGTGAAAGTCAGAGACCACCTTCAGGAGAAATTTAGGATGTGTCCGGAGGACAACCTTGTCATGGAAGAATTGAGTATAGGGGGATAATGCACAAGTGCTTGAATTTCTCCAGACATCTGACCGAAGTAATGGTGACAAGGAAAACTGTTTTCCAGGTGAGATGTCTGAGTAAAGAGGACAGGAGAGGCTCAAACAGCGATTGCATCAGCTGGGACAAAACAACACTGAGGTCCCAGTCAGTGTAGGCAGTTCGGTGGGAGGCTTGGTGTTCATGAGGCCTCATGAAATTAGAAACCACCAGATGGACTGAAATGAACTTGTCCTCGATGGGCACATGCGAAGTGGCAATAGCCGAAAGATGGTAACGTACTGAATTAGTCTGTAGACCTGAGGAGGACAGGTGAAGGAGATAAGACAAAAAGTTGGCTCACCGAGCAGTGAACTGGATCCTGTCCATTTGTTACAGCCCAGTGGGCAAACCAGGCCACTTGCACTGTGTTGAGGGGTTTGTGAGAAGCAGCAAGAACTGTGAGGACATTCTGTGGAGTGACGAAACCAGTGCTTGGTGCCCAAAAGTTGCCATGGTGTGAGGTATAAGGACTGGAGTTTGAGATACAGAAGGCAGCCCTGATGCTGAGTCAGAAAGTCTGGCTGAATCCCCAGAGGTATAGGAGAATCCTGCAGCAGCACCACCCGTAGATGGGTATACCAGAACTGGCAGGGTCATCGAGATGCTATCAGAATGCTGATGCTTTGTCATGCTTGATCTTGAGCAGGACCCATGTGATGAGTGGGAACAGAGGAAATGCACACAAAAGACCGTAAGACCAGTCCAGGGCAAAGGCGAAGGCACTCGTCTCTGGAGGCAAGGCCGAATTGAGCAGAAGACAGGACACTTGGCATTGCCCTCAAAGGCAAATAGGTCCACTTCTGGCACCCCCCAAAGAGCAAAGATGTCTCGAACGAGGGATCATTTGTGTGGGTCAGCTGGCAGCTCAACTTGTCAGTCAGCTGGTTGCGAATCCCTGGAAGTTAGGCTGCTTGCAGTGCAGCGCCCAAGGAAAGAGCAAAAGTCCATAGTCGGGTGGCTTCGCAACAGAGATGAATAGAGCCTGTACTGCCCTGTTTGATGATGTAAAACATGAAAACACAGTTGTCTGTGTGTACCAGGACAAATCTTGTGACGCACCCAGTCTGCGAAAACCTTGCGAGCATAGTAGATAGCGCAAAGTTTGAGCACATTGATATGAAAGGCCTGTTCCTGGAGGGACCATGCACCCCGAGTGGCAGACTTAGATAGGCCCCCCAGCCATAGGTGGATGCATCAGTGGCGAGGATGATGTGATGCGGCAGCAGCTGGAATGGGCATCCCACCAGAAGGTTAGCCGGAGTTATCCACCATCTGAGGTTGTTGAGGAGAACTGTTCGCTGCGGGCCTTCGAGGGAAATCCTGACCGAACAGGAAGGCAGGCTTTGGCTTACAGAGTGACTAGATGCCTCCCAATAACATCCAGAGTTTGTTGAGGGACGGGTTCAGATTTCTTGGCATTGAGAATGAAACCGAGGGTCTGCAGAGTGAGAGCAGTGTCCCACACAGCTCGGGCTACTCTATGTCTTTGGAGGAATCTGAAATTAGCCAATTATTGAGGTAGGGTTAAATGCAGTGGCCCTGATGTCAAAGGTGGGCTGTGATAACCATGAGACACTTGATAAGAACTTGAGGGATGGAGGAGAGCCCAAAAGGGAGAACTTTGTACTGATAGTGATGGTCAAGGAAGGTGAACTGAAGGAACTTCCAGTGGAGTTGGCAGATGGGGATGTGGGTATAGGCACCCTTGAGGTCTAGTGGGATGAGCCAATCCCGATGACTGAGCAAGGGAAGGATTGTGCTCAAAAGGTGCATCTTAAAACTTTCCCACTTGGGGGGAGGGGTCTGATTTCCAAGATGGCGGCAGGGATCTGTTGAGCTGGGATGCCTAAGAGAAAGGGTAAGCAACGGGCCTTCCCCGCTGAGCCTGCTTCTGCAAAACCCTCTTCGTCTGTTAGTACCGGGCCGATGGATCGATTTGTCCAGCTTACCAAGCAACCAATTGGGGAGATTAGAGGGGGCTTGGAATCGCCAGCTCAGGATTCCTCGGCGTCTTCTGCCCCGGATGTGTCTCTCTCCCCAGGTGGTCGGTCTCCGCCTTCACCTCCGAGGCTCCCGGGTCCTCCACCAATCAGTGCTGCCGCTTCTCCCTCGGTGTCCAGGGTATGTGGAGCGGTGAGTCAGCGGGGCTCTGGTGTACCGGACTCTGGAGGGCAGCTGGTAATATCTACAGCAGCGATTTCCTCGGCGGTTGGTTTGGAAGGCGAACTTGCTGGACCAGGTGTGGGCGAGTCTGCGGAAGGAGGTGCCCCTCGGATTTCATCGTTAGACCAAGAAACGCCACGACTTTTTTCCTTGACGCGTCCTCCAGTTGTGTCTTTGGACAGCATTTGGGATGCCATTTCTAGTTTAGCAGCATTGGTGAGTCAACAACTGACTTTGGCCGAGACCCGGGTCTCTAATTTAGAAGTCTCAACTCCCAACCTTTTTGCCGAGGTTACTGAGCTTAAAACTCAAGTTTCTACAAATACTCAGTCACTTTCTCAAACTTCTGGTGTAACTGACTTCTTAGTTAAGAAGAATGTGGTAACAAGGCTGAAGTTAGAAATATTGGAGAATGCTGCCAGATCCTCAAATATCCGTCTTCTCAATTTTCCTATGGTGCCGTTGGTCTCTCCGACAGATCTTTTTAAAAGATATTTGCAAGAGTCTCTGAGGGTATCGCCAGAATTAATTCCTCCTGTTACTAAAGTGTATTTTTTGCCGTCTGGTCGGAAAACTGGGGAGAAAGCAGCGGATCTCCCAGAGATGAGTTTACTGGATGTTTCAGTGCTTCTTCAGACGCCTAAGGATGAAGAGCTTGCAGTGTCTACTTTGATTGTTTCCTTGGCACTTTCATCTGATAGAGACTGGCTTCTCAGGCTTTATTTCAAACATCGTAATTGCTTGTTTTTGGGTAAAAAAATTGGAATGTTCCCAGATGTCTCTAGAGAAACACAGCGTAGGCATAAATCATTTTTGTTGTTGCGTCCTGGGGTTATTCGTTTGGGCGCTACTTTTGCCCTTCGCTATCCTTGTAAGTGTATTGTTAATTTTCAATCGCATAAGTATGTTTTTTTTCAGTCCAAGGATTTGTCCTCCTTCCTTAGTGCTCACATTGTTACTTCTTCCCCTGTCTAGCAATACCCCACCATTATTATTGTTTTTGCTTGGTTCCCTGTGTGCCTCTGGTATTGCCTTTAAATTTGTTCTTGGTTTTTTTTTTTGTGGAGGGTGTTCCTGGCCCTCTGCAATACTCTGTGACCTCTCTCCCTCTTTTGGGGACTGCCAATAGCATTGTATACTTTTCTTGCTATTATGTTTAAATTTCTTTTTCTTTTCCACAATGTCTATTAATGTACAAGTGTTATGCTTGATTCATTGTTAAACTGCATAAATATAAAATTAAAAAAAAAAAAAACTTTCCCACTTGATGAGGTGACAGAGGTTGAGGATCAGCTGAAGGCCACTGGACTTCTTGGGGATCAAGAACTGGGAGAAAAACCCCTGATACCTCTCAGGAAGTGGGACAAGCTCGATGGCATCATTGAGGAGGAGCTGAGCTATCTCTGTTGCTAGTTGGGGCACATGCTGTTTCGAGGAATGGTCGGTCAGCACCAGGGGCGAGGAGGCAGTGTCACATCGAAGTAAAGCTTGTACTTTGACAGAATAATGGAGAGAACCCAGCGGTCCATGGTGATGGATTGCCAGGCCTCTGCAAAATGTCCCCCATAGCAGATAGTCAAAAGCCAGGGAAGAGTTTGGGAAGGGTGGTTTGTGGGAGTGCCTGAATTTCCTCTCTTGTGGGTGACCCCTCAGGTACGGCTGATAAGGCTGATAAGGCAGGTACGGCTGATAAGGCTGGCCCTGAGCTCGAGGGAGGTGCTGCCATAGGTAAGGCTTGTAGCGCCGCCGTGGGAAAACTGTTGAAAGTAATTGTAATGAAAAGGACAGTGATAAGATGGCAGAGAGGCGGTGGGAGGAAGATGCAGCCTCTGCCAGCTGAGCTGAGAGTTCTCGGACCTTAGAGGAATGATCCTTTATTTATTTACATTCTCTTATATACTGCGCTATTCTGCATCAGTGCGGTTTACATTGAACAAACTGAAATTACATTGAACAGGGCATTATAACTTGGAGATAACTATTTACAGGGAACATGGGCTATGGAGGGTTAAGTGGCTTGCCCAAGACCACAAGGAGCACCTGTGGGACTAGAAACCCCAGTCCTTCCGGCCCAAGGTTGCTGTCCTCTAGTGGGATTTGAACCCCCGACCTTCCGGCCTGAAGTACCTTGCCCCAACCACTAGGCCACTCCTCCAACCTTGACCTCAGACACTGCCTCTTGAACTTTAGACCCAAAGAGGCTGTCACCCAGACAGGGAGTGTCACCAAAGTGGTCATGAAGGTCTTCACAGAGACCGGACATGCAGAGCCAGGCCATGGCATCTGGCAAAAATAGCTATAGCTGTGGATCAGACCACAGAGCCGTACATATCATAGGTGACACAAATGATATGATAAAGGGATTTGTGTAAGTCCACAGCCAGGGAAGCTGGATCCTCTAAAAAGGGATCATCCAGCTGCAGCAGAAGATCATGAAGGTAGTAGAGCATATGTAGCTGATGGGTTAATATGTACATGGAAAGGGTACTGCTCTAGTAAGATTTACGCCCCAGAGCATCTAAGGTCTACTGCTCCTTCCCTGGAGGCATCTGGGAAGGCGGCTTACAGCACTTGAATTTTTTAAAAGACTGCTTCAGAGACGACAGACTGATAGAGGAGCTGAGCATGATGGAATGCTAGAGCCAGCAGGATCTTGTACTTGAGGTCTATGTGGTGGGATGAGGCACTGCCTGAAAATGGGGTCTTTCAGGACTTGAGGGAAGGGAGTGCAGGGACCTCCTTGGGAATACTGCAAGCCTTTAAAATAGAATGAAAATCCTGCCTGTTAGTTGGAGACTGCGAGGCATTGAGAGCTAGAGCGTGGGAGAGTTTCTGGAGGAACTTCGGATAGGAAAGAGCCTCAAGTGGATCATCTTGGAAGTCCTGTTCCAGGAGAAATGGGACAGAGTTGTCCTCATAGGATTCACATGGGTCCCAGGAATAAGGAGGGAACAAGTGAATGTGTGGTTAGAGCACTGGCTTGGGAACCAAGTGGCCAGAATTTGATTCCCACTAGCACTCCTTGTGGCCTTGGGCAAGTCACTTAACCCTCCATTGCCTCATAAAAATCCAAGTTATCAATGTCTCTGTTTAATGTACATTACCAAGTTTAAAGTTACAATGTAAACTGCTCTGACTGAAATAAGCAGTATAAAAAACCTGTTAAATAAATAAATCAATTAGCGGAGGGGATGAGTCTGTGGGACCCCCAAGGTAGGGGAAGGGCTGGCAGGAATGGAGGGAAGGCTTTATGCTTTGTATGGTGCTTACCTGACTGCACTGGCCGAGGGAGCTGATGCTTATGCCTAGCTTTAGCCTTTTGACCAGACAGAGGCATGTCCCCCAGAGTTGCCGAGGAGGAAGCCAATGTACTGGGAGTCCATTCAGGAGGGGGAGGGGTACTACCAACAGCAGGGATAGCAGAGAGAGAACCCCAGACCCCGCAGCCGAGACCAGGGGTGATAATACCAGTGCTGCGGCTGCCTTTATAGATTCCCCCCCCCTCCCCAGAGCCTGTGCATGGCCCGAAGGGTGAGGGGGGGGGGGGCTGGAAGGAAGATCAGGAGTCTAGACATGAGTGCTGGCCCTGCAGAGGTGATAAGCCGAGCAAGACCTAGCTCTAGTAAAGGGAGAGAGCTGGCATCACAGAGGTGGCAACACCGAGTATGCCCTAGCTCAAGTAAGGTGAAGGAAGTACCTCCTCAACATTTAGCACAATATTTAGCTTTTTCCTGTCAGCGGATGAAAAAGCACTCTCTCACGATTGTGCGGTGAAATGCAGACACATTTATCTTTTGCTGAAAGCGGTGAAGTACAGGCAGAAATGTTTATCATTTTTATTGCCTTACGGTTTCAAAATTGCACAACTGATAAAGAAAACAATAGCGGAAATAACTGTGTGTGAGGACTGAGCAAGGGAAACATGAAAAAAAGGCAAAAATGAGGAGGCAGGGAGACCCTTGCAAGCTTCTGCAAGGGAGGGAAAAAAAGATTCTCTCAGCACAAGCAGGCAGGAAGCAGCAAGCATGCTCAGTGAAGCAACAAAGCTTCTCCGAGTTGCGGAAGACCCGCTCAAGGCTCAGTCAGGGGACTTCACCAATGAGTGCGACTGCATCCCCCTGCTTGTCTCCAGAGAAAAATATGTCTAGATTATATGTTAGGGCTCGTACATAGAAAACCCAGGTATAAAATTTGGGCTAGCTGAGTCAAAAACTATATACAGTTGTGGTCAATATTACTGGCACCCTTGCATTTTAGGTAGGCTGTGTACAATATCTTGAGAAATAATTGGAAATAAATAAAATAAGCAGGAGCCCCGGCCGTTCCGCACAACACACTGCCGCACCAGAAGAGAAAAGAGCACTGGGCTATGCGTTGCCATAACTGCTGCCAAAGCTAGAGCCACCTATGAAGCCTCCCAAAAAACAAGTTACCACCTTTCCGGTCATGCACTCGTTTACTGAAGAAAAGCTGGTACTCCAGCAAGTTAAGGTTCACCCTCTCCTTGACACCATAGCCCATACTGCCATTGCTCCTCTTGTTCTTGGTGTTGCTTAGGCTCGTGGTGCCTCAGCCTCACGCGAACCACTTGCTGAAGAGGCTGGGTATCTATTGAGACGACATTTGGGGCTTGGGTGTTTGCAGCTCTCGGTAACTGGCTCACGCTGCTGGGGGCGGAGGGAGCTCACCGACTGGCTGGCTCTGGATGGAGTGAGAAACAAAGAGGGGACGCGGAGCGGCACAAGCTTAGGATCCCCCTGGCCCTGGGTAGGCACCAGATGTTCCAGCCGTGATCAGCTCGTGCTTCTGCCCATGTGCTCTGAGCCCTAGACGCCAGGACCAATTTTTTTTTATCACCATGGTGACCTGATGCCTGGGGTTTGTCGAGCCCCGATATAGTAGCCATGATTTAAAAAGCAAACAAACAAAAAAAACCACACCTGTGCATTCAGCACAAGCACTGAATACATAAATGCTTTTTAATATCATTCTCACATATACATATACTGGAAAAATCCTAAACTGGAACATGTATATACATGAAAATATATGCTGGAAACTTGCTATCACTGAAGAGTGAGAGGCGACATCTCTCTCTCAAATAGTGAAACCACAAACTGATTTATGGAACTCTATTCCTCTTCAGCGAGAACAAACCCCAACATCTAGTGAGTTCTTTTTACAGCATACAATAATGCTATTTAAGAAATAAGGAAAGGAAAACAAGGTATTACCTCCCACTGTAGCGGTTTCAGGCTACTTTTCCTCAACTGTAACTGTTAGGGTGGCCAAAGCATTTGCCAACAGAAACGGCATCGCTCCTTCCAACAGCAGAACAGGACGTCACGCTTTTAAGAGAAACAAGGAAAAAAATATGAATTGCTCCTGAACCTTTAAACAACAGTTGCTCAAAGGTCTTTCCCTGCTGATTATTAAGCCTTCATATTTACTAAGAGATCATATACACATAGATCTATACCTTTCTATTGAACTCAGTGTCACAGCCATCGCTGAATGGTAACACCTAGTGGCTAGACTTAGTGGTATGCTTACTAAGCAGCGGTAGCGGCTTCTGTGCGATATCAGAACCACAGCCCGATTTCGCACAGAAGCTGCTACTACTGCTTAGTAAATATACCCCTTAGAAGCCAGATTAATGGTGCTCCAGAAAGAAGTACAGTTTGTGACTGTGATGGTTTTTTTTTATTTTTATTTATTTATTTACATTCTCTTATATACCGCGCTATTCTGCATCAGTGCGGTTTACATTGAACAAACTGAAATTACATTGAACAGGGCATTATAACTTGGAGATAACTATTTTACAGGGAACATGGGCTATGGAGGGTTAAGTGGCTTGCCCAAGACCACAAGGAGCACCTGTGGGACTAGAAACCCCAGTCCTTCCAGCCCAAGGTTGCTGTCCTCTAGTGGGATTTGAACCACCGACCTTCCAGCCTGAAGTACCTTGCCCCAACCACTAGGCCACTCCTCCTAGGTAATTGCAAGTGAAGGCTCAGAGCATCTTAATAACCTAAGAGGTCAGTTCTGACTGAGTGAGAAGCCCAAAAAGGACTAAGGGGAAAATACTAGGTGCCTCCCAAAAAAGGTTTAATTTAGCTATTAATATTATTCATTCATCTATTACTCACCTATCACTTATTTATTTATTTTTATTTATTTCTTGCTTTTATATACCGCGCTCTTTAAAATCAGTGTGGTTTACATTTAACATTTCTGCGCATAACAGACATACTGCTGTGCACTTACAATGAACGGGTACATACAACTTGGTTCAACTGGGGTAACTATCTACATCTTTTTACAGTTATATACAAACTTGACATGGCAAGGTATATGGTTGGTGGTGTTAAATTACTGGGTTGAAAGTAATGTAGGAGAAAGAGGTGATGCTTTAGTGCTTTTCTGAATTGGGCGAGATCTGTGATTGCTCTGATGGTGGTTGGGAGTGCATTCCAACAGCTGGGGGCATAGAATTTGAAAGCTCGGTTTTTTGTTGCCTGGGTACATTTTGTTATTTCGTTGGGGGTCTGAAGGGTGTTGGTGGCGAATGTTCTCCTTGCTCTGTTCGCTGGAGTGTGGTGGAGGAGGTCCGATAGGGATGTGGCTGACGTCTTGTTAATGGCCTTGAAGGTCATCATGACTACTTTATAGGTGAGACGGCAGTAGATTGGGAGCCAGTGTAAGTCTTTTAAGATGGGGGTGATGTGATCTCTTCTAGAGGATCCATGTAGGAAGCGTGCTGCAGCATTCATTGCCAGCTGTAATGGGTTTAGCGTGTGTTTGGGTAGTCCATGCAGGATCACGTTGGCGTAGTTGAAGTGGGGGGTTACCAGTGCCTGAAAAACTGTTCTGAAGTCGTCCAGTTGCAGTATGGGTCGGAGATGTCGTAATGTTTGTAGTTTGTGGTAGATTTTTTGATGGTGTTGCTGATGTGCATTTTGAATTTGAGCTGCTGGTCTAGCGTTATGTCTAGGTATCGGATGCTGGGTTTACTTGGAAGTTCAGCATCTCTTGTCTTTAATGTCGGCGGTGGGGAGAAGGACTGATTTCTAGTAAAGCACAGTTACTTACCTGTAACAGGTGATCTCTGGGAACAGCAGAAATAAGTCTTCACAAATGGGTACGTCGGTACCGACGGAGCCTGCGCAGGAACGCTCCCCAGCGTCCCAAAAGAAAGCCTTTGGGAGCATCCCACATGCCTTCCCACCCATTCACTTCCCTCTCATCAGCTGGGTTTGTAGCTGAGACCGAAGTAGACGAGAGAGAGAGAGAGATTCACCTAATAACAAGAAGGGGTAAGACCTGCTTGAGAATATAGATAGAGAATCTCTTTCTGGTTACACGTGGAAGAACCATGGAGAAGGTTACATGGAAACCAGTGGAATGTTCTTACGTAGAAGGAGAGGTCTAGATTTCTTTAAAAATTCTAGCCTTTGAATAACCAGAAATGGAGACCTACGTGAAGGTGTGCAGAGGAGATCCTTAGTCTTAAGACAACAAGTCTGGATCCTTCTATAACTTCAGTGTGGAGAAGACGACGCAATATAAGGGTATACCATGTTTGCCCCTCTATGAGGGCAATATGGGTATCATGCATTCTTTGTTCAGCATAAGCTTCAATGAAGTATTGGGAATTAGAAGGAATGCACTAGACAAGGACTGACTGCAGTGAAAAGGAATGCATCCCTGTTGTAGGAGTTCCACTGGAGATGTGGAACAACCCAGGGAATTGAGCAATTCTTTATGCTTTCACGTGGTCTAAGCCCTGGTTCCTTTTCCTTAAAAGGAAATTTTAAGGAAGATGGTAAGAGTAGGAAAAAAACAGTCATGTGGGAGCATGACTGGGCAAAGCCTTTTTAACCATCTGGAAGTTACCTACTAGGAATGGCTCTGACGCTCTCTGGCAAAGGCCTGAGCTTTTTTGTATAACTGCAGAGAGCATATTGGCGGTTGCTTAGGTGAGATCTGGCTGTTTAATTGCCAGTGTGCAACCTAATCTATTCTGTTGGAGCCAAAAGAATTGAAGATTGCTAAGAATAGTAGACAGGCCGGTTGCCTGCAATGATAAATTGTCCAAGTAGGTTTTGGAACCTCTCTTGGAATTATTTGTTATTAAGGCAGCAGAGAAAGTTAGGTCCTATAGATTGGAAAAGGACCGACAGACATAATTGGGAGTGGTAAAACTCAATTACGGTCTGATAAGCTGTCTTAAAAGAAATATTTGAGCAGATTGCAAAGGGGAAGAAAGCTCTGTATGGAAACCACTTACTGGAGTAGGTATTGAAGAAAATCCTATGGGCTTAAAAAGTAAGCCCTCCAGTTGAATAGTATCACTCTTAGAATGAATGTCCCGACTAAGAAGGATAGAAAGTAATACCGAGTTGAGAAGACTTACAATTTGTTAAGTCCCTGATAAAGGTAAAGCCCCCTTGCAGTCAAAACTATGAGATATCCTCGTACAGGAAAACTGTCAAGGTGAAGGGCATAGCCTACCTTGTTATTAGTTGTTATTCCTCTTTTTCCTTCAAAAAGGAAAGGAGAAACCCGTTACCTGTAGGGCATGATTATCCTCAATAGCTCTAGGAGCTAAAAGAATGGATTTCTCTTGTGGCAAGAGATTCATGCCTAGAGCCGAGGATTGAGTCAGTGTATCACTGATCTCTCAGTAAGGATGAGAAGAACTGTAGATGCTTCTGTTGATAAGAAGTAGGTTAGCGGTTCTGAACCTCAAACAGGAAAAAGAGATTTAATGAATAAAATATCAGAAACCCTGTGAATGCTGGGTTTGCTGAGCCTGTTGAGGTTTTGGTTTTCATAGCCTGGTATGACGTTGCTCTTCTTTGGAAACATCTGCATGATGGGTAGAAGATGGATAAAACTTTTTCCCCTTAGGGGGATAAAGTTTGTTAGGAGATTTTTTACTAGCTGGGATAGAGGAAAGTTTTGACAATCCTCTGAAAGCAACAATATCAGTGTTTAACTGATTAGCTTGGAATAAAGCATCCTTGTTAAAGAGATTTTCACCAGTACAAGGAGTATTTCCCAGCCTTTCTTGTACCCATTTGTCCAAGTCTGAAGTTTGGAGCCAGGCCATGCGTCGGGCCCCTATGGCTATAGCAGAAGTTCTGCTAATAGACTCAAAACAGTCCAGGGAAGCACGATTAAGGAACTTAGAGACATTTTGAGCATGACTGACTAATAAGAAATAGTCTGCTCTTTTATGTTCTTGAAGAAAAGGGTTCAAAAGCTTTAAGTTCTTTGTGACCTCTTCAAGAGATAATCCCATATAGAAAATATATGAGATAATTCTTGCTGAAAGCATGGATGCCTGGAAGCATCGACATCCAAAGGCATCCAAAGTCCTAGACTCACGACCTGGCAGATAAGAGGAGTGCTTCTTTGCACTCTTAATACGCCTCATTGCTGATTCTACAACAATAGAATGATGAGGAAGTTGAGTCTTTTGAAAACCTGGAGAAGGTGGCACCTTGTACATAGTGTCAAGTGTCTTAGAATGTGGGGATACCGTTAAAGGAGTTTCCCACATTCTTAATAGTAGATCCTGTAAGATCTGATGCAAAGGAAGCATGATCACCTCCTTTGGGATCCAGGGGAATTGCAGAGTTTCTGAATCCCCTGGTATGGATTCTTTACCAGGTATAGAAATGGCAAGTAACTTTGCCACATCAAGCAGAAAAGCTTGAAAAGAAATCTCTCCTGAGGAGGACCCCCTGAAATGAGGGGTAAAGGCTAGAATTGTTGAAAATTCAGCCTTGGTACCGATGGATTCATCCCAGTCATCGGGATCGGAAGACTTGAAAGGATGAAGCATCGGATTTTCTTTAAAGCGATGTCTTCGGTACCGCCCAAGGTCGGTACCAAGACCTCCATGCTAGAGAGCGATTCCAGGCTCGGCATTGAAGGAAGCGAGTCTGTCGAAGCAAGCATGGACGGTACCGACACCGAAGCCGATACCGATACGCGAGTAACGGTCTGCAGCAACTCTAGCGGTACCGAAGTAGCTGAGAGCGCTAGGCTACGTTCATCGGTGAGGAGTGTTTCATCCATCACCATAGCTGATGCCAGGGTGTTGGTACCGCTCGAAGCGGCCACAACCGAGCATGGCCCAGGTATGTCCATGGAGGCAAGAACCTCGGGAACAACCTGAAGCCCCGTTAATGCTTTGGAACCCGAAGACTCCCGCCGGGGCTTTATTGCCAAAATGTCCTCGAGGGCAACGCCAAAGGCATCTCGATGCTTAGAAGGAGATCTACCACTCGAGGACTGGCTAGTCTTTACAGACTTTTGTTTGGTTACCTGATCCTGTGAGAAAGAAGATATTCTGGCTGGTGACATCGAGTCTGATGTGAACCGGGTATCGAGTTGTGCTCGATCCTGAAGACTTCTTCTATTTGAGCTCCTGCAGGAGAGACACTCCAGTGGGCAATGGTCAGGACCTAAACATTTTAGACACCAAGTATGAGTGTCTTAAAATATATATGTACCGCCACACTTTGAGCATTTCTTAAGGATAGTGGCTGGCTTTTCCATAATGGAAAGGAGAGAGGCCTAGTGGCCTAGAAACCGTCAGGCACTAAACAGGAAAAAATTCCTTAGAAAAAAGAAGAAATTTTTAGTAAAAAGAAAGAAAAGCACCGGCGGTACCGGTGGCGTCGAGGAAAGGCAGACGTGACCACAAAAAACAAGAATAAAAAAGAAGAATTTTCTGCGGTGACAGGAATACGTCCTGCCGGCTTCGTGGAAAATGGAAAACTGATGAGAGGGAAGTGAATGGGCGGGAAGGCAACGCGCATGCGTGTGGGATGCTCCCAAAGGCTTTCTTTTTGGATGCTGGGGAGCGTTCCCGCGCAGGCTCCGTCGGTACCGACGTACCCATATGTGAAGACTCATTCCTGCTTGTTCCTGGAGATTGAACATTACATCAGTCTTGCTAAAGTTTATCTTGAGGCTCTGTGAATGGAGCCAGTCAGTTACGGCCTCAAAGCATTTTACTAACGGGGAGAGGTCCAGACGATTGACCGTGAATGGGGTGAAAAGTAGCACATCATCTGCGTAGATGAGACATATGTTGAATGATCGGATTATTTCACATTTGGGCTGCATGTATATGTTGGTATTAAGCAGTTACACCAATCACACACATGCTGAACACCACATACATTAAGCTCAAAATTAACACACCAAAATACAGAATAAAAAAAACAAAAAGCCAAACTAAATAAGCCTTTAACATCTTCCTGAATGATAGCAATTTGGGATCAAAATGGCAATATATAAATCATTCCACAATTTAGGTCCAGTAACAGCATGAGTGCTTTACAAAACGCACAACAAAATGTATTTGTATTTGGTGTAGGCAAGATGTCCGACACACGTTAGTTGCTGCTGGCTTTGTCTGTGCTATATTTCCTGTTCTTTGAAATGCCGCATAAGCAGAAGGCCAAAAGCTGGACTTTACCTGCAACTACGGCTGCAGCGACTAAGGGTCCTCTTGATGCTTTCTTGAGGCCCACTGGTGTGGTAGATTCTCCGGTGCTTGGCTCGTTGGGGGCACTGGGAGTGGAAGGAGGCTTGCTGCGTCCCTCTGAGCTTCAGGTCACGCTCAGCCCGGAGACATGGACTCCTCCGATTCAGCCTGCAGTGCTCTTTGTTGGATCGGCAGAGATAGAATTTCGCGGTATCCGGGGATTCATGGCCGACTTGTTAACATCAACTGCAATGCCGGGCAGCCCCACGGCAGCATTTTTTTTGGCTGCGGAGCCAGCGGGTTTGGTGGAGAGCTCAGCTGCATTTGGAGTTCACCTGTCTGTGGAGCCTGGAGCTGGATCGGAGGTACTCTGTTTCTTCTACTGGTACAATGGAAGTTAGTCCTACTAAGTCTGTTCTCCTTCGCCCAACAGCAGTAACTTTGGATTCTCTCTGAGAAGGACTTCAGGCTTTGGAGCATTCTTTTTCATCACAGTTTGGAGCCCTCCAAAGTGCACTAGCCTCAATGATTCAGTCTGCTGATCATCAGAAGCAGGAGGTGGCCAGTATATCTTCTAAGGTGGCCCAGTTGGAAATTAAAGTGGAGGGCGCAGCAACCTTGTCAGGTACTGTTTCTGGTGATCTACTTTCTATCCATGGAAAGATTGAAATGTTAGAGAACTCTGTTCGCAAGAAAAATCTGCGCTTGTTAAATTTTCCCCAGGTTCCTGCTGTTTCGCCAAAGGATTTGTTCAATTCATGTTACATCTATATTGAAACTTCCTTTGGAATCTGTTCCTCCTTTGGCTAGGATTTATTATTTGCCAACTGCCAAGTGCAAGGACCATAGAGTTTCTTCACCAGCACATTCTCCTCCAATGGACTCTTTGGATTTAACTGGGTTCCTGGAAACAACAGATCCGGGTTTTATCCCGAGGGCTACTTTGCTTCTTACCTTGGCACTAGAGCCTGATCATGATTTGCTTCTGAGATTATATTTTAAGGCTAGGAATGAGCCCTTTATGAGGGGGGGACAATAAGGATGTTTCCGGATGTCTCTAAAGACACTGAGAAGCGTAGGCAGCAGTTTCTTTTGCTGCGGCCTCTGGTTTTGCAGTTGGGTGGATTATTCTTCTTATGTTGTCTGTGTAGATGTTTAATTAAGTATCAGGGTGTTAGTTATACGTTCTTTGATACGACCCATTTAACCCAGTTTGTAGCTAGCAGGGATGTGTCTCCAGTGTAGCAGTTGGGCTATCTCACTTTCCTCCCCTTGGGTTTGGGGGGGGGGGGGTGGGATTAGGTCTGTGAATAAGTAATTCTGCACCAGGTTGTGTGTCCATTTCCTTGGATTTTCCTTTCGATTGTGTCTTGCCCTCTACCTAATTTGTGGGCTAGTGAATCTTAATACCGCTTGTATACGTATTTAGGATAGGGAAGGTTGCTTCCCTAATCCGTGTATTTTCTTTTCTTTTGAATTGTATTCTTTTCTATAACAAGTATTTATCTTGTGTAAAATTGAAATTGTATAAATAAATAATATTTAAAAAAGTATTTGTATTTAGTTCACACCTTTCAGTGCTGTTGAATATCCCCATCTAAATCTCCTACGTGCCCTGATGCGATCCGGTTAGCATCGGGGCGTGTTAGGGGCGTTCCGGGACAGAGCAGAGGTGCTGACTGCCGCTAACCTGGTAGCAGTGATACTGGACCGCGACCTGGTTAGTGATCCATGGCTAAAACTAGGCCAGCTTTTGGCTTGCCTAGTTCTAGCCACAGATCACTAACCAGGTGTCCAATATCGCTGCTACCCAGTTAGGCACTGTGGCTGAACGCACTTGGTGCCAAACCTGGATATTCAATGCCATCACCACGGCACTGAATATCTGGGTCTAAGGGTCGGCAGCCTGCCCAAATGAATATCGGGCCCTTGAAGTTCTACAGCTCCAGCAATCATCTCTTAGCAAAACAACTTTTGAGAAGAAAATGTTTCTCAGACATCAGGATGACTTTTTGGTTTGTGCTAAAGCAATCTTCCTTAAAAGAAAGCAGATTAAAACTGAAAACCTCTCTCCAAGTGAAGATTGTGCCCAAGGGGCGCGAGTAGGAAGGTGTATATAAATATCTAAGAGTAGGAGTAGATGCAACTGTCCAGCACAAGTTGTCAAGAGAAAGGATCAGCAGCGATTATTACAAGAGGCAAACCGATACTGAAAAATGTCACACAAGCCATTAATCAACCTTCAGTTCCCATACTCTCATACAGCTTTGCAGTATAGACTAACCTGAAGGATCTTTAAAAAAAAACAAAAAACCCCAACTGTATTTACAAACAAGAAAACTCTTCCATGCCCATGAGGTAAGAATCAGTGTATATAGAGACTATACCTTCCAAGAGCTAAAGGAGGACCCTTATAGAAACCGACTATATAGAGAGAGCTACTCTCATAGGCTTTCAGGCATACTTAACAGAATTAATAAATCCAAATAAGCAAACAGTGTTGAAATATGAAGGTAAATATCCAGAATCAGCTTCCATCCTTAAATCGAGGAAGCATTCCAATGAATAGAAGGAATGACTGAGAATCTGCCAATATATGTAGGGAAGAAAGCGACAGAATTTGCAAAACAAAATTAAAAAGCTCTCTAAATAATGAGATAAGCCAGAGATGGCAAATCTTTCTGGCCCAAGTTCCACGTATGGAACCATAACTGAGTTCTAAGGCTGGTGGACATCTGAGGTTTGAGGAGGTGTGTCTCCATGACCACAGTGAAGGTTTGAGATATGGGGGAGAGTACAGAATACTGCACTGGTATATTCTAAAATTATATTAAAATTAAATATTTGAGGTCTTAATTCAGCACTGAAGAGTCCTAGCCTTCATGCTATATGTGGTCCTTCCCTCCCACATAGCACATCACAGCACAAGAGATAAGCAATAAGACTTTAAAAGAACGGCATCTTTTTCACAGCCACTGGTTCTTCCGCTCTAGTCTCCTTATCTCACACAAAGCCTTCTGCTGCGTACCTGCACAAACTATACTCCTTCCCTGCCAAGCCCCAAGATCTGCATACCCTATACTTTAGCGGCCATTACCTAATGACCAAAAAGCTACAGGAGTGGGTGGTACAGCAGGTAGGCATGCACCAGTAATCCTCATGAACATGGACTTAAGCGGCTCATGTGCTGGCTCCTATATTCAGTCATGTGCAGGCTCCTATAAGCAGCCTGCCAAAACTAACTCCATGGTCACTCTTGCAAGAGAATCATTAAATGCCCAAACACATCCACCTTTGATGGCATGCACATATATAAACACGCACAAAGGAGATCCATTACGCTGCCACATCAAAAAGAATTTTATTTGTTGAAGGACCATTAGTTCGATAGAGTTAGGACTATATTAGCAGCCTATATAGCCTGGTCCTTTTACGTAATATGAAATTGCAAACGTAAATGTATATTCTTAAAATCAAATCTTCACTGCTTCCATAGACCTAGAACTTCAAAATTACAAACAGCAGTTCCTGCTTACGGTCCAAAAACTGGAGACACAAAATAAGGGAAAATCAATGAAGTCCACAGTGACACTTTTAAACTTGCACAAAATGCAAACAAGAAGCTTGTGTCGGAGGGACCGGAAGCACCAGCAGCATGCAGTGTTGGAGGTTTTGGTAAGTGCTGCATTGCTGTTTGAAGAGTCATTGCTGTCACTGCAGCTCTGAAAGAGGAGCAGCAGCAGCAACCACAAGCTAACCTTAAAATGTTGGTGCTCTGGACTTCCGGTGACGTCACTGGCTCGGATGGTGGCGGGCTAGAAAAGCTCCGCCGCCTTAACCCGATAAAAGTGCTAAAAGTGCAGCGAATGCGGTAGAGAAGTGGTGAATTTAGGAGGCATTGGGGTATTGAGCCCCCCAGAGCAAGAGGGAGTGCAATCGGGCAAAGTTCGTCCCGGTGCGAGCAGATGTGGCGGAGAGAAGTGGGAGGACGGCGAGCCACGTGGCGGAGTGCCAGAGGGGACGGGAATGTCCCGGAAGAAAGCGGCGGTGAAAGGAGAGCTGCGGAGTGTGGGCAGCGAGCAGAGCCACGGCAAAGACAGCAGGAGCACGCACCTGGCGGTGAGAGGGCAGGGGGAGCTCCTGAGGCCATCGCAGCGTGGGGTGAGCTGCCTGGAGTGAGTGAGAAGGCCGGTGAGGCCTGCTAGCACAGAGGGAGAGCAGCGCGAGAGCCAAAGATACAGTGTGCTAAGCGGGAAGAGGCTGAGGGTGGAGACGGGGCCCTCTGATGGTGAGCTGAAGGCAGAGCACTAGTGGAGCCCGGGAAGAAAGGAAGAGCAAGAGTTGGTGCAGACCGGAGAGAGCAGCTGGAGGAGGTGAGAACTACAGAGGAATTGGAGAGCGCAGGGAAAGCTTAAAATTGCTCTGAGAAGAAAAGGAGGGGTGAGAAAGTGCAAAGACGACCCAGACAGAGCCAGGGCTGCAGGGGCCATAAAATAGTGGTGGAGCGCTGTAGTCCCATAAGTCATACGTCAAGCCCCGCGGAGAGTGGTCCAGTAAGGCAAAGCAACAGTTGGAGTAGGGGGCAACAGGAGGACAGAAGCAGATTTCATCAGAAAGAACAATAGTGCCCTTTCAGAGCGCGGAAGACAAGGCAGCCTCATTGCCTGTAGTCACCACTGGCAGAGGGCCATAATTGAATTAAAGCATGGAGAAGTTTGAGAGAGAAGGGGCAGTGAAGAAGAAATTGGCAGAGTTCCGCTCCTCATATGCAACAGTTAGAGGAGGAAAGGAAGGTGAGAAGACGGGCAAGATGATGGGAGATAGCTCGCCGGGGCGCGAGGAAGAGGCTGATGGAGAGGAGTGCTCGGGAGTGGCTGAAAAAAATAAAGCAGTGGCTGATGGAACTGAAAGGATTTGAAGGAAGAAATTGGAGGTGTAAAAAATGAGCTAAAAGAGACTCTGCAAACAGTCAAGCAAGACATCACCGAACTGGGAGAGCGTGTGGAGGAGGCGGAGAATCAGCTGGATCATCAAGGGATAGAGCTGGAGCGCATTCAGAAAGGATGGGTGGAGTTGAGAGCAGCGCAAAAGGAGCCGAAGATAAAATCAGGAGATTTAGAGGATTGCTCGAGAAGATGCAACATTAGAGTGCGGGGAGTTCCGGAGGCGTCTCGATATAGCAACAGTGAAGTGGTGGTACAAAAAATATTTGGAGAAATCCTGAAGGAGGCGGAGCACGCAGAAGAGCTGGACGGGACTCTGATACAAATAGAAAGGGCGCACAGGGGGTTGGGGCCCATAAGGGACAACCGCCCAAGAGACATTGTGGTATGCCTGGCGTCCTACAAGTGGAAAGAACGCATACTGGGAGCAGTGAGAAAGTTAAAACACCTTCAGTGGGAAGGGAATAAGCTGGAACTGTTTCAGGACCTGTCCCAGGGAACACTGCAACGCAGATGAGAGATAAAGGAGGTCACAGCATACTTGAGGAGGTCCAACATGAGGTATAAGTGGCTGTACCCATTTGGACTGTTAATCACAGTACAAGGACGGTCGAGGAAAGTACAGAGAAGTGCAGAAGCCTGGAAAGCTCTGAGAGAACTAGGAGCGGCGGACCTGCCAGAGGGGGCCAGATACCCAGCGTCGCTGAAGGACAGCACCGCTGATAGCAGTAGGGTGGAAAGCTTGAGATGGCACAGAGCGGCAGAAGGAGGTCGGAGACTGGCGAGATTGGTCAAGGAGCAGCAGAGAGGAAAGGAGAGTGAGGAAGAAGCCGGCTGAAGCAACAGAAGACAAATGGACTTGAAATAGATGTCTAAAGATGAGGAATAGGAGGGGGGGCGACAGTATGGAGTAGAGAATGTAAAATGGGGGGGTGAGCTGAAGGGGAAGGGAGGAGAGGTAGAGGGGAGGGGCAAAAGGGGTAGGCGAAGGTGAGCAAGTAGAGGGAGGGGGGGGGGGAAGGGGTAGGGCGAGGGGGTGGGCCGAGTCTAAGACATAGTCATGGAAGTTAGATCTCAAGATGGGAGAAGCACAGGGGGAGGAGCAGCAGCAGCAACCACAAGCAGGAGGTGGGGAGGAGGGGAGGGGGGGATACAAGGGGGGACAAGCAGAAGGAAGGGATAGGGGAGGGGCTGATAGGGGAGGGTAGCAGGGGGAAGGGTGGGGGCATGAAGGCAGGAGGGAGAGGGGGGAGGGAACCCTGAAAATTATAACGATGAATGTGAAGGGGTTGAATTCACCTTGGAAGAGACAGAAATTGTACAAAGAATTGGCAAGGCATAGGGCAGCGATTGTAATGTTGCAGGAGACACATTTACAAAAAAAACATGAAGGGTTAGTGTGCCCGAAGGGATATATAGAGTGCATCTTTGCATCAAATACACGGGAGAAGAGGAAAGGAGGGGTGGCGGTTCTTATCACAGGGGAATGTAAAACTGAAGTGCAGACAGTAATGAGGGATAAGGGGGGGAGGTTTCTGCTGCTGCGAGTGAGAGTTGGGGAGGAATGGTTGTGTGTGGTGAATGTTTATGCCTCCATGGGGTCCCAGAAGGAATTTTGGGAGGTGTTAAGTAAACAAGTGGCGGTAATGGGAGATGGAGCTTTGATCTGCGGAGGGGACTTTAATATGCCTTGGGAGGTAGGGAGGGATACGACGGGTAGGGGGTGGGGGAAGGGCGGAAGGCGGACAGACAGAGGTATCACAGGTTTGTGAATGAGAATGATTTGATAGATGCATGGAGGTTGATGAACCCAGGTAGGCGGCAGTTCTCTTTTTACTCAGCAGTGCATGGCACTTACTCAAGACTAGATGCGGTTTGGGTAGGAAAGGAGTTGGCGGGCAGGATAAGGGGAGGGGAAATTGAGCCCATTACGTGGTCGGACCATGCACCAGTAGTGGTACGGGTGAGGGTGAGGGGGGAAAGTAAGGGGGGCAGTATTGGAAGCTCAATGAGGGGATGTTGGACGATGCTAGGGTGGTGCGAGAGGTGGAGCAGGTAATCCCAGAGTATTTTGCACGGAATGGGAAGGGAGAGGTAGCAGAGGGGGTGGTCTGGGATGCTTTCAAGGCAGTGGTAAGGGGGGTGCTGGTTAAATGGGGAGCGCAGTTAAAAAGGGAATGGGAGGAGCAGGAAGTGCAACTAAGGCGGCAATTAATGGAATTGGAAGAGAAAGATGCACGGGGGGGATTATAGGAGAGTGGTTTTAGAAACAAGGGCCAAATTAAATGCTCTGGAGGCGGGGCGGATAAAGCACAATCTGCAAATACTGAAACAGAATTTTTTTGAAGGGGGTAACAAAGCTGGGAAATATCTGGCTAGACAGCTGAAAAAGAGAAGGGAGTGGAATAAAATTTTGCAGATCAGAGGGGGACGGGGTGGTGGGGGAGGATCACCAGATCAGAGAGGAATTTGTAGCATTCTATCAGAAGCTATATGAAGCTCGGGCTGAGGGGGCGGAAGGGGAGATTGGGGCATATTTGGGAGAAGTGGGGTTGATACGGATGACGGAAGTGGAGACGCATGACCTGGACAGGGAAATTGGAGCGGAGGAAGTGCTCCAGGCGATTAAAGGCATGAAGCTAGGAAAAGTTCCAGGACTTGATGGGTTGACAGCGAGGTTTTATAAGAAATTTGGGAGTCTACTATTGCAGCCCCTAGTTTCAGTTTTCAATGCAACGCGGAATGGGGGGAGGTTGGCGGATACGATGGGATGGGCAGGTATCACTCTGATACATAAGGAGGGGAAAGATCCGCAGGACTCTGCGTCCTATAGACCAATTTCATTGTTAAACCATGATGCAAAATTGCTGGCAATGATTCTAGTGACAAGGCTTAATAAAATATTAGGGAAGCTAGTACACGCGGATCAAGCAGGCTTTATTCCGGGGAGGCAGGTGGCGGATAACATTAGAAAGGTTCTGAATGTAATATGGGCAGCAAAGCGTAAGGGAGATCCAACGCTGCTGGTCTCGTTGGATGCTGAGAAAGCATTTGACCAAGTTTCTTGGAACTTTCTCTTCTCAGTTCTGAGGGCCATGGGGTTTGGGGAAGAATTTGTGAAATGGATAAAGGCGTTATATGAAAGTCCCAAAGCATGTGTAAGGGTAAATGGGGGGAATTCGCGGTTTTTTCCTCTGGGGAGGGGAACGAGGCAGGGCTGTCCGCTGTCGCCCTTGCTCTTTGCACTCTCTTTGGAGCCTTTGGTGGCGTGGATAAGGGGGAGCCAAGAGATAAGGGGAATGAGGGTAGGTCAGAGTACCGTATGTACATTTTGTTGACGATCACAAAGCCGGGGGACACGCTACCAGCTCTAATGGGAGAGATTCAGAAGTATGGGAGTGTGGCGAGGTTCCGAGTCGATTGGGGGAAGTCAGAAATATTAAATGTGGTGAGGGAAGAGGAACAGCAGAGGGAGCTGCAGCAGCGATTCCCGTTTCGATGGGCGAAGAGATCGATTAAGTACTTGGGGGTGCAGGTGGGGAGGACCCTGGAGGAATTATTTGAATTGAACCATAAACAACTAATAGGGAAATTGGAGTCACAGTTAGGGGGGTGGAGCAGGGGGGGTACTACTCCTGGTTTGGGAGGATGGCAATCGTTAAAATGATGCTGCTTCCCCAGTACCTATTTTTCTTCCAAGTGTTGCCCATAGCGATACCGAGAGGAGTATTGAAAAAGGTACAGAAGCAAGTGGAGGGGTTTATTTGGGGGGGGGGGTATAAAAGGCCGAGGGTGGCAGCGCAGACCTTACAAGTGCAAGGGATGGAGGGCGGCATGGCGGTGCCTAATTTTGCAGTATATTACAAGGCAGCGCAATTGAGGGCGGTATATGCATGGTTAAGGGAACCATGGAAACATTGGGTGCATATGGAGGCAGCAGATCTGCCCCCTGGAGAGTTGGAGCGGAGTGGGGGGGGAGGGGAAGAGGGGGGATAACCCTATGGTGGGGCACACGGTAAGCATATGGCAACAGAATAGGCAGAGGATGGTGGGGGACAAGAAATGGTCATACACTATGTCCCTACAGGCGTGTTGTGAGTCAGGAGTGGGACCAAGTAGAGGAGTTCTGAAGAGATGGGAGACGCATGGTTTAAATCAGGTATTACAGATATTAGTGGGAGAGGTGGTAAGGATGTTTGAGGGAATTTGGGATATATATCAGCTGCAGGAAACGGATAGATTTGCATATGCGCAAATAGGATCTTTGATCTGTAAAAGACAGAGGGAGCAAGATAGAGGAGAAGTAGAATGGTTTGAAGGTGCATGCTTGGGGTCTATGGACAAAAGGGCTTGATTTCTAAAATCTACAAAGGTTTAATAGCGAGGGGAGCCGGGAAATTGAGTTATATGGAAGCGTGGGAAAGGGATTTGGGGGTGGATTGGGAAGAGGAGGTAGCGCGAGATATAGCTAAATTTACCATTGCCACGGCATTACGGGAGAATGGGTTCAAGTTGCTGAGTAGGTGGCATCTTACGCCGGAGCAGCTGTTTAAAGCAGGGGTTATGAAAACGAATGAGTGTTGGAGGTTGTGTGGAGAAGAGGGTACATGGTTATATATGTGGTGGGCATGCCCTGGGGTGCAGAAGTATTGGGGGACAGTAGGGGAGAATATAAACAAAATTGTGGGAGCTAGTATAGAACGGACTCCTGAAATTTGTCTCCTGCAGAAGGATGGGTTTTGGGAAGGAGAGTGGAGCATTGTCTGGTTTTGTGTCACGGTGGCCAGATGTGAAATTGCTCGGCATTGGAATAGAACAGTATTGCCATCAATAGACAGTTATGCTAAAAAACTGTCGGGTATATACCTTATGTATAAAATTACGGGGGAGAAATGGGGCAGGTGGGGACAAACGGAGAAACGATGGGAGGGGGTATGGAGATGGTTGAGAGAAAATGGGTGGTTGGAAGGGGGGGCGAGTAGGGGGGAGCGGGAGTAGGGAGGGGGGATTAGGTTTAGGGCTCGGGGTGGGGGTGAAGAGGTAGTAAATAGGAATGGGGGAGGAGGAGGAGAGGGGTGAGTGGGAAGGGTGAGGGAGGGATAGGGGAGGGATAAGGGAAGGATAAGGGAGGGAGGGGTTAGTAAGGGAGGGAGGGAGAGGGGGAAGTTAAGGAGGGAAGTATGGGGGGTATATGTCGGGGGAGGGAGGAGGAGAGGTAATGGGCAGGATTGGGGGGGGAAGAGGAACAGACTACAGCTTAACTGCTGGTTGATGCTTATTGGGGAGTGTGCTGGAATGAACTTTAAGTGTAAATGGTGTGAGGAAAATTAATAAAAAAAATTTTATGTTTTACTCTTTATTGAATTTTCAGATAAACCAGAGTAAAACTAAGTGTAATTCGAATACAGACATAGCAAAGGAAACATTAAACATCAAAGAAAAAACAAAAAACTTGGTATAGACCCCAAAATTAAACCTCTATAAGGTTCCAGGAAAAAAGAAATCTATCTAGGAATAATAACCAAAAAAACGGCTATAACCTCTAATAGAGCTTAGGTGGTTCAAGTGGCAGCCGGTACAGGATCCAACCAATCCCATTCTTTACCCTCCAAAAACAATTTCAATTGCAGGGGTTCAAAGAAAAGAAACTGCTTAGTATTGTGAACTATTATACATTTACATGGATATTTCAACTTAAACTGCGCCCCAAGGCGAGAGAGCGCTGGCGCAAGGCCAGAAACTCTCTCCTCCTCTTCTGGGTATCTCTCGCTAAATCTGGAAATATCAATATCTTGGACCCCATAAATTGAGAAACATTCATCTTAAGAAAATATAAGCGCAGAACAGAGTTCCGATCTGACTCGAAAGCAAAGGACACCAGTAAAGTAGCTCTACTGGTTACCACATCAAGTGAGCTCTCCAGGAAACCTGTCAGGTCCATCTGTGCTGGGACATTAGTCTCCACCGAGGCTCTACCACCCAGTTCTTCTGTTGAGGAAATTGAGACATACTGAGCCCGAATAATAGGAGGTAAATTCCCAGAGGGCATGAGGAGAACCTCAGTGAGGAACTTACGAACCAGCTCCATAGGATCCAATAGAGGAGACCTGGGGAAGTTCAACAAATGCAAGTTATTCCTCCTTGCTTGATTATCCAGGAACTCCAGATGTCTTCCCATAATCAAAGCTCCTTTTGCCTGGGTAACACCCAGGTCCTGTAATGCAGCAGCCTGAGTTTCCACTCTCGAAAGCCTCACAGTGTGTCCATCCACTCTCAAGCGTTCAGCCTCACCCTGCGCCTTCACCACATTTAGCTCCTTGGAAAGAACAGCCACAACAGGTAAGAGAGATTTCTGAAGGGAAGCTATGGCATCCCATAAGCTTTCCAAAGTCACTGTTGCCGGTCTTCCCAAAGCCTGCATCTCGGAAGTAACCAAAGAGAGAGAGGAGACCGAAGCTAAACTCTCCGGTCCTTCGCTTGCCCCAACTGTCGACAACTCCCCTCCTCCTTCGAACAAAGCAGCAGGAACACTCTCAAGCTGGGTCGGGGCGGCACCCCCCACTGCAAGCTACCTCCCGTCATCCGGGGATAAGCCGACAGACAAACCAACCCCAGAAATTCTTCCGGGTTGCGGCGGCAAATGCTGTTGGGGACTCAAAACCACCCCATTGCTCAGATCAGACGAGTTCCGCGTCTGATCCGCCGAAGCCACAACAGGAACCATCGGAGGAAAGAAGCCAGGAATCACCGACTGGGACGCTCCAACGGTAGGAGTAGAGGTTTCGGGGGGTTTCTGCGTATGTCGCTTCCTCTTTCTCCCCATATTAAACGTCTCAAGCCGGAGCCAGCTAATACACCTCCGACAGACCAAACAGCTCATCTGCCATCTTGGAACCCCCGTATAAACAAATTTTTTTTTTTTTTTTAAATTTAAAAGTTGGTGCTCTAGGTGACCACCTACTTTGCCTAATGGTAGTGCCAGCCCTGGCCATATTATGATATTCAGAGAATCCAGAAAACAGAGTCCTGGGCTCATTCTTGTTCCAAAGCTGTCAGGGCCCCCCCCCCCCCCCACTGATGTTTTGTGAGTATTTGACGCACAGTTGCACAGCACAAGGACCACAGCTGGCCACAACACTTCATGATGTTTTCTCCAAGGGCCAAGGGGAGGGGGAGCTGTCACTATCTGGGGAAAAAAATTACAATAAAACTAAGGACTGTGTGTCGCTTCCCTCTTTGTACCAAACCTGAAAGGACTTCTTTGTCAGAGATCAGAAGAGAATTTAATAGTTGATGATCTCACAGAGCAAGAGTTCTCCACGCAGCTCATTTTAAATCAAGCAACCTAATCAGATCATAATAGCTGCAAGATGGCCATTTGAATTAGTAGTTTTAACAGTCCAAGGACAGTTGAGAGGCAGGACAGACTGGAAAAATCAAGCAGTCTGGCTTTGTTC
The DNA here is from genome assembly GCA_033557465.1 of Ichthyophis bannanicus. Lineage (NCBI taxonomy): Eukaryota > Metazoa > Chordata > Amphibia > Gymnophiona > Ichthyophiidae > Ichthyophis > Ichthyophis bannanicus. Next base: position 1,364,791,042 of record CM066032.1, on the reverse strand, counting down.
CCGTTCCCACAGCCCATCAACTCTTCTGGTTGGATTTTCTGTGCTCAGTTACAAAGCACTTGCAGCCAGTCACTCAATTAGTCCCCTTGTTCAGTCCTGCACTGATTAATTGAGCAAGGGGACTAATTGAGCAAGAAAAACAAGCACCGAAACAGGGACTTTGGGACTGTGGAATCGTAATGAGAGTCTTGAAAGGAGCCATTATCAGATATTGTCAATAAAATAGCGTTTGTGCCACTACCACCAAGACCACTACTAATGATACAAGATGTCCTATGTTAGAAATGACGGAAAGGATCAGTCACTGCGATGCTGCAGGAAAGATTACGTAAACTGAAGTAACACGATGGTCCTGTTTCAGCAGTGAGCGCCACTAAGACACCAAAGGCCTCAGAAAAAACATCTGACAAACTGAAAGCTAATCTCAGCATACTAGGACTCTCACTGAAATAGAGAACATGAAATGTGTGAGCAGTAGGTCACACAGTGCATTACAATTTATGGCAGGAATTTCTGAATGACGGATGAATGGCTCACAACGTTATTGGTGAAGGGGAAGAACGGAAACAGACATGAGGGAGGCAGACATAGTGATTTTAAAAAGGTAGCAGACTAGGCTCAAAAATGCACACCCTTTTATCCCTCCACACACATGTAAGGTAATGCTAAAATTATGTCAAACAGTGCACTGATTATTTCCAAAAAGTATTTCCAAAAGGTTCTCCCTTTCCCCATTATGCTGACTCTAGCAGTGACCCTTGCACCTCTCACTCCTTTAGCAGATAGGATTGCCAACTGGCTGTTTGTCATATGGCCACAGCCTGGCAAAGAGTGAAACCAGTATCTGATTTCAAAAAAGCATGGGACAAACAGAGGATCTCTAAAGAAAAAAAGGGGACTGTTGTAGTTGTTGATATGGAAGGACAGACTAGGTAGGCCATGTGGTCTTTTTCTGTTGTCAGTTTTCTATGTTTCTAAGCGGGGCTTTTTTTGAGAGCAGTAAAAAAAATAAAAATCAGCGCAGGGCTTTGAAGCCCATGTGCGTGCTGATTTTAGGGGCCTTTACCTGGTCAGTGGCACTTCCTGCACCTCTGTTTGGCTCTCTGAATGATGGAATTATGCAGGGTGGCAAGTTTGCACTGATCTCGCAGTTTGAGAGATCAGCCTGAGCTTCCTGACCCATGTAGCTCCACCATTCAGAGAGCTGATCGCAGGTGCAGGAATCTGCTGAGCCATGGCAGTCTGGAGGAGCAAATAGGATGTCGGGGACAGGTCTGGCCCTAGGCATGCTGCATTTCTTCTTCATTAAATTTAATAAGCCTGTGAACCCCAGCTGTGTGTCTAGTGGAGAAGGAAGAATGATGACCCATGAAAGGTAAATGTCACTCGCTACTGCCAGCCCAACCTACTCTCTTCACCAGCCAATCAGGACTGGCCTTGCCTTCCCCCTACTACTGATCGCTACTGCTATGGCCAGATCTTCCGCACAGATTGTCCCAATCACTGCTGCAATCTCAGGCCTCCCCTGCTGCTGATTGCTGTTGCCATCCCGGGCCTTTTGTCTCTTATTCAGCAGCCAAATGTCACTATTCAGGCCTTTCTCCCTTAGCCAATGCACCAATCATTGCCGTGGTTCCAGGCCTCCTGTGCAATGTTCCCATGAAGCTACACAGGAGTCTTTGGCCCGCACTGCTGACGGTGGGGGAGATGCTGCAATCACAACATCTCCACCCCACCTCCCCCATCAGCAATGCAGACCAAAGACTTCAGTGCAGCTTCGTGGGAACATTGCTCTCATATTGCCATTTACTCTGCCCCTAGTCAGGCTTTATTTCCTTTACAAGAGGCTCCACTTCCACTAATTGCTGTTACCGTCCCATGCCTTTGCCTTCTTCTTCTCCCCTGACGATCACTTGACCAGCAGGAGGAGAAGAAGGAATAGAAGCTCAGGCACCCTTATTCTCTTCCTCTTCTTGCTGCCAATATTGAAAAGGGGTCTAGCAGAGGATGAGTGGTGAAAGAGATAGGAGTGGCCCTAGTGGGAAAAGAGAATGAAGGGGGTATGGCATCAGCCTTAGGGGTAGGGGAAATGGATGAATAAAGGGGTGAGCCTGGTAGGTAAGAGAGAGAGAATGAGAGAAGGAAGTGGAAGAATGGTTCTCTGTTGGGGAGGGGGAGAAAGTAGAGAGATGAGGGGGGTGAGAAAAAGGAATGATGAGATAGTGGGTGAGTGAGCACCGAGTCGTCCTGGTGGGGGAGAGTGGGATAAGTCTGGGACGGTAAGCCTAGGGAGGGAAGGATGAAAGCAAATGAACAAGTATGAAGGAGTGGATCTAGGGGGCAGAGCTGCAGGGGGAGTAGGTGAGCTTGGGAGTGGAAGAGGATGGAAATAATGTAACAGAAGGGAAAGGGTCATGGGAGAGGGGAAAGGAGAGGTGGAGAACAGGGGTGCCACAGATAATCTCCTCCTGTCTGGCCAGTGACTGCAATGACAGGAGAAAGTGAAGAGAAAAGGGGATGATTCATTCCTTGCGCTATTCAAATACACCCACTCTCTTACTACCCATGAAGTCAAACATTCGCTCACCTACCCACCTAAATCCACTTACTCAGTTATACACCTCGTTTGTCCACTCGGTCACACACACACACCTGTAGACATCTTCCCACACCCAAATATTCAATCACCCACATACTCTGATCTATTCAGTCACAAACCTACACCCATCTATTCACTTACATACACGTTGATCTCAACTACACACTTGAAGACACCCTCCAAGCCTTCTTACCCACAGCCTCCAACTCAGAAAAGCAGGAGGAAACGAATGTCTATTTTTATTTTTCTGTTGGTATCATAAATGCAGAGTTTGACTTCTTAGGGTTCCGCGTTCAATTACTGCCTTTCTATTTCTCAATTGTTTCTGTACATGGTGAGGGTCTGTCTATGATGTTTTTGTATGACTGAGAAATGACATTCTGTTAGCATGTAGTTTATGTGTAGACATCTCTGGAATGGCTGGAATTGTTTTCTAGTGAAAGGTTGGGGCGTTATGTATCTGGGCATGAAGTTAACCACCAGTGCTCTGGGGACTGGAGGTTGGTTCTTGAGTGTGAGATAAAGGATTGATCCCAGTGGGGTGGAGTGCATGTGTGTGGTGAGCATTCAGGGTATTCTGAATTCACTGGCATGAAAATATGTGATTCACAGAATTAGAATACTATATACATTCTATTTTCCCCGGGAAAGCATGGCAATGTGTTTCTGCTGTTGTATATGAAATATTTATTTATCAGGTTTTTTTATACTGCTTTATCATTTTAGTCAAAACGGTTTACATTGTAACTTAAACTTGGTAATGTACATTAAAAAACAGGGACACTGCTAACTTGGATTCTTCTGAGGAAACGGAGGGTTAAGTGATTTGCCCAAGGCCACAAGGAGTACTAGTGGGAATCTAATACTGGTCTCTTGATTCCCAAGTCAGTGCTCTAACCACTGGGATACTTTTATATAATTTTACATATAATGGGTGGTGCAGCTAAATTCAAGACTGTCAAAAGGGGCTGCTATGCTGGAAAAAAATCTGCACTTATAAGTATTTACTTCTTGGACATTCTCTAAATCTTGGGGGAAAAGGGAATTCTTTGGGTTAAAACTGATAAATCTATGTATTTTAGAATCCAGTGTATTTGTTAACTCAGAGCCTAGTATCAGTAGATAGCTTTTAGTTTAAATTTAAAACTCAGCAGAGATCCTTTAATTTAAATTTAAAACCCGGCGGAGAGCTTTTAGTTTAAATGTAAAACTCAGCAGAGAGCCTTTAGTTTAAATTTAAAACCCAGCAATGAGATTTTATTTTCAATTTAAAACTCAGTCAGGGCATAGTATCAGCAAAGAACTTTTAATTTAAATAAACTCAGAGTACAGCTTAGCACAGAATAAAGAATAGGATAAATATTCTTTGATTTGAAAGAAATAAATTATTTCTAGAGACCTCTACAAAGAGGCCTTTCAGTTAGGAGGCAAGAGATCTGGAAATTTGTTTTAAAAAGGAATTAAAGCCAAGTGACAGATCAAAGGGGCAATCGGAAAGGCTCCCTCTATCAAAACAAAGGCTGTGTGAACCACCCAGTAAATTGTTAACAGATTACCTTGGAAGCACAGGTCTGGGACCTGTGCAGCATGCCAGCCTTTACTAAGTGTTAATTACCTCCCACCCACCCCAGGCATAGCTTTATGGTCTCTTAAACCTATTAAAGTGGGAAAGGTGATCAAATTCATTTTCAGATTCAGCTGGTTATCCTCACCAGGAATAGATTAAGGAAACTTTGTTCACCTCAAGATTAATTAATTTATGGGCCTTAATTAAACTTAATTGGTATAGTTGCATCAGTACAAGTATCCCTAGGAACCTTAAGTAAACAATTTAAATAGCTAAACAAAACCTTAAAGCTAAGATGCAGACAGCAGTCCAGTAGCAAGATGGGCGCTATCCAGTCTTTTGCACTGAGTGTCACATCTACGATTTTCTCCCAGTTGGTGAGTGGTCTTACATGTATACTAGATGCAAGAAGCTCTTTGCCCTTAAGGAATGATGACGATATCTGGAGGCTAGAGTAGCAGACTTGGAGGACATAAGAAAGACAGAGAAACATAAACAAGACCTAGCGGGACAAAGTACTGAACTCCCACCTCCAGCCTGGCAGCCTCTCAGTTGCCATAGAGAAGAGAAGTCACATGAAAAACACCACCACCTTGGTGTGGCAGGAAGTGATCCTGTATTTATAACCTGTCCGTCAGGAAATATAAAATCCTTTATGCATCAAGAAGGTTTCTCCAGGGCCATATGCCCATGAGGGAAGGGTTAGAACAGCTATTATAGTTGGTGATTCAATCGTTAGGCATGTAGATAGCTGGGTGGCTGGTGGACATGAGGATTGCCTGGTAACATGCCTGCCTGGTGGGAAAGTAGCGGACCTCACGCGAAATCTAGGCAAGATATTAGATAGTGCTGGGGAGGATTCTGCTGTCTTTGTTGGCACCAATGACATAGGAAAGTGTGGGAGGGAGGATCTGGAAACCAAATTTAGACTTTTAGGTAGGAAGCTGAAATCAGAACTTCTAGGGTAGCATTCTCTGAGATGCTTCCCATTCCACGCACAGGACCCAAAGGCAGGCAGAACTCCAGAGTGTCAATGAGACGAAGGAAGAGGAAAAGAAGAAGGTTTGAATTTGTTAGGAATTGGGCAACAGTCTGGGTAAGGGAAGGGCTTTTCTGAAAGGATGGAACCAGGAGATAGAGGAAAGTTGACAGTGACCCAGGAGCGCATGGTTCAGAAGGATCCTTGAAGGATACTAGTAAAAGAGGTAAGTTTTGGGACCCCAACAGAGAGGTTCCAATAAAGATAAAAGTAACCCAGATGACCTTAAGTACAGAACTGAAAGATTCCAAATTGCCCCTATCAACTGCTAACCAGATTAATATGAATAAAATAAAACCTCTAAAATGCCTAAATGGAAAATGCGAGAAGTCTAAAAAATAAGATGAGAGTCAGAATATATAGCTCTAAATGAGAGGTTAGATATGATTGGCATCTCAGAGACCTAGTGGAAGGAGGACAACCAGTGGGACATTGTGATACCTGGGTACAAATTATATCACAATGATAGAGTAGATCAAATTGGTGTAGGAGTTATGTTCTATGTTAGAAAGGGAACTGAGTCACACAGGATTAAAGTTTTGCAGGAAACAAAAATACACTGTAGAATCTCTATGAATTGAAATTCCATGTAAAAAGGGGAAGGCGATGGCAGTGAGGGTGTACTATCGACTGCCTGGCCAGAATGAACAAATGGATGATGAAATGCCCAAAGAAATGAAGGAAGCTAACAATATTTACAGAACAGTATAATGGGTGATTTCAATTACCCCGATATCGACTGGGTCAGTGTCACAGCAGGACATGCTAGGGAGAGCAAGTTTTTAGATGAAATAAATGACTACTTCTTGGTGCAGCTGGTTCATGAACTGACAAGAAGGGAAGCTATTCTGGACTGAGTCCTTAATGGAAAAAGGATCTAGTGCAAAAGCTGGTTTTGGGGCCACTTGGCAATAGTGATCATAGCATGATCACGTTTGATTTAATTAATGGAGGGATGGTAAGGAAATCCACAGTACTACCTTTTACTTTCGAAAGGGAGACTATGATAAAATGAGGAAAATAGTTAAGAAAAAACTAAAATGAGCAGTTGCAAGACTTACATCAAGCTTGGGTGTTTAAAAATATCATCTTGGAAGCCCAGACCAGCTGTATTCCACGCTTTAAGAAAAGTGGAAGTCCAAAAAACTGCCAGCATGGTATAAAGGCGAGATCAGAGAGGCTGTTACCAAAAAAGCATCTTTCAGGAAATGGAAAAAAAGAGCCAAATGATGAAAACTAGAAACAGCACAAGCAATGACAAGCTAGAAGCAAGGAATTGATAAGGGAGGCAAAGAGAGAATTTGAGAAGAAGCTTGATGTGAAAGCAAAAACATGTAATAAAAGTTTTTAAGTACATTTGTAGCAAAAAACCTGTGAGAAAGTCAGTTGGACCATTAGATGATAGAGGGGTAAAAGGGGAACTAAGAAGGGACAAGGCCATAGCGGAGAGACTAAATGAATTCTTTGCTTTGATCTTTACTGAGGAAGATGTTGTGATATTACCCATGACTGAAGTGGTATTTAAAGGTGATACTGCGAAGAATTGAAAGAAATATTGATACATCGAGATATATTACAACTATTTGATAAACTGAAGAGTAGCAAATCACCTGGAACGGATGGTATACATCCAAGGGTGTTGAAAGAACTGAAATATGAGATTGCAGACCTGCTATTAGTAATCTGTGAACCATCATTAAAATCATCTGTAATATCTGAAGACTGGAGGATGGCCAATGTAACACCAATTTTTAAAAAGGGTTCCAGGGGTGATCCATGAAACTACAGACCAGTGAGCCTGATGTCAATACCAGGAAAAATGGTAGAAGCCATCATAAAGAACAAAATTACTCAACATGTAGATGGTCATGGTTTAATCGGAGACAGCCAAAATGGCTTTAGACAAGGAAGATCTTCTTACTAATCGGTTATGTTTTTTTGAAGGTGTGAATAAACAGGTAGACAAAGGTGAGTCGGTTGTATCTGGACTTTCAGAAAGCTTTTGACAAGGTCCCTCATCAGAAACTTTTGGCAAAACTAAAGAATCATGGGATAGGAAGCAGTGTACTATTGTGGATCAGGAACTGGTTAAAAGATAGAAAGCAGAGGGTAGGGCTAAATGGACAATTTTCCCAATGGAGGAAGGTGAATAGTGGGAGTACCCCAGGGATATGTACTGGGTCTGCTGCTTTTTGACATATTCATAAATGACCTGAAAAAGGGAATGAGTGAGGTTATCAAATTTGCAAATGACACAAAACTATTTAAAGTTGTTAAAATTCATAAGGATTGTGGAAAATTGCAAGAGGATCTTGATAAATTGGAAGACTGGGCATCCAAATGGCAGATGAAATTTAATGAGGACAAGTACAAAGTTATGCACCTAGGAAAGAACAACCCAAACTATGGTTACACGATGTAAAGTTCCACATTAATAACCACCACCCAGGAAAAGGATTTAGGCTTCCTTGATTAATGTCTCCCTCCCTCACTAAGTGCTCTATCCCAAAGCCGATCTCTTGGCCGGTGGACAATTAGAAAGTGGAGAACCTATCTCAGGAGATAACTTTAAAGGGTTCACCTCTAAAACAAAGACATGGGGAGGGGTGGCCTGCACGGAGTGGCAGGTGCACCTACTCTTGCCATCTTACTGGGCAGACTAGATGGACCATTCTGGTCTTTATCTGCCGTCATTTACTATGTTACTATTGTGGATAACATGTTAAAACCCTCCGCCAGTGTGCAGCGGTGGCCAAGAAAGCAAATAGAATGCTAGATATCATAAGGAAAGGAATGGAAAATAAAACGAAGGATATTATAATGTCTCTATCATTCCATGGTGCGACTGCACCTTGAATATTGTGTGCAAATCTGTGTATGTGTGTATATATATATATATTACACACACACACATACAGTATATCTTAGGGTGGTCAAAAAAAAAAAACCCAAACCAACTGATTTCAGTTCTCCACAAGAGTGGTTTTGTTCTTTATCATATTTATAACACACACAATTTTAAATGAAAATAAACATTTAGAGGTCACCTCATTTGGCAGTTTTTGTGTCATCTGAACTAAAGAGCAGACAGCTGGAATGTCTGGTAACGGTGGCAGCTGAGTGTTCTACACCATCTTTTTCTTTATTTCTGCTGAGACTCTGTCATCATAAAGGGCTAAGCCTGCCAAATGTTCAGACAAAAACTAGGAGATGCCTTGAAAATGCAACAGCCTGGTTTGTAGGTCTTAAGAACTGATAAACATTCAATGTTATTGAGGGGAGCTCGGATTGCAAATGGTGCTTCATTCTACTGTCTAACATCAACAAGACTGACAGAGCCAAATCTGTGATATTCTTGGACTCATGTGCGGTCATCATGATCCGAGCCTTAAAAAGGAATATTTTCAATACATAAATGTCTTTTCTCATCTATAAAATATTCTGAATGGGGTGACCTATAAATGTTTTGTAATTGGGTTGAAATTTCACAGGTAAGCAAGCCATCCCTAATGGACAAAAATAAGTCTTGTGGAGAAATGATTCTACAGACATTAACGTTTTGCATTGGTTTATGGACCACCCTTAGAAATATTATATATCATGAAAATAAACATTTAGAGATCACCCCATTTGACAGTTTTTGTGTCATCTGAATTAAGCAGCAGACAACTGGACACACACACATTATATATATATAATTTGTATTTAGTTCATGTCTTTCCACAAGAAGATCAAGGCGAGTTGCATTTAGATACAGTATGCATTTCTCTGTCCCCAAAGGGCTCATAATAGTGCCCTTTTGTCCCCATGCATTCATCCCTTTAACTTTGTACTCTTCCTCGCCCCCTCCTCTGTTCCCCTTCCAGGCTCATCCATCACCCCTCTGCCCTCCATCCTCTCTTTTTTTTTAAAATTTAAATACTGGCCCTTCAAAAACTTATAGTTCACTCCTACACCCTCCTGCTTTTTTTTTTTTAAATCATAGGCCCCCACTCCTCTTCAGCCCGCAGGAGATGGGATTCCTGCAGGCAGCCTGCTACCTTCTCACAGTCCTCCCCTCCTGTTATACTTGTGGGGATCTGATCTCCCACAGGCAGAAGGGGAAGGTTGTGATTGCAGTCCAGATGCAAGTTGTCTGCCCGTGGGGGATCCCACTCCCTCGGACAGACAGCTTGCACCTGGGTGCTGCGATCGTGGTCTTCACCTTCTCTTGCCCATGGGAGATGGGATCATCACAGGCAGCCAGGGCCGGTCCCAGATCGCACTTCTGCTGGTTCTGCATGCTGCTGCAGAGGTCTTCCGAGCCCCAGGCGCCAGGTCCAATTTTTTTAGTCGCCATGGCAACCTGGTGCCTGTTGAGCCCTGCCTTAAACCAAATCTGGGGCCAGCCTGGACTGGGAAGATTTACTTTTGATGCAAAACTAAAAGTCAAAGCATTGTAGACTAAGCCATAATACTCGCAGACCTATCAGACAACAGCTAACAGGGTTCTTCCTGTACACTAGGGTTGCCAACCGGCCGGTATTCAGCAGGCCTGGCCGGTTTTTCCATGGCCAGGCCAGCTGCTGGCAGAGAAGTAAAACTGGCCCTTGAAAAGCCGTTTTTTTGCTCTGGCCAAAAGATTGGGAGCGGCCAGAGCAAAAAAAACGACTTTTCTCCCAAAGTCCGCGGGGGAGGGAACCAGGGAAGCCCGCGCGAGGCCCCGGCTCCCTCTGTACAACCGCCAGCATGAAGATCTTTTTCCTTCACGCTGGCAGCTGTTTATGTGAAGCCACGATTGCTGGGAAAGGTTAAAGGCAATGCCCTTTAACCCTTCCCAGCATTCACGGCTTCACAGAAACAACCTCCAGCGTGAAGGAAAAAGATTTTCATGTTGTGGTGTACAGAGGGAGCCGGGGCCTCGCACAGGCTTCCCCGGCTCCCTCTGAAGCACTTCAGACAGCCGCGGAGCTGGTCGGGGGGGGGGGGGAGGGAGGCTAGGACTACAAATGGGCTTTGATGGGGTGGAGGGGGGACCAAGGACTGGATGGGGAGTACCTGGACTGAAAATGGGCTATGGGGGGGGGGGGGCGACCTGGAATGGAAAAAGGCAATTGGGGGGGGGTGTACCTGCACTGGAAATGGGCTATAGGGGGGGGGGGAACCTAGACTGGAATTGGGCTATGGGGGGGAGACAGGGAATTTGGACTGGAAATAGGCTGTGATTAGGGGGGCTAGGACTGCAAATGGGCTGTGATGGTTGGAGGGGGACTTGGACTGGAAATGGGCTGTGATGGGGGGGCTAGAACTGCAAATGGGCTGTGATGGTGGGGGGGCCTAGGACTGGAAATAGGCTGTGATGGGGGGGGGCTAGGACTGGAAATGGCCTGTGATGGGGGGGCTAGCACTGGAAATGGGCTGATGAAGAGCTGGAATAGGACTGGAAATGGGCTGATGGGGGCTGAAATAGGACTAGAAGTGGGCTGACAAGGGGGCTAGGATTGGAAATTGGCTGATGGGGGAGCTTGGAGTAGAAATTGGCTGATGGGGGGCTGGAATGGAACTGGAAAAGAGCATATATGGGGCTAGGACTGGAAACGGGCTGATGAGGAGCTGGAATAGGACTAGAAAAGGGCTGATGGGGGGAGCTTGGACTGCAAATGGGTGATGGGCTAGAATAGGACTGGAAATGGGCTGATGTGGCGGCATGGGAGAATGGGACTAGAAGGGAGTGGATGCTGGGTGGGTCTAGAACTATAAGGGAGCTGATTTGGGGGGAGGACTAGAAGGGGATGGGGATGGGGAATGAGAATGGAGAGGGGAAAAGATATTTTGTGTGGAAGAAAAGTCTACAATGGGCCGGGTATTGGGAGAGTAAGAGGGGATTGAGAATGGAAGGGTGAAATTTGAGTGAATGATAAAGGAATAAGGAAAGAAATGGGGGAAAGAGCAAAAGGGAAACGATCAGTATCTTAAAGCAAATATATAGAGAGAATGGAAAACATCTAAAAGAGAAGAAAGGACAAATGGATAGCTCGCAGAAGACATGAAGAAACCAGAAGAAAGTGACTGGAGCAATTGCAACTGAAAAATAAAATTCCCAAACAGAAGGTAGAAAAATACTTTTTATTTTGAATTTATTAACTGGAATATGTCTGGTCTGGGAAGTGTGTATTGCTAACATCTTTGCGTTTTTGTTTAGTGCAAGAGGAAATTACTTTATAGTTTTATTTCTCCAGTGTTGTACATTTCATGTTTGGCTTTTGGGGTTCCCAGTTTAATTATCTGACCAAGGGAGTTAGCCTACACTTATCCTCGGTAATTTTTGTGGGTGGGGCTGGGGTGCAGCATGGGTGGGGCTGGGGCGGGGCAGGGGTGGGGCTAGGGGCAGAGAATGGGTGGGGCATAGCGAGCCACAGGTGTTGGGTTTTTCTCGGTGAAAAAGTTGGCAACCCTACTGTACACCAACAAATCAAAGCGAATACCACCATGCTTTCTCTGCCCTAAAACCTTCAGGACTTCTTTCCCAAAACATATGGGGTAAAAAAATATACCAAAAATCCTTAGAAAAGATGAAGAAAAAATAATATTAATATCTGCCTAAGGCGTGTAAAGGCACATTTTTCAAATGATGTCTAAGTGCAATCTGGGATGTGCAAGCCAGAACATCCAAAATAAAAAAAAAAAAAAAAAAGCAGGCACATCCAAATTCAGACACGATTTCACAAATGAGGACGTGCCTGATATGGAAGTCTGTGGGGTGTTAACAAATAGCCCCAGAATAGTATTAAACATCAGGAATGTCTAGGAATAGCCTAATGGTTAGAGTAATGGCCTAGGATCAGGAAAACCAGGGTTTAAATCCCACTGCTGCTATTATTGTGATTGTGGGGAGTACTAGTAATGGTGGAGAGATATCCAGATGTTTTGTGCCCAAAACAAGCACTTTCCCAATGCCTATTTGTGCCTAGGGCAACTCTAAACTTGGATGAAAGTCGTAGATGTCCTTGATGTTTCTGAAACTGAGAGGAGATATCTGCACCACCTCTGCCACACCCCCTGCCTACTTGGCTAACTCCGCACTGGAAACATTTTTAAAACTTATTTGTAAAATTGCTCCAGGGATGTCTCCATGATTTGGACATCCACATTTTCAGACATCCAAATCACGACTAAGGCTTTTAAAATGACCCCTATAGTCTTTCCTCACATGACACAAAACAGGCATTAATAGATGTAAACACAATCTTTCACAGAGAAGCAAAAGGGGGGGGGGGGCATTAACTACCAAACCAGAATTAAAAATATGATCATATACACTACACTCAAAACAACTTGATATGACATAGAATGCAAAAACAGCCCAAAGAACTGAAAACAAAGTAAGAAAGTTATCCTGTCTAAAACACAGAGGACCTCTGAGATGATTTACACAACACCCATTTCCAAAACCTTAGAAAAGAAAAAAAAAAAGACAACCCTTAAAAGAAAAAAATATGAATACATGAAGAAAAAAAAACCACTGTCTGAAACTGAGGAGGACATAAATAGCAATTCCTTCTGGATCATGCGGCAGGTACTTAACCCCAAAACAAAATCAGATTTAGATATCCAAAATGGTAAAAAAAAAATTTGATCAGGCACTTCCAGCACCTCTATAGAGATCAAACCTGAAAATCCTACATAAGAGCAAAACCACACCCATGATAATTATTTCCACCTCTTACATACGAACACAGGAAATCAAAGAAAGTCTCAAGACACTTACATCAAGGAAAGCACCTGGATCCAACAGAATATTAAATGAAATGCTATAATACAGCAATTTAAGAATCCAGGAAGCACAGACAACTATTTAACCTGATTTTATTCTCTGGTCACATTCCAAAGACATGGCCAAAGCACTAATTACACTAGTCTATAAAAAGAGAGATAACACCCATCCAAATAATTACAGAGAGATTTGTGTCAATAGCTACATTAGCAAATTGTTTCACAATGTAGTTAAACAAATAATAAAATTCTTAATGAAATGTAAAAAAAAAGTCTGCAAAGAAATCAGATTGGGCTCCTTCCAAAAGCACAGAATCTCTCACCACACCTTACAATGGGGGGGGGGGGGGGGGCTATGATTTAATTAAATCAGCTGTAAGGTAGAAATAAACAAAATGCAGAAAGAGAACTTCAGAAAAGAATGTAACTTGAGCCCCACCCTCTTTTTTTTTATTTAGCTGTATTTATATTCTGCTTTTCACCGGGTCAAAGCGGTCAATTGGGGGATACATTTAACACAAGGGGATATGACACACATACATTAATACTTACAGGGAACGTGGGCAATGGAGGGTTAAGTGGCTTGCCCAAGACCACAAGGAGTGCCTATAGGACTAGAAATCCCAGTCCCTCCGGCCTGAGATTGCTGTCCCCAGGTGGGACTTGAACTCCCGGCCCTCCAGCCTGAAGTACCTTGTCCTAACCACTAGACCACTCCTCCCTCTTCAACATCTACATCAATATCTCCCCACAGTATTAAGGAGATCCTCAGCTCCAGGACTAAAACTAAGGTGCATGTTTACTAAACTGCATTAACTGCTACCACAGGACTAATGCAAAAATATCACTCAGCGATAGCAGCTAACGAAGTAGAAATGCAGATATTGCAGATATGGCTGCCCAAAATGGCTTGATCGCGGATGCAGATAATGTCACCTCAAGAGGTTGTGTTAGCTGCAGCCAATGCTGCATGTGCCTCTTTGGGCCTTCTTAAATAATAGCAATCCCCCCATGCCCTGAATGGGTCACCCCCCCGACCTAACAACTTTAATAGTGCTGCAGATGTACTGATCCACAGTAGGCCCCCCTCCTTCAGCACCAATCACCCCCCGATAACTCCCCATCCTCATAGGGAACTGTCTTGTAGGTTTAGTGCACCCCCAAACAAGGTAAAAAATCCCAGCTAGCCATTTGGGCCCCGTAAACCCCCTCCCATCACCCCCGATCTACCTGAAAAAATCCCAGCTAGTCAATCAGGCCTCCTAACTCCCCTCCCTTTCTCCAAATTCAAAAGCAAATATCCTGGCTAGCAAGTTGGGTCCCCAACCCCTCCACCTCCACCTTTCAAATACAACAAGCCTGGTTAGCACAATCCCCCAACATCCCATGGCCTTATCTTTAAATCCCTGGTAGTCTAGTGGCCATCGGGGGCAAGAGCAGTCCTCCCCGGTCATGCCCCCATCATTGCTATGGTGCTGCCCTCTAGCATCCTGACACTAGGGGACAGCACTGTGAGACTGGCACCATTTTGTAGGTACTATTGTACAGACATGGGGGCCAGACTGGCTAGCTAGTATATTTGTTTTTAGATCAGGATACTAACCTGGATTTTTTTCAAGAAGATTGGAAGAGGGGTTAGTGGCCCCAACTGACTAGCAGGGATATTTTTTTTAACTTGGTTGGCGTGCACTGATCCCCCCCCCCCCCGATAGTTCTCTATGAGGATCAGGAGCTACTGGGGAGGGGGGGGGGAGGACATCCGTGGCACTGACAATGTTGGTAGGTCAGGGGAGACACAATCGGGGCCTGGAGAAAGGAAATCAGAAGCAATCGAGGGACAGAGCTAGTATGAGCTCTGTCCATCCGATCGCTACCTATCCTCCCCTTGCACTTACCACAGAGACCCCATTATCCCTGCATCAGCGGGTAGCACAGAAAGGCTGATGCATGGATCATGAGTCTCCATGGTAAGTGCAAAACATCCAGGGTATCTGCAGGGGGAAAGCCGTAAAGGTCCCCTGCAGATAAAATAGGCCTTTTGTAGCTACCGTAGGCCTTTTGTAGCTATCACCCTGAGATAGCTGCAAAAGCATACTGCGGTTTAGTAAGCATGCCCCTAAATGACTCTGAAATCAAATACTTGCTACTGTATAGGCCGGTGACCTGGTCATTCTGTCTCCTACCTCAGGTGGTTTACAAGATAGTCTAAACCTAAAGGGACCTACTGCAAATCCTGGACACTACAAGTAAACCAGAAAAAAGAAAGATTATGAATTTCCAGAAAAGACCAAAACACATCCAAGACAATTTCAAAATTTTCATAAAACAAGTAGAACACACTTCAGAATATACGTTGCATGGCCTGAGATTAAGCACATCTGGGAATTTTAAACTGTCTATAAAGAGACTACAAGGAAACATTCTAAGAGACTTAATGCAACAAAGAAACTCTTGAACAAAAATAACACCCAGCTACAGCTACAATCAAAACAGAGAAATTTTACCTGATAATTTTCTTTCCTTGAACCTGTTAGACCAGTCCAGATGAGTGGGTTATGTTCCCTTGACAGTGGGTGGAAGCAGATTTGAATAACTTTCAGTAAGGTCATCATTAAGTATAATATATATGCTTGTGCAGCATTGAGAGAGGTCAGTATGACACTTTCCAAGCAGTTAAATGAAAAACTCAGAAAACTCATGCAAATAACGTTAATAATCAAGAAGCCAACTTTGAACAATATCTGGCTTTCTTACCAGAATTAACTCTGTGTCAGGCACTGATACAGAAAATGCAATCAAAAGGCAGTGGGGCATCCCAACATGTAATAGGAGTCTTCCAGGGCAGGACCTGGACTGGTCTGGTAGGATTCATGGAAAGAAGATTATCAGGTAAAATGTGTCCTTCCTTATCATCCTGATAGAACAATCCAGACAATCTCCAGGCAATCAGGACCCAAGATCAGAAGACGCTGCCCTGAACAGGACTGCCCTGACAAAGGTGCCATTTGCTCAGGCTCCCACATGCCATCTTGTAGTGCTTAACAAAAAGTAATTAGATAACGACATAGCCACCCTGCAGATGCCTCTGGAGACACCAAGGTGGGCTCTGCCCAGGAGGTGGCTTGTGCCCTAGTAGAGTGAGCTTTGACTCCTCTGGTACCCGCTTACCAGCCAGAATGTACACGGACCCCATGGCCTCCTTAATCTAGTGGGCAATAGATGACTTGGTCATAGCCAGTCCTTTCCTTGGACTGCCAAAGTGGACAAAAAGATGATCCAACTGGCAGAAAGAATTGATAATTTCTTGAACACCACCCTCCTTACGTGCGCTAAATATAGTAAGTGGCCCTTTGAAAGATTGTCCTCTGATGAGAAGGGCAGAACCACAGTTTGGTTAAGATGGAAAACAATAGCATCTTTGGGAGAAAGGATGGCACTGTCTGCAAGAAGACAGAGGCCATCAAGATGACCAAATCCCTGCAGGACAAAGTCTGCAGCTCCAATGGATTTGACTTTTTTAATTACAAAAAATTTTAGATCAGAAAGTTTATGTTGATGTTCATGCCAATGAGTGACAAGAGGTTTGTCCATAATACCTCTTCTGATACAGCACAGTTCCTTACCTTAACAGGTGATCTCTGGGAACAGCAGGAATAAGTCTTCACATATGGGTACGTCGGTACCGACGGAGCCTGCATGGGAACGCTCCCCAGCTTCCCAAAAAAGAAAGCTTTTGGGAGCATCCCACAGCGCCTGCGCGCTGCCTTCCCGCCTTTCCTAACCAACTCTCCTCAGTTCGAGTTTAAAGCTGAGACAATCGAGAGAGAGAGGAAAGGAAAGATAGAAAAGAGATACAACTCCTAGTGGAGGTGGGTGGGTTGTGAAGACTTATTCCTGCTGTTCCCAGAGATCACCTGTTACAGGTAAGTAACTGTGCTATCTCCAGGAACAAGCAGGAATGAGTCTTCACATATGGGGACTCCCTAGCTGAGATGCCTGGGAGATCCCGAAGGATATGAGACCCTGAAAGGGGTCTGCGTCCTCCTATGGATCTCAGGCATCCATCCAGGGAAGGAGGGCAGGAGTTGTTTAAGAATGGAACAGGTGTCTGAGGACAGCCTGACCAAACAAGGCATCCCGGCGGGAATCCTTGTCCAAGCAGTAATGGGCTGTGAAGGTATGAACAGAGGCCCAGGTGGCTGCTCGACAGATCTGGTCGATGGACACAGAATTTAGATGAGCCATAGAGGTGGCCATGGCCCTCACATTATGAGCTGTGACATGGCTCTCCAGAGAAAGGTTCTTACTCTGGTAGGCGAAAGAAATACACTGAGCAATCCAATTGGACAGTGTTCTCTTAGAGACTGGAAGTCCCAAATGAGAAGGATCAAAAGCAACAAAAAGCTGGGAAGACTTTCGATGTTGCTGTGTCCTATGTAAGTAAAAAGCAAGAGCTCTTTTACAATCCAGAGTATGAAGATTCCTCTCTGCACTGGATGCATGAGGAGCTGGAAAAAAGACAGGTAAATATACCTCTTGATTAAGATGAAAAGGTGAGACCACTTTAGGCATAAAGTGTGGATTTGTCCTAAAGACTACCTTGTCATGATGGAACCTTGTATAAGGTGGATTAGCCACTAAGGCCTGCAGTTCACTGATGCGGCGAGCAGAAGTGACTGCAATGAGGAAAATAACCTTCCAGGAAAGAAATTTCAAGGAGGTAGTGGCTAAGGGTTCAAAAGGTGGCTTCATAAGCTGACCAAGAACCAAATTTAAGTCCCATGCCACCGGAGGAGGCCTAATGGGAGGTTTAGCTAAAGTTAGGCCTCTCATGAATCTTGAAATAAGAGGATGAGAGGAGATAGGTTGGCCATTGATGGGCTTAAGGGATGCTGCAATAGCACTCAAATGGACTCTTACTGAATTTGTCTTAAGTCCTGCATTGGAGAGATGCAGGAGATAGTCTAACAAAGAAGTTAAAGGTAGTGCTAGAGGGTCAAGACCCTTTTCAGCACACCAAATGGAAAATCTTTTCCACTTAAAAGCATAGGAACGCCTGGTGGAAGGTTTCCTGGAAGCATGGAGGATATCCTTCACCTGCTGAGAAAGATTCAAGTCTTGAAGGTCTAGGCCTTCAGTAACCAAGCTCTGAGGTGAAGGGACTTGGGGTTTGGGTGCCACAAAGTCCCTTCCTCCTGAGACAGAAGGTCTGGAGCAGCTCCCAAGTCCAGGGAGGGGGCTTGGGAGAGATGCAGAAGTAGAGGGTACCACACTTGGCGTGTCCAGCGTGGAGCTATGAGGATCATAGATCCTTGATCCCTCTGGAGTTTGAACAGAGTCTTGGGAATCAAGGGAATGGGTGGAAAGGCATACAGGAAGCCCTGACCCCAATGAAGGAGGAAGGCATCCTTGGCCTGAACCCCCTGACACGGAATTCTGGAACAGAACCGGGGAAGTTTGGCATTCCACGGACTTGCAAAGAGGTCTATGTCCGGGGTTCCCCATTCTTGAAAGATTCTGAGTACCTGATCCATGTGCAGGGACCATTCGTGTGGAAGCAGAACTCGACTGAGTCTGTCTGCCCAAGAGTTTTGGATTCCTGTGAGATATACTGCCAGGAGATGGATTTGATGCTCTCTGGCGAAGGCCCATAATCTGAGAGCTTCGTTGCAAAGCGACAGAGAGCCAGTTCCTCCTTGCTTGTTTATGTAAAACATGGCTACTTGATTGTCCGTATGAATAAGGACTGTCTTGTAGCTGAGGAGGGTATGAAAGACCTTGAGAGCTAGAAACACTGCTCGAAGTTCCAAGTGGTTGATATGAAGAGAGGTCTCCTGTGGGGACCAAGTGCCTTGGGTGGAGAGGTCTTGTAGATTTATTTACATTCTCTTATATACCGCGCTATTCTGCATCAGTGCGGTTTACATTGAACAAACCGAAATTACATTGAACAGGGCATTATAACTTGGGGATAACTATTTTACAGGGAACATGGGCTATGGAGGGTTAAGTGGCTTGCCCAAGACCACAAGGAGCACCTGTGGGACTAGAAACCCCAGTCCTTCTGGCCCGAGGTTGCTGTCCTCTAGCGGGATTTGAACCCCCGACCTTCCAGCCTGAAGTACCTTGCCCCAACCACTAGGCCACTCCTCCACTAGGCCACTCCTCCACTCCTCCCCAACCTGTTTGGGAGGCATCTGTTGTGAGGGTTGCTTGGGGCAACAACTGTTGGAAGGGGGACTCCAGCAACAGATTTTGAGTGGACATCCACCATTGGAGAGACCAAAAGAGACGTTTGGAGGTTGCTATTTGGTCTGAGAGAGCTCCTGAAGCTTGAGTCCACTGGGAGGACAAAGTCCATTGAGCTGCTCTCATGTGTAGGCGAGCATAGGGTACCACATGTACTGTGGAAGCCATGTGGCCTAGCAGTTGTAGCATCTCCCTGGCAGTTAAGTGGCTCTTTGACTGAATCTGGGAGGCTAGCTGCACTAGACATTGGCAACGGGCCTGAGGAAGGTAGGCCCTTGCAGTGGTGGTATCCAACCAGGCCCCTATGAATTCCAGGGACTGAGTAGGGATGAGCTGGGACTTTGGGAGGTTTACTACCAGTCCCAGATACTGCAGAATGCGCCTTGTGCGGTCCAGGGAAATCTGGGCTTCTGACTGAGATGGAGCTCGGATGAGCCAGTCGTCCAGGTATGGGAAGACAAATATTCCCAGAGTGCGTAGAAATGCAGCAACTATTGCCATGCATTTGGTGAACACTCTCGGAGCAGAGGCCAGACCAAAAGGAAGGACTCTGTATTGGTAATGTTTTCCCTGGAAAAGAAAACGTAGGAATTTTCTGTGAGATGGATGGATGAAAACATGTGTGTACGTATCCTTGAGATCTAGAGAACAAAGCCAATCCTGACTTTGAAGGTATGGAAGGAGAGTGCCCAGAGAAAGCATCTTGAACTTCTTCTTGCATAGAAATTTGTTCAATTCTCTGAGATATAGAATGGGTCTGTATCCCCCTGTCTTCTTTGGAATGAGAAAATAGGGGGAGTAGAACCCTGACCCTTGTTGAAGAAGAGGAACTTCTTCTATTGCCCCTTGGGCAAGAAGGGTAGTTATCTCCTGACCTAAAAGGTCGAGAAGAGATGTGGGAGAATTGAAGTGTCTCACCATGGTGTGGGGAGGAAGGTCTGAGAAATGAAGTTTGTAGCCCTCTCTTATGATGGAGAGGGTCCACTGCTCTGATGTGATTTGCTCCCAGCTGGGAGCAAAAAGAGCTAACCTTCCTGGAATGGTGAGAGGTTCTGGCTGTGTTAAAGCCAGAAAGGCTAAGTTCTCTAGCATCAAGTCAAAAACCCTGAGGGGGTTGGGACTGCTGGGTTACAGCAGCCCCTGTGGACTTAGGCCTGGCCTGCTTAGGTTGCTGACGCTTAGCGATAAAGCGACCTGTAGAAGATTGTTGGCCAGAAGTGGAAGGAAACCTGCCCTTTTTGAAAAAAGACTTTTTAAAAGTCTTTTTCTTGGCAGGAATGGAGGTAGACCTTGAAAGTCTATCCAGAGCAGAATCCTCTGCATCCATTTGAGTGGCTTTAATTTGCCACTCTTTGCCAAACAGATTTTCACCTGTACAGGGCAGATTTCCTAAGCCATCTTGAACCCAGGGTTCTAAATCAGAAGCCTGGAGCCAAGCAATTCTGCGAGCAGCTAATGGCAATGCCTGAGGCTCTACTGGCACCTTCAAAGGAGTCAAAGGCTGCCCTGTTTGAAAACTTGGAGATGTCCTGAGTATGCTTAAGCCACATGCAGAATTCTTCCCTTTTATCTTCTGGAATAAAAGGGAGGAAAGTGTGCAGCTTTTCTGCCACTTCTTTCAGAAACATACCCATATAAAGGCTATATGAGTTGATTCTGGCAATAAGCATACTGGCCTGGAAGATTTTCCTACCAAAAGCATCCAAGGTCCTGCATTCTCTTCCTGGAGGAGCAGAAGAGTGTCTCTTTGTACTCTTTTATCCTCTTCATAGCTGACTGCACCACAATGGAATGGTGAGGAAGCTGAGTTTTCTGGAACCCAGGACAAGGAGGGACACAATACATAGTGTCCAACCTGCGAGAATGAGGAGAGACAGTGAGAGGAGTCTCCCATACATCAATCATGTGTTCATGAAGAATCTCATGAATTGGTAAGGTGACTGCCTCTTTAGGAGCCCTAGAGTATCCTAAAATATCTAATTTTTTTGCTCTAGGCTCTGATTCAGAGGTTACTGAAATAGAGAGTCCTTTAGCTACTTCTCTTATGAAGTCTTGAAAGGACAAGTCCTCTGGAGGAGACATTCTTCTTTTTGGAGAAGAAGGCTCCTCAGGAAGGGCTATGGATACTTCAGGAGACTCATCTGATGTATCAGAATCATCAGAGGAATCGAAGTATCGCCTGTCAGGGTGCTCTTCTAACGCTCGATACGCGTATCGAGCGGTATCGACATTGGGCGTCACCGGTACCGGATCGGTACCGAGAAGTAGCCCTGGACAAGGAACCGCAGCAGTCGGTATCCTGGTCGATGTCGATGCAGTCGGTACCGGCATCGGCGCTGGTGCCGGTACCGACAACGGAGCTCGTTGCGGTATCATCGGCGTCGCAGCTTGAGTGAAGGACTTTATAGCCTGCTGCATGGACAGAACATTCTGATCCATCGACGCCATGAAAGCCTGGATGTCGGTACCGGGAGAAAGTGCCGGTACCCCAGAGCAATCTAACAGGTGATCGGTCGAGGCCGTGCCATCGATGTCAACCTGTAACCCCATAGGAGGAGCTTTGGAAGCCGGAGCTTCCCGCCGGGGTTGTTTGGCTGGTGCAGGATCCTCGAGGGCAAGCCCGGAGGCATCTCGATGCTTAGAGGGAGATCTAACCTTCGAGGACCTGCTAGGTTTATGTTTGGTTACCTGAGATCCTTCAGGAGAAGAAGACCTGGAAGATGTCGATGCTACTGCCGGTGCCTCAGCGGGAAACAGCACATGGAGCTTAGCTGCTCGGTTCTGTAACCCCCGTTTAGACATTAGGGAGCAGGACGGACAATCCGGAATGGAGTGTTCAGGACCCAAACATTTAAGACACCATTCATGGGTATCTGTAACAGAAATAGTACCGCTACATTTAGTGCATTTTTTGAACCCGGAGGTTGGTTTTTCCATGGGGGAAATTTTCTTGTGGGCCCTGAGGCCTTAAGAAGAAAAATACACCAAGTGAGGAAAAATATCGATATTTTTTTTTTTTTTAAAGAAAGAAAGAAAAGACCGGCGGTACCGGTCCGGAGTCGGGGAAGGCAGACACGCGACCAAAGAAATAAAATAAAACAAAGAACTTCTTCAGCGGTGACAGGGCTCGACCTGCTGGCTCCGCGGCAAAGAAGAACTGAGGAGAGTTGGTTAGGAAAGGCGGGAAGGCAGCGCGCAGGCGCTGTGGGATGCTCCCAAAAGCTTTCCTTTTTGGGAAGCTGGGGAGCGTTCCCGCGCAGGCTCCATCGGTACCGACGTACCCATATGTGAAGACTCATTCCTGCTTGTTCCTGGAGATAACTCTTATGTTCCATAATCCTGGTCTTGATGCAGTCTATAAATTAATGAATGGAGTGGAATGGGTAAACGTAGATCGATTGTTTACATTATCAGAATATATAAAGACTAGGGGACATGCAATGAAGCTACAGGGGTAAACTATTTAAGACTAATAAAAGAAAATATTTTTTCACTCAACGTGTAATCAAACTATGGAATTTGTTATCGGAGGATGTAGTAAAGGCTGTTAGTGTAGCTGGGTTTAAAAAAGGTTTGGACAAGTTCCTGGAGTTAAGGTCCATAAACCATTATTAAGAAGGGACCCAGGATATCAATGCTTGACCCAGTACAAGCATTGTGGAACCTGTGTCTTTTGGGGAAACTGCTAGGTACGTATGACCTAGATGGGCCACTGTTGGAAACAGGATACTGGGCTTGATGGACCTTGGTCTGACCCAGTATGGCATATCTTATGTTCTTATGTAATACCCACCTAGCGAATGCTATGGCCACCAGGAATACTACACTATAAAATTCTCATCATGACTCATCACACTGTTTATTCAAACACTCTGCAATATCTGGTTGATTTGCTGCAATTTCATACCCCTACCCGCAGTCTCCGTGCTATCCATATTAACTGGCTGGTCCTCCCCTCCCACGCTCGTGCCCACTTTCACTCCACTCGACACTCTGCCTTCTTTTTCCTAGCCCCATCCCTCTGAAATTCCCTCCCGACCATATTGCGTCAAGAACCCTCCTTTCCCAAATTTAAGAATCTCCTGAAAACCTACCTTTTTCAATCTGCCTTTGACCTGCCTCCAACCCTTCCAAACCCCTCATTGCTCCTGTCGTTTCTTTTCTTGACTTTTATTACCTGATGTTATTTTATTTCTCTCTCTTTATTACAGTTGTGCTGTCACTCTCCTCTCATGCAATGGAGCTCCTTTTCCTTTCCCAGCCTACAGCCTGTTCTCCTATTTAAATCTTTGTAAACCACCCTGGTGTCATGAAGGAGTGGTATATCAAGAGATCTAATAAACATAAACATACATAAACATAAGGGTCAAATCCTTAAGAGAGGCTTTATAAATATGTTCTCATGGAAATTCTTTCAATGCCTTCAACACCAGATAGAGGCTCCAATGAGGAACCATGGGATGCACCGGTGGATGGATTTCTCTCACTCACTTAAGGGAGAGACATCGTTTGCAATGCCAATGACATCCCTTGGATGCAATCCCTATAGTATGTCAGAATCCCACCTGAACCTTGTTGTTGCTGTTAAGTGCCGTCGAGGTGGTGTCGACTCATGGCGACCCTCTGGATAGTTGTCGTAAACTGTGTTCGGTCTTCAGTCAGGTGGCTCATTGTTGACAGAGTGGCACCCATAGCTGCTGTTATTGTATCGATCCATCTCATTACTGGCCTTCCTCTTTTGCATTAACCTTCTACCTTGCCAAGCATAATATCTTTCTCTAATGATCTCTCTCTTCACATGATGTGTCCAAAGTATGAAAGTCAAAGTCTTGTCATCTGAGCTTCTAAAGAAAGCTTAGGTTTGATCTCCTCTAGTACTGACTGGTTTCTTCTTTGGGCTACCCATGGTATACACAGTATTTAATCGCCAGCACCATAATTCAAAGGCATCAATTTTCTTCCTGTCTATCTTTTTCACTGTTTAACTTCTGCATCCATATGACACTATTGAAAATAGCGTAGCTTGAATGAATCGAATCTTTGTATGTAGAGAGACATCTCTGCTCTTGAGAAACTTGTCTAGGTCCTGCATAGCCATTCTGCCAAAAGCAAATGCGTCGTCTTATTTCTTGACTGCTTGTTGTTTCTTCATTGAAAGTTGATCCAAATAGGTTAAAAGTTGTCCACTATTTAAATTTCTTCTCCAGCAACGATGAACTTATTGATTTTGCCAGTTATCAGGATCTTTGTTTTCTTTACATTAAGGTTCAGGCTCATTTTAAGACTATGTTCCTTGATCTTGAGAAGCAAATGTTTCAGATTATCTTCACTTTCAGCCATTAATGTGGTATCATCAGAATAGCAAAGGTTGTTGATGAGTCTCCCACCAATCTTCATACAGTCCTACTTCTCTGATGATTTGTTCTGCATATAAATTAAACAGGTAGGGGAAAGTATGCAACCTTGTCATACATCTTTGCTGATTTTAAACCATTCTGTTTCTCCTTCTTCCATTCAAATTGTTGCTTCTTGATCATTGTAAAGGTTGTGCAAGAGAAGAATCAGGTGTTCTGGTACACCCATACTTAATGTGGCCCAGAGTTTCTCATGGTTTATACTGTCAAAAGCATTGCTGTAGTCAATAAAACACATATAGCTATCTTTTTGGTATTCTTTAGTCTTTTCAAGAATTCATCTCACATCTGCGATGTCGTCTCTCATTCCTTGCCCTTTCCTGAACCCTGCTTGCACTTCAGGCAGTTCTCATTCCATGTATGCTTGTAGTCTCTGCTGAATAATCTTCAGTAGAATCTTGATGGCATCAAGATCGGACATCGGGGGAGGAAGCAGGAGCCACTTGCTCCTCCTGCTCCCCCCACCAAGGCCCAATCGGGGCTCAGCAGCACAGATTAAAACTTGCAACCGGCAGGCATACCCGCGTCTGGCGGGCCCGCACCTGAGGGCCTTGCCAGAGGGCCCTTAGGCGGCAGCCCGTGGAGCTGCCCCAAATTCAACCACATACAAGATCCACGACTGTGCGGCAGAACAGCAACACATTATCCAGAGACCACCAACATTGAAGTCAGTCACAATCCTGCTATATCCAAGAGACTCTACTGCCTATCTGATTATCTGTCAGCAACTACGGTGTACACACATGCTCTGTCTTGAAACTACACTGTATCTAACAATAGTAAACAAATTCACTGTATACTTGATAGATTATATAAGCTGATCTCATTCATATGTGTACCCCTCCCAACCCTCACTCAGGGAGTTTTCTGTATATTCACTGTTTATTTTATTTGATTGATGGTGTAACCGATTGCATCTAGCTAATTAGTACTCATCCCAGGAACAGAACTCACATCCCTCACATTTCCACTCCTTCCCTCGACTAAGGACTACACTCATTCCTATACCAGCCCACTACACAAATCCACATCTTGCTGCCCTGATAACATCCACATGAGAAAGCAATATCAGTCTCCCTCATCACTTAACTCACACAATCATTCTTCATCCCTCCACCCTAACCTAACCAGCCCAATAACCCCTCACAAGAACCTATAACCACCACAAAAAGGCAATCTGCAACCAAATAACCACAAGAACACTTAACGCTACATTCTAATCACTGCCTCAGTGATGATTCATAGCTTAAACTCTTCACCCACGTACTCCATACCAGCCATCTACAACCCAGACAGATATATTCACCCCCTCATCTACTACAATATACCTCACAACAAACTAATCCCAACAGACTCATCAATATAAGAATAAACCCAACTCAGTTAACTGAAACAAAGGTGATTCCACCCAAGCAACAACTCCTATCTTGCTTCCTTGTTAATGCCAGATCTTTCAGAAAGAAACTCCCAATAGTGCAAGACCTAATATCTGAATCCAACCCCGACATTATATTTATCACAGAGACGTGGTTTACCGATACTGACACAGTCACAATCAACTAGCGCGTCCAGGATATGAAATCTTTCACACACAGAGACCAGTTAAGAGAGGTGGTGGTGTACTTATCATAAAAGAATCTCTCAAAGCATCCTTAACAGCCTCTAATAACATTAAAAACAGACATCCTAACTATAAATATAAAAATTCCAAATATGCCTAATTTACAGACGACTGGATCCAAAACTCGAAAACTTTGACACCTTAATAGAACTCATTGGCACATCCTCTGAGTCAAAACCACTAAAACTGCTTGGAAACTTTAATCTCCCCTCAATTTCAGATTCGCAAAGAGAAACATTCCTAAAAACCACTGAAGAACTCGACTACTTCCAAATCATAAATGAGAATACACAAAAAAAGGTAACACCTTAGACCTTATCTTCCTACCCAGAGATCTCATACACACCTATGATCATACTACCCTAGAAATCCAGCCCATCCCCTGGTCTGATCACCATCTTATAAAATTCCATATCCCAATAAACGATACATCAACCAAACCTACACCCTCACAACATTTCAACAGATTCAAAAAATTCAACAAGGAAGAATTTCTAAACCAAACCATCCCACACCTTCTCATAGACTTCACAGACCTAGACAAAGCGTTATTAATGTGGAACTCCACCATAACTAACGCAGCTATCAGAGTCCTAAACACATGACAAAAAAACCCTTTTTTTAAAAAACGCCCCATGGTACAACCCAGAAATAAAACAAATAAAGAACGAGCTACACAAAGCTGAGCGAAAATGGAGTCAATCAAAAACTAAATTTACCCAATCCACCTACTTAAATACGTTCTTTGCATAGTGAGAGTGTATCAATGATGCTAAAAAAACCTACTACTCAAACCAACTTTCAAAAGCTCTAAACCGCCCACGAGAACCTTTTGGTACTGTCCAATCGCTAACCAATAATTCAACCAACAAAAGCTCCGCTAATCTCTCAATTTCACCCAGACCCTTACCACTTACTACATGAGCAAACAAAAATCACCCCTTACTTCACCTCAAAGCAGAAACCCACCCCCACACAACTCAATGGTCTGCCTTTTACCCTTTATCCAAAGACACCCTGAAAAACATCTTATCCAAACTAAATACTATCACATCTTACCTCGATCCATGTCCAGTAAACTGGATCAAACTAGCCATTCCAGAACTTTCCTCATTTATCCTCCCTATTATAAATCTCTCACTCAAGAATGGATATCTACCAACCCCTCTTAAACATGCACAAATACGCCCAATCCTAAAAAATATGTCCAGTGACAAAAGTTCCCCAACATCATACAGACCAATATCTAGCCTACCACTCATGGCTAAACTAACCAAAAAAAACAGCACTAATCCAACTACAAGACCATATCGAATCCACTGCCCCATTAGATGACCAACAATACGGTTTTTGACCTCACCATGGAGTGGAAACACGCCTCACGGTGCTAATAGACACACTTGCTAGAGGAACTGACAACTTTAAACACATATTCCTCCTCATTTTTCTTGATATCACCACTGCATTCAACAGTGTCAACCACCAACTAATGCAAACATGACTTCAACAGATGGAAATTACAGAAACAGTATTTAAATGGTTTTTCTCATACTTATCAGATAGGACTCAGGAAGTGAGAATCGATCAACAAACTTCTGACACATACAAACAGGAACAAGGTCTCTCACACGGCTCCACCCTTTCTGCTCTTCTCTTTAATATTTACTTACAACCAATCTATTCCATCTTTAAAAGATTCCGCGTAAATTACCATATTTACGCGGATGACAATGAATTATCTACCCCGGGGCATATTAAATCCCCCACTGAAACGACTCAAAGTATGCTTCTCAGAAATCAAAAACATGGCTGGAGAGCCACAATTTTCATATTAACTTTTCAAAAACAGATGCTATGTATGTTACAAGAAACAAGAGCTTCTCCCCACCAACCTCAATCAAAATCAACAACAAACATTCAAGTTAAAAACAAAGTTAAATACCTAGGTGTCATAATTGATCGCTCCCTCAGCTTCAGCTCACACATAAAACAAACAAAAAAATATTTTTCGAACTAAAACTCCTTAAACAACTTCACCCACTACTACACCCCCAAGACTTCAGATCAATAATCCATGCAATGATCACACCACACCTCGACTTTGCCAATACAATCCTTCAAGGTATCACTAAACAAAACCTAAAACGCCTCCAAAATGCTCAAAATGTAGCCGCGAGAATAACCACGAACACTAACCCAATGGAACACATCACCCCCACACTATACGCTCTCTACTGGCTACCTATACACAGCTGCATAAAATACGAAATCCTTGTAACAACATTTAAGTTAATACATGACATAGCACCCTCACACCTCTCTACACTTATAACTATAGAACACAGCACCCGTACTCAACATACTGTAGAGATAATAATCTCTACAGTACCAAGAACCAAAACAAACTCTCTCCCAAAAGATTTCAGGAAAGCCAAAAAAACAACCACCAGTATGGCCTCTCCCACACTGCCCCTACACTCTGGAACGATCACCACAGAACTTCGTGACCTTCAATCATTCAGAAAACACCTTAAAACACATCCATTTACAATACATTATATTATAGCACACAGGACCTAACCTACACCTTAGAAACAACACAAGCACCTGCCCAAACCACGCAACCCAACACAACCTAGGGCCACTGCAATCCCACAAACCTTTATTTGTACACAGTTACTCTTGTTTATTTATTTAAAGTTTCTTATATACCGCACTATTCATCATCAGCGCGGTTCACATTGAACAAAAATATCTCAGTACAATTGAACAAGTATGAGTTTACAGATAACAGGGCAAAAACTTGGATAACAAAGGGTAACTATTTACTACCATGTCAGCATGTTCAGCCTGACTGAATTACTTCAATGTAAATAGTTATTTATTTTATGTAACCGAGCAAGTACCTGTTGTACCTCTCAAACCTGTTGTTCCCTGTAAACCGCAATTGATCTTCGGAAATCGCGGTATATAAATCTGTTAAATAAATAAAATAAAAACTAAAAATGTGGGATCAGAGCAATTGTGCAATTGTGCAATAATTTCCACAGCCAGTCAACTTTCTTTAGTAATGGTATAAACACAGATCTTTTTCCAGTCAGTTGTCCATGATGTTTTGCCTTCCAAATTTCCTGGCAGAACCTTGTAAGTATGGTAACAGCTGCATCAGATTGCTGTAATACTTCAATGAGAACGCCATCAATGCCCTGGTGCTTTGATAAGGTTTTCAATGCTGCTTTGACATCTTCTTTCATCACCAATGGTTCCTGATAATAAGGTACAGGTTGAAATGACTGTAGGTCCACTTGATCTTTATCATATAATAACTCTGTATATTCTTTCCACCTTTTCTTGATCTTTTCAGCATCATTCAATATGGATCCTTGAGCAACTTGTAACATTCCAATTCAAGAATGGAATTTTTTCTTTAACTCTCGTAGCTTTAGGAAAGCCGATCTTGTTCTTCCTTTAATAGTTTCTGCTTCTATTTCCTTGCCTGCATCATTGTAGTACTTCTCCTAGTCTGGTCTTACTGCACATTGGAAATCTCTGTGTTCTACGATTGCCTCTCTTTGTCCTCTGACTTTAGCTTCTCTGCATTTCTGGGCAATTTTCAGAGTTTCTTCGGTCATTCATTTTGGCCGTTTTTGCTTTTTCACCTTTTGCAGAGATTTCTCACTTTCTTCTAACACAACCTTCTTGATGTCATCCCATCACTCTTCTGGAGCTCTGTCATTTGTATATAAAGCAGCAATCAACTTTGCAGGCAATCTTTAAATTCTGGTGGTATATTCTCAAGGTGATATTTTGCTACATTTGTGAGTGGCTTGATCTTTTTCAACTTTAGCTTGAGTACGCATACTAGTAGTTGGTGATCTGTACCACAATCAGCTCCAGGTTTTGTCTTGGTTGATGCTATAGAGCTTTTCCATCGTTGACTTCCGTAGATGTAGTCAGTCAATTTGATTTTTGTATAATTCATTGGGTGAAGTCCATGTGTAGAGTCACAGCTTGTGTTGCTGAAAGAAGGTGTTTGAGATGAATAGATCATTGATCTTGCAAAATTCTATCAGTTTTTCTCCAGCTTCATTTCTGTTGCCAAGTCCATATTTTCCAACCATTTTGCCTTCTTCTTTGTTGCCAACTTTTACATTCTAGTCACCTATGACTGACTGACTATCAGGATATAATGTTTGCATGTTCTATCAATTTCAGCTTGTACTTCTTCATAGAACTCATCAACTTTATCTTCTTCTGCAGCTGTTGTTGGGACATATACTTGAATTATAGTTGATATGCATTCCTCGTAGACGAATAGAGATCAAACGTTCACTGACTGCTGTATATTTTATTACAGTTCTTGCAAGTTTCCTCTTAATTATAAATGCAACGCCATTTCTTCTTTGGTCTTTCATTTCCAGCATAGTAGACCATGCGATCATCAGATGCAACGTGCTCGATGCCAGTCCATTTCAGTTCGCTGACACCCAACAAATCGAGTTGCATATGTTCCATTTCATTCTTGACCACCTCCAACTTCCCTTGGTTCATGCTTCATATGTTCTATGTCCCAATAAGTAAGACATCTTTGCAGCAGCTTCTGACTCTCATTTCATGCGCAGCTACATCAGCAGTCAAACGTCCCGAGGGCTTTGATCCAACCACATCATAAATGTTGGCTTTACTTTGAAAAGTCTTCAGCTCATCCCCAGTAGCCAATTGGGTGTTTTCGTGACAAGATACGGAAGTAGATTGCCAGGCCTTTCTTCCACGCAGTTTCATTTAGTGTTGTTGCCATTGTCACAGATATGTGATCCTCCGCTGCAAACACCATCCCATTCTGCTACTGCCCAGGTGGGTGGTTTGTCTTTGTCTGGCACCTCAGCTAAGACCTGTCCATCTTAGGAGACCTTGCCAGTAGTTAAGCTACCAATAGCTTATCCCTCAGCATCACTGATGCACACAAGCCCTCACAGCACAACAAGCTGCAAACCAAAGTGAGAGGCCTGAACCTTAAGATAGTTCAAGGTAGAGAATGCTGATGTCACCAACCAGTATGGTTGCTAAAGCCTGGGCTCCGGTCAGTCCCTGCTGATTTCACTTCCCCATATTTGCAAAGTAGCGCAACAAGGCTCAGAAACTCCAAAATAAAGGTGAGAACACTGTCTGGATGATGGCCAAGAAAAAACGCTTGATTTAAAGGAAATTTCCTATGCAGGAATGGCTACGACAGACAAAATGGCACCCGCACCAGTGCAAAACCCTGGCGATGAGAAAGGGGAATCCATGGGGGTGGCTGATGGCACAGAGGTGCTCAAAGGAATCTAGGGGGATGGACTGGCACCAAACAGGTTTTCGCAGAGACACTGAGACAGAATGCTTAATGGTGGTGGTTCTAGATTTATTAGGTAATATTTGGGATAAGGGATGTACAGCTTTAGTAGTTACGCTAGATTTATCCACAGCATTTGATCTCATTGATTGGGATCTATTGTTGATGAGATGTAGAATATTGGGGATTGGGGGTACAGTGTTACGTTGGCTCTCTTCTTTTCTGACAAGAGTATTGTTTTTGTGTATGCTGGAGGGGGGGGGGGTCATGTTCCTCGACTGTTCGCCAGTGGGTTTGTGGGGTTCCGCTTTGTCCCCTACTCTTTTTAACATCTTTATGAGTCCAATTGGTGATATCTGCAAGAGATATGATTTGAAGGGCTTTTTGTATGCTGATATTCAATTGGTGATTGATGGTGAGGGGGGATGAGATCTTGGGCACAGCAGGAGTGGATGCAACTGGCTGGGACTTTAGATTCGACAGGGCACACTGGGTGGCGGGCCCAGTGTGGCTCAACCAGCCACGCGACATCGCCTGCTTCCATGATCTTTGAGCAAAAGAGAGTGTGGTGGCCAAGTTTTGGTCAATGGCCCCTATAGCTGTGAATCTTGCTCAATTGAAGTGTATGTGGTCCTTGACAAACTACATTACAAAAGTAAAGGGAGCTGAAAGATGTGCTGCATAAACTTCGAGCTAAAGGTGTGCATTACAGCTAGGCTTTCCCTTTTGGACTGGTGTTTACTTTGAAAGGGAAGCACTAGAGGGTCCAAACAAGAGATAATGCAGTGAGAGCTCTGTTGGATGCAGGAGTGGCAGATTGGGAGCTCATCCCAGCCACAGGAAGCCAGCCTCGGAAGGAGATCCCTCACTGACAGCTGGTATCCCATGGAGGACTTCAGCGCTAAGCATCTGAAGTGGAGGCTGGGATAGCAGATGCAATCTGAAAGTTGGGGACATTGGGACTGGAGTCCCGTGACAGTTTTCCATGTTCCTTTTTTTAGTTTTTGAACATGGTGTTGAGAGATTTGGTGGTGCTGAGGTCCTTAAGAGGACAGTTGTGACCCTCTTGTTCTGGGAGAGGAGGGGAGCTCTCTGGCCTGGTTTACCAGAGTGTAGGGACAGGGCGCTGTTCTGGACTCTGAGTGGCAGGTGTGCCAACAGTTTCATCTACAAGAACCTGTGCAGTGACTATTGATTGTTGAGCGGGTGCCAGTATTTTTATTTTTATACCATTTTATCATTTCAGTCAAAGCAGTTTACATTGTAACGTAAACTTGGTAATGTACATTAAAACAGGGACATTGATAAGTTGGATTTTTTTTCTGACGCAATGGAGGGTTAAGTGACTTGCTTAAGGCCACAAGAAATGCTAGTGGGAATTGAACCCTGCTCTCTTGATTCTCAAGCCAGTGTTCTAACCATTAGGCTACTCTTTTACTCCTACAGTAGGGAACACAGGAGTTGGCTTTTGTAATGCATAAGGATTAATGTAAGCTTCTTGTTTTGTATGTATTTGATGGGGCATGAGGGGTTAGGGGCGGGGGTGCAGGGAACGTGGAGGAGGAACAGAAGGGAGATCACCTTAAGCCTCATGGGTGCTTTTGCCCTAGCCACAACCATGGGCTTTTGAGGTAAATGAATGACTGTGTGGAGGGGGATGGGGTTAGGGGATAGGACATTGGGGTATGTAGTGGGCCTTATTTGCATCTCTGTGATAAGGTGGGGGGGGGGGCGTAAGTGGGTAGGTTGGGGATTTGGGGAAGGGGTTATAGTCTGGGCCAACCAAAAGTGTGACGGCAGTCTCAAGATGCCTTCTATAGGTCAAGGCACTCTCAAATGGGGAGATGGGGGTGTTCAGGGGGTTTTCGGTGGCATGGGGTGGGAAGGGCGTAATTGAAATGAAAGTGTTTTGAATGCAAAACAAAAACTCTAGAAGGAAATGGCACAACAGACAGCCTCTGTGTTTTTAATCCAGGAAACGCATCTTCTCAGGGCACACGAGAGTCTGATGTGCCTGAAGAGGTACTCTATAAGGCTGTTTGCTTCTAAGCACATAGAGAGAAAGAAGGAGGGGGGGGCATTGCTATTTTCTGATGATCATCAGGTGGAGGTGGGAGAGGTGGTGCGAGATAGAGAGGGGGTTCTTGGTGGTTTGAGCAAAGATTAAGAATGAATGGTTTAAAATAGCCAACGTTCAAGTGGCACATGGTGCACAGGGCAAGTTTTTTTGAGGATTTAGGGGACAAAATTATGGAGATGGGGTAGGGGATTTTGGTCATTAAGAGGGAATTTCAATATTACAGAGGGTGGGAGTGGGGAGGAGAGTACATAAAACCAAGTAGAAAAGCTTCATGTGGAGACAGGGGACAGTGCATGTCCGGTGGTGGCAGCACCTGCACCTGGGTAAAAGACAATTTTCCTTCTGTTCTAATGTCCATGGTTCCTATTCCAGGATAGACGTGTTTTGGATAGTGAAAGAAAGTGCTTACAGGATTTTAGGGAATGATATGGATGTGATATCATGGTCAGACTATACACCGGTTGAGTTTCAATTATCTATTATGGGAGACCTGGGAGGGTGACTTTTTGGCAATTGAATGAGTCCCTACTGGAGGATGTGTGGGTCGGGAATGAGGTTGAGCAGGGCAAAAAAGGAGGACTGTGAGTGGAATGTAGGTGGAGTCATGGGTTGAGGAGCATATGGAATGGGTTTTAAGCCATAATTCAGGGAATTTTGCTTAAATGTTGGGCGAGGATCAAGAGGGAGAAAGGGGAGATGTCCTGGAAATTGCATAATCTATTGCAGGAGTTAGAGGAAGCAGATGTGAGGGAACAGAGTGGGATGTTTTGGGGGCGCCTGTTGGCTGTGAGATGTCAGCTAAATGCATTGAAAATGGAAGATATCTATTAGAGAATACAGATGGCTAGACAAGAATATTTTGAGGTGGGGAGGGGAAAGGGGGGAGGGGAACTCTTGGCTCAACAACTGCAAAAACGGAAGTTAAGGTTGCAGATTCTCAGGGTTAAAGGAGCTAGGAGTCAAGTTTTAACAAAAAGAGATAAGAGGGCACTTCCAGTTTCAAGCGTTACCATTTGGCCTGGTGACAGCCCGCCGTACCTTCACCAAGGTCATAGTCACCGTGGCCCTCAGCAAGGAGGGAATTCTGGTCCACCCTTACCTCGACGACTGGTTGATCCAGGCCAAGACTAGGAAGGACAGTATAAAAGGCGAAAGCCAGAGTCGTCAACCTCCCGAGGAGTCTAGGTTGGGTGATTTTATTTTATTTTATTTATTTATCTTTCTTATATACCACGCTTTTCTGCATCAGTGCGGTTTACATCAAACACAACTGTCCAGGGCAGGAGGTCTGCACTGGATTTACAATATAACGTGGGGACTTGTAACAGGTTACAAAAACAGGGTAACTATATACATATATATACAGGTATATTACAGCATATGTTCAATAAAAACTCGGGTGATCAATCTATCCAAGAGCAGGTTGATTACCACTCAAGAGATCGAGTACCTCGGGGGCAAGGTTCAACCCCCACAGTGGCAGGGTGTTCGTACCCATGCAGCGGGTATGGGAGCTTCAGCGTCTGGTGCATCGATTCTTAGCTATGAGGGAGTCCTCAGTCTGGCATTATCTTCAGGTGCTGGGGACCATGGCAGTGACATTCGAGCTTGTACCCTGGGCCAAGCCCACATGAGGCCATTGCAGTGTTCCCTGCTCCGTTGCTGGTCTCACCAGCATCAGCCATTGTCCAGGAAGCTCCCCTATCCTCCAGTGACCAGAAGAGCACTGCAGTGGTGGCTCCAGCCGGGGAATCTGGAGCATGGCATGCCCCTCGAGTTCCCCCAGAGGATCCAGCTGACGACAGATGCCAGCTTTTCCAGGTGGGGAGCACACTGCGAGGGGCACATTGCTCAGGGTCAGTGGAGCACGATGGAAGCCCAATGGCTGATAAACAGACTGGAGATGCGGGCATTGGCTCTTGCGCTCAAGGCCTTTGAGCACTGGGTTCATGGAAAGGCAGTTCGGGTAGTCTCGGACAACGTGACCACAGTGGTCTATATCAACCGTCAGGGCAGCATGGGCAGCGCCTCATTGGAAGAGGTGGCGGAGTCCCACCTTCAGGCCTTGTCAGCAGCACATGTGGCCGGAGTAGAAAACATCACGACAGACTATCTAAGCTGTGTCAAGGTGGACCACGGTGAACTGGAGCTCAGCCAGGTGGTGTTCGATCGGGTGGTGAGCTGCTGGGGCCCGCCTATCCTGGACCTCATGGCGAGGTGGGGCTCGGCCAAAGCAAACCGCTTCTACAGCAGAAGGGAAAGGATGTCAGAGGGCTTGGATGCCCTGGTTCAGAGGTGGCCCATGGAGGAGCTCCTGTATGTGTTCCCGCCATGGGCAATTATAGGCAGGGTCGTCCAGCGCATAGAGGCTCACCAAGGTTTGCGTCCCTGGCGGCTCCCAGCAAGGGACGATCTCTTGATTCAAGGTCCAGTTTGAATGCCGCAGGTGGATCGATTCTCGCTTATGGCATGGCTCTTGAAAGGGCAAGGTTGTGGAAGCGGGAGTACTCCAGTTCCGTAATCTCAACCTTGCTGAAGGCTTGGAAGAGGGTCCAACTTGTCTTTCCTATGTGAGAGTCTGGTGCATCTTTGAAAGCTGGTGCACGGACTGACAAAAGAGGCCTATGATAACTAACATGCCAGAGGTCCTAGACTTCTTGCAGGCAGGTTTCGAGAAGGGCCTGGCAGCCAGCTCCTTGAGGCTGCAAGTGGCAGTGGTTTCCTGTTATCGGGGCAAGATCCATAGGAAGTCATTGGGTGGGCACCCGGACGTTGGGCGGTTCCTGAGGGAAGTGAGTTGCCTTCGGCCGCAGCAAAGGTCAGTGGTCCCGCCTTGGGATCTCAATCCTATAGAAACATAGGAAAATGATGACAGAAAGAGACCACATGGCCTATCTACTGTAGTCTGTCCTTCCATATCAACAACTACAACAGTCCCCTTTTTTCCTTTAGAGATCCTGTGTTTATCCTATGCTTTTTTGAATTCAGTTACTGTCCTCATCTCTACCACCTCCACTGGGAGACTATTCCACGGATCCACCATTCTTTCTGTAAAGAAATATTTCCGCATATCACTCACTATCACTATGAGCTGTTAGGACGGGCTTCCCTGAAGGACTTGACCCTCAAGACAGTGTTTCTGCTGGCGATCTGTTCTGCTAGGTGGATTTCAGAGCTACAAGCCCTTTCATGTCGCTCTCCATTTCTCTCCTTCTCCAAAGAGGTGGTGGTCCTGCAGACTGTGCCCTCCTTTTTGCCCAAGGTGATTTTGTCTTTTCATGTAATCAACTGGTTTCCCTGCCATCCTTGCTAAGGGTGGGTGAGAGATGGAGGATACCCTGCTGCGCCGTTTGGACATTCGCAGAGCACTGAAATGCTGTCTTGAGCGGACTGAGGCGTTCCGCAGATAAAGACCGTCTGTTTGTCTAGTTTTGGGGTCCATGCACAGGAGAGGTGGCGGCCAAGGCCTCCATTTCCAGATGGATTAGGGAGGCTATTAGTTCAGCTTACATTTTAAAGGGCAGGCCCATTCCGGTGGGTTACGAGCGCATTCTACGCGAGCCCAGGTGGCTTAGTGGGCGGAGTTCAGTCTTGTGCCTCTTCTGGAGATTTGTAGGGCGGCGACTTGGACCTCCTTGCATACTTCCACCAAGCACTATCGTTAGGATGTCCAAGCTGCAGTGGATGGGGTGTTTGGTGGAGTGGTTCTTCGGGCCAGTCTTGCAGGCCCATCCCATGTTTGAACTGCTCTGTTACATCCCAGGGGTGAGGGACTGGACTGGAGGGATGCTTAGGAAAGAGTAATTAGACCTCACCTGCTAATTAGCATTCCTGAAGGAACTCCAGTCCAGTCCCTGTTCCCGCCTGTAAGTTCTATTTGCTATTGCTGAGGTGACGCCGGCCTGAAGGTTGAAGGGTAGGTGTTTAGAAGATTTTGATTAGGCTCAGCGCTGGTGTAGCAAAAGTGGAACAGCGGAATTGTCAAGCTGTGTGCCCCTTGGCTCTGAGAATTCCGGGATGAGTTGTTTATCAGGTAAGCCTCCTCCTCTTCGGCAGGGTGGGGAATCCCTTCCGAGGTGAGGAGGAAACTATAGTTTTTTGGAGTTTTTGGTTACGGGAGTGATAGTTGGTTTAGTTGTCTACTTAATTGTCTCTCCATAAAGTCTGCTTTGTCAATAGGATACTGGAGCTGGTGGGAGGTGACAGTGGTATTTATACCCCAGCGTCATCAAGAAGATGATGTACTCAGTCTCCAAGCTGCTAGAAGGAGAGCACAACCCAGAGGTTAGGGACTGGATTGGAG
The DNA here is from genome assembly GCA_033557465.1 of Ichthyophis bannanicus. Taxonomy (NCBI): domain Eukaryota; kingdom Metazoa; phylum Chordata; class Amphibia; order Gymnophiona; family Ichthyophiidae; genus Ichthyophis; species Ichthyophis bannanicus. The sequence continues at coordinate 1,364,753,086 of CM066032.1, read as the reverse complement.
TTCCTTCAGGAATGCTAGTTAGCAGGTAAAGTCTAAATTACTCTTCTTTGGTCAATTCTCAGGCTATTGTGCAAACTGGCAAAAAAAACGAGATGTGGTACTTTTGAATAAATAGGCTTGCACTGTGGACATAAGCCAGTTTGGTTTCAGTTGAGGAGGACTGGGATAAGGAATGGGGGGGGGGAGGGGGTTCGGCCTGTCACTGGAGGAGACCTGAGTGACTAATAAGGAGACTTCAATAAGATTAGTGCAGAATGCTATGGAATCCTTGTCGCCATTATGAATCTTCTGGTGGAGGCACCTAGAGTCTATCAAAATGGTAATAGTACCCAAAATTTGGTATACTTTACAGATGCTGCTGTTTTTGTGAGCCATGTACAAATAATTAGAATGGGAAGGCAAACTCGCTCAAACTGAATTACAACAACTGGTTATGCAGAAAAGTAGAATAAACTTCCTAAACCTACAGACCTACCATGAAGCATCTTTGTTCAACAAAGGTGGACCATGGTTTGGTATGCTCTTGAAAGAGGCAATAGCTAAGCCTATACTTTTACATTTTGGGCAGAAATTAACTTGTTTAATAGATTAAGGATTGGGTTGTACTGGATGTGACTATTAAGGAGTTTCGATGTTTGGAGAGTTGTTTAGATCCAGAGGACTGGCTATCTTTGAAAATACCTCTATGGCCCACCAATTGGTTTTAGATTGCTGGGAAGTCCTGAGTTTGTGGCTTTGGACAGTGAAGAGGCAGCTGAATGCTAGAGTAGGTCATAGTATATGGCAAATTCAAATTGTTTCAGGATTTATGACAAATGTATGCTCTACCCCATCACAACAATTTACCTGGCTGCAACTCTCTCACTGAACTGCACATAAGATTTTTCAGCTTGCAGTCTGGTGTTGGTGTTTATGTTTATTAAAACATTTGATATACCACCCCCCATTGCATCGGGGTGGTTTACAATATAATAAAAGAGAGTGCAAAGAGTATTATTTCCCTTACTCCTTCCTGAAGTCAGGCTCTCACTTCTATAATTATTTAAGAGAGGGACAGAAGATGATCCAGTAGTGAGTTGAAAAGGCATGGGAACATAAGACAGCAAACCCCCTAACTCCCGAGCAAATGATGCCAGATTTGGAAGCAGTTTTCTTCCTACTTCGGTGTCCACTTCTATTAAGCAGTCTATGTTCTTTTTAATGCACAGAGCCTTATGGACCCCTCTTAAGAGATCTAAAATTATAATTTACTACACAAAAACATGCAACAAACCAAACACAAGTCTACCCCACCTAATTCCATTTTCATATCCACCCAAGTTAGTCTACTCCCAACACTGTACTTATGATCGCAAATAACTATTATAATCTCTTGCTAACCATGTAAAGCTACTTTTTGGTTCTTTGTAACATAGTTTTATGTTTCCATTTATGTTAATAACCCACACATTGTTTTCCATGTAACCTAGTTCTTATGTAATCTAGTTTTATGTTCACCTAATGTTTAATGTAATGCAATATTGCACTGTTTTGCTATATTGTTGTTTTAAGTTCCTTGTAAACCGCCCCTGATCTCTGGAAGAGGCGGTATAGAAAAGCACACAAATAAATAAATAAAATAAATTAATGGAAAGAATATTTGTTTGACCTTTCACAATGAAGGGGGAACTCTGGCTCATATATGATATGATATGATATATTTCTGTGCTTCCAGGCAGGGGTTTTGGCAAGATGTGAGACAGGATGAGGCATCCGATAGAACTCTCTTAACGGGTCATCCTTTTTAAGCCTGAGGGTATGGCCTCGCCCATTGTCAGGGATGATGCCAACCTCTTAGACTTTTTATTGACAGAACATAAGATATGCCATACTGGGTCAGACCAAGGTCCATTAAGCCCAGTATCCTGTTTCCAACAGTGGCCAATCTAGGTCATAAGTAAGTAGCAGTTTCCCCAAAAGACACAAGTTCCACAATGCTTGTATTGGGTCAAGCAGTGATATTCTGGGTCCCTTTTAATAATGGTTTATGGACCTTTCCTCCAGGAACTTTTCCAAACCTTTTTTATACTCAGTTACACTAACAGCTTTTACTACATCCTCTGGTAACAAATTCCAGAGGTTGATTACACATTGAGTGAAAAAATATTTTCTCTCATTAGTCTTAAATAAATTACCCTGTAGCTTCATTGCATGTCCCCTAGTCTCTATATTCTGATGACATAAACAAAATTGATCTACATTTACCCGTTCTACTCCATTCATTAATTTATAGACCTCCCTTCAGCAGTCTCTTTTCCAGGTTGAAGAGCCCTAACCTTTTTAGCCTCTCTTCATAGGGGTATCTTTCCATCCCCTTTACCATTCTGGTGGGTCTTCTCTGTACCTTTTCTAATAACGCTATATCCTTTCTAAGATATGGCGGGCAGAATTGCACACAATATTCAAGGTGTGTCCACACCATGGAACGATACAGAGGCATTATAATATCCTTTGTTTTGTTTTCCATTCCTTTCCTTATGATACCTAGCATTCTATTTGCTCTCTTGGCTGCTGCTGCACACGGAGCAGAGGGTTTTAACATGTTATTCATGATGCCGCCTAAATCTTTTTCCTGGGTGGTGGTTCCTAATGTGGAGCCTTGCACTGTGTATCCATATAGTTTGAGTAATAGAACAAGTGGGAATTGAACCCTCATTCATTGCTTATTAAGCCAGTTGCTCTAACCATTAGGCTACACCTCTACACCAAACTCCACTGCCCGGACACAAACCCACAACCATCTACTTCTCTATACAGCAACTGTATGGGTGCATCACCGTGCTGCTACAGTGTCTTTTAAATTAATAATTTGAAAGACTGCAATTGCAGAAGTTTCTCATTGGTGTAATGCGATGCAGCAATATCACAAGCATGAAGGAGTAGAAGAGGGAAGGATGGTAGTAGTACACGGGAAGAGAACATGGACTAAATCAGATGCTTTTGTTTATGCCTAAATGTGTAATTGTTGTCATTAGCCAGCAGCTGTTCTTGATTTTCTGCATTTGTTTAAAATTAATGAAAATATTTGAACAAGAAAAATTAACCCAGATAAACAAAGTTATTATGGGTAAGTTCAAGAGGAGAGGACTGCTCTACAGAGAATCTTCTGCTTACAGGGACAAATAGGGCCGGCCTTACCATTGTGTGACTATGTCTTTTTGCACATGGCCCTGCTCTTTGGCCCCACTTTTCAGCCCCTATTAACTAATGCAAGTGAAGCCCCAAAATCAGTTTCTGCACATGGCCCCACATATCCCTCTGTATCCCCTTCAGGCTCTCTCTGTGGACAACAGTTGAGTTTTGCGAAGTAGTGAATGCTGGGGGGTTATATTGACTCACAGTTGCATATGGATCAACATATAGCTACAGTCAGAGTATTTTTGATTCTTTGAATGCTGCAGCAGGTAAGGGACTGTTCTGAGATGGAGTATTTTAAATATATTGTAACAGCAGTTATATTGCCAAATCTGGACTACTGCAATTTGCTGGAGTTACCAATGCCGAAAACCACAAGATTCCGATATCTAATATCCCCAAATAAACATTTCTTTTTGTCGGAGTAAGTCAACACAGTGCCAGGAAACGCGCCAGGCACCACTGTGACAACTCCTTTACTTAAGTCTTTATATATGGATAAAAATGAGAATCCAAACTTAGCTTTAGAACAGTGCAAACAACGCAGCTGAAATATGCCAGCAGTTCAGAAATGATGACGTGGCTCACGTTTCGGGTTTGCAATCAAATGTCGTGAAACCCTGCTTCAGGTCCATCCGAAACTGGCTGGAAGGAAAGCATAAATGACAAACCACCATGGGGATGTAGCCAACCTAATAAACATCGGCGTCTGACGTCAGCTGCAACTGAAGACTCAAAACCGCCAATCAGAATGCAGAGAAACAAAACCCAAAGGAGGGAATCCCACAGCACAGAGAAACCCTCTATGGGAACGTATAAACAAAGGTCAAATAATAGTATGCCAATCAATTTGAAGATTCAGGCCACCAGGGGTGACGGAATTCAATAAATATATCCACCTTTGTTCTCGCCATTGTAGACCCTGTTCTCTGTCCCCACCTGATTCTGATTGGCGGTTTTGAGTCTTCAGTTGCAGCTGACGTCAGACGCCGATGTTTATTAGGTTTGGATTCTCATTTTTATCCATATGTAAAGACTTAATAAAAGGAGTTGTCACAGTGGTGCCTGGCGCGTTTCCTGGCACTGTGTTGACTTACTCCGACAAAAAGAAATGTTTATTTGGGGATATTAGATATCGGAATCTTGTGGTTTTTGGGATATATTGGGTGATTCTGATTGGGTTTACTTATTTGGATTCTATTGGAGTTACCAATGCTGCAAATGGCTCACCTACAAATTCTTCAAAACACAGTATTAAGCCTGATTTTCAGGTGTCAGGATGGGACAGTGCGTCAGCATATATAAAACAGTTACACCGATTAGCTGTCCTTCAAGGGTGCAATTCAAAAGTATTAGCATTAGTAATTACTTTTAAAGGTTTTGCATGGCTTAGCTCCAAATTAGATGGTTGATTTTATATCAACTCGGGACAAATAACTTTTATTTGCCCCTTTGTGGTTATTATAAACCTTATGTCTTCTTTTCTATTGCTGTTGAAGGTCTCAAGACTAATTTTGGCACTTTAAGACTTGTACCAGGTCTACTGCCAGTGCCTATTAGCATCAATGACCTTCAGCAAACTTCAGCCAACTTTTGCAAGTGTTTGTGGAAGCGGATGGAGTTTTTCTCTGGAATTATATCAAACGAGCTTAAATCATAACACTATTGAAGTAATTTAAAAACTTCAACTATCACTTAGTTTATGGTAAGATGTTTCATTCTATATGCTCCTATCTTGCTCGCCGATCCCAACGCCTTCCTGTAGGCGCCACCGTCGCATTTCACAAGCGTTTCTTCAGGGGATCTATGCACACCTTATCTATAAAACTGGCAGTAGACCTGGTACAGTCTTAAAAAAGTGCCAAAATAGTCTGAGACCTTCAACAGCAATAGAAAAGAAGACATAATGTTTATAATAACCACAAAGGGGCAAATAAAAGTTCTTTGTCCCGAGTTGATATAATTGAGCATTTGATTTTAGTTTAGTATAGTTTACTGCTCACGGAAAAGACCGGATTTTTGGTGGTTGATTTTATATAGCATTATACTCCAAGGCAACTAAAATCATTGGATGGATTTAGACTAGCGATAATATTTTGGCCATAAATTTTCAGCTGAAAAGTCTGAGGAGGAGAACTATTGTGGGAACAGCCCCTACTCTTTACAGTGTTACCTCTGTCCATAAGAGCTATGGAAAATTGTACTTAGTTATAAATATGGTAATGGGATGGGGTATGGTAAGATGGCAGCAGGCATGTTGGAAGAGCTCTGCCCTAAACAGCTATGGGTAAGAAGGCGGCGAAAACCTAGGTTTCCTTGGCTAAGCTGAAGGCCCCAGGTGTTGGAGTGAGATTGTTGCTGCTTCAAACCTTCATAACTCCTTTTGTGATCTGTGGAACTACCCTTCCAGAAACCCCTGAAGGTGCCTTGCTTGAGATAAGACAAATTAAGATGTCTTCTGATTCATTGGAAGCTGTCTCGCTTTCCCTTGGGAAGGAGGATTCTTCCAGAACCTTCAGCAGTTCGTGTGTTGCTCGCAGATTCTGCATGTCTTGATGACACGACTCCTGATGCCGTTGGCCTGTAAGCAGGATCCAGCACATATATACTAAGTGGCAGAGTGGAAGCTGGCTTCGGCATATCACAGCCTGCAGAAGACCATTTATGAGAGGGACAACAGCGGCCACTGATTTCTGCAACTCTATCGGGTGTATCAAGTGGAAATTTGCTGATTTCAACTTCTACTCTTCTTGGTGGCGAGTTAAAATGGCCACAATCTATTAGTCTTGAATCTTTACTCAAAGGAATACTCCGTTTTCTGCCGATGTGGCACATTTTTAGACAGATTTGAAATTACTGCAAGAGAAATCTGCTGGTCAAGAGGAAAGGCTAAAAGTTCATTATTACCTGCATTATTGTTGAGCATCTATATTCGTCCCTTATGTGATTTCTTATGGGTGTCAGGGATTGAATATCATTTATACACAGATAATATGTTTTTTTCCCCCATTTTGTAAGGATCCTAACCCTACTTTGATGGCTCTGTTAGACTGTATTTTGAAGGTAGCCACTTGGCTTGTTACTTGGGGTTTAAAGTTCAATATTTCAAAAAAGACAGACACTTTGGTTGTTCACCACATATCAATCCTTCAGTTGCCCGACAAGATTCAAATTAGTGTTCACCAAGTTTCAAGTCTGCAGCAGGTCCAGTATTTAGGTGTTCTCTTGGATTCATATTCGTCTTTATGTCCTTACATAAGGGAAGTAGTGAAGCGGTTCTTTTATAAGTTGGGGGTAATTCAGAGGTTGAAGTATTTTCTTGCTCCTTCCGATTTTAGGACTGTGATTCAGAGTGTGATATTGTCTCCTATAGATTATTATAGTATTGTTGTTTGGGTTTCTGATATCTTATCTAAAATCCTTGCAGCAGGTTCAGACTGTCACTGCTCGCTTACTAATGGGTGCAAGACCTCATAAGCATATCACTCCTTATTTGAAGTGTCTTTATTTTTTACCTTTTGAGTTTTGTGTCTCTTTTAGACTGTTGATGTTGAGATTGAAGATAGATGTGCCCTTGAAATTTCAATGGGACGTTTTTACCCCCTCATGTATGTTACATTCCTAGGGAAATGGTCAGTTGAGATATTCATCCTCTCCATCGGGTATAGGGTGTGAGTTTTGAATTGATTGGTGTCAGTGTCTGGCCCGTTGATTTGGAATGAACTGCTCCCAGAGCTGCGGGTTTTGCAAAACTATTTGGATTTTAGGAAGAAAGTGAAAGCTTTTTATTTTAGGAAAGCATTTTGTCTAGAAGAGGGATAAAGTACGATCTTGTTAAGATGTGTCTGAATTTTGTATCTGTTTTATTATTGTGTTTTTACAGTATTTTGCTTGTATTAGATCTGCAGTATAGAAACACTGGAAATAAATAAATACAAATTTTGGAGCCTCATAATGCTGCATTAACGAAGGACAACTTGAGATTACAATTAAAAATTGAGACTTTAGAAAACACTGACTGGAATAAAAATCTTTGTTTGCTTAATTTTCCCAGCTGAAGACTGCTTCTCCTTATGATTTATTTAAGAAATATCTTATTGATGTTATGAAAGTACCGGACTCTTCTGTTCCACCCATATCAAAACTTCATTATATCCCTCAGGGCAAGGTCACATTAAAGATGGGGGAGCTGCAGCAAGGAGCTAGTTTTAATTTTCTTAAGATTACAGATTTTTTATAGTCTGCAGAAGAAGTTCCACAGTTGTCTATGTTAATGGTGCAATTAGCACTAGATTAAAGAAAGATTTGAAAATTCATGATCTGAAATGAGGGATGTGTTATTCTTCAATTGCAAAATAAAAATGTTGCCAGATATGGCCAGGACCACCCAGAAAAGGCAGAAGCAATTTTTATTGCTAAGATCTCAAATTTTGCACTTAGGTGCTATTTTTGAATTGTGGTATCCTTGTAAAATGTCTGGTTGTGTATCAAAGCAATAGGTATATTTTTTTACGATCCTACTCACCTGACTGCATTTATTTCAGCAAAAATGGTGGCTATGCCATCTATTCCTTTTACTTAGTAGATTTGTGCAGCCTGTATAAAAGTAATGGTTGGCATGGTATCTGCCCATGATTAGCTTTAAAATTTCCTATGTAACTCTCTATTTGTCCTTGTTTTGGCTCCGGAGATGTAGCACGCTCCCTTTTATGGAGTAATTGCCATGAAATTATCTTTTCTTGCCTAGATGTGCATTTTTCTTTTTTTTTCTTCCTCTGTTGGCTGTGTTCTGTAAAGCAATTTTTATGTTGCTGATTTGTAAAGAAAAATTAATAAAAAAAACATTAAGCGGTAAAGGCAAAAATGTTATGATTGATTGTGGATTATAGCTGTGTAGGTTCAAAGATTATGATACATGATAGTTGAGAATCGTTATTTTTTTTTTGTAGGTTTTAACATTTTAAGACTGATGCACGGTTGAGACGGGTGACATCACGCCCTAGTATAGCCGCTTAAGCCTTTGCTCCAAAAGGCCTGGGAAGAGTAAACACCCTAAGCCCCAGAAAAAGAGAGATGATACCTGACCAGAAATGACTGCAGAGGATGGCCAAAGAAGCACTGATATGAAGAGTAAGAAAACCCCCCCACACACAGTAGATTTCAAGGAGTACTCTTACCCAGGCTTGGCTACTCCATGGCATGAGGTAGAGAAGATGACAGTGGAGAGGTATGCAGTAAATGAGCAGGGGGTGATAGCATGGAGTGTGACATAGCATCAAGATTCGGAATTTCAGGACAAGTTGCAAGCCTGGTTCAAAGAACTTAAACAATATTTTTGGTGTGAAGGTGGAGTTAAGGTCACCTGGAAGACCTGCATAATGGCCTAAGTAAGTTAGGCTGGCACAAGAAGACATCAAAAACCACGTGGAAGAACAAGGAGAAGCAGTAGGAACAAGTAAGTAGAGGATGGCTGTTATGGATGATTTGCAGGAAGAATTTATAGATAAACTCAAGGATCTTGAGACTTATTCAAGACGAACAATTTAAGGTTCAGAGGTGTCCCTGAAGAACCAGACCTTTTGGACTGCACTGCAGTGGTGCAAAGAATTTCTAAAGCGGTCTTGCAAGGAGGTGGGTAAGGAGATTGATGGACTGGACCTCCAGACAGACCATGCACACAGAATGCTGGGCCCCAAAGGCAACAATAAGCCATGCAATATTATTGCCTATTACTATGATTACAGTGTTAGAGTGGTGCGCAAGTTTCAGTCTATTGGAACTTTGAAATAGGAATCATGTTAGGTGCAGGTCTATGCAGACTTGGCCTAATCAACCCAGATGTGAAGGCGTGAACCGAGGAATGTGGCGTAGAAACTGTGTTATTGTTAGCCATTCCCATCTGGCCTGAACTTTGCACTGAAGAGCAAGAGATACAAAGTCTGTACTCAGAAGGAAGCAGTCCAGATTTTATCTGAGATAGCATTACTGGTTTGGGTCCAGGGTCAAGGAAGTAGCTGTGTCACAGAAAAGATATACCAAGTATCTGAGTGTCACATGATCACAAGAGACATCAGAAGAATCTGGAAAGGTAGTAGGCGCTATGTCATGAGCAGCGACTATATATTTTTCTTTTTTGCTCAATATCCTGACCTTGATTTTTTTGCTTTCATTTTGGTGTGGTGGCGGTCAGTTTATCAGACTTATTGGGGCTGCAACTCCTGGGGACTCACATTCTCACTTTTTCTTTTTGCTTCATTTATCTGCCCATAGCCGGAACCTTTTATACTACCTTTTTTTTTTTTTTTTTTTTTTTTTAAACACTTTACTGCTTTGAGGCATTATACTTTTTTTGCACTGGGCAGGGGTCTCTTTTTCTAGAGCTGTATTCCACACATGTGCAGGGTCTATTGGGACCTTTATAATCTGTTTTTTTGTTGTTTTGTTCTTCTTAGTGCTGACTCCTAGTGACCCAGCAGCCCCTGGGTTTTCTTGGCATGGTAGCACCGGAAGTAGATTACCAGGCCTTTTCTTCCACGGCAATAGAGGGTAAAGTGATTTGCCCAAGGCCACAAGGAGTGCCAGTGCAAATTGAACCCTGATCTTTTGGATACTAGGCTGCTGCTCTAATCACTAGCCTACTCCTTCATTCCTTAAAATGTGTTACCTTGTAACCAGTAAAGTGGTAAAAAATGTATCCCGTATTAAATGAATGGGGGGGGGGGAGTAAGTGATGGGTGAGGGCTATTAGAGAGAAAGTATCAAATGGCATGCTTTCTTATGCGTTTATTTAGCTAAGGAAAAGGATTGGGCCTGCTGGGGTGTATCTCAGTTTCCATAGATACTCAGGCTGGAGGTACTGGAAATAGGTTGATTCTGGGACTGGAAATGGACTGATATTAGGGTAGGGGAGACTAGAAATGGGTTGATACAGGAGCTGGTGGAGGGGCTGGCTGGCTGATACTGGAAATGGGCTGATACTAGGTCTGAGGGAGGCTAGGACTGGAAATGGGCCGATACAGAGGTTGTTGGAGGCTGGTTGATACTGGGGCTGGAAATGGGCCGATCTGGGAAAATGGGACTAGAAAAGGGCTGGGACTGGAAGGGGACTGTCTGTGGGGAGGTGGGACTAGTTTTAGGGCCGGGGTCCCGGGAATGAAAGGGAGCTGATGCTGGCAAATATTAGGGTCAGGATAAGAAAGAGCGCGATGTGGACAGATATTGTGGGGAGTGAGGATGAAGCAAAGTCAACCAGGAAAGGTTGAGAAGGAGGGGTATAAGAACACATGCTGGGTAACGTTAATAAATAGTGGATAAGGAAGTAAATGGGTGGGTGCTGGGGAAGGAGGCACGAGGGCAGTTACTAGGGACATGGGAAAGCAGGGACTGACAGGTGCAGACTCTAAGACTGGGGATAAAACTGAAGAAAGACTCTAAGATAGCCTCAGTTTTGGGAATTTAAGTGGGGACTCGGGGCTTGGGTGGGATCCTGACCGAGGACTTGTAATTGCTTGGGGGGAGGGGTTTAGTGGGGACAAAGAATCTGGACCAGAGATTAGAACAGTGGGGACAAGGTGATTGGGTAAGGCATATGAGTAAGGCTGTGAGACCAGTTTGGAGGACCTGGATGGTTTTGGAAGGAGATGGGGGAGGGGGCAGTTGAAAAGGACAGAGTGATGTGGAGTGGAAGAAAGCCACAGGAAGGGACAAGTCTTCCTTGAAGGAGGTGAAAAGGAAGAAATGGAAGAAGTGAAAAGGAAAAAGAAAGCCTGGATGGGGGTGAGACATAAGAAAGGGCCTGGAGATGGAGAGAGTAGGGAATGAGCTGGAGCTGATTAAGGGATAAGCAGCAGAAGGTGGTTAATGAGGTTGGGGGATGAGTACAGAGGAAGGAAATGGGGGACTGGAAAGTATGTGAAAGATTGAGGGGGGGAGAATAGGATGCTGGCAAAGGAATGAGACAGATGTGGAATGGAAGGACTAGGGAAGTAAGGTTAGGAAATGGAAAGCTGGTGAACGGTGAAAAAGAGGAAGATTGAAGATGGAAGGAAGGAGAAAGAAATGGAATAAAGCTATAGTTTCAATGCAATGCAATGTGTGCCTTCAAGTCAGTCCTGACTCCTGACGACCCAGAAGCTCCTGGGTTTTCTTGGCAATGTGTCACCGGAAGTCGATTGCCAGGCCTTTCTTCAGAGGCAATGGAGGGTTAAGTGACTTGCCCAAGGCCACAAGGAGTGCTAGTGGGAATTGAACCCTGGTTGCTTGGTTACCAAGCCAATGTTCTAACCACTAGGCTAATCCTCCACTCCGAAACTATAGTTACAGCAGGTAATAAACAAATGAGAGAAATACAAGGATCAATATCAGAGACAGATGTAGCAAAAAAATGGAGAAAGACAGGGAATGTGAAGAAACAGAAAATGGAAATGAGATCTTGGAAAAGGCCTTAGAAGAAAGCCAACAAGAGGAAGTGGAAAAGACACTGGGACCAACCTAACTGGAAAAATATAATGATCAGACAAGAACGGTACAAAAGAATGTCAGTTTTCAAAGCGTGAAATATGTCAACTTTGAAAATGTTTTATTTCTTACAGCTCATTACAGGAGGACATGCATTTCTGTTTCTCTTCCATGTTTCGCAGCTCAGTGTCTGTTTTTGGGGGTTTCCCACTTCAATTTTTGTCAATACATTTGTTTCAGATTTTATAGTTTCTTATTCTTTAATTGGTTATGGTCTACGTTTTCCATGTGCAGCCGAGATTATGGATTCTTAACATGTAGGTTCTCTCTAGGAATCTGTAGTAGTTCAGTTTGTTTTCTTTTTTCCAACTGGGGGTTACTGGGGTTCTAGAATATGTGCAGTGCTGATTTTTCATAGGTAGCATTGGTGCAATTTGTGTTCTTGATGCTGGTGTTAAGTATCCATTTCCAGGGTTTTGTGTTATGATGCACAATATCTAGCAGTGGAGGGAGTTAGTGGTGTTATCTTGGATGTGAGATTAAAATTTGAATATAATTTTTTTGTATGTATTTTCAAAAATGAAATATTTATGTTTTCAAAAATTGTGTTGTATGGAAACTGCATTGAATTCAAAATAATACAGTTTAGAAAACCTGTTAAATAAATATATAAAATAGCTAATATTAAGCTGTTTAAATTGCAGAATGGCCAGATATTAAATCTGTATACTTGTAGGCAGGGCCAGCCCATCTACTAGGTGAGCTAGGCGGCTGGTCCAGGTGATAGCAGCAGCACATATGGGCGGCCTTGCCACCCCCCCCCCCCCACCTGTCACCGATTCTGTTTGGGGGAGAGGCGGGCAGCAGAAGTATTTCCAAAAGCTGCAGCTCCCCCTCCCAAGACAGAATCAGTGGACACTGGGGAGGGGCGGCATCAGCAGTTGAGGGTGGTGGCGTCAGTTAGGGGGTGGCAAGGATGGGGATTCTGCCTAGGATGGCAGAAACCCTTCGGCTGGCCCTGCTTGTGGGGCATGTTAGGAGAGGAGTGAGGATATACCCAGAAAACTATCCAATCTGTGGCAATATTCAGCCATTATTCAATTAAGTTACACATTTAGTTTAGGCCTGCGGCATATCAGGCCTAGCCTAACAGATAACTCAATGACCATGCCATCCCTCTCTGTTATGTTCAGCACTGCTATCTATATGGATAATGACAGAGAATACACAGATTAAGCTAAATGGGAGGTTTGCATTTAGCAAGCCAGTGGGCTGAAAATGTAATCCTGATTGCACAACTGGCATTGGACCCAAGGGGGGGGGGGGCCACAAAAGTACAAGTTGGCTCAGGGTGCTACAACCTCTTGAGCTGGCCCCAATTCTATGAAAATCCAATGGGAGGGTTACTGGAAATGGAAGCAAAAGGGAAATTAGCTGTAGAGTAGGGAGGGATAGAGTGGGGGAGGAGTTTGCTTGCTGTATTGACCAATGGTTTGTTGTGAAGAGTCACTGTTAAAAAAAAAATCAAAAATTTAAAGTGAAAAAAAGAATGCTGTACTGTTTCATATTGCAATGTAATTGCTGTTAGCACAATGTTGGATATCATGCATAATATAAGAGGGACATTTATCTCTGGGAATCAGGGTGCAAAAATATTAAAATTTCAAAAATATGTTAGTGTATGGCCCCCCAAGGAGGGAAAATATCATTGATGATGGAAGATGAATCAGGAAAAACAAAAGACTGGCTCTTATCTCAGTATCATGCTCCCCTCTTCCCCCACACTCATTTCCTCCTATGACAGGATTTAGGCAGGTTCCAACTAGACTGGAATCTTAGGTGTGGAGAAAAAGAAATGAAACCCAAACAAAGGCTGGCACTCTGCTGATACAAAGAGTAGAAGCTAGGCTGAAGCAGTCACTGAAAAAAGCTATGAGCAATAATTTAGAAAGCTGGGCTGACATAACATGTAAGCAGGGATGCAGGGGCACAAAAATATTTATTAAACCTAGCCTAAACTCTTTTTCCTTGTATGTTTTTTCTCTCTTTCATTTATTTTTTTTTTCTTTAGTTGCTATTTGGAGGGGTTTGTTTGGTTTTTTTTGTTTCTTTGCCTTTATTTTACTTAACTATTCTTAGCTCTTTCCATGCCTCTCCTCCCACTATAAAAGAAAGGGGGGGGAGAATTTGATTTAGCTCACGCATTTCTCAGAAGTTCAAGGCGTGTTACATTGGGGACAGTAAAATACCTACTGTACCTGAGAGTACTTACAATCTGCATTTGTACCTGAGGCGATGGTGGGTTAAGTGACTTGTTCAAGATCACATAAGAACATAAGATATACCAAGGTCCATCAAACCCAGTATCCTGTTTCTAATAGTGGCCAATCTAGGTCACAAATACCTAGCAGTTTCCCCAAAAGGCAATGCTTGTATTGGGGCAAGCAGTGAATTTCCCAGGTCCCCTTTAATAAACCATGACTGGGATGTAACTATACCAGGCTATACTTTATTCAGAAAAGACAGGGTAGGAAGAAGGGGAGGAGTGGCACTATATATAAAAAAATATTAAACCTTTGGAATTACAGAGCTTAAAATGGAGAGAGGAGGCATTGTGGGTTAAACTAGAAAGAGGGAAAGAGACATCTATTTGCATTGGCGTGATATACAGACCTCCCTCACAAGAGGAAGAGATGGACAGAGTTAATTGAAGACATACACAGCATTGCTAGGAATGGGGAAGTGCTACTGATAGGTGATTTCAATATGCCAGATATTGATTGGCACATTCATGCTGCAGTATCATCTAGAAGTAAGGAGATCCTGGATTCTCTACAGGGAGAACTATTTAGGCAATTGGTAATAGACCCCACACATGAAGGGCTATACTGGACTTGATGCTTACCAATGGTGAAAGTGCAATAACCGCAGTACTTTCATTCCAAGACGAATCATATGGAACCTCAGAGCTTGTCCTATGTGCCTCAGGTCAGCTGCCATGCATAAAGAGCTGACTTTACTAAGGGAAGACCTAGCTGCCATGCATAAAAAGGTGACCCTACTCAGGGAGGAACTGGCTGCAATGAAGCGCACCTCTTCTAAGATACAAACTGAACAAAGTCCATCACCACTCCCACAAAGAATGAAACACCCCAGGAACAAATGGATCACAGTGGGTTCTGGTAGACTGCGACCTGTGACACAGAGGCATCCTATGCATCAGGAGATATCCCTGCATAATGCCTTCTCTGCCTTGGCGAATGAGGAAACCTAATCCAAAGAAACTGAAGGGCCCTTAAATGAGACAGACAATGCCCAATCTCCTGCTAAAGGATCAAATATGAAGAAAACCTCAAAACAGCAAACTACTACTACTTGGTGATTCCATCATCAGTGGCACCAACTTGGGAACACAGTTCAAAGGAGAGAAGATAGTCAAGTGCCTCCCAGGCTCTTCAGCCAGCAGAAATACAAACCACATTGTTGAAGTACTTAGCGCAGAAAGTGAACACTCCAAACTTGATGTGGTTATCCACTTGGGCACAAATGACCTGGCTAGAAACAGTGCCTCTACAGTCCAAAAGAACTTCCAATCTCTGGGAGAGAAACTCAAGCCCA
The DNA here is from genome assembly GCA_033557465.1 of Ichthyophis bannanicus. NCBI lineage: Eukaryota > Metazoa > Chordata > Amphibia > Gymnophiona > Ichthyophiidae > Ichthyophis > Ichthyophis bannanicus. The sequence continues at coordinate 1,364,737,837 of CM066032.1, read as the reverse complement.
TTGTTAACACTGTTGCATTCTCAGAGGTTCTACCTGTGCTTGGTAAGGGGGCAAAAAGGCTGCAACGCATCAACAGCTTTAATACATGGCTCCAGACTTGGTGCAAACAAGAAGGATTCAGATTTATTGGTGACTGGGGTAACAGATGGAACAACAAAAGACTATACTGTGCTGATGGACTACATCTCTCTGTCGCAGGGAAAAGAATCCTAAGTGAAAAATACAAGCAATATGTGGATATGCATTTAAACTAGAACAAGGGGGTGATGGATGTGGAAGATCAAGCTCTGGACGTCAACCCCTGCAAAAGCAGATTAAAATCAGAAACAGCCACACATTTAAACCACACATCAAAAACAAGTGGGAAGATGTAGGCAGAACAAAATCAATGCTAAATACACGCAAGCCAGTTAAATGCTGGAAAGCAATGAGCACAAATGCTCGAAGCTTAGCCAACAAAGTTCCAGACCTAGAAGCCCTAATGGTGGAAATGGATTCAGACATTGTGGCCATTACAGAAACATGGCTAAACGAATCACTTGATTGGGATATAGCCATACCTAGCTATAATCTATTCAGAAGAGACAGAGAAAACGGAAGAGGAGCAGTAGCCTTGTATGTCAAAAGCAATATTAAAGCTACTGAAATGCAGGGGGCATGGGGAAAAGAAGCAGCGCTCTGGATTGTGTTGGAAAGAGGAGATGGCACTGTCATCCATACTGCTGTAGTCTACAGACCTCCAACACAAATTGAAGAGATAGATAATGAATTGATTATAGATATTGCCTAGATAGCCACAAAGGGGGAAGCGATCATATTGGGTGACTTTAATCTACCTGATGTGGATTGGATTACTCCTTCTGCAAATCTGGAAAGAAACAAAAAAAAATCATGGATGCTCTCCAAGATGCGTTACTTAGACAAATGGTGATGGAACCAACCAGGGAAAGCTCAACACTGGATTTAGTGCTCACCAACGGCGATAGCATGTCGAATGTCTGCATGAGTGCCCCTGTGAGCAGCAGTGATCATCACACGGTGTGGTTTAAGATAAGCGCCATGGTACAAGCCAAACATGTTGTTGTTGTTAAGTGCCGTCGAGTCGGAGTCGACTCATGGCGACCCTCTGGATAGCTATCCTAGATTGTGTTCGGGCTTGAGTCAGGCGGCTCATTGTTGACAGACTGGTAACCGTAGCTGCTGTTATTGTCTCGATCCATCTCATTGCTGGCCTTCCTCTTTTGCGTTGACCTTCTATCTTGCCAAGCATGATGTCTTTCTCTAATGATCTCTCTAAGGCCAAACATAGCAAGCTCAAAAGTCCTAAACTTCAAAAACACCGACTTCAATAAAATGGCCGAGTACCTAAAGGAGGAGCTGACAGGGTGGAAGGAGATAAGGGAAGTGGAATTGCAATGGGCTAAACTAAAGGTGGCAATAAAAGGGGCAACAGATAAATATGTAACAAAAGTAAACAAAAACAAGAGGAGAAGAAAACCTATTTGGTTTTCCAAAGAAGTGGCTGCTCAAATAAAGGCAAAAAACACAGCTTTCGCAAAATTCAAAAGCTCGCAAACAGAGGAACACAGAAATGAATACAGGATCAAACTCAAAGAGACAAAGAGAGAAATAAGGATAGCAAAATCAAAGGCAGAGGAATAGATGGCTAAAGACGTGAAGTGTGGTGACAAAACCTTCTTCAGGTATATTCGGGAAAGGAAGAAGATCAGAGGTGGAATTGCAGGACTCAGAAGTGCTGCGAACGGACTCGTGGAAAGTGACATTGAAAAAGCGAAATTGCTAAACAAATACTTCTGCTTTGTTTTTACTAAAGAAAGTCCTGGAGAAGGACCACCCGTGACTCCCAAATATAAAAATGGGGAAGATGAGGTGTTAGAACAACTTGCAAAACTGAATGTGGACAAGGCCATGGGACCAGATGGGATACATCCCAGGATATTGAAAGAGCTCAGAGAGGTTCTTGCAGGGCCATTAAAGGATGTTTTCAACAGATCCTTGGAAACAGGAGAGATTCCTCAGGACTGGAGAATGGCTGATGTCGTACCTCTACACAAAAGTGGTGACAGGGAAGAAGTGTCAAAACTACAGGCCTGTGAGCCTTACCTCAGTGGCGGGAAAAGTCATGGAGGCGCTCCTGAAAGAGCGAATAGTGAACTTTCTCAAAACCAACAGGTTGCAAGACCTGAGGCAACATGGTTTTACCGAAGGACGATCTTGCCAAACAAATCTGATTGAGTTCTTTGACTGGGTGACCAGGGAGCTAGATCAGGGGCCTGTGATGGATGTCATCTACCTGGATTTCAGCAAAGCCTTTGATACTGTTCCTCATAGGAGGCTTATCAATAAACTCAGTAGCTTGGGGATGGATCCTAAAAATGGTAAATTGGATCAGAAATTGGTTGACTGACAGATGACAGAGGGTGATGGTAAATAGAGCTCACTCGGATGAAGGGAAGGTGATTAGCGGGGTGCCCCAGGGGTCGGTCCTGGGCCCGGCACTGTTCAATGTATTTGTAAGTGATATTGCTGAAGGACTGAATGGAAGAGTCTGTCTTTTTGCAGATGACACAAAACTTTGCAACAGAGTGGACTCCCTTGGGGGAGTAGTTAACATGAGGAAAGATCTACAAAAGCTGGAAGAATGGTCTAATGCTTGGCAATTAAGATTTAATGCAAAGAAGTGCAGAGTCATGCACTTGGGTAGCAGAAATCCAAGGGAATTGTACGCGATAGGGGGCAAGAGGTTGGTGTGCACAGATCAGGAGAAAGACCTTGGTGTGATTATTTCTGAAGATCTCAAGGTGGCAAAACAGTGCGACAAGGCGGTGGCAAAAGCCAGGAGGATGTTGGGCTGCATACAAAGAGGAATCACCAGCAGAAAGGAAGAGGTACTTATGCCACTGTACAAAGTCACTGGTGAGGCCTCACCTGGAATACTGTGTTCAGTTTTGGAGACCGTATCTTGCAAAGGATGTAAAAAGACTGGAAACTGTTCAGAGGAAGGCGACCAAAATGATTTGGAGCCTGCGTCAGAAGCCTTATGAGAAGAGACTTGAAGACCTAAACATGTACACTCTGGAGGAGAGGAGGGACAGGGGAGATATGATTCAGACCTTTAAATACTTAAAGGGAAATAATGAACAAACAAACCTCTTCCAAAGACGGGGAAGCTGTAAAACTAGAGGGCATAACAGGAAGCTGCAAGGTGGTAAATTTTCACAGAAAGGGTGGTGGATGCTTGGAATGCCCTCCCGATGGAAGTGGTGGGGGCAAACACGGTGACGGAATTCAAAATGGCATGGGACAGACACAGTGGATCCCTTTACCAAAAGGATAAAATCAAAACAAACGGAACCATCTAATTCCTCAAAAAATAGGGGTGTCCTGCATGGAGTGGTGGGTTCACCCCTAAACAGGGACGTGGGGAGGGGTGGCCTGCATGGAGCGGCAGGTGCACCTACTCTTGCCATCGTGCTGGGAAGACTAGATGGACCATGCTGGTCTTTATCTGCCGTCATTTACTATGTTACCAGATGGTGTGGTTCTGTATTAGGACTAGGGCTGTTAGACTTTAGGAAAACTAACTTTTCCAAGATGGGAAAATACCTCAGGGAGTCGTTAGCAGGATGGGAACAGCTGGGGGATGTAGAAAAACAATGGGCAAAACTGAAAGGGGATATTTTAAGGGCAACCAACCTTTTTGTTAAAATGGTAAATAAAGATAAAAGGAAAAGGAGACTGCTATGGCTTTCGAAAGAAGTAGCTGAAAAGGTGAAGAAAAAAAGAGGGAGGCCTTCATGAAATACAAGAGAACACAGAGAGAGGAAGACAGGCATCTATATTTGGAAAAAAAACTTAGAGAAGCTAGCAAAGTAGTCAGGAAAGCAAAGATTCAAAAAGAGGAGGAAATAGCCATGCAATAAAATCTGGGGATAAGACATTTTTCAGATAAGTTAGTGAGAAGAGGAAGGTCAAAAGTAGTATTGTCAGATTCAAGGGTGAAGGGGAGGAATATTTAGAAGCTGATGAGGATAAAGCGAAATTGCTTAAATATTTTTGTTATGTGTTCACAGATGAAGAACCAGGAACAAGATCTCAGAACACACCCACAAACAGGAACAGAAGCAAGGGGCATCTTGAACAATTTTCAGAAGGCTTTGTTAGTGAGAATCTAATTAAACTTAAAGTAGACAGACAAAGTGATGGAACTGGATGGGATACACCCTAGAATAATGAGGGAACTTGGGGATGTTCTAGCAGTTCCACTGACTAATCTTTTCAATGACTCTGAGTCAGAAGTGGTGCCAAAGGACTGGAGAAAGGCTCATGTGGAGCCTTTACACAAAAGCGAAAGTAAGGATGTGGTTGAAAACTACAGGCCAGTTACTTTAACTTCGGTGATGAGTAAATTATTGGAAACGCTGCTGAAAGAGAAAATAGTGAGGTTTCTGGAGTCCAGCGGATTACAGGATCTGAGGCAGCATGGATTCACCAGAGGCAGGTCTTGTCAGACAAATCTGATTGATTTCTTTGACTGAGTGACCAGGGAGATGGACCGAGGGAGAGCCCTAGATGTGGTGCATTTAGATTTCAGTAAAGCCTTTGACACCGTTCCTCACAGGCGACTTATTAACAAACTGAGCACCCTAGGGATGGACCCTAAAGTTACTGCTTGGGTTAGAAATTGGTTGAGTGGGAGGCGCAAAGAGTACAGGTAAATGGAGTTCACTCCAAGGAGAAGGAAGTTACCAGTGGTGTGCCCCAGGGCTCTCTTCTTGGTCCGATTCTTTTCAACATCTTTGTTAGTGATATAGCGGAAGGGCTGTCGGGTAAGGTCTGCCTCTTTGCAGATGATACCAAAATCTGCAATAGAGTAGACACTCAGGAAGGTGTAGATAACATGAGGAGGGATCAAGCTAAGCTTGAAGAATGGTCTAGAATTTGGCAGCTGGGATTTAATGTTAAAAAATGCAAGGTCATGCATTTGGGCTGCAGCAATCCAAGGGAGCAATATAGTATAGGGTGTGAAGTACTTTTGTCCACTAAAGAATAGCAGGACCTAGGCGTGCTTATGTCTGATGATCTTAAAGTAGCTAAACAGGTAGAAAAGGCGACAGCAAAAGCTAGAAGGATGCTTGGGTGCATATGGAGAGGAATGGCTAGCAGAAAAAAAAGGAGGCGATAGTGCCTCTGTATAAGTCTTTGGTGCGACCTCATTTAGAGTATTGTGTGCAATTCTGGAGACCGCACCTTCAAAAGGATATAAACAGGATGGAGTCAGTACAGAGGGTGGCTACTAATATGGTTAGTGGTCTTTGTTATAAAGCATATGAGGACAGACTTAAAGATCTTAATATGTACACCTTAGAGGAAAGGCGGGATAGAGGTGATATAATTGAGATGTTTAAATACCTCCGTGGCATAAATGCACAGGGGGAGAGCCTCTTTCGATTGAAAGCAAGTTCTGCTACGAGGGGACATGGGATGAGGGGGAAAGGGGATAGATTCAGGAGTGATATGCGGAAATATGTCTTTTCGGAAAGAGTGGTGGATCCATGGAATAGTCTCCCAGTGGAGGTGGTAGAGAGGATGACGGTATCTGAATTCAAAGAAGCATGGGACAAACACAGAGGATATCTAAAGAAAAAAGGGGACTGTTGTAGTTGTTGATATGGAAGGACAGACTAGATTGGCCATATGGTCTTTTTCCGTCGTCATTTTTCTATGTTTCTATGGTTTATGCACCTTTCCTCCAGGGACTTGTCCAAACCTTTTTTAAACCCAGCTACACTAACAGCTTTTATTATATCCACCGGTAGCGAATTCCAGAGTTTGATTACACATTGAGTGAAAAAATAATTTTCTCTTATTAGTCTTAAATGTTTAACACTGCAGCTTCATTACAGTACATGTCCCCTAGTCTTTCTACTTTTTGATGCCGTAAAGAATCAATCTACATTTACCTGTTCCACTCCATTCATTAATTTATAGAACTCTATTTTATCTCCCCTCAGCCGTCTCTTTTCCAGGTTGAAGAGCCCTAATCTTTTTATCCTCTCCTCATAAGGATATCCTACTATCCCCTTTACCTTTTTTGGTGGCTCTTCTCTGTATTTTTTCTAATAACCCTATATCCCTTTTTTAGATATGGTGACCAGAACTGCACACAATATTCAAGTTGTGGTTGCACCATGGAATGATACAGAGGCATTATAATATCCTTTGTTTTATTCTCTATTTCTTTCCTTATGATTCCTAACATTCTATTTGCTTTCTTGTCCGCCGCTGCACACTGGGTGAAGGGTTTCAACATGTTATCCACGATGACTCCTAAATCTTTTTCCCAGATGGTGGTTCCTAATGTGGAACCTTGCATCGTGTAACTGTAGTTTGGGCTGTTCTTTCCTAGGTACATAACTTTGCACTTGGATGTAGCGATAACAAACAGGAGTCGACTGCAATGTTCTCCGTTCCAGCGGAGTCTCTCCCAGGCGCACCCAGTGACTCCCTTTTATTGTATTCAAGCTTACATAAACATGTTTACAAGATAGCATGATTGGTTAACACAGGATAGCGTGTTGCATAGCCATTGGTGGATATATATTCTTACGCCTAACTCAGCTAACAATGCAGCAATGTCTGAACAACTAAAAGAGAGAGAGAGAGAGAGAGATAAACTGGCCAGGCCAGGAGTGTCTGCACATCACTGTAGTCTGATGCCGGCACACCCTACACTTGTCCACATTAAATGTCATCTGCCATTTGAACATCCAGTCTTCCAATTTATCAAAGTCCTCTTGCAATTTTTCAAAATCCTCTTGGGTTTTAACAATTTTGAATAATTTTGTGTCATATACAAATTTGATTACTTCACTCATTAGTCCCATTTCCAGGTCATTTACAAATGTGTTAAAAAGCGGTGTATTCCACTATTCACCTTCCTCAATTGGGAAAATTGGCCATTTATCCCTATCCTCTATCTTTTAACCAGTTCTTGATCCACAATAGTACACTGCCTCCTATACCATGACTTAATTACACCAAGAGTCTCATGAGGGACCTTGTCAAAGGCTTTCTGAAAATCCAAATACACTATATCAACTGATCCACCTCTGTCTACCTGTTTATTCACACCTTCAAAAAAACCTAACAGATTAGTAAGACAAGATCTTCCTTGACTAAAGCCATGTTGGCTGTCTCCCATTAAGCCATGACTATCTACATGTTCAGTAATTTTATTCTTTATATTGGTTTCTACCATTTTTCCCGGTACTGACGTCGGGCTCACTGGTCTGTAGTTTCCCGGATCACCCCTGGAACTCTTTTTAAAAATTGGCATTACATTGGCCATCCTCCAATCTTCAGGTATTACAGATGATTTTAATGATTGTTCACAGATTAGTATAGTAATAGTAGGAGTAGGATTTGAACTTGGCTTCCCTGGTTCTCAGCTTACTGCTCTATTAGGCTACTCTTCTAGAGAGCAAGGGCAAGGCCAGTAGGGGGTATTAAGGGCCATAGGCCTACCTCCAGCCTTGTATAACTCTCCCTGCTATTAAAAACTTACTAGACCCCCTGCCCCCACAAGAATTCTGCAAATTAAACCCAACAAATCATTCACTCTAATACTATCCCTCCTAGAATGATCTATAAAAATGCATACACTAGACATCATACTTTTACATATCAAGCTTGTGTCAAAATAAATGGGCTTTTTGAAAATTGCACACCTGTGATTGTGTTTGTGAGGCTGTCAGGAGCTATTTTGTACTTTGACTGCAACTGCTTTTTGCCATCCCCTCCTTCCCCCAGAAGCGGCTGCTGCTCCCCTAGGCAACTGCCTAGTTTTGTTAGAATGGTTGAGCCAGCTTTGGGAAAGACTTTACTACCAGGGAGCTTTCAGCAAGCCATCCAGAGCAGGGGATTAGGAGTAGGAGTAGGAGTGCTGCATCTGGTGCTTTCCCCATCTGTTCTTATGCCTCCAGGCACTGTCAAGCTCACTCTACAGCCTTCCCTGCACTCTTCTTTTCCAATTATTTCCTCTCCTCAGTCTCTCTCCAATGCAGGTCAGCAGTAGGGGAACCCCAGACTACCACATCTCTCCACTGCCCAGGCCCCACTAACAACTGCATTGTTCCCTATCTTGGGTCCCATTTGTAGCCATAACTCTTGCCAGTCCAGGATTGCAGGCATTCTTTCACTAGGCCCTTGCCTTCAATTTTTCAGTGCTCTGGCTGCTGTGGTACTGGATTTTTACAGCTCTGCATGCATGGCACCAAAAGGACCCATTTTCTAGCATAGTGCTACTGTAGTTGTTATTTGTAACCATCCAGCAGGACTTTGTGAAAAGTTAAGCATTCCTTTGTGGGACAAACACAGAAAACCAAACCAGTTTGACTTTTTAATAAACACTGAACACATACACCAGAAATTTTTGTTCTTAAATTGCAGCACTAATTATGACATATGACAGAGATAAGGTGTGGTTTAGTAGTTAGAGCAGAAGTACAATAACTCAACTCTGTGTCACTCTGCACCAGACACTATTTCCTTTTGCCTCGGTTTACTGTAAACTAGGTAAAAGGTACCATTATGTAAATTTCCAGCAGGAGGATAGAAAAACTCCATTAGGGCCATAGCAAGGGCTGTGCGAGAGGCACGGCCACGCAGGATGCAAGTACAGAAGGGTCACCAATATCATCACTGAGTTTCCTGAAAACCCAACAAGACTGAGCTCCTGCGTATGGTTGGGTAGAAGGGGGCATCAAGTTTGCAAGTTGCACAGAGCGCGTTTCTAGCTTGGTATGGCCCTGCACTCCAAGTGCCAAATACATCTTTCATGCTATTCATCTCAAGAGGGCCTGCAGATAAGTTTCTGAAGTAGTAAAAACTGCAAAATGCATTGTGATCCTGTTCAGGTGAAAGGTACCATGCAAACCCAAAATTACTGCAACATCATACAGAGGTCAGTATTCAGAAAAATATGGAAATTACACGTACCTGGTAATTGTAGTTCCTGGAGGGTCAAGTTTAGTCCTCCACATCCGGGTAGTGCACCTCTTCCTGCAGCATAGAGACTGGACCAATCAGAATCTTCAATACCTCAGGGTACATGCTGCTGGAGCTCCCATCAGCCCCCAGACTCAAAGCAGACTCAAAGAAGCAACACATGAATGAAAAACAGTAAAACTAGAAACAGCTGTATCCCCCCTTAACTATAAGTGGACTCCCTCCCCAAACGAGAGAGCCAGAACTGCGCACCTTGCTTCTGCCTCCTTTACCTGAAGCAAAAGGCACACTGAGCTGTCAGTATAAGAAAAAACCTCCTTCTCACCCAAAGGGAACGAAAAAAGAAATGGTACCCACCACGAGGAACCGAAGAATTGTACTCATGCGACTCCCGCACACCGGTGTTAGCACGCCGTACAGTAATCACATAAAGAAATCTCTTGGGAGGGATGGAGGACTAAACTGGACCCTCCAGGAACTACAATTACCAGGTACGTGTAATTTCCATTTCCTGAGCGGTCCTCCAGTTTAGTCCTCCACATCCGGGATGTAACAGAGCAGTTATCAACGGGGGGGGACCTTGCCAACCGGCGCGCAACACCGCTGAACCAAAACAAGAATCCCGAGTCGCTGCAATATCCAACCGATAATGCTTACTGAAAGCATGAAGAGACGACCAAGTAGCCGCCCTGCAAATTTCCACGGGAGGAACAAGGCTATGTTCCGCCCAAGACGCCGCTTGCGCCCTAGTAGAGTGGGCTGTCAAACCCAATGGAACCGAACGGCCTTGCAAAATGTACGCTGACACAATCGCTTCATTAATCCATCTAGAGATAGAAGACTTCGCCGCCGCTTCCCCCTTTCGAACTCCACCAAAAAGCACGAAGAGGCGATCCGATTTACGGAAAGTCCCGGACACCTTCAGATACTGACGCAACACTCGGCGGACATCAAGACGACGCAAGCCGTCGGACGAATTTGCTGAGCCCGAAGGAAACGCTGGCAGAATGACGGATTGATTTACATGAAAGGGAGACACCACTTTAGGCAGAAAGGAAGGAACCGGCCACAGAATGACCTTATCTGGAGAAAAAGAGAGGAACGGAGGCCTGCAAGACAAAGCCTGCAGCTCCGAAATCCGCCTCGCCGAGCAAATAGCTACCAGAAACACCGTCTTCAAAGTTAAATCCTTAACCGAAGCTTGACGAAGAGGCTCAAAAGGCTTCTGAACGAGTGCTTGCAAAACCAGATTCAAATCCCACGAGGGAATGGGCACTCTACGCGACGGCCGCAGCCGAAACACTGCCTTAAGAAAATGCTGCACATCCGAGTTTGCTCCAAGGGGAACATCCTGAATTTTCCCCCTGTAACAAGTGAGAGCCGCCAGTTGAATCTTCAGAGAACTGGCCGCCAATCCTTTGTCGAAACCGTCCTGCAAGAAGTTGAGAATAACAGCGACCGAAGCCGTCGAAGCCCGAACTTGATTCCTCGAACACCAATCTTCAAAAATTCGCCAAACCCGGACATACGTCAGCGAGGTAGAAGGCTTTCGATCTCGAAGGAGGGTGGCAATGACTGCGGCGAATAACCCCTCTTCCTCAGCTGAGCCCTTTCAATGGCCATACCGTAAGCGAGAATTGATCCACCTGAGGCATGCGCAGCGGTCCCTGAATTAGCAGATCTACCAGGAGAGAAAGCTTCCACGGAACTCCGTCGAGAAGCCGGACCAGATCCATGTACCAAGGCCGCCGTGGCCAGTCTGGAGCCACCAGCAGAACCTTTCCGCGGTGCGCCTCGATACGCTGGACTACTCTGCCGATCAACGCCCAAGGAGGAAAGACATACAGAAGACCGAAGTCGGGCCACGGTTGGATGAGAGCGTCGATCCCCTCGGACATGCGCTCTCTCCTCCTGCTGAAAAACCGACTTGTCTTTGCCGACTGGAAAGTCGCCATGAGGTCCATGATCGGAGGCCCCCAGCGACGAACGAGTTGCGCAAATACTTGCGGGTGCAGTTCCCACTCTCCGGAGTCTACCTGCACTCTGCTGAGAAAGTCCGCCATCACATTGTCTTTTCCGGCGATATGTGCTGCCGAAATGGCTAGAAGGTGAACTTCCACCCAGACGAAGAGCGCCTCCGCCTCCTCCTCCATGGCCACGCTTCCTGTGCCGCCCTGACGGTTGATGTACGCCACCGTAGCAGAGTTGTCCGACAGGACTCGCACTGCTTTCCCCAAAACAGACGCTTCGAAGGCCCGCAGCGCTAGCCGCACTGCTTGGAGCTCGAGACGGTTGATCAACCACAAGGACTCCCTGGCTGACCACGTCCCCTGTGCGAAATGGTCCTGGCAGTGGGCCCCCCAGCCTGTCAGACTCGTATCTGTTAACAATGGAAGCCAGACCGGCTGTTCCAAGGGCATCCCCGCTCGCAGGGACTTCGCGCAGAACCACCACTGCAATGACATCCGGACTCGTCTCGGACAGGGCAACCGGCGGTTCAAGGAATCGGACTGGTTCGACCACCGATGTAACAGGGCTCTCTGAAGTGGACGCATGTGAAACCTGGCCCAAGGAACCACCTCCAGAGTTGACGCCATTGTTCCCAGGAGCCGCAGGTACCACCACGTGGATGGTGCGGGAATCTCCAAAAACTTGCGCACCAGGCGGCATAAAGCTTGGGTGCGGCGAGCCGGTAAAACCACCAAGCCTCTTGCCGTGTCGAACACGACCAAGGTATTCGAGGGACTGCGAGGGAACCAAGTGACTCTTCTTCGCATTGACTACCCAGCCGAGATTCTGAAGCAGACGAACGACCTTGTCTGTGGCCTGTAAGCTCTCCGTTTCGGACTTTGCCCGAATCAACCAGTCGTCGAGATAAGGGTGAACCAAAACACCTTCTCTCCTCAAAGCTGCCGCGACCACCACCATGACCTTGGTGAAGGTGCGTGGAGCGGTAGCCAGCCCGAACGGCAGAGCCTGAAACTGGTAGTGACCCCACGGAAAAGCGAAGCGCAGAAACGTCTGATGAACCGGCCTGATCGGGATATGCAGATAGGCCTCCGAGAGGTCTAGAGACGTCAAAAACTCTCCTAGGCGAACCGCCACAATGATGGATTTTAGGGCCTCCATGCGGAAATGAGGCACCCGGAGACAACGATTCACGCCCTTGAGGTCTAAGATAGGACGGAGGGACCCGTCTTTCTTTGGCACCACGAAATAAATGGAGTAACGACCTTCCCCGCGCTCGGACTCCGGGACGGGAATTACCGCCCCCAACTCCACCAGCCAATCCAACGTTGAACGAATCGCCGATTCTTTCAGCTGTCCCTTGCTGGGAGACAGCACGAAGGAGTCCTGGAGCGGGGAAGCAAACTCCAGCGCATAACCCTCTCTGATAATCGAGCACCCACTGATCTGATGTAATGCGGACCCAAGAAGGAAGAAAGTCCCGAAGACGTCCGCCGATCACTTGGCTTCCCTTCTGGGTCCACTGCGCTTCATTGCGGCTTGCGACTAAAGGAAGAGGTAGAGGAGGACGACGCAGCCGAGAAAACTCTGCCCGCTCCCCGAAACCCCCGAAAAGTCGGTGACTTGGATCCAAATCTGCCACGTTGAGAACCCCAAAGGCGGGAGGACCGAAACCTCCGAAAATCCCTAAAGTGACCTCGAGAAGCCGGCAAACGTTTGCCTAACTTAGGCTTATCCTCCGGCAGCCGTCTGCCTTTGGACTCCCCAAGATCCTTTACCAACTTGTCCAGATCGTCCCCGAACAACAACAACCTGCCTTTAAAAGGGAGTTTACTGAGCTGAGACTTGGAGGACCCGTCGGCCGCCCAATTACGCAACCAGATGGACCTGCGCGCCGCCACTAAGGAAGCCATACTATTTGCCAACGTCCGGATCAAATCATAATGAACGTCTGCCAAATAAGCAGAACCAGACTCTAACCTCGTCACCTCGAGCAAACCCTGCTGGTCTAAGCGGGAATCCTGACGCAGATGCTGAGACCACCTCAAGCAGGCTCTAGCCACCCAGGCCCCACAAATAGAGGCCTGCAAAGACAAGGCATTGGTCTCAAAAGCCTGCTTCAACAAGCCATCCACCTTCCTGTCTTGAGTGTCTTTTAAGGCCACACTGCCTTCAACAGGAATGGTGGTTTTCTTGGTCACCGCCGAGACAGCCGCATCTACCCGAGGCGACTTGAATTTTTCCTTGTCCTTGTCTGCTAAGGGATAGAGACGGTGCATAGTCCGAATACCCTTCAGACCTGCTTGAATCATCTGATCTACAACCCTGTGTACTGGGAACACTATCTGAGAATCCCGGACCGCTTGGATGAGGGGATCCTCTAACCCCTCTTCCTCAGCCGGGCACGCTGTTGCGAGATTGAGAGTCTGAAGGGCTTCCGTGATGAGAGGAACCAGTTCCTCCTTACGAAAAACTCTGATAATTCTTGCCTGATCCTCGGGTTCAGGGATCTCCCCTTCCTCCAGATCCTCAAAAACATCCTCAGACTCCATCTCATACTCCATGTCGTGCCACTCCAAATCCTCCTGTTCTACGTCTGAAGACCGAGGTCTTTTCGCCGGCTTCGGTAAGATTCGACCGGCCCCTTCCGCTTTAAGAGGCGGCAGAGGAGGGGGCTCCGCAAAAGCGTCCGGTAGCCTACCTAAACATCCCAATTTGAAAGCTTGATGCATAAGGAGGACGAAGTTTGGGGAGAAATCTGCCAAGGAAGAAGAAGACTCTGTCTCTGTCACCGGCAACCCAGACCCCTGCGCCTTAGGAGCAGCTTGCGCCTGGGGAATGAGAGAGCCAAGCGAAGCATCCCCCTCAGGAGGCAAGGAAGGGTCCAAGGGATCTGCCACAGACCTACCTTCCAACTGCTGCTCCATATCCGCAGACACAGCAGCACAGCCCTTGCAAATGCCCGAGTCTGACACAGTGCCTCTGTGGGAGCCGCAGACCACGCACTGGGGCCTCGCTGACATCCACAGAAAAAAATGGCACCACCCTAAGGGGGGGGGGGGGAGAAGGCATAGAACCACTAAAAAGGGAATAAAGAAATAAAATAAATAATCAAACCCCTTTTTGTTTTTTTGTTGTCTTTAAATTGAACGGGCCAAACTAAAACACAAAATGAAGCTGCCCCCAAACGCTAAGGGCTCTAGCTCCAAGCCCCAAAGAAGATGGAACAGCCCGCAGCAAAAAAGAGAGCAGAAAATGGCCACCGGGAACGGCGAAAAAAGGCGCGAAAATACCAAAGAAACAAAAATAAAAGTAAATGGATTGCAGTGAACCGCTGAGAAGAAAAAAAGGGAAAACCCCACTTACCGCAGCTGAAACAAATTGTAGAACCAGCAAAAAAACGCTCGAATCTAGAGCGGAGTAAGGCTGTGAACCCGGCTGCAACAGGAAACAGACCGGAGAGCCGAGCACCCCGCAGAGCTGTGCGCTGCAGCCCAACACTCCGGAGCAAGCCCTCTTTACCAGAGAAGAAGCTGCTGCCAGGAGAACAGATCTCTCCCCCGTTCCGTCGAGGGGGAGCGATCCAAGCACTGCCTAAAGATTGCCCCAGGCAAAGGAGAGGGAAGGGCAGTGACGGCTCGGCTCGTTTTTTTTTTTTTTTTTTTTTTAAGTGACAAGCTGCACGGAAATAAAATGTAAGTAAATGGAAAGAAAATTGAAAGCAACCCCAAAGAAAAGCTAACTAGTGTTGCTATGAAGTCCCTAAGTGAGCCAGGCGGGCTCACACATCTTCCTGCTGCTGGAGACTGGACACACTGGGGGCTGATGGGAGCTCCAGCAGCATATACCCTGAGGTATTGAAGATTCTGATTGGTCCAGTCTCCATGCTGCAGGAAGAGGTGCACTACCCGGATGTGGAGGACTAAACTGGAGGACCGCTCAGGAACTAGCCAGGGAACTAGCCAGTTAGATCCATAGAACTGAAGGTGTTGAGCAGGTAAATATAGTCTTTAGCTTTCACTAGGCTTTATCCAAGAAGAAAAACAAAAAACATTTCAGAAGGTGGAGTTAGGTCAAGGGAGGGGAAATATGCATGAATATTTAATATATTCCATGGACATTTCTCTGCAAACCATTGCAGTTTCCTTTCCATTTCCAAATTAAAAACATTTTATGAGAATATTTTTGATTTCTGAAGCAAGTACTTAAGTCATACAAGGTGTGACAGCATCCATTATTTCCACCTCCACAGGGATAATAACAGAAGGGAATCCTGACCAAATGAGTTTATGGTTTTCTAATTATTAAGCCTTTCAAACTATAAGCTGAAATCCTCACTGTATTTTTTGTTGTTTCTCTTAAAAACTTGGCCCGTTTCTCATTTTGAACTTCTGCTGGGGTATCAAGTACATACAACAGCAGAATACTAAGTAGAGTGTGTGTGAGGCCTAGGTTTGCAAGTGAAAGATCCTCTCCAGCGGGGCTTCCAAAATCTGCTGTAAGAATCCCACAATCGGATGAGTTTTCAAGATATCCACAATAAATATTCCTGAGGCAAAGTCTCCAATGCATGAAAACTGATCATGTATAGTCATTGTGGATATCCTGGAAAAAAAAAAAAAAAAAACCTTACCTAGGTGAGGATCCCCAGGACAGGTTTTGGAAGCCCTGCTCTACAGCATCCTGAGCCTGCCAAGAGGCTGGAAGACTCATGCTGAAAATTGAACCCTGGTCCTCCTGCACCACACAGCACCTGGGGTCAGCTCATCTTTTTAAGTTTTTAAAATGATACTTGCATTTTCTGGATTAGTCACCCTCTCTGACCTTTAATTCTTTTATGGTCTTGAACTTAGCAAAGACAGTCCATTATTACTATGCATTTTCTGCAAAAATCAGCCAAAGTGTTACAGATGTTCATTTATTTCATTTGATTTTTTAACCACTAAACCTTTAGTAGTGTTCATGGATGGTGGATGACAAGAAAACACACACACACACACACACACACACACACACACACACACACACACACACACACACACATTAGGTGTACAGTTCAGTAACAGTATAAACAATACCAAAAAATAGCAATTCCAAAGTACATTAATCTCACACACATGATCCTACAATGAACATTTAGAGGTTTTTGTACCTACTGTAAAAGTTTATTCACACAAAAAGCATAAAAAAAAAAAGTTAGGTCACATCTAAAAGTGCATGCAATGCAAGTGGGTGTGTATCTGCAGATTAAACTTGCTCAGGGGAGGAATTTTGGTGAAGCGTAGGCAGAGTTAAGATTTACTAACATTTATGCCACTTTGAGAACAGGCCAAACATCCACACCTTCAATCTAGGTGCCATTTCTGCAGGATTTGGGCTAGTATCTTATAAAGACACATTGGTGCCTATATATCTTTATAAAATAAACTAAATAGGCACTACCCTGTCCTATTAACCTGGGTGCCTTGTAATAAAAATTACTCCCTTATAGACTAAAATGCAATAAAATCAATCCATGTCACAGCTTCAACAGTTTGGCACAATTTTGAAACAAACATTAAAGAGGACAACAGTGCAAAACAAACTTGACATAGAAAGATGTGATTAAGTGTAATATCCTTATAAATTTTCATAATTGGAGGCCGATCAAAATGATTAAACGGATAAGGGATGAATGTCCTATCTACCAAAGGCATTCTGAAACAGTCAAATTTATACAGTTGTATTGAATGAAAAATAATCTTTACAAACTCCGAGCTTCATGAACTAGTTCTTTCCAGATAACTGGTCCAACACAGTAAGGTGACATTTTATTTAACAGATAATGCCCTTTCCTTCAGTCCTGCTAGACCAGTCCAGACAAGTGGGTTGTGTCTCCCTGCCAGCAAAGATGGAGACAGAGGAAAAAAAATCCAGAGGTTTTTTTTAAGACCTCATCCTGCAACCATATCAGAGGCAGCTACTGGCATACTAACCCAGTATTCATACCCAAGCCATGGTCAAGTCCTCTGACCACACACAGCCTTAATTAGGGTAGCAAGGGCCAACAGCTCAAAGAATATAACTATATACAGAATACCCTTCAGATAGAAGACCTGCCAAGAAGAATATAGCCCACAGGACCAAACTACAGAAAATAGCAGATCATAGGAATGGGTCCTGGACTGACCTAGCAGAACTCAAGGAAAGGACATTATCTGATAAGTACAATGTCACCTTCCATATCGCTTTGTTAGGCCAGTCCAGACAAGTGAGACGTACCAAAGCTACACCTCTGCTGGGCAAGAAAATATGGCAGACTTCAAGATCTTTGCATCGAAGGCCGTGTCCGCCCAATCACAGACATCCAAGTGGTAATGCTTGACAAAAGTGGAAAGCAATGACCATGATGCTGCCCAACAAATGTCTATGGGAGTGACTGATCTCTGCTGCGCTAGGAGGAATCTTGAGCCCGTGCAGAAGATGCATGCAAACCCTCCAGGACTGGCCAGTTCTCTAAAGACAGGTTAAGGTTATTGCCTCCTTTATCCTGCCGTCCAAGGTAAACTTTTGCAGGCTTGCAAAAAAGGACAAAGTTTGTCCGAGTTTTGGAAAGAGTTAGTTACCTTTCAGGTACCGAAGAAGCACCCTCCTAACATCCACCAGGTGAAGGTCCTGGCACTGTTCCTTCAGGAATGAAGGCAAACAGACCTCCTGATTAACTTGGAAAGATGACACTACTTTGGGCAAAGGAAGGAAGGAACAAACAGGCCAGAAATACATGGCCTCTTCCAAAAATGACAAATAGGAATCCTAGCACAAGAAAGCCTGCAGCTCAGATACGCCTCGCCAAGCAGTGACTAAAAAGACAGCCTTGAGGAACAGACCCTTGAGTGTAGCCTTTAAGGGCTTGAACAGCTTAATCATCAAGGCCCAAAGAACCAAACAGATCCCAAGAAGGAACAACCGATCACAGGGAGGAGACACGAGTAAAGGCTGTTAGTGTAGCTGGGTTTAAAAAAGGTTTGGACAAGTTCCTGGAGGAAAGGTCCATAAACCATTATTAAGAAGGGACCCAGGATATCAATGCTTGAACCAATACAAGCATTGTGGAACCTGTGTCCCTTGGGGAAACTGCTAGGTACGTATGACCTAGATTGGCCACTGTTGGAAACAGAATACTGGGCTTGATGGACCTTGGTCTGACCCAGTATGGCATATCTTATGTTCTTATGTTCTTATGTGTTTAACTCCCCACAGGAAACGAGCCACATCCAGGGGAAAGGCCATCGAGTGACCCATCAATGGCCCTCTAAAACAAGACAAGGCTGTCACCTGAACCCTTAGTGAATTGAGGGAGAGACCCTTGTCAAATCCATCTGTGAAGACAGGTCAGCAAAGCCAGCAAGTCTGCAGCACTAGGGCTGACTTGATGCCCACGACACCAGTGCTCAAAGACACCAAATGCACAAATGTGAGACAAGTGGAATTTTTTTTCGCTTTCAAAAGCATGGAAACTACAGCAGAAGAATAGCGCTTCTTGCTGTATGCGAGAAGGGAACTGGATCATCTAACAGGGTCACATAACCCATACCTCCAACAATGTAAATTTGAGCTTTTGTTAGCTCAACGTACATAGTAAATAATTTTAACATTTGAGTAAACTATGTTCTGTTTATTGTAAAACGGTGTGCACTTCATGCCCTGTTAAGGTATTATGTTACATGTAAACCACTCTGAATAGCAGAAAGGCGGAATAGAAATAGTTTTAAATAAATAAACTGGAACAACCCCTGCCTCAAGAGCCCCTGAGCCAATGATCAGTATGGTGGGGGGGAGGGGGGGCGCCTCTGCTGGAAGCAAAACATATCTGCTCGGCCTAACTGATTCCAACAGAACGACTAGACCCTAATGGCATGCTACACAATGAAGCACTTGCCATAGAGGAAACACATAAGGCAGAACCTGCCTTGACCAAGATTGAACTAGGGTGTCCACATCTTTGGAGCCTACCTCTTTGCAGCAGCAGAAAAACCATTGCCCCTTGGCACTGGCCAGGTCACTATCAGATCCAGCTTGGCATGACCCCACCAGTTCGGTATCCTCCAGAACACCATTCAGCTCAACTCCCATTCTCCAGGATTGAGGGAGGCCTAACAGAGATAGTCTTCTTCCATATTATCCACTCCCACAATATGACTCCCACAATATGCTGCACTGAGGTGCCAGGAGATTCCGCTTCACCCAGAAGTGTCACTTCCCAGGCAACCCTGGAACCCTTCGTGCCCCTTGCCTGTTGACACAGGCCACCACGATGGCATTGTCTAAGAAAATTCAGATTGCCTTTCCTCAGACTAAGCTCTGGAGACATAGGAGAGCCTGGCAAATGGCTCTCACCTCTCATTTGTTCCAGCGACCCTGGGCTGCCTGCCCCTCACAATAGAATCCCCAGCCAGATAGGCTAGCATCTGTCATCAGAAGCTACTGGTAATTACTGGGGGGGAGGGGGGGGGGGAAGAGGCCCTTTAACAGATGAACAAGCTGCATCCACCATTGCAGGCTGGATGCCACCAATGGGAAAAGAGGAAACCTGATCTTGAAGTCCTGTAAACAAGGAGACCAGTAGGACAGTAAGGACCTCTGCAGCGGTCTCATGTGCACTCATGCCCAGGGGACCATTTTGATCATTACCACCATCGATCTTAGGAGTTGACATCAGCTGAGACAGCAGCTTCTCAACTCTCTTCTCCAGCAGGAAGACCCTTCCTGAAGCAGCGCTGAACCATGCCCCAAGGTACTCTAGTGACTGGGTAGGCTCCAGGTGGCTCTTGTCATATTTGATCACCCAGCCCAGAAGAGCTTTTGAACATGACCTGGCCCATATAAGCCAGTCATCCAGGAAAACATGAACACAAATCCCTTTGTGCTGCACAGCAACGGCAGCTATCACTAAGATCTTGATGAACATCCTCTGTGTGGTGGAGAGACCGAAGGGTAGAGTGTCAAAGTGCAAGCCAAGAACAAAGCGGTGCAGGAAGCGCTGTCAATTCTTTGGAATGGGGATGGGGATGTGGAAATAGGCTTTGACCAAGTCCAGAGATATAAGAAATTCCCCTTGCCAGACTGCTCAGATGACTAACCTAAATGTCTCCATGCAAAAAAAGTGATAGGTCCTTTGGCAAACATTGACACCTTTGAGATCCAAGATCACAAGAAAGGACCAATTCTTTTTTGGCATCACAAAAAAAATGGAATACTGATCTTTGCCCCTTTCAACTGATGACACCAGCATGACAGCCTGAAGGCTAAGAAGACTTCTCCAGGGTAGCATGGATGGCAGCCTCCTTGGCCGCAGACCCACATGGAGACAGGATCCTTGCATTCCAGCACAAAGCTCTACTGAATGATGTCAAACACACAACAGTCTGAGGTCACACGGACCCATTTCTGGAAGAAATGACAGAGTCAAACTCCTACAGGAAGCACTCTGGAATTGGCCCCCAACCCATCATTTTGTCTGATGGAAGAACCCAGAACTGGAGGAGGAGGAGGAAGCTTCATAAGCCTGCGAGTCCCTCGAAAGGACCAAGTCCAGGAACAAGAGCCTGAGGGAGGAAAGGATGGTCTCCCTGGCAATATTTATGGGCGTCCCAAAAACCTCCAGGAATCCTGGTAGCAGAAGCAAGGAGAATGTGATGTACAGGAGGTGGGTCCATGCTTCCCAGGCCTTTTAGATCTTATCCTCTGGAAGATACTACTACTACTGAGCATTTGTATAGCACTACAAGACATACGCAGTGCTGCACAGACATGTAAGATAGTCCCTGTTCATCCGAGCTTACAATCTAGTCAAGACAGACAACACAGCAGGTGTAAATGTGGTATGAATGCTCCCTGCTCCTTGACCAGCTTCTCCAAGTCCTCCCCAAACACAAGCTTCTCCTTGAAAGGGAGCTTAGATAATCGGGACTTGGACACTGTGTCCGTTGCCTAATGGTGAAGTCAAAGCCTAAATCTAAACATAAATCTCAAGACGACCAAGGCCATGTTTATCACTAGAGACACTACTTTCACACTTATCGACAGAACATATATACAAAGTGAAGCAAAGTATACGATATCTTAGAGTTACCTTGGACCAGTGCCTTACCTTCAAAACACATATACGAAACATAACACAGAACATATACTTTAAGCTCAAAACAATCAAAAACCTCAAACCACTCCTATCAGAATGTGACTTATTTATTTATTTATTTTATTTATTTATTTACAGTCTCTTATATACCGCACTATTCATCATCAGCGCGGTTTACATGGAACAAAATGCTCAGTACATTTAACACGTATGAGTTTACAGGTAACAGGGTATAAATAACTTGGATAACCGGGGTAACTATTTACAAAACATACTACATGGAATCATATACACAGAAGATACATAGAAAAACCAGTCCACTATAGCAATGAATATCACACTTGGTGAGTTGTTGATATACCCTAGATTTATCTGGGACTGGTATCAGTGGGTGTTATTGGGCTCTAGGTGATTCCATTGGGTTCTAAAAGGTATTTGTTGAAGAGGTGGCATTTGAGGGCTTTCCTAAACTGTGTCAGGCTCCTAATAGCCCGGATATCAGGGGGTAGTGCATTCCAGCATATTGGGGCACTGAGACTGAAGGCTCTGTTGGCTGTCGATTTAGTGCAAGTAGTAAGTTCCTTCGGGATTTTGAGGGAGTTTATAGCCATGGATCTCCTTGCTCTATCTGGAGATGTGCTATGGATGAGTGAGGATAAGGATGCCGATGTGAGATTATTGACAGCTTTAAAAGTAATTGTCAAGGTCTTGAAAACTATTCTAGCTTGAATAGGAAGCCAATGCAACTGTATCAGCAGGGGCGTAACGTGGTCGTACCTGGAGGCTCCATGGATGACTCTTGCTGCCGCGTTCATGGCTAGCTGAAGCGGGTTTAATGTAGATTGGGGAAGACCTTGTAATATGACGTTGGCATAGTCGAAATGGGGTATAACCAACGCCTGGAAGATTGTCCGGAAATCGGTTGGATCAAGCATGGAACGTAGGTGTCTAAGTGAGCGGATCTTGTAGTACACTGATCTGACTATGTTTCCTACGTGGGCTTTCATGTCTAGGCGTTGATCTAGTGTGACTCCCAAATATCGTATTGAGGATTTAGATTGCAACTCCGCTTCTTTTACTTTAAGATATTGTGGGGGGGTAAAATTGGGATTCCTTGTTATGAAGAGTACTTCAGTTTTCTTATGTTGTATTCTGAGGTTTTGAGACAGGAGCCAGTCAGATATTGCATTGAAGCAACTCGTCAATGGGGAGAGGTCCAGATGCTCGGTAGAGAAGGGAATGTAAAGCAGGACATCGTCTGCATATAACATGCAGTCAACCTTGAAAGACCGGATGATATTACAAATTGGCTGCATGTAAATATTGAAAAGGAGCGCAGAAAGGGAGGATCCTTGAGGGACTCCTTGGCTTTGGTGGAAAGGTTCAGACTTTATCCCTCCAGAACGAACATGCTGCCATCTTTCGGACAGGTAGGATCTGCACCATTCAAGCGCTTTTCCATTAATGCCTTCCATTCTGTTCTCCAAGCTACTATATTCCCCCACCTCGATTACTGTAATATCTTCCAAGGCATACCAAACTCAACCATCCACCCTCTCCAATTTGCACTTAACACGGCTGCAAGAATCCTTCTCAATGTAAGATCAGAGCACATCACTCCTCTCCTCAAACAGTTACATTGGCTCCCCATAATAAAACGTATAAAATTCAAAGTTATCCTCATAATATTCAAACTCCTCAATGATTCTGCACCAACACACCTACAAACCCTGATCAAGATCACTCCTGACAAGAGAAGACAACCTAACTCAAGAAACACACTACAGACCCCGCCGATGTTCACAAGAACCAATGCCACCACATCCAAGAGAGCATTCTCGCTCTACGCACCACTTCTATGGAACTCTATAACAGAAACCTTAAGAAACACAATCAATGCTACCTCCTTCAGAAAAGTCCTTAAAACCCATATTTTCAGTGAATGCTACCCTCAAACATAACTCTCATCTGCTCCCTCCCCTCTAAACACCCAAACCTCCACCGCCTCACTTCCCCATGTATAATACAGTACATAGTTCACCTTTTTATTTTTCAATGTTAATCCAAGTTGACTGCCCTGTTCGTTATAATTGTTCTGTTTCAATGTAAACAGCAAGGATAAAGCGGTATCACCTTATGCAAAAAGTAAATACTTCTGTCCAAACTGAACCCCAAGGTTATGATGCTAATTGTAAATAGTTACTTCGTTCAACTGTTTTATTGTAAAAGTTATGTTCCAAATTATAAACAGTTACTCTGTTCAGCTGTTTTATTGTAAAATTGCAAATAGTTGTAATGACTCAAAATGTTCAATGTACAGTTCCTTTATTTTATGTAAACCGCCCCTGATCTCTGGAAGGGACGGTATATAAAAGAAGTTCACAAATAAATAAAATATAAAAAAAGCTGTTAAATAAATAAAGCCAGCAACATATCACCATGGAAAGTGCAACATCTTTGGTCACTGGGCAGACCAGATTATATATGGTGTCTAACAAGAAGGTCGCTGCCGACTCCAGAAGCATCAAAGTGTTATCCTGAGGTAGTGACTGGATCCAATGGAGAAGGGCCCATGCTATAAGCTCCCCATAAATCAATGTCTGGAGAATAAAGGAGGCAGAAGCACAGAAGCGTAGATCTGGTACAGAAAACAGAACTTAAATCTGGTACTCACCCCGGGGGAGCCCAAAGCAGCAAGAGGGCTGGACTCCTGCAGTCACATACCTCTTGAAACCTTCACACAGTCTTTGGAGGAGAGCCAGAGGAGGAGGAGGGGAAGGGGGCACTGAGGATGTGCTAGGTTCAAAGTCCTGATCCAACAATTCTGGCTATTCAACTGGCCCTTAACAGGATAAGGACAGGGAACTCAACTGATACCCTCTCTCCTTTGGCAAACCCAGAAGGGCACCAATTTTTTTAAATTTCCAGTCTAACAGTCAACTAAGCAGCAAATCAGCACAGCAATTAAGGGCACCAGTTTTAAGGGTGATCCAACATGCACCTCCTGCATCCAGCTCAAGTAAGGAAGTCACCCTAAGAGCACTTACTCATAAGCTACATCAAATTTTCCTCAATGTTTTCACAGAGCTGCTCAGATGTATCCACACTGTGCTGGGGAAAGAGAAATATTGGAGTAGTATGACCATAGCTGCATGAGATATGGTTGCAGGATGAGATCATAAGCACTGTTCCCTCTAAGCTGTGCGCGTGTGCGCGCGCACACACCTCGCCAAGCGAGCGCACATACTTTACAACAGAGCGCACAAAAATTATGGCTCTGATTCTGATAGAAAACACCACAGACGTCTTAAAATTTAAAAAAGTTATGATTGTAATTGCTAGAAATTTCTGGCTTCATTTAGTAATCGCCTATTTTCATTTAATTTGATTAAAATCAATGTGGTGTACATACTGTATTCTGACGTGTAGTCAAATTTTAAAGTATATAACGCCAAGTGTCGTTATGTGACGCACAAAAATTTAACCTTCCTTCAAAAGCTGCACACAGCTGATATTTTATGCGCACACAGCCTACAGAAAATTAGAGAGAACATTGATCATAAGGAACCTCTAGATTCCTTTCTCTGTCTCCACCTCTGTTGATAGGGAGACACAAATCACTTGCCTGGACTCGCCTAGTAGAAAGATATGGAAGGGGAATGTTTACAAAAGGGTGTAAGCTATCATCACGCTACTACTGCAGGAAAATTAGTGCCATGGTGACAGCTAACACGGTCGAAATGCAGATATTGCAGGCAATTTTCTGTAATATCTGCATTATTAGGGTGGGGAAAGGCATGATAATCAGAGCCATCCACCACACAAACAATGTTCGCACTGTGGCTGCCTTAATTGTCACAATTGCAGCTGCAGATAACACCACATCAAGAAATGGCATCACCTGCAACTGATGCTGGTGGCTCATTTTGTGGCCACTGATGATTAACAGCGGCTGCCACAGCAAAATCCCATTCCTCCCAGCCCTCCTCAGGCCCCCCATCATCTAAACGTTGCCAGTGCCACAGATCTGCCAGCTCATAGTACCGATAGGAGTAATCTGGCCCCTCCACCAGCTCCTATTCCCCCCACTCCTTGGACAGCTCCCAAAGCCTTTGGCGAAATGTCCTGGCTAGTCAGTCAGGAAAGCTCCCCCTCCCTGCAACACCTAAGTCCCAGCTAATTAGTCAGGCAAGGGCCTCATACACCTCCAAAGGCCTTACCTTTTGGGGGCAGGAGCAGTTTCCTCATACACCTGCCCTCTTCTCCGCCACCTTTCAAAATGGCATCAGTCTCCCAGTGATACTCCCTAGCAGTAGGATCAGGCGGACCAAGAGGCAGCAAAGCGAGACTGGTGCATTTTGAAAGGCGCCAGAAAAGGGAGCAGGAGCATGGGGAACTTCTCCTGCCCCCATAGCCTCTAGACCACCACCGACATTAAAGTTAAAACCTTTTGGGGGGGGCTGTGAGGGGGCCTGATGCACTTGCCCAACTGGCTAGTTGGAACTTAGGTGTTGGGGGAGAAGAGAGGGAAAAGCATTCCCAACTGACTAGCCAAGACTTTGGTAGTGATGGGGGTGGGGGGGGGGGGTGGGGAGGGTGCCCCCTGGATGTTTCCCCAAAGGGTATGGGAGTTTTCTGGGGGATGTGATAAGTGCTGGGGGGTGGCGTAGCCAGATTACTCCTGTCAGTGCCGCAGACCAGTAGATCCTCCACAATGGCAACTTTTAAGAGGGTAAAGGACCCGAGGGGGAGGGGGGAATTCGGGTAATCCCTGATGCTCCTGCCCAAGATTTCAAGATCTCTGTACCAGCAGGCAACATGGGAGTATGTGTGTTCCCTGCCAATGGAGGGATTGTGGGACAGTGTGGTAAGTGCTAGCCCTGTGCGGTATCTGCAGGGCTGCTGCTGGTTACTCCGCTAGCAAACACTGCACAGGTCTTGCAGCTGCACAAGCACTCACTGCACTTTAGTGAGCATGCCCCTAAAGGTTGCTGTGTGGGTTATAGCAGATCATGCTAAAAGGTTTAAATGCTCAAACACATATGGGGTCAATTTTGGAAACCGTATTCATGCTTTGGGCATAGAGATGTCCATAGCACAGAGCCGTCTCCAGAGCCATTTTATTAGCCAGAACTGTGAATATCCCCAATGGGAGGAAGTCCAAGCCTGAAAGGGGAGGGGGGTATAGTGTAGGCCTGGCTGGGGTGTTTCCACGTCCCTGTCTGATCTCATAAACATCACAGCCATTTGGCATTGCATCTAAGTTTAGACTGTTCCAGGCATAGACAGACATCTCAAAAGTGCTGGTTTTGTGTTTTGGCTGAAAAACATCCAGTGGGTGGCGAGAAGAAAGCACTCTATCATCATCAGTCCTCAGCACAATTTCAATGATACCAGCAGTGGGCTTCCCCGTTCCTTGCCCACTACTCTAACCAGTAGGCTATTCCTGGACAGCCAGGTTCTTGAAACTTATTTCATGTTTGAACCCCACCAGAGTCCCCGACATCTCTCGCCCACGTGATTTACTGGCCAGTATGACAGAAGGGTTGACAAGCTCTCTCACCTAATTTCTAAGCGCAGTGTCAAAGGAGGATGTGTTTTAAATCCTACCATTTCCCTGCACTCTTACAACTCGTTTTTATCTACTCTCTCAACTTTTGTGAAGTCCCCGCTCTGTAACCGTACTGAAAGCGTGGCAAGTTGTGTTCTTCAGTAAAGCCTGCCGCCGTCCCTTCCAAGAACATGTCACACCCGCACATGCCGCGTTAATGATTTCCCGGGCCGCTCGCCTCCTTACCGCACACGTTTACTGACTGGGTTTCAAGAATTAACCTCTACTCGCGCAGGGGTTATAAAACCGCGTTTGTACGCGCCCTCGGGAAACACATCCAACTTCTGGGCCGCTGCTCAGCTGAAGGGTCTCTGACAAGCGCTACGGAGTGAGCTAACTCCCAGACAGACAGACCCCGCACTATTTTTCGCTGACTTCTGCGACCTACGGGCTGAAGCACCCTGGACCGCCTGTCTAAAACCCTGATCAAGATCACACCTGACAACAGAAGACGACAACCTAACTCAAGAAACACGCTGCAGGTACGCGGCCCTCCAGGAGAGCGCAACAGCCGGGCTTCCGCGGCCCTCTTTTCTCTCCTTTCCCGCCCGGTCGCGCTCCTCCTGCAGCACAGGTGAGGGAGGGAGCGCGGATGGAGCCGCTTCACTGCCTCCCATCCCACCGGTGCAGCCCAGGCGCCCCCCGAGTCCCGATCTCCTGCCTCAGCTGAGGGGAGGGCAGCCCGTTTGCATTCGGACGCCCCCTGCCGTGGGTGCGGTGCAAGGAAGGCTCGTTTCGCGCTAACAGACTCTTGGCGCAGGTGTCCGGCGGAGCTCTTAGTACCTCGGTGCTCTGCTGGCTCAGATACTGCACAGACAGCTCCCCGGTTTGTTTATGGTGCTACTCCTCGCTGCTTTTCCTACCTTTTTCATCGCGTTGCCCCATGCCACAGCTTTCCTCGTCTGCTTCAGGACGCTCCTACAGGAACTCCTCGTTATAGTTCTTAACTATCTGCTTCTAAGCAATAACCGGTCCACTACGAGTAGCAAATCAGCATACTTACAGTTCACATTCGTCCTTTCATCTAGGCGTCTCTGCATACTCTCCGCTTCCTTCTGGAGCCAGTGCCCTGCGGCAGCTGTCTCTGTCTCTCTCTGGTGCGTGCAAACTGCGAGGAGCTTAAGCTCTCTTCTCTGATCCACCTCTGCTGCTGTAGCAGGGGGTGGGGAAAGGAAAAATAGCACAGCCGTGGTAGTTCCCGCCCATGTTTACAGATTTCCACTCCTACTATCGTTAACGTGCGACTATACCTCGGCAGTCCTGTATACTAAGCAGAGTTGCCAAGTTACTCAGTACCAGAAGTGAGATTTTTTTTTTTTGCCAGTTCTGGTTTTATATTTGCATTACAGTGCACTACGGTATTTGTGGTCCCTGATTTTACCCATTGGAATCATTGCTGCAGGTTCCATAATGCATCAGGATGAGCTTCTCGGAAATCCTGGGCAACTCTGCTAGAGCATCACTACAGATCAGTAGTGTACCAAGGGTGAGGCAGTGAGTGCAGCCCGCCCCAGGTGCTGACTGGGAAGGGGTGCACACCCACTGGGCCCACACTTTGGAGGCAGTGTGGCAAACATACCTGCAAGATAGGTGGCTTGCCATGTTGTCTCCAATCTAGGCCATCTCTTCTCTCCTGCGGCAAACGTATCTTCAAGACGAGTGACTTGCCATGCTGTCTCCTAGGCTGGAACTTTTCTCCCAGCCGAAGTCAATTGCAAGACTTCAGCTGGGAGAGAAGAGCCAGCCTAGACTGGAGGCAGCACACCGAGCTACCCATCTTGAAGGTATATGTTTGCCATACTGCCTCCAAGGTGTGGGTCGGGGGGAGGGGGTGTAGAAAAGGGGCTAGGAATGCCATTGCTACAGATTAAGATACAGTCCCTGCTCAAAGGAGTTTACAAGGTAAATTAATAAGACATTTTTCAGATATGTTAGTGAGAAGAGGAAGGGCAAAAGTGGTATTGTCAGACTCAAGGGTGTAAAGTGGGGAATATGTAGAAGCTGATGAGGATAAAGCAGAATTGCTTAACAAATATTTCTGTTCTGTGCTCACAGATGAAGAACCAGGAGCAGGACCTCAGAAAACACCCACAAACAGGAACAGAAGCGAGGAGCATCTTGAACAATTTTCAGAAGGCTGTGTTCATGAGAAACTAGCTAAACGTAAAGTAGACAAAGCGATGGGACCGGATGGGATACACCCTAGAATACTGAGGGAACTTGGGGACGTTCCAGCAGCTCCACTGACTGACTTTTTCAATGCCTCGTTGGAGTCGGGAGTGGTACCAAAGGATTGGAGAGAGGCTCATGTGGTGCCTTTACACAAAAGCAGAAGTATGGATGTGGTTGAAAACTACAGGCCGGTTAGTTTAACTTCGGTGGTGAGTAAATGATTGGAAACGCTTCTGAAAGAGAAAATAGTGAGGTTTCTGGAGCAGCAGATTACAGGATCTGAGGCAGCATGGATTCACCAGAGGAAGGTCTTGTCAGACAAATATGATTTCTTTGACTGGGTGACCAGGGAGTTGGCCTGAGGGAGAGCCCTAGATGTGGTATATTTAGATTTCAGTAAAGTCTTTGACACTGTTCCTCACAGGCGACTTATAAACAAACTGAGCACCCTAGGGATGGACCCTAAAGTTACAACTTGGGTTAGAAATTGGTTGGGTGGGAGGCGACAGAGTACAGGTAAATGGGGCTCACTCTGAGGAGAAGGATGTTACCAGTGGTGTGCCCCAGGGATCTGTCCTTGGTCTGATTATTTTTAACATCTTTGTTAGTGATATAGCGGAAGGGCTATTGGGTAAGGTTTGCCATTTTGCGGATGATACCAAAATCTGCAATAGCGTAGACACCGGAAGGTGTAGATAACATGAGGAGGGATCTAGCTAAGCTTGAAGAATGGTCTAGAATCTGGCAGCTTGGATTTAATGTTAAAAAATGTAAAGTCATCCATTTGGGCTGCAGCAATCCAAGGGAGCAATACAGTATAGGGGGTGAAGTACTTTTGTCCACTAAAGAAGAGCGGGACCTGGGCGTGGTTGTGTCTGATGATCTTAAAGTAGCTAAACAGGTAGAAAAGGCGACAGCAAAATCTAGGGGGATGCTTGGGTGCATACGGAGCGGAATGGCTAGCAGAAAAAAGGAGGTGATAACGCCTCTGTATAAGTCTTTGGTGCGACCTCATTTGGAGTATTGTGTGCAATTCTGGAGACCGCACCTTCAAAAGGATGTGAATAGGATGGAGTCGGTGCAGAGGGTGGCTACTAAAATGGTTAGTGGTCCTCATTATAAAGCATATGAGGACAGACTTAAGGATCTTAATATGTACACCTAAGAGGAAAGGTGGGATAGAGGTGATATGATTGAGATGTTTAAATACCTCTGTGTCATAAATGTTCAGGGAGAGAGCCTCTTTCAATTGAAAGCAAGTTCTGCTATGAGGGGACATGGGATGAGGGTGAAGGGGGATAGATTCAGGAGTGATTTGCAGAAATATTTCTTTATGGAAAGAGTGGTGGATTCATGGAATAGTCTCCCAGTGAAGGTGGTAGAGATGAGGACAGTAACTGAATTCAAAAAAACATGGGACAAACACAGAGAATCTCTAAAGGAAAAAAGGGGACTGTTGCAGTTGCTGTTATGGAAGGACAGACTAGATAGGCCATGTGGTCGTTTTCTGTCATCCTATTTCTATGTTTCTAATACCTGAAAACCAGACTGGCCAGGGTGTACACCAAGACAGGCTTGAGAAACACTGACTTAGAGGACCTTTTTTATTTTTTTATTTCTGCAATGTTACATAAACTACAAGCAAAAACACTTGATGAAAAGTGGGCTGTCCATATTAACAAAGAAAAGCATGCAGTATCAACACGATGATATATCTGAAGAAACATATGAAAGACTTCCCATCCACCACCCACAGCAAGATCCAAAATGGAAATGTTCACTAAATCTAAATACAAGATAGACTCAGCATTCCTGTTCTCTATAATTTATCACAGCTGACTTACTCTAAGATGCAGGTAGGAGTTCAACTTTCCCCGAGCCAGAAGATCACTGTGCATTTAAAAAGTAAATCAATTGTGAGGGAAAAGAAACAATGTAGGCGTGTTCCTGAAGCTTAATGTGGCTCTTACATGGGTATTTCAAGAAAAACATTCCACCCAGCTGGAGAACCTGTGGCCACAGAATGAGAAACTCACATCTACGGCATTGGGTCTCTCTAGCCAGGTCAGGGAAAATTCTCACCAAGCAACCCTTAAAGGGAACACTCCTTTTCTGAAAAAAACATACGGGGTAGCCATTCCCTATCAGATACAAGTGCTAAGGTTATCAAACCACTAGCAGGAGTTATTACATCCAAATCAGACTTTTCTAATACATTGGATACATTTAATACATCTTCCTCTTGTGGATCAGGGGTTTCTGTAGAAGCAGAAAGCCTTTGACCCTGTGGCAGGTAATAAGCATTAACTAAAGGCGGACAATGGAGCCTGTACAAAGAATGCCTGGGGTTGAATACCCTCCCTATGCATGATCCAAACATCCAGAATCTCTATCCTCTGAACGTAAAGAGCACCTACGATCCTTGCACCAGCCCTGGGTGCACTAATTCTCTTGTTAACTACATAGCTTACAATGGTACAGGGAATGGCATAGATTGTGCCTTGCAGTTAATACAAGCAACCTAATGTGCTTTAATTGCCAGTGCAGCAGATACTACAGATCATTTAATGCTACATAGGTAGACTTAATGCAAATGCACTTATTTGTGATGCAGTTAAGGCACAGTAAGTGTATCTTCTCTGTGAGCAGATACTGGGAATACTCCCAAAACTTAAAGTAGAGGCTTTGCAGTTACTGCGTAGCAAATGCAAAGCTTTGTCATACTTTAGTAAAAGAGCCTCTTAATGTATTACTTTTGCCAGGGCCGACTTAACCATTAGGCAAACTAGGTGGTTGTCTAGGGTGGCTGCTTCTGGGGTGCAGCAGAGTTTCTGCAGTCAAAGCAAAACAAGAGCTCCTAACAGCCTCGCAAACTCAAAAAGGCATCAGTGTATGCTTTTTACCTGTGGAGAGGCTGGGGGATTTTCAAATAGCCTAGTTATCTGGGTAAATGGCTTTTGGAAAGTGCCCTTATTATGTGCATACGTACAAAACAAAGTTTAATATTTTAAAAGTGTGATTTCAGCTTATGCATTTTTTACTGGATTGTTCTGGGATGGGTGATGTTGAAGTAATCATAATTATCGAGTTTAATTAGCAAATTCGCAGGGGGGTCTAGGGGCATGAAAGATAATTGAGGGGAGCACACAAGATTGAAGGTTTGCCTAGGGCAGTGGTTCCCAACCCAGTCCTCAGTTACCCCCAGGCCAGTCAGGTTTTCAGGGTATCCACAGTGAATATGCACGAGCTAGAACTGCATACAATGTAAGCAGTGCATTCATTGTGGATATCCTGAAAACCTGACTGGCCTGGGAGATACCCAAGGACTGGGTTGGGAACCACTAGCCTAGGGTGTCTAATTTTCTTCCATCACTCTGACTTTGGCAACACAAAACACTTACCAATAAGGGGGAGGAGGGTTCTCCATGGACAGCAGAGGAATGCAGCCACATGACTGGAGATGTCAGACAGCTCCTTTACTGGACTGCTGTTCTCTGAGAGACCAGAAAAGTGGTAGAAATACTGAGAAATACTGAGCATGTGCAGGAATTCCCTTATTAGGACCCCTTCCTCTTTTCCATGGCAGTCCAAAGATATACTTGTGCTGTTAGTTGAGTGGAGAAAGGAAGACAGGGTGGTGTGACTACATTCCCATGCTGTCCATGGAAAGTAACTTTTTCCTTACTGGAAAGTAACTCTGCTTTCTCCATAGATAAACAGGGGAGACATATCTATGTGAATGGGTAATTCCAAAATTTAGGGTTATCTGTGTCTAAAATGTGGGGCAATACGTAGGTGTAGCTCCTGGGTGGTTGGAAAGCAGTGGTGATCACACAAAGAGGTTGTGCAAAATGGATTGTTCAAACATGCCATTCAAGCATGATGAAGTGTCTAGGCAATAATGCTTTGTGAAGTTATGGACAAAAGACAGAATTGTGGCTCTGCAGAAACTGATACAGTCTGATATCCAGCTGGAGAGGATATGCTTGATGACCCATACCTCTGGGTTGTTTGGATTAAAAGAAACAAATAGCTGGGAGTAGCTTTGGATATCCTTGGTACCCTATATTAGTAAAGAAGAGCATGAATACAGCCCAACAAGTGTAGAGGTTTCTTGGCCAAGCAGGAGTGAGTTTAAGAAATGTGGATCCTTGTTGATCATCACTAATTGGGCAAATAGGATTTGGATTAGGCTTAGTAAATGTCTCTGATAGCATATTTAGACATGGTTTCACATAATTTCTGGTGCAATAACATGGCAAAAAAAATCTTTAGAGTAAATATCTACAGCAGGAATCAGTTGC
Source organism: Ichthyophis bannanicus (assembly GCA_033557465.1). Classification (NCBI taxonomy): domain Eukaryota; kingdom Metazoa; phylum Chordata; class Amphibia; order Gymnophiona; family Ichthyophiidae; genus Ichthyophis; species Ichthyophis bannanicus. The sequence goes on along the minus strand of CM066032.1, from coordinate 1,364,704,635 downwards.
TTCACAAGGGAAAAAAAAGCCAGTTAGCATTTTCCACAGAGCTGCAGTTCAGACCAGACAAACTGTGGGCCAATCAGGAAACAAGAAGGAAACTTATCATCAAAGTTAACAGCAATATAGTAAAACCAACTCCCATGAAGACACTGGCTCAGCTGGCAATATGCTTGCCTTCCAACCCAAAGGTAACTGGTTTGTGACCAGTCTTGCCTGTGATGAAACTGGGGAGGAAAAACAAAATTTTGGATTTTTTTTTAGTGCCATGTTTTTGATTAAAATGCTATGAAATGAAATAGATAATTTTGTTTATTTCCCATTTCATTTCAAATTAATGCACATCCCTAGAGTATTTGTTGCCACTGGAGTACCTGTTTCATGGTTGATGTTACCTGAGTTTGTCATCCATGGCTTGTGAAGTTGATCCCACTGTAGCGTAACCTACCACTTGAAGGGGCCTCATATGTATTCATGCAAAAGGAATAACATGGACACTGGCTGCCACGTGACTCAGGACTCAAAGGACAGCACAGTCGGAGGCCATCTACCTCTTGGACAGTTGTTGGCATGATCTGCTTACAATGTGTCTTCTACTGTTGGGAAGATATGCTTGTTCCATTGAATCATTAAGCATGCATCTATGAAGAGTGTGTCTTGTGTGAGAATCAAAGACTTTCATATATTTCTCATATTTATGATGAATCCCAAAAGTTGAAGGAGGGATGTTGTCACGTGCAGGGAACTCTGTAGGTTCTGAGGTGACCTCGCTGATATGAGCAGATTATCTAGGTAAGGGAATATAAAAAGTCCTAACTTGTGAAGGTGGGCCACTGCTACCACCAGACATTTCATGGAGACCCTGGATGGAGATGACAGGCAAAGAGCTGGTTTTTCCAGTGCTAGGGATGAATAAGTACATAGGTATAGGTATTCTTTTAATTGAGGAAGATCAACCAGTCATTGCACAAAGGAGTAGTAAAATGGTTGCAAGAGTTCATTTTGAACTTTTCCTTCTTCAAGTATGCATTGAGATCTCGGAGATCCAGAATGGGCCAAAGGCCACCTTATCTCTAGGGGCATCTAGAATAGAAGCCTTGAGCTTTCTCTTCAGAAGGGACTTTTTTGATCACTTGGGCCAGCAGCAGGGAATGAAATTCTGTCTCCAGAATGGCTACATAATGGCATGAGTGCTTTGCATAGCCAGAGGCCTGGGGGAGGAAAGAGGGAGCAGGAGCCTTGCTGAAGTTGGGCTTCTAAACCTGATAGAGAATCCTGTGCATCCAGCAATCAGTAGTGATCAACTGTCAGGCTTCTCAGAAGAACTAGAGAGCTTTCCCCTCACACTGGCTGATAGAAACTAGGCATCAGTTTGGTACTGGTGGCAGCTGGCTCCATTGGCTGCTTCCTTTCCTATGGGAATAGTAATGAGCTGCCTGTCACTGAGGAGGCAGGCAGGTATAGGTTTGGTATTGCTTCCTGCAAAGTAGTTGTTGGAGCCAGCAGAAAAAGGAAAGTTGGTCTGCAAGCTGCAAATACAGTTTGCGAAGGTCTGAACAGTGATCCTTTATCTGCAAAAGTCTCTGTGACTCTCCAAATAGATTATTGCTCAAGTACAGTGGTTCATAGAGCTCCTTCCAGAGGCTGGATGCCTGAAGCCATGCTGTCCAGCATGCCCCTATGGTTTTTGATGTCATATCATGTGCCATATCATCTCTTCCTCGGCCTTGACTACTCTAATACTTTCCCTTGTGATCTCCTATCTGGATTATTGTAATGTTTATGCAGATGATGTTTTGCCTTTACTTCACACTGACCTCTCTTCGCTCAACACTTGCCTTTCCCATATGGCCATCTGGCTTCATGTGAATCAACTTGTACTTAATCCCAGCAAGACCTCGGCCACCTGGTTAACTGGGTATGCTTCCTCGCCTACTTCCACACCCCTTCTCGGTGCTTCTGTTCCTCTGGTTTCCTCTTTTTGATACCTCGATGTCATTCTGGACTCAGCCTTGACTTTCCATGACTACATTACCTCTGTTGTTCGTAAATCTCTTTATACTCAGTACCAGATCAGAGCTGTTCACCCTCTCCTCTCTTCCTCGGCTTTGAATACTCTAATACCTTGTGACCTCCCATCTGGACTATTCTGTTTATGCAGGACTTCCCAAACACCATCTCCACAGACTTCAACTTATCCAGAACATAGTTATCTGTCTCCTCACCCACGCCTCTCGCTATGATCATGCTACTCCCCTTCCGATGCATTTTCACTGGCTTCCTATTCAATATTGCATTCGCTTCAAGATTCTCATACTGGTTCACAAAGTCCTTCATACAGCCGTTTCCTATCTTTCTTCTTTTATCATCCTCCATGCTCTACATAGTTTCCTCTGCTCACTTCATTCCACTGCTTATACCTTCCTTCTGCTTCCCAGGCTAGATATGAATTAACGCAACACTCTGAATTAACACAACACTTCCTTGGCCCTTATCTCTGGAACACTCTTCCCCCCTGCCCTTCGACTGGAACTCTCTCACATTACTTTCAAATCCCAGCTCAAAATCTTTTGTTCCATGCTGCTTTTGATATTCCTGTTACCTGTTGCACCAGGCCTCCTGCTCATGATATCCTCTCCCTTCTGGCCCTTCTCTCTCCCTCTCGCTTAGTATGACTGTGATCCTCTTTCCTATGATAGCATGGAGTTGCTTTCCTCTCTGATATCTTTTTATTGTACACCACTCTACTATCTTTTTGAAGGGCGGTATATAACATTTTAATAAACATAAATATCATAGGAAGGTCTTGTTAAATGGAAAATGCATTCCTTTAGATCAGCAGTCCCAGTTGTGCGCAGACCTTCTTACAGTATCCTGGCTGATGATACTGTCTGCTTCATTAGAGCATGCTGGTACTTCATAATTCACAGCTGGTGCGCTGTGATTTTTAGATTGAGATTAAAGCCTTGGAAAAATTTCTTGCCCATCATATCCAGGGTCCTAGGGTCCTTTTCTGCTGGGGCACTGGCATAGGATTTTGAACCCTTTGCCTGTTTAGCGATGCTTCCACAATGACTGACTGATGGGGAAGTTGAGACTGCACCAATGCTGGCTGTACTTTGTGCTTGAAACCTAGTCTGTTCAAAATGGCAAGGACAGAGACGAGCATTTCCTACCATTTTTTGTATCTCCTGAAATATTTGATGGGCCATTATAGTTACAAACTCCCTAGGACAGCTAACTGACAGGAAAGCCAGCCTCCATTGCATCAAGCTACAAGCTGGGTTTGGTTTAGGAGCAAGGATTCCAGAATGTTCCTCTTTGTGGGCATAGAGGGCACACTTGTGAGACCCCTCCCACAATTGCATTAAAACAACATGTACATTACAGATACTAACATAAAATCATAAAAACAGAAAAGGAAAAAATGGAAAAGAATCCTGCATAATTCCAGGAGAAGAGATCAGCCCCAACCCACTAATGCAAATCCTCCCTGGATCTAACATGATGGAAAAAATACCATGAATTATCTAGATACTAACAAAGACCCAGGTTTAGAGCAATAGCAGTACCCTGGGCTGCTACTGCTCTAAATCTTCACGGCAGTACACTGTCCTGTGTGCTTCATAGTCCAAGTGGGGTCCCAGGCAGCAGAGGAAGAGGAGGCGCTCTGAGGTACCGCTACTGCTCTTCTTTTCTTCCAGCTGCCTGAGCAGCACAGGAGGCAGATTGAATTGCTATTTGAAAAAAGAAATTAGGGGATGGGAGGGGTTATGACTGTTAGGCTGGAGGCAGATTTGTGAAAATGGTTCTGGGGGTTTCTGAAAGTGGAACTGGTAGATGGAGTGGTTGTGAGCAGGGAAAGGATGCCTCCCCCACCGTGGCAAGATCCCTCTCCAAGATTTTCAAACCTCTCTACCCTTTATGAATCCCCTGCAAGATCCCAGAACTTCTCTCTGGATCCCCCTCATCAAGATCTCAGAACAACCATCCCTCCCTCCTTCCTTCTCTAATTCTAATATTCCCTTCTCCTCTTCCCACTCTTGATCCACCCTTCATTCCCTGCAAGATCCCAGAACCTCTCTCTCTACCCTCTCTGGATCCCTTCATCAAGATCCCAGAACCTTGTCAGACGGCTGCCTGGGTGAGAATCTTCACACTCTTGGCAAGTGCATATTTCTATATGATTTGCAAGGTATTGTGGGCAATGTAGTTCATTCACACCAGACACAGCTGCTGACAATAATTTAGTTGTGCTCTTGGGTAAAGCCAATAAGATATTTATTTATGGGGTTATTTCTCCCAACACAGATATGCTTGGTAGCACATAAATTAGGTTACTTGCTTTCAGTGTTAACTTGGAAAAACAAAGTCAAAATCAGGAAAACAACAAATGAAAAGCCACAAAGCAAGAAACAAACTGTTCTTTTCATGTTAACTTCTGATTACTTCCCACATAGATACAGAAGTGATTCACTCCTAGCTCACAAGCAATTAGGTAAGGCTTAATTGCTAGCAGTTACCAGCTGAAACCCCTTAGCTGGCTTGCCTTCCACTGTGTGGGTCAAATCCTGCTTCAGGAGCTTTTCTGAGTAGATTAAAGAACAAATTTGTATTTCTTTGTGATGGTTGCTGTACTTTATAACAGAAAGTTACCAACGGAGTTTAGATAGAGAGCAGTCCATATAAACAGGATCCTCATCTGCTATTATTCCCCCTTGTTCAACAAGCATGGGTTCAATATCATGGATTGGCACAGATGAATCTCTCAATGGAGCATTTTCAGGAGAATACTGGTTTCCCTGCTGTCTTTCAAGGTTATAGCTAGGGCATAGATCAGTGTTCATACCTGAGCTTCCATTGCTGCTAGAGTTCCTCTCTATATAGCCTGGCCAGTATGTAGTCCAGTTCTTATGTCCAGCCTTCCAATCCAGATCCCTGGACACTGGATCTCTCTTCACATACCTTCTGGCACAGGTCTTAGGGTCCCCTCCACGTGCAGCTGTCTCCCTCACAGGTAGCCTCTGGTGATTCCTAGCTCTGCAGCACCATTCCTCTGGCTTTCCCCAGTCCAATGGTGTATGCTGGCCCTTGGAATACCTCCCAGTATACGTACTGCTTTGGACTCTTCTAGACCTCTCAAAGGCTTTTCTCTTCCTTCTTCCAAAGGGTCTCTTTCCCTCTCTGTCCGTCCGGTTTGGCTTCTGCTTCTGATGATCCTTCAGATGAAACTGATGATCAAACTCAAGCTGATTCTCAGGATACTGAGGACAATTCTCTGGATATCCAAGGTGATCATGAAGATGGTCATCTGTAGAATAAACTCTACTCTTATTCTGCTTAGATGAGTGCTCCTCCCTAATACAGCGCAGCTGTGCTGAATCAAGCCCTGCCCTTTGCAATGAGTGCTTGGGGATTACCTCATAGCCCTTTTGATTGAACACACGTTTTCTCACTTCAGCTCCTCTCATGGCTGTTGGAAACCTGGTGCATTCTGGGACTGGTAGTCTTTTATGGCAAAATTCTGTTTTCTCATTTCTACCAGCACTGACAGGTTGCTTGTTCAGAGACACTTCACCTTTTCTATAGCCCCTTCCTGAGCTATGATAAGCTTCCTTATCACAACCTCCATCCCTCTTTTATCCCCCAATTCTAATCTTCCCTTCTCCTCCTCCCAGTCCTGATCCACCCTTCATTCTTCTCTTCTTCCCATTCTTCATCCTGTCTTCCTTTCCCCATCCATATTCTCCTCTTTCTGTCCTATCTCACATCAATACCTAAGCTCCCCATTCTTAAAACTTCCAAAGAATAAAACAAATTACACAGACTCAAACCAAATGTGGAAAGCTATTTTATTATGCAAATACAAATCTAGATAATTTAATATGCAAAATTAGTCAAATTTATGCAAATATACTACAGAATTGCCATGGAATTTCAGAAATGTAGCTGCAGAATTTAAGTTTTGCTGTGGAATCTATCCCTAAGCTGGAAATTTTTTATGTAACCTTGCAGAGCATGGAATTTAGAAGGCTGAATGATGGAATCAGTGGCTGCAAGCTCTTCTTAACATTATTATTATCTTGACTTATAGAAGGCGGTATAGAAAAATTGTTAAATAAATAAATAAATAAATACCGCTACAATCCCAATAAATGTGGTTTGGTGCCGTTTACAGCAAGAAAATTTACACTGAGGAGATGAAAAACTCTATGAACAAGTTATTTAGAGTTCAACAACATCAAATGGCTCAATGGGAGTGCAGCTTATATACAGGCTATAGAGCATGAGTATGACATCATGGCCATGCTCAGTGACTGGAAGATAATCACATGGTGCTCTCCTTCCTCCTTGGGAGATGATGCATGCAGGGCCGTACTGAGTGTAAATCACGCCCTGTGTGACTTGCATATCGGGCATGTGCCCCCCCCCCCTCCCACGGCAGGAGAGAAGAGGCGTGCCCGATGTGCAAGTCGCCAGCAAGAGCAGAGAGGGACAGATCTGCTTAGCATCCCAGCGAGAAGGCTTAAGGGGCGCATTTTAGCTGTCTTCTCTTGCCTGCCACTGCTGAGAGAAGAAAAAGTGGCAGCGGCAGGCAACAGCAGACAGCTAAAATGTGCCCCTTAAGCCTTTGTGCCCTGTGCGGCCGCACCGCTTGCACAGGGCTAGATACAGGCCTAGATGCATGTGCAATGGCAACAAAGATTTGTAGGTTTGGCTGGTTGCTAATGTGTCTCACATTAGCAACCAGGTCATTTTGAATCTCCAGCATAATTGTGAACTGCATCTTGTGAAAAATCTGTCTAGGCATTACACTGAAAAGCTCCACAGATAGAAATATAATGAAAAAAATTGACTCTGTCTCTATTCAGATTCCTCTTTGGGCACCATTTTATACAGCTGACCTCTTACTAGGGAATGAAGGTATCCCCAGAGGTTGAACACAGAAGCTTGGGTCTAGTTTGATAGGGCAAGGTAGGGAATTGTTCCCCCCCCCCCTCCAAACAAACTGCCCCAACCCTGTTCTGCCCCCCGCAATGCTACTTCCTGTTGGGGGCAAACAAGACCAGAGCTTAGGGTGTGATGGCTCTGTAGTCTTTGGTTTCTTATCTAGTACTACTGTCTTTGCCACTTTGGCTGCTGCTGGCTGAACCCTCTGAAGGGGCTGCAGTGGGAGGGTGGAAGGGTGAGAGTTTGGAAGAAAAACATGGGACTAAAGAGGGAATAGCAAGGGAGAAATGAGAGGGGGTAGAAACTCCCCTAGAGATGCTGCAGCAGGATCATGGAGGGAGACTAAGGGAAAGAGGAGAGGTGCTGGACTATGGGGAGGAGGAGAGAGGGAATAGAACAGAGAGATGCAGGATCATGGGAGGGGGAGGGACGGACAGAAAGAAGTGAACAAGGGGATGCTTAACCATTGGGGGAGAGGGCAGAGGAAAGAGAACAGGAGGCTGGTAAACTACAAAGTGGGGTGGGGGGAAGAGAACACAGAGTACATAGAGAGGAGAGAGAAGGGGAGATGACTGACCATGGATTGGGATGAGGGAGAGGGAAGAGAACCAGGGAAATGTTGGATCATGGTGGGGCGAGGAGTGAAGATGCTGGACTATGGAGAGGGGTGGGGGTAGGGAGGGAGAGGAAGGAGAATGGAGAGTTGTTGGATCATGGGGAGGGGGAGAGGAAAAAAGGAGAGATGCAGGACCACAGAGTGGAGTGGGGTAGGAGTGGGGGAGAGGGAAGAGAACAGGGAGGTGCTAGATTACAAGGAGGGAGAATGGGAAATAGATAAAAAGTAGTTGCTGGACAGGGAGGAGACAGAAAAGAGAAGGGGGCTGATGCTGGCAGATATTGGTGGTGAGTGTGGGTAAAAGGGGCTGATGCTGGGATACAAGTCTGATGCTGGGGACTAGAAGAAGAGGCTAGGAGCTGACACTGGTGCTGGGGATGGAGAAATGGGCTAGGTAGAGGGTAAATAGATGAACTAGGAAAGAGGTGACAAGCAGATGGTTTGTGAGTAAAAGATTAAATAGAGAGATTGAGGATTGGGGGGTATGAACGAAGGGTGAAATCTGAATTTATAGAAAGGCAGAAAAGAAAGATATAGAGGAAAGAGATGGAGCAGAAAGATCATTGTCAGAAACAGATGCAGGAGAGGCATGGAAGAAGTCAGGACGAGAAATTGAACATGGACAAGGAACCATGGAAAGAGAGTCAAGAGATGACAGAAGAAAGCAGAAAACAGATTGGAACCAACACAATTAGGAAATACAAGATGTGCAAACATCAAAGATAGAAACATGCATTTTATTTTGAATTTAGTAAACTGGAATATGTTTCAGAAATATGTATCTTTTATGTCTTTGTATTTTTGTCAGACAGCCTGAAGAAACTATTCTAAAAATTATATTGAAAAATGATATAACATTGAGGTCAATTTCAGAACATTCACGTCCGTCCGTGGGCACGTCCAAATTGAAAATGTGCCCAAATGAAATGTAATTCCAAGCCACAGGGATAGATGCAGCTGTGGGTCCAGAATCGGGGACATAGACATACTCGGCATGGCCCGTACATAGCACTGTGGTACACGAGAGATGGGTATATGCAGCCAATGGCTGTGTACGTCCCCGTGCTCACTGTATTCAGAAAAGATGGATGTATGTGATCCTGGCCATCTCTGCAACATACCTGCGAACGGCCACGCCTCCTCTGTAAAACATGCATCTCCTAAGCTGCTGTGCTCATGGACAGTGCTGTGTTGATGTAAGCTACACATGAAAACGGATGATACATATATGTGTATGCAAGGTAGACAACAGCATGCCTAGAACACTACAAAGCAATCACAATGCACTGTAAGGTAGTAGAAAAACAAGCAGAGAGTGATCTGTTTGGCACAAGATGCATTGCAGCACAACATATATGGCAATAGAAGACTTCCCTAGGTATCCATGTTGTGGACATCTCTGGAACATGTGTATACAATGCTAAGTAATGACACAAATAAAGCAGAATGGGTCCTCCATAGCGACCTGTCCAAACATATCACTGTCACTAATAAAGGGCCCTCACAATGACAGCATTTAACAATGCAAACACCAGACAGACATGCCCAGAGACACCATCATTGCTCTTTGCAGCTGTGCACATTTGTAGACCAAGGATGGTGCACTTGGGCATGAATTACTGCTGTTTGCACTGTTGAATGCCCTCCTTCTGAGGGTCCCTTATTAGTGACAGGGTTATGTTTGGACAGTTTGCTATGGAGGACCTGTTCTGATTGCTCCTGCCCAATCACACTGACACCTGGTGATGCTGCAGTCTAGGTACCTGCCAGCCATTCATGTCCCCCCTCAGATATGTGGATGAGCAGACTAGATCATCCCGTGCACCACTCCAACCACACACACACACACACACACACACACACACTCACTTGCAGTCCCCAAGAAACATACGTCTGCCAAAAGGATGCCCTGCACCTATCAATGACAGCTGGGATAACATTATTGCATGGAGTCCATCCAGTCTCATTTTTAGGACATGGGAACCCAAGCTTTGCCCCTTTAGCACACACGGCAAATGGCATCATTGCCAGAGTGCACACCAGTGCTTTTCCTAATATATACGTGGGGGTGTTCATTACTGTTTCTTTAATTTACAACCTCCCTCGCCTCTACTTTCTGTTCTGTAAAACTGTATTTTGTGGTTTTCCAGACTGCAGACACACCGGTGCACTGCATAATTGTCACAGCCATTCACCACTATGGGCTGCATTGCAGAGGAGAGCAGAGCAGAAAAGTTTCTAAGTCCTGCCCTTATGTCACGTTTCCACAGGTATAACGTGGACTTATACGGGGAATACTGAGGACATACACGGGCCTTTCCTGAATACGCTTTTTACGTCTCTGTGGCTGGCCATGCCCTTGTTCTGTCCACGTTCTGAGATCCCCATTGTAATGCCATGTGGGTTCAGAATACGGTTCTAGACCTTTTTGCAAGAAAAAAGTCTATCCCGCACATCCAGGTGGCCTATTTGCATTTCGGAATGACCCCCATTGTGGTTTGCCATTTATATGAAATAATTTGTGGACCTTGCTGTGGCTGTGTTTGTATTTTGGCCAATGCAGGAGAAAATCCATTTACAGTTTGTGTCTGTAGCTCACAGTTCTGCACTACATGTAGAGTCTGACTTCTTGGGGGTTCTAGTTCCAGTTTTGACTGCATATTTCTATTTTTGTTTGTGGTCCCTTGCTATATATTTGTTAAGGATCTGCCTGCATTTTGCATGTTTGACCAAGATGAGGGATTTGGTAGCATGCAGTTTCTGTGTAGAGATCAGTCACAATCCTGCATGTTCTGCTGTCCAGTTAGAAATGTAATGATGTTCTAAGTCCTGGAGTGATATTTGTAGTGCAGCCATTTCATAGGTAGGGTTGGAGTCAGGGCTGGTGTGACCATCAGGCAAACTAGGCAGCAGCCTAGAGCGCCAGTGGTCAGCCTAGAGCACCATTACTATTGCTGCTGCACCTGTCTGGGATGTGCAGCGGCGGCAACGCATTTTAAAAAGGCACCAAGGTACCATTTACCTTCTGTTCCAGTGCTGCGGTGACAATTGCGCTTCCGCCCTCCTCCAATTGCACTTCCTTCCTTTCCCAGTAGGAGGTGTATTTGTGTACTAGGAAAATCTTTCTCATTCAGTGTTCCATGGCACACTGGTATGCCTTTATATCTGAACAGGTGTGCCATGGAGAAAGTTACTACTACCTGATGATGCTCAAGTGGCCCTTAAACACAAATCCTTCTCTGTTTCATGGATGCAGCATGAGTTCTGGAATTGGAATTATCAGACAGCATGGAGGGCACAGATAGCCAGGCTCTGCTATCTGCAGCACCGTGCACCTCCTCCTCCGCTCCTTAGCCTTATCTTTTGAATCTTCAAGTACCAAGAAATGCAATCAGAAACTAAGAAAATGTGGATGAAAGTTACAGACATATTCCCATTTCTATTAGGCGCCAAGAATTTCCAAGCGCTCTACCTTGATATGTTGCCTATAGATACGAGTACTGCACCATACTGACTTTAGAAGGAGGCTATAATGCAAGTATTGAGATGAGTCTTAGCAGTACATCTGAGAGCCAGAGATAATCTCTAGCATATCCTGATTTAGGAGCAGAGGAGTAGCCTAATGGCCAAGAGTGGCTCAAGGCAAACTGCTGCCTGAGGCGAGAGATGAGATGGCGCCCCCCCCCCCCCTGAGCTGGGGTGGGGGGAGGCTTTCTTAAAACTGCAGTCAGGGACTCAACCAAATCAAAAAGTCAATTAGATAATGTGGAGGAAATAAAAAAGATGTTCGCACACCACGGAACTAAAAGAAAAAGCGAGAACCACTGCACAGTTTATAACATCAAATTTTAACTCATTTTTATTTTGTTGTTATAAACTATGTTATGGGTGTTGCTTTTTTCTTTTTGAACATGTATTTTGCATTCACAGAATCCCCTCCCTCAACAACGCGTGCAGAGCAGAACTAGAACATCCACCCACAGAACTCAATATCTAATTTAAAACAAATCTGATTATGGCCATCTCAACAACAAACATTCTCCTGTACCAGGCATATTGTGGACTAATAGGAGTGGAGGAATAGCCTAATAGGGCACTGGCTTAGGAATCAAGAGCCCGGTTTTCGATAAGCGTCTACACAGTTTACAGCCCATGTCCATGGCTCATTATGCATTGTTTATTGTTGTGAAGGTAGAAGGCTAATTGGGGATGCTGAACTCAATGCAAATCATATTGAAAATGTGTCTTTTATGTATTCCATGATGCAGAAGAAAAGCAAAAAACGAGGGGACAAAATGATCAGCAACAAAAATTGAGCTCAATAAAGTTTGTCGCTGATCATTTTGACCCCTCGCTTTTTGCTTTTCTTTTGTTTTTTGCTGCAGAGGTGTCCCTTTTTGTTTTTGTTCTGCTTTTTTTGTTCCATGACTCAGAACCAGGTTGGCTTTGATATGCCTCACTGTACATTCTTTAACATCTTAGTCCTCACTATTCAGATTTGCAAGGGTGCATTTTCCAAGCACAGGACAATGTGTTAAATGTTTGAGTAGCTCTTCCAAACAGCAGTTCACCACAGCTTCCTTTCCAGCCCCACCTTGCAAAATTTGACTCCAAAATTGTACAAAGTGGGAAAAATCAATGTTCATAGCTTTAATGAACCCACCCCACCCCACCCCACCCTCTGTGGCTCAGGGTGGGAAACAGGATCTCCCACCAACAGAGCCACACTCTACCTCCCCGCAATGGTGGCAGTAGAGAGGACCATCAACCCCAGTCCTGCTGGGGAACAGACACCCTACAAGGCAGTCAATGCAGATCTGTACACATCCATAAGGCAAGGCAGACAGAAGGCCTGGAAATGCTCAGCTGCCCCCCACCACTAGCTGACATTCTCCAGCAGCAAGCCTCCAGCTGCTGCACCCTGCAAGATGTTCCATCCAGACACATACTAGCTGCAGGCAGTCTGCTAGTTAGTCCATAGTGCATGTTTCTAGAGGAGATGCATGTACCCAGAACTGGGATGTCAACACACACACTAAGCAAATAAGTCAGTGATTGGGCCCCAAAAAGGAACACATAAACATCACATGAGAGAAACACTATAATAGCACTATGGGGGAACCTAGCCATGCCGTGGTCACTGCTCAGTCAGGGTGAGAGTGACCTCCCAGCAGGATATGCTGTGGCCACCCTGTCCATGCAGGTGGTTGTCAGGCACTACAATGTCCAAGCCATTGCCCTATGCCCTGTGCAGATGCATCCTGGCCAGGCCACTCTGTCCGGGCTATACCCATGGTACCTTGCTCCTCATTATGCACATTGGCAGGCTTACAATGGCAACAGTGTGGGCTGAGGAAGGTGTTGGTAGACACCACACACTGGATAGACAAACACACGCTCCCACACCTATGCCAGCATTGTGCAAATATAGAGGCTCTTGGCAGCCCTGGCCACCGCACCAGTCCTGGGCACAGTGCAGGCATGGCTATGGTACGCAATACTGTTGGGGTCACTCCCCAGGGTGGTAAACACTGTCAGACACCAGACCTGAAGCACACTCCACAGACATCAGAAAGGTTGCTATGATGCAGCTCAATCAGCAAATTGTGCTGGGTACTATCCCCTGTGACACCGTGGGAAGCACACTCTTGCCCATGTTGGGCCCTCAGCAGTTGCTGTCTGGCTGCTCTACTGTTTCAGCATTCCTATGGGCCAGCTAGGCATTACACTAGTCCGCACTGTGGCCCAGCTGCACCACAGCATGTGCCGCCTGCAGCCCTCTGTGTCCCCTTTTCCAGCATCTGTCCAGTTGCCCATTCCGACATGCCCGCCCTGCTGTTGTGAAACATGTGCACACCATAGGAAACCTGTCCAATGGAGAGGAAAACCCTGCTCAGCGCAATTTCACTGTGGGCTCATTCACCTTGTATGGGGACGGAGCAAAGACCCTTCCAAAATTCATATCTTTTTTTTGGAGCTTTCTTGGGAGTGTTTTTTGATGTTTCCCATTGATATCACTATTGCCCAGCTTGGTTATGTTTTTTTTACATTTTCTTCTGGTCATTTTCACTGTTTCTTTGCCCTTTTGTTCCGTGCACATGTATCACACTTATCACTTTTTGTGGGTTTCCCTGGTTTTGCTGTACATTGCTGATGTAAATGGTTTCTTTTCCCTTTAAATCAGTTCTAACGCCAGGGTTTCACTGGCATTAGTTTTGAGCCTCGGATTTCACAGCGTTAGTGTGCAGGGAGCCTCTCTCCTCCCACTCTCCGCCCATTGACCCTCTCTCTCCGCCCCTGGGGAGCCTTCCTCCGCCCTCCAGGAGCCTTTCTCCGCCTTCAGCGCTCGTTTGTGCTTTAGCGCGCGTTAACGCGCGCTAAGGCGCCTTATCGCCCGGTAAAGTGCCATTACCGCGCGATAAGGCGCCTTATTGCCCGGTAAAGCGCCATTACCGTGCAATAAGGCGCCTTATCATGCGATAACATGGGAGAGCGCACGTTAAGACGGTTTAGTAAACATACTCCTAGGAAGAAGGTTCACCTTCCAGCAGGACAATAACCCTAAACATACTGCTAAAGCTAGTTTAAAGGGAAACATTTAAATGTCTTGGAATGGCCTAGTCAAATACCAGACCTCAATCCAATTGAGAATCTGTGACATGACTTGAAGATTGCTGTACACCAACGCAGCCCATCTAACTTGAAGGAATTGGAGCAGTTTTGCCTTGAGGAATGTGTGAAAATCCCAGTGGCTAAATGTGCTAAGCTAATAGACACATACCCCAAGAGACTTGCAGCTCTAATTGCAGCAAAAGGTGGCTCTACAACGTATTGACTTGGGTGGGGGGTGGGGGGGTGAATACATATGCAAACTCCTGCTTTCATGTTTTTTTTATGTCTTAATTATTGTTTGTGTCGCAATAAAGGATATTTTGCACCTTCAAAGTCATAGGCATGTTGTGTATATCACATGGTGCTAACTCCCAAAACGCAATTCTAATTCCAGGTTGTAATACTGTAGCAGCTGATAAGCATGCAATAAATAATACCAGGAGTCAGTTCAAAGATCCAAGCCAATTTATTGTGCACAAGGCCCAGACAGTCAAGCTTCAAAAAGGACTGAGCCAAGCTCTTACAGAAACATATTCATTTTATACATTTCTTTTCAGTTTGATACATGCAGACTTTCTATTGGTCCCAACGCCCCCTGCACCCATCCAATCGGAGATCCCTCCTGGGCCTAGCACCCTGCTCCCTCCTCTAGGATTGTTCTAACAATGGTACAGTTTCTAGGTATGGATACAATTCTACTGCAAGGTCGTTTCTAGCTCTAGGAATGCAAGCATTGAAACATTTCTATCCTCAGAACACAAAAGAATAATGAAAGTTTTATGAATTCATAAGAAACTTCTTATTAAGCTGTTTAAAGCAGTTTTCTCAGATTTTCACAGATTTTTGGTTCTTAACTAAGATGGGGGTGGGAATCAGGGCCTAACTTACAGGCCTTTCATATTTGCAGGCTATCATAGGCCATAGCCTACCACATTCCCCCCTTTGATTATTCTCACCCGCAAGTGAGAAAGGGTGAGAATTAAATCACATATTATACTCGTGTAACAGCATCATCTTGGGATATAGGGTAATATTGCCACATAGCTAAAACTTTCGTAGCTGCCTTCCGTTCCACAGTGTTATCGATAACTGAGGTTATCATACGTAAGCAAAGGGGTAATAGGCATGGGAGCAATAAGCATACAGTTAATATGAATAATACAATAAACGCAAGGGTCTTTAGACCACCTAACCATGAAAATGCTGAACCAAACCACCCATTAAGCGTCAGAGCATGCCAGGTCTGAACAGGCACATATGTTTGTTTTCGCATTTGAGTAGCTATATCTTCAACAACATGTCCATTATTATCAATCTGCAAACAACAGTTGGTTAAATTCAATTTTCCACATACTCCACCTTCAGCTGCTAACAAGAAATCTAGAGCTAAACGATTCTGATAAATAGCTGTACGCATTTGTGTACTCTGCTTGGCTAAAAGAGTTAGTACTTTACTAGTTTCATTAGTTATTATTTCAACAACAGCTTGTAAACATATAATACGATTTATCATATATACAGGAGTGCGATATCCCCATGTCCCATCTTGTGTCCAGGTAGCGGGTCCGTAGTATGAAATGATTTTCTCAGGTGGCCACTCCTCATCATTCCATTTGTCCCATTGGCCTATTTTCAAGACCTCTCGTTTCTGTCGACTCCTGTACATGGGGAAACCCAGTTGTTCTCCATGGGAAATGGGCAGAAGAAAGAAGGAAGGTTGTATAGTTCCCAATGCACATGCTCCTCCCCAATGGTGAGGAAGCCTGGCATCTGCTCGGGTTCCACAAATCCAATATAGTCCAGGTGGAGCTTGCCAGGTACTATGAAACACCAAATTAGTCCAGATGCTGGCAAGATTAGGAAAGAGGACTAAAGGGTTGGAGGGCTCTGGAATGTTGATCCCCGACCACCAGGACGTCTTTCTAGTGGTACTTTTGTAGAACCTCTGATTGAGACAGACCAGCTGTCCAACCTGCATGGTAAACTGTGGTCCAGAGCGAGCAAAACACAAGTTACCAACAATAGGGTGGGCCAGTACCCACTCACTAGTAGTATTATGTAAAGCAGTCTGATTATAAGGAATGGAATAGTTCACTTCTTGCGCCTCCCAGGGCCATTGGTCTCCCATCTTAGTCCACCACAGAAGAAACAATCGGAGATGTGGAGACTAGATGCTACTGCCCTAGCGAGTTCAATGAACAAGTTTTGGGAGGTATGAGGGATTTCAAATTCCGCCTTCATGGCCTCATAAAAGGAGTGATGTATTCGATAAGGTGCAGATACATGAGTCTTAGTATTTAGCTGTATATGTATAAAAGTTCCAGGATCTATGCCTCCTCCTGCGATACGTAACTCAAATCTGAACCCCTGCTTCCACTGGCTAGGTTTAAGTATGAGGAGCTGTAGAGGATTGTAGGCACCTTTCTTGCACTTCCGAGGCTCCGGTAATGATAATTTTTCCAAGCTGGCTATGCGTTTATCTCCATCTCGTCCAGTAGGTCCACCAGACCAGGTGGCATAGTACACGCATTCCCACTTTGGACAGAAGTAGGCATCTTTAGATGATGTACTGTAGACGGTTGGGGAACTCTTTCCAGTACACTATCCCCATTCGTATGCTCCTTCAGGACACATATATTTATCATCATAATAATAGGCTTGTTCCCAAGATCCACACTTGTGATAGGCATTTCTGTTTATCACATCACAGGCATTAAAATTCAGGATAACATACTTTGTGGGATCGGAGAGTTGTTGTGTGGCATTTATGAGGGCTCCCTCCTCATTATTCCATCGTATCTCCAGTACATAATAAGAGGGGTTCTGTCGGGGGTTGTAACAAGTCTTACTTTTCCCTTCCGTACAGATATTCAACTCTGTACCATTATACACACACCGGCTAACTATACCAGTGCAAGTATAGTAGGAATGATAAAGTAAAGTCTGAGTGACCTTCATTCCAGTTCGAGTGGTAGTTATACAGGCTGCACAAGGGGGTAAGGCAAAAGTCTCTTCCAGGAATCCCAGGGCTATCGCCCCCATAAGACAGTAATGGAGGAACATCATGACTACAGTCTTTAGAGAACAACTGAAATATCGGGTATGATGAATTTGTAGAGTCTTTTTTTCTTCTTCTTTTCTGCTTCCGCTGTATGTAGACCTATCGACTGCCACCCTTGTGTGACAGGGGTAGGATTGTAGACTCTAAAGACTCCTACAACGCCGGTTGTCTCCGCAATGTAAGCCGCAATGGAGTCTCAGGGTCATTTACTGAAGTCCATTGGCCAAGTTCAGGAGCAGCTGTCGGCTTCACTCGACTATGATGGATCCAGGGTTCGAGCTCTGCAACTCTTACTGAAGTTGGGGTTGATAAGATGACAACATAAGGTCCCTTCCAATGTGGTGCCAGCGGGGTCTTTCTCCACTCTTTGATCCACACTGACACTCCTGGTTTGAAGGGATGTAGAGGTTCTGTCAGATTGATGGGCAATCGATCTTGCACCCAGCTATGAAGACTCTGCAAAACAGAACCTAAAGCCAATAGTTCTTGTCTAGTTATTTCAGATCCAATTTGTTTCATATCTCCTTTTATTCCCTGTACAATGGGTGGGGGTCGCCCATACAAAATCTCAAAAGGGGAAACTCCTAAAGACTTGGTTGGAGCAGAACGCATCCTAAGCACCACCTAAGAAACACCGCCCTTTTGCAGCCCATACTCACAAGGTCTCAATTATTCAAAACGGATTCATCATTTATTGTGCAATTCAACAATGTTATAGGAATTTTACTTCATGTATATAGCATATTTCATGTAAATAGTTCTTGTATATAGTTCAGCCCCTGTTATCCAAGTTTATATTCCTGTTCGATGTAAAACCAAACAGAATGTGTGTATTGGTCACTTTGTTATACTGTAAACCGCGCTGATACCGAATAGTGCGGTATATAAGCAACTGTAATAAATAAATAAATAAATAAAATAAATAATATAGGGAGAACCTGGAGCCACTTTAGGTGTGTTTCTTGACAAAGCTTGGACAACTGAGATTTCAGGGTCCTATTCATACGTTCTACCTTCCCTGAACTCTGGGGTCTATAGGCAATGTGCAACTTCCATTGTATCTGTAGAGCTCGAGCTAACTGTTGGGTCACTTGGGACACAAATGAGGGTCCATTATCTGATCCTATAGTCAATGGTATTCCAAATCGAGGAATAATCTCATGGAGCAGTATTCTTGTGACTTCTCGAGCTTTCTCAGTTCGGGTGGGACAAGCTTCTACCCACCCAGAAAATGTGCAGACTAGAACTAACAGGTAATGATATCCATTCGCTCGTGGCATTTCAGTAAAATCCACCTGAATATCACTCATAGGGGTCACTCCTACTGACTGCACTCTTGGGGGTGGAGTGGGACCCTGCTTAGCATTATTCTTAGCACATGTCAAACATTGATGAGCTACTGAGGCGGACAAAGGTCCTAATAGTGAGATACAGAAATGGGGTCTTAGGGCTCTTTCCATGGCAGTTTTCCCATAATGTGTGGCCTGATGAAAAGCATGAACAAAGGCTGGTCCTAATGCTTCGGGAATTACTGTGGAACCTGGAGGTGAGCTACCCTCTGGAGGTGGCAGCACTATCCAATCTTTTTCTGTTAGGACACCTCCCTCCTTTTCACAGAAATAATCTAACTCTCTTGTAGTGTATCAGGGAGCCCATGAGCTAAGGGGCACAGGGAATAAGGCTGCCTGCACCGAAGTATCTTGGGTCACAACTTGTCCAGTCATGGCTGCTTTTCGGGCAGTGACATCAGCAAACCTGTTCCCTCGAGCAACTTCTCCTACTCCTGGCTGATGACCTCGACAGTGCATGACTGCAACTTGCTTAGGGGCCCACACAGCGTCTAATAGTATCAATATCTCGGGCCCATACCTAATGGACTTGCCTCCTGAGGTGATCAACCCTCGTTCTTTATACAGGGCTCCATGTGCATGCAAAATTGTGAAAACATACTTGGAATCTGTGTACACATTTAAACGGAGTCCTTCTCCTAATGTCAGTGCTCTAGTGAGAGCTATCAGTTCAGCCTTCTGTGCTGAAGTTCCTGGGGCCAGAGCTGAGGACTCAACTACCAGATCAAGGGTCACCACTGCATACCCGGCACAACAATGTCCATTGATGACGAGACTGCTCCCATCTACAAAGAAAGTCCGTTCAGGGTCCTCCAAAGGGACATCAGTCAAATCCGGGTGACTTGAGAACACAGTGTCCATAGTTTCTAAACAGTCATGATCAGGGGGGCCAGGACCGATTGGGAACAACGTAGTAGGATTCAGAGCTTGACTGACCTTCAATTGTATCTGGGGGTTTTCACACAGCATACTCTGATACTTCAGCATTCGTGAATTTGTGAGCCAGAAACTTCCTTTGTGTTCCATGAGGGTCAGAACAGAATGTGGTACAGTAACTTGAAGATTCTGTCCCAGAGTGAGCTTGTCTGCTTCACTCACTAGAAGGGCTGTAGCTGCAACAGCTCTCAAACAAGGGTGCCAACTTCTTGCTACCACATTCAACTGTTTTGACAAATAGGCCACTGGCCGTTGCCAAGATCCAAGAGATTGAGTCAGTACCCCTAGAGCATTTCCTTGTGACTCATGGACATAGAGACGGAAAGGTTTCTGGACATCTGGTAGACCCAGAGCTGGTGATGACATCAGAGCGGTTTTTAGAGATCGAAAAGCTGCATCCTGTTCAGGTCCCCACTCCAATGGAGACTTTTCCATTCCTTTGGTAGCTTGATACAATGGTTTTGCTAGCAGAGCAAAATTGGGGATCCATATACGACAGTATCCTGCGGCCCCCCAGGAAGGCTCTTACTTGCCTCCTGGTGGTTGGAGTGGGAATACTGCACACAGCTTCTTTGCGTTCCGGTCCCAAGCGTCGAATCCCGCTAGACAACTGGAATCCTAGATATTTAACTTCAGGTTGACATAGTTGCGCCTTCACTCTTGAGACTTTGTATCCAGCCTCGTTTAGAAGGTGCAAGAGTTCACTGGTGGCTAGACATTCACGTTCTGAATTTGTGGCTATGAGCAGGTCATCCACATACTGAAGAAGATCCCTTTGTCCTGGGTTCACTGAGTAACTTGAAAGATCTCGATTCAAAGCAGCACTGAAGAGAGTGGGTGAATTCTTAAATCCTTGAGGTAATCGAGTCCAGGTAAGTTGGCCCCGCCTTCCTGTTGTGGGGTCTTGCCATTCAAAAGCGAACAAAAGTTGACTGGTGGGGGCTAGGCGTATACAGAAGAAGGCATCTTTCAGGTACAGGACGGTGAAATGAGTTGCCTCAGCGGGGATCAGTCCCAAGAGAGTATAAGGATTTGGTACCACTGGGTGTATAGTTTCAACTGCATCATTTATCCACCTTAAATCTTGTACTGAGCGGTAATCCCCTGTCCCAGGTTTCTTGACTGGGAGAAGGGGGGTATTCCAAGGTGACTGGCACTCCTTGAGAAGTCCATACTTCAGCAGTTTCATCAGATGGCAGTGGATACCTTCAATAGCTGGTCAAGGAAGAGGATACTGCTTCACATGCACTGGTTCCGCTCCTGGCTTGAGGGTGACAACGACAGGGGCCATGTTCTTCGCTAGGCCAGGTGGATTATCTTCTGCCCATACTTCAGGCATGGCTAAAAGGTTGATGGGTATACAGGAACTAGCTGGCTTGGTTGGAGATACATTATAGAACCGCCATTCTTCTTTTTGGGGGACAGTCAGCACCATTAATCCAGCAGGCTTTACAGTCATCTGCATTTCTCCTCCTTCAGCAAAGGATATCTGCGCCTGGAGCTTAGCAAGCATATCTCGGCCCAAAAGTGGAATAGGGCACTCAGGCATATACAGGAACTGGTGCGTTATTTTCTGCCCCCCTAGTTCACACATGCGGTTCTGCAGGAATGGCTTAGTGGCCCTAGCCCCAGTGGCCCCAATAATGGTGATGCATCGAGAAGACAAAGGGGCTACTGGCTTTGCCACCATTGGTGTTCTGCTCCTGTATCCACCATAAAGTCCATATATTGGTCCTCTATTTTCAAACTGACCATAGGCTCCTGGGGACCCAGGGTGAACTTGGAGCCCAGTCTGGCCTAGTCTTCATCCATGTCATAGCCCGTTGCAACTGCCACTCCCTCAATAGCTTCTTCCCTCTCTCGCTGGAACTGTGCTCAGGTCATTCCTCCACGACTCTGAAATCGGCCTCCTGTTCTCCAGGGACTCCCTCCTCCCCTCCTGGGGGTGGAGTCAAGATGCGGGCATTCACTTCTCCAATGTCCTCCTTCTCTGCAATGGGCGCACTGATTCGCACCCAGTGGGGTCCAATTATTTTCACGACCCCTTCCACGTCCTCTGCTCCTTCGATTAGGAAAACCTCCTTTACGTCGTTCAATTAAAGCGGCAGCAAGAAGATCTGCTTTCTTCTTCATTTACGTTCACTTTCTCTGTTACGTTCATTTTCACGATTCACAAACACTTTCTGAGCAACTTCCATTAACTGTGCTGTATTCATGCCCGCAAATCCATCCAGTTTCTGTAACTTTCGTTTTATGTCTCTCTGGGACTGACTGACAAAGGCTGCGTTTACCATACGCAAATTTTCCTGAGCGGCTGGATCATATGGGGTATACAATCTATAGGCTTCAGACAACCACTCATAAAAGGCCGCTGGGCTCTCATCTGGACCCTGGATAACTTCTGATACCTTCCCGATATTCATGGCCCTCTGGCCTCTCTTCCTCAGGCCCTGCAGCAAGGCCTGGCGAAATCGAGTTAGGGCCGCCGCCCCCCTTTCATCATTTGGATCTTATCTAGGATCTTCGTTTGGGAAAGCTGCGGCGGCTGCTTGTGGGAGATTCATTTCCCCCGCCTCTACAGGATTCTCTTCTAACCAGCGGATGGCTGTTTGCACAATTCGCGCTCCTTCCTCAGTAGTAAAGAGAGTGGACAGGAGCTGGCGACAATCAGTCCAGGTAGGCTGATGAGTTTGCATTATACTAGACATTAACTCTGTCAGTTCTTGGGGTTTTTCAGTATAGGATGCATAATGAGTTTTCCAGTTTAATAAATCAGTAGTGGAAAAAGGCACGTAGATTGGACTGGTTGGTCCTGGCGCCATCTGGCCCTGTTCATTTAGGATAGGTAGACCAGGCACTTGACGCAATGACATTAGGCGCCCTGCTTTCTCCTTCTTCTTTGGGGTTACATTTCTTAAATCATACGGTTCCCGGGTATAGGCTTCCTTGGCGGGTGACCCTGAACTGGCAGGAGAGCCTCCGCTCCCAGTATCGTCGGAGGACCCTGGTCCCCCTGGTGTACTTGGGCCAGACTCGGGGCTATCACTCGGGGAAGTGGGCTTCTTTTGCTGCTGCAGTGGTAACTGCTGAGGTACCTCATCAGGTTCAGCTTCAGGTGGTGGAGCTGGTGGAACTAACTTATATGGGTACTGGGGTAAACGGGCCAGGATTTCTGGGGACTCTGAGGCGGAATACACAGGCGGCTTCCCCTCTTCAAACGTCTGGGTCCCCCTAGTGGTTGCTACTAGTATTCTACACTGTTCCTCATAGCAGCGCCTTATCCAAAAAGGCTGCTTTTCGCAAACACCCAACCAGGAATCTATGTAGGGGAACTGATCAGGGTGTGCTTTTTGTACAAGCTGATGAATATGGGAAACTATTTCCACATCAAAGGTGCCCCCATGGGGCCATGAAGTAGCTAGCACAGGCCACTCCCTATCACATAGCATTCTTAATCGAGACGGAGACATTTTTATTCCGTAGTCTCCTGAAAATCCTTTACGAAATTCTTGATCATACATTCCAACAGAGTTTGCGTGGACTCCGCCCCTCCCATAATCGTAATGGTGTACACGACAATGACGTACACGACAACAGACAGTAAGGGTAGGTAGTATGGCTGTAGGTAAGGGGTCCGTACAGCCCACAGAACAATGGGGGGGACAAACACCAAACGCTTCCTCCTTTTCGCAACCTGGGCGCGGTCGCCCGGCCAGGAACTGTGCTACTCAAGAGTCTGCTCTCACTCGGTCTGTATCTCAAGACCTCTCAATCACACAGGCAGTCATACCATCACAAGAAATTATTTTTCAAATGCCCAAGGTTTTCTGACTAACTCATCCCGAAGGGTCGGTGGCTTCGGCTTCCGCTAACCCTTATGCGGAGCGTACTAGGACCACCCTTATGAGAGGTGATCAAGCTCTCTCATCTTTGCACACTTATGCAAGATGTTCCCAGTTAGTCTATACCAAATTTGTCTCACATACTCATGCAAGACTTTCCCCAGGCTTCACTGACTATCGAACAAGAAAATGTCTATACCAAATTAGTCTCACATATTCATGCAAGACTTTCCCCAGGCTCGCATACTCATGCAAGGCTTTCCCCAGGCTTCACTGACTCAAATGCCCAAGGTTTTCTACTCACCGGATCCGGTTCCCGATACCAAACCAGTTCATGGGTTGGATCCTGGACTCCCCTCGGGTTCGGAGGTGTTGGCCAGCTGGACCCAGTGGTCCGCCGAGGCAAGGCGGAACCCTCCCCGATACAAGAGGACCAGTGGCACCTGAGGTTTCCCCTGCGGTCGGACAGATACGGTTACAAACCGGTCCAAACCTGGAGGCGAAAGTACGTGGTATATTCACTTGAATACCATCCACTACTCGCACATTCCCAGCCAAACGTTCCAAGAATATGTAGCAGCTAAGCATGCAATAAATAATACCAGGAGTCAGTTCAAAGATCCAAGCCAATTTATTGTGCACAATGCCCAGACAGTCAAGCTTCAAAAAAGGACTGAGCCAAGCTCTTACAGAAACATATTCATTTTATACATTTCTTTTCAGATTGATACATGCAGACTTTCTATTCGTCCCAACGCCCCCTGCACCCATCCAATCAGAGATCCCTCCTGGGCCTAGCACCCTGCTCCCTCCTCTAGGATTGTTCTAACAATGGTACAGTTTCTAGGAATGGATACAATTCTACTGCAAGGTCGTTTCTAGCTCTAGGAATGCAAGCATTGAAACATTTCTATCCTCAGAACACAAAAGAATAATGAAAGTTTTATGAATTCATAAGAAACGTCTTATTAAGCTGTTTAAAGCAGTTTTCTCAGATTTTCACAGATTTTTGGTTCTTAACTAAGATGGAGGTGGGAATCAGGGCCTAACTTACAGGCCTTTCATATTTGCAGGCTATCATAGGCAATAGCCTACCACAATGCAACAAAATAGGACAAACACAGAGGGGATGAATACGTCTGCAATGCACTGTATAGCAATAATACAGAGCTGTGTACACCTACTGGGGTCGAAAACTACTTTCATTAAATGTATTAAATTATTTTCTTTTATGTGTAAGTTCTAGATGCTGTGTTCCTGGTGATCTCAGACATGTCCTAGTTCATACTGAGAAACTACTCATGGTGCCAAAGAGGGATCAGGAGGCTGGTTTCTTACAGAAATTTCCCCTCAAAAAACATGCACAAATGGAATTGATTTTCCTGAAAATTGTCTGCTTTCTAGTTTTGCATTTTTAGAATTATGTAGTTTGCTTGGAAGAGCAATAGCACCTTGAAAACAGAAGGTGCAAATTTCTATGGATATGTTTCCCTATGTAATTTTCAAAGGGAAAATCCGAATATTTTCTCTGTTTGCGAACTGGCACATAGTCAATGAGTTCCTCCTGAGTCTATTCTAGAACTTTCTTTCCATAGGACATCTTGAAAGTCTTTCTCTGGACTGTCTCTATCCTGCTTTTATCCTTCTAGAGATATGGCCTCCAGAGCTGGACACAATAGTTCAAATGAAGCCTCACTGATAATAGAGGATTTAAAAATGGCCAGCCTCTAGCTGGGTAAACGAGAAAAGCCCTACAAACAATCAGAACCAAATAAATAATCAATAAACATTAAATATAATTATTGAAAAATAGGTAATGTGCATAATAAGGTTAATCATAAAACTAAAAACCCAACATGGCCATATTTCAGCAACAGCTGCATCAATGGTAAATTATAAAACTGTCTGAAAAACCTGACAATAGTGTTACACATATCCAAAATATAAAAAGGCCAAAATTCTTACCTTAATGAGTTTAAAACAATACCGAAGCACTGGAGTTACCTTCAGCTCCAGCGCTGCGGTGGTCATCTTGCTTCTGCCCCCTTCCAGTTTCACTTCCTTTTGCATGGGGGTGGAAACGGTGGATGCAAAGGTTGGACAGTGAAGAAGATAGACAGGAAGAAAATCAATGCCTTTGAACTATGGTGCTGGCAAAGAATACTGTGTATACCATGGACTACCCAAAGAACAAATCCATACTAGAGGACATCAGACCTATGCCTTGCTTAGAAAGCTTTCATATTTTGGACACATCATGCAAAAAGAAAGATCATTAGAGAAAGACAACATGCTTGGAAATGTTAAAGGTCAGCACAGAAGTGGAACACTGGCAATGTGATGCATCAATGCAAGAACAGCAGCTATTGGCGACAAACTGTCAACAATTAGCCACCTGACTGAAGACCACACACAGTTTAAAACAACTATCCACAGGATCTCCATGAGTCGACATTAACTTGACGGCACTTAACATTAGAAATTTTAAAGATACATGAGATGGCTGTTCCATTTTTTATAAAGAGAGAAGAAAGTGGAGAGTTGTTACTTTCTTATATAAGAACTGCCACACTGGATCAGACCAAAGGTCCATCAAGCCCAATGTCCTGTTTCCAAAAGTGGCCAATACAAGTCACATGTACCTGGCATTTCCCAAAAGTAGCCAGTTCTATGCTGCTTGTCACAGGCATAAGCAATGGTTTTCTCATAAGAACATAAGAACATAAGATATGCCATACTGGGTCAGACCAAGGTCCATCAAGCCCAGTATTCTGTTTCCAACAGTGGCCAATCTAGGTCATATGTACCTAGCAGTTTCCCCAAGAGACACAAGTTCCACAATGCTTGTACTGGGTCAAGCATTGATATCTTCGGTCACTTCTTAATAATGCTTTATGGACCTTTCCTCCAGGAACTTGTCCAAACCTTTTTTAAACCCAGCTACACTAACAGCCTTTACTACATCCTCCGGTAACAAATTCCAGAGTTTGATTACACGTTGAGTGAAAAAATATGTTCTTTTATTAGTCTTAAATAGTTTACCCTGTAGCTTCATTGCATGTCCCCTAGTCTTTCTATATTCTGATAACGTAAACAATCGATCTACGTTTACCCGTTCCACTCCGTTCATTAATTTATAGACTTCTATCATATCTCCCCTCAGCCGTCTCTTTTCCAGGTTAAAGAGCCCTAACCTTTTTAGCCTTTCCTCATAGGAGTATCCTTCCATCCCCTTTACCATTTTGGTGGCTCTTCTCTGAACCTTTTCTAAAATCGCTATATCCTTTTTAAGATACGGCGACCAGAATTGCACACAATATTCAAGGTGCGGTCTCACCATGGAACGATATAGAGGCATTATAATATCTTTTGTTTTATTTTCCATTCCTTTCCTTATCATACCTAGCATTCTATTTGCTCTCTTGGCCGCCGCTGCACACTGGGCCGAGGGTTTTAACATGGTATCCACAATGACGCCTAAATCTTTTTCCTGGGTGGTGGTTCCTAATGTGGAACCTTGCATCGTGTAACCATAGTTTGGGTTGTTCTTCCCTAGGTGCATAACCTTGCACTTGTCCACATTAAATTTCATCTGCCATTTTGATGCCCAGTCTTCCAATTTATCAAGATCCTCTTGCAATTTTTCACAATCCTCTTGGGTTTTAACAACTTTAAATAGTTTTGTGTCATCTGCAAATTTGATAACCTCACTCGTTATTCCACTTTCCAGGTCATTTATGAATATGTCAAAAAGCAGCGGACCCAGCACAGATCCCTGGGGTACACCACTATTCACCTTTCTCCATTGGGAAAAGTGGCCATTTAGCCCTACCCTCTGCTTTCTATCTTTTAACCAGTTTCTGATCCACAATAGTACACTGCCTCCTATCCCATGACTCTTTAGTTTTGCCAAAAGTCTCTGATGAGGGACCTTGTCAAAGGCTTTCTGAAAGTCCAGATACACAATATCAACCGACTCACCTTTGTCCACCTGTTTATTCACTCCTTCTAAAAAACATAACAGATTAGTAAGACAAGATCTTCCTTGTCTAAAGCCATGTTGGCTGTCTCCCATTAGGTCGTGACTATCTACATGCTGAGTAATTTTATTCTTTATGATGGTTTCTACCATTTTTCCCGGTACTGACGTCAGGCTCACCGGTCTGTAGTTTCCCGGATCACCCCTGGAACCCTTTTTAAAAATTGGTGTTACATTGGCAATCCTCCAATCTTCAGGTATTAGAGATGATTTTAATGATAGTTCACAGATTACTAATAGCAGGTCTGCAATCTCATATTTCAGTTCTTTCAACACTCTTGGATGTATACCATCCGGCCCAGGTGATTTGCTACTCTTCAGTTTATCTAATAGTTGTAAGACATCTTCCCGATGTATCGATATTTCCTTCAATTCTTCCGCACCTTTAAATACCACTTCAGTCATGGGTAACATCCCTACATCTTCCTCAGTAAAGACTGAAGCAAAGAATTCATTCAGTCTCTCCGCTATCGCCTTGTCGCCTCTTAGTGCTCCTTTAACCCCTTTATCATCTAATGGACCAACTGACTCTCTCAAAGGTTTTTTGCTACGAATGTACTTGAAAAGGTCTTTATTTCGTGTTTTTGCTTCCGCAGCAAGCTTCTTCTCAAATTCTCTCTTTGCCTGCCTTATCAATGCCTTGCATTTGACTTGCCAGTGCTTGTGCTGTTTCCAGGTTTCGTCATTTGGCTCTTTTTTCCATTTCCTGAAAGATGCTTTTTGGCAACAACAGCCTCTCTGACCTCACCTTTAAACCATGCTGGCAGTTTTTTAGACTTCCTTCCACTTTTCTTAAAGCGTGGAATACAGCTGGTCAGGGCTTCCAAGATAGTATTTTTCAACAACATCCAAGCTTGATGTACGTCTTTAACCTTTGCAACTGCTCCTTTTAGTTTTTTCTTAACTGTTTTCCTCATTTTATCATAGTCTCCCTTTCGAAAGTTAAAGGGTAGTACTGTGGATTTCCTTACTATCCCTGCTCCACTAATTAAATCAAAGGCGATCATGCTATGATCACTATTGCAAGTGGCCCCAACACCCTTATCTCTTGCACTAGATCTGGTGTTCCACTAAGGACTAGGTCTAATATGGCTTCCCCTCTGGTCGGTTCATGAACCAGCTGCTCCAAGAAGCAGTCATTTATTTCATCTAGGAACTTTATCTCCCTAGCATGTCCTGCTGTGACACTGATCCAGTCGATGCCGGGGTAATTGAAATCACCCATTATTATTACTTCACTGTAACTTTTGCTAGCTTCCTTGATTTCTTTGAGCATTTCATCATCCATTTTTTCATTCTGGCCAGGCGGACGATAGTACACCCCCACTGCCATTGCCTTCCCCTTTTTACATGGAATTTCAATCCATAGAGATTCTACAGCAAATTTTGTTTCTTGCAAAACTTTAATCCTTTCTGACTCAATGCCCTCTCTAACATAGAGCGCAACCCCTCCACCAATTTGATCAGCTCTAACATTACGATATAGTTTGTACCCAGGTATCACAGTGTCCCACTGGTTGTTCTCCTTCCATCATGTCTCTGATATTCCAATCATATCTAACCTCTCGTTTAGTGCTATATATTCTAACTCTCCCATCTTGTTTTTTAGACTTCTAGCATTTGCATACAAGCATTTTAGAGACTGTATTTTATTCATATTAATTTGGCTATTGGTAGACATGTGTAATTTGGGATCTTTAAGCTCTGTCTGCTCCATACTCGAGGGCATTTGGGCTACTTTACTCTTTTTGGAACCTCTCTGCTTTTTGTAGTATCCTTCAAGGATACATTCTTCCGAACCATGCGCTCTTGGGCGACTGTCGGCTTTCCCCTATTATCTAGTTTAAAAGCTGCTCTATCTCCTTTTTAAAGGTTAATGCCAGCAGCCTGGTTCCATCCCGGTTAAGGTGAAGCCCATCCCTTCGGAAGAGCCCCTCCTTTCCCCAGAATGTTCCCCAGTTCCTAACAAATCCAAACCCCTCATCTCTGCACCATTGTCTCATCCACGCATTGAGACTCCGAAGCTCTGCCTGCCTTTTGGGTCCTGCGCGTGGAACGGGAAGCATTTCGGAGAATGCTACCCTGGAAGTTCTGGATTTCAACTTCCTACCTAAAAGCCTAAATTTAGCTTCCAGAACCTCCCTACCACATTTTCCTATGTCATTGGTACCGACATGTACCAAGACAGCAGACTCCTCCCCAGCACTATCTAAGAACTTATCTAGGTGGCGCGTGAGGTCCGCTACCTTCGCACCAGGCAGGCATGTTACCAGGCGATCCTCACGTCCACCAGCCACCCAGCTATCTACATGCCTAATGATCGAATCACCAACTATAACTGCTGTCCTAACCCTTCCCTCATGGGCACTTGGCCCTGGAGAAACCTCCTCGGTGCGAGAGGGGTTTACATCACCTGGAAGACAGGTCCTAGTTACAGGATCACTTCCTGCCACACCAGGGTGATGCTCTCCTGTCACGTGACCTCTCTCCTCCATGGCAACAGGGATGCTGCCAGACTGGAGGTGGGACTTCAGGACTATATCCCTGTAGGTCTCGTCTATGTACCTCTCTGTCTGTCTTATGCTTTCCAAGTCTGCTACTTTAGCCTCTAGAGAACGGACGTTCCCTGAGAGCAAAGAGCTCCTTGCACCTAGTGCACACGTAAGACCTCTCACCAGCTGGGAGAAAATCATACATGTGACACTCAATGCAAAAGACTGGAAAGCCCACATCCCGCTGCTGGACTGCTGTCTGCATCTTAGTTTTAAGTTTGTGTTTAGATCTTTAAGTTCTTTATGTACTAAAGGGTGCTATGGATATTTATACCACTAAAACTGTACCTAATAAGTTTAATATACCTTGTTCACCTGAAGCTTAATTAATCTCAGGTCCTTAGTGTATGACTGATTTGGGTAATGAGCTTCACCTGAGAGCACCTCCTGTCTTTTAAGTTGTGCAAGTACCTATAAAGCTGTGATTATCCCAGGGGAGGGTGGGTGTGGGGAGGGAGGGAGGGATATAACACTTATTAAAAGAGGGCTGCTACACAGTACCCTGTCCTGTGCTGCTGAGGTAAGCTATATTCTGATTTGATTTAAATTATAGCTCTTTGCTGCTGCTAGGCTCTAACCTATTATGAAATTTAAACTACAAGCTCTCTGCTGGATTCTAAATTTAACCAGAAAGCTCTCTTCTTTGTTTTAATTTGAAACTAAAAGTACTTAGCTGATGCTAGGCCCTGAGTAACTATGAAATTTAAACTACAAGCTCTCTGCTGGATTCTAAAGTTAACCAGAAAGCTCTCTTCTGTGTTTTAATTTGAAACTAAAAGTACTTTGCTGATGCTAGGCCCTGAGTGACGATGAAATTTAAACTACAGCTCTCTACTGGGTATGAAAGGTAACCAGAAAGTTCTCTTCTGTGTTTTAAATTGAATCTTAAACTGTTGCTACTAGGCCCTGACTGATTTAACAAAAAATAGTGGGTTCACAGATTAATTAGCTTTAAAAGAAAAAAAATCCTTTCAGAAAAATTCCCAGAAGTATATACTCACAATTTCAGATTTCTCTCCAGAAGTAACAGCCACCCTTTCTAGTCCGATCTATCTTAAGAATGTTTTATGGACTTTTCCTGCAGGAATTTGTCCAAACCTTTTTTAAACCCATCTACATTATCTGCATTTACCACATCCTCTGTCAATGAGCTCCAAAGCTTAATTATAGGTTGAGAGAAAAAATATGTTCTATCTGATTTAAATATGCTACTTTGTAGCTTCATGGCATGTTCCCTAGTCCTTCTAGTTTTTGAAAGAGTAAACAATCGATTTATCTTTACCCGTTCCACTCCATTCAGGATTTTTTAAAATTCAAAGTTTTAAAGAATTATATAAGTAAAAGAAAAAGAAAAAAGGAAAGGAGAACACAACACCAGGCCTCATCATCCGATAGGCCTTGCTTAAACAGAAACACCGTATGCATCAAGCCCACATACACGGAGAGCAGCGAAGATTCATAGATTGAAGCAACACAAGACAAAACAATTAGACATCTACAATAAATGTCATAAGAGGGTGTCAAAGTACAATTAATCTTCCCATAACCCCAAATCCCAGACAAATTAAAATATAACCATTCATACAGAATTCTCCCCTAGCCATCTTTTTTTCAAGTTTGAGTCCCTAACATTTTAAGCTTTTCCTCATAGGGGTATCCTTCCATTCCCTTTACCATTTTGGTGCCTCTTCTCTGTACCTTTTCTAATTCTGCTATATCCTTTTTAAGATGTGGTGACCAGAATGCAGACAATATTCAAGGTGTAGTCAGTGACAATCCATCTGCTATGTGGCCACCTAAGGTGGCAGAACTTAGGCAGCAGCGTGGTATGCCACCCGCAGCAGGCCATGTGCTTCAACACACATGGCATGCCACTTCCGACCCCCCCCCATCCAACAGGAAGTTGCATTGGAGGTGGGTTAGAAACAGCAGGCCATTTGTGCCGAAGCACATGGCCTGCTGTAGGCACAGAGCTGTTGCTTTTTAATCACCACCTCCACCCCTCCCCCCCCCGATGGAATTGGCAGCAGTGGCAGTGGGGGGCAGTGCTGCAGGGGGTGGCGGGTGGCTCGGTGTGGCACAGCAGGGGCAGCAGCAGGTGGGGCGTCATAGCTGGGGCTTCTGCCTGTGATGGCAAAAAACCTTGCGCTGGCCCTGGTTATAGTCACACCATAGAAAGTTACAGAGGCATTATAATATCATTGGTTTTATTCTCCTTTCCTGTCATTATTACTAGCATTCTGTTTGCTTTCTTGGCTGCCGCTACACACTTGGCAGAAGGTTTTAATGTATTATCCATGATGACACCTAGATCCTTTTCCTGGGTGGTGATTCCTAATATAGAACCTTGCATTGTGTAACTGTAGTTTGTTTTCTTCCTTCCTAGGTGCATAACTTTGCATTTGTCCACGTTAAATTTCATCTGCCATTTGGATGCCCAGTCACTCAATTTTTCAAGGTCCTCTTGCAATTTTTCACAATCCTCTTATGTTTTAACAACTTTGAATAATTTTGTATCATCTGCAAATTTGATCACCTCACTCATTATTCCCATTTCCAGGTCATTTACGAATATGATAAAAAGTAGCGGACTCAGCACATATCCTTGGGGGTACTCCACTACTCATCTTTCTCCATTGAGAAAATTGGCTATTTAGCCCCACTCTCTGTTTTCTTTTAGCCAATTCCTAATCTACAATAGTACACTGCCTCCTATCCTATGACTTTTTAATTTCCACAAGAGTCTTTCATGAGGGACCTTGTTAAAGGCTTTCTGAAAATCCAGATACCCTTTGTCAACCGGCTTACCTTTATCTACCTGTTTATTCACTTCTTCAAAAAATGTAAGGTAAATAATAGCAATTGGTCAATTGGATATCCTCAACTCTGGAAAGTAGCAACATTTCTTTCAGATATATTTCCTAAATATAATCTCCAGAGAAATAAGGTAAATAGATGTAAAATTTAACAAACAAATTTTTTTTTGCATTAAACGATTTTCTAAAGCATCTATCCTAGAATGCATAACAAGGCTATCTTTAATTGCAGAGTTACTGGCAGATTGCAGGGTAGAGACCCAGCTATCAAGTCCCTTAACATTATCAACCAAATTTTTTATAACCAAGTCAGTCCCCTGCATCTTCTAGGCAAACTCATAGGAAAACTGACAAAATTGAACAATAGATCCCTTTAACATTGTCTCAGTTCAAGTAACAGTTTTCCAAATGTCCAAAGGGAGATATTTTCTGAAGAGTAGGATCCTCTAGAACACAGTCTTTATCTGGGGAATAGGTATTTCTATGAGCTTATCCTTATTCAAAGGAACAGAATCTGCTCCCCCCCCCAATCTGCTCCCCCTTTCGGTTTGGAGGTAGGCGGGTGACCATGTCCTTCCAAAGATGAATTCAAGTTCCTTGCGGGAGAGGGAGTAACAGGCCCTCCAGAGCTATAAGATGCTCCAGAAGAGGAAGATGCAGCCAGACTTTGAGCCTGGACCATGCCTGTGGAACTCACAGATGTAACGTGCTTGTCCATTGGCTCCTTAGACAATGAAGGCATCTTGCCACTCTTCCCTTTCCTCTTCTTAGCCAACATAAGAGCAAAGAAACCAGAGTCAAACTCACCCAGTCTAGCAGAGGAAACTTCCTCAATAGATAAACAACCTATGTAGTTCCTGGTGGCTCTGAAGGTGCTCCTAAGGGGCATGATCTGCTCCTTTGGTAATGCCTCTTTGGGCCCTGACCTCAACCGCTGCAAGTCCTGTTTTAATGCGCTAGCCAATCCCATGCTGCTGGCATCAGTGGGACCAGAAGCAGTGCTCTTGGGGAAAGAGGGGATCTTCCGGCCTTCCTCCCAGGCTTGAGTTGGCATCCAGTTACTTGCTGTTCTTACTTCCTCTGGGCAAGTCCTGCTTTAATGTGCCATCCAGTCCCACACTGCTGCCATCAGTGGGACCAGAAGCAGTGCTCTCAGAGCAAGAGGGGATCTTCCGGCCTTCCTCCCAGGCCTGTGACAGCACCCAGATACTTGCTGCCCTCCTCCATTCAGGATTTTATAGACCTCTATCATATCTCCCCTCAGCCTTCTCGTCTCTAAGCTGAAGAGCCCTAACCTTTTTAGCCGCTACTCATAGGAAAGGGGTGCCATATCCTTTATCATTTTGTTTGCCCTTCTCCGAACATAAGAACATAAAAAATGCCATACTGGATCACCAAGGGTCCATCAAGCCCAGTATCCTGTTTCCAGCAGTGCCAATCCAGGTAACAAGTACCTGTCAGGTTCCCAAAAAGGTACATAGATTCCATGATGTTTATCCCAGGGTAAGCAGTGGATTTTCCTGTTCCTCCTTAATAATAGTTTATAGACTTTTCCTCCAAGAACTTGTTCAAACTTTTTTCTAAACACAGCTACTGAACACAGTTTAGGACAGCTATCCAGAGGGTTGTCATGAGTTGACACTGACTCGACGACACTTAACAACACACTAACAGCTTTTACCACATCCTCTGGAAATGAATTCCAGAGTTTGATGACATGTTGAGTAAAAACATTTTCTCTTATTAATCTTAAATGGGTTACATTGTAGCTTCATTGTGTGTCCCATAGTCTTCCAGCTTTTTGATGGAGTAAACAACTGATCTACATTTACCCATTCCACTCCATTCATTAATTTTATAGAACTCTATCATATCTCCCCCCGGCCGTCTTTTTTCCAAGTTGAAGAGCCCTAACCTTTTAAGCCTTTCCTCATAGGGGTAGCCTTCTGTCCTCTTTACCTTTTTGGTGGCTCTTCTCTGTACTTCTGTAATTCTGTTACACTGTATCATTTTTGAGATGCAGGGACCAGACCTGCACACAATTAGGTGAGGTCACACCACGGAGTGATACAGAGTCATTATGATATTCTTTGTTTTATTCTCTTTCTTTCCTAATGATTCCTAACATTCTTGATTCTTTAAATCTTACTGGAATCATTAAGAGTTCTACTGAAGATTCTCCTGTTCCTGCCACACTCATTAATAATGTTGGACTCCAAAGTTTCCTTCTCAAAATGTTATTTTCATCATAAAGATGAGTCTTTTTATGGTTATACAGTGAGAATGGGTATTTTTCTTTGCATTGTGAATGAAATATTCTTCTGTAGTGGATTATTGTACTTTACTCAAATTTATTTAATGTTGATCTGTATAATTATAAAATGTTGATATTATATCCATGATATCTGTGTGGTAATGTCATTTCTGTACAACTGTTGTTTGGTTTAAGTTATAAAAATTATGCAACTGGGGACCCTCTCAACCTGCCAGGGGCTCCCCACCAATGGAGATGGGACCCCTACACTCTCAGGCCCCTGCAACTCTTTTAGATTAAGCACACCAGGTCCTGGGACCGGGGTTCTGGGGTTTGTTCAGATGGAACCGAGATGTTCTTGACTAAGGGGGATACAGTAATTACCCCTCTGATATTCTGCTAAGGTAAAAACACTGGTACCCCTTGAATTACAGAGTCTTTCTGAAATAGCATAAATTGCTAGTCTGCAGGCCGTGCTCAACAAAAACTAGTGAATCATACTAACAATTCAGCAAAGAATATTATTTAAAGGAAAAATAAGATAGTAGGTTAGACTTGTACATAAACAATCAGAGTCTCTCACTAAAAGGCACCTTGGCAAGGGTATTATTGTATAAATTTAGTTACAACCTCAGACTTATAATATGAGGTACATCAGCAAACCAATGCACAAGAACAGGTCAGCTCTAAGGGAAAATGGCTGAAACTGTTGAAAACAAAAAGCATTGCAGTGTGCCCCCAGTCTGTTAATGGCCACTAATTGTACTACTTGACTTTAAGTTTTCTCAATTGGTATGTTCACTATTCCTTTATGTGGTTATTAGCAAGCCTCAGCAGTTGTTTAGGAATAGTTTCCCCAGTAAAGCAGTCTCTGGTGGATTGCACAGCCCTGCTCTGCTCCACTTTCCTTCTTTCTACCCTCTCAGGAAAAGAAACTTTTCTCAGTCAGTGTGTATAATCTGTACAGATTTGGCTGCATTGATAATGTCTTTCTCTGGATTTTGCCTGGTCTTTACCTCTCTCCTTTGCAAATGATATCTCGGCTGTGAAACAGCTGAGAATCCTCAGAATTGTCTTCTTTGCTTCTGCAGTTGGCACCTTGCTTCTTGCTGTCTTTCCAGGGCTAGCCACTAGGCGAACTAGGCGGTTGCCTTGGGAAGCAGACCCTTGTGGGCGGCATGGTGATCATCTCCTCTTCTAAGCAGCGACTCAGCCCTAGACAGTCCCGATGTGCCACCCCAAGGCACTCCATGCTGCCATGTTCTGTTGCTGCGCCGCCCCAACATTCAGCCTCTCACCTGGGGTTGATGAGTGTCACGATGATCACCTCTTTAAAGCCATGGCAGTCTTTAAAGTGCCTTGTGTCCTGCCACTCCTACCCCTTCTGACAGGAAGATGGAGGGGGCAGGAGCGGCAGGCCATGTGTGCGCACATGTGTTTTAAGGCCTGCTGCGGCTTCAAAGAGGTGATTGCCATGCCGCCCATCAACCCTGGGTGAAAGGCTGGATGTCAGGGCAGCGTAGCGATAGCATGCGGTAGTGGAGGGGGTGCGGTGGGGCCAGCACATAGGGTCTGCCTAGGGAGGCAAGAAGCCTTGGGTTGTCCCTGTATCTTTCCATTGTGTACCTCTTTTCTCTATTGCCGCTTTAAGGGCCGATCGCTCTTTGATGTTGGCTCAGGCTGGCGGCGTGAGTGAAGGGCTCCCGCTGGAGCATGCTGCTTTAAGGGCTGATCGCCATTTGATGTTGGTTCAGGCTGGCGGCGTGAATGAAGGGCTCCCACTGGAGCACGCCGCTTTACCTTAGCAAGCTTTATCAGAGGTGCTTGTTTGTAGTACCAAAGAAGCAGGAACATTTACTGTTGCCAGTCCCATGCCCTCCAATGCAGACTTCCATTTGCATGGGGAACTGGCTGTTCAGAGTGCAGCACCAACAACACACAGCGTCAGAGGCTCTGGCTAAGCATTGCTTTGCTGATTTATTGTCATTGCTGCCTCTGCAGGTTCCATGGAGGGGCATCAGCAGAATGGGCTGTCCTCTAAAGATTGGCGCTCTAGGCGTCTGCCTGGTTCGTGTAATGGTAGTGCTGGCCTTGTTGAGCTGCCTGTTTCTTAGAAAGGCTGCCACAAGAATTGCCAGCATTACTTCCTTTTCTTTGCTTCAAAGAAGGAAGACAGGTATGCAAAAATGCTTCTATTATTTGTGAAATAAAAATGGCCACATAAATATGGTCTACAAAATATATGCATTTTCAGAGGCAGCCTGAGGGTGATGCAGGACCATGTGTAGAGACGGGCCTCATTTGCATAAATATTTAACTATCCATTGGGCCTCATTTGCATAAATTTAATTTCTCATTTATTTTTAAATGTATATGCCACCCATCTAAAATCCTAGGTAGCTTACATACATATATACACAATTTATTAAAACAGAGATTACCATAAAATAAACATAGTAACAATCATGAAACTAAATTAATTTAAAACCACTTTATTGCACCCACAAAAATCAAACCATTATGAATATTTGCATAGCACATTTATTTGGTCAGTGCTATGACCAGCTTCTTGATAAAGAGGGAAGATATAAAATGAGAAAAAGTAATCCACATAGCCATGAATTCAAGATCATAGGACCCAGGCTGGACTGGACCGTGCTAGAGCTGGAAAAGCTCAGAAATCAGCAACAATTAACCTATCAGGCAACTAAACAAAACTGAACTTAGATCTTACCTTCAAATTTGAGATTTACTTGAATCTGAACTGACAAAATATTTTATTTTATTTTTATGGAATTTCAACTTATTCCGTACAATAAGCAGATCAAGCAATATGAAGAAATTACAAATCAAATATACTTGTATAATACTAAGAAAACCATCCACTCATGGGATTCTTAGAAAATACACATAGAATACATATAAGAAACAATACAAAAGTCACAGGTAGTGTGAAAAAAAACAAAAAAGAACCCTTATAATACTAACCTGTCACTACAGATTAAGATTCATTACTATTAAGAAAAAACACTAATTGATCAGGTTCCAGAAAGCCATAACTCTTCCCAAGATGGTCTACTACACACTTACATGGGAACTTTAAAAAAAAAGTAGCCCCCATAGCTAAGGTGCGATCTTTCAACACTAAAAAGGCCTTACAGCGAATTTGAGTTGTACGAGACACATCAGGGAAGAGAGTAACCTTCTGGCCACAGAAAAGAACATATTTTTTAGGAAAATATGCCCTCAAAACAGAATTTTTGTCCAATTCAGATGAAAATGAAATAATCAAAGTCGCTGGAGCAGAAATATTATCAGAAGAGGACTCAAGAAATTCAGATATATCTAAACTTCGAGGGGAAATCAACTGGTCAGGTTCCACCCCCCCCCCACCCCTTCCACATCATTAACCACTTTTTTAAACCTAGGAACATAAAACAAATTGGCAACCTTAAAATCCTCAGGTTGCTCAAACATCAAAACCTCTTTAAAATATTTATGAAATAAAATTAAAGGGAGAGATAATGTGTAACTCGAAAATTTAAATATCTCAAATTCTTAGAACGAGATAAATTCTCAAACATTTCAAATTGCCTATGAAAATACAAACTATCATTTACAGAAGCTACAGATACTGCCTGGACAGTACCCATTTTAGCGTCGACCTGACTCAGACGTTCACCCTGCACCGCAAACTGGTCATCATATTCAACAAATTTAGCAACATTCTTAATCAAAAAAAAAAAATCAACATTGTTGATTTTTATGGATTAAGAATGTCTATTTTCCCTGATGTTTCCCGTTATACTCAACTGAGGAGGAAGTCCTTCCTCCAGCTTAAACCTCGTGTTTTGGCTGCAGGGGGGACCTTCTTCCTTCGGTTTCCTTGTAAATGCTTAGTTACTATTCAGGGTATAGATTATGTTTTTGTTGAGTCATCTCAACTAGATGCGCTCCTGTTGTCCCTCCAAGCCTGAATTCGCTTCTTTTATCTTTCTTTAATGAGACGATTATTTTGTTAGGTGGTTGTAGCCTTTATTAAGAATTTTCCCAGGTACCTTTAAGCTGTCTCCTCCATGATGTGGGCTGTTACACAGTATTGAGTTTAGTTTGATTATTGATATTTCTTTGTATTGATTCATCTCAGACTGTGTATTTCTTTTGAACTATGTATTAGGATTGCATTTATGATATAATAATAAAAAATAAAAAAAAATTTAGCAACAGAGTCTCGAGTAAATTCTTCAATTTGCCCCAAAGTTCCCGTTAAGACAGCTTCAGTTCGGGAAACTACCACCCAAATATCTTTCAGTGTCACATCCTGAGGTGGTGAGAAAAACTAGAAGCACTCCCCACCAACGACGAGACATGAACCACTTTAGGCAATAGCAACTGTTTAACAACTGGACAGTTCCGATCTGAAGTTAGTCCAGAAACTGGTGCGAGGGCAGAAGGAGAGGAGGAACCTCCAACACCTTCCGTTACCAGTGCAATCTGATCAGATGACAAGTGGAGTAGGGTTAAACCCCCAATCGGGGATAAGGTAGATAGTGAGGAAGTACTTACAGAAGCTGATGCATCCAGGTTACGATCCTCCAAAACCTGCCTTATTAGGTGTTTGTCCATAGGGCCTTCACTCTATGAGGCCTTCATAGTCGATGCAGCTGACACACTCTTCTTCCTTCTTTTCCCCATTACGGAGAATCATTCACTTTCACCTCCTCAAACCTCCGAGTGCTCCAAAGGGGCTACAAAGGGGTGTGGCCTGCCCCTTTGGTCACGCCCCTTCAGGCCCACGTCCGCGTCCCGTGGTGCAGTCCATGTTTAAATAAGGCACAGCTAGACGTCAGCAATCAGTGCTCAGCGCCCGCAGGTGATCACAGCTACCGGACAGGGTCAGAACTCCACTCTCCCCTGACAAAATATTTTAAATTTCAGACTGGCAGCTTCAAGAACACAAAACTGCAAATCTTAAAGACAATCTATATGCCACTACCAGTCACCAACACTCTACAGCTAATTCCATACAAACAAACAAACAAACAAAAAATCAAGAACCACAGCACAGAACATATAAAGCAAATCTACCATTCCACAAAAGCCCTAATTTCCAAAACTGACACAACAAGGAGCCTACCCAAAAAAGGGTAGCACTGTGAATATTGTAGTAGAACCTAGAACATCTATACACCTACTGGAAAAACTGAACATGCCAGATTCCTACAGAGAAACTGTGCTAACAGAATACCTGACTCAGTCACTCACTTAGGGGTTTGTCTACTAAACTGTGTTAGCTGCTACCGCAGGGCTACTGTAGAAATACTGCTCGGTGGTACCAGGTAATGCAGGGAAAATACAGATATCGTGGAGCATTTCTGCAGTGTCTCCACTTTTTGGGGTATCTGCTGGAAAAGGCGGAAAAAGGCGGAGAGAGGGTGGTGTATGGACGAGCCTACCGGGCGCAGCTACTGCGGGTGATTGCTTTATGAAGTAACTGTTCCAATCTGTAGGCTTTGCAGATTCAGCTACCGCCATCTGAATGGGTGGCAAAAGCTGCATCAGCGACATGGCCCTCCGCAAAATCAGCTTGTCCTATGTGGTTTCTGCATGGGAAATGCTGGGAATGCCCCCTGCAGATACTGCAGGCCTTTTGCAGCTAATGCAACGCTTTGGCAACTTTCGCCCAATAGAACATAGATGGACCCTCACCAAGTATAGAATAAGTGACCACAAACTAAAAATAAGAACATAAGATATGCCATACTGGGTCAGACTGAGCTGCATCAAGTCTAGTATCCTGTTTCCAACAGTGGCCAATCTAGGTCACAAGTACCTAGCACTTTCCCCAGAAGACACACAGCTTGTGTTGGGACAAGCAATGGGTTTCCTGGGTCCCCTTTAATAAAGGTTTATGGATCTTTCCTCCAGGAACTTGTCCAAATGTTTTTTGTTAAATCCAGCTACACTAACAGCTTTTACTACATCTTTTGTAAAACAAATTCCAGAGTTTGATTACGCATTGAGTGAATTTTTTTTCTCTTATTAGTCTTATATCGGTTACTCTGTAGCTTAATTGCATGTCCCCTAGTCTTTGAACATTATGATGGCATAAACAATCATTCTACATTTACCCTTTCCACTCCATTCATTAATTTATAGACCTCTATCATATCTCACCTCAGCCGTCTCTTTTCCAGGTTGAAGAGCCCTAACCTTTTTAACCTCTCCTCATAGGGCTATCCTTCATCCCCTTTATCATTTTGGTGGCTCTTTTCTGTATCTTTTCTAATTCTGCTATATCCTTTTTACAATACGGTGACCAGAATTGCACACAATATTCAAGGTGTGGTCGCACCATGGAACAATACAGAGACATTATAATATCCTTTGTTTTAT
This sequence comes from Ichthyophis bannanicus, assembly GCA_033557465.1. Classification (NCBI taxonomy): domain Eukaryota; kingdom Metazoa; phylum Chordata; class Amphibia; order Gymnophiona; family Ichthyophiidae; genus Ichthyophis; species Ichthyophis bannanicus. Next base: position 1,364,663,220 of record CM066032.1, on the reverse strand, counting down.
TTTCCATTCCTTTCCTTATGATACCTAGCATTCTATTTGCTATCTTGGCCACTGCTACACACTGGGCAGAGGGTTTCAACATATTATCTGCGATGGCACCTAAATCTTTTTCCTGGGTGGTGGTTCCTAATGTGAAACCTTGCATTGTGTAACCATAGTTTGGGTTGTTCTTTCTTAGGTGCATAACTTTGCACTTGTTCACATTAAATTTACTCTGCCATTTGAACATCCGGTCTTCTAATTTATTAAGGTCCTCTTGCAATTTTTACACAATCCTCTTGGGTTTTAGCAACTTTGAATAATTTTGTGCCATCTGCAAATTTGATTACCTCACTTGTTGTTCCCATTTCCAGGTCATTTATGAATATGTTAAAAAGCAGCGGACCCAGCACATATCCCTGGGGTACTCCACTATTTACCTTTTTTCATTGGGAACATTGGCCATTTAGCCCTACCATCTGCTTTCTATCTTTTAACCAGTTCCTGATCCACAATAGTACACTGCCTCCTATCCCATGACTTTTTAATTTTGCCAAGAGTCTCTCATGAGGGACCTTGTCAAAAGTTTTCTGAAAATCCAGATACACTACATCGTCTGATCCACCTTTGTCTATCAGCTTATTTACACCTTCAAAAAAAATATAACAGGTTAGTAAGACAAGACCTTCCCTGGCTAAAGCCATGTTGACTGTCTCCCATTAAACCATGACTATCTAAATGTTCAGAAATTTTGTTTTTAATAATGTTTTTTATCATTTTTCCAGGTACTGAAGTCAAGCTTACTGGTCAATAATTTCCCGGATCAGCCCTGGAACCCTTTTTTAAAAATTGGCGTTACATTGGCTAGCCTCCAGTCTTCAGGTATTACTGATGATTTTAATGATAGTTCACAGATTAGTAATTGTAGGTCTGCAATCTCATATTCCAGTTCTTTCAACATCCTTGGATGCATACCATCCGGTCCAGGTGATTTGCTACTTTTCAGTTTATCAAATAGTTGTAATACATATTTCCAGTTTATCAATATTTCTTTCAATTCTTCTGCTGCATCAGCTTTAAATACCATTTATGGCATGGGTAAATTCCCTATATCTTCTTCAGTAAAGACCAAAGCAAGGAATTCATTCACTCTCTCCATTATGGCCTTGTCCCCTCTTAGTGCCCCTTTTACCCCTCTATCATCCAGTGATCCAACTGACTCTCACATGTTTCTTGCTACAAATGTACTTGAAAAAGTTTTTATTATGTTTTTGCTTCCACAGCAAGCTTTTTTTCAAATTCTCTCTTTGCCTGCCTTATCAATGCCTTGCATCTAGATTGCCAGTGCGTATGTTGTTTCCAGTTTTGTGTTTAGGTATTTAAGAAGTTTACTTACGTAGATTTGCCGGGGATACTTATACTAATAAAACTATATCTAATATGTTTAATGGACTTGTGTCCCCCGCAGCCCCCTCTGGTGGCGGCGTAGTGGTTCCACCGGGGCTGGGGAGCGCATAAGAATAGGGGTATTAGGGTTGGCCTGTTGCGAGGGTCATGAGGTAGCGGCCCTCTGTGCCAACCTCGTTGCCAACTTCCCAATAAAGCGACTTTCAGCCAAGTGTAGGGAAAAAGGAAAAAGGCATTTATTTCACCTTTACGCAAAATGGTTCAAAATATGCGGTTAAGACAATAACAGGGCTGTATCATTCCTTGTATCAGGTTCAACTCACATAAAACGTTCAAAATAACATTGTTAATCTTCACAGAAACTTAAAACATAAGGCATCCTGTATTCACTTCATACATTCTGTTGCTCCAAATAGCTTAAAGCTTTCCTACTGTACAATAAATACAATCCATGGGTTCAACTGCCTCATCAACCTCAGATTCCCCTGGCATCCATTCCATCTCTGAGGGGTCTGAGTCTGAAACCTCAGGAGGGTTGAATTCGGGCTTTCTGAAAGCATGCCACACTGTGTTCCAATGCTGGTTTGTCAGCTTGGGGCGTCGGTTTTTGGCTATGGTATAGAACCCTGGCTGTTCATCTGCTACAGGTTTAAAAGTTCGCTTGTCCCAGCCTTTAGCATTACTAGCTTTCTTCTTGGAGAGATTATCTGTTACTTTTTGCATAAAAGTGTCCTTATCATACAGATAAAACTCATTCTTTTGTTTCTCTCTTGTGCTAGGTTTAGGCAAGCAATTGCAGGCAACAACTGTTTTACCTTTAAACTTCCTGCAGTCTCTTACAGGAAAGGCTTGAGGCCTAGCCTGATTGTCCTCCAATTCTTGCAGGCTCAAGTATTCCCTGTGGGTCTTAATTAATTCTTTGGAGTGGGGAGAAACTTCTCTGAGGCATGGCTGCAGCTGATGCGCTTGTCCTTCACTTCCACCCCTGTGGCAGTTGGCTAATGGCCGCGCCCTCTCAGCTCTTCCCTGTTCCCCAGGCCTCGGAGTTTTCCATTCTTCCTTCAGGTTACTTCTACAAAAATCTTTAAAAGTACCTTTCTCTCCTTGGGTATTCTTTTCAGCTGGATATCTCTTTCTCAGATTGTGTCCCAGCCCTTCTCCCTGGATAGGGCTTTCTCTCAGGCTGGAAGGGAGAGCACCTCCCTCCTTGGCTGCTCTCTGCAGTGCTGCTCCTTCCAGTTGTCTCTGGCCTGCTCTCCGGCCTGCTCTTTGGCCTTCCTCTAGGCCTGCTCTTTGGCCTTCACCTCGGCCTGCTCTCTGAGTTACTCCTTGGCCTGCTTCTCGGCCTACTCTCTGGCCTGCTCCCCAAGTTGCTTCAACTCCTCGAGCTGTTCTGGGTCTGACACCGACTCCAGCTCTGTCTCTGACTCCGACGACTCTCCTTGACTCAGCTCTGTCCCTGCTTAAATCGGGACCAACTGATTCTAGGTCCTGCCCATAGAGGCGTGGTTCCTCTGCTTCCAGGCTGGCTCTCCTGCTCCCTCTATGTGGACCTTCAGGAAATTGCATGTGAAGCTTGTTTTTTCCAAAATTTAAAACTTTTTTTCTTTCTGCCAGAGGGTCCGCTGTATCACACTTGTTCACCTTGAGATTAATCTCAGGGGCTTAATGTATACTTGATGAGGATAAACAGCTGCACCTGAGAGTGAATATGGGCACCTCTTTCCCTTTAAGAGGTTTAAGAGCCTATTATCCCAGGGGTGGGTAGGAGTGGGGAGGGAGGGAGGGAATGAAAACCTATTAAACGTTGGCTTGTTTATAAGGTAAAGACTTACCAATTTCCTGGGTGACTCATGCATCCCTTGGTTTGATAGAAGGAGCCTTTTAAATTGCCCCTTTGATCTGTCACTTGCCTTTAACACCTATTCAAGACAACTTCATAGATTTTTTGCCTCCTAACTGGATGGCATCTTTGTAAAGGTCACTTGAAACAAGTTTATTTCTTCCTACTCGGGACTATTCTACCTATATGCTAAGCTATTCTATGATTTGATTTAGATAAAAAGCTCTCTAGAAACAACTTTATTTCAATAACTATTTACTCTATTTAACTTTCTATGTTTTAACTATACTCTGATTTGATTGAAATGAAAAGCTCCCTAGAAACAAATTTCAGAATCTATTTACTCTTACTTTCTCTGCTAAGCTATAGTCTGCTTTGACTTAAATGCAAAGCTCTCTGGTGGTACTAAGACTTGACTGACTTAGCAAAAACACTGAATTCTAAAATACACAGATCTACCAGTTTTAACCCAAGAATTCACACTGCATGTAGCACAACACTAGACAAATAGAAAGATGCATATAAAGAAAGCACATGTAAATTACAAAAGCTGACACATTTCAATCAATAAATTAGAAATAAAAGGGGGGGGGCGTTATTCAAAGGGATTAACATGGCTCGCAGACCTGCTAACCGTGTTAGTCCGTTATCCGGGATATTCAGTGGTACTAACATGATTAGTGCTGCTGAATATACGCGGGTGCCACCATTGCACACCCCAGAGTTAACCAGTTAACATCAGGGTATGCCGGGGGTGTTCCACATGTGGCACCTGTCAATAACCAGGCAGCGGCAATATGAGCCACTCTTCGGTTATTGACACACAGCAAAAGTCAGATGCAGCAAAGGCCGTTCTAACTCTCGCCGCAGAATCTAACCAGGCATTGGTTGAATATTGTCACTGCCCAGTTAGCTTTCCGTCAATTGGAGCAACTTGGATATTCAGTGCCTAGACCAAGATATGGCCCTGGCATTGTATATCCAGCTTTAAGGTTCCACTGTGGCTGCTGCTGCGGAATATCATGCCCAAAAGACATTTTTCTACCTTTGATGTCTGGCCAGGGTTGGCCTGTCCACTAGGTGAACTAGGCAGCCGCCTAAGGCATCAAATATCTGTGGGCAGCACAGCAAGCAGGAGGCCATGTACTTCGGCACACTTGGCCTGCCGTCTCTGATTTCCCTCCGACAGAAAGTTGTGTCGGAAGGGATCAGAAGCGGCATGCCATGTGTGCCGAAGCATATGGCTTGCCATGAGCCACTGCCGTGCCAAGCAGATCTGCCCCCCCCCCCCCATGATCCCACTGACAAAATCAGTGGCAGTGAGGTTGGCAGCTTGGCTGAGGAGGGAGGCACAACTCAGAAGAGGGGAGAGCAGCTTGGAAGGGGCGGGCGGCATGGCAGGGGCTTCTGCCTGGAGTGGCAGAAACCCTTGGGCCGGCCTTGTGTCTGGCCATTTTATTTTAATAATCATGCTGGTTCCAGTTTCTGGTTTCTGCTTTTCTGCAACTTCTCTTAGCGCTTTCCAGGGTCTCGTCCATCTGCTACATCTCTCCTCTATATCCCTCTGACATTGATCCTTTTCATTTCAGATTTTTTCCATGTATTTTTTTCTCTCAGATTTCTCTCCTTTTTCTTACGATCTTCTCCTTAATCTAGTACTTTTCGACTTTAACCACAACCCTTCCATTTCCCAATCTCTCTCTTTTCTCAACCTCTTATTCCCCAGTCTATCACTAATTCTCCTCTTTCTCTCTTCCCTTCTGAATCCAACATTTCTCCCTTCTCTCTATCCCCACTGCCCAACATCTCCCCTCCAGTATCTCTCTCTCTCTCTCCCCACATCCATTTTCTCTCCCTCTCTTTCTCTCCATATCTCTCATCCATATCCAAAATCTCCCCTCTCTCCCTATCTCCAGCATTTCTGCTCTTCTCTTTATTTATTCCCATGTCTAGTATCTTCACTCCATCTCCCTTTTTCCTGTCAAGTCCAGTGTTTCCCCTCTGTAGTTCTGTGTTCCCTCCCAGGGCTGTACCAAGCTAGCAATCTGCCCTGTGTGACTGGTAAAACTGGCACCTCCATCCCACCCAGCTAGCTGCATGCAGAAACTCCCTTTTGTTGGGCTTCCTGGGAGCCAAGTGATGACATCAACTCACACAGCCCTTGGTACGGCCTTGCCCCCTCCCCTGTGTCCAGCGTGTCCCCTTTCTGTCCATATCATCTCTCCCTATGTCATGCATTTCCTCTCTATTTCCCTATAACCCTCCCATGTCCAGCATCTCTTCTCCATCTCCCTAGTCCCCCTTCCCCTGTGTTCAGCATCCTCCTCCCTCTCCCTGCCCCTATGATCCTCCCGTCCAATATTTCCCCTCCTTCTCCATATCCCCTCTCCCTTGTGTCCAGTAGCTCCCTTCTCCTTTTCCTTCCCCTGCTATATGGTCCTGTGTGTCCCCTCCAACTCAACCCCCTTCCCATGCAGCACTCCCCTTTCAACATTTCCTCTTCTTGACCGACCATAGACGCCGCTGCTGGATTTCCTCAGTCCTGCACTAGCAGCAGCAGCAGCAGCAGCAAAGTTTATGAGACCTATACCAACCTAAGACCTTGCCAGTCACAGCTCTTCTGGCGCAAAAAGTATGCGTCAGAGGGGGACTGATAGCAGTATTCCTTTCAAAACTTTCACAAATGAGTGGAAATTACTCCTTCCAATCAGTGAAATAAAATAAGATAGAAGGGACAGATACAAATTTAGTTTGGAATGCCCAATCAAATCAAATACACTACTTGAACCCCATTAGCCTTAAATGCTTTTAAAATGGTACCACAGCACTGACCATCACCTCTGGCGCTGCAGCATTGTTCCTGTTTCTGCCCCTTCCAATTCCATTTCCTATTTGCATGGGGCTGAAACAACTGGACCAGCCACTCCCATGCAAAAGGAAGTGTAATCAGAGGAGCAGAAGCAGGAAGAGCAATGAGTGCCGGAGGCAATGATGAGAGCTGTGATGCCATTTCTAAAAGCATTGTCATCGCTGCACATCCAAGAGAGGGGCAGGAAAGGCAGCGGGGGGGGGGGGGGGGGGGTCGCTAGGGATGAGGTTCGCTTAGAGTGCCCCTCATATCCTTGCACCAGTCCTGTTCCACTGGCTCTACAGATGCATACAGATGAATGGACAGACAGACAGATTGACCCTTTCTAGTAGGTGTCACCACTTAAGTGAAATGCATCTAAAAATGAATTTTTACCTAAACTTATTCTAGGCTCTCATCACTGATCTGTCAAAGGGGGCTGTAAGCAATATTCAAAGAAAGGCATTTTAACTTGATCTGGAAGAAATGACCCCTCCCCACCCCCCAAAAAAGCAGGAAGAGTGCTATACAATGGAAAGACCTTGGAAGGCTTGGGAATCCCTAATTTCAAGCAAAATTATCAAGCAACTCAACTAAAAGCACTGTTAGAATAGCCAGGGGATTATAATGGGAAATGCTGGTTATAAATTGAATAGCATTCTGTGAGGCCTGTCCCAGTTAGATCTGAGGAATCCATTTGCAAAGAAAGTTACGCAACCAGGTGTGGAGGTCGTTTAATCATACAAAAGGACTAATCAGGAAAAGGACCCTGTTAGAAATTTATTTTATTTATTTGGACAGTTTTGTATACCTCCTTATCCTTCAATCAAAGTGGTCACAATGCAATTGGGGGATACATTTAACACGTGGGGATATGAGACACATACACTAATACTTACAGGGAACATGGGCAGTGGAGGGCTAAGTGGCTTGCCCAAGACCACAAGGAGCATCTGTGGGACTAGAAACCCCAGTCCTTCCAGCCCAAGGTTGCTGTCCTCTAGTGGGATTTGAACCCCTGACCTTCTGGCCTGAAGTACCTTGCCCCAACCACTAGGCTACTCCTCCCCCATAGGTATAATTTGAAATTCCAACCAGGATTGGAAAGGGAATCTTTAACAGCTGGGTACAAAAGATTTTAACTAGAGCATACCAACTGTACAAAGAAGAAGGGGTTCTTAACTTGCAGCAATTACAGAGGATATCCTGTATCTCAGCTGCTGCTTTCAACAGTCATTTGCAAATAAGATATAATATAGGGGAGCAGAGTGCACATAAAATTGTGATATATCAAGTTTGAATCGTATGAAAAATGCCAGGGAAATGATATCTAGTATTTATAACATAATGCAAGGCAATGACTTAATTAAACATAAATTTATGTAAGCATGGGAGCATAACTTGGGCACAACAGTAATGGGAAACTATTTTTGATCAGGCAGGACATATATCCATATCAAGCATAACTAAGGAGAAGAATTAAAAGAATTACTTGATGATATTTAACTTCAGAAAGGATTCATTAGATCTTGGCAACTCTAACAAGCTTTGGAGAGGCTTCAAGGACATTGGTACTCTTTTGCATGTTTGGTGAGATTCCATAGACAAGCAGGAAAATGTCATCACATATGGGTGACATCATCTGACAGAGCACCATGTGGGAGTATTCCCAGTTCCTTCTAGAAGCTTTTGGAAGCTCTACCGTGCCTGTGCACACATTTCTGCCTATCGCCCTAGTGCCATCTTAACCTGTTCATTTCTTTCTGCAGAGCCCTATGGACATGTGCTGTTCTTGGTGTGTGAGTAAGAATCCTTCTGTGCTTTTTTTCTGCTATTTTTAGCTTTTCTAGCTTTTTTAACCTGCAGTTGTGATGTTTCCCTTTCCCAATATTTCCAATAAATAGGTTTTATGATTGTTTAAAATTTCCTTTCTTTGACTTCCGGTGATGTCATCGGGCTAGATGGCGGCGGTGTGATAGAGCTCCGCCACCAAAGCCTGAAATAACAGGGGGAAAGTATCCCTATAAGCAAAATTAAGCGAGGTAATGCAAGGGAAGTAGATCTTGCAACTCCCGAGAGTTAAAAGGAGGCTGTGCAGGCAGCAGAAAACACCGGAGAACGGAGCACACCAGCAGCGGGGAGCTCGAGTCTGCACGCACGTGGTCGAGCAGAGTGGAAAGGAAGCGTGCTGAAAAGCGACAAGCATGGCAGGAGGGCCAGAGAGTACAGGAGCTGCAGGGGAAAAAGGAACAGATTAAACTTGAGAGCTGGCACATCAGGAGAAGGGAACCAGCAACAAAAGGCAGTCTTCATCTTAGTAGCAGATTGGGGGACCTGATAGGGGAACCACGAGGTACGCCAGAGGGGCGATCGGGTGAGCCGTACTGAGAGTGTCAACGGCAGGGGGGCTGGTGAGTGACGACGCTGCAGCAAGCAAATTTTATCAAAAAGAAGCAGAGGCAGAGAAAAGGAGGCAATTTTAGTGCAACGAAGTAGAGGAGGAAAGCACAGAACAGGTACGGAGATAGTGGAACGTCTCTGTGGCTCAGAGTACAACATAGCAAAACACAGTGCAGCAAGGCAAAACGATCCACAAGGAAGCCCTGTATAGCATAGAAACCCAAGATTAATTAAATAAGGTGGGACTCCATACATTGCTCAGAAACAAACTGAGTTATTGATTGAATACAGCAAAAGTAGCTGAACTAAAAGAGGGAGCAGAAAGATAGTCAGAAAGAGACCCAAGCTGCAAGGGGAAAGTCACTGCGCAATCCAGAGTCCTTTAAAGCTCACTCAGAGAAACAAAGAGAACAGATGGATAAATCAAAAGGAGGACTGTCAGCAAAGAAAAATTGTCGGAATTCAGATCATCCTATGTTCCCTCAAGAGGAGGGAAAGAGGGGGAAAAAGGCTAAAATGGTGGCAGAGCGTGCGATTGAGCAGGAGGAGGAGATGGAGGGGGCTTGGGGCCCAGGAGTAGCAGATATGATTAAGCAGTGGCTAACAGAACTGAAAGAGGAACTTAAAGTTGAAATTAGCGGTATAAAAAATGAAATTAAAGAGACAATGCAAGTCTTAAGACAAGATATAGCGGAACTGGGAGCTCGGTAGAAGAAACAGAAAATCAGTTGGAACAACATGGGGAAGTAATAGTAGACCTCCAGAAAGGATGGGAGGAATTACAACAAGTGCAAGAGGAGCTGAAGGTGAAGGCAGAGGACTTAGAAGACCGGTCTAGACGATGTAATATAAGAGTGCGAGGGCTCCCAGAGGACCCTAAATAAAAGAATTGTGACGAAGTTGTAACAAAAGTATTTGGATCTCTGTTACAAGCCGCAGATATAGAAGAAGGCCGGGAGGGGGTACCACTGCAAATTCAGCGGGCCCACAGAGGATTGGGGCCGGTAAGAGACAATCGACCAAGAGACATTGTGGTATGCTTGAATTCTTTTAAAACTAAAGAACGATTGTTGAAAGCTGCTCGAAAATTAAAGCAATTCAAATGGGAAGAGCATGAGTTGGAATTGTTTCAGGACTTATCCCTGGGCATGTTACAACGCTGGAGAGAGCTGAAAGAGGTGACAGCATATTTGAGGAGGAAAGACATGCAATATAAGTGTCTGTATCCATTCAGTCTCCTGATAACGGTGAAGGGGATGTCACGGCAAGTGAAGACAAGCGAGGAAGCATTGCGAGCGCTTAAGGACTTGGGACTATCCAATCTTCCGGAAGGGGCAGGAGGTAAAGGCAAAACAAAAACCAACACGGCGTCTACATTGAGGGCGGACAGCATGAGATGGCACAGAGCATCAGCTGATGGCAGGAGGTTGGCCAGATTGACTAAAGGAAGCCACGGAGGGAAAGCGACGGAGAAGAGCAAAGGTTGAAGCTGAGAACAATGGAAAGATATGTCAGAAAAGAAACTGTGCAGGGACTGTATTGAAGGATATTGATGATTGCTGTGTAAGGGGTTGTGGCTGAGAAAAATAGGGGGGTGGTTGGAGGGGGAAATAAGGGCTAGGGGAAGGAGTGGGTGAAGTGGTGGAGGAGAGAGGAAAGAATGGGAAGGGGGAGTAAGGATCTGTCTATGAAAATGTTTTGCAACACTCTTATCTTGGGAAGGGAAGTTGGGGGTTAGAGTAGAGGGAGGACCGGGGTGACGGAGGGATAGGCATGCTTGGGGTCATAGGGGGGAGAAGGGGAGGAGGAGCCACTAGGGGGTGGAGAAGCTGGGAGGGGCGGACCAGGCAGGAGATGAAGGGATAAGGAATGAGGGGGAAGCTGGGATAGAGGGGCAGAGGCAGGCTGTGGTCTGATTGATAGTCACCATTAATGGAAGATGCGTCTCCCTTGAGGAGACAGACGGGGAAGGGAGGCAGGGAGGGAGGAGGGAAGGGAGGAAGGGTGGGAGGGCGGGAGGGGGAGGGAGGGGAGTGGAAGGGGGCAGGGGTAAGGACACAGAGAGCAGGGGGGATACAAAGTATAAAGGTGAGTTAAAATTAGTATCGCTAAATGTAAAAGGTTTTAATTCACCATTTAAACGACAAAAATTGTATAAAGAAATCACACGCCAAAGGGCGGAGCTAGTGCTTATACAGAAAAACGCATTTGACCAGAGCGACAGAATATCTAGTTAAACCCAGAGGATATGGAGTATGTATACACACATCCAACACAGTGGAAAAGAAAAAAAGGGGGGGGGGGAGGCCATATTGATTGATGCTAAATTAAAGATGCAATTGCAAAATGTGGTGAGGGATAAAGAGGGGAGATATGTGTTATTGCGGATGAAAGTGGGAAATGAGTGGTATTGCATAGTAAATGTATATGCACCAACAGGGGTGCAAAGTGAATTCTGGACAAAGCTGAATGAAGAGGTGGGGAAATTGGGGGAGGGTCACCTCATTTGTGGAGGAGATTTCAACTTAACATGGAATCCAGTGAGTGACGCCTCAGGGAAAAGGGAGGGTAAGAGGGCGGATAGAAAGCACTACCACAATTTTGTAGCGCACCATTGCTTGATTGATGCCTGGAGATTCCACCACCCGAGGAAGAGACAATTTTCTTATTTTTCACCGGTATATGGATCATATTCCAGAATAGATGCTATCTGGGTATCGAAAGTAATGGGGGGTAGGATTAAGGGGGTGGATATGGATTCGATTACTTGGTCAGATCATGCGCTAGTGGAAGTCAGATTGACAATAGAGGGAGAGGGGAAGGGCTTACAGTTTTGGAGACTTAATGAATCTCTATTAGAAGATGGAAGGGTAAGAGCGGACATCGAGAGGAAAACGAGGGAATACTTCCATTGGAATGATAATGGGGAGGTAACTTGGGGAGGGGTGTGGGATGGATATAAGATAGTAGTGCGAGGAATTTTAATTAAATGGGGGGCGCGAAAACGGAAGGAAAGGGGGGGGGGAACAGAGAGGGAACTGAGAGCAAGCTTGCTGGACTTGGAAGAACTAGATGCGCAAGGGAAGCAAGGAGAATACAGAGGCCAGGTGCTGGCAGTAAGAGCACAGTTAAATGACTTACAGGCAGCAAAAATAAGATATATGCAGTTGTTGCGACAGGAATTCTTTGAGAGAGGTAATAAGGCGGGGCGATATATGGCTCAGAAACTGAAGCAGAGGAAATTGTGTTCTTATATAATGAAAATTCGGAATCCGGACGGGGAGCGGGTATATAAGGACGGGGAGATTAGGGAGGTCGTTAGAGGATACTATCATCTTTGTTAGTGATATAGCGGAAGGGCTGTCGGGTAAGGTTTGCCTCTTTGCGGATGATACCAAAATCTGCTATAGAGTAGACACCCAGGAAGGTGTAGATAACATGATGAGGGATCTAGCTAAGCTTGAAGAATGGTCTAGAATTTGGCAGCTGGGATTTAATGTTAAAAAATGTAAGGTCATGCATTTGGGCTGCAGCAATCCAAGGAAGCAATACAGTATAGGAGGTGAAGTACTTTTGTCCACTAAAGAAGAGCAGGACCTAGGCGTGGTTGTGTCTGATGATCTTAAAGTAGCTAAACAGGTAGAAAAGGCGATGGCAAAAGCTAGAAGGATGCTTGGGTGCATACGGAGAGGAATGGCTAGCAGAAAAAAAGGAGGTGATAATGCCTCTGTATAAGTCTTTGGTGCGACCTCATTTGGAGTATGGTGTGCAATTCTGGAGACCGCACCTTCAAAAGGATGTGAACAGGATGGAGTCGGTGCAGAGGGTGGCTACTAAAATGATTAATGGGCTTCATTATAAAGCATATGAGGGCAGACTTAAGGATCTTAATATGTACACCTTAGAGGAAAGGCGGGATAGAGGTGATATGATTGAGATGTTTAAATACCTCCGTGGCATAAATGTTCAGGGAGAGAGCCTCTTTCAATTGAAAGCAAGTTCTGCTACGAGGGGACATGGGATGAGGGTGAAGGGAGATAGATTCAGGAGTGATATGTGGAAATATTTCTTTACGGAAAGAGTAGTGGATCCATGGAATAGTCTCCCAGTGGAGGTGGTAGAGATGAGGACAGTAACTGAATTCAAAAAAGCATGGGACCAACACAGAGGACTCTCTAAAGGTAAAAAGTGGACTGTTGTAGTTGTTGTTATGGAAGGACAGACTAGATAGGCCATGTGGTCTTTTTCTGTCATCATGTTTCTATGTTTCTATCAGGGATTATATAAAGCACGGGACCCTCCACAGAGGGAGAGAGTACGGAGATATCTTGATTCAATTCAGTTACCGAAATTAGAAGATGGGGAACAGAAAGAATTAAACAAGGCTATAACAGCAGAGGAGGTACAACAGGCTATAAAACAGTTGAAAATAGATAAGGCTCCGGGGATAGATGGGCTCACAGCGAGGTTTTATAGAAGTTTTGGAGAGATATTAACTAAACCCTTGGTGAGTTTATTTAATCTCCCACGGGAGGAAGATAGATTAGCGGATACTATGGGATGGGCGGGAATAACCGTAATACATGAAGAGGGAAAAGATCCACAAGAGTGCTCTTCATATCGACCTATCTCAATGATCAATATAGATGCCAAATTACTAGCGAAAATACTCGTTACGCGTTTAAACAAGAAGATAGGGAAGTTGATACATTTGGATCAAGCGGGATTTATTCCCGGTAGACAGGTAGTGGATAATATTAGAAAGATCTTAAATATGATTTGGTCTACTGAACAAAGTAGGGAGGAGGCCTTGCTGTTGTCGCTGGATGCGGAGAAGGCCTTTGACCAGGTGTCATGGCCATTTCTTTTCCAGGTAATGGAAAGAATGGGATTGGGGGAAGAATTTTTAAGTTGGGTAAAAGTGATATACCACAATCCGAAGGCATGTGTTAGGGTTAATGGGGCTTACTCTCAATTTTTTGGGCAAGGGTATGGAATGAGACAGGGCTGCCCCCTATCACCCCTACATTTTGCTATATCTTTGGAACCGTTTGCGGAGAGGGTGAGAGAGAGGGCCGATGTTAAGGGAATAAGAGTAGGGAGGAGAGGATATAAAATATCCCTTTTTGCGGATGACATAATATTGAGTGTAGCTAGACCTCGGTTCTCTATACCAACACTAATGTGGTAATTGGAAGAATATGGAAGGCTTTCGGGTTTCACTATTAATTGGACAAAATTGGAAATATTAAACTTATCATTAAATGGAGATGCGCAGGGCATACTGCAGAAGAAATACCCATTCAGATGGGCTAGAGAAAAAATTAGATATTTACGGATTCAAATTAGTAATAGGATAGATGCCCTATACAAGCTAAATTATCCAAAACTATTTGGGCAGGTAGAGAGCTTGTTGGATGGGTGGGGGAGGGGATACCTCTCATGGTTTGGATGCATAGCGACAATAAAGATGATGTTACTGCCAAGATTCTTGTTCCTGTTCCAGACGCTACCAATACCGGTACCGTCTAAAACGTTAAAACATCTACAAAGACTTGTTAATCGATTTACATGGTCGAATAGATGGCCAAGAGTAGCTATGGCAGTAATGCAAAGAGCCAAGGGAGAGGGAGGGTTAGGGTACCTAATTTTAGAAAATATTATGAGGCTGCTCAACTGAAAATGATATATGAGTGGCACAGCAGGACACAGAAACAGTGGGTTCAAATGGAAGAAGACTCGGTAAGTGGGGGAGATTGGACAGAATGGTTTTAAGGGGTGGTAAAAGCGCTGAAAATAAACACCAACGCCCCATAATAGCTCACAGTTTGAGGGTGTGGAGACAGAATAGAAAACAATTAGTACAAGATAAAGAATACATACAGAAAATGACACTGGAGGCATGTTTTGATAGGGGTCAGGGACCAGGGGTAACTGTTTTGCGCAGATGGGCAAAGGTGGGGCTTACACAGATTTCTCAAATAGTGAGCAAGGAGGGCATGCTGGCTTTTGAGGGCATCAGGGACTTGTACCGGCTGGGAGATAGCAATTATTATGCATATTTACAATTGAGCCATTTTTTGAGGCAACGGAAGGTGTGGAAGGATTTATGGGAACATAGAGGGTGGTTTGAGGCGCTGTGCTCAGGCCATATGGGCCAAAATGGAGCATTGTCCAGAATTTACAAAGGATTGATGGAGGGAGGGGGACGTAAACTGGGGTTTATGATAAAATGGGAGGAGGATCTGGGGGTAAGCTGGAATGAAGAGGTGTGGGATAAGATACTATAGACAGTGGCCAGTATATCCATAGCCACACAAGTGAAAGAAAATGCTTATAAAGTGCTATATCGTTGGTACTGGACACCAGTACATAAAAAAAGAGCTGGAGTGGGACACAATGATCAATGTTGAAGGGGGTGCCAAGAGCGAGGAGATTGGTTACATATGTGGTGGAAATGTGTGAAGATTCATGCATATTGGGCAACGATTATAGAAATGATTTTTGAAATGACTGGATTTAGATTGCAAAGGAAGCCAGAGGCCTGCTTACTGCATCAATTGGAGGAGGATATCCCAAAGAGGAAAGGTGGGGTCTTGCATCACTGTATAGTCGCAGCAAGATGCGAGATAGCTCAGCATTGGGTGGGTTCAGACCTACCTAAGCTGGCAGGCTTTGTCAGAAGAGTGGCTGAGGCCAGCTTGATGCATAGATTGACGGAGATGAGAAGGGGGGGAAGAGAGTAGATAAATGGAAGAGAGTGTGGAAATGGTTGGAATCGTGAAGGCTGGAGACGGGGAGAAAAAAGGATGGCGGAATGGATGAAACTTAGTTCAGATCCTTGCAGATATAGATTGGCGGGATGAGTTAACGGTGAAAGTGAAAAGAGAGGCGATGAGTACGAGTGGCCAGATGAGAGGAGGAGGAGGAAGGTATGAATGTAGAGTACAGGTGGGGAGGGGGGCGTAGGGAGGGAGGAGGGGGGAAGGTATAAGGAGGGATACAAAGAAAGGGGGAAATAACAAGCTGGGGCATAAACAGGATACATGAAGTGATGACTATGTAAATTGTATAATGTTGAGAACGAACTGGTTTGTAATGTGCATGGAAATGGTTAATAAAAATTAAAATGGAAAAAGAAATTTCCTTTCTTTTCTGCGATGCCTCAGACCCCTCAGATGTTTTGCATTTTGGTTGGGTTCATTTTTTTTTTTCAAAATGAGCCATTTTATTTTACTGTGGCTTTTTTTCTGGACAACACGTCCCAAAAACTCGTCATCAGGTTTAAAAAGTATTCCAGGTGCTCAAGGAGCATAACCATCACAGGCACGCATAAATGGGTGCCTCCATTGCTTGAGACCTGGTTATAAGCCCTCTTATTGTAATTTATGCTTACAGATGACAAAAAGAGGGATGAAGGGTCAAGAGAGTGTGACAAACCTTTTGGCATTTCTAAGGCCAATCCATCAGCTTTGGCAGCATTGGTCTCAATGACTTCTAAGGCTGTGCCGGATGCTGGCAGTGCATCGACATCAGAGCCGAGGACTTATAGGTTGCTTGGACATTGGTCCATCGATGTTCCCTCGAGGATGAGGAAGGCAATTTGGCTTTATCTTCATCAGCATCAAAGGGCAAGGATGTGGACAATGGGCAGAGGCCCTGGTGCATTGATGCTGGAGTCCTCTGGGACACAGTACCAAGAGCATTGAGGGTTCGTAAGCATGCCTCTCCAAGCTGCCCCGAAGGGAGGAAGGCTCAACCTCACTAGTTCCAGAGGGGCAGTACTGGCCTTCCCTTAGCCAAGGCCAGCCTGCCGATACTTCCTCTGAGATTCCAGGAGCATTGGCCGATTCTGCTGTGCCCCCCGTGGTTTTGGAGATGGCAGCTATGGAGAATTGCCTTCTGAAGGCTGTCGAGGAGAGAATCATGATGCTCTTTATTATGCAACATGCCAAAGCCTCAATGAACGTTGGCATGCTGCCTCGGGGCATTGAGCCTATCCTCAAGAAGCACAAGATACCTGCAGGAGAGGCATCGACGGGTCTGAACACTGATTCCTGCCCAGCTGATATCACTCTCTAGTGTACTGGGGACCAAAGTGCCCCCGGTACATAAGTCATTGGTGCATCAACGCTTCCAAAGGAGCTTCTGATCCCATAGGGAAGAAGAGTCAACCAGCAGAGGTTCAGAGTATTTTGACTTCCTCTCTGAGTTTGATTCAGAAGGCTGGATCATAGATGAGGAGTCTGGTGGTCTGTCAGAGGATAGATTTCTAGAGCTCCCCTCTAATTCTTCTCCTCCTCACGAAAGATGTAAATCTTCAGAGGATAGAACTTTCCATGATTTTGTGATGGACATAGCTAAGACCATATAATTTTCTTTGGAGACTGAGGATGAGCCCAGGGCAGAAGAATAGGAGATCCTTCAGTACTCCACAGCCCTCAAGGAGATGGTGACAGTGCCTATGCATTGCATCCTCTAGAGGTTACAGATGAGAACATGGGAAACCTCCCCTCACTGTATCTCCAGTTAATAGAAAGATTGACTCAATGTACCAAGTTCAAAAGGCTCCCATATTCGAGAAGCTTCAGCTTCTGCACCATTCCCTGGTCATTGAATCCGCTCTCAAAAGGTCCAGAAGTTCCAAGACATGCTCCTCAGTGCCCCCAGGGAGGGAAGCTCAGACACTATACTCTTTTGGGAGGAAAGTCTTTCAGAGTTCCATGCTTGCTCCCTGTGTGGCCTCTTACCAGATCTACATGAACATGTTTCTGTAGAATATTATGCATAGTCTTGATGATATGTCCATGCTTTTTCCTCCAGGGAAACTCAAACAATGTCGTTCCCTAGTGAATCATGGCAAGGACTAATTAAAATTCCTGATCTGAGTGACCCGGAGACTTCGCTTGGTTCTGGGTTTCAAATCTTCAAACATCAGTGCAGGACAAACTCACTAACATACTGTGCAGCGGAGAGGAAATATAGTTGAAGAGACTGCAGATTTCTTAAAGAAGCAATTTATCAGTCTTCAGAATATCTCCAGTTGTATGTCTCAGATGGTCTCCTACCACAGGAGATTTCAGAGTGGCAGCCAAAGAAAGACTTACTATTCTCAAAGTCGTAAGTACTTCTCTGGCACCCACTAGTCCTAATCTAAGTAGACTCCTAAATCTCATCCAAAGCAAGAGAAGTCTCAGAAGGCCCAGTCCACTCCACTGTCAAAACTAGGGGCAGGGTTTTGACTAGTTCCTGAAGAGCATAGCCACTTTCTGTAGCCTCCAAGGAGACCTCTCCTGTTTGGGGGAGGCTTATTCTCTTTGCCCAGAGTGGCCTCTTATAACCTCTAACGTATATCAGGTCTCTTACTGGATGTATAAATTACAATAATTCAAAGGTGCATCCAATCTCAACAGTACACATGATCTTTACTTATATATTATTATGTGGACTTCACATTATAAACAGACTGCAACTATTGATTTCTTAGGTCTCAGACTTATTCTACGCAACCTAGCAGGCAAGCCTGACTAGAAATTGCTGATATTGCATCAACAACCTTTAGAAAAGAAATCTGTAGTGCAGTGTTCTCAATCCAGAACCAAGAAACGAGTGCTCAGTAAATCCAGCGTGAAGAACAATAGCTTGTCCAAGTACTTAGCTTTCAAAAAATTCACGCTCCATCTTCAAAGTACTCTTGCCATAATCCCGACGTTCATGCAGGGCACCACTGAGATGTTTCACCGTTACCGGTTTCCTCAGGGGATCACAATACTAGTGCTGCTCAATCAAATGTTCTGCAAAAAATACATCATAAAAAACGTGTCAAGTCTCCACCACTCTCCATAACATGTGCAAAATATTTGAAAACTAATTTAAAAAGATAATTAAAAACCTCGAACCTACTTTCCAAATCTTGATGCTGCCCGCGTTGGAACTCTTAAAACAAGAGCTTTGCAATTGCCGCCAACCGGCTTCTCCCAAAAAAAAACCGCCGCTCATGCGGACCATGCCATGCCAGGACGCTTATATAGTGAACTGATAGTCAGACCTGCCTAAACTTAAAGGCACAGTAGACTTCAAAAAGGAGGCATTAATCAGCGTTCGTTTGAATGCCGGCAGTAGAACACATCCACTCCTTATAAATCCCATAATGATCCTGATTTTGGAACATGTCTCATATACAGGACCCCCATTCTATTTCTTGATTTAGACCAGAAGGGGACACCGTATTCAGTTGAAAAATCCATCGCTGCTCATTCCATTCTTATAACCTCTGACACTTGCGTTTTTCAAATTATTCAAAGAGGTTACAAACATCATCTATTTGACTTTCCTTTAAATTCCTGCCCCCCCCCCCCGCCCCCGCCAAGGGTTCAGTCTCTAAAACCTCAGCATCAGGAACTACTTCTTCAGGAAATCACCACCCTTCAGAAAGAGTCCACAATCAAGCCCATTCCATTAGGACAGGAAGGGTAGGGATTTTACTTGAGGCATTTCCTGGTCACCAAGAAGATGGGAGGATACTGTCCCATCATAGACCTAAGAGATATGAACAAATATTTGGTCAAAGAAAAGTTCAGAATGATTTCTCTAGGGACCCTACTTCCCTATCTTCAAAAAGGAGATTGGCTATGTTCTCTGAATCTAAAGGATGCATATCCCCACATCCAGATACATCCCAGTCAAAGGAAGTATCTTGGATTCGTTATAGGAAAGCAGCACATCCAGTACAGCATGCTGCCCTTTGGCCTTGCATCAGCATCTCGGGTATTCCTAATATGCCTCGCTATGTTAGTATCATTTCTACTTAGGTTGGGAGTGCACGTTTTCCCCTACTTGGACAATTGACTGCTCAAGAGTACCACTCCAGAAGGAACTCTAGAATCCATGCAAATCACCATTTGGGTGTTGGAACTATTAGGGTTTGTGATCAATTACCCAAAGTCCCATCTTTGCCCCTCCCAACAGTTGGAGTTTATCAAAGCTCTGCTTGACTTGACTCAGGCATGAGCATTTTTCCTGCACAACAGACTATTCAGACTAGTAGCAATATTATGGAGATTCAAATGAGTCAGCAGACATCAGCTCATGCTATGTTGAGACTACTAGGCCACATGGCCTCAACATTCATGTCACACCTATCTACAATTCCATTCAGCTGACCTGAGTTAGCCCGAGAAGCCTCTGGATAGTATTGCATAATCAGAGGCCCTGTCTTCTGGTATTGAGTAACAGACTTAATGTCTCTGGGAATTTGCTGGCTATTTGAACATGAAAGGAGCATTATTTAGCATTCTAGCAATTGTATGGACAGGAAAGCTCTTGTGGTCTCAACACCAGATATTCACACCTGCATGCTAATGGACCTGAGGAAGCATCTCTTCAGAACAAAGGAGCAGAGGATGAGAACAGAGGGGCAATACTGACATAATTTACAACTTTTTGGAATGCATATAAGCACTGATGTGGAGGGGGTCTTGAGGAGAGACAGATTCACACACACACACACACACAGCTTCCTTTACACATGTAGCCACATGCACTCAGTACTAGCTCTGTTATTTATTTATTTATTTTATTTATTACAGGCTCTTATATACCGCTCTATTCAGCATCAGCGCGGTTAACAATATAACAACATACCAGAACAACATTCTGTTGTAACATTCTGCCAAATGCTATAACAAGCTTACTTCTTAGATAACACATCTATTCTGCAAGCACTTGCTCATTTTGCTTCACTCATTGCCTCAGAGAAGTGAATCCAGGACCAACTTGGAGTTGTCTGAGTATCCTCACTTTTTCAGACCTATACAACAAACCTGAGCCATAAAGAGGACTCAGATCTAGTGTACCCCATTCCTGACATTTTGTGCTTATGTTTTGGGGACTTGGAACTGTGAGTAATAGAAAATGCTCTAAACACTTTCAGAGATCAGCTGTTCAATAAATTGTTCTAATTCAAATCGCTATGTTCTACATCAACAAGCAAGGAGGAACAGGGTGATACCTCCTGTGTTGGGAAACAGATCGTGGAACTTTGCCATCTCTCAAAGAATGGAGTTGAGGACCACTTACCTATCTGACAAACAAAATGCTCTGGCAGGTTCTTCAGCCTCACCAGTGGACCCTGGACAGGGAGGTGGTGCTCTACATCTTTCAAGAGTAGGGAACTCTCTCAATATATCTTTTTGCCACTCCTCAGAATGCGAAGGTGTTCCAATTCTGCTCCAGAATGGGATTACACAACAAACTAATCTTGGATGTTTTCCTTCTCAGTTGGTGGAAGGGTCTTCTGTATGCATATTCTCCAGTACCTCTCATTGCCAAGACCCTCCTGAAGCTCAAAACAGACAAAGGTACGGATCATTGGCAAAGACATCCAGCAGTTCCTCACCTATTACCTCAAATGAGATTCCAAAGGAGTGGTTCCAAGATGGCGGAGGAGTTGGGGCCGAGTGAGGTGTGTTAGAGAGCCTGGAGCGTGAGTTGACCTGATGGGGAAAAAGAGGAAACAGCGATCAGTCAAGCCTCCAGATTCCTCTTCTCCGGAGGTCGGGCTGACTCAGTCCTCCATTCCAGCTTTCTTCCCTCCTATGGCGGTGTCGTTGGTTTCGGCAGATCTGTCGACTGGTTCGGCAGACCTGAGCAATGGGATTGTTTTGAGCCCCGTGCTGATGTTGCCCCCGCAGGCCGGAAGGAGATCTGGGGAAGGGCTGGGCGCAGGAGTATCTCCGGTTCGGGAGAATACGGCCGCGCTGGGGGGTGCTTCCCTGAAGTTGAACCTGAGTGTTCCTGCGGCTGCTGCTGGAGGCGCGGAGTTAGATGTCTCAGCTGGAGCTAGCGGAGGGGTAGATTGTTTGAAGATCTGCTCCCCTGTTCAATCGGTTCCACGGGAGTTGTGCGGGATAGAAAAACCATCTCTTCACTTCAAAAATTCCTGTTTCCATTTGTGGTTTCTTTTTCACAAGAGTTAACTGTTGTTAAAGCACAGAGTGCAGTGTTGGAGACAAATTTGGCGGAGCAGACTGTTAGAGTTTCACGCCTGGAAACCCAAGTAGAAGGTCTTTAGGCTTTGGGTGGAACTCAAACCAAGGATCATTTGATTACTGCTCGGCGTTTGGAGTCTTTGGATAATCAGCTGAGAAGGAACAATTTGAGGTTCTTAAATTTCCCTAGATCTCCATTGATGGACTCTCTGGGATTGGTTCGTAAATACCTTACAGAGGTATTTACTTATGTCTGCAGATGCCTTACCTCCTATTGTACGTACTCAGTAAGTTGCAATTTCCTCAGTTGGAGTGGATGTAGAGACTGGTCCTGAAGGTTGTGATAAGGAAGCTTATCATAGCTCAGGAAGGAGCTATAGAAAAGGTGGTGACTCTGAACAAGCAACCTGTCAGTTCTGGTAGAAATAAGAAAACAGAATTTTCCCATAAAAGACTACCAGTCCCAGAATGCACCAGGTTTCCAACAGCCATTAGAGGAGCTGAAGTGGGGAAACGTGTGTTCAATCAGGAGGGCTATGAGGTAATCCCTAAGCACTCATCTCAAAGGGCAGGGCCTGATTCAGCACAGCTGCGCTGTGCTAAGGTGGAGCACTCATCAAAGCAGAATAAAGGTAGAGTTTATTCTACAGAGAATTATCCTCATCCTCAGTTTCATCTGAGAGATCCTCAGAATTATCCTCAGTTTCATCTGGAGGATCATCAGAAGCAGAAGCCAGTGCGGACGGACAGAGAGGGCAAGAAACCCTTTGGAAGAAAGAAGAGAAAAGCATTTGGGAGGTCTAAAGGAGTCCAGAGCAGTATGTATACTGGGAGACATTCAAAAGGCCAGCGTACACCATTGGACTGGGAAAACCAGAGGAGTGGTGCTGCAGAGCTAGGCATCTCCAGACGGTACCTGTGAGGGAGACGGCTGCACTTGGAAGGGACCCTAGGACCCGTGCCAGAAGGTATGTGAAGAGAGATCCAGTGTCCAGGGATCTGGATTGGAAGGCTGGACATAAGAACTGGACTACATACTGGCCAGGCTATTTAGAGAGGAACTCTAACAGCAATGGAAGCTCAGGTATGAACACTGATCTATGCCCTAGCTATAACCTTGAAAGACAGCAGGGAAACAAGTATTCTCCTGAGAGTGCTACATTGAGAAATTCCTCTGTGCCAATCCATGATATTGAACCCATGATTGTTGAAGAAGGGGGAGCGGTCTTAGATACAGGCTGTGAATATATGGATTGCTCTCTGTCTAAACTCCTTTGGTAATTTTCTGTTACAAAGTACAACAACCATCACAAAGAAATACAAACTTGTTCTTTAATCTACTCAGAAAAGCTCCTGAAGTAGGATTTGAGCCACGCAGTAGAAAGCAAGCCAGCTAAGGGGTTTCAGCTGGGTAACTGCTAGCAATTGAGCCTTACCTAATTGCTTGTGAACTCTGAGGGAATCACTTCTGAGTCTATGTGTGAAGATATAAGAAGTTAACCTGAAAAGAACAGTTTTTCCCTTCTTTGTGGGTTTTGCTTGTTGTTTGAAACACTGCTAAGAAAATATTAGCTAAAGCCTACAGAAAAGACCAGTTTGTTACCAACCAGGTCTTTATTCTTTTCATTTGATTGCCTGACAAGTTCATCTGTTGTTTTCCTGATTTTGTTTTTCTAAGTTTTAACACTGAAAGCAAGTATCCTGTTTTATGTGCTACCAAGCATATCTGTGTTGGGAGAAATAACCCCATAAATAAATATCTTATTGGCTTTACACTCAAGCACAACTAATTATTGTGAGCAGCTGTGTCTGGTGTGAATGGACTGCATTTCCCACAATCCCTTGCAAATCATATTGATATATGCACTTGCCAAGACTGGGAACATTCTCACCCAGGCAGCCATCTGACAAGGTGTAGCTGAACCGGCCCAGTTGAACCTGACAGAGTTTCTTGAAAGTTCCTTGGAAGTGGTGACCAGTCGTGCAACACTTTTGGTCTCTTTCGCTTTTGAATCTGACCGAAACTCTGTCCTTAGATTGCATTTCCGGAGAATGTCTGTTTCTCTCAATTTATGGGGTCAAAAATTTCTGTTTTTCCTGATTTATCTAGGGACACCCAAAAAAGGCAAAGAGAATTTTTGACTTTACGTCAGAGGTCTCTTAATTTGGGAGCACAATTTAAACTAAAGTATCCGTGTAAATGTTTGATATTACATCAGTCTAAGCAATTTCTTTTTTTTGAGTCCCAACAATTGATTCTATTCCTTCAGGGTAAGGAGGGTTTATGTTTATGTTTTATTCAGCTTGATATACCGCCCTTTTAGGGGAACCAGAGCGGTTTACAATATAAAAACAGTCATAAAAACAATCATAAAAACAAGCATAGTACACAGTTATAAAATAATAGGTAAAGTACCGGCTTCCATAAATAACATCTTTGCTCGTATGATTGGTGAGAATTCATCCTTTGGGGGGTTTTCATAATTGATATTTCTTTTTGTGTTATATTTCTTTATTGGAACCTTATTGTGGTTTTGTATGTGGGTCTAAACCAGTTAGTATGGATTTCTATGAATCTGCTATTGCTATATTTGATTACTGTATTCTTATTCAGTTGTAATTCTGGATTAATATTCAAAATTTATTAAAGATAAAATTAAAAAACAAAACAAAACAGACAAAGGTACAATGATTCACATTGCTCCATATTGGCCCTGACAACCATGATTCACTCTACATCTAGAGTTCTCCATTCAGGATCCAATACATCTGGGGCAAGTACCAGATTTGATATCGCAGGAGAACAGAATGATGTTGCATCCCAGCATCAAGTCCCTAGCCCTCACAGCTTTGATGTTGAGAGGGTAACGTTATCCACTCTCAGTCTGCCAGCTGGTGTCACCAGTATCCTTTTGGTGTCCAGGTGGGCCTCAACAAGAAGGTCTTATACTTTTAAATGGAAGAGGTTTGCTGTCTGGTATGAGGCATTCTCCATAGAACCTTTTGCCTGTCCCACACAAACATTGCTTGAATACTTTCTGCTCCTTTCAGAGTCTAAGAGACATGGCTGTGTCAGTGGCTGACTTGTGCTGTCTCCATGGGAGAGACTTGCAAAACTGTAACTTGGATGACCTTTCACCTCTCACTACTGTTTAGATGGGGTTCCTGATGTGACAGCAGATTCAGACAATAAGTACTGCAGAATCTTTTTGAGAAGGTGAATCCAACTGCACCCCCTCCCCAACCCATTTATTTCTGTTCAGGCTGCCTTAAAAAGTAGCATAAAAGGCCAGTTTCCAACAAAAAATACTGCTAATTAGCCCCATTTTGGCATTCTATTGTCCCTTTTTTTTGTTCAAGGCAGCCTGTAGCTAGAGATTCCCATATGTGAGGACTTTTTTCCTGCCTGTCCGCGGAGAAAGCATAGCTATTCACCTGTAGCAAGTATTCTCCATGGACAGCAGGAAAGTCCCTTCCCTTCTTCCCCTGGCCCTGTATCCTCCTCAGCTTGTAAATGGACTGAGGCTAAGGTGGCACTACAGCAGCAGGCAGGAAGGTGCACATAGGCGCAGTAGAGCTTCCAAAGGTTTCTGGAAGGAGCTGGGAATGCTGTCTATGGAGAACATCTGTTATTTGTGAGTAACTTCTTTTTACTGAAATCTATTGGGAAAATGTGCAAGTGAGCATATTTGCAGGAAAATAGGCACTCATGTCTTCAGAATATTATGTGTAGACTAGAAGCATGCTGGAAATATGGAACCCCCCCCCCAAAAAAAAAATCACTAAAAGGTGCTATAAAAGATAACTTGAATTGTTCCGTAGCTTCTTGATAAAACCCTACATGGCCATGTTTCAGCATGGGCCTTCTTCAGGGTTTAATCTAAAAAAATAAAAAAGACATACATATTGAAAAACATAAAAAGGTGATCAACTTGCAAGCAATAAATATAAACCATAACTACACATTTATTAAAAATAAAAGGGGACATCATGACATAATTGAAAAACAAAGTAAAACTAACATTAATAAGTTTAATTGAAGGTATTTAAATATCAATAAAAAGATAACATATTGATAAGTGGTATACATTTCAAAGGAATTAAATAAGTGAATTAAAACAACATGATAGAAGGTCAATAAAGTGCACTGTGCAAAGAGAAATTTCCATTTAGTAGTTGAATATTGTCACTAAACGGAAGTTTTTTGGCTTATCTTTGCTCCTCCCATACCCAGCCAACAAATATCGGGATAATATCTGTCCATTTAGCAATTTAAATGGCCTGATATTATCTGCATATCTTTTGGAAATCTTTATATAAGGGAGTGCTACTTTTACTTTCATTGTGTCTCTACTAAATATCAACTGAATAGTTTGGGAGTTTTTTTTATTTGCTAGGGCTGCTGCTTTAGGAGCTTTCAAACATTGGCATGTGGGTATTGTGCACAGTTTCTTGTGTCTAATCTCCTTTATTCACTGCTGTGTTCCCAGGGTTGTTTCTAATACCAAAAATAAATGCATTTATTTGTTGTTTTCCTGTTTAAACTTCCTACATCAAATTGAAACTGACTTACAGCCTACAGCTCTGAATTTTTCCTTAGTGCTCTACAATATTTTGCTTTTATATTGACAGCTAGCAACATTCTATTTTTAAATGTGTTAATTTCTTTGATGTTATATATAGTTGTCGCCCACTCACATAGTGCTTGTGTGGGAGGTACCTGCTGTACACCATTTTCGCTTCTTGTTGTTCCTTTACCCATCGGCCCCTGTGTCAGATGTGGTTTTCTGAATCTCATTGCAAGGTTATGAGTAGAAGTTCCATTTGGTTCGTGAGGAGGAAGTTTAGTCATGCCAAACACATTGAACTGCACTCATGACTAAAGAGCAATGCTCGCAGCTGTTGATTGCAAAACAGCAGACTTTTAATTGCGTGTTATCAAATGAAATAAATATATCCCATAGTAACACTATTAGCTATTGTAGCTTGATAGGTAGCAAGCTTCAAAGGGTTATTGCCATAGGATGCTGTTACAAAGGTTCATCTTATCTCTTCAACTTGTAAGTGAACTATGATTGCTGAGTCCCTTTGGTGGAAGGACCTTGTTTGCAAGTAAATAGTATGTGTAACGTGAATGATCAGTTTACCTCCCCACAAAAAAACACAAACTAGGCACCCAAGAATGGTCTCAATTGCCAAGTTTGTGGGTAATGCACAGCAGATTATCACAGTCAAGAGAATGACCGCAAATTATCTTACAAACTAACTCTGTTCTGTAGAGATTTCATGACATATCACTGACTGATAGATATGTGTCTCCTAATTGCAGGAAGAGATAGAAAGGAAAAAATTCCAGGATGCATGACCTCATCAGTGACATCATGAATGTAATCACTGGCTTGGAACAGCAGCGGCAAGGACTTTGAAATTTTAAAGTGCCATCAGGCACACAGAATACAGCACCAGCACCTGATCGACATTGGGAGTGGAAGCAGAAAAGCTAGCCCCTCCCCCTCTCCCCGCCAAGGCCAATTGGGCCCAATAACAGCAGCAGCAAGGACTTTGAAATTTTAAAAGTGTCATCCGGCGGGCCTGTGCCTGAGGGCCTTGCCAGAGGTCCCTTTGGTGTGGCCCTTAGGCACGGGCCAAAACCAAAAGAATAAAAGAAATCATAACTACCCTCCCATTGGAAAAAACAAAACAAAACAAAGAACGTAGCAGAAGAAGGACTTTAAACTCACAGCTTCCCCTATTGCACTCTGGAACAGCACAGGAGACCAGCAAGAGAAATCAGGAGCTCCCCTTCTTACCATCACAGTGACCAATTAGCCAACCAGCAACACAAGAAGGACCCACACTCTGGCCCCAGTTGAAACACAGATCAAACCAACCACAGCCCACAGGCATCCACCTATACCACTGATATCCTGTTAAGCAAGACACCAGAAACATTGGTTATCCACAGGTGAGCCCCGTCTTCCTTGACTAGACATCCAGAATTAAACATCAAGGGCTCACCACCACACCCCCTACTGTCTGGCAACACCCTAAAGACCACATCGGAGAGCTTGTGAGCGAAAGAGCTGCAATCCTGCCGAAACATCCTGGACCTCTGCAATACAGTCTCCTCCCTGGGAGTACACAATATACTATGTACCACAGAAGTCCATGTTCTAACTTTAATCCCAGAACAATTCATCACAAGGACAACCCTAAGAGGCTCAACACCATATACACCACCTAGTACTTACTGAAATCCATCAGAATGGGACTAAATGAGCACCTAGCCTACTGCTTCATAATAACAGTTCTTCTATTTCACACACATGCAACCTCCTACTCCATACATCCTCTATCTATCCCCATATTATACACCCCATGCGTAACAGACCAACCCATATCCAACATAGAACACAACCCAGACATCCATACCAGCTCAACAGACTAACCAACATGCCAACAAATAACTCCTCACTCCACCCATGCTCCAAACAAGATACCAAGTGACCCTTGGACTCTTTGCCTATCCTCCTCACTTGAGATTTACACTCATTAATGCATGCTCAGCGAGAAACAAAATCCAGCTACTCTCAGACTTTATCATTGACAATAAAACTGACATCCTCTGTGTCATTGCAACCTGGTTCATTGTGTCAGATAATGTGCTAATAAATCAGCTAATAACACCCACCCACAAGATATTCAACTGTTCCAGAAGCAACCATTGAAGCAGTGGAGTCTTGATCATCTCCAACAAGAAACTTAATTTCCAATTGCTGCCATCCAACTTAGAGGATACTTTGGACACTATCTCCCTCACAAATAAATCTTTAACACTCTGCCTGGCATATAGATCTCCTAACACTCACGCAGAAGAATGTATGCTTCTACTTAAAAATGTCTGCAACTATACAACCCAATCCAAACAATTCCTTCTACTTGGTGACTTTAACCTCACATCTGCACCCCCAAATCCTCCAAAGCATTCTTCAAAGCTATGGAAGCCCTGGATTACACCCAAATTGTCAAAGCACCAATGCACAACAAAGGCAACACCCTAGAAATCATATTCACCCCACATCACATGCTCACTAACCATATTATCACCAAGTCCACCATAACATCTGTACCTTGGTCAGACCACAAAACAATTTCCTTCCACATGCCACAAACCCAACATAACACTACATACACACAAGCATCCGCCGTTACCTGTAGATTTCACCATCTGAAAACAAAAGATTTTCTAAACCAACCTCTTCCCAAATTGAAGCAAGATCCAAATGTCCTAGATGTTCAATTACACCACTGGAACCAATCCATAAATAAGATTGCCATGAAACCTCATATCACAGTGACCCACAGGAGACACAACACTGCACCATGGTACACCCTTCAACTGAGAGATTTAAAGCGTTAACTCAGGATCCTCGAGTGAAAATGGAGACTCTCCAAAACAATGGAAAACCAGAATATTTACATAAGAACATATGATATGCCATACTGGGTCAGACCAAGGTCCATCAAGCCCAGTATCCTGATTCCAACAGTGGCCAATCTAGGTCTCAAGACCTAGCAGTTTCCCCAAAAGACACAGGTTCCACAATGTTTGTATTGGGGCAAGCAGTGGATATTCTGGGTCCACTTTACTAATGGTTTATGGACCTTTCCTCCAGGAACTTGTCCAAACCTTTTTTTAAACCCGGCTACACTAACAGCTTTTACTACATCCTTCGATAGCAAATTCCAGAGTTTGATTACAGGTTGAGTGAGAAAATATGTTCTCTTATTAGTCTTAAATAGGTTACCCTGTAGCTTCATTGTATGCCCCCTAGTCATTCTATATTTTGATGGTGTAAACGATCGATCTACGTTTACCCGTTCCACTCCATTCATTAATTTATAGATTTCTATCATATCTCCCCTTGGCCGCCTCTTTTCCAAGTTGAAGAGCTCTAACCTTTTTAGCCTCTCTTCATAGGGATATCCTTCCATCCCCTTTACCATTTTGGTGGCTCTTCTCTGTACCTTTTCTAATAACACTATATCCTTTTTAAGATACGGCAACCAGAATTGCACACAATATTCAAGGTACCATGGAACGATACAGAACATTATAATATCCTTTGTTTTATTTACCTAGCATTCTATATGCTCTCTTGGCTGCTGCTGCTGCACACTGGGCGTAGGGTTTTAACATGTTATCCACGATGACCCCTACATCTTTTTCCTGGGTGGTGGTTCCTAATGTGGAACCATACATCGTGTAACAATAGCTTAGGCTTTTCTTTACTAGGTGCATAACTTTGCACTTGTCCACATTAAATTTCATCTGCCATTTGGATGCCCAGTCTTTCAATTTATCAAGATCCTCTTGCAATTTTCCACAATCCTCATGGGTTTTAACAACTTTGAATAGTTTTGTGTCATCTGCAAATTTGATAACCACACTCGTTATCCCCATTTCCAGGTCATTTATGAATATGTTCAAAAGCAGCGGACCCAGCACAGATCCCTGGGGTACTCTACTATTGACCTTTCTCCATTAGGAAAATTGGCCATTTAGCCCTACCCTCTGCTTTCTATCTTTTAACCAGTTCCTGATCCACAATAGTACACTGCCTCCTATCCCATGACTTTTTAATTTTGCCAAAAGTTTCTCATATTTCATCAAAAAGATTATTACTGGTGATGAATCATGGGTTTATGGTTAGGATGCGGAAACTATGGCTCAGTCCTCTTGGTGGAAGACTCCAAACTCTCCCAGACCCAAGAAAGCCCGTCAGGTGAGGAGCAATGTCAAGGTCATGCTCACGGTTTTCTTTGATTACCAGGATATTGTTCATCATGCTCCAAAAGGCCAAACCATCAATAAGGAGTCCTACGTCCAAGCTCTGACTCGTTTGAGAGATGCTATTCATCGTAAAAGACCAGAGTTGCACAGGAATGGTGAATGGTTGCTTCATCCTGAAAATGCCCAGCTCACACATCACACTGTCCAGCAGTTCTTGGCCAGACACCAAATCGAGCAAGTCCGTGAGCCTCTGTACTCACTTGACCTCACACACTGCAACTTTTTCTTGTTTCCAAGACTGAAATTACCACTGAAAGAAAGGAGATTTGACAACTTGGAGACCATTAAGCAAAATTCAATACAGCAGCTTCACAGCATAACAAACGAAGTGTCTGTTCCAAGTGCTTATTCTGTGAATTGTGTGGCAAGGGAGAAGATCCTGAAGTACTAAGAAATGCAGTTAGAGATCAAGAAAATATGGCAGAAAGATACAGAAATATTTTGCATTGTATAGGGAGCCATAGACTTGATAAAAAAGAACTTCCAGTCAGATCTTGACAAACTACCCATACATGTTACATCTTACAAACTCCAGAAGGAGGCTCTCTTTGGCGTAATGCAAGTACTATGCCGAGCATTAGCAGTAAATTCGAGAGACTGAGATCATACTCCACATCCCCTGGCTTAGGAGTAAAGTTCATGATTGTCATGGCATGCACAAAACTAACCCATTTGGGGAATTGCCCCAGAGATGTTGCCCCCGAGACAAATCCCCTCTGTGGGGGAGCACTGCTCAGAACCAGAGCACTACATCAATGACCTTATGGTCAGAATACGAAAAGAAAACTTAAAAACAATTCAGAAATGTAAAACATTTGAAGTTAAAATCATAAAATACTTTGAAACTATCAAGAAAGTACTTAAGAAGGATGTGGGTTTCCTATCGCATTATAAACCATAAAATTCTCCAGCTTTCTCACCTGATCACCCGCCCATATATCCAACTTTCCTCTCCACAACCCACCTTTTCCCCATGAGCACGGGAAAGCTATTATAATTCACTTACATATTGTTGTATTGTCATATTTTGTTCATACTGTCCTGACATGAGAAAGGCAGTTTTAGCCTCTGAAAGCTTACCCAAAAATGTATTTTTAATCCAAAAAAAGGTATTGTCTTCTTTTCTTTCTTTTGGATTTACTTTTATTCATCGACCTATGGAATGCCACCAAATTGCACAATTTAAATTTCACACGCTATTGCATATGGAAGGATATGACAAGGTTTTTCTTTCCTTAACTGTGGCTGAAACAGAAGAATTAAGTAAGAACAATACTTGTGCATTACAAGTTTAACGGTGGCATGCATGAACAATTTATTGGTTTTATTATGGCTTTGTGCTAACGATAGCAGTTGCTGATGATAGGGTCAGGGAACTATCAGTTGTTATGCCTCCTCTCCCTCTAGGGAACCATTGGCCACTCTCTGTTACAAATCTCCCTTTAGCACAAAATAAGGAAAGGTTTTCCCAGGGGAGTCTCCACTGCTTACTGGAACCCCATCTACTTTCAAGACCCACTCTCGGGCATGTTTAAGAGACTCATCCTCTTGCTGGGCCCTCTTGAAGCTTCCTGGGTCTCCCTCTGGCCTTCACTCTGGGAGAGGGACTACTGTGTTTGGGTCACTACTGCTGGGACTTCAGCTATCCCCAGGGATTTCTTCACTAGTGTCTTCCTCCTCTATAGCTGGCCCAGATTCTGATGGTAGCATAACTTCTCTTAGTGACGCTGACTCTGGGATTTAGCAGGCTTGGGATTCTTGAAATACAGATCTGGGTCTTCTAGGGGGAAAAACTTTCCTGATTCAACTTAGCGGAGTCATCAGTTAGCTGGGCCCATATCCTACAGAAGCTTGGGTAGTCTTGGCTGATCACTACTGGGTATGGGAGCCAGGGCAGCACTATGACTTTGAACATGTCATGCCCTGCCAGAGTCTTGAGTGAAACCTGTGCCTTTGGATACTGCCTCTGGTATCCATGCACACAGGCCAGTGTTATAGTCTTCACATAATCGATTTGACATCGCTTTACAGTTCCTCTGGCAAATGAGGATCTGCACACTCCCTAAGTCTATCAAGGACTGGAGGCAGGTCCCCTCAAGCTCCTCATAAATCACAGTTTGGTGCACCTGGGTGGGGAATGTCCACCAAAAAGCAGGTGTGAGAGGTAGTTAGACTGATATCCATTAGTTCCTCCATACTCAGGGGACATTCCCGGGCAGTGTCTCCGGACTCCACACCTAAAACAGGTGAAAGGGTTGTGGTTGGGCCAGGCTCATGCCTAGGAGGTGACTTCAGGGTTTGAAAAATGGGAGCCAACATCCACTCCAGCTTCCCATTCCTTTCTCCCGGGCTAATGGGTGACTTCTTCCCCGTCTCACTATCCATTCCAACAGAGCCAGCCCCAGGGTTTCTGCTGTCCTAGTCAGAAGCCCTGGCTGTGCTGCCTCCCTCACATGCACTGTGCCACCCTCCCCCCATGCTGATCTGCCCCCCCCCCCCACTGCCACTGATTCCGGCAGTGGGCGACTCACTGGCAGTGGCAGGCCATGTGCTACTGCCGCTGAGCCAAGTGGCCTGCTGCCGGAATCAGCAGCCGCAGGGTGGCAGCATCATGGTTCAGCATGGGGGGAGGTGGTGCAGCTTGGTGCATGAGGGGGGGGGGGGCAGCAGGCCATGTGTGCTGAAGCACATGGCCTGCTGTCCACAGAAGACTGCTGCCCTGGGTGGCAGCCTAGTCGGTTGATGGGCCAGCTCTGCGCTCCAGTCACCAGCTGTACTTCATGATATCCTTCCACTATTTCCAGTGCACTCTCCAGTGTAAGCTTGTGCTGCTGGCGTATCCACTGTTTCATTGGGGCAGTCAAACCCTCTAAAAATTGCTCCAATAGCATAATCTTGGCTATCTTGGGCCCAGTCTTTCCCTCCAGTTGTAGCCACTTCCATGCGAGATCCTGCAGTTAAAAGAACCTCCGAGGGCTCTTTTCTATCTAGAGTCCCCCTTTTCTGAATCACTGGGGGTGGGCCCCTGGTGTAGAGCTGGCTCATTCTAGTACAGCGGTCTTGACAGCTGCGTATGTAGTTTGCCCATCTGGGATGGCCTCCTCGAATGCAGCCTGACAGCTACCCATTAGCAGATTCCCCAAATTAATAGTCTATGTCGCTTTGAACATGTCATGCCCTGCCAGAGTCTTGAGTGAAACCTGTGACATTGGAAACTGCCTCTAGTCTCCATGCAGGAGCCGTTCCATTCTGACTTGTCACTTGTTCTCTTGCAAAACAAAACAACCACAGCTCATTCTTCTGCAACTGAGTTAACTCTGCAGAATTCCAGCTTCCACAAACTTTTAGCAGTCTTTAATGGCCAAACAAAACCCTGCCCATCCGGCACTAACTAAACTTTCCTTGAAGCTCCTTAGCTCGGGTGAGGCTAATCCTCTTAGCCCATACAAGAAAAAATTCTAAAAAATTCTGAGCTGCTGTACAAAGCACAGCCCTGGAGGTACGTGGGTTGTCATGTGGTTAGAGGAAATCCCACATCTGCCACTAGATGCTGCATGCAGCGGCAAGGGGCTTTTAAAATATCAGGCACACAACAGTTCAAGGCCAAACAAAAAATACTTTTATTTCCCTTCAGTGAGCCAGAAATCACTCTCAGCTTGTTACCCTCACAAAGTTGGTCCTCAGTGCCCTTCCCCCAACCCCCAATTTAAAGCACAGGAAGTTCAGCATAAAGTCCAGTCAGTCACTTGGACTCCAGGATCTATAAAAATGATTTCCACTTCCTGAATCGTCTACCTTACAGCCAGACTCCTCTCCCAGCCATGCTTGGAATGAGCTTTCTGTCTCCATGGGCCTCTCTTCTCCCTTGTACACACAGCTGGATTCTTAATAACTCTGACTGAGTCACGCCCTCCCAGCCCTGAGTTCTGAGCTCTTTCAAGGTGGCCTGCTGATAATCCCTTTGGAGAGGGAAGGGTAACCTCTTCTGAAACTGAAGAAAATTATGTTCCTCTGTAAGCAGGGATGGCTCTATAATGAGGCCTCACTCCACTTTCAGTTAAAATAAAAATGTGGACAAGCTGCTGCCACCCATGTCAGCTCCATTCCATCTCATTCCCCCGTATAGCTCGTTCTGCTCCCTCTCCTCCCCCCCGCCCCCCGTGTAGCTCGTTCTGCTCCCTCTCCTGCTGCCTGTGACTCCGTTCTGATCCTTTCCCTTCCTCTGCAGCCACAATAGTGGTAATTTAAAATTAAAGAAAACCAGTGTGCAGCCTCCTGGCCCTATGGAACCCCTGCTGCTGCATCCTGCTCTAACTTCACTTCCTTTTGGGGGTGGGATGCAGCTGCAGGGGTTCCATAGGGCTTGGAGGCTTCGCACTAGTATCCTTTCATTTTAAATTGCTGCTATCGTGGCCACAGAGGAAGGGGAAGGAACAAAATGGAGACACAGGTGACAGGAGAGGGAGTGGAATGAGCTACATGGGGGGCAGGGGGAAGGAGAGGGCGTGGAACAAGCTACACGGGGGAAGGAGAGGGAATGGAGCTGACACAGGTGGCAGGAGGGGGAACTCAATGCAGCTACACAGGGGGGAAGGAGAGGGAGTGGAACAAGCTACATGGGGGGAAGGAGGTAGAGCGAAATGGGGCTGACATGGGGGGAAGGAGAGGGAGCTGAACAGAGCTATACGGGGGGGGGGGGGGAGGAGAGGGAGTGGAACGAGCTAAACAGGGGAAGAAGAGGGAGCTAAACAGAGCTGACAGAGGGGGAAAGAGAGAGCTGGAAAGGAACTGACAGTGGGAAAAGAGAGGGCTGGAAGAGAGCTGACTGAGGGAGAAAGAGAGGGTTGGAAGAGAGCTGACAGAGAGGGAAGAGAGGGCTGGAAGAAAATCTACAGAGGGGCAAAGAGAGAGCTGGAAGCAAGCTGACAGAGGGGGAAAGAGATGGCTGGAAGGGAACTGACATGGGGGAAAGAGGGGGCTGGAAGGGAGTTGACACCTGGGGATGGTACTGGAGGGGGACTGGAAGGGAGCTGACACCTGGGGGTGGGACTGGAGGGAGCTGACACTTGGGGATGGGACTGGTAGGTGGCTCGGTAATGGGGAGGAGGCTGGCAGGGATGGGGCACTGGGACTGGAAATGGGCTGATGGAAGGAAGCGAAGGAAACAAAAGAAGAGATAAGAAATGGCAAATAGAGTGCTAAGAGAAGACAGGAAAGCAGAAGCCTCAGATCAGGACCGGCATGATCAGAGAATAAAATGGTCAGACAACAAAGGTAGAAAAAATAATTTTATTTTCAGTTTAGTGATTGGACTTTGTGCTATCTTTATAGTTTACACAGTATGGGGAACTACATCTCTTGTCTGGTGTTGCACTGCATGCAGAGTCTGGCTTCTTGGAGTTGCAGTTTAATTTTTATCTGAATATTTTAATTTTACTTTAGGTTGTGATCACTTATTCTGTACTTGGTGAGAGTCTGTGTTCTGAGTGTGTGACCAAGGCCATGTGTTCTGTTAACATGAAATTTGTACACAGGGATCTGTACTGTAATAATTTGCCTTGTTCAGCTTTTCAAATAGGTGTCAGATGTTCTAGGGCCCACTGCAGTATTTATAGTGCTGCCTTTTTCTGGGTAGGCACTTTGTATGAATTTTGGAAGTTTATGCGGGTAATGATATAGTAGACTTGGCCTTGTAGATCTTTGGTGGCTTTTGAAGGGTTTTATATTAGTTCCCAATATTCCTGGTGCTGGAGAATATTTGTTAATGAGATGACCAGAATCAGATTTTATTTTGTTTAAGATATTGAGTTTTGTGGGTGAATGTCCTAGTTCTGCTCTGCACCCACTGTTGAGGGAGGGGGTTCTGTGAATGCAAAATATATGTTCAAAAAGAAAAAGCAACAACCATAACGCAGTTTATAACAAAATAACAATGAGTTATAATTTAGTTTTATAAAATGTGCTGTGGTTCTCTCTAATTCTTTAAGTTCCTTGGTGTGCAAACATCTTACATTTCCTCCTTATTATCTAATCGGCTTTTTGATTTGGTTCAGTCCCTGACTGGAGTTTTGAGAAAGAGCCCCCCTCTCCCCCCCCCCCCCGGCACTACAGGAGGAGGGGGGCATCATCTCATCCCTCGCCTCAGGCAGCAGATTGCCGTGAGCCGCCCCTGTCTGTAAGGGAGGCTGACACACAATCCAGATTTTAGGGGCCACAAATGAAAAGCAGTTGCCCATATCAATGCAAGACATCGCTCATGAACCGATGGCACCAACAACAAATGCAATCCTGCCGAGCGAAGGGGGCTCATCAGCGCATATGGTACCAGCACATCTGTAGTTTAAAGCCTATTCCTTCATTTCTTCCTCAATCAAACTGTTTCTGGAAAAAAGGAACAACAAAGGCTTGAAGAATGAAAAACTGAACTGAAAAGATTGATGAATACAAGGAGGGCCTGCCAGTGCACAGCTTGAAGCACTGCTTCTTACATTTCCTGCCGTTCTCCATATCCTTGAGAAGCTTTGAAAACTACTCTGGTTTAAGAGTCACTGAAGGAAAGAGTATATAATTTATATTCAATAGCACCATATGAGCCTTCTTTTGAAAATAGGACTGGGAGGCCCAGTGCCGAACTCATGAACTCGACAAGAAAACACACCTCTCCAAGTAAAAACTTAAAAATAAAGCCAGCGGGTTGTGAGAGTGACTGGCCTGACCATGTCTCAATGTCAAGAGCAGAGCAGGCAATGTGGACACGGGGGAAAATTCATGCCAGGTCAATAAAATTATCTGAACCTCATCTGGCCAAATCAAAAACTAGTGAAGTGCTCAAAGTCCCACCAGTCATTCTTTTCCCCAGCCCCAGTGGATATCGACCAGCCTCTTGCCCTCACACACTGCAGCCTATCATATTCTCTGTCTCCCATCCTGCTCACACACACCACTCTTTCCACATAGCCAGTCCTTGCCAGTTCCTGTCACACTTTCTTTCCCCTACCTACCAGTCTCTCTCAACTCCTCTGTTCTCTCACATTCTCCTTCTTTCTCCTTTTTTCTCTCTTATCTTCTTTTCTCCCCTCCCCTTCTTACAGCATCTGCACATTTCCATTCTTCCTCTCCTGCATGAGCATAATTAAGACATTTTACATTTCAAGGCGGGTGGTTTAATAAGCTGTCTGCCTGCTCCACTCCCTAGTAATTCATGATATATAAAATTTTGATATCATGAATCCGTCACCAAGATCTAAGGGGGTTAAATTTAAAAACATATAGGCCAATATTTAAATGTAAGAGTTAAGGGACCGATATTCAAAGAGGCCAATATCCAAATGCCATGGTAGCTAGTCATGGCGCTTAGATATTGGCGGGACATTCAGCGGGAGTATTCAGATAGGAGCTGCTGTTGAATATCAGGGCTGAGCGGTGCTGTCGAGATAAATGTCAACACTTATCTGATTAGTAGATTTTCGGTTGGATTGCGGGCAGACAGGAAGGGTCTTGGCAATGATCGTGGCTGGCAGGCAGTAGGCTGCCCACAGGGATTGTATCCCCCAAGGGCAGAAGAAGAGAAGTTGCGATTGCAGCAAAGATTCTTTCGGTCTGCCTGCTGGGATCCGATCTCCCATGGGCAGACAGAAAGGGGCTTTTCGTCTTCTGCCCTTGAGGGATGGGATCCCCGCGGGCAGCCTGCTGCCTGCCATGCCATGATTTTTGGTGGGGCCAGAACCCATGTTGCCCACCCCTTTCCAACGCCTACGTATTGGCACTTATGTAGATTGTAAATTAGACCAGCTTTTCATGCGGCCTACATTGGCTGGATAGGTGTCAACTGAAAATCCTCTGACTGGGTAAGTGTTGGCACATATCCAGATAGCACAGACACGAACTACCTCTGCATTAACCGGATAGTGCTGGGGTGGTCTATGGGGATATTCAGTGGCACTCTTTGGATAGTGTCGCTGGATATTGTGGTTGGAACTCTTACTCTGTAAGCCTCCCCTTGGCCAACTAGCTTAGGGTTCGAAATATTGGCCCTTATACTCCTAAATTGGCCTCTTTGAAAACTTATTAGGCTGAGTGCCTAAATTCAGCACCATACCTAGCCCTGTGTGAATGGTGCAGTCACACAGGGCGCAAAAAATAGGGGCACACTTGGGGTTGCTACCCCCCCCCCCCACTCTGCCTGCTCTGCCCCGCTGCTGCTCTTAATATCTCTTGGTGGCGTTGGCAAAAGTGGACCTCCAAGTGAAAAAAAACCCATGCATCTTTCCAAATCCACGCTCGCATGCTGGTTTCATCCCTCCCTCCTCTGATGTATACTCACGTCAGAGGAGGGAGGGACCAGACCAGCCATTCAAACGTGGGTCTTTGCAACTACATGCTTGAATGGCTGGTCTGATCTCTTCCTCCTCTAATGCAAGCATACGTCAGAGGAGGGAGGTATCAGACTAGCATGCAAACACAGAGTTGGAAAGACCCGCATATTTTTTTGCGATTGGAGGTCTGCTCTGCTGCCACTGCCACCACCACCACTGCCGCCAAGTGAACAGAAAAAGTGACAGTGATGGGACAAGGGCAGGCAGGCAGCATGGGGGTGGGGGAGCCGGCTGGACAAGGAGGTGTGGGGTAAGAAGGGGAGATGCTGGGAATGGGGCAAATGACAAATGTGTGATGTGGAGGAGTGGGGGTGGGGGGGAGCGCCAGATTTTCAAGTCGCACGGAGCACATTTTTTGGCTTGGTACGGCCCTGCCTAAATTTTTACTCAAAATTTCACCAAACTCCCAAATTTAGGAGTATAAAAAATGAGTGGCCACCAGGGCGGATTTAAGTCGGGGAAAAAGTTAGGAGCTTAGCGCTGATTTTCAGAACTAGGCTCATAAAATTAGCTGATAAATTTAGGCAGACCTATATTTATAAGCATAAATTAAGATGAAGTTTCAACTGAAAAAAAACTTAGCCTTCTAAGTTTGGCTGAAAATAGAGTACAAATTTAGGAGCCTAACTTTAAGAGCTCTCGGGCTGATATTCAGGACCCTTTGCCTTTCAGCCAACAGGATAGTATCACTGAATACCTCCACAGACTGCCCTGGCACCATCTGGTTAGTGAAGGGGTCAGGGGTGGCTCAAGACAATCTGCTGCCTGAGGTGAGAGTTGAGCTGGCACCCCCCTTCCCCCGGCAGCCAAAATGGAAGGACCTCCCCAGATCTCTAATCAGGGAACAGGGGTTCCCCTTACTCAGAACACTGGTCAGGTGCTTGTCCTAAGAATAAAGAAAGCAATATATTCCCAGGCTAGATTTTTTTTTAAGTTGCAATGATGTTTATGCGCAGCAAAAATTGTAGCAGTTTAATTATCTAGTCTGGGAATCTAATATAAAACATATAGACACCAGACACTTCACACTGGACTGATATGGTATTTAATGTAAATATATATTTTGCAAAAGACAAAGGAGATGCAAGGTGATCACATACCCAGGAGCGACAATAAAAAGCGAGAACCATGGCACAGTTTGTAACACCAAAATAAAATTATTTTAACTAATTGTATTTTGTCATTTTAAACTGTGCTGTGGTTTTTGCTTTTGCTTTTGAATATATGTTCTGCATCTAAAGAAACCCCTTTCCCAGCAATGGGCACAGAGCAGAACTAGAACATTTCCCACAGAACTCAACATGCCAAAAATAATTTCTGATTCTGGTGTCATCTCAGTTAACACCAATGTACATAAACCCTCACCAGTACTGGACGCATTGTGAAGTAATAATCAGAACTTATGCAGAAAATCCACCATACCATAATAGCATCAGCTGCCAAAACTCACACAAGGAGCTTACCCAGAAAAGAGTAGCAGCATTAATATTGCAGTGGCCCTTGAACATTCATAAGCCTATTCAGAAAACTAAAGAACATGTAGCATCAGTCACACATGCACAACACAGATAGATTCTCACCGCAAATAAAAATAGACATATGTAGACAAAAACTAAACTGAAACCCAAAGTAGCCAGGCTCTGCATCGGTTAAAAAAAAAAATATATCACTCCATGATCTTAACAAAAATTGTAGTACAAAACTCCGGAGCACAGAAAAAACATAGGAGAAAAACAGGTCTCAGAAAAACGGGGCATATGTAGACAATTAAGAACAACTTCTAGCCACTTCCCCAAAACATCAGCGACCTGTATACACTCCTATTAATTTAACCATCCAAATTTCCAAAAGTATGTGATCTCCATCAAAAGCACTTTCATCAAATTATAAGAATTGAAAACCATCACTTAACTTCATCATTCAACATAGTTCTTCAACAATTTGATGTGTCAATTCAACCCCAAAGCCTCTCATTGGCACCCACTTAGCGTTTCGCTATAAATGCTTCTTCAGGGGGATAGAAAGTGACACTACAAAAAAACAGAAATCACACAACGTAAATGTCAAACCATCGCCCTCTATATATACTATAAAAACTATACTGACAAGCCATTTATTAATACACATAAACTCTAAAACCAAAACCACCTACCAACAATCCTGGTCCATAACATACATAAAACTTCATCATCTTCAACAAACTTCCCGGACCGCCAAAAAACACCACACATGCAAGTTTATATATACCTGCATTTCCTCCCTTCAATTCAAACCTTTTAAAGGGAACCTTATCTTTCACTTACCAATACAACCCAGCCATAAAACTTATAAACATGCACCCCAATCAATTTGTAAATTCAGCCCACCTGGAATTACTGTTTGCAAACGAAAGATCCATTTTTGCTCACACACAATCAAAACCTGTTCTCTGGTACACCCGCTTCTACCAGCCATTATTCTGTCAATACAAAAACAACACAAATCCCCAAACTCTCCAAACAATGTTGTACAATGGGGGCCTCACATCTCTTACAATGTAACCTACTCCTATGTTTCCCAAGTCGCATCCTGAACGAACGTATGGTCTTTTCAATGGGACAACAAATCCCATACATGACATAAGTCGATTCACAAGATGGGTGCTGCTTAAGCTTATATTCCTTCCCATTATATAGGAAAGTAGCAATCTCACAGGAAACTGAACAGATGGAACAATTACCACAAGGCCAATGACCTGGCCTCTCCTCACCTTTATGGATCACTGAATGCAAACAAGCAGGACTTAAAAATTCTTTCAAATTTTTGTCCCTCGACCACACACACCGGGTCCGCCACCCGTCTAATCCTGATATAGTTCGCAGTACATTCGCCTGTTTAGATATAATACGCTGGATTTTAAAACTCAGGGGGGAAAACCTAGAAATGAAATTAACACTTCCATTATCCTGCCTCTTTTGCTCCCTACTAGACGGATGCAACAATAAATCCCTCTTGTTAAACATGGCCCGGCGATATGCCCAATCAACTACCGGGGCTGGATATCACTTAGCTCTAAAATCCATCCTCTTCGATTTGGCCTTAAAATCATTCACATTTGAACAGTTTTTACAAAAATCTAATAAACTGAGAGAAGTGCAACCCCTCCCTCAATTGTACCAGATGTGCACTTGAATAATGCAGAAATGTGTTTCTATCAGTTTGCTTTTTATATATTGATGTACCCCACCTC
The DNA here is from genome assembly GCA_033557465.1 of Ichthyophis bannanicus. Lineage (NCBI taxonomy): Eukaryota > Metazoa > Chordata > Amphibia > Gymnophiona > Ichthyophiidae > Ichthyophis > Ichthyophis bannanicus. Next base: position 1,364,621,296 of record CM066032.1, on the reverse strand, counting down.
GTCAGTTTCCTCACTACCTACACATCAAGAAAAGAAATAACATCAGTGTGATAAGTTAAAGTAAACTGTATACATGAATCAACCCCATTCAACCAACAATGAAACCAGGCCAAGGAGTCAGCAGACCCTTTCCAGATTAAGAAGACGTCATCAATGTAATGATGCCAGAGCTTAATCTGAGAGGCATTTCATATTCTCCCATAAACAGATTGGCCACCGACGGAGCAAACGTAGTCCCCATGGCCACCCCAGACATTTGCTGGTAAATTCTTTCCTCGAAAACAAAATAATTATAACATAGAGCTACTTCAGCCAACTCCATGATAAACTGTATCAAAATTTATCAGAGAGATCTCCCCACTTATGCAGCGCTACCTTAACCACTATGAAAGCTGCCAGCTGAGGAATGCTCGTATACAAAGCCGTTACGTCAAGGGTAGCTAAAATAATATCTGACTCCTTGACCCACATTGAAACTTCTTCTAAAATCTGTGAGTAATATCTCATATATATGAAGGGATAGTGACCAACAGGGGTGGTAAAAATGAATCTACAAACACAGATCGTGGCATAGCTAGGAAAGATTTTGCGGTGGGCCCTGGGCAGGACAGGGACTACCCCTTAGACAAAGTAGGCAATTGCCTAAAGCGCCAACATTCTGAGGGCAGCTCACTGCTGTACCTCTACAGGACTTGCAGCAGTGACAATAACATTAAACCACAGCACTGACCCAAACCCTCCAATGCTGCGCTTTGACCAGCAGCTTCCGCCTGCATGCAAACAGGAAGTCTGCGTTGTTGGGGGCAGAAGTGGCTGGTCAAATCATAGCATTGGAAGCACTGTGTTTTAATGTCATTACTGCTGCTGCAGGTTCCAGAGAAGGGTAGCATCTCTTCTCCTCTTAATACTGCATCTACCATTTTTCAACCCCTAACACAGCCTTCTCCTTCCCCAGCCTCTTATTCCACCCAGTTTTTAACTCTCCTCTTTCTCTCTTTCTCCTACTGTATCCAGCATCTCTCCCCTCTCTCTCTTCCATCCAGCACCTCATCCCCTTTGTTTTTCACCCCACTCTACCATATCTACCATTTCCCCCTTCCTATTTCTGCTCTGTGTCCAATATATCCTTCTTTCTCTCCATTTCCCAGTGTCCAGCATCTCCTCACACCTCATGTTCAGCATTTCACCTCTTTCCTCCCTCTAGCACAGGGGTCTCAAACTCAAATTGCTTTGAGGGCCAAATGAGGACTTGTAAAGTAACCCACGGGCCGCATAAGACGCGGGGCCTCATTTGCATAAATATTTGCATAATGTTACCATACAAAGCGTTAATGATGCACATTTCCCAGAGCTGACATATTCCAGTTAATAAATTCAAAATAGATATTTTTCTACCTTTTGTGCATTTTTTTCAGTTGCAATTGTTCCATCCACTTTCTTCTGGTTTCTTCGTGTCTTCTGCTAACTCTCCATCGTCTGCTGTCCATTTGTCCTTTCTTCTCTCTTCTAGTTTTTTTTCCATTCTCTCTCTACATCTGCTTTAACATACTAATCTTTCTCCTTTTGCTCCTTCCTCATTCCTATTTCATCCACTCAAATTTTACCCCTCCATCCTCAATCACCACTTACTCTCCCAATACCCAGCCAATTGTAGATTTTTCTTCCCTCCCACACAAAATATTTTTCCTCTCTCCATTTCACTCTCCCAGCCCCATCCCATTCTAATCCTCCCCCAACATCAGCTCCCTTCTAGTTCCAGCCCCACCCAGCATCCGCTCCCTTCTAGTCCCCGCATCAGCCCATTTCCAGTCCTATCCTAGCCCCACCATCAGCCCATTTCCTGTCCTAGCTCCCCCCCCCCACTAAGCCCATTTCCAGTCCCAGCAACCCCCCCAGTCCATTACCATTTCTAGCCCCCCCCATAGCCCATTACCAGTCCTAAGCCCCCCAACAGCCCACTTTCAGTCCTAACCCTCCCATCACCCCATTTTCATTCTTAGCCCCCCCATAGCCCATTACCAGTCCTAACCCACCAATCAGCCCACCTCCAGCCCTAACCCCCATCTGCCCATTTCCAGTCCTAGCCCCCACCATAGCCCATTACCAGTCCTAACCCCCCCCCCGCTGCCATTAGCCCACTTCCATTCCTAACCCCCCATTACCCCATTTCATTCTTAGCTCCTCCATAGCTCATTACCAGTCCTAACTCCCCTCATCAGCCCACCTCCAGTCCTTCCTAACCCCCATCAGCCCATTTCCAGTCCTAACCCCCACCATCAGCCCACCTCCAGTCCTTCCTAACCCCCATCAGCCCATTTCCAGTCCTAACCCCCCCCCCCCCATCAGCACAAGTAAATAAAATAAAATAAAAAACCCTGGCTTCTGCTGCTGCCGCTGCCACCGTGGTAGCGGCAGAATCAACTGTCAATTTAAAAAAAACAACTGGCTTCTGCTGCTGCAGCCATGGCAGCGGCAGAATCAGCTGGCCCGTGGCCCCTTCCCCTCTGCCCGGAAGAGCTCTGAGTCTGCTCCATCAGCGGTGGGCTTTTCAAGCCGCGAAGAGAGTATTTCCCTCTCGCGCGGCTTAAGCGTATTAACTTTTCAAGCCGCGCGAGAGGGAAATACTCTCTTCGCAGCTTGAAAAGCCCGCCGCTGATGGAGCAGACTCAGGGCTCTTCCGGACAGAGTGGAAGGGGCCGCGGGACAGCTGATTCTGCCGCTGCCACGGCTGCAGCAGCAGCAGAAGCCAGTTTTTCTTTTTGTTTCCCTCTGTTGTGGGCCGCATGTGGCCCGCGGGCCGCGTGTTTGAGACCCCGGCTCTAGCAGTTATTCCTATCTCTCCTCTTCCCTGCCAAAAGCCCACCATCTCTCCTCTCTTTTTCCCTCCCCCCTGTGCTCAGTATCTCTCCTTTCTCCTCCCGTTCCCATCTCTACTACCACTCTCCCTCTCCAGCATTTGCCCCTTTCTCCCCCACAATGCCCAGCATCTACCATCCATGCCCCAATGTCCAGCATCTGCTCTTTCTTGCCTATCATACCACACCATGTTCAGCATCTGCTGTCCATACTCCAGTGTGAAACATCTGTAGTTTCTTCCCCCTCCTATGGCCAGCATCTGCAATTTCCCCTTTGTTCCCCCACTATATGCTCCTCATCCCATGGCCAACATCTGCCCTCTCTCCCCTCTCCCTCCATGGCTAGAATTTGTCCTTCTGCTTCCCCCCACCCCATTGTCCAGCACAGGGCTGGTGCTAGGGTTTTGTACCCTCCTTTTTCCCAAAACTCCTTTGTGAACTATTTTCATGTGATGCTAGTATTTTCCCCTTCAATTCCAATGTTGTAAGAAAATTGTAGTGAAGGGGCAAATATGCAGCCAGAATAAAAATAACCACTGAGCAGTAAATACTTAGCATCATTTTGAATAGGCTGTGAAAGTCCAAAAGAATGCTACATTTTAGATATCAAAAGAAAAATACTCAGTTGTATGGACAGCTCAGAAATATTTACTCATTGAAAAAATATGCAGGAGAAAGATTTTGTGCAGAATGTACAGTAAGAATCAGATCATGATTACCATGCATCAATGTATATCTAGAAACTATAAGCAAAATTGGTGAGAAAAAGTAAGAACAACCTGGCCACTTTTCAGCCAGGCCAAGGAGTAAGTTCCATGCTTTTACCCATTACTCTTAGGTTTTCAGGATTTCTTTCCCAAAATTATACTTTACTCCAGTGAGGCGAGAGAAAAACTCACATGCAAGCATTTGCATTGTCAGCAGAAACTAATATAATGGCTCAGCGCAAGTAGAGTGCGTGCAACTAATGCCACCTCAGTGGGTGGCCTTAATAGCACCAGCAGCCATTTTGCCATATTGAAATGAGGTAACTGCAGGGGGATGTAACTGCCTTCCTGCAGTTAGCCTACAGACCCATGCTGGTAATGTGACCCACACATATGTTACCAGCGCAGAGCTTAGGAAACATGCCAAACAAGAGGGCCTCAATAGCATCCATGCAGCATCTCCCACTTCCACAAAAACAAGAGCGACTTGGTGCCCCAACACAGCATTTTCCACCTTCACAAAAACAAAAGATGCTCAGTGGCTCCTACATAGCACTTTCCACCCTCTGAAAAATGAAGACTTTGTGACCCCAACATAACACCTCAACATAAACACCAAGAAGGTCCTGATAACCCCAACATAACTCCTGAAACTGCACACTGAACCAGCATGGTGTTAATGTAAATGTATATTCAACAAAAACAAAGGAAATGCAAGATGCTTGCACACCAAGGAACTAAAAGAAAAAGTGAGAACCCCAGCGCAATTTATAACACCAAATTATAATATTATAACTCATTTTAGTTATGGCTCTTGCTTTTTCTTTTTGAATATATATTGTGCATCCACAGAAACCTCTCCCTCAACAATAGGGGCAGAGCAGAACTCAATATATTAAAACCCTATAAAAGTCACCGAAGATCTACATGGCCAAATCTACCATACCATACCATACCAGCATAAACTTCCAAAACTCATACAACAAGGGGCCTACCTAGAAAAAATCAACAGGTCCTAGAACATCCATACGCCTATATGAAAAGCTGAACAAGTCAAATTACTACAGTACAGATCCCTATGTACAAACTCTATGTTAAGAGAATCCTGGCCTCAGTCACACACTCAGAACACAGACCCTCACCAAGTACAGAACAAGTGACCACAACCAGGGATGGCTCAAGGCAATCTGCTGCCTGAGGCGAAGAATGAGATGGTGCCCCTCCCCCCACCTTAGGGGGGTGGGGCTTTTTCAGAAATCCAATCAGAGACTGAACCAAACCAAAAAGCTGATTAGATTATATGGAGGAAATGCAAGATGTTTGCACACAGGGCCGTATTAAGCTGAAATCTCACCCTGTGCGACTTGCAGCTTGGGCACACGCCCCCCCTTCCCCCATACCTCCGTCCAGCACTGCCTGGTCTTTCCCTGCTGCTGCCGCCCTCTGTTTTTTTCATAGCAGCGCCAGCAGCAGGGAAAGAGCAGGCAGCGCTGGACGGAGGTATGGGGAGAGGAGGAGGGATGGCATGCATCCGATCTGAAAGGCTCCGGCACTTTAAGCAGATCTGTCCCTCCCTGCTTTATTTATTTTATTTATTTATTTAAGAGTATTTATATCCTGCCTTATCCTTCAATCAAGGCAGTGTACACAGCAAACAATCAATTTATAATGACATTTGTGTTCTCATGCAGTGTTATACTGTACAGTGAATATGTGTGTGTGTAAGTCAGCGGGCTATTTACAGCATGAGCTTCTATACAGTGTTATGTACAAGGAGCATGTGGGGGGGGGGGGTCAGGTATTAGTCTGGTGGCAGATGGGCCCCACTATGTGCTCCCGCCGTAGTGCTCCATAAAGAGCAAAGTCTTGAGTTGCTTTCGAAAGTCCTTAATGTCTCCTGTCGATCGTAGTTCGTCAGGGAGGGTGTTCCATATTGCAGGTGCTGCCATTGATAGAGCTCTTCTTGCGGTGGTCCTGCGCACCTTGGTGTAGTCTTTTGGTGTGTTGATTGTGTCCGATGTGCTTCTAGTCCAAATACCATCCCAGGTCCTGCGCGCCTTGGTGTAGTCTTTTGGTGTGTTGTGTCCGATGTGCTTTGACATCGAGTCAGAGGAGGGAGGGACCAGATCTGCTTAAAGTGCTGCAAAAAGGCTTGGGGGTGCATTTTGGCTGCCTGCTATTGTCCTGCCAGTGGCGGCAGGGCAATAGCAGACAGTCAAAATGTGCCCCCCAAGCCTTTGCGCCCTGTGCAGCTGCACCGCTTGCACACCAATGAACTAAAAACAGCAAGAACCAACAGCACAGTTTATAAAACTAAATTATAACTCATTTTTATTTTGTTGTTATAAACTGCATTATGGTTCTTGCTTTTTCTTTTTCAACATATATTTTGCATCCACAGTAGGTGCAGAGCAGAACCAGGACATTCACCCACAGAACTCAATATTTAAAAAAAAAATCTGATTCTGATCATCTCACTAACAACACAACAACAACCACTATTCTCCAGTACCAGGCATATTGTGAACTAATACAAAACCCTACAACAAAGAGCAAACCTACAATACCATATCAGCACAAACTTCCAAAACTCACATAAGGAGTCCATCCAAAAAAAGCGCCACTGTAAATACTACAGTGGGCCCTGGAACATCCATACACCTATTTGAAAAGCTGAACAAGTCAAATTACTATAGTACAGTATAGATCTTATGTACAAACTCTGTGTTAACAGAACACCTGATCTCAGTCACACACTCATAACATCGACCCTCACCAAGTACAGAATAAGTAACCACAATCTAAAATAAAAATATGTAGATAAAATTTAAACTGAAACCGAAAGAAGCCAGAGTCCACATGCAATGCAACATCAGATAAATAAGAGATGCAGTTCCCCAATACCGTCTAAAATATGAAAATAGCACAAAGTCCAATCACTAAAATTAAATAAAATTATTTTTTCTACCTTTGTTGTCTGACCATTTTATTCTCTGATTATACCGGTCCCGATCTGAGGCTTCTGCTTTCCTGTCTTCTCTTAGCTCTCTTTCTGTGGTCTATGACCCATGATCCATCTAATATTTCTTATCTCTTCTTTTATTTTCTTCACTTCTTTCCATCAGCCCATTTCCAGTTCCAGTAACCTTCCCCAGTATCAGTCCCCTTTCGAGTCTTCCTCTCCCAGTATCTTCCAATGTCAACCGCCTTGCATTCCCACAACTGCCACTGGTGTCCATTCCCTTCCAGTCCCCCTCCTTCTCCACTGTTCAGCCCCTTCTAGTCCAAATACCATCCCAGGTATCAGCTCACGTGCACTCTCGGTGCCACCCCCCAGTCAGCTCCCTTCCAGTTGCCCTACCCTCTGTTCATCCCCCTTCCAGTGCCATTCACATGTCAGTTCCCTTCCAGCCTCCTCCCCATTACCCAGCCACCTACCACTCCCATCCCCAAGTGTCAGCTCCCTTCCAGTCCCCCTTCAGTACATCCCAGGTGTCAGCTCCTTTCCAGCCCCCTCCTTCCCCCGTGTCAGCTCCCTTCCTGCCTCCTCCTTCCCCTGGCAGACCCTCTCAGTATCTGCTCCCTTCCAGTCCTATTCTACCATCCCCCCGCATCAGCCCATTTGTAGCCCTAGCCCCTAGTTTTCTTTCAGGGCCAGCAGCTTTCTCCTCCCCTCCCCCATTAGCCCATTTCCAGTCCTATCCCCCTTATCAGCCCACTCCAGTCCTAGCCCCCCAATCAGCCCATTTCCTGTCCTAGCCCCCCTAATCAGTCCATATCCAGGCCTAACTCCACCAATCAGCCCATTACCAGTCCTAGCCCCACTCCTGATCAGCCCATTTCCAGTTCTAACCCCCCAGCAGCCCATTTCCAGTCCTATCCCCCCTGATAGCCCATGTCCAGTTCTAACCCCCTCATCAGCCAATTACCAGTCCTAGCCCCCTCCCGATCAGCCCATTTCCAGTCCTAGCCCTCCACCCATCAGCCCAATAATATTTCCTATGCTACCCCCCCCCCCAGCCCAGGGAAATTGAAAAAAACAAAAAACAAAAAAAACCCTGGCTGCAGAAGCTGCTGTCGCTGCTGCTGCAGTGGCAGCAGCGGCAGAATGAAGTGCCCCATGGCCGCCACCTCCCCGCCAACACCCTGACAGCGTTTCCCCTCCACTCCAGCTCAGCTTTGCAGAGCCGCGCGAAGAGAGAGTGTTTCCCTTTCCCGCGGCTCGGTTAAAGCTGAGCCCGCCAGCACTGATGTTGTTTGAGTGCTCTTTCTTTTGCTATATGGGATGACAAGTGTGGATTGGTTGCTTGTTCTTCTGGGTGCATTTTCCTCTTGTCTTTGTATCAAGGATTGCAAGAATATTGATGAAAGTTGATGGAGTGCTCTGAATAAAGTGATTAATGCTTTGTATTTGGAGCGGGATTTTATTTATCTTCCTGCTCCCTCCCCCTGTTGTCCAACATTTGTCTTCCTGCTTCCTCACCCTGTTGTCCAGCATTTGTCCTCCTGATTCCCCTCCCCCCCCCCCCCCTGTTATCCAGCATCTGCCATCCACCTCCACCTCCCTTCCTGCTTCCACCACTAATGCCTCTCTCAGTATCGGCAGTAGCGGTGACTTAAAAAATAGGGGGGGGGGGAGGGAGAAACAAGGAAAGCAAAAGTGTGGGGTCTTCAAGACTCCAGTGCGCTTGTACGTCCCTGCTGGTTCCACCCCCTCTGATGTGAAAGGCATTATACCCATCCTGATATTCCCCCCTTATTTCTCACACACCCCCACTATAATCAAACAGCCGCTATATGATGCAAAACTATACTATGTAGTCATATCTAACATGTAATGTAACTGAATTGTACATAGTTTCCCAAGTCTATATATATAGACTTGGATTGTAGATAGTTTCCCCGAGTTTATCCCCATGTTAAACCCCTGTTCTATGTAAAGGACGGTCAATGTATCTGACCAAGTGTTATATTGTTTTAATGTAAAACGCACTGATGACAAATAGCGCAGTATATAAGAAATGTTAAATAAATAAATAAAATAAATGATCGCAGAAACAGACCACATGACCTATTTAGTCTGCCCTTCCATATCAACCACAACAGGAGTCCCCTTTATTTCCTTTAGAGATCCTCTGTGTTTGTCCCATGCTTTTTTGAATTTAGATACTGTCCTCATCTCTACCACCTCCACTGGGAGACTATTCCACGCATCTACCACTGTAAAGAAATATTTCTGCATATTACTCCTGAGTCTATCCCCTTTCACCCTCATCCTATGTCCCCTCATAGCAGAGCTTTCAATCGCAAGAGGTTCTCCTCCTGTGCATTTATGCCATGGAGGTATTTAAACATCTCAATCATATTACCTCTGTCCCGCCTTTCCTCTAAAGTATACATTTTAAGGTCCTTAAGTCTGTTCTCATATGTTTTATAATGAAGACCACTAACCATTTTAGTAGCCACCCTCTGCACTGACTCCAACCTGTTTATATCCTTTGAAGGTGTGGTCTCCAGAACTGCACACAATACTCCAAATGAGGTCACAACAAAGACGTATACAGAGCACTATCACCTCTTTTCTTTTGCTGACCATTCCTCTCCCTATGCATCCAAGCATCCTTCTAGCTTTCGCCGTCGCTTTCTCTACCTGTTTAGCTACGTTGAGATCATCAGACACAATCACGCCTAGGTCACGTTCTTTCATGGACAGAAGTATGTCACCCCCTATACTGTATTGCTCCCATGGATTTAAGCAGCCCGAATGCATGACCCTACATTTTTTAGCATTAAATCTCAGCTGCCAAATTCTAGACCATTCTTCAAGCTTAGCTAGATCCCTCCTCATGTTATCTACACCTTACTGGGTGTTTACACTGTTGCAGATTTTGGTATCATCCGTAAAGAAGCAAACCTTACCAAACAGCCCTTCCGCAATATCCCTAACAAAGATGTTAAAAAGAATCGGACCAAGGACAGATCCCTGGGGTACACCACTGGTAACATCTCTCTGCTCAGAGTGAGCTCCATTTACCTGTACTCTTTGTCGCCTCCCACCCAACCAATTACTAACCCAAGCAGTAACTTTAGGGTCCATCCCTAGGGTGCTTAGTTTGTTTATAAGTCACCTGTGAGGAACAGTGTCAAAGGCTTTACTGAAATCCAAATACACCACAACTAGGGCTCTCCCTCGGTCCAACTCCCTGGTCACCCAGTCAAAGAAATCAATCAGATTTGTCTGACAAGACCTGCCTCTGGTGAATCCATGCTGCCTCGGATCCTGTAATCCACTGGACTCCAGAAACCTCATTATTTTCTCTTTCAGCAGCGTTTCCAATAATTTACTCACCACCGAGGTTAAATTAACAGGCCTGTAGTTTTCAACCACATCCTTACTTCTGCTTTTGTGTAAAGGACCAGTCCTCTGGCACAACCCCCAACTCCAAAGAAGAAATGAAAAGATCAGTCAGAGGAGTTGCTAGAACGTCCCCAAGTTCCTTCAGTATTCTCGGATGTATCCCATCTGGTCCCATCGCTTTGTCCACTTTTAGTTTTGCTAGTTCCTGATGAACACAGCCTTCTGAAAATAGTTTGAGATGCCCCTCACTTTTGTTTCTGTTTGTGGGTGTTGTTTGAAGTCCTTCTCTTGGCCCTTCATCTGTGAACACAGAACAGAAATATTTGTTAAACAAATCCACTTTATCCTTATCAGCTTCTACATATTCCTCCCCTTCACCCTTGAGTCTGACAGTACCACTTTTGCCCTTCCTCTTCTCACTAACATATCTTATCCCCCCATTTTATTGCATTGGCTACTTCCTCCTCTTTTCGAATCTTTGATTTCCTGACTACTTTGCTAGCTTCTCTAAGTTTTTCCAAATAAAATGCCTCTCTTCCTTTCTATGTAATCTCTTGTATTTCACGAAGGTCTCCTTCTTTTTCTTCATCTTTTCAGCTACCTCTTTTACATAGAAACATGACGACAGAAAAAGACCACATGTCCTATCTAGTCTGTCCTTCCATATCAACAACTACAACAGTCTCCTTTTTACCGTTAGAATCCTCGGTGTTTGTCCCGTGCTTTTTTGAATTCAGTTACTGTCCACATCACTACCACCGCCACTGGGAGACTATTCCTTAGATCCACCACTCTTTCCATGAAGAAATATTTCCGCATATCACTCCTGAATCTATCCCCCTTCACCTTCATCCCATGTCCCCTCATAGCAGAACTTGCTTTCAATTGAAAGAGGCTCTCTCCCTGAACATTTATTCCACAGAGGTATTTAAACATCTCAATCATATCACCTCTATCCCGCCTTTCCTCTAAGGTGTACATATTAAGATCCCTAAGTCTGTCCTCATATGCTTTATAATGAAGACCACTAATCATCTTAGTAGTCACCCTCTGCACTGACTCTATGCTGTTCACATCCTTTTGAAAGTGCGGTCTCCAGAATTGTACACCATACTCCAAATGAGGTCGCACCAAAGATATACAGAGGCACTATCACCTCCTTTTTTTCTGCTATCCATTCCTCTCCATATGCACCTTCTAGCTTTTGCCGTCACCTTTTATACCTGTTTAGCTACTTTAAGATCATCAGACACAACCACGCCTAGGTCCCGCTCTTCTTTAGTGGACAAAAGTACTTCACCCCCTATACTACATTGCTCCCTTGGATTGCTGCAGCCCAAATGCATGACCTTACATTTTTTAACATTAAATCCCAGCTGCCAAATTCTAGACCATCCTTCAAGCTTAGCTAGATCCCTCCTGATGTTATCTACACCTTCCTGGGTGTCTACTCTATTGCAGATTTTGGTATCATCCGCAAAGAGGCAAACTTTACCTGACAGCCCTTCCGCTATTTCACTAACAAAGATGTTAAAAAGAATCGGACCAAGGACAGATCCCTGGGGCACACCACTGGTAACATCCCTCTCCTCAGAGTGAGCTCCATTTACCTGTACTCTTTGTCGCCTCCCACCCAACCAATTTCTAACCCAAGCAGCAACTTTAGGGTCCATCCCTAGGGTGCTCAGTTTGTTTATAAGTCACCTGTGAGGAACAGTGTCAAAGGCTTTGCTGAAATCCAAATTCACCACAACTAGGGCTCTCCCTTGATCCAACTCCCTGGTCACCCAGTCAAAGAAATCAATCAGATTTGTCTGACAAGACCTGCCTCTGGTGAATCCATGCTGCCTCAGATCCTGTAATCCGCTGGACTCCAGAAACCTCATTATTTTCTCTTTCAGCAGCGTTTCCAATAACACAGGTACACTACCAAAAAACTGCCTCCAGTTTTCCAACTGATTCCTATAGATTTTGGGGTGCTGAATCCAGAAAAAATAGCCAAAATGTTCCATCACGTCACGTTTTCTTGCAAAATTAGATTTCTTACCCATATAAGGAATGTTCACATAATTTCTTTTTAGCCGACTGCAGTTTATTTTCTTGGCCCAAAATAGAGGTTGTAATGGTTAACTAACTAGAAACACTCCCTCATGATATTTTAGAGTGTTTTGTATTCATTTTATACATTAACAGGACAATTGGGAGGCGGGGGGCTAAATCCAGTACTCGCGCTGGCGCATGTTCTTTCCTGTTCGCCTCGCCTCGTTCGCTCGCTCAAACACGTTGGTTGCGACATGAACGTTCCTGTCAAATTTCAGTTTCTTGCAAGTTCATTATTACCTTTTGTTTGCTCAGTCGTAATCCAGCTTTATTCCGAAGTGGTTCACTACAGTTGTAGTTTGCAGTGCTGTGTATTTGTGATGGCTCACAGAGCCAGAGGTTGCGTCAACTCTCCGGACAGTTTTTGTTTTATTTGTGGGGAATATACCGTGAAAAAGCGGCAGAGGAACATTTCTGCATTTATTAAAAAAGTATATTTCGCCTATTTCGGTTTGAAGTTAGGCGATCAAGACAAACCGTGGGCTCCTCACAAAGTGTGCAACACATGTGAGGAAGATCTACGCTTATGGATGAAAGGTAAAAAACAAGCATTTCGTTTCGGAATACCTATGATGTGGCGTGAACAAAGAGACCACAGCAGTGACTGCTATTTTTGCTCTTGCATTGTGAAGGGATACAACTTAAAAATAAGAACGTAATAAGTTACCCCAACCTTCCCTCAGCAATTAGGCCTATGCCTCATAGCAACGAAGTACCTGTGCCTGAACCACCAAAATCTTTGGATCATATTTGTGTGGACGGTTCTGATCATGATGAGACTCATCAGATGGCTTTTCCCGATGAGTCCAGTACTTCCGAGTTTGAAACTGAACCAGATCCGAAACCTGAACTTTTCTCTCAAGCTGAATTGAATGATTTAGTCCGGGATTTAGGACTCCCAAAAGATGCTGCCCAACTGCTAGGTTCTCGGCTTAAACAGAAAAATCTATTGTCACCAGGAACAACTTTTTATTGGTATCGCAACCGCGAGACACAATTTTTGAAGTATTTCAGCAAAGAGGAAGATTTGGTATTTTGCAACGATATATACGGAGTGATGGAAAAGTTTAAACTCAAGTATGATCCTGCTGAATGGCGGCTGTTCATTGATTCGTCAAAAGACAGCATAAAAGGTGGTGTTCTTCATAATGGCAACACATTCGCTTCAGTTCCTATTGCTCACTCTGTTATTCTCCAAGAAAAATACGAGAATTTGGCCCTGATTCTTCAGAAGATTCGTTATGATGAGCATAAGTGGATAATTTGTGGAGACTTTAAAATTCTATCCATGATATTAGGGCAGCAATCCGGTTTCACCAAATATCCCTGCTTCCTTTGCTTGTGGGATAGCCGGGCCCGCGACCTACACTGGGGGAAAAAAGACTGGCCAATTCGGGAGTATTTGAGATCCGGTGAGAAAAATGTTCTTCATGAGAGCTTGGTACCTCGTGATAAAATTCTATTACCACCTCTCCACATTAAGTTGGGTCTCATTAAGCAATTCATCAAGTCCCTTCCAAAAGATGGTGAGTGCTTTCGGTACCTTTGCTCAAAGTTCCCCCGACTTTCTGAAGCAAAGCTAAAGGAAGGAGTGTTTGTTGGCCCTGATATAAGGAAACTCATTTCAGATGGAGCATTCGCTGAAACGATGTCTGAGAAGGAAAAAGAAGCCTGGGATTCCTTCAAGGATGTTGTTCTCAAATTCTTGGGGAACAGGCGGGATGAGAACTATAAGGATATTGTTGCCAGGATGCTCAATGCCTTCAAAGAACAAGGCTGTAACATGAGCCTGAAAGTCCATTTCTTGCACTCCCATGTGAACTACTTTCCCGAAAACCTGGGGGCGTACAGTGAAGAACAAGGTGAAAGGTTTCACCAGGACATCAAGGACGCAGAGAGAAGGTACCAAGGAAGATGGAACACCACTATGATGGCTGATTTCTGCTGGTTGCTGCTGCGGGAAACCCCAGATGAAAAATATGCCAAGCAGCGCACCAAGAGAAGCATTTGGGGGAAGAAGAAACGGGCCCACCAGGAGATTGATTGACCCAAGAATGACTTTAAAATCTAAACTGTGCTGACAAATATCATGTTTTTACTAAACTTTGAAATAAAAATTTGCTAGTTATTACCACAGTGTCGGATCTCATTTATTAGAATTTTATTTTCACACCATCGGGTGTTTGTCTTCATGTATTGCAATGGTGCGGTTTGCGTTTTCTATTCTTACATACATACCTGTACAACATTTTTTGCACATTTCTTTGCTTTGCTTTGTGTTTCTTGGATGAATTCTTTATACTAATTGTTTAGTAGTTATTCAAATAAGAATAAAGAAAATTGTAACAAGGCAGCACATAAGAATAGAGTAATGTCAACAAAACACACTGTGATGGTAGCAAAATTGTCTGCACTTAAAACAGCCACATACATGTGCACAAACACTGAGCATATAAGAGCGAGGTTAGACACAACATAAGAACATAAGATATGCCATACTGGGTCAGACCAAGGTCCATCAAGCCCAGATTTCTGTTTCCAACAGTGGCCAATCTAGGTCATATGTACCTAGCAGTTTCCCCAAGAGACACAGGTTCCACAATGCTTGTATTGGTTCAAGCATTGATATCCTGGGTCCCTTCTTAATAATGGCTTATGGACCTTTCCTCCAGGAACTTGTCCAAACCTTTTTTAAACCCAGCTACACTAACAGCCTTTACTACATCCTCCGGTAACAAATTCCAGAGTTTGATTACACGTTGAGTGAAAAAATATTTTCTTTTATTAGTCTTAAATAGTTTACCCTGTACCTTCATTGCATGTCCCCTAGTCTTTCTATATTCTGATAAGGTAAACAATCGATCTACGTTTACCCGTTCCACTCCGCTCATTAATTTATAGACTTCTATCATATCTCCCCTCAGCCGTCTCTTTTCCAGGTTAAAGAGCCCTAACCTTTTTAGCCTTTCTTCATAGAAGTATCCTTCCATCCCCTTTACCATTTTGGTGGCTCTTCTCTGAACCTTTTCTAATAACTCTATATCCTTTTTAAGATACGGCGACCAGAATTGCACACAATATTCAAGGTGCGGTCTCACCATGGAACGATATAGAGGCATTATAATATCTTTTGTTTTATTTTCCATTCCTTTCCTTATCATACCTAGCATTCTATTTGCTCTCTTGGCCGCCGCTGCACACTGGGCTGAGGGTTTTAACATGGTATCCACAATGACGCCTAAATCTTTTTCCTGGGTGGTGGTTCCTAATGTGGAACATTGCATCGTGTAACCATAGTTTGGGTTGTTCTTCCCTAGGTGCATAACCTTGCACTTGTCCACATTAAATTTCATCTGCCATTTTGATGCCCAGTCTTCCAATTTATCAAGATCCTCTTGCAATTTTTCACAATCCTCTTGGGTTTTAACAACTTTAAATAGTTTTGTGTCATCTGCAAATTTGATAACCTCACTCGTTATTCCACTTTCCAGGTCATTTATGAATATGTCAAAAAGCAGCAGACCCAGCACAGATCCCTGGGGTACACCACTATTCACCTTTCTCCATTGGGAAAATTGGCCATTTAGCCCTACCCTCTGCTTTCTATCTTTTAACCAGTTCCTGATCCACAATAGTACACTGCCTCCTATCCCATGACTCTTTAGTTTCGCCAAAAGTCTCTGATGAGGGACCTTGTCAAAGGCTTTCTGAAAGTCCAGATACACAATATCAACTGACTCACCTTTGTCCACCTGTTTATTCACTCCTTCAAAAAAACATAACAGATTAGTAAGACAAGATCTTCCTTGTCTAAAGCCATGTTGGCTGTCTCCCATTAGGTTGTGACTATCTACATGCTGAGTAATTTTATTCTTTATGATGGTTTCTACCATTTTTCCCGGTACTGACGTTAGGCTCACCGGTCTGTAGTTTCCCGGATCACCCCTGGAACCCTTTTTAAAAATTGGTGTTACATTGGCGATCCTCCAATCTTCAGGTATTAGAGTTGATTTTAATGATAGTTCACAGATTACTGATAGCAGTTCTGCAATCTCATATTTCAGTTCTTTCAACACCCTTGGATGTATACCATCCGGCCCAGGTGATTTGCTACTCTTCAGTTTATCTAATAGTTGTAAGACATCTTCCCGATGTATCAATATTTCCTTCAATTCTTCCGCACCTTTAAATACCACTTCAGTCATGGGTAACATCCCTACATCTTCCTCAGTAAAGACCAAAGCAAAGAATTCATTCAGTCTCTCCGCTATCGCCTTGTCGCCTCTTAGTGCTCCTTTAACCCCTTTATCATCTAATGGACCAACTGACTCTCTCACAGGTGTTTTGCTACAAATGTACTTGAAAAGGTCTTTATTTCACGTTTTTGCTTCCGCAGCAAGCTTCTTCTCAAATTCTCTCTTTGCCTGCCTTATCAATGTCTTGCATTTGACTTGCCAGTGCTTGTGCTGTTTCCAGGTTTCGTCGTTTGGCTCTTTTTTCCATTTCCTGAAAGATGCTTTTTTGGCAGCAACAGCCTCTCTGACCTCACCTTTAAACCATGCTGGCAGTTTTTTGGACTTCCTTCCACTTTTCTTAAAGCGTGGAATACAGCTTGTCTGGGCTTCCAAGATAGTATTTTTCAACAACACCCAAGCTTGATGTACGTCTTTAACCTTCGCAACTGCTCCTTTTAGTTTTTTCTTAACTGTTTTCCTCATTTTATCATAGTCTCCCTTTCGAAAGTTAAAAGGTAGTACTGTGGATTTCCTTACTATCCCTCCTACACTAATTAAATCAAAGGCGATCATGCTATGATCACTATTGCCAAGTGGCCCCAACACCCTTATCTCTTGCACTAAATCTGGTGTTCCACTAAGGACTAGGTCTAATATGGCTTCCCCTCTGGTCGGTTCATGAACCAGCTGCTCCAAGAAGCAGTCATTTATTTCATCTAGGAACTTTATCTCCCTAGCATATCCTGACGTGACACTGACCCAGTCGATACCGGGGTAATTGAAGTCACCCATTATTATTACTGCGCTGTAACTTTTGTTAGCTTCCTTGATTTCTTTGAGCATTTCATCATCCATTTGGTCATTCTGGCCAGGTGTTCGATAGTACACCCCCACTGCCATCGCCTTCCCCCTTTCATATGGAATTTCAATCCATATAGATTCTACAGCAGATTTTGTTTCCTGCAAAACTTTAATCCTTTCTGAGTCAATGCCCTCTCTAACATAGAGCGCAACCCCTCCACTTATTTGATCAGCTCTATCATTACGATATAGTTTGTACCCAGGTATCACAGTGTCCCACTGGTTGTCCTCCTTCCACCATGTCTCTGATATTCCAATCATATCTAACCTTTCATTTAGTGCTATATATTCTAACTCTCCCATCTTATTCTTTAGACTTCTAGCATTTGCATACAAGCATTTTAGAGAATGTATTTTATTCATGTTAATTTGGCTATTGTTAGACATGGGTAAATTGGGATCTTTAAGCTCTGTCTGCTCCATACTTGAGGGCATTTGGGCTACTTTACTCTTTTCTGAATATAGTATAGCTAGGTATAGTTACATCCCAATCATGGTTTTCTGTGAACCATGTTTCTGTAACTGCCACTAAATCTAAGTCAGCCATTCCCACCAAAGCTTCAACCTCAGGGATCTTATTTCCCATGCTATGGGCATTTATACACACTGCTTTCCATATGTTACCGCTGTTACCCATTTCCATAAAGGTATTTAATGTATTACTTACCTGGGGGCTTTCACTTATCTGGGGGCTTTCTTCACCCATCCCCAACGAATCTAGTTTAAAGTCCTCTTCAGTAGATTAGCCAGTCTACTACCAAAGACACGTTGACTTTTCTTGGACAGATGGATGCCATCTCTGCTCTGCAACCCTTGGAACAGCATCCCATGGTCTAGGAAACCAAAACGCTCTCGATGACACCATCCACGCAGCTATGCATTCATCTCCAGGATGCGAGCCTCTCTGCCTTGGCCTTTACCCTCAACAGGGAGGATTGAAGAGAACACCACCTGTGCACCTAACTGCTTCATCCTCTGTCCCAGAGCCATGAAGTCACTTTTGATATGCTCCGCGGGATACCTGGCAGTATCATTTGTTCCAACATGGATTAGCAACATTGGGTAATAGTCAGTGGGCTTGATGAGTCTCGGCAAACTCTCTGTAACATCTTGGATTTTGGCACCAGGCAGACAGTATACCTCTCTGGACATCAAGTCTGGTCGGCAGATGGACGCCTCAGCACCCCTCAGAAGAGAGTCACCAACCACCACTACCCTTCGCTTCCTTGTGGTCGCTGATTCTGCAACTTTGGGGTACTTGAGCTCTGGTTCATCCCTTTCCAGGGATGCTTTCACCTCCTCAACTTCCAGGGCTGCATAATGGTTCTTCAATTCAAGGGCTGGAGAAGTTGGATTGGTGATTCTGCAGGCCCTGGTGACTTGTGTCCAACCTTTGTCATTCTGTTGGCACCCATCTTCTCCTCTGCTAGAGAGCTTGGTTGCTGCAGGAAGCATCTCATCAATGTACTTCTCATTGTCCTGAATGCTCCTCAGCCTCGCCACTTCCTCTCTGAGTTCCTCCACTTGTTTCCACAGAGCTTCAGCATGCAGGCACCCTGCACATGGAACCGGTCCTTCAACTGGCATAGCGGCTTCCTTTCCCTTTTACCTTTACTTACCATTCTAACAAAAGGTTGGTTGTTCTTAAAATATCCCCTTTCAGTTTTGCCCACTGTTTTTCTACATCCCTCAGCTGTTTCCATCCCACTAATGACTCCTTGAGGTATTAGCCCAACTTGGCAAAGTTAGTTGTCCTAAAGTCTAAGACCCTCACTTTTGAATGGATTTTATCAGTCCTAGCCCTAATACTGAGCCACACCATCTGGTGATCACTGGATGCAAGATGATCTCCCACTATAACATCAGAAACACTTTCCCCATTGATAAGCACCAAGTCCAGTATGGCCCCTTCATGTGTTGGTTCAGTTATCAGTTGCCTGAATAGTTCTTCCTGTAAAGAATCCAGGATCTCCTTGCTTCTAGATGACACTGCAGCCAGATGCGCCAATCAATATCTGGCATATTGAAATCCCCTATCAGTAGCACTTCTCCTTTCCTGGCAATGCTGCGTATGTCTTCTATTATTTCAAATCATTTTATTGAGATTTATGTAGTAACATGCCATCATAAGCAAACAAACAAAATGGCAATAACAACATCCATACTATGACACACCCACACGACGTAAATCACTTAACCAACATTAATACATCAATACGTGGGCCATAGTAGTCCAACAAATACAGGAAATACAGCATATATTAAACAGCGAATAAATAGTGCTCCCCTGCTAGCAGAAAGCCAGAGTTATCAGCTTGCGTTGTGAAAACAGTCGATACCAAACAAAAGAATCTCCCCTACAAAAGAAAGAATGTTTATGCATAGCAGGAGATAGTTACTGGACATTGTACGGAGTCACCAATAGAACTACATGACTGCATTCCCCGGGTTCTGCACTCACTATGGCACCCCATCCGTTGACCCACCCACCCGTCCTCCCCATCCCCCCTCCCAACATCCACCCCCCCAGCACTAGCAACACAGTCATGATCCCAATATTAATCAGGCGCACTGAACCTCCCACCTTCCTGTAGCAAAGGTAACCTCGGGTATCCATAATGTGGGATTCTCCAAAATCATAAATCTCCCGTCCCCTGGCACATGCAATGATTTAACCGCCCCACTTAAACATTCAAAACTAGAGCCCGCTCCTTAGGAGACAATTGAAAAATCATGGGTGACAATAATGTCAAGAATGCCTCCCATCTCTTGCCTCCTTTTTGCTTTGCCGTCATTTTCTCCATGCTCAGCAATTCAAACATTGAAGAGTCCCAAGACGACACGCCAGGAGGTGAGGTCTCGATCCATCGATGCAACAGAGCCTTCTTTACTACCAAGAAGCCGCGCTCTAGCAGCGCTCTTTGACCAACATTAAGCCGGTCAGGCCTTAACTCCCAACTATGGAATAAACAAATTTCTCTATGACTATAAAATCTACGCCCACCCACTCCGCAAGCTTTTGGGATACTTGTTCCCAGAGGTCCCGAACTAATCGGCAACCCCAGAATTTATGCAGTAAGGTGCCGTCCGTATGACCACACCATCCGCAAAGGGCAGAGGCCTTAAGCCCTACCTTACAGGCCCATTTCTCATTAGTGTACGTGCGCCACAAAAATTTATATTGGAGTTCCTGCAGGTATACCCACTCCGTCCCTTTCATGAGTCCCAGAAAAGCCGCTTGTAATAATTCCGGCGTCAGTGTATCGACACCATCATTCCGCCACCGCATTGCCAACTCCGAGAGATACACATCACCCCTACTCGGTCTAATCAGCGTCCGACAAGCCCCTACTCCCCGCTGGTTGTCAACTAAACTCTCTAGGATGGAGCGACGAGTGCTGCTCTCTATCCCATCTTGCTGTGTTAAGTCAGCCCCTGCATATAATGGCGCACTTGCAGATACCCAAAAAAATCATGCGTAGGGAGAGAGTATCTCCGCTGTAGGTTCTGAAAACTATCTATATTCCTGCCATCTGCCATATACAGATCTCCCAGACAGACCACCCCCTTCTCCACCCAGCCCTGAAAAACATTAGCTTTAGAGAAGCCATGAACAAAATCAGGGTTCCCCACCAGGGGGAGCAGTGCCGATCCCCTCCAATTCCAACCAAAGCGCAAGCAGAGCACTCGCCATGCAGACCGCAAGTCCTCCATATACCTTCCCCCCACCCCCTCCCGAATGATCAATGGCATTTTTCCCATCTGTAAGACATAAAGTCGATGATAAGGTTCTAGCGCTTCATCTAGTTGCCGCACCGGAGCATAATCCCCAGCCCCTCCCAATAGGGCTCCTATATGCTTAGTTAGATAGCGAAGACTATAGTTACGCAACGAGGGCAGTTCCAAGCCGCCTTCTTCCCTTATGCTCATGATGGCCTGCAATGGGATTCTAGCTCGCTTACCCCTCCACAAGAACCCTCGTAAACCCGCCTCAAAACGCTTCCAGTCCCCATTCAAGATCCAGAGTGGCAACATACGTAAAAGGTAAAGCCACCTCGGAAACTCTACCATAACATATAGAGCTATCCTTCCCCGAAGAGATAAGGGTAGATCCCGCCATCCCTGAAAAGTTTGTAGACTTCTAGTTAAGAGACCCGGGACATTCGCTTGATAGAGATATTCAGGTCGGTCCGGTAATTGTATCCCAAGGTATTTAATAGCCCCATTTGCCCACACCAACGGAAATTCTCCCTCCCATGTTGGCCTCACCTTGCCCCCCACATCCAACACGACTGATTTTAATGCATTAATTTTTAGGCCTGAAAAGCTACCGTATTCTAGTATCAACTGAAGTAGATGTTGTATGGAGTTGGGCAAGTTAGTTAGGCAGATCAGCATGTCATCGGCAAATGCACTAATTTTCAATTCCTCTCCTCCCATCTGTATTCCTCCAATCTCCCTATTTTGCTGAATAGCTCTAAGTAGAGGTTCCAATGCAAGAACGAACAGCAGGGGAGATATAGGGCAGCCTTGACGCGTGCCCCTCTCCAGCGTAAACGGCTCCGAGAAAATCCCATTAACCCCCACTCTGGCCAAGGGCTGCGCATAAAGCACTCTAATCCATTGGACAAAGTTTCCAGACAAACCAAAACCAGACAATGCATCCCATAGATATTCCCAGGCTACCCTATCAAATGCCTTTTCAGCATCTAGGCTCACCAGTAAAAGCACTTCGTCCTTCTGTAAGCAACATTCCATGCCCAACAACAGCTTAGCAATGTTTCGGGACGCCTCTCTTCCCTGCACAAAGCCCACCTGTCGCGCATCAATAAGCTGCGGCAATACTGGATTGAGCCTTGCCGCTAGGATAGACGCCAAGATTTTCAGATCACAGTTAATGAGGGAAATAGGTCTGTAAGAGGCTGGATCCATCGTGTCTTTTCCCGGTTTCGGAATAACGGTGATATCCGCACAACGCATGTCCCTAGGAAAAAGCTCTGCTTCACGTGCATCATCATACATCACTACCATGGATGGGCCAACCGGGCTGCCAGCATTTTATAATATTCAATGTTAAACCCATCGGGGCCTGGGGCTCTATGGGATTTGCCTCTCTTAATACCCTGGAGAACCTCCCCCACCATCAGCGGCGCATTCAGAATCCTCAGCTCATCCGCAGTCACTTTGGGCAGGGACAGCGTGGCCAAGAAGTCTACACCCTTTGCATAGTCCCTCTGCTCCTCACTATACACCTAAGCATAGAATGTTCTAAAGATCTCAGCTATTTGGGCTGGCTGGTGGTGCAAGATATCCGATTCCCCTCGTATCACGGGAATAAAGCGAGCTCCCCGGGGATCTCGGACAAGTTTTGCTAGCAGTGCACCCGAACGATTCCCATACCTGTACAGACGGTGTTTATAATACTGCATCGACAAGCTAGCTGTACTCTTGATTAAATCATTTAATGTCGCCTGTGAGCGGGTGTATTCCCGTTGCAGAGTCTTATCTTTCCCTTTACCCAGTTTATATTGGAGATCTTGCAGATTGCGTTCCAGGACAAGTAGGCTGCGGTCTATATGCCGGCGCCGCTCCGTAACATACGCGATAATTGCACCTCTCAACACCGCTTTACTGGCCTCCCAAAATAAAAGTGGAGAGCACTGGGGTGTGTCATTAAAACGGGCATACTCATCCCACTGCTTTTCGAGGTACAGTCGAAACGCTTCATCTTCCCAAAGATACGCAGGGAACCTCCATCCCATCCTCGAGGGCCCTTGGGATTCCCAGAGGATCCAGGTCGGCCCATGGTCTGATACTACTATAGGGTCTATGCCCGCCTGTAGCACCTTAGGAAGCCCCCTTTCACTGACCAATATGTAATCTATTCGGGACCATGTGTGATGTGCACGTGATTGGTGTGTGTATTCACGCACACCCGGATGTAAGACCCGCCATACATCAATGAGGTCTCCCATTCTACACAAATAACCTACCCCTTTTCGTGTCCAGGAGCCCATTCCACTCTGTTGGGATTTATCCAGGCACGGGTTGTGTGGACAATTGAAGTCACCCGCCACAATAAAGTTATTCTTTCCAGAGGTGGTTACTAGCCTCAGTAGCTGTTTAAAAAATTCATGGTCGTAGACATTCGGGGCGTATACGTTTACTAAACACACAAGTTCATTATATAACTTCGCTTGCAGTAGAATGTATCGACCATGGGGATCAGCCTGTACATGGCTAACTTCAAAAGGCACACCCTTTTTTACTAAAATCACTACTCCCGCCTTTTTTGTGCCCGAGGCCGCCCCATGAGCAGCCGCCACCCAGTCTCTAGCCAGTTTACGATGTTCCAAGGCACTCAAATGAGTCTCCTGTAACATGGCTATGTGTATGCCTTTTCTCTTCAAAGTCTGTAAAATTTTTGTGCGTTTAATCGGAGATCCTATTCCTCCCACATTCCATGACACTATCTTAACCCTGGGCATATCTCCATTGCATAGCAGAAAGCAGCGTTTGAGACACTTTTATGAGCTCCCAGGGGCGCCCAGCCTCCCCCCCAGAGCCAACATTTAGCGCAACCCTCTTTATATGCAACCTAAGGATCAAACCCTTATCCAGTGCCACCCGTCTGAGATTCCAAAAAGTGCTATCCCTCCTAGAAATTCCCCCCTACCCCTTCCCCACAGCTGCTGCTTCCCCCCACCCCAGCCTCACTCCCCCCCCTTCCTCCCTCCCTCACTCCAGCCCCCCTCCCCCCCAATCCGCCCTCCCCCCCCCAAAAACACAATTCCCCTTGTCGAGACGAAAGGCGTACCCCCCAACACACAAAACATTCATTCCCCCTATGTTCCACACTTCACTTAGCCAACTAAGAACCCCATACATTCCGCCACTCATACTGACAAATATACTAATATATAAAAAAAACATGGTAGCAACAAATTCAAAATCCCCTACCCCTCCCCTCACCCCCCCAAAACTCAACATCCCCAGGGTCTGGTGAGACAAGACCCTCCCAACGAGAGTCAGATCACTGTCCAACGCACCTCCGGGCCACCTTCAAGCAAGAAGGCCCATCAAGGTATATGTATATTGTCTCAGATTATGATGTATAGAACCCATTGTCTGGGCAGGCTGCACAGCCTACAAACAATAATCTCAGAGTGCCAGTCACAGCAATGCGATTGCAAATCTCCACTCTGGAACAGTACCGCTTCTAGGTCCCCCGGGCACTCCGGTCTCCAGAGTTTCCTCATTCGGTCACACCCGCTGGTAAAGTCGATAGTATCTTAGCCAGGAATTTGCGAGCATCCTCCGGCTTCTCACAGGTGTGAGCAGCGCCTTTGTGGAAAATTTTTAATATCTCCGGATACAGTAAAGCAAATCGTATGCCCTTTTTCACCAACGTGGTACAAACAGGGGAGAAGTCCTTACGCGTAGCAGCCAGCATTCTTAAATTGTTTCTGCGAGAGCGGTTTTCAAGGTCATCCACTTTTTGAATCAAAGTCTTGATCTGTTGTTGCTGCTTATTGCTGCTTCTCTCTAATGCCAGTTCACCCTCCTCCAGCACATTCACACGCTGTTCCACTTCGTCTACTCTCCGCGTAAGATCTGCAAAGGTTTCTCCCATCTCTTCAAGTTTTTTAAGCACACTATCAAATTTGGGATCAAGTAGCTTCACCACTTCGTGCGCTACTTCCTCCGGGCTAGATTCTCCACTATCAGTACCCGGGGATTCCGGCATACTCCCAGAGCGGGCCGCAGCCGCCACCTTAGTTTCCCTCGTGCTCGGGGGCTTCTCTTTCTTCGACGCCGCTCTCATGACCTTCCCTGTACGTTTCAGCTGTTTGAGCAGCACAGCACCAGAGAGTTGCAGCTACTGCGTTAGGTCCGGTGAGTTATGCCCCTCGATGCACGATATTTGCCGGTTTAATAGCAGGTTTCGTTAGGCGGCCCGGGAGCGCGATGAGGACTGCTCCTCACCCGCTCATGTGCTCACGTGATCTCTCGTATGTCTTCTATTAAATCTCTGTCCACGTCTTCTCCCTGTGATGGAGGTCTTTATAACATGCCAATTCAAAAGGATTTATTTTTCTGTCTTTCTAGTGTAATCCACACTGCTTCCTCTCTCCCTTTTAAGCCCTGTATTTCCATTGGTTTAATATTTCTTTTTTACATATAGTACCACTCCTCCTTCCCTTCTTCCTACCCTGTCGTTTCTGAATTAACGTATAGCCTGGTATAGTTATATCCCAGTCATGGTTGTCCGTGAACCATGTCTCTGTAACTGCCACTAAAAACAAGTCAGCCTCTCCCATTAAAGCCTCAACATCTGGGATTTTATTTCCCATACTACGGGCATTTATAGATACTGCTTTGCAGATGTTGCCCCTTTTACCTATTTCTATAAAGGTATTTAATGTTTCACTTACCTGGGGTTTTCTTCACCCATCCCCAACAAATCTAGTTTAAAGCCCTCTTCAGTAGGTTAGCCAGTCTGCTACTGAAGACATGTCGATCTTTCTTGGACAGATGGATGCCACCTCTGCTCTGCAACCCTTGGCACATCATCCCATGATCCAGGAAACCAAAACGCTCTCGATGACACCATCCACGCAGCCATGCATTTATCTCCAGGATGAAAGCTTCTCTGCCTTTGCCTTTACCCTCAATAGGGAGAATTGAAGAGAACACCACTTGCACCCCTATGTGCTTCACCCCCTGTCCCAGAGCCATGAAGTCACTCTTGATATGCTCTGAGGGATACCTGGCAGTATCCTTTATACCGACATGGATGAGCAACATCAGGTAATAGTCGTTAGGCTTGATGAGTCTCAGCAAACTCTCCGTAATATCTTGAATTTTGGCACCTAGCAGACCGCATACCTCTCTGGACATCAAGTTTGGTCGGCAGATGGATGCCCCAGTACCCCTCAGAAGAGAGTCACCAAACACCTCTACCCTTTGCTTCCTAGTGGTCACTGATTCTGCAACTTTGGGGTGCTCGAGCTCTGGTTCTTCCCTTTCCTGGGGTGCCTCCACCTCCTTCAATTCCAGGGCTGCATAATGGTTCTTCAGTTCAAGGGCTTGAGGAGTTGGATTGGTGATTCCGCAGGCCCTGGTGACTCATGTTCAATCTTGGTCCTTCTGCAGGCTCCCATCCTCACCTCTGCTGGAGAGATTGGATGTTTCAAGAAGCATCTCATCAGTGTACCTCTCACTGTTTTGAATGCTCCTCAGCCTTGCCACCTCTTCTCTGAGCTCCTCCACCTGTTTCCTGAGAGCTTCAACATGTAGGCATCCTGCACATGGAACCGGTCCTTCAACTGACATTGGGATCTCTGTCTGGACAAAGGCAGAAGCTGTAACAGGGGCAACAGCTTTGGCAATATGATTTTTCCCAGTAATTGTTTAGTTGGTGGAGCTTGCTTTGATATGGAGAGACCCTGTTAGGGGTCTCTCTATCAGGGCCTTACAAGCATACTGGAGTCTCAAAAGTCTTCGCTTTTGCTTTCCCTTTTTCTTTCAACACTCGTGGCTACTGTTTGTCCCCAGATCTGGGGCAGTGGCTGCAGGGGGAGGTGGAGTGATTCTGCTGCTGCTGACCTGGGAGAAGCAGCGGCGGCAGCAGCGGCAGCAGCTGGTCCACTTGAATTTATTTATTTATTTATTTTTATGTAGAAGGCAGAGTGAGGTGACGGCCACTTGGCTATTTTGGGGGCATTTTTTGCCACTCCCAAAACTCTGCCTCATTATAGAGCCTCCGCTGGCAGGGATGGAAGAGTGAGGGTGATGTTGGCATGGCGCAAATTGGATAAGTGCTGACTTTATCCGGTTAGCAGTATTTTTAGCTGGCACTTACCTGGGCAACTTACTGCTGCTGAATATCTCATGTTTGAATTTAAGGTTTTTTGAATATTGGCCTCTCTACCTTTTTTCAATATTGGGCTCATAGTTTTCATTACAGCAATTAAACACAACCCACACACCACATAACCAATTAAAATATCATTAAAACACAAAACCATGCTTTAGTTCTCATGACAAATGAGAATTCACTTCATACCCTAACTCAGCAGTGTTAGCTTGCTCTGCTCCCCACTACCCAACTTTCTGTTCCTTTCCACTCCCCAGCAAGTTCCCAATCAATTCTCCCTAGCCAGATCCCCTCCCCAGCAAGCTTGGCTCCTTCATCCCTTTACCTCTCCCACCCCAAACCTTTCTCAGCAGGGGGAGGAGGGATAAACAGCAGATGAGACCCAAGCCTGCCTTCAGCATACAAGTCTCAGCTCTCAGTCCAGGGGAGTGCTAGAGAAAATATTGGGGGTGCTCAGGTATCCCCAGAGTGGGCACCTATGGAAAGCACAGGATTTTTTTAGTTGGGTTGGCGGCGTTTAAGAATATCTGCTTATATCAAGTTTTTATCAGACATGCTGCAGCCTGTTAAGCTTGACCTTGCTTTCCATTTAATAGCTTCTGTTAAAGAAGAACTAAAAAATTGTCTCAATAAAATATCCTGAAATGGATAAGATGTTAATCAATATGTGAGAAAAACATTTCGATATCAGAAATATGGTTTTCCAAAGGTATGCATGCAGGGCCAACCCAAGTGTATCTGATGCCCTACGCAAACCTTCAGCCATGTGCCTCACCCATAGTCCAGCTTTTCCTCCTCCCTACCTGCCCCCAGTGCAGTGCATCCCCTTTCCTTGCTCAGCTGCCCCAGTGTACAACATCTCTCCTCTTCCCTTCTAGCAGGATTATTCTGAGCCACAAATAAGCCATTTGCACGTACATCAGGGACGTGCGCCATGCAGCGACGTCTAGACCATATTCCGAATGCACCGTAAAATACACGTACCAAGCAGATATATGCGTATCTCTGGATGTGGGCGTGGATGGAAGGAGCGTGGGCATGTCAAATCCCATGTACATCTTGTTGTTTCCCCGTGGACATCTAAGTTATACCTGCTAAAACCTGGTATAGCAGACATGGAGGGACTAAAAGAAGGAAAAAAAAACGTTACTGCATAAAGCTGGGCATACTGTTCTGTGCAGCACCGCATCCCAACGAGAGGTATGACGGTGACGCTACCTGTGTGCCTGGAGTAGCAGGGTGCACAGGATGCAGATGTACACACTGTTATGCACAAAGGAGGGACATGTACAAGGCGCATGAGAAAGAACAGGCAGCACCAGGGAAACATGGGCAAAAGATACAGATGCCCACAGTGACTGAGGCAGAGGAAACATAGAGCCCAGCGGTTGTGAGAAAAAACATTTATTGCGTGCATGACCTAGAATAAAACACCCACATTACCATCACCAGTGCCCAGGCAAACCCACTGTACACACCCAGGTGCCCCCCCAAAAGCATGTTGCACACCGCCCCACCTTCACCCCCAACCCCACACCCCCACCCCACTAGCCCCTCACCCCAACCCCCTGCCCTCACCCCCAACCCCACACCCCCATCCCACCATCCCAGACCCTCACCCCCAACCCCCCATCCTCACAAACAAACCCCCACCCCCACCCACCTTCCCAGCCCCTCACCCCCAACCACCCACCCTTACCCTCACCCCAACCCCACACCCCCACCCACCACCCTTGTGACAGAAAACCATACCAGGGCCTACCGCTGCCCCCCATATACCCTGACCCGCCCCTCCCCCTCCCCGCCCCAGAGGCACCACCTCTGGGCCTCAGTGGATGGCCACCAGGTGGCACGGGTGATGTCACACCCCCTGAGACCGGGCTGCTGCTGCTCTTCTGACTGGTCTCCCCATGTGCCTCATGGAAGGGTGGGAAGACCAGCAGGGGCCCCACACTCTAGGGCACAGGGTCCAGGATGCAGGACTGCCCCACGCTGCTGGACTCCACCACAGATGTGGCCCACACAGTAGCCCATGTGGTCACTCTTCTGGCAGATGGTGGGGCAGAGGAGTGAGGCACATGGACAGAGGAGTATGCCTCCAGCAGTGGCAGGAGGCACAATAGCAGCAGCCGGTGTCAGAGGCATGCCCTGAGGCCCGGCCAACTGAGCGACCAAGACATCGATGCGGGCCCCTAGGTGGCACATGGAGGCATTCAGGTGATTGGTTGCCGTCAGCTGCTCTTTGAGGGCCAGCTGCTGTTCCCGCAGTTGTACAGACCGACGGAGGAGTCAAAGCTTCTCCTGTGCCTGCGCCTCGTGATCCTCCTGCTGAGTGATCAGGCACTCAGCACACCCAACCAATTGTCCATATTGTGAGAGATAGTGAGTGATAGCTACCTCATATAACCCTATTAGGCGGCTGCCTAGGGTGTTAAGATTTACGTTGCCTTTGATACAAAAAGAGTCTTGTAGTCAAGTGGTAAGGCAAAAATAATATTAGGGCTTTATTCCCTGCCCTGATGGGATATTCCTGGGATACAACAAACAATATGAAACAAAAGAACTGTTGCACAGAAAAATACCTTCTTTCCTTTAGGCACCATCAGCTGGCTGCTTTACACATGTTCAACATAAAGATACAATATCGTCAGATAAACAAATTGTACAATCCATGGGCACAGGATCAGAATTTTAGCTGCTGTTCTCCCACTGCATTAACTCAGAGTCACTTATGATTGCATATGGGTCACACTCTTCACAGCTGCTGTCTTCCTTAAAACTCTCCTTTGAGTCATGGGCTAGCTTTTCTAGAAATGGCTCTTTAAATCCAGGGCTCTGAACGCCTGGTATATTAAAAGCTTCCTTCTGGCTTTCCCTTCTTCTCCACGCTGGTGGAATTACTGTGTAACTTTCAGTGTCAAAGTTACCTCTGGTGCCACGCCCTTGCCTTTCAAACCAAACAGAACTTCTTGCCTTTTCTTTAGCAAAGCTAGGTTCCCACCTCTTAGCTGTGGTTCTGTCTCTTATATCTGGGCTTCTGGCAGCTCTCTCCTGGGCTCTCCAACTACCAGGAATCCTAGCAGGGTCTTTGTCATGATGCTGGCTGTTTCCTGCTCTGCTGCCACACCTACTGCTTCCTTCCCTCAGTGGATTTCCTCCAGCATGACGTGTGTTCACTGGATGCTGGCTTAGTCCTCCCAGGTCGCTGCCCCTACTGGCCTTCCCTGGTTCTACCCTGCAGCTTTTATCCTTGTTCTCTCTGCATGCTGCCTGGGTTTCTGAGAACAGGTGTTCCTGATTAGCCTTCCTGCTTCTAACTACGTCAGGACTAGTGCAAGGACATTTTACTCTAATGCCTTTTTGCTTTTCTTGTGCTGAGTTTGTTTGCTGCTCAGCTAATTCTACATGTGCTGAGTTTGTCTGCTGCTCAGCTAATTCTGAGGTAAGTTCCTTACTTTCCCCTAACTCCATGGGCTCTGTGCCAGCTGCTGTGTCACAATATGTGCATAGGTGGCCCTGCCCATGGTGACCACTGCCACAAGGCTGGGGTTGGGGCTCAGGTGATGGTGATGGTGTAAGTTGGTCCTCTGAGTCAGCAGAGCTGGTGCCCTCAAGCTCTGCAGTGGTGGCCAGCTCTGTTCCCTCATCCACAGGTGGTGCAGGTGGTGATGCAACACCACAGCCCTATCCACCGATGATGGCAGTGGTGGAATCGCCGGTGGTGAGGCAGCACTGGGTCCAGCATCTGTGGCAGCACCTGCTGAGAGAAGCAAGGAGGACCAGCTTAATGTGGACCCCTGCATGCAGCAACCCACCCCCACCCCCACATGGGCTGCACCAGTGCACTACAGCCTCAGGGACACCAGCTGGGAGAGTGCAAAGCAGGCCAGGGAAGTCCTGCCACCACAGAGTCACTCGGTGAGCCAGCAGTGGGAGATGTGACAGTGCAACAAGGGCATGCGTGCTTCACCCCAAACCAGGGGGGCAATGGGTGGTTCAAGGGGTCAGCACACCATGGGTTCAGACCCGGGGTGGGGGACATGCAACATGCGAATGTCAGCACAGACATGTACCTTGGACCTGTGGGCGCCGAGAGGTGTCCACATCCCCAATGCCCTCCAATGTGACAATATCCACAGTGGCGAGGACACACTGCTCCAGCTCGGTGAGGTGCAGCCCCTGTCCATCCAGGTCCACCGCACGTGCCTTCCTGAAAGCCTCATGTCTCACCTGCTGCCACTTGCGCTTGACATTCTCGATGTCATGGTTGTTATGGTATATTGCATTAAGCTGGCGGCAGATGGCGAGCGACCTGAGCTGCCTCTCATAGGCACCTACACTGGCCTCCTTGGTGCCCATGAGGACTCTGTGGTTGGCAAGCACCTCCTCAATGAGGAGGGTCTACTCCCCATCACTGAAGTTTCTCTTTCGAGATGATACCTTGGGGGCCATTGTCACTATCAGAGCTGCAAATCTACCTTCGGGTAACAGTAGAATGGCGTTTCACAGGTGTGTGTTCACGCTGGGGTTGTATGTTTTACAGCGGTTAGACATCTAGTGATGTATATGTGCAACCTCACGGAATACGGAACATGTTTGTACGTCATGACGCACGTGTGTGTCCATGTTCTGTGGCCCACATATAAATACAGATGCGGATCCATGTGTTCTTCCTTTCCTGGGTACAGATCTACACATTTTTCTTTCCCGTGTGCGATGCGTCTAGGATATCGTTGGAGTTGATTTTGTGCTACATAACAGACTCTACAGCAACACTGCCACTGACAGGGTAGATGATGTGACTACGATGGTATATGTAAATAGTTCGAAATATGTAATAGTTTGATTGTTATAGAACAAATTATTCACTATACATAGTTCAATCATGTTTAATGTATTTAGCAAATTGTACCTAGTTAACTAATGTTTCATGTAAAACAGACCTGTTTTCTGTTCATTTCTCGTTCATTGTAAACCGCACCTGATCTGTGGAAGGTAGCGGTATATAAGCAACTGTTAAATAAATAAATATGTGCTGGGGCCTGTGCCACTGATGCATGTTTGTGGTGCCTGTGGCCCTGTGGGAGACAGTGGCATGCATGGACCTGGGCTTAGAGGCTAGGTGCCCTGTGCAGGCACCCATCACAGGGCCGGCCAGTGTAGGCATGGGGCTGTCTGGGGCAGGGGGCAACTGGCTTGCATGAGAACATGGTAGGGGCTGACCACATGGCACCCCTGGGTACTAGACCACTCACACATCTGAGGCCCCATGCCTACGCAACTGCACCATGGTCACTGTATAGGGGTGTATATGTATGTTCTGAAGGACTGGGGTTTCTAGTCCCACAGGTGCTCCTTGTGGTCTTGGGCAAGCCACTTAACCCTCCATAGCCCATGTTCCCTGTAAGAATTAGTGTATGTGTCTCATATCCCCACGTGTTAAATGTATCCCCCAATTGTGTTGTGACCGCTTTGATTGAAGGATAAGGCGGTATACAAAACTGTCTAAATAAATAAATAAATAACCCACAGGCACATGCCTGTAGGTGTGTTTCAAACAGCACCTGCTCACCTAGATCCAATGGTGTGTGTGGAGTGCAAGACACCCTAGTGGTGCACATATGGGGGTGCATCCAGTCCTAATAGCCATGTCCATGGGCAGATATGTGCTCGCGCAGAGGTGCATCGTGGATGGGCCACCCAATGGGTGCCCTGCTAGTGTGTGTGGGGGGAAGGGTGCGAGGCCAGTGGCCCGGCACATCTCTTGCCCCCCTGCCATCCACATAGGGCATAGGGGGGATGTTAGGTGGAACCCCCCCCTGTGCCCAGACTGGCCAGCATCCTATTTCACCCTCCCACAGGTTCCAGGGGCAGCAGCCAGGTGTGATGAGATGGCATAGGAGAGGGCCAGAGCACTGTTTGCCAATGCCTTCTGTTGGTTGCTGACCATGAGCGCAGGCGTGCTGAACGCCACCACCCATATGCCAGGGTCCCCAGGCCCTGTGCACATTACCTTGACATCAGCGACGACCTGTGCCGGACACGGTACAAGTTTGACCGTGAGGCGATACATGACCTGTGTCAGGAGATGGGGCCACAGCTCACTGCACAAGCACACAGACGGGACACAGTGTCCTTCCATATGAAGGTGCTGGCAGCTATGGCATTCCTGGGGACTGGCACATTCCAGTCTGTGGTGGGAATGGCATCGGGGCTGAGCCAGGTGGCAGTGTCACGCAGCATCACCTATTTCCTGGATGTGTTCGTGGGATGTACTTCCCATTACATCTCCTTCCCAAACATCCCACAGCAGCAGCAGCAGACCATGCTCACATGGTCCCGTCCATCCTCAGGGCCATTGACTCTACCCATGTGGCCCTCCGCCCACCGTGCCTGCATGAGGTGGCCTTAAGGAAACAGAAGGCATACCATTCTATGAACATGCAACACATCTGCAATGCCCAGATGGAGATGCTTTCCTTGCTCTTACCATGATTCCTACATCCTGTAACATACATAGTAAGATAGTAACATAGTACATGACAGCAGATAAAGACGGTATAGTCCATCTAGTCTGCCCAATAAGATGGCAAGAGTAGGTGCACCTGTCGCTCCGTGCAGGTCACCCCTTCCCATGTCTTTGTTTAGGGGTGAACCCACCACTCTGTGTAGGACACCCCTGTTTGTTGAGAAATTAGATAGTTACGTTTATTTTGATTTTATCCTGTTGATGTAAAAGGATCCTCTGTTTCTGTCCCATGCCATTTTGAATTCTGACACTGTATTTGCCCCCACTACTTCCATCAGGAGGGCATTCCAAGCATCCACCACCCTTTCAGTAAAAAAGTATTTCCTGACGTTGCCTTTCAATTTACTCCCTTGCAGCTTCATGTTATGCCCTCTAGTTTTACAGCTTCCCCGTCTTTGGAAGAAGAATACATGCTGACTTAGAGGATGGCACCATCATCGGTGGCTGGCTGCTTGGTGAGTAGACACAAGTCGGTATCGCACGCACATGCATGCATAACTCCAGAGGCACAGGGGCATGGTCAGCTGTGTGCCTACAGGCAGGCAATGCCCACAGGGGGGCCACACATGGCTTTGGGTTGTCCATATGTGGCAGGGAGCCACTGGCACCCCTACCATGCATGATGGGGGGCCATCTACAATCACAGCATGGACTTGGTGGGGGCTGGGGATGCGCCACAGCTGGGGATGCACAGGGGTCAGTGCTAGCTAGCCCCAGGCATGGGTGGTGGGGCACCACATGGCATGGGTGAGGCACACATGCATGTTGGACCTGGTGGGGTAGCACCTGGTGCATGGGTATGATGACACTGGCATAGCTGGCCATGGCACTACTTGTTGACATTCCTGCCACTGTTCCTCTATGCAGGTAACAGGGGCTATCCACTGTGGGAGTGGTTCATGACCCCCCTCGTCAACCCATGCACCCCAGCAGAGGTGAGATACAATCGGTCACACCAGCTGACACGCTCCACCATAGAGCGGACATTTGGCTTTCTCAAGAGCCACTTACGCTGCCTTGACCAGTATGGTGGGGAGCTGCTTTATGCCCTAGCAAAGGTGTGCAGGATATTCCTGGCATGCTGCATGCTGCATAAGTACGCCCTGCATCGGAGGCAGCCCATACTGGATGCAGCAGTCAGCGAATCCGATGGCGAGGAGGTTGAGACGGTGGCCCCCCAGCCATCGCATGCTCCTCACACCAACATGCAGTGGCAACTCGGAGATCCCTTGTGGAGATGCATTTGTGTGAGGTAAGCTGAATGTGCTGCCAGAACTAGGGGGTAGGTGGCAGGGCTGGACATCAGCATACAGGCCCCACCAGTCCAATTCCATCCTGGATGTCCTGGCCCTCTGTGAGCCCAGTCGGAACCAGGCACACAAAGAGAGTTGCAATTCTGATCCTACAGGTCACACCTAGCCCCGCAGAACTAGGATCGTGAACAGGCCTGTACATGCAGGCCGTGTCTGCGATTCAACCCAGCCTGCACATACAGGCCTTCCCCGGCTAAGTCAGTCTGGCCTGTACAATGGAGCTAATGTATTACTAATTAAAGATTTATTTGAATCAGCAAGGAATATTGAACTTCTGAACCGTCTCGTATGTGAGAAATCATTCTGAGCCAGCTGTTTACTAGCCCAGAGACCAAAGGTGTAGGGAATGACTGACCAGAATTGTTTATTAACTCGGAGAACAAACAAAGGCTGGAGAAGGACTGGTCAAAATTTACTGTTTAGCAAAGGTGTATGGGGTGGAGAATATCTGTAGGGAAAAGCTCACGTGAGGAGTCATGCGGTCCAGCTGTGACACATTTGTTACAGCCTATAAAAGAGATAGAAAATCCAGAACAAGTAGAGAGTTGATATCCACGCGTGAAGAATCACAGACTTTTCTCCAGCCTTCACTGATGCTCTCCCAGCTGATGATGGCAGTTTGGTGACGCATTGTTCTCTTCTTGTAAGGGACAAGGAGTTTGGAGATGCAAGATCAATTGTTTTATTGTCATTGTAATATCACTAACTTATTGTTCTATTGTAATGTCACTAACTTATTGTCAAGCTAATTGTCATATTAAATAGCTTATTAAATACCATGCATGTGTAGCTATTTGATCTTGAATTTAATATTGTGGTGAGGCAATACAAATGGCGATGAGGATGGGATTAAATTCAAGATCAAATTGATAAAGGAAATGACTGCAGCTGGATTCTGCAGCCGAGGAAAAGAGCTCTAAAAAAAACCTTTTAGGAAAATATGTAATCTTGGGATGCAGATGTTTAGTTCAGTGCTTTAAAGAAAATTACTCTATCCTTTAGAACTATAGTAGTATTAATTGTTGGGGGAAATCCTTATAAGATTATGAAGAAGCAAAGACTTTATTACTTGTTTTTTTTTTCAAGGTCCCTGGTTTTCCAAGCTGTTGTTAAGGCATGTTGCTTTTCAGAACTACCCAGGGGGAGGGTCTAGTTCAGTATGCAGGGTGAAATTTCTCAAGAAAACCTCCTTATTCTGATCAGATTGGCTGCTATACTTAAAGACTAATAGATACCTAGGTATAAAGCACTTGTAAGCTTTGATTTGTCTTGTGTTTAAATTAGAACCTCTGCAAGGTATGTTTTAGACTACAGTATGTACTGTTTTTCTTTCATTGCTGGCTGCTCAAGTAGGTTTCACGGCCCCTGGATGCTGAACTGACTAGAACTCTTTACTAAAGCTGAACGAAATAAACAACAACAAGGCAGAAAATTAAGAAAACTGTTTCTGTTTATCTTTGACTTTCAAAGTATGGGTTGAGAGCTCTGTCAGGACAATGGGGCATCCTGAGCCAGTAGTTATGAGATTGCAACCTGAAAATGATTTAAATCCTGAGTGAACAAGAAGGTAATCCTGCTTGAGCCTTATCTTTGGTATATATTATATGTCTGTTCTTTGTCTTTGACTATGTATGCTATCAAGCAAACTTAAAAATTAAAAGGGGATTTTATATATTGTGGCAAGCACCTCATAGAGGGCATAATTATTGTTCATATATTACAGAAACACAAAGAGCTGTAACTATAGGTTTATTTAGGAATTTAATAGTAATCACAGTTAGTAACAATTCTCAAGGAACTTCTAGCGTTTACGACTCCTCCCTCTTGTTCAGCTGAAAAATATTTAGACATAGTAATCTGCAGTTGCCTTGAAGGCAGAAGAGAGACCTACTGTTTACTTTGCTATCTGTGTTTAAGATAACATCAAGGTTGGCTGTAACCCAAAGTAATTTACTTTAAACATAAGAACATAAGACATGCCATTCTGGGTCAGACCGAGGTCCATCAAGCCCAGTATCCTGTTTCCAACAGTGGCCAATCTAGGTTATACGTACCTAGCAATATCCCCAAAGACACAGGTTCCACAATGCTTGTACTGGGTCAAGCATTGATATCCTGGGTCCCTTTTTAATAGTGGTTTATGGACCTTTCCTCCAGGAACTTGTCCAAACCTTTTTTAAACCCAGCTATACTAACAGCCCTTACTACATCCTCCGGTAACAGATTCCAGAGTTTGATTACACGTTGAATGAAAAAATATTTTCTCTTATTTGTCTTAAATAGTTTACCCTGTAGCTTCATTACATGTCCCCTAGTCTTTCTATACTCTGATAGCGTAAACAATTGATCCACGTTTATCCGTTCCACTCCATTCATTAATTTATAGATCTCTATCATATCTCCCCTCAGCCGTCTCTTCTCCAGGCTAAAAAGCCCTAACCTTCTTAGCCTCTCTTCATAGGAGTAGCCTTCCATCCCCTTCACCAATTTGGTGGCTCTTCTCTGTACTTTTTCTAATAACGCTATGTCCTTTTTAAGATACGGTGACCAGAATTGCACACAATATTCAAGGTGCGGTCGTACCATGGAGCGATACAGAGGCATTATAATATCCTTTGTTTTGTTCTCCATCCCTTTCCTTATGATACCTAGCATTCTATTTGCTTTCTTGGCCGCTGCTGCACACTGGGCGGAGGGTTTTAACATGTTATCCACAATGACTCCTAAATCTTTTTCCTGGGTGGTGGTTTCTAATGTGGAGCCTTACATCGTGTAACTAT
Organism: Ichthyophis bannanicus; assembly: GCA_033557465.1. Classification (NCBI taxonomy): domain Eukaryota; kingdom Metazoa; phylum Chordata; class Amphibia; order Gymnophiona; family Ichthyophiidae; genus Ichthyophis; species Ichthyophis bannanicus. The sequence goes on along the minus strand of CM066032.1, from coordinate 1,364,583,678 downwards.
AGTGTGGGTTGTTCTTTCCTAGGTGCATAACTTTGCACTTGTCCACATTAAATTTCATCTGCCATTTGGATGCCCAGTCTTCCAATTTATCCAGATCCTCCTGCAGTTTTCCACAATCCTCTTGGGATTTAACAACTTTAAACAGTTTTGTGTCATCTGCAAATTTGATAATCTCACTAGTTATTCCCTTTTCCAGGTCATTTATGAATATGTCAAAAAGCAGCAGACCCAGTACAGATCCCTGGGGTACTCCACTATTCACCTTTTTCCATTGGGAATATTGGCCATTTAGCCCTACCCTCTGCTTTCTATCTTTTAACCAGTTCCCGATCCACAATAGCACACTGCCTCCTATCCCATGACTTTTTAGCTTCGCCAAAAGTCTCTGATGGGGGACTTTGTCAAAAGCTTTCTGAAAGTCCAGATACACTATATCAACCAACTCACCTTTGTCTACCTGTTTATGCACACCTTCAAAAAAACATATCAGATTAGTAAGACAAGATCTTCCTTGTCTAAAGCCATGTTGGCTGTCTCCCATTAGGCCATGACTATCTACATGCTGTGTAATTTTGTTCTTTATGATGGTTTCTACCATTTTCCCTGGTACTGACGTCAGGCTCACCAGTCTGTAATTTCCTGGGTCACCCCTGGAACCCTTTTTAAAAATTGGTGTTACGTTGGCGACCCTCCAATCTTCAGGTATTACAGATGATTTTAATGAAAGTTCACAGATTACCAATAGCAGGTCTGCAATCTCATATTTCAGTTCTTTCAACATTCTGGGATGTATACCATCCGGTCCAGGTGATTTGCTACTATTCAGTTTATCAAATAGTTGTAATATATCTTCCCGGTGTAGCGATATTTCTCTCAATTCCTCTGCAGTATCACCTTTAAATACCACTTCAGTCTTGGGTAACATCCCTACATCTTCCTCAGTAAAGACCGAAGCAAAGAATTCATTCAGTCTCTCTGCTATAGCCTTGTTTCCTCTTACTGCCCCTTTTACCCCTCTATCATCTAATGGTCCAATTGACTCTCTCACAGGCCTTTTGCTACGAATGTACTTGAAAAAGTCTTTATTTCGTGTTTTTGCTTCCGTAGCAAGTTTCTTCTCAAATTCCCACTTTGCCTGCCTTATCAATGCTTTGCATTTAACTTGCCAGTGCTTGTGCTGTTTCCAGTTTTCATCGTTTGGCTCTTTTTTCCATTTCCTGAAGGTTGCTTTTTTGGCAGCAACAGCCTCTCTGACCTCACCTTTAAACCATGCTGGCAGTTTTTTGGACTTTCTTCTTCCACTTTTCTTAATGCGTGGAATACAGCTGGTCTGGGCTTCGAGGATAGTATTTTTAAATAACACCCAAGCTTGCTGTAAGTCTTTAACCTTTGGAACCGCTCCTTTTAGTTTTTTCCTAACTATATTCCTCATCCTATCATAGTCTCCCTTTTGAAAGTTAAAAGGTAGTACTGTGGATGCCTTTACTATCTGTCCTCCACTAATTAAATCAAACATGATCATACTATGATCACTATTGCCAAGTGGTCCCAACACCCTTATTTCTTGCACCAGATCTGGCGTTCCACTAAGGACTAGGTCCAGTATGGCTTCCCCTCTGGTCGGTTCATGAACCAGCTGCTCCAAGAAGCAGTCATTTATTCCATCTAGAAACTTTATCTCTTTAGCTTGTCCTGCTGTGACATTGACCCAGTCGATACCGGGGTCGACCCAGTACGCCCAGTACCAAATAACATCATTGTTTTCAGATCAGTTTCAAACCAGTCTCAGGTATAAATGTAAAATGTTTTAATTTAAATGTGACAAAGTACTAGCATTTTGGTTAAAAATATAAAGAGGGGAGTATTTGCATTCCAGATATCCACCAACCTTTCCATGAAAAAGTATTTCCTTATGATGATTTTGAATTCACCTCCTTGCAACTTCATTTCATTTGAATGCCTGTTTCCTGAACTGTAAGATTTTAGTTATTACTTTGCATTGTTAAGCTCAGTGCTGATGACTGATGAACAGGACAGTAACACCATAGGCGTTAACTACACTGTTTTATTTGTTACAATATTGGGTTTTAGGATAAATTCACCTGTTTTTCTATATTTGAATTTTACGTGTTGGTGTCAGAGAAAAAGTGTACTTTGTTTTGAAGGCTTTTTTTAAATCTCAGTTTCAGGAGTACAGTTCCTGAGAAAACAGATATATGTTGTAGCACTATGAGATACTAATTTTATTTAGTTTATATACTTGCATTTATGTTACCAAATATCCTGGTTGTAGCAGCACAATATTTAGAGGTCCAGTATACACTCAGCAATTACAAGATGAGTAAACATTACTGTTTCTTTTGAACTTGCATCGCCCTTAAGTTTGCTGAAATTTTGGACAGAGGCTGATCTAAAATTGCTTTGTTCCCAAGCATATAGATCACATTTAGTGGAAAGATGGAACTGAGTTCCCAGAAAATATGAGAATATTTGTAATGTTATTTACAAATAAAACAATAACACTTGAGTTGATTGGAGAAAACAAAATCTTGCTTGTCAGCAACAACCCAGGAGAGGTTTGGGAAAAAGAAACTGAGAGAGAGAGAGAGAGAGAGAGAGAGAGAGAGGCAGAAGGTGAGGCCACAGCCTAGGAAACGGCAATAAACGTGATGCTTCTAATGTGGTGATCTGGGCCACTGGAATTCTGACTGCTCTAAGACTCCTTGAGGACCCACAAGGGCTGAAAAAAATGAACCTTATATATTTATGCCTCTGCAGGGACATGAATAGGCAGGGGAGAGTAGGCCAAGAAGAACCCGAGGAAGTATTGCCATGAGGCCCAACCACAAATGCCTTGTACCTTCTTAGGCCTCTCACCTCAAAAGGATCTTTTAACACCATAGTTAATGGGTAGCTCACACAAATCCTTGTGGACACTGCAGTTACAAGATCAGTCTTCAAATGCTTTGAGTTTCCTACAGTACTCTCACTGGGAACATGTATACAATAGGCTCTAGTCACACCTGAGAGAGATGTGGCCGTCCTGTTAGAAGCCATACTCTTTCCTATTGGGATTGATGTTATAAAATGTGAAATAATAGTTTTATATTGTAAGGCCTTTACCTATATTGTTTAGACAGTTGCTATTTAGAATGAGCACATGTCCACTTAAAACTAAACAAATTAAGTTTGGTGGGAAAGGGGTATTGTTTACTCACACTATTATGCTTATTGAGAAGAATCTAAATTTATATCTTCTACCTACTATTTGTTTACAACAATACTAAGCTTTTAACAATTGTTTGATGTTCTTAGCAGCCTTACCAAATAAGGATATATTAGTATGGTATAAGAAAAAAACTATTTACTGTATGTAGTTGGTGGAATGATGCAAGTGATGAAAAAGTGTTGTGAGGGATGAAGTAGAATATTAAGAGGAAGGACTCTGATGGACAGTAAACAGTAAGGTAATTTAATGATGTGAAGTGATGTATCTGTCTAATGAATATGTAAACGAAAAAATGATGAGCACTTTATTCAACTATGCCATCTCCAGTATCTTCAATTTAGGAAGTCATCTAAGCCCCAACACATACTCAACAATTGGAAACAGACACATGGAGACAGGCTAGGTGCACCTTGCACCCTGATGAGCTTTGGAAAACCCACACTGGCCATGTGGTACTTCCAGATGCTTTTTTGCCTCATTTTGCCTCTATATGTCCTGGTCAGGCATGCAAAATTAAAGGGGGATGATTTGATGCACAAATTCTCACAATATTGGTATAATCCTAAGACGTGTGTGCAACTTGTCTGATCTGTAAACTGTGCAAAAGGGGCTAAACATGTACAGATCAGTCAAGGGCACAATAGAGTATTTCCTACCAGCAAATGAATCTCCAGTGATAGAGAGACAAGGGTTTCAAACTGCGAGACAGGATTGACACCATACGAGATAGTTACTGGTAGACCATGGGACATTTATAAAGCAATATTTATAGGATATGATCTTAGTAATTATGGATGAAATTAAGTTTGTCTCATTGCAAAATCTAATCTAGAATATTTAGTATTTTCATTTAATATTGGTTACTGCTCTTCTGAATGAGGCCTGGAGCCATGTCACCAACTGCAATCCAGAGATTCCAGCAGAGGGAATTGACCAGACTCCAGATGGAACAGACCATCCCAAGAACTCCTAACTACACACTGCAACAATGTGTGAAGGAGTCCCTACCTGGATCCATGTGCCACATTGAAAAAGGGGCAAGATATCCGCCTATGAGAATGAGAGGTTCAACTTTTGGAAGAAACCAAGCTTAAACTTCAGAGGAAGGTGAAGTACACTACGAAGTCCTGAAGAACTGCTGAGAAGCAGGACCAAATTATCTGAAAATAGGAAAAGGACTATTAGACTGATTGGGGGCTTTTTTAATGATTTTATTGTCTTATGTATTGTTATCCTTTTATTATTGTTTCCTTCGAAACTAACTGTAATTCTAGTATCTCAGATTTTTTCTGCTGAACATCATGTGCCCAACTGCTCGTTTTACCTGTTCCCCAGATCTTAGTTATTGCTGTGGATTCTCTTTCTCCTGCTCATACTGCTTTTGGATCTACAGGTGGCCAATAGTGCAAATGTTTGGGTAAAATATCCAAGACCAGATTCATAGCTGGTGGAGGGAGAAGTAGTTGCAATACGATTGAGGTTGTTAGTCCCTCACACTTATTCCACTACTCTCTACATGTAACAAGTAGATTGAAATCCATGGGTCAGATATACAGTAGAAAAAGTCCTGAATATGCAGGTGAAATGAGTCCTCCACTGTATGGAGAACTGATAAAAGTAACTGAGATCTATAAACCATTTAGCTTTGGCAATTGCAATGCCGGTGGGAACGGTATATTAGATACCTTGGAAAAATATCACCCAATTTACACCATGACTTCTTGTCCCCTCAAGCATTTACCTTAATATTATCGACTATGTTTCATCCCATGCTAATAATTATATTGATTGGCTTAACCTTATTGTATTTCCAGATGAGCTGCAAGGACAATTCAGCCAGTGCTTACGTACAATATCCTTGCTGATCCACAGGTGGAATGTATTTGAATCAGCAAGGAATATTGAACTTCTGAACCATCTCGTATGTGAGAAATCATGCTGAGACAGGAGACTAAAGGTGTAGGGAATGACTGACCAGAACTGTTTATTAACTCGGAGAACAAACAAAGGCTGGAGAAGGACTGGTCAAAAATTACTGTTTAGCAAAGGTGTATGGGGTGGAGAATATCTGTAGGGAAAAGCTCACGTGAGGAGTCATGCAGTCCAGCTGCGACACATTTATTATAGCCTATAAAAGAGATAGAAAATCCAGAACAGGTAGAGAGTTGATATCCCAGCTGATGTTAAAAATGGGCTGCGATGATGGCAGTTTGGTAATGCATTCTCTGTTCTTGTAAGGGACAGGGAGTTTGGAGATGCAATATCAATTGTTTTATTGTCATTGTAATATCACTAACTTATTGTTCTATTGTACTGTCACTAACTTATTGTCAAGCTAATTGTCATATTAAATAGCTTATTAAATACCATGTATGTGTGACTATTTGATCTTGAATTTAAAATTATGGCGAGGCAATACAGCTGCTACTACTACTACTAAGCATTTATAAAGCGCTACCAGGCACACACAGCGCTGTACAATGAAAGCATACAAGAGACAGTCCCTGCTCAAAAGAGCTTACAATCTAAAAAAAGACAAAGCAAGAAAAGGAGAAGAATAAGAACAGCAAAATCAAGAGCCAAAGGCACAGGCGGAAAGATGAGCTTTTAACTTAAGTTTGAAGAGGGACAAAGACGATGCCTGGTGTAAAGACAAAGGAAGTTTATTCCAAGCGTAAGGTGCAGCAAGGTGAAATGAGCGGAATCTGGAGTTGGCAATTAAGGAGAAGGGCATAGCAAGAAGCAACTGGGTAGAAGAACGAAGTTCACGAGGGGGGAAGTAGGGAGAAATGAGAGAAGAAAGGTACTGAGGAGCCACAGAGTGAATGCACTTATAGGTCAGAAGGAGAAGCTTAAAGTGAATACGGAAACGGATAGGGAGCCAGTGAAGAGATCTGAGGAGAGGAGTGATGTGGACAAAACGAGATGACGGAAAATAAAACGGGCAGGGGAGTGCTGAATAGACTGAAGGGGGAAGATATGAGACTGACCAGAACTGTTTATTAACTCGGAGAACAAACAAAGGCTGGAGAAGGACTGGTCAAAAATTACTGTTTAGCAAAGGTGTATGGGGTGGAGAATATCTGTAGGGAAAAGCTCACGTGAGGAGTCATGCAGTCCAGCTGTGACACATTTATTATAGCCTATAAAAGAGATAGAAAATCCAGAACAGGTAGAGAGTTGATATCCCAGCTGATGTTAAAAATGGGCTGCGATGATGGCAGTTTGGTAATGCATTCTCTGTTCTTGTAAGGGACAGGGAGTTTGGAGATGCAATATCAATTGTTTTATTATCATTGTAATATCACTAACTTATTGTTCTATTGTACTGTCACTAACTTATTGTCAAGCTAATTGTCATATTAAATAGCTTATTAAATACCATGCATGTGTGGCTATTTGATCTTGAATTTAATATTGTGGTGAGGCAATACAAATGGCGATGAGGATGGGATTAAATTCAAGGGATCAAAGGTGGAGGCACTTTGAGGAGAGAATTGAGAGCAATGAAGAGGCGGCGAGGATCAGAGGCATGAGAATTAGTCAGGCGAACAAAGCAATCTTGTTTGGCAAGAGCTAAAGCAGATTTGAAAGAGAAGAGAATGAATTTGAAATGAAGGAAATCTTCAGGGGAGCGTGATTTGAGCCAGGCACGCTCAGCAGAGCGGGTACAGGAGTGAAGAAAGCGAATAATGGGAGAGAGCCAGGGCTGAGGTAAGGAACGCCTCACAGGACGAGGGATGAGAGGAGAAAGAACATCCAGAGCTGAGAACAGTGCAGCATTATAGGACATCACTGCCATATCAACAGACTTGGAGATCAAAACAGAAGAGAGAGAAGGAGAAATGGTAGAGGAGAGAACCAGGGGATCAATGGCAAGAAGGTTCCTAAATAGGGTGGAGGAGCCAGGACGAGGCAGGGGCGATGGGAGGAGAAGATTAAAGGAGGAGAAGGTGATGATCAGATAAAGGAAGAACAGTATTACTGAAGTTAAAGGGAGAGGAGCAAGAAAAGAAAACCAGATCCTGACAATGGCCAAGAAGGTCAGTGGGGGCAAAGGAACAAAGTTGAAGGCCAAATGAGGAGGTAAGAGAGAGAAGCTTTAGAGTAAGAGGATCAGATCACAGTTGCGGCGCCATCATGTCCAGTTGCCTTTACACCACTGCTCCATTGTACAGCCGCCATCCCCAGCCACAATCTCCTGTACTGCCTTCCCCACAGCCCGACTCCTGATCCAGCTTCTCTTGGCCGGAGTCAGGCTGCGGGGGTGGCTCTCTGCCCCCACCCACCGCTTTACAGCCCCAGGCCTGCGGTCCACTGCCACATTGGGAAACTACTCCACCTCAGTGTGGAAGACATTCCCTATCTACACCGTTGGCCCCAGACGTACAGGGCCAACATTGGAATCGGCCCTTTACATCCGGGGCCAGTAAATACCCACCACCCACCTTAACGCCACCCCCGATCCACCTCTCTCCCTCCCCTGTCTAACTTCCCCATATCTGCCACTAAATGCCCTCTGGCCCAACATACGTATCAGCTCTCTATGTCCGGGGCCACAGATCACCCACTGCCCCCCTTTCTCCACCACCACCCCACCCCTTTCCCACCCCTGGCTAGCCTCCCGGTACAGCTAGGTTCATCAGGGTCAATAGAGGTGGCTGATTGGTGGGGATGGATGTCCACACGAGATCCCCCATCCCTGTTACTCAGGCCTCAATCTGACCCCCTATGTGGATATACACACAGACACAGTGTTTCAAAGTAACAGGATTTATTTGGAACATTGTTACCCGCCTCAATGTTGTGCAGGGAAGCATTGCACACATGAACAGATCTATATGTAGTTCGTTCTGCAGCAGACATCTTGTCCCTTTGACATCCCAAGGGGCCTCATTCAGATGGCCTATGTGGGGACAGGAGCACCTCCATCAGCCGCTCAATGGCCTGTGTGAGGGCCTGGAGGTCACCCCTGATCCCTCGTAGGTGATCTGCAATGTGCTCCAAGGGCCCCTCTGCTGCTGCTGCCTGCTCTGCCACCTCCTGTCCCCTCCCATCCCCTCCCTCTACCTCCTGCCCCCTCCTGTCCCCTCCCCTCCCCCCATGCTCCCCCCTATTCCACCCACTGGGTGTCCCTGGGTGGTATGGCCCTGAGTTCCCCCTCCTCCAGGGACTTCTCCTTCTCCTCCCCCTGATCCTCAGGGCCACCCACCCAGAGGTACCCTGTCTCCCTACCCTCAGCCCTTGTGCTCTCCTGGGCCTCCCACCTTGGGTTACACTGCCCAGACACCATAGCACTGTCCAGACCCTCCCCCTCAGGGGAGTGGGGCACCTCCGTGAGGTTGAGGGTGATGACTTCATCCCCACTCTCCCCTGATGGGGAGGTGCTGGATAGCACAATGGGGCTGGCTATGGGGGTGAGCTGTCAGTGGTGGCAGGGCTGTGTGGTACAGCTGGTGCTGGCCACTGCTCCTCCCCTTCTTCCGCCTCCATCTCGCCGTTGTCATCTGTATCACTGCTCTCCTCCTCCTCCTTTTCCACCGCAGGGGGGTTGTCCTCAACTGGGTTGGCTGTGGAGGGTTGCAGAGAGGTAGCTGTTAGTTTCAGTGGGTGGGGGTGTCCGGCTGCCATGTCCCTATTGTCAGATGCCTCCCCATGCTCTGTCTGCTGTTGCCCCTGCGTTGCCCAGCCACTTCAGCCCCATTCCTGTGCCATTCACCCACACTCACCTTGCTCCTGCTGCAGCTGCTACTGAATTTGTGCCAGAAGATGCGGCCATGTGCACTGTATGATGCTATGTTGACAGTGGCATGTAAGTGCTGTTGTCATGCCGCACTGCCACTCCTCAATTTTTGCTGCCCTAGGTGGATACCTAGTACACCCAGTAGTAGGTATGTCCCTGTTTACACAAGACATTAGAGAGTTAATTTTAGATATATTTGGATGCTGATTACACGTATAAAAGACCAAATTATATGTGTGAAGTAGTGGTTTTAGAAAAGTATTATTTATATGTATAGATGGTAGAATGTACGTAGAACTTAATGTAGAAGAAGGCGTATTCTGGGTGTGCCATCAAAATCTATATGTATTCCATATTTTACATCAGCAATACACACATACCTCAGAAGTCTTGCCCACCTGAATTTAAGCTTGCTCAGAGCTAGGCATTACCCCAACAAAGTTTGTTTTTCAGACCTGGGACTTGGAAGGACTGCTCTGTGCCATGACAAAGAGCGACTTAGTGGAAAGCTCCTTAATTACCAGCTCTTTTGCATGCATGTTTACAAGATTTTATGCTGATATGGGGTCATTTTGCTAATGTAAGTTGTTTATACCAGGGAAAACCTGTTATATCCTTGAATTCATAAAGGCAGTTGGGTGTAGCACTTCTTATATGTGTATGTTCCTACTGTGATACCGCTCTATTTCTGTGCATCTATATTTATAAATAGTGCCTGCCAAGCCTTTTATAAAATAGTAGCATAGTATTCAATTGATGGACTTAAATGTCCATTTAGCCACCTACATGACCTATGGAAATTTATTGTCTTAATGGTTCTGAGAGTGTAGAAACTGAAATTTCTTGTCAAAGCCACTACAGCAGCCAGTCTGATTATCATACACAAGTTTACTGTCCTGCTTTGCACAATATTATTTCTGATATAGTTAACCATTTCTCTTCTCCAGACACAAAGTTATTATTGAGCAATTGGGTCTCTTGACCCAGGAAGCTCAGTCTTCTTATCTTATGATGTCATTGTTACTATGGGACAGTTGTTTTGGCATAGATGTTTGATATTCAAATGTAGAATAAGGCCAGCAAAATGTTTGATAAGGAAAAGCAAGACTATGGAGCTGAACTACATTTTTTTGTCTAGTTTCCTACTTTTTTTGCTGCCCTGAATGAGCCTGATCTCGACTGATCTCAGAAGCTAAGCAGGGTTGAAGCTGGCTAGTATTTGGATGGGCAAACACCTTGGAATACCAGGTGCTGTAGACTTACTCCGAGTTGCCAAGTTACCCAATTCCAGGAGTGAGATTTTCTTGCCAGTTCTTGTTTTAAATTTGTATTGCAATGCAGTATGGTAGTTGTAGTCAACAATTTTATTAATTGGAATCAGTGCTTCAGGTCCCATAATGCATCAAGATGAGATTGTCAGAAATCCAGGACCAGGGCTGGCCCAAGGGTTTCTGCCCCCCCAAGCAGCCCTGGCCATTCTCCCCCCCCCCCCCCCGTGTGCCATGCCATTCTCCACCCCATGCTGAATCCTGCCACCACCCTCCAGCTGTTGCTGATTGCAACAGCAGGTTGGGAGGAGTAGCTCGCTGGCAGCGGCAGGCAATGTGCTTTGGCACACATGGCCTGCCACCTCCGACCCTCCTTCAACACAACTTCAGGGGGTCAGAAGCGGCAAGCCATATGTGTCAAAACACATGGCCTGCCACTGCTGCTGAGCCTAGTTGCCCCCTTGACCCCGCTGCTGGAATCAGCGGGAGTGGTGTCGTGGCTCAGCACGGGGTTGGGGGCATTGCGGCTCAGCACGCAGGGGGAGGAGGCAGCAGGCTATATATACCGAAGCACATGGCCTGCTGCCCACAGAGGTCTGCTGCCCTAGGCAGCCACATAGCTCACCTAGTGGATGGGCTGATCCTGTCCAGGATGGGCTTAAAATCTCACTCCTGGAACTTGGCAACTCTGCTTACTGTGTGGGAGAAAGGCCTGGCAATGGCAATCTACTTTTGATTGCATCTTGCAAGAAAACCCAGGGGCTGGGCCACCAGGAGTCAGCATTGACTCGACAGCAGACACACTTTCTTAGAGGCTTTCAAGCTGCATTGCCAAACTGTCTCCATTCCCTTAGCTTGCACTTGCAGCACCTGCATTCTGTGAAAAGAAAAAACGTTTCAGTTCTCTGCAGAATAAGACCATTGGCAGAGCACGAGGACAGACCTGAGGCTTGCTGCTTTAGCAGAATAGCCATGCACTCAGAAATGGCTCAAGAGCTTAATATAGTGCAGAGGAAGAAGTTGACAGATTTGCATCATTACAGAATAATAAATTGTGTTTGTTTAAATTATGACTCATATCACCAGGCAGAAGCTAGCTAAGACACATGCATCACTCCCAGCCCATGCTAGCTGACATCCTGGGAACCCGTACTTCCTTTTTGATGAAATATAAATGTAATTTCGGTCTTTAAAACTTGGTGTTGTGGGCTTCAAATGTAGACAAATGTAATATCTGTGATGTGCTTTCTCAGCTGTGCCTTTACAATCATTTTTTATAAATATGATTTCTGAATTAAATCACACTTTTAATGTTCTTATTGTAATAAGCAACACAGTTATTCCCTTCCATATGTCTCTCTTCTCAAGTTTTCCCCTCCCTCATTCAGATAGAGAGCCCAGTCTCAGAGGAATGTGCCCCTCCAAATACATCATTCCGCATCTAAGAAACCTTTGCTATACTAAAAGACTTTTTCTTTGCTGTTAGGAAAGTCATCCTATACTTTTTCCCCTTCCCCCAGAGGAGCAGTAGCCTAATGTTTAAAGCATCAGGCTGAGAACCAGGGAAGCCAGGGTTAAATCCCCATTAACAGAAGCAGGCGGAACTATCCTTCTGCCTCATCCCCTACCAGTAATCCCTTGAACAAACCAAATTCAGCCTTAGCCCTAATCATAAAAACAGAATTCAAACATAATTCTTATTGGGGCAAAAAGGCCACAGCTTTATCAATCACAACATGAAACATAACAAAGGAAAGGGAAGGGGACCCAGTTGAGTCATCCGAGCCGATGAACTGTAGCTGCCACAATTTTCTTGCCATCTATGAGAGGCATAGTAGGTGGGGCCTGTCATGACAGGCTGAGCTGGGCCTGCCCTTGAGCCCACTGCCTTGTCTTATGATCTTGAGGGGCCGCCGCTGCTGCCAGACTGGCTGCCATTCGGGGGAACTCTCTGGGGCATCCTACCTTGCTGCTAGCTGGGACGCCCTGCCCCCTGGCCAGGATTATCGTCAGTCTGCAATTCAGCTTGGGTAACTGCCATGTGCCCAGGGAACCTCAGTTGTCTGGGTCCCCCTCTCTAGGATCCTCGCCCCTGCACTTCTGATTGTCTGCTATGCTGTAGGGTCACATGCTGACTGTGAGTATAACTTCCAATGTCTTGTGAATGTCATTGAGGAACAGGTCCAGTTCAATATCAGACAGGTGGATGTGATCCTTCTTGAAGAAGCCCGGAGTCGGGGGATGCACCCAGTCATGATGGATCTGCCACTCGTCGGCTCGCCATATGTTCAGACTGACCTGCCGGTTGATTGTCTTAAGCTCTCTGTTCCATAGTCTGTTGCCAGTCCACCTGAGGTGTGCTATTAAGTCAGACCACATCAGGAGGGTCCTTGGTAAATGACAGGTCATCCAGCCGAGATCATCCATAATGCAGTAGATGATTTGCTTCCCCATGAAGGTGCCAATGTCATTGCCTCCCAATGCAGGATGATGGCATCAGGGAGAGGATGAGTCAGCAGTAGGTCTTGCAGTATGGGGCTGAGTTGCTCCTATTGCATTCCCGGATATCCAAACAATTGGAGTCATACACTGCACTTGTCAAAACCCACGTGGTGCCCTAGCATCCATGTGGGCACCCTCTCAGCTGCCCAGTGAATGCAGGAGTGACCAATCAACCAAACTATGTACTCTGCAAGAAAAGGAGAGGAATAGAGTTACTGCTGCTGCTGTGCCATCAGAGGGGGTCGATACATCTGGAGAGTGTGAGATGGCCGCCCTTCTTGCGGACGAATGTAGACGGTATTTACATGAGAACACCAATGCCCAAAAGCCTTGATGACCTGGGCAGGCAGCCCGACCCCAACCACAGCAGTCACCATGCCAATCCGAAATGAGTGGGTGCTGAAGAGAGATGTCTGCAGCCCAATAGCCACTAAGGTCTTCTCGAACACTGCTGCAAACTGAAAACACAACAGCGGGGTGCCATTGAGATGGACTAGCAGGTGACGCCCTCAGGCTGGCCACAGGGACAAGAAATGGTGGATGTTGGCTATAAGGCAAGTTTGAAATCACGGCACTGCCTTCAGCACGATCAATTGGCCTTTGGCCTTTGGGTCATTTATCAGAATAAATATCTGGTCATCTATTAGGGATGCATCCTAGTGCTGCAGCCCATATGCCACCTCAGTGGTCGCTGTACCAGCTTACCTACCATGAAGACGCTGAAAAATGCAAGGGTGGATGCAGCCCTGAACAGGCCTGTCTCATAGTTCAAGGAACAGGTGGAAGCCAGCACCACCCAAAGCTGGTAAAGTATCTTGTGCGTCACTGGTCTTCTCTTATCTGGCTATCTTGGTGTACTTCAAGCCCACCCTTTCATCAAGGTTTCCAGTAAAAAACTACTGGATGGGTTGCCCCACTCCACTATCTTAGGGAAGAATGAGAATCTGGCAATGTGAGACTTCATGAGGGACTGTGACATGCCCTGTGCCCTGGCCGCAGCGATATAGGCTGCAAGCAGACGGCGGCCCAGATCACCATCCCTGACTGGTGAGGAAGAAGGCAATGCTTTCATATTCTCGGAGGTAAGCTGCCCATGTGTGAGGGGCCACCGCTCATTGAACCAGCTGCTAGTCAATGCCTACATGAAGTCCCAGATCGATTGTGGTTGTTCCATCAGATGTTTGGCAATTGTTGGCACCATGCAACGGAAGGTATTCCACTGAAAGCGTGAAAGGGAATCGGCAGTGTTATTACTTAAGCCTGGGACATTCTGCGCTTACACCATGATATTGAGTTGCAAGCACCTTAACATGAATTTCCTCAGCAGCTTAGCCACATCCATTCATTTTGCTGAGTGGTTGTTGACCATGGTGATGACCGCCTGGTTATCGCACCAGAAGACAACTTTGCAATTGTGCAGGGAGTCACCCCACTCGTGTATTGCCAGAGAAAAATATAAAATAATCATGATCATCTTTAATATTTTTCATCATCAATCGGCAGATGCACTCCAAGATATAATAACAAAGGATATCATTAATAGACCAAGAAGAACTATTAATGACAATAGAATCGGCACTCCTGCTGGATCATCCCAAGGGATACAGCACATCCTGAGGGTATAACCGATTTAGTGTAGGAAATAAATCCAACTAAGACTAACAAGGCCTCCAGGCTTCTGAATGTATAGACCCCATTACTTTCCTAAGACACTGTTTCCAATTCTGCCACTACTTGCTGGCCAAAAGCCAGCCACATATGAATGTTGACTAATATGCGATCCCCAGCTTTAAATAACGATTAAATCAACACTTAGCTGTCAAATGGAAACCCCGCTCCTGGATCGATGTTTAAAGACAAGCTCAATATTCCAGTGTCGGAGGATACTATGGCCAGCATCGTGGAACTTTAAAGGCAGATCTTTGTAGTCCAATTTTCAATTCGCAACTCAGATATAATTTTTTAAGTTAACCCAACGCAGCATATATATCCATCGGAATGGTCTTCTGATATCCGTATGTGGTCAAGATATCTTGATGACATCTTCTTTTTTGGACTCAAACAGAAGCTCGTCTGTAGGCCTTTTTTGATTGGATAAGCTCCATATCCGATGACTTAAAATTCACCCCAAAATATGATTATGCATCTATAGATTTTTTGGACTTTCGATTGTTTAAAGATCATTCTTCAATAAGATCTACATTGTTTCGCAAGTCGGTTCAACGCAACACTCTATTGCATTTTAAAAGTTATCATCCTGGTTCATTACGACGGGCGTTACCTGTTGGTTAATTTATTAGATTACGTAGACTTTGCTCTACACTTGAAGATTTTCAAAGACAAGCCTTTGATTTAAAACTTCGGCTTTGAGAAAGGGGTTACCCACAGTCCATCATTAATAAAGCATATCGGAGAGCACGATATAACCATGCTGATTGGTAGCAGAATGATATACGGGCTCCATTGGAAGTGTCGGCTGAACCTCCTCCATTTGTAGGAGTTTTACCATACATGCTCCAATCACGGGAAATTGTGTCTATTCTTAAGAAACATTGGATGGTGCTCTCCTTACATCCATGTTTTGACAGACCTTTAATCATGGCTTTCAAAAGAGGTAGAAATATTGCTGATTGGATTGTACATACTACAGAAGATATTCTTTTACCACAAGATAAGGGCCATTTTAAATGTCAAAAATGTGACTTTTGCGTTTCAACATTGGAAGGTTCTACTTGGGAGCACCCTAATAGTCATCGAGTGTTTTATAGCAAATTTTCCACTACATGTTTGACTACTTTTGTAGTCTATATGCTGATATGTCCATGTAATAAAATCTACGTTGGCAAAAACCACACGGATGATGAAAAGAAAATTACAAGAACATCAATCCAGGATCACCACTAAAGTGTTATCTGCGCCTGTGGTCCAACATTGTGTAGAATAGATCATCACCATTCTTTCCAGGATTTACGATGGCGAATCCTGGATTGTGCTCCAGAAAAAATCAGGGGTGGTGATTGTGAGGCCCGTCTCTTTTATCGGGAGCAGTATTGGATTTTCCTTTTGAACTCGTTAATACCTGAAGGTTTAAACTCTTCTTTGGAATGGTGGAGTATTTTATGAATGATCAAGAATTTAAAGGGTTGTGATTCACGCCAAAGCAGATTATCCTATTGGCTGCCGATTAGTCACGTGAGTCAGGACGGGGGCTTGAAAGCGATGGGCAGGTCCGTGTCTTTTTCACATCTGCAACGGGGTTTTGAAAAAGGGCTAGGAGGATCTAAAGCCCGAAACACAACGTTGGGTTAACTTAAAAAATTATATCTGAGTTGCGAATTGAAAATTGGACTACAAAGATCTGCCTTTAAAGTTCCACAATGTTGGCCATAGTATCCTCCGCCTCTGGAGTATTGAGCTTGCCTTTAACATTGATGCGGGAGCGGGATCTCCATTTGACAGCTAAGTGTTGATTTAATCGTTATTTAAAGCTGGGGATCGCATATTAATCAACATTCATATGTGGCTGGCTTTTGGCCAGCAAGTAGTGGCGGAATTGGAAACAGCGTCTGAGGAAAGTAATGGGGTCTGTACATTCAGAAACCTGGAGGCCTTGTTAGTCTTTGTTGGATTTATTTCCTACACTAAATCGGTTATACCCTCAGGATATGCTGTATCCCTTGGGTAATTCTTTTGGGGTTGCGTCCCTATATAATTAAAAAATAAAAACGGAACATTATGCTACGAGAGGATATTGTTTCTTCAAGGCATTAGTTCCTACAAAAATTTTTTTTTTATAGGTATATATCCCCATGTATTTGTTGGCATCTTTCTACATATTTTACAAAAGGATGCATGTTGACATTTATTATAAGAATTAAAGTAGGAGAAAAACAGTGGGTTAAAATGATTCCTGACCTGGACTTCTTAATTTCCACCTTAATGACCTATCCAAAATGGGCCTTTTTCTTGTAAAATATGGAAATAATGAATAATAAAGAAAATCTTTTTTTACTATCATTTTTGTATTTTTAGATGGACTAACATGGCAGCCACACTATTTTGTAAACTATGTGTATGCCAGAGTAAAATTCCATTTCCTCCAGTATCTCTAATTCCAGGAGTTTTCAGCAAGGTCTGCATAGGCAGTGCTCAAGTGATAGGGATCATTGCAGAATGAATGTGGAAAGCACAGTGATTCTACCTTACAAAAGTCCCATTGCTCTCCCTATGATAGTCTTTATAGGTCATTCCCCAGTCCAGATGTACAGAGATCTACTGAAAGCATGGCTTTTCTGAGGCAGAGACTGTTAAATAAAGTTTGGGGCAGGGGACTTTTCATTTTATTTAGCTCACCACTTTTTTCAGTAATAGCTCAGGGTGAGTTGCATTCAGGTTGCATTTCCCTGTCCTTGGAGAGCTTAAAATCTAAGTTTGTACCTAAGGAAATATTTATGTTTATGTTATTGCACTTAATATATCACACCTTCGAATCAGCAGGGTAGTGTACAAGGCAGGAAAGGTACACATTCACACAGAGAACAAAGAGTAGAGACCACAATGGCCGAGAAGGTTCAGCCTGAGCTAGTGGACTCCACGGATGATACCCCAACTGCGCACCAGAAGGACCCACCCTGCCAGATGCTGCCGGTAGCTGTTGCAGATCCTGACCTCCACCCAGCGCACTGGGGATTGGACCATCACGTTAGCACACATTCCCAGTCCTCCAACAGCAGACGCACTGTCTCTCAGTGTACACCATGCAGATTCAGGAGATACCAACCCAGCAGGCATGCTCATTGGACCCTCCCCCAAGGGCCAGAGACACTGCTTACAACTCATCAAGTCGAAGCAGCAGGCAATCCTTGAGCAACGGAAGGAGATGACACAGTCATCACCATAGATCATCATGAAGACACCAGCGGCATTCGCACCTTAAGTGGCGCAGGGAACAAAGGTACACCACATCACCCACCTCCTTCACTGGATCCTCCTACAGCGAGTCACCCTGTAGGGAGCATTGCACATTGTCACGGAGAAAGAACCAACACAAGGATGGTCATCACCTGCCATCATCTGAGAGGACGACTCGTAAGGCCGACGAAACAACTTCCATCCCGGCAGCCAATCCCATTCCAGAGGGCAACCAACCACCTTGACAATTCGAAGCACTATCTCCAGCAAACACAACAACACCTGTGGCAGTTGGGGCAGGTGTTACCAGATCTGGAGAACCTGCCACATCAGGTAAGAACTCTCCTCGTATTCCTACTCTTACCTATGCCAGCAGCAGCGTGGTTGTATCAGCCCACTCACAAGCTCCTGCTGCATCTCACTCAGAAGTGTCTAGTCCTAAAAAAATGGAAGAAGAGAGGCAGGTGCTCATGTTCATTGTCATCATCTTCATCTTCATCGTCCTCCTACTCCTTTTCTTAATCCACATTCTCTTTGTCCTCCATCGGTGCAAATCAAGCAAGGGGAGTGAACCTGCAGGCATCTGCAGCTGTGGCCCTCATGCAACTATGGGAGATGGTCCCTTGATCTTTCTGGAAAAAGGTGATATGACACAAATATTTTGATATATTCAAGCTGCACAAGGGTTAGCGAAGACACAATGTCAATAAGAGGGCTAAGACTGGCTTCTGTACCCACTGGACTGGCATGTCACCAGGAACATCACCAATTGGACCCTGGCCTTTGCCCGGATGATCAGCATTACCTGTCAGAAGGACCTTTTGCAGTTGGGGCACATGCTAGCATACCTTGACATGATCATCAATGCCTCCAAGGAGTATGAGAGGCACGCTTGGCTATCTTACGACAAACACTTCTGCGATAAAATGCAGGTGAGGCCAAACACTTCATGGGGTGCAGATGATGTTGGGATATAACTGCACAGAATGAAAAGTATGGCCAAGGTTTCCAAAAGAGGCTGACATCCACTGGGAACAACAGGAATCCAGCCAGGAACGACATTTGCAGGAGGTTTAACAAAGGCATGTGTTCCTTTTGTGACTGCAAGTACCCACTGGGCCACACCCCACTCTGCACTGCAGTGTCCCAAGAAACCCCAGCCAAAACCAACAATTCAACCAAAATCATAATGCGGCAGTCTCGAGGGCCCCTACCCCTGTCCATGTCAAGGATATGATCCCATGGTTGAACACATACCACAGGCAGAAGGATGTAGAGATGCTTGCTAATGGTTTTCAGTTTGAGTTCCTCATACCATTTTATGGATCGCTACAAGATCCCAACAAACGCCCATTGCAATCCCTGCATTATACAAAAAAAATGGGCCTCGAGATCGTGTTGGAATGAATCGTGGGTCCTTTTAAGGATCTGCTTTTCCCACTGTTCTGTGTGTCACCGCTGTTGGTAGTCCCCAAGAAGGAGCCGGGGAAATACAGATTGATACACAACATAGAAACATAGAAACAGAAATATGATGACAGAAAAAGACCATATGGCCTATCTAGTCTGTCCTTCCATATCAACAACTACAACAGTCCCCTTTTTACCTTTAGAGATCCTCTGTGTTTGTCCCATGCTTTTTTGAATTCAGTTACTGTCCTCATCTCTACCACCTCCACTGGGAGACTATTCCATGGATCCACTACTCTTTCCTTAAAGAAATATTTCTGCATATCCTGGCCCTTGGAGACAGAAAGCTCCTTCTAAGCAGGGCTGAGAAAGGAGACCTGCTGTGAAGTAGGCAATTTGGAAACTGAGAACCATATTCACAACCACCGAAACAAGTGACTGCCTGGGCTTTGGGCTGAACTGAATGCTGACTTTAATTTGTGGGTCGAGGGAAGGGCACTAAGAACCAGCCTGAGATATGCACTCCTGAATCTATCTCCCTTCACCCTCATCCCATGTCCCCTCGTAGCAGAACTTGCTTTCAATTGAAAGAGGCTCTCTCCCTGAACATTTATACCATGGAGGTATTTAAACATCCAGAACCAGCCTGAGAAGACAACATGCTGGGAGTTTGCTGTATAGCTGAAGGACAATAAAAGGAGTTTTGTTTGGGCCTGAACTGTCGTTGCATGTTTTATGAGTCCTTGCTACCGCATGCCACGCTATACCACACACTGACTTGCTGATGTCAGATCTCATCTCTTCCAACCGTTGTGGTGGGTGGGATGTATGGAGTCTGGTCATAGGGGTATGTTTACTAAACCGCGCAATTGTGCGGGGCGCACTTCAGCGTGCGCTAAGGTACATTAGCGCACGCTAATAGTGTGTTTTTGTGCCCCGCACACGTGCGCGCTGCACTAACGGGCCCGCACAAGTGCGCGGCGCGCTGAAGTGCGATAGAGGCGTGGAAAGGCATTCCGAGGGCGGAGGAAGGCTCCCGAGGGGCGGAGGGACGGGGTCAATGGGTGGAGAGTGGGAGGGGAGAGGCTCCCCGCACAGGAGCGGGGCTGAAAATCAAGCTAAAAAATACCGCGAGTGAAAACCTCGCGTTAGAGCCGATTTAAAGGGAAGAGAAACCATTTCCGTCAGCAATGTACAGCAAAACCGGGGAAACCTACAAACTGTGAGCAGTGTGATACATGTGCACAGAACAAAATAGCAAATAAAAATTAAAAATGACCCCAACAAAATTCTAAAAAATTATAATCCAGCTGGGCAACAGTGATATCAATGGGCAACAATAAAAAACACTCCCTGGAAAGCTCCAAAAAAAAGAAATGATTTTTGGAAGGGTCTACGCTCCGTTGACCCTTCCAAAAATCCCGGGCAAATCCCAGCTGGGGCTCCTACCAACCCAGTCCCCATATTTTACCCACCACTAAACAGAGATAGTAAAGACACTCCTTTATTGCAGAGAACATAAGCATGGTTCAAACACCTATATTTTACCCTACACCGCATACA
Source organism: Ichthyophis bannanicus (assembly GCA_033557465.1). Lineage (NCBI taxonomy): Eukaryota > Metazoa > Chordata > Amphibia > Gymnophiona > Ichthyophiidae > Ichthyophis > Ichthyophis bannanicus. The sequence continues at coordinate 1,364,563,052 of CM066032.1, read as the reverse complement.
CACCATAACAATGGGCATTACCTACAGCCGAGTCCCCCAAATGCAGTCCTGGAATGACACAACTCAATCAGGTCATATGTTGTTTCCAAGATAAGGACATGTCAGCATGTTGTCGGAAAGGTACAGGTGGTGGAGGGGGCAGTGGCTGCTAGCCACAGCAGACAGTGGCCTAGCCCTGTGCAGGCTGGCACCGTCCACTGCAACAGACAGGCTCTGTCGGATGTACAGTCATGGACTCCCGAGGGAATGCAGCTTATCTGTGGCAACACGGTGGTGCAGTGCACACAGACAGTGTGTGCAAGAACAGAAGGTCACAGGTTCAAAGCCCAGCTGGGGCTACTGCCAACCCTCCACCCAGTGTGCAGCAACAGCCAAGAAAGCAAATAGAATGCTAGGTATCATAAGGAAAGAAACATAGAAACATGATGACAGAAAAAGACCACAAGGCCCATCTAGTCTGTCCTTCCATAACAACAACTACAACAGTCCACTTTTTACCTTTAGAGATCCTCTGTGTTGGTCCCATGCTTTTTTGAATTCAGTTACTGTCCTCATCTCTACCACCTCCACTGGGAGACTATTCCACGGATCCACTACTCTTTCCGTAAAGAAATATTTCCGCATATCACTCCTGAATCTATCTCCCTTCACCCTCATCCCATGTCCCCTCGTCGCAGAACTTGCTTTCAATTGAAAGAGGCTCTCTCCCTGAACATTTATGCCACGGAGGTATTTAAACATCTCAATCATATCACCTCTATCCCGCCTTTCCTCTAAGGTGTACATATTAAGATCCTTAAGTCTGTCCTCATATGCTTTATAATGAAGACTACTAATCATCTTAGTAGCAACCCTCTGCACCGACTCCATCCTGTTCACATCCTTTTGAAGGTGCGGTCTCCAGAATTGCACACCATACTCCAAATGAGGTCGCACCAAAGACTTATACAGAGGCATTATCACCTCCTTTTTTCTGCTAGCCATTCCTCTCCGTATGCACCCAAGCATCCTTCTAACTTTTGCCGTCGCCTTTTCTACCTGTTTAGCTACTTTAAGATCATCGGACACAACTACGCCTAGGTCCCGCTCTTCTTTAGTGGACAAAAGTACTTCATCTCCTATGCTGTATTGCTCCCTTGGATTGCTGCAGCCCAAATGCATGACCTTACATTTTTTAACATTAAATCCCAGCTGCCAAATTCTAGACCATTCTTCAAGCTTAGCTAGATCCCTCCTCATGTTATCTACACCTTCCTGGGTGTCTACTTTATTGCAGATTTTGGTATCATCCGCAAAGAGGCAAACCTTACCCAACAGCCCTTCCGCTATATCACTAACAAAGATGTTAAAAAGAATCGGACCAAGGACAGATCCCTGGGGCACACCACTGGTAACATCCTTCTCCTCAGAGTGAGCTCCATTTACTTGTACTCTTTGTTGCCTCCCACCCAACCAATTTCTAACCCAAGCAGTAACTTTAGGGTCCATCCCTAGGGTGCTCAGTTTGTTTATAAGTCGCCTGTGAGGAACAGTGTCAAAGGCTTTACTGAAATCTAAATACACCACATCTAGAGCTCTCCCTCGGTCCAACTCCCTGGTCACCCAGTCAAAGAAATCAATCAGATTTGTCTGACAAGACCTGCCTCTGGTGAATCCATGCTGCCTCGGATCCTGTAATCCGCTGGACTCCAGAAACCTCACTATTTTCTCTTTCAACAGCGTTTCCATTAATTTACTCACCACTGAAGTTAAACTAACCGGCCTGTAGTTTTCAACCACATCCTTACTTCCGCTTTTGTGTAAAGGCACCACATGAGCCTCTCTCCAGTCCCTTGGCACCACTCCCGACTCCAACGAGGCATTGAAAAGGTCAGTCAGTGGAGTTGCTAGAACGTCCCCAAGTTCCCTCAGTATTCTAGGGTGTATCCCATCCGGTCCCATCACTTTGTCTACTTTAAGTTGAGCTAGTTTCTCACGAACACAGTCTTCTGAAAATTGTTCAAGATGTCCCTCGCTTCTGTTCTTATTTGTGGGTGTTTTCTGAGGTCCTGCTCCTGGTTCTTCATCTGTGAACACAGAACAAAAATATTTGTTAAGCAATTCCGCTTTATCCTTATCAGCTTCTACATATTCCCCTCTGTATGCCTCTGTATCACTCCATGGTACAACCGCACCTTGAATATTGTTTGCAATTCTTGTCACCGTATCTTAAAAAGGACATAGCATTATTAGAAAAAGTACAGAGAAGAGCCACCAAATTGGTGAAGGGGATGGAAGGCTACTCCTATGAAGAGAGGCTAAAAAGGTTAGGGCTCTTTAACCTGGAAAAGAGACGGCTGAGGGGAGATATGATAGAGGTCTATAAATTAATGAATGGAGTGGAACGGATAAACGTGGATCAATTGTTTACGCTATCAGAATATAGAAAGACTAGGGGACATGTAATGAAGCTACAGGGTAAACTATTTAAGACAAATAAGAGAAATATTTTTTCACTCAACGTGTAATCAAACTCTGGAATCTGTTACCGGAGGATGTAGTAAGGGCTGTTAGTATAGCTGGGTTTAAAAAAGGTTTGGACAAGATCCTGGAGGAAAGGTCCATAAACCACTATTAAAAAGGGACCCAGGATATCAATGCTTGACCCAGTACAAGCATTGAGGAACCTGTGTCTTTTGGGGATATTGCTAGGTACGTATGACCTAGATTGGCCACTGTTGGAAACTGGATACTGGGCTTGATGGACCTCGGTCTGACCCAGTATGGCATGTCTTATGTTCTTATGTTCTTATCCAGTCCACATATTTTTCCCATAAATAAACCATGATAGTAAGGACAAACCTTTATTGCTGAGAACATACGCATGGTTAATACGCCTATATTTTACCCCACCGAGCACAGACACCATAAACAGGCGCATTACCTAGAGCAGAGTCTCCCAAATGCAGTCCTGGAGGGCCACACACCATTCAGGTTCCATGCTGCCTCTAATAAAGATGCCTGTGCTGCATATCTATGCACCACCCCCATGGTATGCAGATGTAGCTCATGCATATTCATGAGGGACAGCATGAAAACCCGAACAGTGTTTGGCACACCAGGACTGGAGTTGGGAACTTCTGCCGTAAAGCAGCAGCCAACAGGGGCAGACACACCCACACCCACACCCACAGGCCCCATTGGCCAATGCCTCCTGGAGAGGCAGGACATTGGGCCCTGCGTGCATCTCCCAATACTAGCACTTGCATACCTTAGCAATGCAGCCCTACACCTGGGTATACGGTACACAGTTCTCAAACGTTTGCTATGAGTACTGGCAGATAGAAATTCCTATGTTAAGCACAGGTTGCTGATTGAGCTCCATCATAACAATCATTCTGATGTCTGCGGTGTGTGCTTCAGGTCTGGTCTCTGACAATGTTTACCACCCAGGGGAGTGACCCCCAACAGTATTGCGTACCATATCCATGCCTGTATTGTGCCCAGGACTGGTGTGGTGGGCATGGCTGCTGAACTCCTCTATAGTAGCACAATGCTGGCATAGGTGTCGGAGTGTGTGTCTGTCTATACAGTGTGTGGTGACTGCAAACACCTTCCACAGCCCACACTGCCAGCACTGTTGCCAGTATTGGCCTGCCAATGTGCATAATGAGGAGCAAGGTACCATGGGTATAGCCCGGACAGGGTGGCCTGGCCAGGGTGCAACTGCACAGGGCATAGGGCACTGACTGGGACATTTTAGTGCCCGGCCACCACCTACACAGACAGGGTGAGCTCAACTTAAGTAGACAAAGCGATGGGACCGGATGGGATACACCCAAGAATACTGAGGGAACTTGGGGACGTTCTAGCAACTCCACTGACTGACCTTTTCAATGCCTCGTTGGAGTCGGGAGTGGTGCCAAAGGACTGGAGGGAGGCTCATGTGGTGCCTTTACACAAAAGCAGAAGTAAGGATGTGGTTGAAAACTACAGGCCGGTTAGTTTAACTTCGGTGGTGAGTAAATTATTGGAAACGCTGCTGAAAGAGAAAATAGTGAGGTTTCTGGAGTCCAGCGGATTACAGGATCCGAGGCAGCATGGATTCACCAGAGGCAGGTCTTGTCAGACAAATCTGATTGATTTCTTTGACTGGGTGACCAGGGATTTGGACCGAGGGAGAGCTCTAGATGTGGTGTATTTAGATTTCAGTAATGCCTTTGACACTGTTCCTCACAGGCGACTTACAAACAAACTGAGCACCCTAGGGATGGACCCTAAAGTTACTGCTTGGGTTAGAAATTGGTTGGGTGGGAGGCGACAAAGAGTACAAGTAAATGGAGCTCACTCTGAGGAGAAGGATGTTACCAGTGGTGTGCCCCAGGGATCTGTTCTTGGTCCGATTCTTTTTAACATCTTTGTTAGTGATATAGCGGAAGGGCTGTTGGGTAAGGTTTGCCTCTTTGCGGATGATACCAAAATCTGCAATAGAGTAGACACCCAGGAAGGTGTAGATAACATGAGGAGGGATCTAGCTAAGCTTGAAGAATGGTCTAGAATTTGGCAGTTGGGATTTAATGTTAAAAAATGTAAGGTCATGCATTTGGGCTGCAGCAATCCAAGGGAGCAATACAGTATAGGAGGTGAAGTACTTTTGTCCACTAAAGAAGAGCGGGACCTAGGCGTGGTTGTGTCTGATGATCTTAAAGTAGCTAAACAGGTAGAAAAGGTGACGGCAAAAGCTAGAAGGATGCTTGGGTGCATACGGAGAGAAATGGCTAGCAGAAAAAAGGAGGTGATAATGCCTCTGTATAAGTCTTTGGTGTGACTTCATTTGGAGTATGGTGTGCAATTCTGGAGACCGCACCTTCAAAAGGATGTGAACAGGATGGAGTCGGTGCAGAGGGTTGCTACTAAAATGATTAATGGGCTTCATTATAAAGCATATGAGGACAGACTTAAGGATCTTAATATGTACACCTTAGAGGAAAGGCGGGATAGAGGTGATATGATTGAGATGTTCAAATACCTCCGTGGCATAAATGTTCAGGGAGAGGGCCTCTTTCAATTGAAAGCAAGTTCTGCTACGAGGGGACATGGGATGAGGGTGAAGGGAGATAGATTCAGGAGTGATATGCGGAAATATTTCTTTACAGAAAGAGTAGTGGATCCATCTAATAGTCTCCCAGTGGAGGTGGTAGAGATGAGGACAGTAACTGAATTCAAAAAAGCATGGGACCAACACAGAGGATCTCTAAAGGTAAAAAGTGGACTGTTGTAGTTGTTGTTATGGAAGGACAGACTAGATAGGCCATGTGATCTTTTTCTGTCATCATGTTTCTATGTTTCTAGTATGTCCTGCTGGGAGATCACTCTCACCCTGACTGTGCAGTGACGACAGCATGGCTAGGCACCCCCATAGTGCTATATAGTATTTCTCTCATGTGATATTTATGGGTTCCCTTTTGGTGCCCAGTCACTGACTTATCTGCTTGTGTGTACTGCCATCCCAGTTCTGGGTGCATGCATTTCCACCAGGAACATGCACTATGGACTAACATAGCAGACTGTTTGCAGCTGGTATGTGTCTTGATGGAGTGCCTTGCAGGGTGCAGTGGCTGAAGGCTTGCTGCAGGAGAATATCAGATAGTGGTGGGGTGCAGCTTAACATATACAGGCCTAATTTCTGTCTGCTATTGTGTTATGGTTATGTACAGAGCTGCATTGACTTCCCTGAAGGGTGTCTTTTCCCCAGTAGGGCTGGGGTTGATGGTCTCCTCTACTGCCACCATTGCAGGGAGGTGGAATGTGGATCTGTTGATGGGGGGCCCTGTTTGCCACCCTCGGCCCTGGAGGAGGGGGGTGGTGATCCTCCTGGGGTTCCATGGGGGCAACACCTGACTGAGACAAACAGATGTTTGCAGGTGTTTCTGCAGAAGCTACCTATCTCACACATCAACACTGCTTTGTACCGGCATCATGGCCTCTTTCAGCCATGGAAGGTGCTGTGGACCTGGTGCTGGGCACCTCACCGCACCCTCAGGGTGAGCACAGTACCCGCACAATGTGACGGTGTTTAGCTACTCTGTGCCAGTAAAACACACGGTCTGTACACCCTACCAGGCCGAGGTGCTGTGGGGTGCACATGGTCACTTCCCCCTACAAGGCCGAGGTGCTATGGGGGTGCACATGGTCACTTCCCCCTACCAGGCCGAGGTGCTGTGGGGGTGCATACCCCATCTTGTGTTTATCTGTGGACAGCTGATTTGCATGTGCAGTGCATCATGGGTACGGGTGGGCTAACCCTATCCTGGTGACCACAGCAGACTGTCTGTGTGGTGACATGCAGGCTCTCTGCAGCCAGCCAGGGGCTTGCTTGCAGCTGTAGCCCAATGGTTACTTCACTGCCTGTGAAGCCTGAGGTCATGGGTTCAAACCCACAGTGGGGTTATTTGATAGGGCTGGCCAAAGCATTATCTCTTTTTAATGTACATTTTTGCTGCCAGCAAAAACACCCTCAGCGTACTGTACCCATAAGGTGCCTCTGAGGGTGCTTTATAGGGCGCCCTATAGGGCACCTTATGGTTCCCGTCCATATAAGGTGCACTATACATTATCCTGTGACGCAACTTATAGGGTGCCCTGTAGGGAACATTTTAGGGTGCCGTGGCGGACAGTGCACTTTATAATGTGCCCTATGGAGTGCCTTATAGGGTGCCTTATACGGCATTTTCAATTACGGCACGTGAGGGCGTGTTTGCTGGCAGCAATTAATATAATAAACATAAAGTGCTGCAGGAAACAAAACATACATTGCAAAGCTGATGCCTCAGCCAGCCTTACGTATTAGGCACCCTGGGGAGCAAACTCATGACCCCTGTATCAGCAGTCAGTGCCTTAACCATTGTGCTCCACCTTGCATGTCAGCGCACCTACGTATGCTTTTCATTCCTTACACTGCACAGTGCTGCCATCAAAAACAGTACTCTGACCTTGCGGTACCTCATACGGCACCCTATAAAGCGCCCTATAAGCAACATTCTAGGGTGCCTTGGCGGACAGTGCACTTTAAAATGTGCCTTATGGGGCACCTTATGTTAACACTCTTTGAGAGTGCGTTTGCTAGTAGTGATAATTAAAATAAAATGCCTCCTAAACCAATCTTCCCCATAATATGTGATGCCTCAGCCAGCCTTGTTCATTGGGTACTGTGGGGGATTGAACCCCTGTTCCCTGCACCATTGGTAAGTGTCTCTGCTCTTCTGTTTGCATATCAGCGTGCCACTTATGCCTCCCGCACAGTTTTCTCATGGGCGCTGCACACCTTAGCGCATATTTAAATCACGTTTTTTCTTTTTCAGACAGAAACGCCCACTCCTTATATGGCACCCGCACACTAGCGCGGCCCGCACATTAGCGGGGTTTTAGTAAACATACCCCATAGTGTTGTAAATGCAGCAGTGAGCCCTGAAGGGGGAAAGGCTTGGGGAGTGTTGTTCTTGGCTGGATGCAAAGGAAGAGTAGCAGAAGCATGTCTAATCGCAGGGGTGGGGGTTGTGACTGCAACAGCAAGTACTGGGGCCAAGCTGCAGAGGAGCCAATATTGCACTTAACATGGCCTGGTAGGAAACAAAACTAGAATTGCAGTATGAGACTGGCACAATTGACACCCTGAACGTTTCTACTAAAACAGCTTTGGAAGGCAGAGTTGTTGCTGATGCTGTTGAAGAGGAGAAAGAGACACAGCTGCAGTCACAGGCAAAGAGAGAGAGAGAGAAACGGGCCAGAGGTAACAGGGAGTCTCTGAGAGTATGCCTGCTGGGAGGGAGTGGGGAAGAGGAGTTTACTACAATGGGGAGAAAGGAGGGAGCTATGATGGAGGAGGCAGAACAGGGACTGCTGAACACTAGGAGGGGTTGTGATGGTGCTGTGCAGATGTTTAGCTAGATTCGGCCCTGACCACTGCACCTCTCCCACTCCTGGATTGGAGCAGTGCTGTGCTGATGGGGGTTCCCCCAACATCTGCTCCTTTATAGCAGAGCCAGTACAAGGATATGAGGCACTGTAGGCAAACCTCATTACTGGTGCTTCCCTGCCCTTGCCCCTATTGCTGCTGCCGCTGCTGTGCTTCTCTGGGATCTGCAGCGGCAGCGATGCCCTGCACTGCTTGCCATAACCTCTGGGGGCAACGTTTCCAAATGGGTGAGTTTTGCGCATTCCATGACAGTCATGAACCTCGCTTCTAAGCCAGAGCATGTGGAGTATGATCTCAGTCTCCTAAAATGTACTGGTAATGCTCGGCGTAGTACTTGCATCGTCCAAAGAGAGCCTCCCTCTGGAGTTCGTAAGATGTTACATGCATGGGTAATTTATCAAGGTGTGCTTGGAAATTCCTCTTAATTAGGCCTCTGGCACCCAACACGATGAGAAATAACTCGGCATCTTTCTGTCACATTTTCTTGGTCTCTGACTGCATTTCTTGGTACTTAAAGATTTTCTCTCTCTCAATATGATTTACAAAATAGTCGCTTGGGGCTGACACCTCAGTGATTCCAACACTTTTCAACTACACAGTATCATTTTCACAAGATACACGTGACATTGATTATATCTTAGAAATCTTTCTAACTACAAACTTCAGCTCCCGGTGGGTAATGCCTCTACACTTCCCAGATGACCCTGTATTTCTTCATAGAGTTATCTGTTGCATTTTTAGCTTATAGGATAGTAGAGGATCAAACTATTTTTTTCTCAGGGTCCCTCCCTGTTTCTGCACCTCTCTAACTTTGAAATGCCTAGCAGACTGCACCCCAGCCCTGTTCAGCCAGTCTACCCCGCTTCCCTTAAAGTGGTTCGCCCTGAATGAGCCCTAAAGGAAGTCTTGACTTCCCTCAGCCATTTCTCAGCACCTCTTAGAACTCCCCATCCAGTGCTGGAGCTCCCTCTTGCTTCTAGAGAGTGAAAACACACTGGTGTACAAACTTGTACTATCCATATACTAGTGTCCTATACTGTCCATCGTATGGGAAATAAAGTTCCTGATTTAGAGGCTATAAGGGAAGAGTCTGACTTGGCTTTAGTGGCAGTCACAGGAATATGGTATATGGAGGACCATAACTGGGATTTAGTTATACCAAGCTACAAGCTATCCAGAAAGGACAGGGCAGAAAGAAACAGAGAAGGAATGGTGCTATATATAACAAATAATATTAAGGCAAGAGAACTGCATGGCTTAGATAGAAGATAAGGAGGAGATTAATCTGGAAAAAGGGAATTGAACATGTATTTATGTGGGTGTAATATACAGATCTCGTTCTTAGACAGGATAAATAGATAGGGCCAGATTTTCAATTAGGCAGGGCTAAGCATCGTAACCGCCTAGCCCTGTTCGCGACCACTTAACCCCAGATTTTCACTTCCACAACGGAAGTGAACATCCGGGGTTTGCCACACAGCCAGAAAGTCGCCGAGCCTAACTGGGTAGCAGCGATTTAGGATGCTGCCTGGTTAACACACTGAGTCTTAAAGATAGGTGAGGGTTTTCCTCGCCTATCTTTAAGGCGCAGAGCGCTAACCGGACAGCATCCAAAATTGCTGCTACCCGTTTAGCGCCTTTCCTTGCCTCCACTCCACCCCGATTCCTACCCGTTTGGCAGCTTCCTGTCCCTGATTCCAGCTATGGGGACAAAGGAGGTAGAAAACACAATTTCTTTTTGATTTAATGATTTGAATATGTCCATTTTTAGAATTTACATCCATTAACTTTTTATTTTGCACAGTACGGGGGAAATGCATCACTGTTTCTATTTATCTATCTATTTGCTTGGAAGTACTATTGTTACTGTCATGGGATGGATGGGGGGGGGCAGGGTAATGACTCCTGTCCTTCACCCCTTGTTGCTTAAACCTGAAACTAAGGTGTCTCTTCCTCCCCCTCCCTCTCCTTCGATAAATGTTCCGGATTTCATTGCAAAAAATCTGTTAACTTTATCCTGGAGGGGAAGCAGGAAAGGGGAGATATGACAAAGGCATTTAAATACTTCTACGGTTTAAAACACTGGAGTAAGGCTTTTTCAATAGAAATGAGATTCGGAAACAAGGGGGCAAAGGAGAAGGGTGAAAGGCCGCAGACTCAGGAGTAAAGAAATATTTCTGCACACAAGCAGTAATGGACACAGAAAAGAGCCTCCCAGTAGAGATAATGAGGACAAGGACAATATCAGAATTCAAAAAAGCGGGATAGAAGCCCTGAGGATCTCAGGAGAGGAGTTTGTAGAGATTGGGCTGTTGGTTTGGGTGGGCAGACTGGATAGGCCATATAATCCTTTTCTGCCATCATTTTCTGTTTCAAATTGCTTTTTTTGTTGATCATTTTGTTTTTATGAGTTAATTGTCTTTTTAAGGAACTGCAAAAATTCCTTCTTTTCTCAAGCAAGTGAATTTTGTAAAAGCTTGTGATCTGCTGCTAAGCGGAAAGGAAGTGAGCTCCTCGAAAGTAAAACTTCAAGAAATGCTGGTTTGAGTAGAGCATGCAAATAAGCGTCTCCTAGCAGATCTGTTTATGTGATTTCCGGGACTTTGTCTAGAAAGGGGACACTTTGGCATGAACGACAGGCTGAACTAGTTCTGGTCTTAACTCAGGCATGAGTAAAGATAAAGTCCCTATTACTCTTTAAAGCAAAAATACATGTCCATTTAACCCAGGACTGGCTCAGCATGTCTTTTGTAACATGGAGACATCTGGTCCTCCTTAAGGGCGTGCTATTATTTCTCAGATGTGCCTTTAGGTTTGATGAAGTGTACCAGTGAAAAGAAGTCAGCACTGCTTGATGCTGAGGTCCAGGCCAGCACATAGGTCTGCTTTCAGAGCCTCACAGCAACATGAGTCTACAGCTCTTGCTCTTAAATAGACAGAGGATCTTTTCTGAGCATACGAGCAATCACACATGCCTCCCTCCTTCCTATATACAGCAGGACTCACAGAAGTATGTCTACTAAGCCAGGTTATCAATAACTAGGTCACATGTTATTCAATGGGATCTCGTTGTAGATAGCCCAGGTTAACCGTTAGCCGGGCTTAGTAGACATACTCCACAGAGCGTAGGAATTAATAGTATGCAGGAATCTCTGTAAGAAGGCATCTAAAACAAATTTGAAAACACCAATTTTATGCCTTTTTTATAAAAGCAAAAAACAAAGGACCTGATATCACTGGTCAACACTAAAATCGTTACTGACTTTAAAAGGCCCTAATCTGTAGTATCTTGGTGAGCTGAACACGAATATAACATTAAAAAAAATGATTGGCTCTCGTTTTGAAGATATTGCATGTAGTTCATTTTTTGACGTTTCACCGTGTAACTTTATCCAGTAGGGAGGAGTGGCCTAGTGGTTGGGGCAAGGTACCACAGACCAGAAGGTCAGGGGTTCAAGTCCCACTAGAGGACAGCAACCTTGGGCAAGAAGGACTGGGGTTTCTCATCACACAGGTGCTCCTTGTGGTCTTGGGCTAGCCACTTAACCCTCCATTGCCCATGTTTCCTGTAGGTACACTAAAAAAAATTTTTTTTAAACTGCCTCTAATGTTTCGATTGATTTTTACGTTTTTTGGTGCGCTGAATCCAAATCTGGTAACCAATTTGCTCCATCACGTACAGATTTTTTGCTACATTGGGTTAGCAGTTTGAGGTGAACGTTTCAGATTGAGTGCGATCGAGATAAAAGTTTCTTGGATGAATTCTTTATACTAATTGTTTAGTAGTTATTCAAATAAGAATAAAGAAAATTGTAACAAGGCAGCACATAAGAATAGAGTAATGTCAACAAAACACACTCTGATGGTAGCAAAATTGTCTGCACTTAAAACAGCCACATACATGTGCACAAACATTGAGCATATAAGAGCGAGGTTAGACAAAAGCAAAGCAAAGAAATGTGCAAAAAATGTTGTACAGGTATGTATGTAAGAATAGAAAACGCAAACCGCACCATTGCAATACATGAAGACAAACACCCGATGGTGTGAAAATAAAATTCGAATAAATGAGATCCGACACTGTGGTAATAACTAGCAAATTTTTATTTCAAAGTTTAGTAAAAACACGATATTTGTCAACACAGTTTAGATTTTAAAGTCATTCTTGGGTCAATCAATCTCCTGGTGGGCCCGTTTCTTCTTCTTCCCCCGAATGCTTCTCTTGGTGCGCTGCTTGGCGTATTTTTCATCTGGGGTTTCCCGCAGCAGCAACCAGCAGAAATCAGCCATCACAGTGGTGTTCCATCTTCCTTGGTACCTTCTCTCTGCGTCCTTGATGTCCTGGTGAAACCTTTCACCTTGTTCTTCACTGTACGCCCCCAAGTTTTCGGGAAAGTAGTTCACATGGGAGTGCAAGAAATGGACTTTCAGGCTCATGTTACAGCCTTGTTCTTTGAAGGCATTGAGCATCCTGGCAACAATATCCTTATAGTTCTCATCCCGCCTGTTCCCCAAGAATTTGAGAACAACATCCTTGAAGGAATCCCAGGCTTCTTTTTCCTTCTCAGACATCGTTTCAGCGAATGCTCCATCTGAAATGAGTTTCCTTATATCAGGGCCAACAAACACTCCTTCCTTTAGCTTTGCTTCAGAAAGTCGGGGGAACTTTGAGCAAAGGTACCGAAAGCACTCACCATCTTTTGGAAGGGACTTGATGAATTGCTTAATGAGACCCAACTTAATGTGGAGAGGTGGTAATAGAATTTTATCACGAGGTACCAAGCTCTCATGAAGAACATTTTTCTCACCGGGTCTCAAATACTCCCGAATTGGCCAGTCTTTTTTCCCCCAGTGTAGGTCGCGGGCCCGGCTATCCCACAAGCAAAGGAAGCAGGGATATTTGGTGAAACCGGATTGCTGCCCTAATAGCATGAATAGAATTTTAAAGTCTCCACAAATCATCCACTTATGCTCATCATAACGAATCTTCTGAAGAATCAGGGCCAAATTCTCGTATTTTTCTTGGAGAATAACAGAGTGAGCAATAGGAACTGAAGCGAATGTGTTGCCATTATGAAGAAGAACACCTTTTATGCTGTCTTTTGACGAATCAATGAACAGCCGCCATTCAGCAGGATCATACTTGAGTTTAAACTTTTCCATCACTCCGTATATATCGTTGCAAAATACCAAATCTTCCTCTTTGCTGAAATACTTCAAAAATTGTGTCTCGCGGTTGCGGTACCAATAAAAAGTTGTTCCTGGTGACAATAGATTTTTCTGTTTAAGCCGAGAACCTAGCAGTTGGGCAGCATCTTTTGGGAGTCCTAAATCCTGGACTAAATCATTCAATTCAGCTTGAGAGAAAAGTTCAGGTTTCGGATCTGGTTCAGTTTCAAACTCGGAAGTACTGGACTCATCGGGAAAAGCCATCTGATGAGTCTCATCATGATCAGAACCGTCCACACAAATATGATCCAAAGATTTTGGTGGTTCAGGCACAGGTACTTCGTTGCTATGAGGCATAGGCCTAATTGCTGAGGGAAGGTTGGGGTAACTTATTACGTTCTTATTTTTTAAGTTGTATCCCTTCACAATGCAAGAGCAAAAATAGCAGTCACTGCTGTGGTCTCTTTGTTCACGCCACATCATAGGTATTCCGAAACGAAATGCTTGTTTTTTACCTTTCATCCATAAGCGTAGATCTTCCACACATGTCTTGCACACTTTGTGAGGAGCCCACGGTTTGTCTTGATCGCCTAACTTCAAACCGAAATAGGCGAAATATACTTTTTTAATAATTGCAGAAATGTTCCTCTGCCGCTTTTTCACGGTATATTCCCCACAAATAAAACAAAACTGTCCGGAGAGTTGACGCAACCTCTGGCTCTGTGAGCCATCACAAATACACAGCACTGCAAACTACAACTGTAGTGAACCACTTCGGAATAAAGCTGGATTACGACTGAGCAAACAAAAGGTAATAATGAACTTGCAAGAAACTGAAATTTGACAGGAACGTTCATGTCGCAACCACCGTGTTTGAGCGAGCGAACGAGGCGAGGCGAACAGGAAAGAACATGCGCCAGCGCGAGTACTGGATTTAGCCCCCCGCCTCCCAATTGTCTTGTTAATGTATAAAATGAATACAAAACACTCTAAAATATCATGAGGGAGTGTTTCTAGTTAGTTAACCATTACAACCTCTATTTTGGGCCAAGAAAATAAACTGCAGTCGGCTAAAAAGAAATTATGTGAACATTCCTTATATGGGTAAGAAATCTAATTTTGCAAGAAAACGTGACGTGATGGAACATTTTGGCTATTTTTCCTGGATTCAGCACCCCAAAATCTATAGGAATCAGTTGCAAAACTGGAGGCAGTTTTTTGGTAGTGTACCTGTGTAATGTATGTGTCTCATATCCCCTCATGTTAAATGTATCCCCCAACCACTTTGACCTGGTGAAAAGCAGGATATAAATACAGCTAAATAAATAGAACATCCCAAATAAGCCTTGAATGATGTAATATTGCATAATGCCAGCATGCACACATCATCCAGAGTTGATTGCATCATTTTCTGATGCAATGCAATACTACTGCCAGATGGCTGCTGAAGCCATCTGATGCCAGCAGTGTACTATACGCAGTCGGAAAGGTTGAGCATTTAAAATATTTCAGACTGTGTGCGAGACAGTTTAAGCTACTGTTACACATAACTTTTATTAATCATATAATTTTAGCCATTTAGGTACAATACAGAATAGTAATGCCGCGAACGTGCGTTCATACCGTTGACAATTTCTACTACATTTGTGGGGAAGTGACATTTGCCAACCAGAAGAAAAGTATCACTTCTCAACTGAAGAAGGCATAGCATCTTTACTTCGGATGCAAGATTGGTGACCAAGACAAGCCTTGGGCCCCGCATATATGCTTCGCTACATGTACAACACAGCTTTCACAGTGGTTGAATTGCAAAAGACCATAAATGCCGTTTGCAGTCCCCATGGTGTGGAGAGAGCCAAGCAACCACATAAATGACTGTTACTTCTGCTTGGTTCCTCCTCTTTCCAGCGGAATAACGAAGCAAAAGAAGTCGAGCATAGTCTACCCAAACATTCCGTCTGCATTGAGACCAGTTCCACATGGTGAGGGACTTCCTATTCCAGAACCTCCATCAGAATATTCTCTTGATTCATCTGATGAGGACAAGGGTGAGCCGACCTGTTCTTCTCCTAGTCCGTCAGCATGCAGTGACCCAGATTTTCACTGGGATGCATATCAACTCCACACAGAGTAACACAGGAAGAACTATATGACCTGGTTCGTGATTTGGACTTATCCAAGAACAAGGCAGAATTGCTAGGATCACGACTCCAACAATTACTTCATATCGAAAGCGCCACCAACAGTTGGAGCCTTTCTTCAGAAAGGAAAGTAATCTGGTATTCTGTTCCGATATTGAAATCCTCATGAATGCCTTAAAAATCACTCATGACCCACAAGACTTGAGACTATTTATAGACTCTTCGAAACTGAGTCTGAAGGCTGTGCTTTTGAACAATGGAAACCGTCTTCCATCTATTCCAGTAGTGCATGCCGTCCACATGAAAGAGACATACGATAACTTAAAGCATCTACTGACTTCCATTAACTATAACAAGTACAGCTGGCACCTCTGTGGTGACTTGAAGGTAGTTGCCCTTTTAATGGGACTGCAGCAGGGATATATAAAATACATGTGTTTCTTATGTGAGTGGGATTGCCGAGCAAGGGATTGGCACTACTTGCGGAAGGAATGAAATCGCAGACAAAATGTAACGGAGAGAAGAACAACAAACTTTCTCGGGAATGTTAGGGCAGAAAACTACAAGGAACTAGTAGAAAACATGCTGATGCAGTATCAGAAACTTGGCTGCAATATGTTTCTAAAGATCCATTTCCTTGATTCCCATCTCGATTTCTTTCCTGACAACTGTGGTATGGTTAGTGATGAACAGGGCGAACGTTTTCACCAGGATATCGCAACGATGGAGCAAAGATACCAGGGAAAATGGTCCAATACAATGCTGGCTGATTACTGCTGGACACTCCCCTGAGAAGCTCCCGAACAGCTGTACAAGAGACAGGCAAAAAAATCTAAGAAGTCGTCTATGACTTGTTTTTTTACAGGTATTAACCGAAGGCCTATTATATTTACTATTGACATGCATTTTGTGATGTAAGCATTAATTCTTGTAGATTACAAAAAATCTAGAGCCAACTTTGCAATTTCACTGTCGTATTCGTATTCAGCATATAAAAATTGATAAGAAATGACTATTTTTATTTCAGTAACATGACTTTTGTAAAGATTTGTTGACCAGTGAAGGCATTTACATGGTTTACAGACCTGCAAACCGTGTAAATGCCGCTTAGAGGGATATTCAGCGGCACTAACATGGGCATATTGGGGCGTTCTGGAGGTGGCACCAGTCACTAACTGGGCAGCATCTTTACCCATGGGAGCTAACCGGGCAGAAGCACAATATCACCGCCGCCTTGTTAACCTCTGTGGCGTCTGGATATTCAATGCTGGGGCCGCACCGTAGAAACGCACAGCCGTCACAAATGAATATCGAGCCCAAAATGTTTTATAAAAAAAGGGGAGATCTCATGTCACACTCTCAAAAAATACCAAACAGAATCCCCAAACTAAATTTCACACATGCTTTATAAAGGCACATCAAAAAATATAATACATTTTATGGACCTTAAATTAACGAATCACATACTTTCAGTTAAGCTAGCCACGGGCAGCTCCCCAGGCTATTAAGCCAGAGCAGCATGTAATTCATCATTGGTCCATGAAAAGCTTTTGAGGTTAACAAAACATATTAAAGTTCATTCACCAATATATACAGTAGTTCATTCAAATTGATAGAGTAATCTTAATTCAGCTACAAGAATTTATAGCTAATTTTCTGTTCATTTATAAATATCCTAGGCTCAGGCTTTCCACCAAATATATATCTATAAAACTGTTCAATAGCATACTTGCAATTTAATAGTCATCATCCATTTTCCCTTAAATCTAGCCTTCCAATTAGTCAATTTCTCCGAGCCAACAGAAATTGTTCTATGCTTGATAATTTTACACATGAATCTCAGGGGTATGTTTACTAAACCGGGCTAACGGTTAACCCGGGCTATCTGCCACTAGGTCCCATTGAATAATATGGGACCTAGTGGCAGATAGCCTGGGTTAACCGTTAGCCCGGTTTAGTAAACATACCCCTCGGTTATTATACTAAGGGGTATGTTTACTAAACCTTCTTAACGTGCGCGCTGTGCAATTAGCGTGCGCTAAGGTACCTTAGCGCGCGCTAATGACGCTTTACGGGGCACAAATGTGTCTTAGTGCGCGCTCACGCGCACAGTGGCGCAAATGAGTGCTGAAGGTGGGGAAAGGCTCCCGGAGGGCAGAGGAAGGCTCCCCAGGGGCGGAGAGAAGGGGTCAATGGGTGGAGAGTGGGAGGGGAGAGGCTCCCCGCACAGTAACGATGTGAAATCCGAGGCCAAAACTAACGCAAGTGAAAACCTCGCGTTAGAGCTGATTTAAAGGGAAAAGAAACCATTTTGGCAGCAATGTACAGCAAAACCAGGGAAACCTACAAAAAAGTGATAAGTGTGATACATGTGCACGGAACAAAAGTGCAAATAAACATTGAAAATGACCCCAAGAAAATAAAAAAAAAATCATAATCAAGCTGGGCAATAGAGATAGTAATGGGAAACATCAAAAAACACTCCGAAGAAAGCCCAAAAATATAAATATGAATTTTGGAAGGGTCTACGCTCTGTCCCCATACAAGGTGAATGATCCCACAGTGAAATAGCACTGATCAGGGTTTCCCTCTCCATTGGACAGGTTACCTATGGCATGCACATGTTCCACAACAGCAGGACGGGCATTTCGGAATGGGCAATTGGACAGATGCTGGGAAAGGGGATACAGAGGGCTGCAGGCGGCACATGCTGTGGTGCAGCTGGGGCATAGTGCGGACTAGGCAGATGCCTAGGTGGCATTTAGGAATGCTGAAACTGAACAGCAGCCAGACAGCAACTGATGAGGGCCCAACATGGGCACGAGAGTGTTTATCACAGTGTCACAGGGGATAGTACCCAGCAGGTACCTCCAAGGGCACAGAACATTGGCAGGCGGTGTTGGGGGGAAGCGTGGATGCCTATGCAGGCACCCCTACCCCAGAACACGCACCATAGGCAGCCGCCTACCTGCACACTGGATGGCTTGAGACTGCACACCACCAGCACCACCAGCAGAAGGGCATGTCAGCAGGGTGGCAGAGGGGTACTGGTGGTGGAGGGGGGCAGTGGCAGCTGCCCAGAGCAGACCATGGCCTAGCCCTGTGTAGGTGGGTGCCATGCACTGCAACAGACAGGCCCTGCCGGACAAACAGTTATGGTATCACCAGGGAATGCACTGTCTCCGTGGCAACACGGTGGTGCAGTGCACACAACCAGTGTGTTTGGAGACAGAAGGTCACAGGTTCAAGTCCCAGCTATGGTGCCTGCCAACCCAGTCCCCATATTTTACCCACTACTACAACGTGCTAATACAGACAGAACCTTTATTGCAGATGATGTAAACATGGCCAAAACACCTACATTTTACCCTACAGAGCACAGACTCCATAAACAGGCGCATTACCTACAGCAGAGTCTCCCAAATGCAGTCCTGGAGGGCCAAACACCATTCAGGTTCCATGCTGCCTCTAATAAAGATGCCTGTGCTGCATATCTAGGGAACAGACGAAGCAAGAGAATAGAGCAGGTATGATCTAATTAAAATATAAATGTTCTATTTATATGTCTTCTCATTAATAGTCTCTTTTGAATCCATCATTATTTATTACTATTTTTTTACTAACATGTGCAATGATTATTTACTTAATTTTTTAATTTTATAATAATTTTTTAATATTTTACAGTTTACATTCCACATTTTATATGAGTATATATAAAGATTTTATGTGCTAACTTCATTTTTATAATTATTTGTGCATCTATTCATTTTTATCTTTTATTTATTATAATTATCAAGTATTATTCATTTATTAAGTATTATGTATTTATCTCATTGTTTTTATTTATTTATTACTTATAAATGTTAGAAATTCTGTATATAAATTGATTGTCTGTCCAAGCATGTTATTATACTACTTTTCTTTTTATAGCCGTTATATAGTGCTACAACCTGTTTGTACTTTGGTGACAAGCTCATCAGATACGGCACTACCTACACATAGTGTTTTCACCAAACTGTCTTTATGAGACACTCCATTGTATACAACTGTGGTATGTGCTTTCTTAATTTATACCTTTTAAGATTTTTTGTTTTGTTTCATTCCTATGTATTATGAATATATTCATATCTATATAGCTTCTTAGGTTGTTGCTTCATGCTTTTGTAATCAATCTGTCCACCATTCATTAATATTTCATTCATATTTTAATTATCTGTCTCTGTCTCGGCCCTCGTTTTTACAGTTATACTTAATTTAATTTTATTGTTAATTTTAACTTTATTTTATTTTATTTTTAATAATTGTATTAATATCCTTATTTTTCGTTGTGTCCTCTGGATAGTCTTTTTTGAATTTATATGTAAACCTATACACATATATCATCAGTTTAGAGATATATATTTTTTATCTATATTTATCATAATTTATATTTCATCAGATTCATTTATTTGTTTTTAAATGTAGCGTAATTATTTATTTCAAATGTTGCATACCTATCCTTTGATTTTTTTGATTTTAACATTATTTATCTAACCCTATGGTAGCTGTATGTCCCCCGAAGAAGGCGCAAGCCGAAACGCGTAGGGACCATCTTCAATAAAGCAGTCTGTTCCAAACCTGCTCTATTCTCTTGCTTCATTTGTTCCCTTCTACACCTGCAAGAGTCACGCTCCTCCTTTGTACCTGTGCTGCATATCTATGCACCACCCCCATGGTATGCAGATGTATCTCATGCATATCCATGAGGGACAGCATGAAAACCCGAACAAGTTTGGCACACCAGGACTGGAGTTGGGAATCTCTGCCGTAAAGCAGCAGCCAACAGGGGCAGACACACCCCCACCCACAGGCCCCATTAGCCAATGCCCCCTGGAGAGGCAGGACATTGGGCCCTGCGTGCATCTCCCAATACTAGCACTTGCATACCTTAGCAATGCCACCCTACACCTGGGAATACGTTACACAGCTATCAAAAGGTTGCTATGATTACTGGCAGATAGCAATTCCTACGTTAAGCACAGTTTGCTGATTGAGCTCCGTCATAGCAACCTTTCTGATGTCTGTGGAGTGTGCTTCAGGTCTGGTCTCTGACAGTGTTTACCACCCTGGGGAGTGACCCCCACCAGTATTGCGTACCATATCCATGCCTGCACTGTGCCCAGGACTGGTGTGGTGGCCAGGGCTGCTAAACACCTCTATAGTAGCACAATGCTGGCATAGGTGTGGGAGTGTGTGTCTGTCTATCCAGTGTGTGGTGGCTGCAAACACTCTCCACAGCCCACACTGCCAGCACTGTTGCCAGTATTGGCCTGCCAATGTGCATAATGAGGAGCAAGATACCATGGGTATAGCCAGGACAGGGTGGCCTGGCCAGGATGCATCTGCACAGGGCATAGGGCACTGGCTGGGATATTGTAGTGCCCGGCCACCACCTGCACAGACAGGGTGGCCACAGCATGTTCTGCTGGGAGATCACTCTCACCCTGACTGAGCAGTGATCATGTCATGGCTAGGCTCCCCCATAGTGCTATATAGCATTTCTCTCATGTGATATTTATGGGTTCTCTTTTGGGGCCCAATCACTGACTTATCTGCTTGGTGTGTATGCTGACATCCCAGTTCTGGGTGCATGCATCTCCTCCAGGAACATGCCCTATGGACTAGCTATCAGACCGTCTGCAGCTAGTATGTGTCTTGTTGGAACACCTTGCAGGGTGCAATGGCTGCAGGAGAATATCAGATTGTGGTGGGGTGCAGCTGAGTATTTCTGGGCCTAATGTCTGTCTGCTATTGCTTTAGAGATGTGTACAGAGCTCCATTGACTGCCCTATAGGGTGTCTGTTCCCCAGCAGCACTGCAGTTGGTGGTCCCCTCTACTGCTGCCATTGCAGGGATGTAAAATGTGGATCTGTTGGTGGGAGACCCTGTTTCCCACCCACAGCCCCAGAGGGTGGGTTGGGTGGTGGTACATAATCTGCCTATGGGTCCATAAGGGTCAAACCTGACTGAGAAATACAGATGTATCCAAAGTGTGTCTGCAGGAACTACCTATCTCACACACACTAGCACTGCTGGGGACCTACAGCATGGCCTATTTCTGCTATGGAAGGTGCTGTGGATCTGGTGCTGGGCGCCCCACCACACCCTCAGGGTGAGCACAGTACCCGCACAATGTGACGGTGTGTAGCTACTCTGTGCCAGTAACACACATGGTCAGTTCCCCCTACCAGGCCGAGGTGCTGTGGGGGTGCATACCCCATCTTATGTTCATCTGTAGACGGCTGATTTGCATGTGCAGTGCATCATGGGTACGGGTGGGCTAACCCTATCCTGGTGACCACAGCAGACTGTTTGTGTGGTGACGTGTAGTCCTTCTGCAGCCAGCCAGGGGCTTGCTCGCAGCTATAGAGCTGTAGCCCACTGGTTACTTCACTGCTTGTGGAGCCAGAGGTCATGGGTTCAAACCCACAGTGGGGTTGTTTGATAGGGCTGTCCAAAGCATTATCTATTTTTAATGTACATTAGTGCTGCCAGCAAAACCACCCTCAGCGTACTGTACCCATAAGGTGCCTCAGAGGGCGCTTTATAGGGCACCCTATAGGGCACCTTATGGTTACCATCCATATAAGGTGCACTATACGGTATCCTATGGAGCGACTTATAGGGTACCCTATAGGGGACATTATAGGGTGCCGTGGCGGACAGTGCACTTTATAATGTGCCCTATGGAGTGCCTTATAGGGTGCCTTATGCGGCACATTTAGGTTACGGCACGTGAGGGTGTGTTTGCTGGCAGCAATTAATAAAATACAAATAAAGTGCCGCAGGAAACAATACTTACATGTCAAAGCTGATGCCTCAGCCAGCCTTAAGTATTAGGCACACTGGGGATAAAACTCATGACCCCTGTATCATCAGTCAGTGCCTTAACTATTGTGCTACACTGCTGTTCCTCCTTGCATGTCAGCGCACCTACTTAAGATTTTCATGCGTTTAAATGCACAGTGCTGCCATCAAAAACAGTGCTATGACCTTGCCGTGCCTCATAGGGCACCCTATATGGCGCCCTATCGGCCACCCTTTAAGCAACATTGTAGGGTGCCGTGGCAGACAGTGCACTTTAAAATGTGCCCTCTGGGGTACCTTATGGGGTGCCTTATGCAGCACCTTATGTTAAAGCGCTTTGAGAGTGCGTTTGCTAGCAGCAGTAATTAAAATAAAATTAAAAAGCCTCTTAATGCAATATTACACATAAATGGTAGTGCTTCAGCCAGCCTTATTCATTGAGCACAGTGGGGGATTGAACCCATGACCCCTGCACCATCTGTCAGTGTCTTCACCATTGTACTGCAGCCCTGTTCCTCTGTTTGCACATCAGCGCGCCTGCTTATGCTTCCCACGCGCGTTTCTCATGCGCTAATGTGCGCGGCGCACAAGACCGCGTAGCGCAGCGCGCGCTAATCCCGTTTTGCTATTTTTGACCGGACCGCCCACTCCTTTTATGGCATCCTGCAGACTAACGCGGCGCGCACGTTAAGAGGGTTTAGTAAACATACCCCTAAGAGATTTGTGAATAGGGGGTAACCCCAGGGGCTATCTCCCAAGCTTACAAGAGAGCAAATTGCTTTGCTCAAAGGGATGTCTGTACTTTTCTCAGGGCAAGAGGAAATACATTTCTATTTCTACTTTTACAGCATTGCACTGCAAATAGTGTCACTTTTTGGGGGTTTCGGTTAAATTTCTTCCTGCATATTTCTATTTCTAATTTGTGTTTTCTTGCTCTGTATTTGGTGAAGGGCTGTTTATGTTCTGCTAGTGTTAACTTTCTGTGTAGTGGTCTATAGCAGGCCTGCTTGTTCTCTTTTGCCAGCAGGTGGCATATTGCTGTTCTGGGCCCAATATTATATCTATAGTGCTGCCTGTTCATAAGTAGGGTTGGTGCTGTGTGAGTCCTGGCAGTGCTGTTACAGTATGGCTGGTTTGCTATAGGCTTTGAATGAGCAGGCTTTTGTAGTACTTCATAATCTACATGGCAATTGGCATTGGAGGGAAATCATGTAGACATCCAGAAACTCTCCTGTAACCCTGCTACATGTGTGGCCAGTAGTCAAACACTTAAGTTATTGTTGGAACAATAGAGAAGTTTGTGAAGGGTTCCATTGGAATCCTTGAAGGGGGGGGGGACAGCACAGTAATAATTCGCACAGGGCAGTAAAAAAAGTAGCACCTGCCCTGCTGCTCTATGTCCACACTGCCCACTTTGCTTTTTAGTCTTGTTTCACACAAGTGTGAGCGCCTCTTGTGGAGGGTCAGTCCACCTGTCTGTTTTTGATTTTTGCACATGCATAGAGAAACAGATGCATAGGGAGAAAGGAAGAAAATTTTGGATATGTTTCTGTAGAGAAGTGAGCCAAAGAAGAATGGTAGAGAAGATAGCAAGTTGGCTAGGTCTTTAAAAATGCAACATGGGGTGAGAGGAGGCGGAAAGGAGGAAGGAGACAGTGGAGCAAGGCCAGAGCTGGCTAGGTCCCAGGAAGAACTGGGGTGATACTCCCCGCACCTCATCCTCTCTCCCCTCTTTATAAGAGAATACTTTCCCCAATCCAGGACATCTTCGGAGCTCCTTTTTCTTCCTCTGTACCAACTCCTGGAAGCTGCTTCTTTGCCCACCTTGCCCCTGGGTGGTGGGGGCACACCTACACCCCCCTTCCTGCTCTTTACACTCAACCAGGGCTGTACCAAGGGCTGTGTGAGCGGTGCTGCCGCACAGGGCACAAGTACAGAAGGGGCACTAATGTCATCACTGGGCTTCTAGGAAGTCCAGCAAAAGCAAATTCCTGCAAGCAGCTGGGTGGGTTGGGGGGGGGGGCACTAGGTGCATCAGTCGTACAGGGCGCCATGCTAGCTTGGTACAGTCCTGCACCCAACCCATTGCCAGGAGACAGCCAGTAGCAGTGGAGGTTGTGGCAGTCCATTCTCTTCCAGACAGAGGAGATGCCCATGGAGCCAGGCCGAAGAAGAGCCATTCGAGGTCCTGGGCTATGTTTTCCTTGCCAATGTTGAACAGGAGGATACCAAGATGGTAGAAGCCTCGGTTCCCTCCTTCCTCAGCAGCTCCCATCAACCACTTTCCTTTCTTCTTTTCTTTCTCTGGGTCTTGAAAAGAATGCAGTGTGGTGGGTGGGATAAATAAGTTATACATCTGAGAATGCACCAGAACTGTGCCCAGAAAAAAAGGTGAGCTGGATGGAGGGAAGGAAAGGAGAGAGTGCAAAGGAGTAGTTAGAGAATGGAAGGGGAAGAGAAAAGGGAAGAGGAGAATCTTTCCTCCATGTGTAGGCCCCCCTTGACACAGCCTCTGCCTTCCTGTGCCCACCATAATCCTCATAACATGCTTACTTTCCATCAGTCTTCTCCCCTACATACCCTGCCCCCTGCAGACATGCTCCCCTCTATGCACACTCATCTGCCTCCTCCCTGATCACCCCCTACCACTGTTCCCTCTAAGCTGTGCGCACGCACACACCTCGCCGAGCGAGCGTACATACTTTACAACAGAGCGCACAAAAATTACAGTTCTGATTCTGATAGAAAACAACACAGATGTCTTAAAATTTAAAAGTTGTGATTGTAATTACTAGAAATTTTCCGCTTCATTTAGTAATCGTCTATTTTCATTTAATTTGATTAAAATCAATGTGGTGTATATACTGTATTCTGACGTATAGTCAAATTTTAAAGTACATAACTCCAAGCGTCGTTATGTGGCGCACAAAAATTTAACCTTCCTTCAAAAGCTGCACAGCTGATATTTTATGCGCACACAGCCTACAGAAAATTAGAGGGAACATTGCCCCCTACCCCAACCACACATTCTTTCCCCACAACTACACAACCCATCGTCCCAGACATCCTCTCATACCACGCATTTGCACAGACACATCTATGTTCTTTCCTATCATACAAATATACACATCACATCTGTCACACACACACATACACATCACATATCTCTCTTCCCCAACTACACATCGGCTGCCAGCCTACTGATCTACACTTTATGATGGAGAAATGCACCACTGTCTTATACTTTAAGGGGCTTGTGGAAAGTTATGCGCTAGTAATGCATGTAAGTTTCTATTCTAAAGGACTTTGCACATGTGAATGGGCGCTTATGTGTACGCTATTCAGTAAGCACCTTTCTAAGTCCTATTGCATGTACTTTCAGTTTGAGCGTGCAAAGGATTGGAGCCTAAATTTATGCACAAAAGTTATAAAATATTATGACTTACATGCATTGGTGACCAATCTAGTCACAGCCACTTACTCCTGCTCTAGAGTAGGCATAACTACAGTGACTAGGTGAAGGTGTATCTGTATGCCTCTATTCTATGTGCGTACTTTACAATATAAAATAGGCCCCACATACCTGCATGGAAACACCTGCCAACTGTGTGGGAGTTTATAGAATTGTCCTCTAAGTGTGCACTTTTCAACCTGCTGTTAATGTTGGTGTGCCTTGGGCTTCAAAAGGTTACAAAATGCGGGCCTATTTCTCACCTGGGCATAATAAACCTGATAATAACTCTTTGTTTTAGAAGGAACTGTAGATATTCTAGAATTGCTCATTTGTTTGGTTCTAACTTTGGACTGGTGTTCCTCAAAATTCTTTCAGGAGTAGGATCAAATTCTACTAAATTTCCAGGATTTAGTATTTCCAGAGCACTGTTTAATAAGAAAGGTTGTGAAAACCTCACAGTACAATGCAAGTCTGCCCTTATTTTATTTATTTATTTATTTAAAATTGTTTAGATATTGCCTTTCTACAATTCAAAGCGGTGTATATAGAACACAACAGAGCAGTGTGGGGACAACTGCTTTACAAGGAACAAGAACAAGACTATATAACAGCATAACATGCTATGTTACATAACTGTGGTCATCGTAACTAAACTATGTACAACAAGGGGGTGAGGGTGGGGGGGGGGTTGTGGAGCATATATTTGAGGATGGAAGAGAGAGCAGGACAGGTTAGGCTGAAAGGCTAAATCACATTGGGTTGTAGCTTATGGGTTAATGTTGTGGTGAAATGTTCTTGGAAAAAGGGTGTTTTGAGCTTCTTCCTAAAGGTGGAGAGGCCCAAACATTCTCTCAAGTCAGTCAGGAGGGAGTTCCAGGTAATAGGTGCAAATAAGGAGAAGACACAGTTACAATTGGATTGTTTGCTTTTGGTTATTTGAGTCAGGACAGTCAGGAAGTTGAGTGAGTTGTGTCTGCAGAGTCTGTCGGAGAGGAGAGGGTGGAGGCCGCTTGCAGCTTACTAGAAAATAGGGAGGTTGGACTGAGATTCTTTCAGACTGAAAAATACCACCTTTATCTTTTTTAGCTTGTGGTCTCTGGACTGGAAGGAGATGTTGCTCTTGCCCCTCTTTATAAATCTGTCTGATCTGGAAGGCCTGCTGTAGAGGCCCAGCCTAGAGGAATGTGGATTTGCCCTCAGTCATATGGTAGAGAAAATCCCCAAGCTACCACCATATCTGGTAGTGTGGCATGTGGTGGGAAGAGGTTTTTCTGTTAAAATACCAAACACACAGTAGCTCAAGGAAAACAAAACGTGTTTTTATTCAGACCCAGGTTTGTTAAACCTTCACAAAGCTGGTCTCCTGGCCCTTCCTCCAGGCCAGTTAAAGTTCTTTTCTTGCCCAGTTAAAGTTCTTACCTTTGTACACTTGTCTTGAACGAACTCCTGGATCCATGGGCCTCTCTCCAGCCTGCAGCTTGCTGGGAGGGTGTGGCTCCTGTGAGCCAAGCCCTCCCAGCCCCGAACTCTGGGCTGTAGGCTCTCTTAAAGGGGTCTATTGATAATTCCTCTGGAGAGGGACGTGCAACTCTATATAGACCCCACCATAAGCCATTTTATAAGTCTATAGAATGAATAATTAGCCTGATGGGACACAATTCTTATTTTTCTTCGGAAGGGAGAGGCAGGAAGAGGGGGGTTTCCAAATAGGTATATAGGTTATGATCTCAATCTTTCAAATTTATTACTAGTGTTTGCCTTAAAGATTGTGTCCTTCTAGAGTTCAGGAGATATAATATATATACAGTAGGTAATATATCAAGATTTATTAATTGATTTTTGGAGTTGGCTCGCACTCTTTCACTGGTAGCTAAAGACGAGTTATATTCATGTACAGTAGGTATTGCCTTGCCCCCAGAGGACTTGAAATTTAAAGGGCATATTTACTAATATGTGCTACACAGGTAACGTGGTGTTATCGCTTCACAAATAATCCCATGCTACTCTTGTAGTGTGCATTGGAGTGGAGACTAGGTGAGAAATATTTGTTTCTGCACTGACATTGATGGGTTGTTCATGGCTTTGGGTTGTGAGCATGACCCACAACAATGGCGTCTTTTTATCGATTCGTCACTATTATGCCTGAAAGCTGTCTTATTACACAATGGCAATATCCACCCTTCAATACCTATTGCCTATTCAGCGCACATAAAAGAAACTTACAAAAACATGGAACTGTTGTTGAAACACATACAATACAACAACTACAACTGGAACATCTGTGGTGATCTACAAGTAGTGGCAATGCTTCTAGGAATGCAGCTCAGGTATCCTAACTACATTAAAAGAACTGGCCTCTCCATAAGTTTTGGTTCCAGGACAGAAAAATATGACACATGAACCACTTGACACATTTTTGCCTCCTCTTCATATAAAACACAGACTGATGAAAAACGTTGTGAAAACAATGAACAAGGAAGGTGAAGGATTTTGATATTTGAGACAGATATTTCCAGGAATAACTGATGCCAAGATTAAGGAAGGTATTTTTGTGAGTCCACAAGTCAGACACATCATCAGTGACAAGCGGTTCGAAGATCTGCTAGTGAGACCTGAGAAAATTGCATGGAAGCCATTCAGAGAGGTTGCTGAGAATTTTCTTGGCAATTACAGGACACCAAACTACATTCAGTTGGTTGACAACATGCTTCAAGCATACAAAACCATGAAGTGCAACGTGTCACTGAAGATTCATTTTCTGCATTCACACTAGGACTTCTCTGCTAATCTTGGTGCAGTTAGCGATGAACATGATGAAAGGTTTCAGCAGAACACTGCGACGATGGAAAAGCAGTATCAGGGCAAGTGGATCCCATCAATGCTGGCCAACTATTGTTGGACACTGAGACAAGAAGCATCAGATGCTGCGAACAAATGAAAATCAGGAGCAAAACATTTTTAGCTCAGGTGGACTAGTTCAATATGTCAGCATCATTGTGAGATTAAACATGCTAAATTCAATCAAAATTGAATTTCATGTTTCTCCAAATTCCCATGTGATACAGTCAATCTGAAATTATATTTGTGTTCAGTTTGAAGCTGCTATCATAATCACCAAAAATTTTCAGGAAGCAAAACTTCTGAACAAATTTGTTGTCCAGTGAATTTTTAGCAGGTGATTCATAAAACAAAACAAAGGTATAGATATAGAGACCCCTACTGGTTTTATTAAGTAAAGGAATTGATATTCTCTAAAACGGGGAACTGTCCAGATCTGTGAGTTTTTAATAATGAGCTAAGAGTAAAAGGGGTCCTTGCTAAAAAAGGGGGGAATTATAAATAGTGCAGTCAAAGGACAGATCCTTGCTTTTGGCTGGCTAAGTCATTGCACCAGAGACATGGAGGCCTAGTCCATTCAGGCCGTGGAGCCCCAGTACGGCCGGGCAAAATCAGGCCATGCAAAGTTAGATCTGATTCTGATCCCGCAGCCCCTGTGGGATCACAATCGGGTCTAACTCCTGGATGTGCAGGCTGGGACCCGATTCTGCCCGGCTGTACGTCCCGGCGACTACCTGGCTAACTCGGCCAGGTTTATAAATGGAGCCACAGTGCCATGGCATCCCATTGCCATGGCACCACGGCTCCATTCACGAGCCACGATTGCCCGCCACCCTGGATCAACTCCCGTTCCCCGCAGCCTGACCCTTGATCTGGCCTTCCAAGGCCTGGGTTGGACTGAGGGGAACCCCCCTGATCCCCCTCACTTGCCTGCCCATGTCCCGCACTGCGGTCCCCTGCCTTTGAGGTGGAATAAGTCCCCCGTCTAGATCCAAGGCCCCGTACGTACAGGGCCAACCTCTGAATCAGTCCTGTACGTCCAGGGTCGTGGCCCGCCTATGCTCCGCCCTCACTCCACCTCTGGAACGCTCCCTCCTGCCCCTTTCTAGGCCTCCCCATACAAACCTGCTGTTTGGGACGCCCATCAGGCTATTCGCGGGACAACATGACCCCCTTTGTGTTCCTGGCTGAAAAAGCCAACACATCACCAGTATTTTGGGGCTCTATGAGGCCTCATGAATTCTAAAAGAAATGAGGAGCTCTCCTGATCAGCTGACAAGAGTGTGAGAAGTCAGAAGCAACTCCCAGGAGCTGAGTCCAGGAGGCAAGGATCCCAGGGTTCAAAGGATATCAGCCTGACCTTGAGACTTCTCTCACTTTGAGCTTATTGAGATTTTCTGTATCTTTGAAAGAAAGGAGACAGATGACAGGGAAAGCACTAGCAAAGCCAAAGTTTCCACTGACAGTGCAATTGGAGCTAAGAGTGGAGCTGAGCCTTAGGGGTATGTTTACTAAACTGCGTTAGTGCAATTCGCGTTAGGAGCCGTGTTAGTGGAAGGAAAGCCAAAAAAGGACATGGGCGGTACATCGTAACCGATAATGCGCAGTTGCGCACGGTATTGCGCGCTGCGCAGCAACAATCGCTACAGCACGCGCGCTACTGCGCGCAAGCTTAAGACAGCGTGCAGACACCCAAATACAGAAACAGAGCTGTAGCACAATGGTTACCACACAGACTGATGGTACAAGGGTCATGGGTTCAATTCCCCAGTGTGCCTAATGAAGAAGGCGTCATGTGCAACCCTTTGAAGGCCTGCTATAATATTTTATCCACATTCTGCAGCTGGGTTAATGTTTGCACATATCAGGAAAATTGTACCCGTCGTATCCAATATGTTCCAATAGTGATGGTCCCTCTGGCATGGTCATGTATGCTATACCATTTGATAGGAATATATAGGCAGAGGCTTGGATCCCGAAAGTACTGGGCTTGGCCTGGAAAGGGTTAAGTAGTGGGCTGTGAGGAAGGTTACTTGTACCTGAATAGTGCTGCCAGCAAACACACCCTCACAGTGGCGTAACCTAAGGTGCCACATAAGGCACCCTAGAGGGCACTCCATAGGGCACACTATAAAGTGCGCTGTCTGCCAAGGCACCCTATAATGTCCCCTATAGGACACCATATAAGGCACCTTATAAGGCGCTTTATAGGGCACCGAATAAGGCGCCCTATAGGGCGCCTTATGAGCCACCCTAAGGGGACAGCACCCTGAGGGTGGTCCTCCTGGCAGAACTAATATACAATAAAAACAGACAATGCCTAAGACAGCCCTATTGATGAACCCCACTGTGGGTTTAGGACCCATGACCTCTGGCTCCACAGGCAGTGTAGTAACCAGTGGGCTAGAGCTGCTAACAAACAACTGGCTGGCTACAGGAGGACTGCACGGCACCACACCCACATTCTGCTGTGGTTACCAGGATAGGGTTAACCCACCCGTACCCATGATGCACTGCACATGCAAATCAGCAGTCGAGAGATGGACACAAGAGCGGGTATGCACCCCCACAGCACCTCAGCCCTGTAGGGGGGGGGGACAGACCGTGTGTGGCACTGCCACAGAGTAGCCACAGACACTCACATTGTGTGGGTACAGTGCCCACCCTGAGGTTGAGGTGGGGCCCCCAGCACCTTTCATGGCTGAGATACACCATGCTGCAGGTCCCCATCAATGTGTGATAGGTAGCTCCGTTAGACACACCTAGGCTACATCTGTGCCCTGCTGTATGTCTCAGTCATGTCTAGTCCTTATGGGTGATGATGCACTCAGAATAGTGCATATCCTGTGTTGGTGCCAAGGTTACCTGCTGTAGGTGAAGGGGGGGGGGGGTGTATGGACCCATGGGCATATCATCTACCACCACACAACCCACCCTCTGGGGCTTAGGGTGGGAAACAGGGTCACCCACCAATAGATCCACAGTCTACCCCCCTGCAATGGCAGTGGTAGAGGGGACCAGCAACAGCAGTCCTGCTGGGGAACAGACAGAGCAGTACACATCCATAACGCAATAGCAGACAGATGGCAGTCCTGGATATGCTCAGCTGCCCCCCACCATTATCTGACATTCCCCAGCAGCAGACCTCCAGCTGCTGCACCCTGCAAGGTGTTCCAGCAAGACCACATATTAGCTACAGACAGTCCACCAGCTAGTCCATAGTGCATGGTCCTGGAGGAGATACATGTACCCAGAACCCAGGGGATGTCAGCATACACACCAAGCAGACAAGTCAGTGATTGGGTCCCAAAAGGAAACCCATATATATCACATGAGCAAAACACTATATAGCACTATGGGGGAACCTAGCCATGCCGTGGTCACTACTCAGTCAGGGCGAGAGTGACCTCCCAGCAGGACATGCTGTGGCCACTCTGTCTGTGCAGGTGGTACCGGGCACTACAATGTCTGAGCCATTGCCCTATGCCCAGCGCAGATGCGGCCAGGCCAGGCCACCCTATCCAGGCTATTCCCATGGTACCTTGCTCCTCATTATGCACATTGGCAGGCCAATACTGGGAACAGTGCTAGCAGTGTGGGCTGTGGAGAGTGTTGGAAGCCACCACACACTGGATAGACAGACACACACTCCCCACACCTATGCCAGCATTGTGCAACTATAGAGGTGCTGGGCAGCTCAGACCACCACACAAGTCCTGAGCACAGTGCAGGCATGGCTATGGTACGCAATACTGTAGGAGTCACTCCCCAGGTTGG
This sequence comes from Ichthyophis bannanicus, assembly GCA_033557465.1. NCBI lineage: Eukaryota > Metazoa > Chordata > Amphibia > Gymnophiona > Ichthyophiidae > Ichthyophis > Ichthyophis bannanicus. The sequence continues at coordinate 1,364,530,873 of CM066032.1, read as the reverse complement.
TAAACACTGTCAGAAACATGACCTGTAGCACACTCCACATACATCAGAAAGGTTGCTATGATGCAGCTCACTCAGACACTTGTACCTAACCTAGGAATTGCTATCTGCCAGTAATCCTAGCAACCTTTTGATAGATGTGTACCATATTCCCCGGTTTAGGTGGCATTACTAAGGTATGCAAGTGCTAGTATTGGGAGATGCACGAAGAGCCCACAGTCCTGCCTCTCCAGAAGGCTGTGGATAATGGGGCCTGTGGGTGCGGGTGTGTCTGCCCCTGTTGGCTGCTGCTTTATGGCAGAGGTTCCCAACTCCAGTCCTGCGGTGCCAAACACTGTTCTGGTTTTCATGCTGACCCTCATGAATATGCATGAGATACATCTGCATACCATGGGGGTGGCGCATAGAAATGCAGCACAGGCATCTTTATCAGAGGCAGCATGGAACAGGAATGGTGTTTGGCCCTCCAGGACTGCATTTGGGAGGCTCTGCTCTAGGTAATGTGCATGTTTATGGTGTCTGTGCTCTGTAGGGTAAAATGTTGGTGTTTTGGGCATGTTTACGTCATCTGCAAGAACGGTTCTGCCTGTATTAGCACATTATAGTAGTGGGTAAAATATGAGGACTGGGTTGGCGGAAACCACAGCTGGGATGTGAACCTGTGACCTTCTGCATACAGTGGTTCTGTGCACTGCACCACCATGTTCTCACAGAGATGGTGCATTCCCTGGTGATATCATGACTGTTGGTCAGACAGGGCCTGTCTGTTGCAGTGCATGGCACCCACCTACACAGGGTAGGCCACGGTCTACTCCGGGCAGCTGCCACTGCCCCCTCCACCACCAGTATCCCTCAGCCACCATGCTGACATGCCCTTCTGCTGGTGGAGCTGGTGGTGCGTGGTCTCAGGCCATCCAGTGTGCAGGTAGGCGGCCGCCTATGGTGCATGTTCTGGGGTAGGGGTGCCTGCATAGACGTCAACGCTCCCCCCCCCCAGCCCTGTCTGCCAGTGTTCCGTGCCCTTGGGGGTTGCTGTTGGGTACTCTCCCCTGTGATGCTTTGCGAAACACACTCGTGCCCATGTTGGGCCCTCATCAGCTGCTGTCTGGCTCTACTGTTTGCGCATTCCTATGGGCCAACTGAGCATCACCCTAGTCCCCACTGTGGCCCAGCTGCGCCACTGCATGTGCCACCTGCAGCCCTCTGTATCCCCTTTTCCAGCATCTGCCTGGTTGCCCGTTCCGACATGCCCGCCCTGATGTTGCGGGACATGTGCACGCCATAGGAACCCTGTCCGATGGTGGGGAAATCCCTGAGCAGCGCTATTTCACTGTGGGCCCATGCACCTTGTATGGGGACGGAGTATGCACCCTTCCACGAATTATATCTGTTCTATGGGGCTTACTCGGGGGGGGGGGGGTTGATGTTTCTCATTGCTACCACTATTGGCCAGCTTGGTTGTTGTTTTTTTCCAGTTTGTTGGGGTCATTTTCGGTGTTTCTGTGCCCTTTTGTTCTGTGCACATGTATCACACTTATCACCTGTTTTTGGTTTCCCTGCCTAGGCTGTACATTGCTGACACGTAAATTTTTATTTATTTATTTATTTAACAGTATTTCTAAACCGCCTTATCTTATTAATCAAGGTGGTATCACAGTAAACAATCGGGTAAAGTGAGAGTGTTGAACATGCAGTGAGGGTGATATTTAGTTGAGTGTGTGTTGTATTGTGTGCTAGATTGGTTTGAGCTATGTACAATGTGTGTTGTATTGTGTGCTAGAGTGGTTTGAGCTATGTACAATATGGGCTATATACAGTGATGCAAAAAACATTTTCTATACATACATTGTTTAGGCGGTATCATGTGCTGTTATACATTCTCTGAGGTTATGTGATGTGTCCATAGTGTTCTATGAACAGCATGGTTTTTAGCTGTTTTCTAAAGTCTTTGAGGTCTGTAGTTGCCCTCAACTCGTCCGGTAGTTTGTTCCATATTGTTGGAGCAGCCATGGAGAGTGCTCTGTCTGTTGTGTCCTTGCGTGTGTGTTTGAATTCACTTGGGGTGCTGACTCGGTTGTGTGTTTGTTTTCTTCTAGGACGTGTGCTGGTGTCTGGTTGTATGAGGGTGTGCAGGCTGTAAAGTGCTTTTACCGGTAGGTTTTCATTCGCGTTGGAATTCAACTCTGAAAATCAGCGCGTTAGCGTCTCCCCGCCCACTCTCTGCCCATTGACCCCTTCTCTCCGCCCTCTCTCCACCTTCTGCGGTGTTTTACCGTGCCGCGGAGCATTCCGCGCGTTAGCGCGTGATAGCACGCGCTACAGCGCTACAGCGCATTTACGATCGTTAATGCACTATAGCGCGCGCTATAGCATGCTAACGATCATTAACGTCGTACAACGCGCGTTATTCATGTTTACCACAGTTTAGTAAACATACCCCTTAGAGTTTACACCTATCTGCCTTCATCAGCGAAAAAAATATACAAATTGTGACTTCCAGTCTTTTAAGTTGTGTATCTTTATACATCCCTGTTTGGGCTATACCTATGCTTATTAACCTAATGTTCCCTGATGTTGGTTGAATACCCCTATGCAGATACCTGTTACACTGCAAGTTGAACTTCTGTTCAGTTCTTATTATCTGTAACGTTGTTTACATAAATTATATTACTGTTTAATTACCGTTATAGTTACATGTAAAACGTCTTAATCTTAGTTGCTTGTATACCACTTTGACTTGTAGATATAGCGGTATAAAAAATGTTAAATAAATAAATACAAATTTTACACATGTCCCAATATCTAAAGACGTTCGATAATTTTTTGAGATTATTTATTTATTTATTTGTTTATCAAACTTGATTATGCTACCGTGACCTACCACAAAAATCCTTAAATGGTTTACAATAATACAATATAATAAAAAGAATAAAAGCCAGATTACATAAAACATATAACATCTGGAATGGATTCCATATATTGTTGGAATGGAGAGGGAAGGTGTGAGTGATCCCTGTACTAATGGCCTCCTGGTATCTGCTGACCCCACCCCAAAGAAACTCATTCAGGATACTGCAGATGCTTATAATTACCTTACCCAGGGCCGGCCCAAGGGTTTCTGCCACCCTAGGCAAAAATTCCAGCCTCGCCGCCCCCCAGTTGCCACCGATTCTGTCTTGGGAGGGGAAGGCAGGCTGCAGCAGTGGCAGTATTTAAAAAAGCAGTGACTTTTTGCCGTTGCTTTCTTGCCGGCGGCAGGCCATGTCCTTCAGCACATATGGCCTGCCATTTCTGATCCCCTTCTGATGCAACTTACTGTCAGAGGGGGGTCAGAAGCGGCAGGTCATGTGTGCTGAAGGACATGGCCTGCCGCGGGCAAGAAAGCAATGGCATAAAGCAGCCGCTTTTAGAAGTACTGCTGTTGCTGATCGCCTCCTGCCCTAAACGGAATCAGCGGCAGCTGAGGGGGGCGGCATGGCCGGTCATATGTGCTGCTGCTGCATTCCACCCAGGTTGGCTGCCCTAGGTGGCCACCTAGCTCGCCTAGAGGATGGGCCGGCCCTGACCTTACCTTAACCTTTACCGGTACAGAAATGTGGCAGAAAGGGTAAAAAAAGCCTTTATTATTCCAGGGGGTGAGTAGTGCCAAAACCCAACACTGGCCGTGTTTCGTATGAAACTTCCTCAGGCGTATATTGGCTCCACTACAGGTAAATACATAAATAAGATAAAATCAAAACCATAAATAAACAAATAAATAAATAAAAACATACAATCAAAATAAACAGAACTTATCTCTATTGCTTAGGAACGTCTAAAGGATATAAACAGAAGAGGAAGGGAGGGAAAGGGGAGGGAACATGGAGGAAATAAGGGGTAGGAACAAGTGGTGCTATAAAAACAACTAACGTGACAATAAAACATAAGAAGCAGGAGCGAGTCAGGCAAACAAGTGAGTGACTCCCAAGCTTAATCCTGCTTGCTTCTTTTTGCCTTGTTCCATTTCTAGGAACAACTTACACTGACAAAACGTGAGAGCTGCTGGTTTATAAGGACAGATTGGCCAGCATAGCTTGACCAAAGGCACTGTCTTTCAATGAAGTTTGATCCAGGTATTAGTGCAAAGAAAAGATATGAAACAAGGACCACGCTTCTGCTTTGCAGATGATATCTAGCATTGCCGACTTTAGGGGGGCAACAATTGTTGCATTAGTCTGAGTGTTTTTTATTGCCCTCCGAAACCCTATAAGATTGTCCAGGAAATGGATGGCTAAAGGCAAACCATTCCACATTAAATGACAAAGAACAAGCCAGTGCCCTTTATCTTTATCTTTATTAACACTTGATATACCACCCTAGGCTCCAAGGCATCAGAGTGGTTTACAATTACAAAAGACTGTATAGAAAACAGAAAAGAACGCATAAGTTGGATAGGACAGCTGAAATAGACAGATGCAGAGTGGTAAAGGCAGGATGCAGGACAGTCAGTTAGCAATAAATGTACAAATTGTCATGGTGATAAAATTTCTTGAACTGCAATCAAAATGTAAGTGGGGAGAAACCAGGTACCAAACAATGCAGTCAAAGACAAAAAAAAAATGTGACAGATAAATACAAAATATTTCCTATCGAAATGTCTGCTACGGGCTTGATTAAAAGCCATTTCCAAGCACATCTATATGCGCTGCTTATACATATTGTCCCTGTAATTTAATCTGTTTGCAACCTAGCAGAATGAAACAAATTAGCCCTGGGGAGCACAAACAAACGTGCATCCTGAGACCGGGTGACCTGGGAGATGTTATGCAAATGCAGATAAGCCAACAAATAACTGGGAAATAGCTGAAAAAAGATCTTAAAAGCAGTAACCAACATCTTAAATTTAATTCATTGAACGATAGACAACCAATACAGAGCTTCCAAGATGGGTGTCACATGATCTCTAAGGCCAGCTCCAACCAGTAACTTTGCTGTTGCATTCTGGACCCTCTATAAGCAACCCAAAGTCTTTGCAGAGAGCAGGGAGACCAGACTACAAAGCATTACAATAATCCAATCTTGAAAAAATCAAGGACTGTATGAGAGCTGCCATATCCTGATGATCGAAAAACAAACACACCCTTCTCAGCTGGCAGAGGTAAAAAACACATCCCTTCACTACCTCAGAAACCTGCGGCTCCAATGTTAAAGCACTATCGAGATCAACACCCAAACTACAAACCAATTCTTTCACTTCCAGATGAAACCACTGCCAGTAAAAACATGGGCTGTGGATGATGTTTATGTTTATTTGGTTTGATATACTGCCATTCGAGTAACAGCATAGCGGTTTACAGAGGTAAAAAATATACAAGAGAGGCCAAAGGGCCGGAAAAGGAAAAGAAGTTACATTTTATGACAGGAAAGCATCCAAGATCGTTAAAGACATGTAACGAAAGAGAGAAAGGAGTGAGAGAAAGTAGGACAGGGGTAGTTTCACACAGAAGGGGAAGGAAGGTTGAAAGCGGAGGAGAATAGGTGAGATTTCAAGTCTCTCTTAAAGGGGGGAATAATGCTGTTCGAGTCGAAGGGAAGTGGGTAGGGAGTTCCAGAGTGCAGGACCGATGAAAAAGAAAGCAGAGGAGCGTGTGGATTGTAAGTGGGCACGTGATGGAGAAGGGAGGTGAAGGCGATTGATGTGCAAGGACTGAAGTGAGTGGGTGGGAGTATGAAACTGTATTAAATCTGCCAGATACTGAGGGGTGTGGCTGTATAGGACTTGATGCACCAGTGTGAGGATCTTATAGCATATGCGAAACTCAAGAAGAAGCCAGTGAAGATGGAGAAAAAGAGGGGTGACATGATTCCGAAGTGAGGCGTGAAAGATAAGGTGTGCAGCAGTGTTTTGAATGCGTTGCAGACGGTGGAGCTGTGAACGGGGAAGCCCAACCAGAACCGAATTGCAGAAGTCGACACATGACATGACCAGGGAAAGAAGAAGGGTAGTAAGAGCGTGTGAGGTAAGAAATGGGTGAATTGCTCAGATCTGGCGAAGGAAGAAGAAAGAAATCTTGGTAATGTGAGAGATGTGAGCCTTAAAGGAAAGATCTGAGTCAAAAAGAACACCTAAATAAGTGGAAACCAGAGAACCATCCAGAGAACCTCTGTCTTCTGACAGTTCAAAACCAACTAATTTTTTCTCATCCACTGTTCAATATCCAACAAACGGACCTCCGTCCTCTGCAATTGAACAGCCCAGTCTTTACCCAATGGGACATATAGCCAGATACCATCTGAAAACATCTGAAATTGAATTGTATGACCCCGGATAAGATGGGCCACGGGCTGAACATACAGATTGAACAACAGCAATAATAATGCCCACTGAGGAACACCAAAATGTATAGGGCAGACACAGCATGATTGTGACCCAACTGCTATAAATTGGCTGCGCTCGGAAAGAAAAGATTTTATCCAGGTCAAAAGTATTCCTCCAACTCCAAATGAAATAAGCCACTACAACAGGATACCATGGTCTAATGTATCAAAGGTGACAGAAAGATCAAGAAGCAGAAGCAATGCATCATCCCCCCAGTTCAAATTAGATATTAAATCTTCATGTATCGCCAGCAAGGCCATTTCCATGCTATGAGAACACCAAAATCCCAACTGGCAATCATGAAGCCACCCTTTTACCATCAACAAAAGTTGAAAACTGAAGCAAAACCGCCTTCTCAATAACCTTCAACAGAAATGGAATATTTGAGACTGGCCTGAAATTCTCCAGTTTTGAAGGGTCTAGCAATGTTTTTTTTCAACAACGGATGAACAGCATCCACCTTCAGATCCCAAGAAACAACACCCTGACTCAAGGACTTGTTGATTACAGACTGAAGTAAAACACAAATCTCATCTGTAATTAACCCTAGCACACTAGAAGGGCAAGGATCAAGTTGAGAGTAAGTTGGATTCACTGACATAATAAACACCAATTTCACTTAAAGGGGTTAAAGGGGCACTAAGAGGCGACAAGGTGATAACGGAGAGACTGAATGAATTCTTTGCTTCGGTCTTTACTGAGGAAGATGTAGGGATGTTACCCATGAATGAAGTGGTATTTAAAGGTGCGGAAGAATTGAAGGAAATATCGATACATCGGGAAGATGTATTACAACTATTAGATAAACTGAAGAGTAGCAAATCACCTGGGCCGGATGATATACATCCAAGAAAGAACAGAAATATGAGACTGCAGACCTGCTATTAGTAATCCGTGAACTATCATTAAAATCATCTGTAATACCTAAAGATTGGAGGATGGCGAACATAACACCAATTTTTAAAAAGGGTTCCAGGGGTGATCCGGGAAACTACAGACCGGTGAGCCTGACGTCAGTACCGGGAAAAATGGTAGAAACCATCATGAAGAACAAAATTGCTGAACATGTAGATAGTCATGAACTAATGAGAGACAGCCAACATGGCTTTAGACAAGGAAGATCTTGTCTTATTAATCTGTTATGTTTTTTTGAAGGTGTGAATAAACAGGTAGACAAAGGTAAGTCTGTTGATATAGTGTATTTGGACTTTAAGAAAGCCTTTGACAAGGTCCCTCATCAGAGACTTTTGGCAAAACTAAAGAGTCATGGGATAGGAGGCAGTGTACTATTGTGGATCAGGAACTGGTTAAAAGATAGAAAGCAGAGGGTAGGGCTAAATGGCCAATTTTCCCAATGGAGAAAGGTGAATAGTGGTGTACCCCAGGGATCTGTGCTGGGTCCGCTGCTTTTTGACATACTCATAAATGACCTGGAAAAGGGAATAATGAGTGAGGTTATCAAATTTGCAGATGACACAAAACTATTTAAAGTTGTTAAAACCCAAGAGGATTGTGGAAAATTGCAAGAGGATCTTGATAAATTGGAAGACTGGGCATCAAAATGGCAGATAAAATTTAATGTGGACAAGTGCAAAGTTATGCACCTAGGGAAGAACAACCCAAACTATGGTTACACGATGCAAGGTTCCACATTAGGAACCACCACCCAGGAAAAAGATTTAGGCGTCATTGTGGATAACATGCTAAAACCCTCGGCCCAGTGTGCAGCGGCGGCCAAGAGAGCAAATAGAATGCTAGGTATCATAAGGAAAGGGATAGAAAATAAAACAAAGGATATTATAATGCCTCTATATCGTTCCATGGTGAGACCGCACCTTGAATATTGTGTGCAATTCTGGTCTCCGTATCTTAAAAAGGATATAGCATTATTAGAAAAGGTTCAGAGAAGAGCCACCAAAATGGTAAAGGGGATGGAAGGATACCCCTATGAAGAAAGGCTAAAAAGGTTAGGGCTCTTTAACCTGGAAAAGATACGGCTGAGGGGAGATATGATAGAAGTCTATAAATTAATGAACGGAGTGGAACGGGTAAACGTAGATCGATTGTTTATGTTATCAGAATATAGAAAGACTAGGGGACATGCAATGAAACTACAGGGTAAACTATTTAAGACTAATAAAAGAAAATATTTTTTCACTCAACGTGTAATCAAACTCTGGAATTTGTTACCGGAGGATGTAGTAAAAGCTGTTAGTGTAGCTGGGTTTAAAGAAGGTTTGGGCAAGTTCCTAGAGGAAAGGTCCATAAACCATTATTAAGAAGGGACCCAGGATATCAATGCTTGACCCAATACAAGCATTGTGGAACCTGTTTTTTGGGGAAACTGCTAGGTACGTATGACCTAGATTGGCCACTGTTTGAAACAGGATACTGGGCTTGATGGACCTTGGTCTGACCCAGTATGGCATATCTTATGTTTCTTATGTTCTTATGTTCTTACTTCTTCCAAACAGAACAGATGGAATTCAAAAGAATTCTTCCCCTTCCTCCCAACAACTTTGAACAGCTTCTGATCCTATCAACCCTAATTGGCCACCCACCCTATTTCTAAGAGCATTAACTTTATAACAAAAATAACATGCCAGGCTGTCCAAATCCACCCGTGGAGCAACTGAATGCTGCTTCCCTTATGCCAAACCCAGTAACTCACCAGAAAGTTTAAAAACGTCCTTATTTCGCTGGATAGGTTATCTCAAACATTTTGCATAATAAGTCCTTTCAGCAGCTACAATTGCAACCTTTGCCTTCGCCTTCCAGAACTTTTTTTTTTTAATCCAGGCTTTATTGTAGCAAATAAAAACAAAATACAGACCAATGTCACACAACAAAATGCATAGCTACAACACAGTAAAGTAGCACTGTTACAGCCCTGTCTTTGTAACGTTTTTCATTTTAACCATACAATCAACCTCGGAAACCCCCCTCCACCCCCTCTCCCAATCCCCATTCAGCTAATACCACCTTAATGCCTAACTTCACCCAGGATCCTTCCTAAGTCAACACTTCCTGGGTCACATTAGTGAGCATCCCACCTGCCATACAGCTTCACGAAGGGTGCCCAAATCTGCTCAAAGCGGGGCAGGCGCGGCCACCGAGGAGCAATCCCCCGCTGCAGGGTATATAGATCCCACATATGCGCCAATCATCTTGTCAGCAGGGGCCACCACCTTCTTTCAAGCTGAAGCCAAATTCAACTTTGCAGCATTCATACAATGGCGCATCAGCACCTGGTGTGGTGATCAAGCCCCAGGCATCGAGCAACCAAACAGGCAGATCCCCAGATCCCAGGGGATGTCCCGGCCCAGCAATCTCGCAACTCTATATTGTACCCCCTTCCAGTAGCCCCATACTCGGGGACAAGTTCACCAGATGTGCGCCAGGGCCCCACGCATACCACAACCATGCCAACACTATCCAAGGACCCTGGGAATGCCCTAGCTAACCGCACAGGAGTCATATATCACCCGTAAAGTAGCTTGTAATTCTTCCACAACTTTTTAATGTCAACATTCCTTTATAATCTCCGAAGTCCCTGCTTTAACTCCCGAAAAGCATTAGTGAATCAGAAAGCATGCTTATCTAACTGGGTTTAAATCACTTTCACAGGAGCCACACTCTGGTAAATCTTGTGCATCTGTTAGTTACACACAAAAACTTGATCCACAACAGCATATTAACAAAACCTCCTCTGGAGGTCCTGAACAGCTGAAACCAACTTCAAGGAATCAAGATTTGCTATATCATGCACCTCCATAACACAGAAATTAGGCCCAGTTTTAGGATAAGAATTCCCTATATCCAAGTTAAATAATACCAAAGAATGATCGGACCAAGGCACTGGCTTTCCTACCCAATGGGAATTTTGCTGTCCTTCATCCTTAATCCCTTCAGAAACAAACACAAAATTTACAATATTATCTTTAACATGGGTAGGAGCAGTCATAATTTGATTGAAACCCATATTCTACATTGCACCTAAAAAAATCAAAAACTGTACCACTCCCCCCCCTCCATATTGGGAAAATTAAAATCCTCCAAAACTACCAGTCTTATTGAACCATATTATCCATAATCATATTAAGCAAGACTACCAATGCCCCCATAGGTGAATGCGGAGCCCCATAAACTAACAAAAAACCCATGTCCTTTACACCCCTGACTTAATCATTCCATACCTTTAAGCTGTGCAGTAACTATGAGCATACACTAAAGTAGCTGCTTAACCACTACAGCTACTCCTCCTCCCCTAGATGATAAATGAGGCTGAGAAAAGGTGGTATAACCAGGAGAACACAGAAAATGCAAATTAGCTCCCACCTCTTTCAGCCACATCTCAGTCAAAAATAAAACATCTAAACTATAACCTCCAGCCAAATCATAAAAAATGTTCTTTACCATTCACGGAATGCACATTCATCAAATTACACTGCAATCCACAACCCCATTACTCCTTGTGGGAGATAACTCCACTTGAGGCAATGGCCTCAATCATACCATCTCCCACTCATGCCAAGGCTTAAAAACACCAGCCAGCTGCCCATGTCAACCCCTCCTCATAAGTACTGCAATATCCAGTATGCCGCCTAACACCTCCCCAACAAAAAAGCCCAAATTAGAAATACCACGCCCAACTAAACATAACATCTTTAAAGTTACAAATTTGATCAAACTCTGGAATTTGTTACCGGAGGATGTAGTAAAGGCTGTTAGTGTAGCTGGGTTTAAAAAAGGTTTGGACAAGTTCCTGGAGGAAAGGTCCATAAACCATTATTAAGAAGGGACCCAGGATATCAATGCTTGAACCAATACAAGCATTGTGGAACCTGTGTCCCTTGGGGAAACTGCTAGGTACGTATGACCTGGATTGGCCACTGTTGGAACAGAATACTGGGCTTGATGGACCTTGGTCTGACCCAGTATGGCATATCTTATGTTCTTATGTTCTTATGAATACACCATTAAAATGGCAACAAAGAGAAACAAATGGAGGATGACAATGGCCACAAATGAAGAGGTTGCAATAAGGATTTTTATTGAAAGACCCGATTCAGTTGAGTTTTGGCGAACTAGATGGGATCTAACTGAAGTTTTTCCCTTGGCAGCTTCACAATTATTTATTGAACTTATTAGCATTTATCCAATTTGACCCCTGATGCAGGTTAGTTCACCGAAACTCAGTCGAACAGGGTCTTTTAATAAAAGTCCTTTTTGCAGCCTCTTCATTTGTGGCCATCATCATCCTCCATTTGTTTCTCTTTGTTGTCGTTTGGCTTATTGGAGGTTCCTTCTACTTTTTTGATTTACACAATTAAAACAACATAATACAATACCTTAGATATTATTTAAAAAACTTAAAAATGTCATACATTTTACCTGGCTCTCCCCTGCTCTCCAAGGGGCTCACTAAGGGGCACTCACCTTCAGTACCTTACACGAACCACCATCAGCATGCCGCTGACCGGCTGCAGGCTCAGCTTTGTCAGGCAGATTTCAGTCCTTCCTTGTGCCCTTTCTCACAGCTCAATGGTAAGTCTCGACAGAATAGAAAACTGCAGGAAGGTCAAAGCTGTGGTGCTTGCTGGAGAAGGGTGTCCCGAACACGCTCTCAAACTGCTTCTAGAATCGTAGTGCTGGTCAGCTGTAGGCTCAGCTTGATCAGGCAGATTGCAGTCCTCCCCCGTGCTACTCTTGCCTCCCTCCCTTGCAGCTTGATGGTAAGTCTCAGCAGAGCAGAAAATTTCAGGAAGGCCAAAGCCAATATGCAAAATCATTCAGGCTCACAACATCTACTACCACATCTACGCAGATGACATTATTATTTACCTACCTTTCTCCATCTCAAAGCCTAACTACTCAGCAAGAATAAATTGCTTCAATGCAATATCACTCTAGTTATCAGAAAACAATTTAATAATAAACTATAGAAAAACAGAAGTACTCTATATAACGAGGAACAAGGAGTTCAACCCACCAACAGCTCCAGCAGTCAAAGATGCAGAATTGGAGATGAAACCTGAAGTACGTTATTTAGGAATAACCCTTGATGAACGCCTTTCCTTAGAGTCACACATTAGCAAAATGACCAAAATTAGGACTCTACAACTGCTCATGGCAACTGATTTCCAGTCCATATCCAGGCCATGATATTCCCACATTTGGATTACTGCAACATCATCTACCAGGGCATTCCAAAACCTGTCTTACACACCCTATAAATGGCACAACACAAAGCTGCCCGATCCCTTTATGGAGCACCAAACGTTAACCATGTCACACCCATCCTAAAGTAACTGCACTAGCTACCCTTGATAAGTCAAATCAAGTATAAGGTGCTGATAACCATCTTCAAATTAATTCACAACTTATTTTCTCCCTACCTACAGTCCATTTTGATCAAAACTCCAAATAGAGCCAAAATAACCTGTACACAAAATATGTATTCACAATCAAGGAAATCAATTCTGGGATCAGTAGAATTACAAAAACATCAAATACCAAATCTACTGTAATCAAGATGTAACTACCCACGTCTCAGTTCGGTCATCCCTTCATAGTTACTTTAGAACATCTTAATAATTAAGGAGAAAAGGCCTCAGATACTTGGTCCTCATGATTTTTGAGCATTGGAGTTGTATCAGTCATAGGTCTAAAATACTTCTTTAATTTATTTTATCTATTTCTTTTTATCTTTATTATTATTTTTCTAGTTTTTGAATATACAATTAGCATTGATTATAAATTGGTGCTAGATCTAATTCCCTGTCTTACAATCACTGATGCCCTATAATCATTTCAATCACTTCATCATAAATGATAATTATTTCATCAATAGCTGGTGATCTCAATAACATTTGAACTCAGGTATTTTAGTGGTATGAAGTGGAGAAGTAGTCTAGTGATTTAGAGCAACTGCCTAATACCCAGAAGATCAAGGGTTTGATTCTCAATGGCAGTCCTTGTGACCTTGGGCAAGTCACTTTACCCTCCATTGCCTCAGAAGTAAAGGCCTAATAATCTACTTCCAGTGATACAACTAAGCCAAACCAAACATTCCCCCCATCAAAAGTAGACCATTTCTACCTGTAAATAGTTCGCACCCCTGCATTTTGTATATAGTATTTATCTCCAAGTTACATTCCCTGTTTAATGTAAAACAATTCCTCTGTAATTGTTAAGTTGTTCGATGTCAACCGCCTTGGATAAAGGCGGTATAAAAAAAACCTGTTAAATAAATAAAATAAATACATTGCTGCTTCTGGGGTTTCTTGGCAATGTATTTATTTTATTTATTTAACAGGTTGTCCCAACGGCCTGGACTTGACCCTGTTAGAATTGGCCTCCATGTGCTTTGGATAACCTCTCCCAATTAATTTGTCTTTCAATAATCTAGTTTTAATTTTATATTTTTCATCAAGAGAACAAATTTTTCTCTAATGCTAAATGTGCAATAAGGGGAGACTGTTTTTTAAATGACTTGGATGACTACTTTTATGTGATAAAAATATATTTCTATCCATGTTTTTAGAAAAAAAACTGTAATATGAAGCTTATGGGTTTCATATTGAACTAATACATCAAATAAAAAAATACATCTACCACTATATTGAATCTCAAATTGTATGTGTCAGCCTCGTATTGCTTATATTACCCCTCTTCTTGTCACTTAATTTGCTCCCTATCCGTTTCTGCATCCAGTTCAGATTTCTCCTGCTGACCTATAAGTGCATTCACTCTCCTCGCAACCTTTCCTCTCTTATCTCTCCCTACACCCCTCCCCCTCGGAGGTGGAATAAGTCTCCCTTGATGTCGGGGACAGCAGGCCCTGGAAGCGGCAGAGAGGTGAGGGGATGCAGGGGGTTACCTGCCGCCTGACCCTGGCCATGGAAGGCCAGATCAGGGTCAGGCTGTGGGGAACAAAGATTATGATTGGCAGCTGGAGGTTCCAGCTCCTGAATGGAGACACAGCAATGGGACACCATTTATTTAACCAGTTTTCTATACCACCTTATCCTTCAATCAAAGTGGTTTACATTATGTAATCACTACAAACAGGTACTGGATACATTCCCTTGTCCCCAAAGGGCTCACAATCTATCTGTACCTGAGGCAACAGAGGGTTAAGTGGCTTGCCCAAGGCGTACCTATAGGACTAGAAACCCCAGTCCATCTGGCCTGAGATTGTTGTCCCCAGGTGGAACTTGAACCCCTGGCCCTCTGGCCTGAGGTACTGTGTCCTAACCACTAGGCCACTCCTCCCTCTTTGTTCAGGAGTCTGACTGAGTTAACTGGGCAGGGGTCTGTACGTGCTGGCTGATCTGAATTAGATCCCAGCCTGCTCGTACAGGCCAGACCCAATTCTGATCCCGCAGGGCACATCTAGCCCCCTTGGGATCAGAATTGGATCTGCCTCTGTGCGTCCCGATTCCGATTCGGCGCACAGGGGCCTGGACGCACACATTAGAATGTGCCTCTAATGAAATAGCTCTATTGTTAACCCAATATATAAATCTGTCATTAACAGAGAGGACATTGCCCATGGAATTTAAACAAACAATAGTGCAACCAATTTTAAAAAAGGTTCAGGACAAAGGTTCCAACTACTGTAATTTTTTTTTAAATTTTATATTTATGGAATTTTTAACATATTTTACAATTATCCACATAATAGCTTTGTAGGCAAAATATGTGTAACTCGAGGAAAGTTCAAAATTCTTAAATTCAAATGTCTCATCCAATTCTCATATGCTTCCAGTTTCCTATGATTTCAATGGGGCCGCGGCTGCGATCGCGATCGCGAACCACTACCGCGGCTTTGTAAACAAGCCCCTTAGAGACAGTATCCTGAAGCTTAAGCAACAAGTTCCAAATCTTTTTTAAACCCAGCTACACTAACAGCCTTTACTACATCCTCTGGTAACAAATTCCAGAGTTTGATTACACGTTGAGTGAAAAAATATTTTCTTTTATTAGTCTTAAATCGTTTACCCTGTAGCTTCATTGCATGTCCCTTAGTCTTTCTATATTCTGATGGCGTAAACAATCGATCTACGTTTACCCGTTCCACTCCATTCAGTAAATTATAGAGTTCTATCATATCAAAGACTAGGGGACATGCAATGAAGCTACAGGGTAAACTATTTAAGACTAATAAAAGAAAATATTTTTTCACTCAATGTGTAATCAAACTCTGGAATTTGTTACCGGAGGATGTAGTAAAGGCTGTTAGTGTAGCTGGGTTTAAAAAGGTTTGGACAAGTTCCTGGAGGAAAGGTCCATAAACCATTATTAAGAAGGGACCCAGGATATCAATGCTTGACCCAGTGCAAGCATTGCGGAACCTGTGTCTTTTGGGGAAACTGCTAGGTACGTACGACCTAGATTGGGCACTGTTGGAAACAGGATACTGGGCTTGATGGACCTTGGTCTGACCCAGTATGGCATATCTTATGTTCTTATGTTAATTTTCTATATGTCAACACATAACTCCAGTGTTATTTCCTCTTCACTGGTTACCTACGATTTGACAAGTTAAATTTAAGGTAGTAACATTAACTTTTAAAGTGTTACGATTAGGAATCCTTTTACCCACATTTTTATGTCCTTTAGCTCCTCCTCACACAATTTATATTCCCGAGTTCAGGTCTATTTGTTGATTCATGCACGATCAAGATTGCAGGGAGCCAGCGCTATTGATAGAATGTTTTCTTTGTCAGTACTGGTATTATGGAAACATCTACCTGTTAATTTACGATTACTTATAGATGTGTTTGACTATAGGAAGAAATTGAAGGGTTATTTATTTAGCCAGGCTTATTCCTGATTTTAGTACATTTGATCCTGAATTAGATATTTCTATTTTAAGTATTTGAATTTTTTGCTGGTTTTACTTTTAATTTTTTAATTGATTTGTATTCTTTATTTGTATATTGGCATGTTTTAAGTTTCTTTTATGTTTACTTTTGTTTATTCTTATTTCTGATGTGGTTTTGTAATTCGCTGAGATCGGTGGGCTATAAATTGATATAAATAAATAAATGTCCTGAACAGGCCAATCTGAGGGTGAGGTGAAAAATGTATGGTTGATTAGGAAAACAATTATACTGCAAACCTGGCAGAAGGATCACTGGTCCTCCTACTAGCACTGAAGAAATATTCTGCACTAACTCTTACTGATGGAAGAGAATGGGCTCAGGAGCATGGAACAAAGTGAGAGACTTTTCTAGATATATAGGGGATTATTTGCAGATCCTTTCTCCAAGAGCACGTGGTATGGTATTAAATACTCATTAGGGGTAGTTGTCCTCCTATATGGTCTGAGAGGTTGGATATTAAATGCACACTCTGGTTGCGGGGTTAGAAGGATTGGAGAGATAGCAAGGGGTGTAAGGGGAGATGAAAATAAGGGATTGGGTTTATGTTTATGTTTATTTCATTTGACTGACCACTGTTAACAAATGCATCAAAGCTAGCTAGAAGTTTGGAATGGAGGAAGGGAAATGGGTGATAGGAGTAGGGGGGTTAATGGGAATCTTATTTGCTTTAATCTTGGGTTGGATTGGTGACCTATATATGTTGGTCAATGGGAACTTGTGATTCTGGCTCTTGGGAGGGGAATAGGAGTTGGAAGATCTCAACTGTAAAAATGATAGTTTGGTTCCGATGTTGATAAGGGGTTTCCTCGTAACTGGTGTCTCTGATTATTGGGTCTGGTGGCTACCCTTTTGGGGATCTTCTTGGGGATCAGGGCTATTGGTTGCCTCTGATCGGAAATTAAAATTGTAAGGCTCTATCTGAGGCCCTGTTAAAATCCAGGCTAAAAACTTATTTCTTTGAGATTGCTTTTGGATCTTGATCCCCTTAGTCTCCTGTTTATCTCCTGTGTTTCCTTACCATTCCCCTAGATATATCCTAGATCCCAGTTATTGTGTTGTCTCTTTTGCCTAGACTGTAAGCTCTTATGAGCAGGGACTGTCTCTTACACATCTCTCTACAGCACTGCATATGCCTTGTAGCACTATCAAATGATTAGTAGTAGTAGTAGAACTTTATTTGGACACGTTTTCACACTCTTTCTTTCTTTCTTTTTGTATCTGCTGTTGTAGGGGGGATGCTGTCTTTCTTGTCTATGTTGGACGCATTTTTGCTATTATTTGATCATGATATGTAAGGAACACCACCACATGTTTTATCCACAGGTCAACATCGACTCAACTGCACTTCACAACAACAACAATAACAACAACAACAACATGTAGGCCTTCTCAGAGGTGTAGTTTAGGAAACACTGGAGCAGAGTTGTGATGTATGTGCATAGTTTATAAAATACATGTGCAAATACAAAGAGTATACACACACATTTACTTCTTTGGACAGGTATAAATTGGTTTGGGAGACTTTATGTGCTTATCTATCAGGCACAGAATGGCTGAGACTCTAGCCTTACTATCTCATCACTTCTAATCATCAGACCACCAATAAGATTTTTTATAGATTTATGCATTTTACTTGCAATTAAATTTAATTTCATAGTCCACGTCTCCTGCTTCATAGTTTATAGTTTATTTATATTTAATATACTGCTCTTCATAAATCACAGCATAATGGTGTACAAAATTTAAAAGAGAGAAATAAAGGTAGCAGAAAATAACTCCCCTATTCATGATAGAAAAGCAAAACCTGCCTTGAACTAAGCTCCTTCCCTCAGCCAGATCCAACTACCCTTCATGGCCCACTAACCATCGTGTAAATACGAGTAGTTCGTCCCAATTACTACCCAAGTTGACTCCCCCTGTTGAATTTAAAGTAATTGTTTTCTATAATACCTGTTTATGTTCGCTCTACCTATTCTTCAAAACTTGTTCTATGTAATAAATGATTTTGTTCCTTGTAAACCACGGTATATAAAATCAAATAAATAAATAAAACAGACTGAGAGAAAGATCTCAGAAGTCACTCAAACGTCCCACCATACCAGACTGTCAAGCTTCTCCAAAGACTTTGATAAAAAGATGTGTTTTTAGAGCAGTCTTGACCGTTTTGAAAGAGGAAGCCAAGTGTAGCGTCTGAGGCAGATCATTCCAAAGAAAAGATGCTCTAAAGTAAAATTGTGTGTGACTGCTGGGTGGAATCCCATTGCACTCTGTTGGCAGGGGGAAAA
Source organism: Ichthyophis bannanicus (assembly GCA_033557465.1). Taxonomy (NCBI): domain Eukaryota; kingdom Metazoa; phylum Chordata; class Amphibia; order Gymnophiona; family Ichthyophiidae; genus Ichthyophis; species Ichthyophis bannanicus. The sequence continues at coordinate 1,364,512,340 of CM066032.1, read as the reverse complement.
TACAAAAGCCTCAGTACTATAGTTAAATACTATTCAACACACATACCATACTTACAGGAGATATATATAAAACGGAGGAGAAAAGACCTCAGTAAACAAACTTTACCCTCTATGTGGCAATCATTTACTGCCTGAAGGGGAGTTGCCTCCATATACCATCACAGGTCTAAAAAACTCCTCCTTTTACTTATCCCAACACATACAAGCTCGTCAATAATAACTACACAATAACAGCACAATATATTTATTAGCAACCAAGGGACCAACCCTATCATATATACCACTCCCATTTTATTATTCACTCTTAATGGCAATGCAGAAACTGAAAACAGAGCCCAGGTCACTGCCTATATGGCTCTACATTATCGGCCAACATAGAATCCCTGGCAACCAATGTTCCCTCTAATTTTCTGTAGGCTGTGTGCGCATAAAATATCAGCTGTGCAGCTTCTGAAGGAAGGTTAAATTTTTGTACGCCACATAACGACACTCAGAGTTATATACTTTAAAATTTGACTACACGTCAGAATACAGTATGTGCACCACATTGATTGCACTAGAAAATATTGTAGAACTTGTGAAAACCGTAAATACACAACAACTTTTAAATTTTAAGACGTCTGTGTTGTTTTCTATCAGAATCAGAACCGTAATGTTTGTGCGCTCTGTTGTAAAGTATGTGCGCTCGCTCGGCGAGGTGTGTGCGCACAGCTTAGAGGGAACAGTGCTGGCAACATGCCACACAGAATCCCTGGGTAACTGCAGTAGCTCCACAGCACAGAGTCTATAGCTTTTCCATCATCCCTAAAAAAGAGATAAATTCAAGCCAAAAAAAAGCTAACACAATTCACAGAACAGACAAAATCTGTTACTTAGCTTTAGAAAACCCTCCTGGAAAACATTTCAGTCATGCCAGACGAAGATCCTCGTTTCGTGGACAAGCCACTTCATCGGGGGCTTACTCTTAACTGCTCTTCACTCCATCTATAGCATCTGACGTCAACCCTAATTTTATACTCCTTTATGAACCAATCAAAAAAAAGAACAGCAAGGGGAGGAAAATTAAAAAAATTAACGAGCTCACAGCATTACTCAGAAGAACACCCCCCCCCCCCAATCTATAGAAGAATTAAGTTCATCTGGTTCAATAGCCTTCAACATAAAGATCCAGCGCTGCTCACATTGTAATAATAACTGCCCACGATCACCACCTCGACTGCTTGCATGGATATGATCAATCACTGAACATCAAAAATCAGAAAAGTCATGATGAACCTCCTGACAACGAGCCACCATGAGGGCATCATTCTTTTGTTTCTTAAGGCAATATTTATGTTCAGACAGTCTGACCCTCAATGGACGTGTAGTTTTCTCAATGTAAAATTTCCTACACGGATACATTAGTGCATAACAACATGATCAGTAGGGAATGGGCCTGGATGAGCCAGTTGTCCAGATAAGGATGGACAGAGATCCCTTGGTGCTGCACCTGCCACCACTATGACCTTGGAGAACATCTTTGGGGCAGTGGATAGCCCAAAAGGGAGGGATGTGAACTGATAGTGATAGCCAAGATGGCAACACACAGATACTTTGCTGATTTGCTTGGATCAGGATAAGAAAATACACCTTGGCCAGATCCAGAGAAGTCAAGAACGCCCCTCTGTACACTGCTTGAATCACTGAGTGCAAGGTTTCCATCCGGAAGCACAGGATGTGCAAGTGCTTGTTGACCCCCTTGAGGTCCAGAATGGGCCAGAAGGAGCCGTCCTTTTTGTGCACCACAAAATAGATGGAGTATCTACCCTTGCCCCACTGCTCCGTACGGAAGGGCATCACCGCCTTTTGGTGCAGCAAATTGTCCAAGGTGATCCACACAGCGGCATTTTTGATCGCAGACCCATAAGGGGAAATGACTATGACATTCAGAATTGGCTCTTTGCATTCCAGAGCATAGCCGAACTGCATGGTGTCTAGCACCCATAGATTCCTGGTAATACAGGCCCATTCCTGAAAGAAAAGGTGAAGTCTGCCTCCAACTGGAGGAACCAGGGAATGGGCACTCAAACCTTCTTTACACAGCCCCAGAGAGTCCTCCTCTGGAAGGGATCGAGTCCTTGGGTCCATGTGCTCCATGAAAGGACTGAGAACAAGAGTCCTGAGACCCCGGGGAATTTGGCCAGCCTGTCCTCATTGAATGGGTAGAGGTTGACGAGAAGAGGCACCAGCCTGCTTCACAGACCCCTTAGACCTGTTTTCTGGAAGACAGTAAGATTTTGTCTCATCCAGGTCATTCAACTTTGACAAATCAGCTCCAAATAGAAGTTCCCCTGGGCCAGTCAAGCTGTAGAAGATGTGTCCGTTGCCCAGTGCTGGAGCCAAATCCAATGCCATGACACCATCATCCATTCCTGGCTGCTAAATACACCAGGCCATACATAGCATCAGAAAGGAAGGTTGTAGCTGACTCCATAAGAGGGGTAATAGCATCCGGTGGAAGAGACTGAATCCACTGGAGCAGGGCTCGAGACATCAGACTGGCGCATACCACCAGCTACGGAATAGCTGCTGCCACGATGAACTGGCTCCTCAACAATAAATCCATCTTATGGTCCAGAAAATCCTTTAAGGCCGAACTAACTTCCTCAGGAATGATGGTCTGTCTAGTAACCGCCGTGACCTGCGCATCCACCTTGGGAATCCCAAACCACTCAACGCACTCCTCTTCCAGAAGAGCAGAGATCTTCTTACACACCCTTAACCCTTCAGGCAGGGAGTTGGGAGAGTCCCATTCCGAGCAGATCATATCCTTGAGCACATCCGGGAACAGGAAGACAGCAATGGATTTTCTCATCTCTTGAGGGAGCGGGTAAACCTTCAGCTCCTGCTCTGTGCCAGAAGCATCCATCAAGTTCAAGGTAGATGAGACCCTGGCAATCAATGCCACCAGCTCCTCCTTCCGGAATAGGTGGATCACACCGACCTCCTCAAATCCTCTGAAGGCGAAAGTACTTCTTCATCCACATCAGAGCCCAGTACCGAGCCATCTGAATCCAAGTCATAATCTCAGACAGCTCCCAGGTGTTCCCCATTTCCAGGGGTGTCCCATGCCGGGGACACTTAGATAAAGGCAATCGAACAGGGCTTCCACTCTCCATCTGCCCCACACGAGACTGAGCCTGGGGGCACCCAGATGCCGCAAGGTCAAAATTTCCACGCCAGAATGACCAGACCTGCTGAAAAAAAGAAAGACTTCCAGAGAGGACAATCCGGAGTCTGGAAGCTCTCCTCTCAGACATGGCCCACCAAGACCATGGGGCACAGCCAGACTCCCTAGTGAATGATGAGTGGCTCACTGCATGGTCGCCGGATCCTCCAGCCAGCTGGATATCCTTACCCATAACGCCATCCGTCACCTCCTGCCCTGAGACAGGTGAGGATAGACTAATTTGATAGAAAATGACAGACATTGGGGAACTTCAGCACAAGCTAAAAAAACACCTCTTCCTAGACCACTTCGGATCAGACACCTACGGGATCATGCTGAACTGCATTTAGCAAGTTTGCGCGTTCAAACCGGACATCCAGACCGATTAAATGGCCAGGCAGCCTACTGGGGACAGAGCTCCCCGTACAAACAGGTGATATGTACGGGGAGCTCTGTTTATGGGGGAGAGAGGGCGGGACAGAGGCGGAGCGAGGGCGGGCGGTGGGCAGAGAGTGACCCCGGATGAACAGTGCTGATTTGAAGGTCGGCCCTGTACTTCAAGGGTCGGCCATGGAAACAGGGGACTTATTCCACCTAGGAGGTGGAATACGTCCCCATGAATGGCGCAGAACAACACGGCCATGTCTGGTAAGATGGGTGATGGGGTGCAGGGGGTTCCTTGCAGCCCAACCCTGGCCATGGAAGATCAGATCGGGGGTCAGGCTGAGGGGAACATAAGAACATAAGATCATAAGATATGCCATACTGGGTCAGACCAAGGTCCATCAAGCCCAGTATTCTGTTTCCAACAGTGGCCAATCTAGGTCATATGTACCTAGCAGTTTCCCCAAGGGACACAGGTTCCACAATGCTTGTATTGGTTCAAGCATTGATATCCTGGGTCCCTTCTTAATAATGGCTTATGGACCTTTCCTCCAGGAACTTGTCCAAACCTTTTTTAAACCCAGCTACACTAACAGCCTTTACTACATCCTCCGGTAACAAATTCCAGAGTTTGATTACACGTTGAGTGAAAAAATATTTTCTTTTATTAGTCTTAAATAGTTTACCCTGTAGCTTCATTGCATGTCCCCTAGTCTTTCTATATTCTGATAAGGTAAACAATCGATCTACGTTTACCCGTTCCACTCCACTCATTAATTTATAGACTTCTATCATATCTCCCCTCAGCCGTCTCTTTTCCAGGTTAAAGAGCCCTAACCTTTTTAGCCTTTCTTCATAGGAGTATCCTTCCATCCCCTTTACCATTTTGGTGGCTCTTCTCTGAACCTTTTCTAATAACTCTATATCCTTTTTAAGATAGGGCGACCAGAATTGCACACAATATTCAAGGTGCGGTCTCACCATGGAACGATATAGAGGCATTATAATATCCTTTGTTTTATTTTCCATTCCTTTCCTTATCATACCTAGCATTCTATTTGCTCTCTTGGCCGCCGCTGCACACTGGTCCGAGGGTTTTAACATGGTATCCACAATGACACCTAAATCTTTTTCCTGGGTGGTGGTTCCTAATGTGGAACCTTGCATCGTGTAACCATAGTTTGGGTTGTTCTTCCCTAGGTGCATAACCTTGCACTTGTCCACATTAAATTTCATCTGCCATTTTGATGCCCAGTCTTCCAATTTATCAAGATCCTCTTGCAATTTTCCACAATCCTCTTGGGTTTTAACAACTTTAAATAGTTTTGTGTCATCTGCAAATTTGATAACCTCACTCGTTATTCCACTTTCCAGGTCATTTATGAATATGTCAAAAAGCAGCGGACCCAGCACAGATCCCTGGGGTACACCACTATTCACCTTTCTCCATTGGGAAAATTGGCCATTTAGCCCTACCCTCTGCTTTCTATCTTTTAACCAGTTCCTGATCCACAATAGTACACTGCCTCCTATCCCATGACTCTTTAGTTTTGCCAAAAGTCTCTCATGAGGGACCTTGTCAAAGGCTTTCTGAAAGTCCAGATACACAATATCAACCGACTCACCTTTGTCCACCTGATTATTCACTCCTTCAAAAAAACATAACAGATTAGTAAGACAAGATCTTCCTTGTCTAAAGCCATGTTGGCTGTCTCTCATTAGTTCATGACTATCTACATGCTGAGTAATTTTATTCTTTATGATGGTTTCTATCATTTTTCCCGGTATTGACGTCAGGCTCACCGGTCTGTAGTTTCCCGGATCACCCCTGGAACCCTTTTTAAAAATTGGTGTTACATTGGCGATCCTCCAATCTTCAGGTATTAGAGATGATTTTAATGATAGTTCACAGATTACTAATAGCAGGTCTGCAATCTCATATTTCAGTTCTTTCAATACCCTTGGATGTATACCATCCGGCCCAGGTGATTTGCTACTCTTCAGCTTATCTAATAGTTGTAATACATCTTCTCGATGTATCGATATTTCCTTCAATTCTTCTGCACCTTTAAATACCACTTCAGTCATGGGTAACATCCCTACATCTTCCTCAGTAAAGACTGAAGCAAAGAATTCGTTCAGTCTCTCCGCTATCGCCTTGTCTCCTCTTAGTGCTCCTTTAACCCCTTTATCATCTAATGGACCAACTGACTCTCTCACAGGTTTTTTGCTACGAATGTACTTGAAAAGGTCTTTACTTCGCGTTTTTGCTTCTGCAGCAAGCTTCTTCTCAAATTCTCCCTTTGCCTGCCTTATCAATGCCTTGCATTTGACTTGCCAGTGCTTGTGCTGTTTCCAGGTTTCGTCGTTTGGCTCTTTTTTCCATTTCCTGAAAGATGCTTTTTTGGCAACAACAGCCTCTCTGACCTCAACTTTAAACCATGCTGGCAGTTTTTTGGACTTCTTTCCACTTTTCTTAAAGCGTGGAATACAGCTGGTCTGGGCTTCCAAGATAGTATTTTTCAACAACAGCCAAGCCTGATGTATGTCTTTAACCTTTGCAACTGCTCCTTTTAGTTTTTTCTTGACTGTTTTCCTCATTTTATCATAGTCTCGCTTTCGAAAGTTAAAAGGTAGTACTGTGGATTTCCTTACTATCCCTCCTCCACTAACTAAATCAAAGGCGATCATGCTATGATCACTATTGCCAAGTGGCCCCAACAACCTTATCTCTTGCACTAGATCTGGTGTTCCACTAAGGATTAGGTCTAATATGGCTTCCCCTCTGGTCGGTTCATGAACCAGCTGCTCCAAGAAGCAGTCATTTATTTCATCTAGGAACTTTATCTCCCTAGCATGTCCTGACGTGACACTGACCCAGTCGATACCGGGGTAGTTGAAATCACCCATTAGTATTATTGTGCTGTAACTTTTGTTAGCTTCCTTGATTTCTTTGAGCATTTCATCATCCATTTGGTCATTCTGGCCAGGCGCTCGATAGTACACCCCCACTGCCATTGCCTTCCCCCTTTTACATGGAATTTCAATCCATATAGATTCTACAGCAGATTTTGTTTCCTGCAAAACTTTAATCCTTTCTGACTCAATGCCCTCTCTAACATAGAGAGCAACCCCTCCACCAATTTGATCAGCTCTATCATTACGATATAGTTTGTACCCGGGTATCACAGTGTCCCACTGGTTGTCGTCCTTCCACCATGTCTCTGATATTCCAATCATATCTAACCTTTCATTTAGTGCTATATATCCTAACTCTCCCATCTTATTTTTTAGACTTCTAGCATTTGCATACAAGCATTTTAGAGAATGTATTTTATCCATATTAATTTGTCTGTTAGACATGAGTAATTTGGGATCTTTAAGCTCTGTCTGCTCCATACTTGAGGGCATTTGGGCTACTTTACTCTTTTGTGGAACCTCTCTGCTTTTGGTAGTATCCTTCAAAGATACATTCTTCCGAACCATCTGCTCTTGGGCGACTGTCAGTGTTTTCTGCGGCAGGGGATTAAGGCTCCTGAACGGAGCAGCGGTGCCATGGCGATGGGATGCCATGGCACTGCAGCTCCATTCAGGAGCCTGGTTGAGTTAGCCGGGTATGTGTGCTGGATGTGCAGTTGGAATCGGGTCCCAGCCTGCACGTCCAGGCCGTAGACCCGATTCTGATCCCACGGGCACATCTAGCCCCTGCACAATCAGAATCAGTCTACCTCTGTACGGCTCAATTCTGATCGGCCGTATAATGGGAAGACAGCCAGCATAGAATGCACCTCCTAGTGACTAATTTATCCCCCCTCCAACCATCCAGGACTCATGTTATCTCTCTCATTTTTACCTGCTTTATACAAGTATCTACATTCCAACCGTTATGTTTCACCTGTTGCACACCATAAGTCACTTGTTTATTTATTTATTTACATTCTCTTATATACCGTGCTATTCTGCATCAGTGCAGTTTACATTGAACAAACTGAAATTACATTGAACAGGGCATTATAACTTGAAGATAACTATTTTACAGGGAACATGGGCTATGGAGGGTTAAGTGGCTTGCCCATGACCACAAGGAGCACCTGTGAGACTAGAAACCCCAGTCCTTCCGGCCCAAGGTTGCTGTCCTCTAGTGGGATTTGAACCCCCGACCTTCCGGCCTGAAGTATCTTGCCCCAACCACTAGGCCACTCCTCCACTCCATAGCCTTATCCAAACGTCTTTCACTGTTTATTGATTGTTTGTTTAACCATTGTTGTTTACTTGTTAAACATACTCTATGTAGAGTTATGTTTGGTTAATCATTGAAGTTTACTAACTATGTACTATGTAAAGTTAAAGTTAAGGCTGCAGTGGCCCAAAGGCATGTGTTAACTGTGCTTTTAGTGCGGCACGGATTGACTGCACTTTTATGGTGGCGCACGTTCACTGCACTTTTACTACAATGCGTGTTACAGGTGCAAGGGTAGGAATGCGCATTGGAGTCGATTGGGCAGAACGCGCTTACAGACCACGCGACTGCCAGGCACACAATAGGCGAAAAAGTTACTAACACATGTAGAAAACTGCAGGAAACCCCCACACTATGCCAGCGGTCATCAGCAGTTTACCCTGAATTGCGTCCCATACAGATGGAATTGGGAGCCCCCAACGAGGACAATGAAGAGGTCAAACTTTGGTACTCACTCCTTGAGAGCCACAGCAGAGGATCCATGCCAGGCTCAGCTCTACTCCTTTGAAACTATTTCACTAGCTTTTGCAGCACTATGTTTAAGATGGCTGACAGACAGATCCCTCTGAGAGCCTTCTGCAACCTTCAGGAGAGAGCAAGAGAGGAGGAAGAGGGAGTCAAGGTTGTGTGAGGCTGCTGCATTCTTTCAGATCATTCCAAATCTTTCCAATTTTGTGGCTGCTCAACAGGCCCTTATCATGATAAAAGCATGGAGCTGAACCAATTTTCTCCCCTCCTATGGCTACCGAAAAGACTGCAGTCTAATGGAGCCTCTCACATTGCGCTCAGGTGAGAGTCATTCTCAAGGTGGTCGTTCACAGCATTTAATCAATCTTTTCTTCTCAATCCTCAGATTTTCTTCAGAGAGGAGAAAATCCATCCACCATCTGCTGGAGACAAAGAAATACTGAGGAGACCTCTGGTGGCTGAGGTGAATAGAGGCATTGGAGTGATGACATTGAAATATGGGCTTTCATTGGTTTGTTGTCTCCACTTGTCTGAACTGGTCTAGCAAGACAATATGGAAAGACCTATTATTCTTGTATGCATAGGTACTTTCCTGGATCCCAAACCTCCCAACCAAAACAGGCTCCTCGGCCACAACTGCAGCGAGAAAAGCCTCAGAAAGGCCAGCCTGCTTCTCAGCCAAAGCCAAGTGCCGGGTTTTGACTGGTTCCTTCAGAGCACAGCTACTCTACCAGTAACCGAAGTGGAGGACCTTCTGGTTGGGGGAAGATTCACTCTTTTTGTCCAAAGGTGGCCCTGATAATCTCAGACACATGTGTTCTGCAGATTGTCCAAAGCAGTTACAAACTACATTAATTTGAACTACCTCAAAATTGACCCCCAAGGGTGCATCACCTCGACCCTCTGCATCAGGAACTGCTTCAGAGAGAAATCACCATCCTCTTGATGGATCTCATGATTGAGCTCATGCCACTGGAGCAAAGAGGACGAGGATTTTATTCCAGGTATTTCCTGATCCCAAGACAACAGGAAGATACTGTCCTATCCTATATCTAAGAGATCTGAACACATACTTGGTAAGAGAAAAGTTCAGAATGATTTCTCTAGGCCAGAGGTTCTCAAACCTGTCCTCAGGACCCACCTAGTCAGTCAGGTTTTCAGGATAACCACAATGAATATGCATGGGAGAGATTTGCATATAATGGAGGCAGTGTATGCAAATCTCTCTCATACATATTCATTGTGGTTATCCTGAAAACTCGACTGGCTAGGTGGGTCCCGAGGACAGGGTTGAGACCCCTGCTCTAGGCAATCTGCTTCCTTATCTTCAAACAGGAGATTGACTATGCTCCCTGAATCTGAAGGATGCGTACACCACATACAAATACATCCCACTCACAGGAAGTATCTCAGATTCATCCTGGGAGGACAATACTTCCAGTATCGAGTGTTGCCTTTTGGCCTAGCCTCAGCACCTCATGTTTTCAAAAATGTGTCATGGTAGTAGCTGCTTACCTCTGGACGTTGGGAGTGTTTGTCTTCCCCTATCTGGATGATTGGCTGATCCAGAATGCCACTCCGGAAGGGGTTCAAGAATCAACACAGTCGACCATTCGAGTGTTGGAACTACTAGGATTCATCATAAATTACCCAAAATCCCACCTGCAGCCCACCCAACAATTAGAATTCATAGGAGCCCTACTTGACACGACTTGGGCGAGAGCCTTCCTCCAGCACTACTGACTCCTCCGATTGTCGACACTGGTGCGAGAGACTCAATTGAGTCAGCAGGTAACGGCTTGCAAGATGTTAACTGTAAGATGTTAACTGTACTAGGTCATATGGCCTCTACTGTGCACGTAACATCCTTGGTATGCCTCCATATGAGGCAGGCTCAGTGGACTCCGAGGACTCAGTGAACCCAGGCCACAGGTTGACTCAGGGATCATCTGTGTGTCTCATTCAGTCATTGCAATGGTGGAGTCCACCACAATTTACTCAAAGGACTCCTCTTTCAAATTGCTCCACCACAAAAGGTTTTGACGACATATGCATCCAAACTGGGTTGGGGAGCTCATCTTGATGGGTTTCACATTTAGGGCGGTTGGTCCTTCCAAGAAAGTCTCCACCAGATCAACATCTTGGAATTTTGAGCTGTAGCAAACACTCTAAATGCTTTCCAGGATCTACTAACCAACCAAATTGTTCTGATTCAGACCGAATATCAAGTTACAATGTTCTACATCAACAAGCAGGGAGAAATGGGCTCATACCTCCTATGTTGGGAAGCAGTCAAGTTGTGGAAGTTTGCCATCACACATGGGATGGACTTGAGAGCCCGTATCTGCCAGGTGAACAAAACACTCTGGCAGACAGACTGAGTCGAGTCCTCCAGCCACATGAATGGACACTGGACAGGGAAGTGGCAACCCGCATCTTTTGAGAGTGGGACACCCTTTCAATAAATCTGTTTGCCATGTCACAGAATGCCCAGGTGAATCAGTTCTGTTCCAGAGTAAGATCACACAGCAGACTAGCCTCGGATGCTTTCCTCCTAAATTGGGGGGGGGGGGGGGGTGTCTTCTGTATGCATATCCTCCAGTACTTCTCATTGCAAAGATACTCCTGAAGCTCAAAACAGACGGAGGCACAATGATCCTTATCACTCCTTAGTGGCGCAGACAGCCTTGGTTCCTCTCCTGCTGCAGCTCTCCAGTCAGGAGCCACCCCCTCCTCGGAAGCCTTGGCTAAGGCTTTTTCTTCTAAGATCCTTCTGGTGTGCTCTAGTATTCCATCAATGGAGCCTTTCGTACCTCCATCCTCTATGGATCACTCTTCAGTAGTTCCATTCCATGCTTGGAGTACTTTTATCACCATTGAAGACTCCACCTTAGCTCACTTACTCTCCTCTATTAAATTATTACAATGTTCCTTGGATCCTTTACCATCTAACTGGATTGCCGATCCATCGTTCGGTTTTGCACCTTTCATCCATACAATGATTAACTCCTCTTTCTCCTCTGGGATGGAAAGCTGCTATTATTAAGCCACCTTTGAAAAGTCCAAAATTGGATCCTACCAATCCAAGTAACTATCAACCCATTTCCAACCTTCCATTCTTAGTCAAACTTGCAGAACATTTCATTTTCCATCAATTATCAGATCATATTGAACATTCCTTAGTGTTTCACTCCCAACAATCAGGATTCCAGCAAAATCATAGTACAGAAGCTATTCTTACCTCAGTATTTAACGACATTCATACTTCTCTGGATCAAGGCTATAAAGTTCTTTCTATATCACTCGATCTTACGGTAGCGCTTGAGCTAGTCGATCATAATCTCCTCGCATGTCTCTATGATGCAGGATTATGGGGTACAGTCTTGTCAAGGTTCACTTCTTTTCTTCAGGATCAGGTGTCACACCTTGGATTTCTTTCCTCTCAGTTTTCTTTTCCCTGTGGAGTTCCCTGGGGTTCTGCTCTGTTCCCTCTGCTTTTCAAGGTTTTCCTGTCACCTTTAGCAACCCTTATTCAATCACTTGGGGGTCAGGTTTTATTTTTATGCCAACGATATCCTTCTATTAGAACAGGTGGACAGTTTATTCCCTGATCTCACCTTAAGTCCATCTCGGACTGGCTAAAGGAGAATGCTCTTAAATTAAACCCAGCAAAGTCTACAGCCACATGGTTTATGCATTCTTCAATTCTCCAACTCTAGCACCATCTCTTAGGTCCTCTCCTATTGTTTTACAACCCTCTTTTAGATACCTGCGAGTCTACTTAGATTCAGATCTTTCCTTTTCATCCCACATTGCCTACCTTTCACACTCAACTTCTGTTGCACTCCACAGAATCAGGGCTCTTCGTCCATTTTTAGACCAATCAGCATTAATTACTCTTCTGTTGACTATGGTGATCTCGCGCATTGATTAATGTAATGCCTGCTTTGGGGGGTCTTCCTCAGCTTCAACTGAAACAGATACAAACTATATAAAACACTTCTATCCGTATACTCACCCAGGCCAGAAAATATGATCATGTCTCACCACTTCTGATTCAATTTCATTGGTTGCCAGTTGCACAGAGAATACAATTCAAATTATTATCTCTTACTCACAAAGCTCTCCATAATAATGCCCCTTCATATCTTTCATCTTTTATTATTTCATATGTACCACAACACTGCCTCCATCCTTTGTGGGATAACCGTCTTGTCATTCCCTTGCCATCACAGTTTAAATATGAATCACGATGGTCTACTTTCATATTTTTGGCCCCGGAATTATGGAACTGTCTTCCCTCACTTCTACATCTTGAACCCTCCTTCCCTCAATTTAAGCACCATTTAAAAACTCATTTATTTCACCAAGCTTTTGGCCTGGACCCTCCACCTTGAATCATATGCAGTAGGCAATTAGCTGTGTCTGTCTTCAGGGATAGAAGTTAATGTGCTGTCTGTTGTTTGTGGCAGTAACATTTGCCCCTTTGGTTGTATTTTGTATGTTATCATGTTTTAATTATGTTTTTTGTTTTATGTTGATTTTATTGTTTTCTTTGTTGGATTTTATTGTAAACCGCCTTGTACACTTGCAATAAACAATAAACCATGTGTGGGATGTGATTTCAAAGGAGGGCGGGATGATATTGCAACCCAACATCCAATCCTTAGCCTTCACGGTGTGGATGTTGAGAGGCTAGTGTTGTTTGAGCTCAACCTGCTCACTGGTATAACCAATGTTGTTTTGGCCTCCAGGTGGGCCTCAACAAGGAAGTATTATTCCTGTAAATGGAGATTTGCTGTCTGGTGTGAGGGCCATGCCCTAGATTATTTTGTCTGTCCCACACAAAAACTGCTAGAGTGTCTTCTATACCTCTCCAAGTCTGGACTGAAGTCCATCTCCATCAGGGTCCATCTCAGTGCAATTGGGGCTTATGATCAATATGTGGAGGGGAAGTCCATCTTGATACAGCCTTTAGTTTTTTTGCTTCATGTGGAGGTTGCTTCTCTTGAAGTTTCCCTACAAACCTCCCACGGTGTCTTAAAACCTCAATGTGGTTCTTGTGCAGCTCTTGAAAGTTCTCTTTGAGCCACTAATTCCTGCTCTCTGAAATTCTTGACCTGGAAGGTTTTGTTTTTGGGTGATGGTCACTTCAGCACACAGAGTGAGCGAGCTTCAAGCTCTCATAGTTCATCCACCTTACAACAAATTCCATCATAATAGAGTGGTCCTCCATACTCATCCTAAATTCTTTCCAAAAGTGGTATTGGATTTCCATCTTAATCAGTCAGTAGTTCTTCCAACATTTTTCCCAAGGCCTCATGCCAACAAAGGGGAACCTGCATTGCACAAGTTGGACTTCAAATGAGCCTTAGCCTTCTACTTCGAGTGAACAAAAACCCATAGAAAGTCCATCCAGCTTTCTGTTTCTTTTGACCCCAGCTGCCGTTTCCAAATGTTCTCTTTCAATTGGCTAGCAGGCTGCATCTCTTTTGCTTATGCCCAGGCAGGCCTATGCCTTGATGAAAAAGCTGAAAACTTACATCTTTCAAGAAGTATTTGGATCAGACACATAATCGAACGTAACATTGATTAACAAAACCACAAAATCCATAACTGTTTACTATAAATAGTTAAATATTTAAGTTACAAATTATAACCATTATTAGGTAAAAATGTATATGAGTTATGGTTCAATGTAAACAAGTTATTCCCATTTGTTCAATGTAAACCACTCTGATATCTTGAAAGGCGGCATAAAAGAAATGTTAGATAAATAAATAAAATAAATGTCACAACTCACAATGTCAGAGCCATGGCATTAGTGGCTAACTTGTACTCAGGCTCCATGGAAGATATCTGCAGGGCTATGACGTGGCAATTACCTATTATACCAACAATACATTTTGCCATCTTAATCCCCACCCCTTATCCCTTGTCATTCTAATAATAGCTGTGTTGCTATTAGGCAGACCATCACCAAATACAGAACAAGGGATCAATCCCCCCCCCCCTCTCATCCTACCCTCTCTTCCTTTCCTATGATCTGATGATGAAACTGCTCATCTTCTCTCCTCCTCCAAGCTCACCACCTGCTCCTCTGATCCTATCTCCTCCCGTCTCCTCTCCTCAATCTCCTCTACTGTTGTCCCCTCCATTTCTCATATCCTCAACCTCTCGCTCTCCACTGCTACTGTCCCGGCTGACTTTAAACATGCTGTGGTCACGCCTCTCCTTAAGAAACCCTCACTTGATACCTCTTGTCCTTCTAATTATCATCCCATTTCTCTCCTTCCTTTCATTTCTAAACTGCTCGAACGTACAGTTTACCGCCGCTGCCTTGACTTCCTCTCTTCCCATGCTCTCCTTGATCCCTTACAATCCGGTTTTCGTCCCTTGCACTCTACTGAAACAGCTCTTGTCAAAGTCTCCAGTGACTTGTTCCTGGCTAAATCTAAGGCCCTTTACTCTGTCCTTATCCTCCTTGACCTCTCTGCTGCTTTCGACACTGTTGACCATGATCTTCTCCTTGACACTTTGTCCTCACTTGGCTTTAGGAACTCAGTTCTTTCCTGGTTCTCCTATCTCTCCCATCGCTCCTTTAGTGTATGTTCTGGTGGCTTCTCCTCCTCTGTTACCCCGCTCTCGGTTGGTGTCCCCAAAGTTTCCGTCTTGGGTCCCCTCCTTTTTTCTCTCTATACCCAGTCCCTTGGTGTGCTCATTTCCTCTCATGGTTTTCAGTACCATCTCTATGCTGATAACTCCCAGACCTATCTCTCTACTCCTGATCTTTCTTCTTCATTCCAGTCCCGGATCTCTAGCTGTCTCTCTGCCATCGCTGCCTGGATGTTCCATCGTCGCTTGAAATTGAACATGGCCAAGACTGAAGTTCTCGGTTTTTCCCCTAAAATTTCCCTTTCTCCTTCTTCTTTTTCAGTCTCTGTGGATGGCTCTGTTCTCCAACCTGTGTCATCCGCTCGCAACCTGGGTGTTTATTTTTGACTCTTCGCTCTCTTTCTCTTCTCATATCCAACTCATCGCCAAGACCTGTCGCTTCTTTCTCTTCAGCATTGGCAAAATCCGCCCCTTTCTCTCTGAACTCACTACTAAAACCCTCATCCATTCCCTAATCACCTCCCGTATTGATTACTGTAACCTGCTCCTTGCTGGTCTCCCTCAGACTCATCTCTCCCCCTTCAGTCTATTCAGCACTCCGCTGCACGTTTGATTTTCCGTCAGCCTCGTTTTGCCCATATCACTCCTCTCCTCAAATATCTTCACTGGCTCCCTATCCGTTTCTGCATTCATTTTAAACTTCTCCTTTTGACCTATAAGTGCATCCACTCTGCGGCTCCTTGGTACCTTTCTTCTCTCATTTCTCCCTATTTCCCCCCTCGTGTACTCCGTTCTTCTTTTCAACTGCTTCTTACTATGGCCTTCTCCTCTATTACCAACTCCAGATTCCACTCTTTTCACCTTGCTGCACCTTACGCTTGGAATAAACTTCCTTTGTCTATACGTCAGGCATCTTCTTTGTCCCTCTTCAAACTTAAGTTAAAAGCTCATCTTTTCGTTTCTGCCTTTGGTTCTTGATTTAGCCGTTCTCCTCCTTCCCCTCTTTTATTTTACCTATCCTACTTCCTCTTACATTGTTCTTACCTCTTTCCTTTGTCTTGTCTCTACTGCTCTCCTCTCTTTGCCCTTGTTCTTATCTTATCCTTCTCCTTTTCTTGTTTTGTCTTTACTAGATTGTAAGCTCCTTTGAGCAGGGACTGTCTCTTGTGTGTTTTCTCTTTGTACAGCGCTGTGTGCGCCTGGTAGCGCTATATAAATGCTTAGTAGTAATTTAGAAATATGAAGACAATATTTAAACTAGGAACCCTAAAAGCCAAACTTTGGATGTATAATAACACTGTAGAAATACAATTATAAATTAATTTCCTCTTGAACAAAACACAAAGATATCAGCGATGCACGTTTTCTAGAGCTGACATATTTTTTTTTCTGCCTTTTTTTGTTTGGGCATTTTATTTTTCAGTCGTAATTGCTCCAGTCACTTTCTTTTGCTGTCTTTGGGGTCTGTTTACTAAACATTCCTAACGTGCGGGGCCGTGCTAGTGTGCCTGTGCCATATAAGGAGTGGGTGGTTCAGGCAGAAAATAGAAAAAAAACGGTAGTAAGCAACCGGATGTGTGTGCGTCGCGCTAATGTGCGGGGGTCGACATTAGCGCGTGGAAAGGCAAAGTGGCACGCTGCTGAGTATACAAAACAACAGAGCCGTGGTACAACGGTGAAGACACTGACCAATGGTGCAGGGGCCATGGGTTCAATCCCCCAGTGTGCGCAACGACAAAGGTCAGCTGAGGCAGTAATTGTAATGATTAACATTGTTTTAGGAGGCAAATTAATTTGGAACGGCATAAGGCGGCGCACAGTTATTTTTGGGCGGCAGAAGGCGGCGCACAGTTATTTTTGGGCAGCAGAAGGCGGCGCACTGGTCCCCTTGGGCGGCAGAAGGCGGCGCGCTGATAGGCACAAGGCGGCGCGCTGATGCACAAGCACAGGAACAGAGCCACAGCACAATGGTTACAACACTGACCAATGGTGCAGGGATCAGGGGTTCAACACCTCACAATGCCCAGTGAAAAATGCCTGCTGAGGCAGTATGTATTATGCTGTAGGAGGCTGTATAAATTTATTTTGTTATCACTACTAGCAAACGCACTCTCCCAGCATGTTAACATACGGCGGCCCATAAGGCACATGTTACAGTGCACTGTTCGCCAAGGCACCCTTGAATGACCCCTATGGGGCAGCATGTATGTTGCGACACAGGATAATGTATAGTGCACCCTATAGGGATGGCAACCATAAGGTGGCCTACAGGGCGCCCTATGAAGCACCCTCAGAGGCACCTAATGGGTATAGTAAGCTGAGGGTGGTCTTGCCGGCATAGACATATGTACAGTAAATAGAAATAAAGCTGTGGACAGCACTACCTAATGGCCCATCTGTGGGTTTGAACCCATGACCTCTGGCTGCACAGGCAGTGATGTAACCATTGCGCTACAGCTCCATAACTGTAAGCAGGCCCCTGGCTGGCTGCAGATAGCCTACACGTCACCTCACAGACAGTCTGCTGGTGTCAACAGGATAGGGTTAGGCCACCCGTACCCATGATGCACTGCACATGCAAATTAGCTGTCCGCAGATGGACACAAGATGGGGAATGCACCCCCACAGCACCTCGGCCCTGTTGGGGGAAGTGACCGGGTGCACCCACACAGCACCTTGGCCTAGTAGGGGGCACTGACCGGGTGTTTTACTGGCACAGAGTAGCCACACACCGTTACATCGTGCGGGTACTGTGCTCACCCTGAATGTGCAATGAGGTGGCCAGGACCAGGTCAACAACACCTGCCATGGCTGCTGGAGGCCAAGCGGGCGTTCCAAAGCAGTGTTAATGTGTAAGATAGCTAGTTTCTGCACAAACACCATGGATATCCCTGTCTGCCGCCATCAGGCACCCCCCCAGTGGCAAACATGGTCCCCATCAAGGGATCCACACTCTACCTCCCTGCAAAGGTGGCAGTAGAGAGCAACATCAACCCCAGTCCTGCTGAGGAACACCACCACCCCCCCCAGGCAGGCAGCTCCATACACAGCCATAACACAATAGCAGACAGACATAAGCCCAGGGTATGGTAAGCTGCACTCCACCACCAGATATTCCCCTGCAGCAAGCCAACAGCCACTACACCCTGCAAGCCATTATAGCAAGACATTTACCAGCTACAAACAGTCTGCTGGTTAGTCCATAGTGCATGTTCCCAATGGAGATGCATGCACCCAGAACTGGGCTGTCTGCATACACAGCAAGCAGATAGATCAGTGACTGGGCCCCAAAGAGAAACCCATATCTATCACATGAGAGAACTACTATACAGCACTATGGGGGGGCCTAGCCATGCTGTGGTCACTGCACAGTCAGGGTGAGCATGATCCCCCAGAAGGACATGCTTTGGCCACCCTGTCTGTGTAGGTGGTGGCCGGACACTACAATATCCCAGCCAATGTCCCTGCCAGGGCCCTATGCCCAGTGCAGATGCATCCTGGTCACACCACCCTGCCCTGGCTATACCCATGGTACCTTGCACCTCATTATGCACATTGACTGGCCAATACTGGCAACAGTGCTGGCAGTGCGGGCTGTTGAAGGGGCTTGCAGCCAACACCCACTGTATAGACAGACACACACTTCCACACCTCTGCCATCATGGTGCTACGATTGAGGGGGTAAGTAGCCTTGCCCACCAAACCGGTCCTGAGCACGGCAAGGCATGGATATGGTACGCATTACAGCTGGTGGTCACTCCCCAGGGTGGTAAGCACCGTCAGAGGCCAGGCCTGGAGCATGCCCCGCAAACACCTAACAGATTGTTTGGATGGGGTCAACTAGCAGTATGTACGTAACGTATGGATAACTGCCTGCCTGTGCTCCTAGCAAACGTCTCCGAGCTGTGTACCGTATACCTCAGGTGTAGGGTGACATTGGTAAGTTATGCAAGTGCTCGTTTTGGGTGCTGCATGCACGGTCCAATGTTCTGCCTTTCCAGGAGACATTGGCCAATGGGGCCTGTGGGTGTGGGTGTGTCTGCCCTTGATGGCTGCTGCTTTATGGCACAGATTCCCAACTCCAGTCCAGGTTTGCATCACACTGTTCGGGTTTTCCTGCTATCCCTCATGAATATGCATGGGCTACATCTACATGCCATGGGGGTGGTGCATAGATATACAGCACAGGCATATGTATGAGTGTCAGCATGGAACTTGACTGGTGTGTGGCCCACCAGGACTGCATTTGGGTGATTCTGCTCTAGGTACTGCCCCTGTTCATGGTGTCTGTGCTCAGTGGGGTAAAAGATAGATGTCTTACCATTGCATATGTCCCCGCCATGAAAGGTGTGTCCTTACTATCACTGTTTAGTTGTGGGAAAAATATGTGGGCAGGATTGGCAGTAGCCCCAGCTGGGCTTTGAACCTGTGACCTTCTGTTCTTGTATGCACTGTCTGTGTGCACTGCACCACTGTGTAGCCACAGATTGGTTGGATTCCCTGGACTGTCCATGACTGTGGATCCGGCAGGACCTGTCTGTTGCAGTGGACTGTGCCAGCCTGCACATGGCTAGGCCTCTGTCTTCTGTGGTTAGCAGCCACTGCCCCCTGCACCACATGTACTTGTCCGCCAACATGCTGGCATGAACTTCTCTCAGAAAAAGCAGTTGACCTGATTGCAATGTGGCAGTATGGGACTGCATTTGGGGACTTGGCTGTAGGTAATGCCCATTGTTGTGGTGTGTGTGCGGTGTTGGGTAAAATATGGGTGTTTTCCCCATGCATACAGGGGTGTCTGCGCTATCTTTATTTAGTGGTGGGTAAAATATAGGGACTGGGCTGGCAGGTGCCCCAGCTGGGTTTTGAACCTCTGCCCTCTGGTCCTAGAGGTAATGACTCTGTCCGCTGTACCACACTTTGGCCACAGAGACAGTGCAGCCCCTGGAGGCAGTAAGCCTGGCAGGATGGAGTCACAAACCCTGCTCTACGCAATTCTACTGTGGGCATATGCACCCTGTCTGGTGACAAACGTGCACATAAACCCCGGAAATGACCACGGAAAATGTGGGACAAAATATCACCACGCTGGGCAACAGTGATATTAATGGGCAACCATAGCAAACACTCCCAGGAAAGCTCCAATACGTGGCAATGTTTTTTGGAAGAGTCTCCTCTCAGTAGACCCTTCCAAAAGTCATTTCTTTTTTCTGGAGCTTTGCTGGGTGTGATTTCTGTATTTGCCCATCCCTATAACTGTTCCCCAGCTGAATTACTATTTTTAATAGTTCTGTTGTGGTCATTTTCTATTTTTATTTTCACTTTTGTGCTGTGCACATATATCACACTGCTCACGTTTTGCTGGTTTCCCCGGTTTCCTGTACATTGCTGACGGAAATGGTTTCTCTTCCCTTTAAATGCTTTCTACCGCGAGTGTTTCACTCGCGGTAGTTTTTACATGCAAATTCGGGCCCGATACTGTGCGAGGAGCCTCTCCCCTCCCACTCTCCACCCATTGACCCCGTCCCTCCGCCCCTCGGGAGCCTTCCTCCGCCCTCAGAATGCCTTTCCACGCCTCTATCGGACATTTGCGGGCCGGGTACTTTTGCGGGGCACGTTAGTGCGGCGCGCAATTGTGCGGGGCCCAAGCGCACTTGTGCGGGGCGTTTAAGAGCGTTTCTGAGCGTTTGAGTGCCGCGTTTCCGTGCGCTATTGTGCGGCACGCAATTGTACGGCTTTTAGTAAACATGCCCCTTTGTGTCTTCTGCTTCTGCTGTCATTTGTCCTTTCTTCTCTCTTCTCTTGCTTTTTTTCCATTCTCTCTCTAAATCTGTCTCTAACATATTGATCTTTTCCCTTTTGCCCTTTTGCCCTTTTCTCCTTTTCTTTTTTACTCCTTTTTCATCCACTTAAATTTCACCCTTTTATTCTCAATCCCTTTTTGACTTTTCACAAATCAACTTTCCATCTCTTCCTCTAACCTCTAGAGTCCAGCCTAGCCCATCTCCCCAGTTATCCCATTTCCCAACTAACTCTTTTGCTCGCTTCTTATTCTCTTCTGTCTTTCACTCACTCCCCATTACCACATATCTCTGCTCTGTAATCACCACCCTCCTCTCACTCATCTCCTTGCCAACTTCCCATCGCCTCTTTCATATAGTTACAGCTTGCCCACCATCTCCCATCTCTCTCTCACCACTCCAATTTAGTAGCCCCAATCCATGCAACCTTCCCCTTTACCCCCAAAGTCCATCTCCCTCTTTCTCTGCACCTTCCCAACTCTTTTTCCCTTCCCTCAACCCATAGACCAACAGCTTTCTATCCCTTTTCCTTCTCCATCCTCTCCCCCTCCATTGGTCCGGTATCTCTCCTATCTCCTCTCCCAGCCCACCATCTCTCTCTCTCTCTCCCTGTTCCCACCCCCATCCCCAGTCCAATATTTCCTTCCTCTCTTATAACCCAAAATCTCCCTCTCTTTTTCCCTGCCCCCCCCCCCCCACACACACACATCTATAGAAAAAAGAGGTTCCAATATAAATGTCTGTCGGGTAAACTTATAACAAAGACAGAAATTTTTTTGTCGGAGTCACATTCAAAACACACACCTTTGCTGTAGGGGCTCCTTTTACTAATAAAATCAATCAAAAGAAATATGTGTTAGAACTTATCTTTAAGCTCTTCAAATGTCCGTGCCTTCGCCAATAACAACGACCTGCCACATTTCGGACCGCCAAGTGTGCAGTCCTGCTTAAGGTTTCAATGAAAGTGATAGATGCTGTAACAATCCAGCATATCCCCTCTCTCTATTTCTCTGTCCCCACTTCCAGCCATGGCAAAAATAGTGTGCAGCACCATCTCTTTTTTTTCCAAATCAGCAACAGAAAGAATACACATTAGGCACCTTCCCTATTTTCATCTTTCTTCCTCTGAGTCAGCATGTGCACAGTTCAGTGGCTCCGTGCCCTGGAAGTGAATGCTACAGGCAGCACTGGCTGCTATTGCTGACTCAGACAAAGAAAGATGAAGCTGGGGATTGTGATCCATGATGCCACAATAATTCTGCTGCCAAAGCTGCATGCAGTTTGTTGTGCCAGCCCTGGACCTGCCACCTCAATCGCAACATTCTCCCAGTACCCAGTCAATCTTAAGAGTTTGTCTTCTTCTACCAAATTTTAAAGTCTCCACCTAACTCCCAGTCCCTGCTCTCCCCATCTCCATAGTCCCAGTACCTATCCTCCTGCCTCCTACATCCTTTCCCACACCCATCCAGCTACTTCCTTCTCTGATTTTCATTGACCCTGCCGTTCCTTTTTACCTCAGCATCTATTCTTATGCTCCTCTCTCTCACCTTTCCTCTGTATGACTTTGTTTTTTCCCTCTCACACAAAACATTTGTTCCCCGCTCCATCCTTATTCCCCGAGATTCTGATTCTTTTTCTGTACTCTGACTCCAGCATCTGCCCCTTTTCAGCCCCCCTCAGCCCCAGAATCACATCTTTCCCATCCTCCCCAGCATCAGCTCCCTTCCAGTTCCAGTCCCTCCCAGCATCAGCTCCCTCCCAGACTCTCCCAGCTGTGTCTCCTTTCTAGTTCCAACTTCTCCCAGTATAAGCCTCCTTCCAGTCGCAGAACCTCCCAGCATGAGCTCCCTTCTAGTCCCAGCCCCTCTCAGCATCAGCTCCATTCGAGTCTGAGCCCCCCCCCTGCATCATCTCCCTTCTAGTTCCAGCCCTGCCATCCCCCAGGATCAGCCCATTTCCAGTCCTAGCTTCCCAGCAATCCTATTCCAGTGCCAGCCCCCCCCCCCCAGTGGCACTTCTCCTCCAGTATCATCTCCTTTCCAGTCCTCCCCATTCTCCAACATCAAACCATTTGTAGTCCTAGCTCCTCAGCAGTCCTATTCCAGTGCCAGTGCCCTAGCATCAGTCCTCCTGTAATCACAGTCCCTCCCAGCATCATTTCCCTTCCAGTCCTAATCCCCCCATTCCCCAGCATCAGTCCTCCTCCAGCCCCAGACCCTCCAGTCCCCCATCCCCCAGCAGTCCTCCTCCAGTGCAAGATCCTCCCAGCATCATCTTCCTTCCAGTCCTTGTCCCCCCCCCCCCAGCATCAGCCCATTTCCAGTCCTAGCTCTCCAGCAATCCTCTTCCAGTGCCATGCTCTCCCCCAGCATCAGCCCTCCTCGATCCTCCCAACATCATCTTCCTTTCAGTCCCAGCCGCCCCCCCATCCCCATCCCCAAACATCAGCCCATTTCCAGTACTAGCTCCCCATCAGTCTTCTTCAGGTGCCAGCCAACCCCTCCTCTCCAAGAGCAGTCTTTTTCAAGTGCCAGCCAGCCCCCCCCCCCAAAGCAGTCTTCACATGCCAGCCAATCCCCACACCCCTTCAGTATCAAACCCACCCAGTCACCTTCTCTCCCCCTCCTCCCTGCGGCCCTGACACAACCTGTATTCATTGCACAGCTGCAGGACTGATGTCCTTCATTCCTGTGCCTGTGCTAATTTGCAGCCGCCAAGACTGCAGAGTCTCTAAAAGTGAAACAGAGCATTTCCTGTCTCTTGCAAAAGAGAGGAAGTGCCCCAGTTTCACTTTTAGAGACTCCGTGGTCTTAGTGGCTGTAATTTAGCACAGTTGTGGGGAACGAGGGAAATCCCTCCTGTGGCTGTGAAGAGCTGAGCCAGTGAGGCAGGCTTCAGATCTCACTGGCTCACCTCTTAAGCCAACGAGGGCACAGGGAGTGGGGCCATGTGCGGGCCAGCCCTGTGAGGAAGAAGGATTAGGAGGTAAACAGCAGGCAGTAGTAGTAACTGCCAGCACTTATATGCTTAGAAGCTCATTTCAGCAGCTCAACTGATAAGCTATCCATTTAAATTAGGTCAGTGAAGTAGCAGACCTAACTCCAGTGGAGAACTGGTAGCGTTGGCTGCAGCATAAACATATATTCAGTGGTGGTACTTAAAAGGATAGTGCCACAGAATATACAGATAAAGTAAAGCTCCGCA
This sequence comes from Ichthyophis bannanicus, assembly GCA_033557465.1. Classification (NCBI taxonomy): domain Eukaryota; kingdom Metazoa; phylum Chordata; class Amphibia; order Gymnophiona; family Ichthyophiidae; genus Ichthyophis; species Ichthyophis bannanicus. Next base: position 1,364,488,423 of record CM066032.1, on the reverse strand, counting down.
GCCAATGCTTTACTTTACCTGACAGCGCTGCTGCTGAGAATCAAACCCATAGGGGGATGTTTACTAAAGTGTGTTAAACGTGACTAACGCGCGTTATACGACGTTAACGACCGTAAGTGCCGTATAACGCGCGTACCGACGCGCTAACGACCGTTAAAGTCATACTACGCGCGTTAACCGTAGTTAACGATCGTAAAGCTCCGCGGCGCGTTAAAACAGCGCAGAAGGTGGAGAGTGGGCGGAGAGAAGGGGTCAATGGGCGGAGAGTGGGCGGGGAGAGGCTCCCCTCATACTAACGCGCTGTCTTTCAGAGCTCAATTCCAACGCGAATGAAAACCTGTCGTTAAAGGCATTTAAAGGGAAGAGAAACCATTTCCGTCAGCAATGTACAGAAAAACCGGGGAAACCCACAAAACGTGAGCAGTGTGATACATGTGCACAGAACAAAATTGCACATAAAACGTTAAAAATGACCACAAGAAACATTTTAAAAAGCAGAATACAGCTGGGCCACAGTGATAGCAATGGGCAACAAGGAACAACACTCCCTGGAAAGCACCAAAATAAAAGGAAATGATGTGTGGAAGGGTCTACGCTCCGCAGACTCTTTCAAAGAGCATTACATTGTAATGGAGCTGTCCTGGGCGTGTGGTGTAATGTTTCCCAATGATATCATTGTTGCCCAGCTTGGTTATGGGTGTGTGCCCCTTTTCTGAGGTCTTTTCTGAGGTTTATGTGCACCTTTGTCTGCATACAGGGTAAATGAGGCCACAGTAAACCTGTTGCAGAGCAGGGTTTCTGACTCGTCAGGCAGGTTTAACTAACTCCAGGGACTACACTGTCTCTGTGGCCACAGTGTGGTGCAACAGACACAGCCAGTGCCTGTAAGACCAGAGGGTCACAGGTTCAAATCTCAGCTGGGGCTCCTGCCAACCCAGTCCCCATAGTTTTACCCACCACTAAACAGTGATAGTAAAGACACTCCATTAGTGCAGAGAACATACGCAAGGCCTATATTTTACCACACCAAACACAGACACCAGAAACAGGCACATTACCTAAAGCAGAGTCCTGCAAATGCAGTCCGGGAGGGCCCCACACCATTCCGTCCTCATGCTGCCCCTAATAAAGATGCCTGTGCTGCATATCTATGCACCGCCCCCATGGTACGCAGATGTAGCTCGTGCATATTTATGAGGGACAGCATGAAAACCCGAACAGTGTGTGGAACAGCAGGACTGGAGTTGGGGAACTATGCTGTAAAGCAGCAGCCAACAGGGCCACCCACCCACCCATAGGCCCTAATTGGCCAATGCCCCCTGGAGAGGCAAGACATTGGGCCCTGCCTGTATCTCCCAATACTAGCAGTTGCATACCGTAGCAATGCCACCCTACACCTGGGTATATGATACAGAGCTATCAAACGTTCCCCATGATAACTGGCAGATACCAATCCCTACGGCAAGCACAGTTCGCTCATTGAGCTCCACCATAACAATCATTCTGATGTCTGCGGTGTTTGCTGCAGGTCTGGACTCTGACAGTGTTCACCACCCTTGTGAGTGACCCCCCAAAAGCCTTGTGTACCATATCCATGCGTGTACTATGCCCAGTACTGGTGTGGTGGGTATGGCTGCTGGCCACCTCTATAGTAGCACAATGCTGGCATAGGTGTGGGGGTGGCTGTCTGTCTATCCAGTGTGTGGTGGCTGCAAACACCTTCCACAGTCCACGCTGCCAGCAATGTTGCCGGTATTGGGCTGCCAATGTGCATAATGAGGAGCAAGGTACCATGGGTATAGGCCGGACAGGGTGGCCTGTCCAGGGTGCATCTGCATAGGGTATAGGGCAGTGACAGGCACATTGTAGTGGCCGGCCACTACCTACACAGACAGGATGACCTCAGTATATCCTGCTGAGAGCTCACTCTCACCCTGACTGTGCAGTGACTACAGCATGGCTAGGCACTCCCATGGTGCTATCTAGTATATCTCTCATGTGATAAATATGGGTTTCCTTTTGGGGCCCAGTCACTGATGTATCTGCTTGCTGTGTATGATGGCATCCTGGTTCTGGGTGCAGGCAGCTCCACTGGGCACTAGCAGCCTGTTTGCAGCTGGTAGGTGATGTGATGGAGTGGCTTGCAGGGTGCAGTGGCTTGCACCAGGGGAATATCAGATAGTGGTGGGGAGCAGCATACCATATCCAGGCCTAATGTCTGTTTGCTATTGTGTTATGGCTGTGTACAGAGCTGCATTGACTGCCCTGTGGGGTGTCTGCTCCTCAGCAGGACTAGGGTTAATGTTCCCCTCTACTGCCACCTTTGCAGGGAGGTAGAATGTGGATCTTCTGATAGGTGACCCTGTTTGTCACCCTGGGGGACGGGGGTGGTGGCACATGGGGCTACACCTGCCTGAAACAGATAGAGATGTCCAAGGTGGTCCTGCAGAAACTACCTATCTCACACAGTAACACTGCTTTGGACCTGCACCATGGACTCTTTCAACAATGGACGGTGCTGTAGACCTAGTGCTGGACGGCTCACTGCACCCTCAGGGTGAGCACAGTACCCGCACAATGTGACGGTGTGTAGCCACTCTGTGCCAGTACAACACACGGTCAGTACCCCCTATCAGGCCGAGGTGCTGTGGGGGTGCACATGGTCAGTTCCCCCTACTAGGCCGAGTTGCTGTGGGGGTGCATTCCCCATGGTGTGTATGTGTGGGCAGCTGATTTGCATGTGCAGTGCATCATGGGGGTGACTGGCACATTCCAACCCTGTGAAACCGCAGCACCAGCTCACAGGCTCTGATAAACTATGGCCCATCATAACATAATGTATAGGTGCAAGACACCCTACAAAGTCTGTAATATATAAAATGCCCATACTGGTAAAACCATTGTGCTACAGCTCTGTATGAGTCAGGTATGTATGCTAGCAACCCTACAACACATACAGGACATATACATGCCCCCACACTCACTATATAATGTGTGGGTGTGTTTGCTTGCACCCCAAAAGGAAAGAGAACATATACATGCCCCCTTCACTCACTATATAATGCGTGTGTGTGTTTGCTAGCAACCCTACAACACATACATGACATATACATGCCCCCTCACTCACTAGATAATGTGTGGGTGTGTTTGCTTGCAGCCCAAAAGGCAAATTAACATATACCTGCCCCCTCACTCACTATCTAATGTGTGGGTGTGTTTGCTTGCACCCCTCCAAAAAGAAAACAAATACATGCCCCCTCCCTCATTGTATTATGTACAGGATGCTGCATCAGCCAGCCTTCTGCATCTGGCACCCTGGGGACTCGAACCCATTACACCTGTATCAGCAGTCACTGCAGTAACCATTGTGCTACAGCTCTGTATTGATTATGTATGTCTGAGTGGCTTCTTCTGCTTAACGCGCGGTGACGCGCTAACGCGCCATGTATCGCTCGTTAGTTCTGTAACGCGCGTTAGGTCTTCCGCTGTCCCGCCCATCTCCTTATTTGGGGGTTTGTCTTATTAACGCGGATCCTAACGCGAACTGCACTAACGCGATTTAGTAAACATACCCCATAGTGTTTTTCCTGCTCATCCTTTTGTGGGAAGTCTTTGTTTTCTCTTGAAAAAATATTTTTGTAAAGGTATTTTGCACAGTAGAGGAAAGAATGCATTTCTGTTTCTCTTTCTCTTCTTCCAGAGTTGAATACTGCATGCAGACTAGTTTCCTGGGGGATTTCCAGTTCGTTTTCCAGCACATGTTATACCACCCTCTGGCCACCAGAGGGCCTCCAATCATAGCAATACATTCACCAGCTGCATGCACAGCATTGCCATCATTCTTTATTTATTTAATTTATTTAAACAGACTTGTATACCACCTTATCCTACAATCAAAGTGGTCACATCACAATTGGAGGGTTACATTTAACATAGGGGAACTTAACAACATCAAGACAGTACAATTGGAGGGTTACATTTATCATGTACCTATGTACCTAAATGCTGGAATGCTCTACCCCCTGACATTAGGGCTTTTGCCGACCTATCGCAGTTCAGGAAGGCACTCAAATACCATCTTTTCCTCCAATGCTACCCATCCAGCAATAGCACTTAGACATCCCCTCTGAAGAAATGACCCACTTAGGAAACGACCCTTACTTTCATTATGATATTGTTACTCATTGCCATGTAAATATATCATGTATATAGATGACCCCTGTTATCCAAGTTTGTACCCCTGTTCGATGTAAAACCAAACAGCTTTTGTTATGGTCGTTGTGTTATAATGTGAACCGCGCTGATGCCGAATAGTGCGGTATATAAGAAATTGTAATAAATAATAAATAAAATCATAAGGGTAACATTTAGACAGTACGAGGTAATTCTGCAGCTCTTTCCTTTTCCATAAATAATTCTATCAGTGTACGCTTCTCTGACTGTATCAAAGCAGATTAGTACACTTTCTTGTTATTTTTTTAATATGATAAGGAGCTTAATTAATCAAACTTTGCCAGTTCTTTCCCTGGAAAACCCATCAACCAGACTGAATAACTCTAATTAATTAATATCAAGAATCAATAAATAGATGTACCCATTCAGCGTGCAGAATAGCCCTAAACAACTTAAAATATTACTGTTAATAGATTTCATAATGCAAACCATGTAGTCCGAATCTGAAGTTGCTTCAGAAGAATTTCTGTTAGAGGCTTTTTATTCAAAAGCTAACTCTGTCTTTTAATCTCATCTCCACAAAACGAGTACAGGCAGGATCAGAAACCCTCAGCACCCCCGAAGGATGCAGGATATCTCCTCCCAGAGACTCCTTGGTGGTTTTGTGCAGCAGGGAAGGGCTGCCACTGTAGTGGTGGTTGCCTTGCCTCACATTCCTGACCACAACTAACTACTATGGGCAGGAGATTTGACCTCCTTGTATGGTAACCTATGCTAGAGTGTCTGCCTGTGAAAAAAAAGTTTAACTTAGCATGTATAAAATAAATATTGAGTTTTCTCAATTGAGTTTTCTATATTCTCTGGTTGTTGCTGTTGTTAAGTGCCATTGAGTCAGTTTTGACTCATAGCAACCCTCGGGATAGTTGTCCTAAACTGTGTTCGGTCTTCAGTCAGTTATTGTTGACAGAGTGGCATCCATAGCTGCTGTTATTGTATCGATCCATCTCATTGCTGGCCTTCCTCTTTTGTGTTGACCTTCCACCTTGCCAAGCATGATGCCTTTCTCTAATGATCTCTCTTTGCATGATGTGTCCAAAGTATGAAAGTCAAAGTCTTGTCATCTGAGCTTCTAAAGAAAGTTTAGGTTTGATCTCCTCTAGTACTAGCTGGTTTGTTCTTTGGGCAGTCCATAGAATACACAGTATTCTTCACCAGCACCATAATTCAAAGGCATCGATTTTCTTCCTGTCTATCATTTTCACTGTCCAACTTTCACATCCATATGATGTTATTGAAAATTCCATGGCTTGGACAAGATGAATCTTTGTATGGAGAGAGACATCTCTGCTCTTGAGAATCTTGTCTAGGTCCTGCATAGCCATTCTGCCAAGAGCAATGCATCGTCGGATTTCTTGAATGCTTGTCATTTCTTTATTGATTGTTGATCCAAATAGTTGTCAACTATTTCAATTTCTTCTCCATTAATGATGAACTTATTAGTTTTGCCAGTTGTCTGTATCTTTGGCTTTTCTATGTTAAGGTGAAGGCTCATTTTTAGACTATGTTCCTTGATCTTGAGAAGCAAATGTTTCAGATCGTCTTCACTTTCAGCCAGTAATGTGGTATTATCAGCATAGCAAAGGTTGTTGATGAGTCTTCCACCAATCTTCACACCTTGGTTGTCTTCGTACAGTCCTGCTTCTCTGATGATTTGTTCTGTGTATAAATTAAATAGGTAGGGGGAAAGTATACAGCCTTCTGTACACCTTTGGTGATTTTAAACCATTCTGTTTCTCCTTGTTCCATTCTGTTTCTTCTTGATCAATGTAAAGGTTGTGCAAGAGGACTATCGGGTGTTCTGGTATACCCATATTTCTTAATGTGGCACAATGTTTCTCTGGTTTACACAGTCAAAAGCCTTGCTGTAGTCAATAAAACACATAAAGATATCCTTTTGGTATTCTTTTGTCTTTTCAAGGATCCATCTCACATCCACGATAAAGTCTCTCGTTCCTCGCCCTATCTTGAAACTTTCTTGCACTTCAGGCAGTTCTTGTTCCAGGAATAGTTGTACATGTTGACACCAATGACATAGGAAAGTGTGGGAGGGAGGTTCTGTAGGCCAAATTTAGACTTTTAGGTAGGAAGTTGAAATCCAGAACTTTCAGGGTAGCATTCTCTGAAATGCTTCCTGTTCCACTCACAGGACCCAAAAAGTAGGCAGAGCTCCAGAGTCTCAGTGCGTGGATGAGACGATGGTGCAAAGAAGAGGGTTTTGGATTTGTTAGGAACTGGGCAACATTCTGGGGAAGGGAGGGACTCTTCCGAAGGGATGGGCTCCACCTTAACTGGGATGGAATCGGCTGCTGGCATTAATCTTTAGAAAGGAGACAGAGCAGCTTTTAAACTAGATAATAGGACAATGAAGACAGTCACCCAGGAGCGCATGGTTCAGAAGTACATATCCTTGAAGGATACTAGGAAAACAGGGAAGTTAGTGCATCCTGACAGAGAGGTTCCAACAAAGTTAAAAGTAACCTAGATATCCTTAAGTATAGAGCTGAAAGATTCCAAATTACACCTATCAACTGATAACCAGATTAATATGAATAAAAAACAACCTCTAAAATGCCTGTATGCAAATGCTAGAAGTCTAAAAAATAAGATGGGAGAGCTACAATATATAGCACTAAATGAAAGTCTAGATGTGATTGGCATCTCAGAGATCTGGTGGAAGGAGGAGAATGAATGGGACACTGATACCTGGGTACAAAGTATATTGCAATGATAGAGTAGATCAAATTTGTGGAAGGGCTGCACTCTATGTTAGAGAGGGTATTGAGTCACATAGGGTTAAAGTTTTGCAGGAAACAAAATATACTGTAGATTCTCTATGGATAGAAATTCCATGTAAAAAGGGGAAGGCATTGGCAGTGGCGGTGTACTACAGAATGCCTGACCAGAATGAACAGATGGATGATGAAATGCTGAAAGAAATCAGGGAAGCTAACAAAAGTTACAATACAGTAATAATGTGTGATTTCAATTACCCAGGTATCGACTGGGTCATGTCACAGCAGGACATGTTAGAGAGATAAAGTTTCTAGAAGAAATAAATGACTGCTTCTTGCAGCAGCTGGCTCATGAACCAACAAGAAGGGAAGCTATTCTGGACCTAGTCCTTAGTGGAACACAAGATCTAGTGCAAGAGATAAGGGTTTTGGGGCTACTTGGCAATAGTGATCATAGCATTATCATAGAATGATCGCATTTGATTTAATTAATGGAAGAAAGATGGCAAAGAAATCCACTGTACCTTTTAACTTTCAAAAGGGAGACTGATAAAATGAAGAAAAGAGTTAAGGAAAAAACTAAAAGGAGCAGCTGCAAAGTTTAAAGATTTACATCAAGCACTGGCGTTGTTTAAAAGTACTATCTTGAAAGCCCAGACCACATGTATTCCATGCTTTAAGAAAAGTGGAAGGAAGGCCAAAAAACTGCCAGAGGTCAGAGAGGCTGTTGTATCCAAAAAAGTATCCTTCAGGAAATGGAAAAAGAGCCTAATAATGAACACCGGAAACAACATAAGCATTGGCAAGTTAGAAGCAAGGCATTGATAAGACAGGTAAAGACTGAATTTGGAAAGAAGCTTGGCATGGAAGCAAAAACACATAATAAAAACTTTTTCAAGTACATTCATAGCAAAAACCCTGTCAGAGAGTCAGTTGGACCAATGAATGATATTTATTTAGCTGTATTTATATCCTGCTTTTCACTGGGTCAAAGCGGTCAATTAGGGGATACATTTAACACGAGGGGATATGAGACACATACGCTAATACTTACAGGGAACATGGGCAATGGAGGGTTAAGTGGCTTGCCCAAGACCACAAGGAGTGCCTATAGGACTAGAAATCCCAGTCCCTCCGGCCTGAGATTGCTGTCCCCAGGTGGGACTTGAACCCCCGGCCCTCCGGCCTGAAGTACCTTGTCCTAACCACTAGACCACTCCTCCCTGATAGAGGGGTAAAGGGGGCACTAAGGGAGGACAAGGTCATAGTGGAGGAACTGAATGAATTACTTGCTTCAGTCTTTACTGAAGAAGATGTAGGGAAGTTATCTGTGCCTGGTATATAAAGGTGATGAAGCAGAAGAATTGAAAGAAATATTGATAAACCGGAAGGATGTATTACGACTATTTGATAAACTGAAGAATAGCAAATCACCTGGACAGGATGGTATTCATCTGAGGGTGTTGAAAGAACTTAAATATGATACTGCAGACCTACTATCTGTGAACTATCATTAAAATCATCTGTAGTACCTGAGAACTGGAGAATGGTCAATGTAACTCCAATTTTTAAAAAGAGTTCCAGAGTGATCCAGGAAACTACAGACCAGTGAGCCTGGCATCAGTACTGGTCAAAATGATAAAACAACTCTAGTACGTTCAATGAAACATAAGGGACGAATAGTCTAATGAATTAGTGCCACTATAAGTCTGAGACCTCCCGACAGAAGTTGAGAAGACTGACACATTGTTGAATAAGAAGAAAATTAATCAGCGGGGAGATTCCCTTATGTTTCATTGAACGTACTAGAGTTGTTTTGTGGAGACATACACCGTTCAATAGTTGACCATTTTATTTACGTGTTATCAAAATGATAAAAATCATTATAAAGAATAAAATTACTGAACATGTAGATATCTATGGTTTAATGGGAGGAAGCCAACATGGATTCAGCCAAGAAAAGTCTTGTCTTACTATTCTGTAATATTTTTTGAAGGTGTGAATAAACAGGTAGACAAAGGTGAGCCAGTTGATACAGTGTATCTGGATTTTCAGAAAGTCTTTGACAAGCTCCCTCATGAGAGACTCTTGACAAAAATAAAAAGTCATGGGATTGGAGGAAGTGTAGTATTGTGGATCAGGAACTGGTTAAAAGAGCAGAGAGTAGGGCTAAATGGCCAATTTTCTCAATGGAGAAAGATGAATAGGGGAGTACCCCAGGGATCTGTGCTGGGCCCGCTGCTTTTTAACATATTCATAAATGACTTGGAAATAGGAATAACGAGTGAGGTGATCAAATTTGCAGATGACACAAAAATCATTCAAATTTGTTAAAATGCAAGAGGATTCTGAAAAATTGCAAGAGGGCCTTGAAAAATTGAAAGACTGGATGTTCAAATGTCAAATTAAATTTAATGTGGACAAGTGCAAAGTAATGCCTCTAAGAAAAGCACAACCTAAACTATGGTTACATGATGCAAGGTACCACGTTAGAAACTACCAACCAGGAAAAAGATTTAGGAGTCATTGTGGATAATACGTTGAAACTCTCCGCCCAGTGTTTAGCAGCAGCTAAGAAAGCAAATAGAATGCTAGGAATCATAATGTAAGGGAAGGAGAATAAAACCAAGGATATTATAATGCCTCTGTATCGTTCCATGGTTCGACTGCACCTTGAATATTGTGTGCAATTCTGGTCGCCATATCTTATAAAGGATATAGCTGAATTAGAAAAGGTACAAAGAAGAGCAATACAAATGGTAAAGGGAATGGAAGGATACCCCTATGAGGAGAGGCTTAAAAGGTTGGGGCTCTTCAACTTGGAAAAGAGATGGCTGAGGGGAAATATGGGGATATGATAGAGGTCTATAAATTAATGAATAGAGTGGAACGGGTAAATGTAGATCGGTTGTTTACACCATCGAAAAGTAGAAAGGATGAAGCTACAATGCAACCCATTTAAGACTAATAAGAGATTAATATTGCTTTACTCAATGTGTAATCAAACACTGGAATTCGTAACTGGAGGATGTAGTAAAAGCTGTTAGTGTAGCTGGGTTTCAAAAAGGTTTGGGCAATTTCCTGGAGGAAAGGTCCATAAGCCATTCTTAAAGAGTACCAGGGAAATCCACTGCTTGCCGTGGGACAAGCATTGTGGAACCTGTGTGCCTCTTGGGAACCTGCCAGGTACTTGTGGCCTGGATTGGCCACTGTTGGAAACAGGATACTGGGCTTGATGGACCTTGGTCTGACCCAGTAAGGCATTTGTTATGTTCTTATGTTCTCTGCTGAATGATCTTGAGTAGAATCTTGCTGGCATGTGGGATCAGAGTGCCGTGCAATCATTTCCACAGTGAGTTGAATCGCCTTTCTTCAGTATTGGTATAAACACAGACCTTTTCTAGTCAGTTGACCATAATTTGTCTTCCAAATTTCCTAGCAGAGCCTTGTAAGTATGGTAACGGTTGCATCCGATTGCTGTAATACTTTAATAGAATGCCATCAATGCCTAGTGCTTTGTTTTTTGATAAGACTTTCAGTGGTGCTTCGACTTCTTCTTTATTTATTTATTTATTTATTTATTTATTTAACAGGTTTTCTATACCGCCTTTTCCTTAAATCAAAGCGGTTACCAGACACAAGAAGGGAGAACAGAGACAGGGGGGCATACACTGACTAAACTAAAGAGTGAAGGTAAAATTGGGATACGCAACATCAAGGAACCGATACAGTAAAACAAGTTACATGCAGGCTATAATAATAGAGACTGTTAGATGTCTGTGCCATAGTACTCAGTGAAGAGTACAAATTTCAGTTGTTTTCTGAACTCCTTTAAATCATCCATGGATCGCACATCGGGAGGGAGAGAGTTCCATATAAGTGGGGCCGATAAGGAAATTGCCCTTTGTGTAGTACATTTACACGCTTTTCTGAAACTACTTGGGGTGCTGAGGGTGTTTGATGTAGTTATTCGTCTTGGCCTGTTGTTATTCTGGAGTAAGAGGTTATGAAGGCTAAAAGCAGAGCATTTATGTCTGATCTTGAATATATTAATTACCATCTTGTATTTGACGCGCTGGCTTATTGGAAGCCAGTGGAGCTCTTTGAGAGTAGGGGTAATGTGATCTTGAGATGCTGAGCCAGCAATAATTCTGGCTGCCGTGTTCTGAGCCATCTGAAGAGGTTTAAGTGAGTGTTTTGAAAGACCGTAGTAGATAGGATTACAAAAGTCCAGAATAGGAGTTATTAAGGCTTGGCAGACAGACCGGAAGTGGTCATATGAGAGTAAGGGCTTGAGGCGTCTAATCACTTTCATTCTGTAGTTCTAAATGATTTGAAAAGTGCTCAGATTGGCTGCAGTTCTCTCTCACACACAGTTCCCAACTAAGTAGGCACAGCTGATTCTCACTCACTGCTCACAGGATCGTTGAAGCCTTTGCTGAAGGGATTCTAAATGATTTGAAAAGTGCTCAGATTGGCTGCAGTTCTCTCTCTCACACACAGTTCCCAACTAAGTAGGCACAGCTGATTCTCACTGACTGCTGACAGGATCGTTGAAGCCTTTGCTGAAGGGATTCTAAATGATTTGAAAAGTGCTCAGATTGGCTGCAGTTCTCTCTCACACACAGTTCCCAACTAAGTAGGCATAGCTGATTCTCACTCACTGCTCACAGGATCGTTGAAGCCTTTGCTGAAGGGATTCTAAATGATTTGAAAAGTGCTCAGATTGGCTGCAGTTCTCTCTCACACACAGTTCCCAACTAAGTAGGCACAGCTGATTCTCACTGACTGCTCACAGGATCGTTGAAGCCTTTGCTGAAGGGATTCTAAATGATTTGAAAAGTGCTCAGATTGGCTGCAGTTCTCTCTCACACACAGTTCCCAACTAAGTAGGCACAGCTGATTCTCACTCACTGCTCACAGGATCGTTGAAGCCTTTGCTGAAGGGATTCTAAATGATTTGAAAAGTGCTCAGATTGGCTGCAGTTCTCTCTCACACACAGTTCCCAACTAAGTAGGCACAGCTGATTCTCACTCACTGCTCACAGGATCGTTGAAGCCTTTGCTGAAGGGATTCTAAATGATTTGAAAAGTGCTCAGATTGGCTGCAGTTCTCTCTCACACACAGTTCCCAACTAAGTAGGCACAGCTGATTCTCACTGACTGCTCACAGGATCGTTGAAGCCTTTGCTGAAGGGATTCTAAATGATTTGAAAAGTGCTCAGATTGGCTGCAGTTCTCTCTCACACACAGTTCCCAACTAAGTAGGCACAGCTGATTCTCACTCACTGCTCACAGGATCGTTGGAGCCTTTGCTGAAGGGATTCTAAATGATTTGAAAAGTGCTCAGATTGGCTGCAGTTCTCTCTCACACACAGTTCCCAACTAAGTAGGCACAGCTGATTCTCACTCACTGCTCACAGGATCGTTGGAGCCTTTGCTGAAGGGATTCTAAATGATTTGAAAAGTGCTCAGATTGGCTGCAGTTTTCTCTCACACACAGTTCCCAACTAAGTAGGCACAGCTGATTCTCACTCACTGCTCACAGGATCGTTGGAGCCTTTGCTGAAGGGATTCTAAATGATTTGAAAAGTGCTCAGATTGGCTGCAGTTCTCTCTCACACACAGTTCCCAACTAAGTAGGCACAGCTGATTCTCACTGACTGCTGACAGGATCGTTGAAGCCTTTGCTGAAGGGATTCTAAATGATTTGAAAAGTGCTCAGATTGGCTGCAGTTCTCTCTCACACACAGTTCCCAACTAAGTAGGCACAGCTGATTCTCACTCACTGCTCACAGGATCGTTGGAGCCTTTGCTGAAGGGATTCTAAATGATTTGAAAAGTGCTCAGATTGGCTGCAGTTTTCTCTCTCACACACAGTTCCCAACTAAGTAGGCACAGCTGATTCTCACTGACTGCTCACAGGATCGTTGAAGCCTTTGCTGAAGGGATTCTAAATGATTTGAAAAGTGCTCAGATTGGCTGCAGTTCTCTCTCACACACAGTTCCCAACTAAGTAGGCACAGCTGATTCTCACTCACTGCTCACAGGATCGTTGAAGCCTTTGCTGAAGGGATTCTAAATGATTTGAAAAGTGCTCAGATTGGCTGCAGTTCTCTCTCACACACAGTTCCCAACTAAGTAGGCACAGCTGATCTAAGGTACAGGCTGAAATGGCACTTGGTCCACTTGATCTATATGGTATCATGACTCTGTATATTCATTCCACCTTTTCTTGATCTTCTCAGCATCATACAACATGGATCTTTGAGGATCTTGTAGCATTCCAATTAGAGGCTGGATTTTTCTGTTTAACTCTCGTAGCTTTAGGAAAGCCGATCTTGTTCTTCCTCTAATAGTTTCTGATTCTATTTCCTTGCATGCGTCATTGTATTACTTCTCCACGTTTTGCCTTGCTGCATTTTGGAAATCTCTGTTGAGTTCTGCGATTGCCTCTCTTTCTTCTCTGGCTTTAGCTTCTCTGCATTTCTAGGGAATTTTCAGAGTTTCTTGAGTCATCCATTTTGACCATTTTTGCTTTTTCACCTTTTGTAGAGACCTCTCACTTTCTTCCAACACAACCTTCTTGATGTCATCCCATAATTCTTCTGGAGCTCCGTCATTTGTATTTAAAGCAGCAAATAAGTTTTGCAGGCACTCTTTAAATTCCAGTGGTACATTCTCAAGGTTATATTTTGCTACATTCATGAATGGCTTGCTCTTTTTCAACTTTAGCTTCAGTTTGCATACTAGTAGTTGGTGATCTGTACCACAGTCAGCTCCTGGTTTTGTCTTTATTGATGTTATAGAGCTTTTCCATTGTTGACTTCCACAGATGAGTCAATTTGCTTTTTGTATAATCCATTGGGTGAAGTCCATGTGTACAGTCAGCGCTACATCCTACACATCAAGAGATATCCCTGCAAAATGCCTTCTCTGCCTTGGCTAATGAGGATGCCCAACCCAAGGAAACTGAAGGGCCCTTAAATGAGTCAGACAATGCCCAATCTCCTGCTAAAGCACCAAATATGAAGAAAACCTCACCAAACAGAAAACTATTACTACTTGGAGATTCCATCATCAGAGGCACCAACTTGGGAACACAGTTCAAAGGAGAGAAGATAGTCATGTGCCTACCAGGCTCTTCAGCCAGCAGGAATACAAACCAAGTTGTTGAAATACTTAGCGCAAAAAGTGAGCACTCCAAACCAGATGTTATTATCCACTTGGGCACAAATGACCTGGCTAGAAACAGTGCCTCTACAGCCCAAAAGGACTTCCAATCTCTGGGAGAGAAACTCAAGCCCATTGTTAACACTGTTGCATTCTCAGAAGTTCTACCTGTTCTTGGTAAGGGGACAAAAAGGCTGCATCGCATTAACAACTTTAATACATGGCTCCAGACCTGGTGCAAACAAAAAGGATTCAGATTTATTGGCAACTGGGACAATAGATGGACCAACAAGAGACTATACTGTGCTGATGGACTACATCTCTCTGTCGCAGGGAAAAGAAACCTAAGTGAAAAATTCAGGCAGCATGTGGATATGCATTTAAACTAGGAAAAGGGGGTGACGGATGTGGAAGGTCAACATCTGCATGCCACCCCCTGCAAAAGCAGAACAACATCAGAAACAGCCATACTCTTAAACCACACATCAAAAACAAGTGGGAAGAAATGGGCAGAATAAAATCAATGCAAAATACACACAAGCCAGGTAAATGCTGGAAAGCAATGAGCACAAATGCTCGAAGCTTAGCCAAAAAAATTCCAGACCTGGAAGCCCTAATGGTGGAAACGGATTTGGACATCGTGGCCATTACGGAAACATGGTTTAATGAATCGCATGATTGGGATATAGCCATAGCTGGCTATAATCTATTCAGAAGAGACAGAGAAAATGGAAAAGGAGGAGGAGTAGCCTTGTATGTCAAAAGCAGTATTAAAGCTACTGAAATGCAGGGAACATGGGGAAAAGAAGAAGCGCTCTGGATTGCGTTGGAAAGAGGAGATGGCACTGTCATCCATATTGCTGTAGTCTACAGACCTCCGACTCAAATTGAAGAGAGAGATAACGAATTGATTATAGATATTGCCAAGATAGCAGCAAAGGGGGAAGCGATCATATTAGGTGACTTTAATCTACCTGATGTGGATTGGATTACTCCTTCTGCACATCTGGAAAGAAGCAAAAAAATTGTGGATGCTCTCCAAGATGCATTACTTAGACAAATGGTGATGGAACCAACCAGGGAAAGCTCAACGCTGGATGTAGTGCTTACCAACAGTGATAACGTGTCGAATGTCTGCGTGAGTGCCCCTGTGAGCAACAGCGACCATCACACGGTGTGGTTTGAGATAAAAGCCATGGTACAGGCCAATCATAGCAAGCTCAAAGTCCTAAACTTCAAAAACACTGACTTCAATAAAATGGCCGAGTACTTAAAGGAGGAGATGACGGGGTGGAAGAAGATAAGGGAAGTGGAATTGCAATGGACTAAACTAAAGGCGGCAATAAAGGGGCAACAGATAAATATGTAAGAAAAATAAATAAAAACAAGAGGAGAAGGAAACCTATTTGGTTTTCCAAAGAGGTGGCTGCGCAAATAAAGGCAAAAAACACAGCTTTTTCAAAATTCAAAAGCTTGCAAACAGAAGAACACAGAAATGAATACAGGATCCAACTCAAAGAGTCTAAAAGAGTAATAAGGATAGCAAAATCAAAGGCAGAAGAAAAAATGGCTAAAGATGTTAAGGGTGGCAACAAAACTTTCTTCAGGTATATTCAGGAAAGGAAGAAGATCAGAGTTGGAATTGCAGGACTCAGAAGTGCTGGGAAAGGACTCGTGGAAAGTGACACTGAAAAAGCGAAATTGCTAAACAAATACTTCTGCTCTGTTTTTACTAAAGAAGATCCTGGAGATGGACCAGCTGTGACTCCCAAATATAAAAATAGGACTGAAGTAGATACCACACCATTCACAGAAGATGAGGTGTTAGAACAACTTGCTAAACTGAAAGTGGACAAAGCCATGGGACCGGATGGGATACATCCCAGGATACTGAAAGAGCTCAGAGAGGTTCTTGCAGGACCGTTAAAGGATGTCTTCAACAGATCCTTGGAAACAGGAGTGGTTCCTCAGGACTGGAGAATGGCTAATGTTGTACCTCTACACAAAAGTGGTGACAGGGAAGAAGTGTCAAATTACAGGCCCGTGAGCCTTACCTCGGTGGCAGGAAAAGTAATGGAGGCGCTCCTGAAAGAGCGAATAGTGAACTTTCTCAAAACCAACAGGTTGCAAGATCCCAGGCAACATGGTTTTACCGAAGGACGGTCTTGCCAAACAAATCTGATTGAGTTCTTTGATTGGGTGACCAAGGAACTAGATCTGGGGCATGCAATGGATGTCATCTATCTGGATTTCAGCAAAGCCTTTGATACTGTTCCTCATAGGAGGCTTGTCAATAAACTCAGTAGCTTGGGGATGGGTCCCAAGATAGTAAACTGGATTAGAAATTGGTTGACTGACAGACAACAGAGGGTGATGGTACATGGAGCTAACTCGGATGAGAGGAAGGTGATTAGCGGGGTGCCTCAGGGTTCGGTCCTGGGCCCGGCACTGTTCAATGTATTTGTGAGTGATATTGCTGAAGGACTGAATGGAAAAGTCTGTCTTTTTGCAGATGACACAAAAATTTGCAACAGAGTGGACTCCCCAGAGGGAGTGGATAACATGAGGAAAGATCTACAAAAGCTGGAAGACTGGTCTAATGCTTGGCAACTACGATTTAATGTGAAAAAGTGCAGTGTCATGCACTTGGGTAGCAGAAATCCAAGGGAAAAGTACACAATAGGGGGTGAGAGGTTGGTATGCACGGTTCAGGAGAAAGACCTTGGTGTGATTATCTCTGATGATCTCAAGGTGGCAAAACAGTGCGACAAGGCGGTGGCAAAAGCCAGGAGGATGTTGGGCTGCATTCAAAGAGGGATTACCAGCAGAAAGGAAGAGGTACTTATGCCACTGTACAAGTCACTGGTGCGGCCTCACTTGGAATACTGTGTTCAGTTTTGGAGGCCATATCTTGCAAAAGATGTAAAAAGACTGGAAACTGTTCAGAGAAAGGCGACCAAAATGATTTGGAGCCTGCGTCAGAAGCCTTATGAGAAGAGACTTGAAGACCTAAATATGTACACTTTGGAGGAGAGGAGGGACAGGGGAGATATGATTCAGACCTTTAAATACTTAAAGAGAAATGATGAACAAACAAACCTCTTCCAAAGACGGGGAAGCTGTAAAACTAGAGGGCATAACATGAAGCTGCAAGGTGGTAAATTGAAAGGCAATGTCAGGAAATATTTCTTCACTGAAAGGGTGGTGGATGCTTGGAATGCCCTCCCGATGGAAGTGGTGAGGGCAAACACGGTGATGGAATTCAAAACGGCATGGGACAAACACAGTGGATCCCTTTACAGCAACAGGATAAAAGCAAAACAAACAGTACCATCTAACTTCTGAACTATCTAGCATCTGAACAAATAAGGGTGTCCTACATGGAGTGGTGGGTTCACCCCTAAACAGAAACAAAAACATGGGGAGGGGTGGCCTGCACAGAGCGACAGGTGCACCTACTCTTGCCATCTTGCTGGGCAGACTAGATGGACCATGCTGGTCTTTATCTGCCGTCACTTACTATGTTACTATGTTACTATGTTGTGTTGCTGGAAGGTGTTTGAAATGAATAGATTGTTGGTCTTGCAGAATTCTATCTTTCTCCAGCTTCATTTCTGTTGCCAAGTCCATATTTTCCAAGCACTTTGCCTTCTTCTTTGTTGCCAGCTTTTGTGTTCCAATCACCTATGTTCTGTCAATTTCAGCTTTTACTTGTTCATAGAACTCATCAATGTCTTTTTCTTCTGCAGCTGTTGTTGGGGCATATACCTGAATTATAGTTGCGTTGATGGGTATTCCTCATAGAGGAATAGAAATTAAGCGTTCACTGATTGCATTGTATTTCATTGCAGTTCTTGCAAGTTTCTTCTTGATTATAAATGCAACACAATTTCTTCTTTGTCTTTCATTTTCAGCATAGTAGACCATGTAATCATCAGATGCAAAGTGCCCAATGCCAGTCCATTTCAGTTCACTGACACCCGTCAGATTGAGTTGTACACGTTCCATTTCATTCTAGACCACCTCCAACTTCCCTTGGTTCATGCTTCGTATGTTCCATGTCCTAATATGTACACTGAGACATCTTTGCAGCTTCTGACTCTCATTTCATGCACATCTACCTTAGCAGTAAGACGTCCCGAGGGCTTTGATCCAACTACATCATACTCTGAAAAGTCTTCAGCGCCTCTCCAGTAGCCAGTTTATTTATTTAATTGGTTTTATATACCACCTTATCCAGTGCCTTCCAACCTGGGGGTCTCATCTTCCAGCACTATAGTGCAATTTGTTTTATTGTGACTACCCTTTGGGTTTTTGTGGCAAGTTACGGAAGTAGATTGTCAGACCTTTCTTCCATGTAGGCAATTCCAAGTGTTGTTGCTGTTGTCACAGAGATGGGATCCTCTGCCGCCAATGCCATCCCATTCTGCTGCTGTCCAGATGGGTGGTTTGTTTTAGTCTGGCATCTCAGCTGAGACCTGTCCATCTTGGGAAACCCTGCTAGTAATTAAGCTACTGATGGCATAGCTCCAGTGGTGGCCTGAGGGTTTCTGCCGCCCTAGGCAGACCCTCTGTGCTGCCACCGCCCCCCCCCCCCTGCAAAGACTGCACCTCCATCCAGCTGGCCATGCTGCCCCTACTTTGCGCTGAAATGGTGGCAGCTGAACTGCTGCATCAGACCGCTCCTGACCCCCCTCTGATGCAACTTTCTTGGAGGGCGGGCAGAAGCGGCAGGCCAGAACTGCACGCATGTGTGTGGGTGTTTTTCAGCCCCACCAAGGTGCTGAAGCAGCAATTCAACTGTCACTTCCTGGTGGGTTGGGTTAGCGATGCCACCCACCAGGGTCTGCCACCCTAGGCGATCACCTACTTTGTCTAGTGAACAGGCTGGCCCTGCTTAGCTCTCAGCATCACTGATGCACACAAGCCCTCACAGCACAACAAGCTGCAAACCAAGTGAGGGATTCATCGTAATACTTCTCAATTGTGCTCTCCAGTGTCCTTATATAGTATTTTCCAGACGTTTTCTCTTTCAAATTTGATTGATAGTGTTTTTACCATAGTGATGTTCTTTCCCATTTCCCTGTAGAACTGTTTTTGGTTCTCTATAAATAGTTTTTGATATCTCTCTCTTCTATTCTCTTCATATCTTTGCAGTTTTTGTGCTTCTGCTGTAACTTCCAATCAATTGTTGGAACATATGAATTTAAGGTCTTTTTCTGTTAATGCAGCATGTTTCAGTTCAATGTTTTGGATCTTCCTCAATATCTTTGATCTTAATCCGTTTAGATACCTATATGTCAGGGATACTTCCTCACACAATGATTTTATTTTTCCTTTGACAAGCTTTTTCCAAGGAGGAGTTATTACTGTTCTCTTTTTTCTTATGGCCTTGTATTTTTATTGGTAGAATTCTTTCAGTAGTAATTTTGGTAGCACAATATTCTATTTGATTTATTTCTGTGATGTCAATAAATGATCCCTTGAGGCAAGCTATGACCTTGTTCTTGCCACAGTACAGAGACTACCCTTATTGCCCTGCTGAACGAGGCAGCTCTTTCCCTTCATACGTAGTTTCAGGGATGTATTATCCAACTGGATCTCAGTGCCACTTTGGTTGTAATCAATCATTCCCTTCTTTTTATTTTTGTATTTGAATTTTTTATTATATGTTTAAATTCACACTTAACCAACTCAGTACATAAAATACCTCTGGTTATACAACATTCACCTGGGAGGTACAATATACACTGGTTCATTTCTGCTATTGAAAACCACAGTAACATTAACTATTCCATACCATAACTTACAGTCTCAGAACAACATATGAGATTGTACATTGACCATTACGATTAATCGCTATCACTTAATGCTCACACCTATTCCGGTTAATACTTTACCCCCTCCCTCTTATCTTACTTCCCCCTATTGTTTTCCCCCCCTCCAGATCTCACATTGTCTCCCCATCCCACCCCACACTATGCATCCTTTTAAAACCCCTTCCTATTACTTTGTTGCCTCCAGTGTGTATATTGTTGCCGCCTCTTATGAAAGTGTCCTATGGATTGATTTTTATGTGCTGTTATTTTGCACATCCTATGGACATATTCCAGATGTCTGAAGACTGCTATAGGCTCTGGTGCTTTATTTCCCTTCCACCCTTTAGCAATTTCCATACAAGCCCCCACCACTATCATCCGTAATATGTATCCCATATCAGACTTCGTTCCTCCTTCCCATTCATTCAGCAATATTTCTTTTGGACCCACTGTCCTGTCCAGACCATAATACAGGTCTGCGACTAAAAAGCTGTTTGATTATTTTCATCTAATTTCCATGTATTTTGGTGTGCTGAAAACAAATAAAATATTGAGAAAACTCCTAGACGTCATGATTTGCCACAACATGCAAAATTGTCTTCAAATTTAGCAAATTATTTCAAATTACTATTAATTAATTCAAATTACTATTAATTAATTCACATAAGTGCATTTAAGATATAAAATGCCAAAAAAACCTTAAAGGGGTTGTCCAAGTTATGTAAAAATAAATATAGCACTGTAAATCTGATGGTCAGCAATATATACATAAGCTAAGCAAGTTTTAAGTCCGTGCTTCTAATGGTAGAAGGGGTTAATTTTTCCTGAAGAATCCAGTGGGAGGGAGACACAGGCCAGATAGCAGCAGCTCCGGTCAGTGCAGGGGGGTGTGGCCAGCACTGTGACATCTCGTGTACAGACACAGAGCTGCTCTCTCCTGCATGACACACTTGTGCACGAATCATCATCAGGTTCTTGGTTCTAGGCTGTTCACGCTTTTTCATCGCAATTCGTGTTAGCTCGTCATTCTTCAACCGTTATGTTATGGCTCCGCGAAAGTGTATTAATTCGCCAGACAGTTTGTTTCATCTGTGGTGAATATACAGTGTTGAAGCAACAGCAGAATATTACAGACTTTGTGAAAAAAGTATACTTTGCATACTTTGGACTAAAAATTGGAGATCAAGATAAAGTCTGGGCACCTCATAAGGTATGCAAACTGGTTCAAGGGTAAGAAAAAATCTTTCCGTTATGGAATTCCTATGGTATGGCGTGAGCAAAAGAACCATAGTGACGACTGTTACTTTTGTTCATGTGATGTGAAAGGGTTTAATTCCAAATGGAAGCATTCCATTTCATACCCCAATCTTCACTCGGCAATTCGTCCCATCCCCCATGGCACAGATATACCAGTACCCAAGCCCCCTGCTACCTTGGAAGAGATACCTAGCTCCGATGAAGGTGAAGTCATACCTGAACCAGATGACGAATCAAGTTCTGACTTTGAAGATGATACAAGACCAAAATTGTTTTCTCAGGAGGAGATGAATGATTTGGTAAGAGACTTGAATCTTCCCAAAGATGCCGCTGAGTTACTCGGATCAAGGCTGAAAAGCAGGAATTTATTGTTGCCAGGAGTGTCATCTTCATGGTTCAGACATCGTGAAAAGGAGTTTGTTCCTTACTTCGCCCAGGAAGACAAGTTGGTTTATTGCATCAATGTCGAAGGTCTGATGGGTCAATTTAAAATCCAATATGATTCAGAGCAATGGCATCTTTTTATAGATTCTTCAAAGAGAAGTCTCAAAGCAGTTTTACTCCACAACGGTTTTTACGCTTCCATACCTGTAGGTCATTCCGTACACTTGAAGGAAACTTACGAGAACTTGGAATTGGTTCTTCGTAAAATTAAATATGAAGACCATGGTTGGCAAGTGTGTGGGGACTCGAAGGTCTTGTGCATGCTGCTCAGGCAACAAGCTGGGTATACCAAATATCCTTGTTTTCTGTGTCTATGGGACAGTCGAGACCGACAAAATCACTGGACCAAGAAGAGTTGGCAGCCGAGGGTGCTAACAGTCGGTGAAAAAAATCCTCCGAGAAAGTTTGGTACCTTCCTATAAAGTTCTTCTACCACCTCTCCACATAAAATTGGGATTGATGAAGCAATTCGTAAAATCACTTCCAAGAGATGGAGAATGCTTCAAATACTTGGTCACCAAGTTTCCAGGCCTGTTGGAGGCAAAATTGAAGGAAGGTGTGTTCGTCGGACCAGACATTGGAAGGCTTATAGTTGATCAAGAGTTTGTCAATACCATGACGGATCCTCAAAAAAAAGGGTGGATTGCATTTAAAGAAGTCGTACAGACATTTTTAGGCAATAACAAAGATCCTCACTACAAAAAGATCGTTGGACGAATGCTGAAAGCATTTCAAGCTCTAGGTTGCCTGATGAGTTTGAAAGTGCATTTCCTCCAGTCCCACCTTGACTACTTTCCTGAAAATTTGGGAGCTGTGAGTGAGGAACAAAGGTGAACGATTCCACCAAGACATTAAAGAGATGGAAAGGAGATACCAGGGAAAATGGAGCATTACAATGATGGCAGACTACTGTTGGATGCTTCAGAGAGACATTCCAGATGCTACTCACAAGCGTAAACGCACCAAGAGGAGCCTCATAAGGAAGAAGAATCGAGTTTAGTGTGTTTAGGTGAGCTCATTTCAGTTCAAAAAAGGATTTTCATGAAAATATTGTAATAAAACTTTAATTTCATAAGTCTATTTCCATTTATTTTGAGGTATTGCCTTATTTAACATAGTTACCTAAATTGTCAGGAAACGTGATGTCCTATGACAAAATGGAGGTCATTTTCAGATTCAGCGCACCAACAAACATAACGATTATGTGGAATAACCAAAACAGCTCTCGAAAAAAAGTTTTTGCAGACCTGTGTAATTTCTCTCAGTATTGTCTATATTCATGACCAAAATGCCTGTAAGAGTGGGTAAATCCAGCACATATGAATGTAATCACCCTGTCCTCCACATCCTCACCAACACTGAGCATCCTCCTGGTTACTCATTTTACTTATTCTTACTGGGGTAAGGTACTTGCGGTATAACATCTTATATGAGTGTTCTTGTATAGCCTCTGAGATTGAGGTTACTTTGGTGACCCACTGGATCCTTCCCCATCGTTCTTGATCCCATTTCCCCCCCCCCCCAGATTCTTTTCCCATACCAATATATATGAAGCCTTTTCTTCCCTTCCCCTAAGTCCTCTGCACATAAGGGATATCGTCCCTCTTCTCTGAGACTCTGTTCTGTACATTTTCTCAAATGTGCATTCCTCGGCTCCGAGCTCCTCCTTGTCTCGCATTCCCCCCAAAAAGTGCACTACTTGAAAATAACTATACTAATCTCTATCTTCTAAGATATATTCCTGACTAAACTCCACAAAGAGTCTCAAATTCCCTTGTTCAGTGAGCACCTGTCCATATATACTAGCCCCTGTGTTGCCCATCTCTGGAAGTGCAGTGATGTGCCCCTCTCCGCAAACCCCTCGGAAGAAGATATACGTTGAAGACGTATCCATCCCCTTCTTCCCACCAGAATGACTCTGTCTTTCCACTACACCTGTATTGTAAAATTGACATATGGGTTAAGCACCTCTACTCCTGTACTGAAATGAAATGAGAGTCAGAAGCTGTAAAGATGTCTTACACATTGGAACATGGAACGTACGAAGCATGAACCAAGGGAAGTTGGACGTGGTCAAGAATGAAATGGAACGTGTACAACTTGATCTGTTGGGTGTCAGCGAACTGAAATGGACTGGCATTGGGCACTTTGCATCAGATGATCACATGGTCTACTATGCTGGAAATGAAAGACAAAGAAGAAATGCTGTTGCATTTATAATAAAGAAGAAACTTGCAAGAACTGTAATGAAACACAATGCAGTCAGCGAACGCTTAATCTCTATTCGTCTACGAGGAATGCCTATCAACACAACTATAATTCAATTATATGCCCCAACAACAGCTGCAGAAGAGAATGAAATTGTTCTATGAACAAGTACAAGCTGAAATTGACAGAACATGCAAACAGGATATCCTGATAGTCAGGGGTGACTGGAACACAAAGAACAAAGAAGAGGACAAAGTAGTTGGAAAATATGGACTTGGCAACAGAAATGAAGCTGGAGAAAGACTGATAGAATTCTGCAAGACCAACAATCTATTCATCTCAAACACCTTCTTCCAGCAACACAAGAGGCGACTGTACACATGGACTTCACCCAATGGATTGTATAAAAATCTAATTGACTACATCTGTGGAAGTCAACAATGGAAAAGCTCTATAACATCAACAAAGACAAAACCTGGAGCTGTGGTACAGATCATCAACTACTAGTATGCAAACTCAAGCTAAAGTTGAAAAAGAGCAAACCACCCATAAATGAAGCAAAATATGACCTTGAGAATATACCACTGGAATTTAAAGACTGCCTGCAAAATCGATTTACTGCTTTAGATACAAATGACAGAGCTCCAGAAGAGTTATGGAATGACATCAAGAGGTTATGTTGGAAGAAAGCAAGAAGTCTCTTCAAAAGGTGAAAAAGAAAAAAACGGCCAAAAGGGATGACGGAAGAAACTCTGAAAATTGCCCATTAACGCAGAGAAGCTAAAGCCAGAGGAGAAAGAAAGACAGTCACAGAACTCAACAGAGATTTCCAATGTGCAGCGAGACAGGGCAAGGAAAAGTACTGCAATGACACATACAAGGAAATAGAAGCAGAAACTATTAGAGGAAGAACAAGATTGGCTTTCCTAAAGCTACGAGAGTTAAAGAAAAAGTTCCAGCCTCGAATTGGAATGTTACAAGATGCACAAGGTTCTATGTTGAATGATGCTGAGAAGATCAAGAAAAGATGGAAGGAATATACAGAGTATTTATATGATAAAGATCAAGTGGACCAACAGCCGTTTCAACCTGTACCTTATGATCGGGACCCATTGGTGATGAAAGAAGACGTTGAAGCAGCATTGAAAGCCTTATCAAAGAACAAAGCACCAGCATTGATAGCATTCCCATAGAAGTATTATAGCAATCTGATGCAGCTGTTACCGTACTTACAAGGCTCTGCCAAGAAATATGGAAGACAACATCATGGCCAACTGACTGGAAAAGATCTGTGTTTATACCAATACTAAAGAAAGGTGATCCAACTGACTGTGGAAATTATCGCACAATCACTCTGATCCCACATGCCAGCAAGATTCTACTGAAGATTATTCAAAAGAGACTACAACCATACCTGGAACAAGAACTACCTGAAGTGCAAGCAGGGTTCAGGAAAGGGCGAGGAACGAGAGACATCATTGCAGATGTGAGATGGATCCTTGAAAAGACTAAAGAATACCAAAAGGATATCTATTTATGCTTTATCGACTATAGCAAAGCTTTTGACTGTGTAAACCATGAGAAACTCTGGGCCACATTAAGAAGCATGGGTATACCAGAACACTTGATCGTACTCTTGCACAATCTGTAAATTGATCAAGAAGCAACAGTTCAAACGGAACAAGGAGAAACAGAATGGTTTAAAATAAGCAAAGGTGCAAGACAAGGCTGCATACTTTCCCCCTACCTGTTTAATTTATATGCAGAACAAATCATCAGAGAAGTAGGATTGTATGAAGACAACAGAGGTGTGAAGATTGGTGGAAGACTCATCAACAGTCTTCGCTATGCTGATGATACCACATTACTGGCTGAAAGTGAAGATGATCTGAAACATTTGCTTCTCACAATCAAAGAACATAGTCTCAAAATGGGCCTGCACCTTAATGTAAAGAAGACAAAGATCATGACAATTGGCATAATCAACAGGTTCATCATTGAAGGAGAAGAAATTGAAATTGTGAACAACTTTAACCTACTTGGATCAACTATCAAAGAAGCAACACGCTGTCAAGAAATCAGGCGACGCATTGCTCTTGGCAGAATGGCCATGAAAGACCTAGGGGGATGTTTACTAAATCGCGTTAGTGCAGTTCGCGTTAGTATTCGCGTTAAGAAGACAAACCCCCAAATAAGGAGATGGGCGGGACAACAGAAGATCTAACGCGCGTAACAGAGCTCACGCGCGATACCTGGCGCGTTAGAGGAATTCGCCGCGCGTTACTGCGCATGAAGCATAAGAAGCCACGCAGACATACCTGACCCAGACAGAGCTGTAGCACAATGGTTACTGCAGTGACCACTGATACGGGCAGCATGGGTTCGAGTCCCCAGGCTGCCAGATGCAGAAGGCTGGCTGATGCAACATCCCAAACATGATACAGTGAGGGAGGGGGCATATATTTTTATACGTCTCGGAGGGGTGCAAGCAAACACACCCACACATCAGATAGTGAGTGAAGGGGGCATGTATATGCTCTGTTCCCCTGGGGTGCAAGCAAACACACCCACACATCATATAGTGAGTGAGGGGGCATGTCTATGCTCCCCTACCATTTGGGGTGCAAGTAAACACACACACACAGTATATAGTGGGTGAGGGGGCATGTCTATGCTCCCCTACCATTTGGGGTGCAAGTAAACACACCCAAACATTACATAGTGAGTGTGGGGGCATGTATATGTTATGTATGTGTTGTATGCTTGTTACCATACAAACCTGACCCAGACAGAGCTGTAGCACAATGGTTACTGCAGTGACCACTGATATGGGCAGCATGGGTTCGAGTCCCCAGGCTGGCTGATGCAGCATCCCGAACATGATACAGTGAGTGAGGGAGGGGGCATATATTTTTATACGTCCCGGAGGGGTGCAAGCAAACACACCCACACATCAGATAGTGAGTGAGAGGGCATGTATATGTTGCTGATAGTCTGTAGGGGTGCTAGGAAACACACCCACACATCATATAGTGAGTGAGGGGCCATGAACATTGTTTTGTATGTGCTGTAAGGTTGCTAGCAAACACACCCACACAGTGGTGTATCCAAAGTTGCTGCAGAACGCACCCCATAACGCACAACAGAGGCCACACTAGAAAGTAGAGTGTCCACTGAGGCACAACAAGATGTCCCCCATTGAGCAGTCCATAAGGGAACCTTAAGGTAGCCAGATAAGGTGACACATGGTGCACCCAATGACGCTCAGTACAGTAATATGACGCATCAGAGGCTGTCGCCGGTAGCAGTCCTGCGTGTGTAAAACATATAATGCGGCAGACACCCCTATAAAAGGAGTCCATTGTGGGTCACAACCCATGGCTACGGGCTCCACAGGCAATGAGTGACCCACTGGCCTGCAGCCCCATAGCCGGTAACCACCCCCTGGCTGTCCACTGAAGTGCAGCAGGACACCACCGAACTGTCCGCTGTAGTGTCCCGGATCCGTAACAATGCAGGGAGTCCCATGGTGCACACTGCACATGCAGACCAGCAGTCCACAGATGAACACAAGAAGGGCTACATACCCACATAGCCCCCTGGTATGGTATGGTGAAATGACTGTGTGTGTCACTGGACTTAGTAGCAACAGAGAGTATCCCAACAGGGTGCCCCAGAAGAAGCTAGAAAATGTGTCAGTGAAGGCAGACAGATCATAAGCACAATGGGTAAAATGCGGCCTGGTGGAGCACGGTCTGTGAGTTCAATCCCCCCTGTGTGTCCAAAGACCAAGGCTGCCTGCAACAGAACCCTCCGCAAACAGTAGGCACACATATGATGAACCAGTCAGCCCCCTGTCTAAACCAATGAGAACCCCAATGTTTGGTTGTACACAAAGAACATGAGAGGGAGGAATATATGCCCACCACCCCTTGCTGGGAGTGTCCGTGTAATCCCGAGAGGTGCAGCACCCAAAGGTAGAAAACAGTGTGAATCTGCAGCCAGAACCGGGTGCTTGAAATGTACAAAGGTGAAGATATACACAACCCATATAATAAAGGAAATACCACGTCAGACTGTACCAGAAACAATGCAGGGGACAACACAATTGCCTTGCCATTGGAATGCAGCATCAAACAGCACCAGGACATGCTATGTGTGACACAACTATGGGCCGTGTACCAAGTGGTTGTGTCCCTGCAAGGCTGGCATATCTGTGGATGGGTGTGCGGCATGACTCCCACACCACACCAGTAATATCATAGGAGGTCTGGTTTGTATGTCCCACAAGTTGTGCTGGCAAACACCCACCCACAGGGATGTACCTGGAAGGTGTCACATAGGATAACCCCATGAAAGCCACACCAGAGAACTAAGGCTACTGTGCACTGTCTCCACAGCACCCGACAGGGCTTTTCACAAAGCACCCCATAGGGCATGTGACAGGGCCCATGAGGAGTCACTATGCGGAGTCTGCAGTGTGAGGGCGCTGCTGTTGTTAGCACCAATGTAAAGCAAGATAGGAATACGCCCCCCAAGGTGCTCACAATGACCCACTGTGTGTTCAAACCCATGACCCAGGGCCCCACCCACAAGCATGGAAGCAACCCCATGCCCATATTGCCAGTGCACATAACAAAGTCACAATAATGAGGTGGGCAGACCTTGGAGCAGAACTGCCAGATGACCCAAGCCCCCGAAACAAACCCACAGAAGACGCACCATGTACATGCAAGGGATGCCTGACTAAGAAACAAAGCAAGGTCTCAGCAAACAAGGGCATATGGCAAACACAATCAAGACCAAGGTCATGATCATTACCAAATATAGAAGGCCCAATAACATCACAGACCGCTTTGCAACATGGAAAGTCACTGGCAAAAGCAAAAGCAGGGAGAAACACACTATGGTGATTGTGCGCAGGAAAATGAAGATGTCCGTAACACCTGAAACCAAATCCCCTGACTGTGGACCGAGGGGCGCCATGTCGTCACCCAAGGTGCCTGCTGGGCTGCTAAGGATATGGGAGTATGCAACAGTACCCATGGTGCACTGCAGATGCCCAGCAGCAGTCCAGAGATGACCATAGGAGGGGGTAGGCGCCCCCACAGCACCTGGGCCGGAAGGGAGATAAGAATATGTGCGCCCCTGCCATAGAGCACCAAACGACAGTAGGCCAACAGTGTGGCCAAGAACAAGCAGGAAAGGTGTACCAGCACAGTGTGAAGACAGGTGTGCAAACTGAACCCAAATATGCGGCTAAGCGGTATAGGAGAGTGCTGACAGACCTGTGGCCCATTGAACAATATGGCATGGTGCATCACTAATGGTATGTTTGCAAAGGTCAGTGTGCCCTAGAGGCCACAAGGTGTGCCTGGAGGGTCGGCAGGACCTGTGTGGAACAGAGATAGATGTAGCACAAACACCACCTAGAGCCCACAGTAACGGCAATGAACAGGTGACTGTTGGAGGGCAAGCATGGAGTTCACGGACCCTCACACATGACAGCAGCACACGTGTATGGCAGCAGCACAGACAAAACATGCTGGGAGCAACAGCATCACAGCAAAGGTTCCTGGCACCCTGGTGTACTGGAAAGAAGGTGTGTGGCAGCTGAGGGGAATAGTTGCCCCCCAGTGGAGGGTGAGGTCGCCCGAGAGGTGAGCAGGACACGCCAAGCAGGCACAGGACAAACAAGCAAAAGGAGATGCTCAGTAGACAATGGCAGCAGGGTAGGGTACGGGGCAAGAGTCCACAGCAGCATACATGACACCTCACCACACCATGATGCAAATACATGGACCAAAGGACGGACAGCTAATGTGACAACGCTAATATGACCAGACAGGTAGCAGACGCCCGGAGACCACTGTTACAGCGACAATAAGCATCAGCGTGGGAAAGGCCGAGGAAAAGAGGAACAGAAAGAGCGCAAAGCTCTGACCACTCTGATGGAAAGCACTGCAGAACATAGATGACCTAAAATAAACACAGAGGCACACAGAAATGGATGCAGACAGGACCACATCATGCCAACAGCAAAGACCACAGCTGCGTGCCAGGTGATAGAAGCACAGAGCGTAGGCAAAATGCAGTACACATGTGGAGGAGGGGTCCACAGCCCACAACACAGTCGACAGGTGGGATGGAACACACAAATTAAGAGGCACACACCCACACCCACACCCACAGCAGGAGATATAATGTACTGTAAACAACATGCAAGTGATCAGGGAAGTGACACATGAGGGGTGTAATTGGATAGCCCAATGGAGGCCCATTTGGATCGGCTGTGGAAAGGGCCACCGGACCAAAAGAGGGACATGCCAATCACCAACCAGACCAACAGTGTTGCCTGTGTCCTGTGTGAAAAGAAGCAGATATCAGGTAAGGGACGGACACACACCCCCATGACACCTGCAGGACAGAAAGGAGACACACACATAAAACCAGCCACACACAGAATGAATAGATAGCAACACATGATGTGTCCACAACACTGAGCACACTGCACATGCACCACAGACGTAGATGACAGTGAAGACTACGGCACCATCCCAATATCATCAAGAACCTGCACATGAGACGCATACACCGCAGGGGACAAGAGCATGTACAGCAGCGGTGGCATACCCAGAGAACAAATAACGACAGGCTGAGAGCAATAGGCAAAAAGCAGAATAAGCAGGCGGTGTATGTCACAGAGTATGGAAGGTGAGGGCCACCTGAAAGGTACACCAGTGTCCTGGATGTGAATGTTACTGTCAGCAATGTTCCCCCCAATCGTCTGTAGGCTGTGTGCGCGTAAAATATCAGCTCAGTGCAGCTTTGGAAGGAAGGTGACATGTCTGTGCGCAACATAATGACAGGCAGAGTTATAACAATTTTTTATGTTGACTACACATCAGAATATAGTATGTACACCACATTGAGTTAAATCAAATTAACTGAACACAGACGATTAATAAATGAAGCAGGAAATGTCTAGTAATTACAACCCTGACTGTAAAGGTGTAAGATGTCTGTGTCGCTCCCTAGTGGAATCAGAGCTGCAAAGTATGTGCGCTCCCCTGGCGAGGTGTGTGCGCAGACACATGCGCACAGCTCAGAGGGAACAGTGATTGTCAGCCAAAAGCACACAGAGACACAATAGCGGATCCAGAGCCCGATGGATGGCGGACAGCACGACGTCTGCATGGGTAGCTGAGAGAGCAACATGTCCACGGTGCAGTGTGTCCTGCGGAAACACAATGTTGATGTACATTGCATCACCATCGGAACTGTGACCCATCTGAGGAACATATTTGACACCTGTGCACAATGTACAGTTGCCCACCAGTGGAAGGTAACAAATGGATGAGGGAACATAATCGGAGAGGGCGCAAAATACATCCCTACAACACACATAGGCAGGGTGGCGCATGAGGAATGGCCAGGTGGAAAGGTCACTAACAATCATGAACATACACAGTGTGATAAAGTACACATGCAGAAAGCCAAGATGTCCTGCCCCCCAAAAATGAACGTCAAATGGAGACACACAGCACAGCACATGCATGAGTGGCACATATCTGCCAAATGACCCATTGCCAGTGGCTGATCAACCTAGCAAACCAGTATACACTGACCTGTGCAAGAGTACACACACAGCCGCTCAAGATGTGTGCAAGATAGAACATGCAGAACCCCAATATGTGAACAAGTAAGGGCCACCTCTGTGACCCATGGAGGCGAAGGGGGAAGGAGCAGTGGTCCAAATAAATGTGCAGCACCATAGGAGCAGTGGAGAGAAAACAACATATATGTGACCAGACGTGACGAATGACATGCAATCCCCACTACCCTGCAACTCACCCAAGCCAACATGAAGGCTGCATATATGAACACCCTCCCCCCCCCCATGCAGCACGGCCACATGCAGCATTACAAGGCAGTCCGGGTGGGCCTGGAACACAGATGCTCATCCTGTGGAGCCAAGAACAGGACAGAGATATGGAGGCATCAGATGGCAGTGCTGCACAATCCTCACACCACCTAACACATGGCAAACCCAGAGACACGTCCCCAGCACACCCATAACTTACAGGTGAAGATCCTCTCGATTAGATGCTGCCTGGCTGCCATGCCTGCACGTGTGTCACCATGGCCAGGTGCAGGAGGGCACATAGGATCCGGGCCCAGATCCTCATTAATGTCGACTGGAACATTGTGCCTGAGAGCAATGTTGTGGAGGATGCAACAGGCTATGATGATCTTTGCCACAGTCAGTGGTTTGTACTGTAAGGCCCCGCCAGTCCTATCCAGACACCTGAAGCGACTTTTGAGGACGCCAAAGGTGCGCTCAATCACTGAGCGACTGGAGGCATGGGCCTCATTGTACCGTAGCTCTGCACCTGTCCGGGGGAGACGCACAGGGGTGAGCAGCCAGGTGCGACACCCATATCCTGCATCACCTGCAGGGAGAAATGGTGCAAATTCACATGCGTGCTGAGACAATAATGGAACGACAGACATACCAATTCAGAACTGGACAGCCGAGAGGCCATGCACACACATATGAGGCAAATGATGTGCACACAGTGGTAGCACAGCAGAGGCTGATGAGGCCAGTGGGAAACGACCATGACATGCTGAGAGTGGCAGTGCACACCCATGTAACCGTGACACGTGACATGTGCAAGAACTGGTTCAGCAAATACATCTGCGTGAGCTGTGAGGCAAGGTGCTGGACATTGTCAAATAGCAACCGGGGGTGCAGGGTGGCACAGTTGTGCAAGTGGGTGGCTGGCACGATCCTCTGCATACACAGCACCAGCCACTGGGATACATATCATGGGTGTTGGGGGGGTGTGAAGCAAACGGCGGTGGTGAGATGGACCCCGAACATGGTGCCCAGACATGCAGCAGACACGTGTGATAGTCACATGGTCACCAGCACATCTCCTGTCGAGCAAAAAACAGGGCCAGAAAGATTGGTCCACGCACACAGAATGAGCCCCATGAGGGTGGGCCCAGGCCCCCCCCCCCCCCACCAGGCGGCCTCACCGAAATCCATGCAAAGGATGGGCTAGCCAAGTGACTGACACCACTGGGAGACATGGGTACAACTGCCAGCGCTGTATGCCCGTGGTGCGGGTGTGGAGGCGATGGCCTGGATACATGTGTAGCCCACAGGCATGGGGGGGACACAGCATATTCTGCCCTGTCGCACATGGACACAGTTCATCTGGAAAACGAGGGCATGGGCACGGAGAAACAGACACCACACTGGCCCTCTGGGACACACATGTGCGAGCAAACCAACACACATCCGAGACAGAGAGATGGCTGTGGCGAAACATATGTCTAAGACCAGGACACCAGTGACACGGCATGAGGCTGTGAGCCACACCCAACAGTGCACTCCCAGAACTAACGCTGCAATGTCAGTCAAACTGTGGAGAATGCTGACAATGCAGCAGATACACCCCCCTACAGTGGGCGCATGTCAGATACGCGGAATACCCACCCAGCAGGACGTAGTCACCAAACTGACCAGTCTCAAACTGGTCAAACACTGCCGAGTTCTGCAGGATATAGGAGTCATGGGCCGACCCTGGGAACCGCGGAACCACATTCAGGATACGCATACCTGCATCACAGACAACCTGCACATTGAGGGAATGGAAGTGTTTCCGGTTCCGGTACACAACCTCCCTGTCGCGTGGCGGGACAAGGGCAACATGTGTGCAATCTATAGCGCCCATCACGTGTGGGATTCCAGCAAACCTATGGAATGCCAGTGCCAGGGCCGCCCACTGTTGCCTACCATTGGGAATTGCTATGTAATTCCCAACCCGGCTGACCATGGCACGCAGTACCTGATGGAGACAGCGGGAGAAGGTGGGCCTACTCATGCCACCCACTGCTGCCACCGAGGATTGGAAACAGCCAGAGGCAAAGAAATGTAGGGCAGCCAGGAGCTTGGTCATACCCGGTATAGCATGTGACCGGGCATTCAGGGGCTCAAGGTCAGGTCTGAGGTCCTGATAGAGCTCCCTAATGGCTCCTGTGTCCAGCCGGTAGAGGGAGAGTACCTGGCCCTCTCGCAGGTCCTGGAGCAAGACCCTGGGCCTGTAGAGACGCCGCAGGTGTTGTTGTACCTCAGCACGCCTATGGCGCCGTTGGTCAACAACACCCTCCTGTGCAGGCCCCACAGCTGCAGGCCTGAGTTGCAGTGGCAGTGCACCGATGCCCAGGGCAGCGGCCCCAGGAACAACATCCCCCTCCTCCTGGCCAAGCAGGTCTGCCAGCCCAACCAATGCAAACACTGCACCACCTGCATGTGATGTGTGAGCCATGATAGACACAGTTAGGAGGGTAGCAGGGCTAGAAATAGCGGTGTGGGTGGGGATGGACACCACATGATTGCCACTCACCTGGGGAGACAGAATGTTCCAGATTCCAGTAATCAAACTCTTTACCGGTAGGAAAAGTGCAGCGCGCGATGTTACGCGCGTCCACATAATGCAGCTGAGGGGATTCATCCATGTATCACACTGCTGTAGGTGAGTCCGAGCGATGCTGTAGGGTGTGTATAAACTGCGTAGCACATAAATATCACACACCCAGATACCAATGCAGGGATGACGTAAAATGCATGTGCCCATGTGCAGGCGACGGAAGTCGCGTTGCGACGCGCCTTACAACGCGTGCAACGTCAGAGTGCGGTCGCGTACGTATCACGTAGTGGTGCATCAGCCTATGCTTCCACTACGGCACAGATAAACATAGCCCTAAGAAAGGAGCGTACATCTGCACCACCACTATACAAAACAAACTGCCCCAGAAGGGATGGGTAGGGGGGATCGGCGATACGGCCGGTACTACCGACACTCACATGTATGATGTCACATCCGGCGCGCAGCGGAACGCGTATCGAGGCGCACAGCGGAACGCGTATCGAGACGCGCAGCGGAACGCGTATCGAGGCGCGCAGCGAGGCGCAACAGAACGCGTCACGGCACACGTGGCCGTGTACCCCATGCCCCACGAGCCACACCCCATGACAGCCTATATATAGGCTTGCCACTGTGTGCCGAACCCCCGTGCAGATACATAATGGACATTATGGATCATCGACAGACCCAGGACCAGGACCAACCCCAGGACCAGCCCCCACATCCAGCAGCACCAGCCACATCTCCACAGGAGGCCGTTGCTGGACCATCTGGGATTCAGCAGGCTGCAGGTGTGCATACGGGTGGCAGGCCACGCCAGGCAAGGATCCCTGTCCCTGATGAAACAAGGCGCAGAGCCATACGTTTCAGCCAGCAGGAGAATGAGCACCTGCTGTCCAACGTACTTGAGCGCTACGACCTCCATTTTGGGCGCCAGAGTGCCACACTCACCATTGCCATGCGGGCACGGGCATGGTCAGAGGTACAGTCAGCGGTTGCAGCAGCTGGGGGACCACACCGCGATATAGAAAATCTAAGGAAAAGATACTGTGACATCAAGAGGCAGGTGAGGGCTGAGCTCGTACGTGAGCGACGTGGGGCCCAAGGCACTGGAGGGGGACCAGCATATGTGGCCAACCTCAGCGAGCTGGAGAGATGCCTGGCTGATAGGCTCGGGACAATGTATGTCCACGGACTGCCTGCAGCATTGGACACGGCCCACCCACAAGCAGGTAAGGGGGGAACGCAGACCAAGGTGGGGATGTAGCATGGTCACATGGTGCGAGACTAGAAAGTGGGGGGCCAGTAAGTGGATGTCCAGGGCGAGCGGGACAAATGAGACACGGTGTGACCACCCATTCAGGAGCAATGATGGGTGGTGGGGGGCCTGTGTATGGGTGGCAGTTGGTGGCAACATGCAGTGAATGTGATACTGTGCATGGGTGACCGCCACACAACGACAGCAGAGGCTGACCACATGTTGCATGCCACACATGGATGGGCTGTGTAGGGTTGACGTACTGGTAGAGGTTTCATATGACTGCGTTGGGGTTATGTAGTATAGACTTGCCTCAGAGTTGTAGGTGCTAAGGGCTACTAATGTTCCAGGTCCATAATCACTTAGTGGTTGCCCTGAATCTCACAGAATAGTTTGGTAACAGCCACGCAGCCAAAACATGTGGGCCAGAATACAGGCCTTAGCAAGAGGAGATCCAGCACCAGATATACCCATGTAAGGGGATATCATGGGCCTTGTAAGGTGCCAGTGTGGCCTGGAGAGTCTAGACATGGGCCGACAAGAGGATATCAGATAAGGGCCTGTAAGGTCTATGTGCACAGGAAAACATACACAGGAATCCACAAGTTACCAACATGTATGCTAGGCCTGGGCTCTGCAGAAACGTAGATAGCTGCACCATAGTTGGTGTGTATGGGAGGGGGGCCACGAGGGATTGTACAACATGAAAGAAGGGGTACAAAATAGGAAATAATAGGAAATAAGAGGGAGGGGGGAGAGGACACACAGGACTAGTTCTGAGGACTGCATGTAGAAAGAAACGGAAGCAGGTGACATATCTTCATATAGTATGCAGCTCATATTTCGGGGGGGTTATGCTGCCATGAGGTGCCCAGTGCCCGATAGAACTCGTTCCCCCAATTTTCCACCTGTATCTGATCATCAGTTATCTAATAAACAGAGACTGTCATTGCACCTGTACTGATATTTTGGTTCTGATCATTGCAGGTACATAGTCGTATCATTAGGTTGCGGTCTAGTCGGTGAAAAACGGGCGCACAGCTGGCGGGACCACTAGGGCCACACGTGTAAGGGGGTGTCCTACGCGACGATACACTGCATCCTCGGGGGACATGCTGGGTGCGGGCAGGTTGTGGGTGATGATGGCCCTGGCTGGGGTGTGCGTCTGCACACAGAGGTGCCATGGGGGGCCTCAGGGGGCGGATCACAGGTGGCACCTGCATGGGGTGTGCACAAACATAGTAGGGTGCTACTACAGCCATGGCTCAGACACACGTGGATCAGTAACCCACGTGTGCCTGAGGGGGTATGTGATGGGGATGTCAAACAGCAAATAGCACCCTCTAACGTATGTATCCCTGTGGCACCCAGGTGATCCACGCGCCATCGACCAGGAGGAGGAGCCACAGGCGGTGGCAGACGTGGCACCACCAAGCCCCGTTGACACTGGTGCGGAGGCAGGCAATGTGTATGCGGAGGGCCAGGATGCACCCCTTGGTGATAGGGAGCTGGAGGTTCCAGACATCCCGGATGTGGACGCACCAATCAACACAGAGGGCACTGGGGCTTTGCCTGCGGATGTGTGTGGGCAACACCGGAATGAGGCACTCGCTGCTGTGGTGGAGGTTATCGCACAGATGCAGGCCAACACTGACGCAGCCCACAGAGATGCTGAGGGTGAGTGCCCTATGCTGCCATGGTATATATGGACCCGAGCAGGTGTCGCTGTGTAACACATCTCATATTGTGCTATGTCCTCTCCCCCCAGGTCTACGGCATGCCTTGCGCATGGTGTCACGGACACAACGGCGCCAACTGCGAGTGCTGCGGCGCCTACAGCGTACCATGACGGCCCTCGTGGGACATGAAGGCCGCATTGCCGCAGCATGTGAAGAGATGGCTGCCACACATGCGCGCATGGCAGCAGGGATGGGGGCAGGATGCGCTCTTGTCCAGCAGCCACAGGGGACATCACCACCTGCAGCAGCAACAGCAGCAAGGGGGCGGCAAGCGCCACGGGGTGGGCGGGGACGCACGAAAGGTGGCAGGGGGAGGTCTAAATAAAGACACACACAGCTGAACAATGATGGTGTCATCTGCTTCCTGTCTACGTTTTGGCATGACAGTCACATCCCCACCCCACCACCCCCCGGGCCACTACCATCGTGCACATAGCATACTTCCCAGACCCACCTGGGATGCCCCACAGGCACATGTGTGGAGGGACAGGCCATGTGGTTGCAAGGGCACTGTCCGTGCTGCATACCTGTGTCGTGTGCCATACCACCTACCATATATCAACTAATGTCACGTGTCACAGCTTCTGCGGGGAGCCCCCATGTGCAGCACTTGCAATATGTCTCCCCACGCCATGACACACACGATCACGGAGCACAACATGTGGCACAGCCCATGCCACCCTAGGGCCATGCCCACTCTATCCACCCATAGCTCTGTGCACATCAACGCTCACTGACCATTAGGCCACCTGTGTTCCCCATGCCATACCCCACCCTGGCCTGCACCAAGCACAGATGTTGCACATAGCCTGCATATCCCACCACTGCTGGTCCCTGGGCACTGTCACATGTGTGTTCCCTGGGACATGTGTGGCATGGCCACATGTACTGTCCATAGTTATGCTAGCTGCCTGACACGTATGCAGTAACCTGCGCACACCAGGGCCGGATATACCAGTATGCCATGGCGTAGGGCACACAGCTGGCAGGGGCCCACACAAGAGGAACAGGGCATTTAATTGGTTGAATATAGGTAGAGACATACAACCTTCTGTCTGCCGCCGCGGGGGCCCCCTCGACTGCCGCAGCAGCACCGACTGACCCGCGGGGGCCCCCTCGGCAAGCTGAGGCCGTCGGTTCATCCCTTCCTCCCTCCCCCCCTCCCTCCCTCCCTCCGTGCAGGGTGCAGGCTGCAGGCTGTGAGAGACGGGAATGGAGAGTGTCTCCTTGCGTCGCTGTTAGCCCGCAGGGGCTGATGGGATATTCCCCATCAGCCCCTGCGGGCTTAACAGAGACACGAGGGTGACCCTCTCCCTCCGCGCATCTCACAGCGTGCACGGAGGGAGGGAGGGATCTACGGGCCGACGGAGGCAGCTTGCAGAGGGGGCCCCCCGCAGGTCAGTCTGTGCTGCCGCGGCAGCAGAGGGGGCCCCGCTGCGGCAGCCAGCAGGTTTGTTTTTCAAATTAGATGTTACCTGAGGCCCAGGGGGGGGGGGGAGGACCGGTGATGGGCTATGGGGGTGGAGTAGGACTGGTAATGGGCTATGGGGGGGCTGGGGCTGGAGCTGGGGCTGGGGGGGATGAGGCTAGAGGTGGGCTGATGGGGTGAGGACTGGTAATGGACTGTGGGCTGTTGGGGGGTCAGGGCTGGCAGTGGGCTAGGGGGGCTGACTGGAAATGGGTTGATGGGTGGATAGGACTGGATATGGGCTGATGCATGGACTGTACGGGAATGGATGTTGGTTGAGGCTGGAACTAGAGGGGAGCTGATGTTGGGGGTGGATTAGAATGGGATGGGGCTGGACGAGTGACATGGAGGGGGGATGAATAGTTTGTGTGGTAGGGAAACAAAATCTACAATAGGCCGGGTATTGGGAGGGTACGTGGGGAATGAGGATGGAGGGGTAAAATATGAGTGGATGAAATAGGAATGATGAGCGAGCAAAAGGAGAAAGGAGAACGATCAGTATGTTAGAGCAGATGTAGAGAGAGAATGGGGTAAGATCTAGAAGAGAGAAGACAGGACAAATGGACAACAGACGATGGAGAGTTCGCAGTCGACACGGCAAATCCAGCGGACAGTGACTGGTGCAATTGCAGCTGAGACAACTGCACAAAAGGTAGAACAGCTATCTTTATCATGGATGTAATAATTGGAATATGTCAGCTCTGGTAAATGTGCATCATTAACGTCTGCGCTTTGTGTAGGACATGAGCAAATTAATGTATGGTATCATTTCCACAGTGTTGGACATTCCATGTTTACCTTTTGGGAGTACCAGTTTGATTATTGTCGTCCTGTTTGTAGATTGTGATTACTTGTTTGGTGATGGTCCATGTTCGGCATGTGTAACTGAGCTGTGGTGTTCTGTTTATATAATCCCTATGTGACATTGCCACTTGTTCACGTTCCCCAGTAGGTCATGTATTGTTGTTCTCTGAAATGTAGTGGTGTACTATTTGTATTGTTGCCTTTTGATTGGTGGTGTATGGTTCTTTGTGAGTCCGGGTAGTGCCGTTAGGATACGGCGGGTTTACTATGGGTTCTAAATGGGCAGTGTTCGTAGTACTTCCTAATGTGTCTGGCAGTTGGCGCAGGATTATCGTAATGTAGATATCATTTAGTCTTTCCTTATCCATGCACCCATTAAGAGGCACGTTTACTGAACGTTTGTATATGGTACCATTATGCAAATATATCTGCAAATGAGGCCCCTTATGCATATGAGGCCACGCCCCCCTCTTGGCCCGCCCCTGCTGGGGGCCCACAATGTTTGTTGGCGTAAGGCCTCACGCAGGGTGGATCCGGCCCTGGCGCACACCCTTCCTATCGTACACCTACAGACATGTGTGTTCCCACGTGTGTTGCACACACAACACAGACTCCTCACAAAGAATGAGATATGGACAGCAGGGTGTTATGAAAAACATATATAATATTTATTTTAACAGTCAACTGAACAGTGGGGTTATCCCCAGGGACTGACCTGCCTTTATACCACCCTACAGAGCACAGGGTGGGTTTGGCCTGTACATGGGCTGTCACAGAGCAGGTGTGCATTGCGTATCCACGCGCTACACACCCCGGGGACCCCTGTCACATGGTGGCTGTTCCGGCGCACCCCCTCCCACGCGCTCCTCCAGCGAGCGCAGCCGGTCAGCCACCATGGTCAGGGTTGCCAGTACCTGCCCCATGATGAGCGCGTGCTGGCTCTGGGCGCGTGCATGCGCACGCATAGCCGCTGCCACACGCAGGCCGCACATGCAGCCACACAGACACAGGTCTCCCCGTGTCTGTGTGGCTGCATCCACAGCACGCATCTCAGCGGCTATGTGTGCCATGTCCAGGTCCAGGCGCAGCGCATCACCCTCACCCTGGTCCAGGTGGCTGGCGCCCCCGTTGCCCTGTGACAACCCTTGTGGATGGGCACATGGACCACCCTGCTGGCCCCTCCCCGCACACGCCCCATCCCCCTCCTGCTCTGCCAACCCATGGACTACGCCCTCCAGGTCCACTCCCCCCACAGCAGGGTCCCTCCCCCCCCCCACCTGTGCCATCCCCACCGCCCCCTGCCCCCTGCACGCTCTGCCCTCTCCGCCTCCCCCCCCCACCTCCCCCTCCACAGCCACCCGTATCTGCTCACCTTCCCCCTCCTCCCGCCCCCCCAGACCCTCGGCATCCCCCCCCTCCCAGCGTCGTCTTCAGCAGGCTCATCAGGGTGTTGCGGGCTGACACTCGGCATCTCCCCTGGGCTCGCCGCCTGCTCCAGCCCCTCTGTTTCCTCGGGCTCACCCTGGCCCGCATCCTGCTCCATGGGCTCCTGTTCAGCACGTTCATCCGCTGTGGGAAAGGGGAGGAGGTGTTATAGCCATTGTCACACAGCAGCCACAGTATGCACATACATCCTGTGTTCAGGACAGCAGGTGCCCCAGAGGGCCATGTCACCTCACGCACCGTCCCGTTCGGCCAACCGCTCACTCCGGACCCGTTCGACAAAACGGGGGTACCTCGCTCTCAGCTCCCGCGCCTTCTTACGGAGATCCTCGACCTATTGTTTGAAAAACACATATTGACATTAGGGGACAGACACCCTTTCGTGGGCACTAACGGGGCACATATCTGTTTCACGGTGTGCAACATAGCTAGGCCCTCTGATGACAGACTGGGGCATTCAGCACAGCACCCGGATGCTGGGTGGGGCTCTGGGTGACGTCCTACTGCATCCTGGGACTGTGGGCTGCTTCCCCTGCCCATCAACAGGGACAGATGACAGAGCACAGGGACTGTGAATAGGCCTCATTTGGGCCCTCCTCCAACCTGGGCTATAGTCCATCCCTGTATGCACAGACAGGGACAGATAACAGAGCACAGGGACTGTGAATAGGCCTCATTTGGGCCCTCCTCCAACCTGGGCTATAGTCCATCCCTGTATGCACAGACAGGGACAGATAACAGAGCACAGGGACTGTGAATAGGCCTCATTTGGGCCCTCCTCCAACCTGGGCTTTAGTCCATCCCTGTATGCACAGACAGGGACAGATAACAGAGCACAGGGACTGTGAATAGGCCTCATTTTGGCCCTCCTCCAACCTGGGCTTTAGTCCATCCCTGTATGCACAGACAGGGACAGATAACAGAGCACAGGGACTGTGAATAGGCCTCATTTGGGCCCTCCTCCAACCTGGGCTTTAGTCCATCCCTGTATGCACAGACAGGGACAGATAACAGAGCACAGGGACTGTGAATAGGCCTCATTTGGGCCCTCCTCCAACCTGGGCTTTAGTCCATCCCTGTATGCACAGACAGGGACAGATAACAGAGCACAGGGACTGTGAATAGGCCTCATTTGGGCCCTCCTCCAACCTGGGCTTTAGTCCATCCCTGTATGCACAGACAGGGACAGATAACAGAGCACAGGGACTGTGAATAGGCCTCATTTGGGCCCTCCTCCAACCTGGGCTATAGTCCATCCCTGTATGCACAGACAGGGACAGATAACAGAGCACAGGGACTGTGAAGTGGCCTCATTTGGGCCCTCCTCCATCCTGGGCTATAGTCCATCCCTGTATGCACAGACAGGGACAGATAACAGAGCACAGGGACTGTGAAGTGGCCTCATTTGGGCCCTCCTCCAACCTGGGCTATAGTCCATCCCTGTATGCACAGACAGGGACAGATAACAGAGCACAGGGACTGTGACGTGGCCTCATTTGGGCCCTCCTCCAACCTGGGCTATTGTCCATCCCTGTATGCACAGACAGGGACAGCTACCAGAGCAGCAGGATGGGTTTGTGCCCCTGAGGTG
Source organism: Ichthyophis bannanicus (assembly GCA_033557465.1). Taxonomy (NCBI): domain Eukaryota; kingdom Metazoa; phylum Chordata; class Amphibia; order Gymnophiona; family Ichthyophiidae; genus Ichthyophis; species Ichthyophis bannanicus. Next base: position 1,364,445,815 of record CM066032.1, on the reverse strand, counting down.
GGGCTGGTGGTTGTATCGGGGGGGGGGGGGGGCAGGCCTCACTCAGAGCTGGATATGGACACACCTTGCAGTCCCACTTGGTCCATATGTGTTTGCTGCCCTGGTTGCATGGTGTTCCTATGCACCTGCTTTGCTGTGGTGCCTGCTCCCATGGACTTACCTCACGTGGGTAGTCTGCGCTGTGGTTATAGCGAAAGGTGAGGCGCTCCCAGGCTCTCCTCACCCTTCCCAGGTCCTGCCTCCTCGAGGATCCGGGGAATAGGCGCCTCTGCTTGAGGCAGATGAGCTCCGTCAGGAGATACAGCTCCCTGTGGGTAAAGGATGGCTTCCTTGACCTTGCTGCTATCTCTGTGGAATGAGATATGCCTTGCCCCGTGCGTTGCCCCGTGCGTTGCCCCGTGCGTTGCTATGGGCGTTGCTAAGGGGCGTTGCATTGTGCAGATATTTGTGCTGTTCCATCTCTTTGAATGTGTTGAGGGTGATGTGTGGTGACAGGGCCACAGACCTGTTTACAGTTTCAGCAGCTGTAGGGATCACTTTAGGGGACCTGTGGGGGTAATGTGAGGTTTACTTTCTGGGACTGAATGGCGTTAATCGTATGTGGTCATACAGACACAGTACAGAAACAGAGCCGTAGCAGAATGGTTAGTGTACTGACTGCTGTTACGGGCAGCATGGGTTCGAGTTCCTAGGCATCACCCTGTACAGTACATAGGGATCAAGGAGGCATGCTTTTCTTTTCGTTGAGCAGTGGTTGGTGCGCGTGAGTGAGCTGCGCGCGGTGTCACGTGCGTACCAACGTGCGTGCGTGCGTGTGTGCGTGCGTGCGTGCGTGCGTGCGTGCCTGCTTTACCAGCATGGCCACCTAATATTACAGACTGTTCAGGGTGTCCTGCACCTATGCAGTATGCTAACAGATGTACATGTGTTGGCCTATGGTGCATCTTTTTTTATTTATTATATTCTCTTATATATCGCGCTATTCAGCATCACTGCGGTTTACATCGAACAAATCCAAATTACATTGCACAGGGCATTATAACTTGGAGATAACTATTTTACAGGGAACATGGGCTATGGAGGGTTAAGTGGCTTGCCCAAGACCACAAGGAGCACCTGTGGGACTAGAAACCCAGTCCTTCCGGCCCAAGGTTGCTGTCCTCTAGTGGGATATGAACCCCCCCACCTTCCGGCCTGACGTACCTTGCCACAACCACTTGGCCACTCCTCCACTCCTGAGCCTGCGCATCTGAGCCTGTGTGTAGCTGCAGGTGATTCCCAGGGTTGAATTGTGCCTGGCACACCCATGATGCACTGCACATGCAAATTAGCTGTCCACAGATATACACCATGGGGGATGCACCCCCACAGAACCACAGCCTGGTAGGGGGGACTGACCGTGTGTTGCACAGGCACAGAGTGGCTGTCACATTGTGCAGGTACTGTTCTCACCCTGAGGGTGCAGTGAGGCACCCAGCACCAGGTCCACAGCAACGTCCATGGCTGAGAGAGGCCATGGCGCAGGTCATCTCTGTCTGCGTCAGTCTGGTGTGGCCCCCATGGCACACGCATGGCCGCGCGCCCCCCCCCCCCCCCGGGCCAGCCGTGGCAAACAGGGCCTGCCATCAATGGATCCACATTCTACCCCCCTGCAAAGGTGGCAGAGGGGGGGAGAAACATCACCCAGTCCTGCTGAGGAGCAGACACACCACACCCCCCCCACCCCGGCTGTCACTGCAGCTCTTTACACATCCATACCACAATAGCAGACAGACCTTAGGCATGGACAGGGTGAGCCACACCCCACCACCATCTGACATTCTCCTGCAGCAGGCCTTCAGCTGCTGCACCCTGCAAGGCACTCTATCAGGGCACATACCAGCTGCAGACAGTCTGCTAGTTAGGCCATGGTGCATGTGCCCAGGGGAGATGCATGCACCCCTAACTGGGATGCCAGCATACACAGCCAGCAGATACATCAGTGGCTGGGCCCCAACAGGAAACCCATATCTATCACATGAGGGAAATACCATATAGCACTATGGGGATGCCTAGCCATGCTGTGGTCACCGCACAGTCAGGGTGAGATTGATGTCCCTGCAGGACATACAGCAGTCGCCCTGTCAGTGTAGGTGGTGGCCGGCCACTAATATTTCCCAGTCAGTGCCCTATACTCTGTGCAGATGCACCCTGACCAGGCCACCCTGTCCGGCCTATACCCATGGTACCTTGCTCCTCATTATGCACATTGGTTGCCCAATACTGGCAACATTGCTGGCAGTGTGGGCTGTGTAAGTTATTTGCAGTCACCACACACTGGATAGGCAGAAAGCCACCCCCAAACCTATGCCAGCATTGTGCTACTATAGAGAAGTCCAGCAGCCATACCCACCACACCAGTCCTGGGCACAGCACAGGCATGGATATGGTACGCAATACTGTTGGGGGTCACTCCCCAGGGTGGTAAACACTATCAGAGACCAGACCTACAGCACACACCGCAGACATCGGAATGATTGTTATGGTGGAGGTCACTGAGCAACACGTGCTTAACGTAGGAATTGTTATCTGCCAGTTATCATAGGATACGTTTGATAGCTGTGTACCATATACCCAGGTGTAGGGTGGCATTGCGAAGGTATGCAACTGCTAGTATTGGGGGATACAGGCAGGGCCCATTGTCCTGCCTCTCCAGGAGGCTCTGGCCAATGGGGCCTGTGGGTGTGTGTCTGGCCCTGTTGGCTGCTGCTTTACAGCAGAGTTTCCAAAATACAGTCCTGGTGTTCCTAACACTGTTCGGGTTTTCATGCTGTCCCTCATACATATGCATGAGCTACATCTGCATACCATGGGGGCGGTGCATAGATATGCAGCACAGACATTTTTATTAGAGGCAGCATGGAACCTGAATGGTGTGGGGCCCTCCAGGACTGCATTTGGGAGACTCAGCTCTAGGTAATGCGCCTGTTTATGGTGTGTGTGTTTGGTGTGGTAAAATATAGGTGTCTTAACCATACGTATTTTCACAGCAATACAGGTTTGTCCATAATAGCACGGTTTAGTTGTGGGAAATATATGTGGACTGGATTGGCAGTAGCCCCAGCTGGGATTTGAACCTGTGACCCTCTGGTCTTAGAGGCACTGGCTGTGTCCGTTGCACCACACTGTGGGCACAGAGACAGTGCAGTCCCTGGAGATAGGACACCTGGCCTGACTAGTCGGAAACCCTGCTTTGCAACAGTTTACTGTGTGCCCATATACCTTGTATGGAGACAAAGGTGCACGTAACCTCACAATTGACCTTGCAGAAAGGGGCAAACACCCATAACCAAGCTGGGCAACAATGATATCATCGGGACACAATACCAAACACTCCCAGGTCAGCTCCATTAAAACGATATGAGTTTTGAAGGGGTCTACAGAGAGTAGGCCCTTACAAATATCATATGTTTTGTTTTGGTGCTTTGCTGGCAGTGTTTTTTTTATTGTTGCCCAGTGCTATCACTGTTGCCCAACTGAATTATGATTTGTACAATTTTTCTTGTGGTCATTTTATGGTTGTATTTGAGGTTTTGTCCTGTGCACATGTATCACACTGCTCACGTTTTGTAGGTTTCCCCAGTTTTGCTGTACATTGCTGACGGAAATGGTTTCTCTTCCCTTTAATATGCCTTTAGCGACAGGTGTTCATTCGCGTTGGAATTGGGCTCAGAATTACAGCGCATTGGTGAGGGGGATCCTCTCCCTGCCCCCTCTCAGCCCAATACTGGCAACAGTGCTGGCAGTGTTGGCTGTGGAAGGTGTTTGCAGCCACCACAAAATGGATAGACAGACAGCCACCCCCACACCTATGCCAGTATTGTGATACTATAGAGGGGTTCTGCAGCCATACCCACCGCACCAGTCATGGGCACGGTACATGCATGGATATGGTACGCAATACTCTTGGGGGTCACTCCCCAGGGTGGTAAACACTGTCAGGGACCAGAACTGCAGCGCACACCGCAGACAACAGACTGATTGTTATGGTGGAGCTCATTGAGAAATGTGTGCTTAACGTAGGAATTGATATCTGCCAGTTATCATAGGAAACATTTGATAGCTGTGTACCATATACCCAGGTGTAGGGTAGCATTGGTAAGGTATGCAGGTGCCAGTATTGGGGGGTACAGGCAGGGCCCAATGTCCTGCCTCTCCAGGAGGCATTGGCCAATGGGGCCTGTGGGTGGGCGTGTGGATGTGTCGGGCCCTGTTGGCTGCTGCTTTACGGCCGAGCTCCCCAACTCCACTCCTGGTGTTCCAAACACTGTCTGGATTTTCATGCTGTCCCTCATAAATATGCATGAGCTACATCTGCATACCATGGGGGTGTTGCATGGATATGTAGCACTGGCATCTTTGGTAGCAGCAGCATTTATTTTATTTTAGTATACATTTGTATACCGCTACTTCCAGCGATCAGCAGCGGTTTGATTACAGATTGGAAATTGTCAAATCATGACAGGAAATTTTTGAGGTATAAACACATTGATTAGACAGGAAAGCACAGCACACAGAGAACTATTTTACAGGGAACATGGGCTATGGAGGGTTAAGTGGCTTGCCCAAGACCACAAGGAGCACCTGTGGGACTAGAAACCCCAGTCCTTCTGGCCCAAGGTTGCTGTCCTCTAGTGGGATTTGAACCCCCAACCTTCCGGCCCAAAGTACATTGCCCCAACCACTAGGCCACTCCTCCACTCCACATGGAACCTGAATGGTGTGAGGCCCTCCAGGACTGCATTTGCGAGACTCTGCTTCTGGTGTCTGTGTTTGGGGTGGTAAAATATGGACATTGTGACCATTCATATGTTCTCTGCAATATTGGGGTGTCTTTACTATCACTGTTTAGTGGTGGGTAAATCTATGGGGACTATGGGTAGGGGCCCCAGCAGGGATTTGAACCTGTGACCCTCTGTCTTACAGGCACTGGTTGTGTCCGTTGCACCACACTGTGGCCACAGAGACAGTGCAGTCCCTGGAGATAGAAAACCTGGCCTGACGAGTCAGAAACCCTGCTCTGCACAATTTTCCTATGGCCTCATTTACCTTGTATGGGGACAAAGGTGCACATAACCCTCAGAAAGGGCCTCAGAGAAAGGGGGCACACACCCATACCCGAGCTGGGCAGCAATGGTATCATTGGGCAACATTAGAAACCACTCCCAGGAAAGCTCCGATGATATGATATGCTTTTTGTGAGGGTGTACGGAGCGTGGACCCTTCCAAACATCATTCCTTCTTTTTGGAGCTTTCCTGGGAGTGTTTGTATTGTTGCCCATTGCTATCACAGTTTCCCAGCTTAATTATACGTTTTACACTATTTCTTGTGGTCATTTTGTGGGTTTATTTGAGAGTTTGTTCTGTGCACATGTATCACACTGCTCACGTTTTGTTGGTTTCCCAGGTTTTGCTGTACATTGCTGACAGCTAAATGGTTTCTCTCCCCTTTAACGGCAGGTTTTCATTCGCGTAGGAATTGGGCTGTGCTTTTCAGCTCGTTAGTGTGAGGGGAGCCTCTCCACGCCCACTCTCCGCCCATTGACCCCTTCTCTCCGCCCACTCTCCACCTTCTGCGCTGTTTTAACGCGCCGCGGAGCTTTACGATCGTTACGTACGGTTAACGCGCGTAGTATGACGTTAACGGTCGTTAGCGCGTCGGTACGCGCGTTGTACGACACTTACGGTCGTTAATGTCGTATAACGCGCGTTAGTCACGTTTACCGCAGTTTAGTAAACATGCTCCCTAGATAAGATTCTCAAGAGCAGAGATGTCTCTCTCCATGCAAAGATTCAACTTGTTCAAGCCATGGTATTTTCAATAACATCATATGGATGTGAAAGCTGGACAGTGAAAAAGATAGACAGGAAGAAAATTGATGCTTTTGAATTATGGTGCTGGCGGCGAATTCTGTGTATACCATGGACTGCCCGAAGAACAAACCAGTCGGTACTAGTGGAGATCAAACCTAAGCTTTCTTTAGAAGCTCAGATGACAAGACTTCGACTTTCATACTTTCGACACATCATGCGAAGAGAGAGATCATTAGAAAAAGACATCATGCTTGGCAAGATAGAAGGTCAACGCAAAAGAGGAAGGCCAGCAATGAGATGGATCAATACAATAACAGCAGCTACGGGTACCAGTCTATCAACAATGAGCCGCCTGACTGAAGACCGAACACAATTTAGGATAGCAATCCAGAGGGTCGCCATGAGTCGACTCCGACTTGACGGCACTTGACAACAACAACTCCTCTACTGATCCCCGTGTTTTGCCAGAGTAAATCCATAAATGGCCGCGACCCCAAGCCTGCTTGCATCATTCCCTTTTTTTTTTCAAAACTTTATTTAAACACCAAGTCAACACAGCAAAAGGAAACAAACAGCACAACAGCCCCCGCGCGGGGTGGTTTCTGATCCCCACAGCGAGGGTATGAATAAACAGATAAATGGTGTCAGGTTTTGCAATAAAGAAAGACAAAACATCCCTCTCCTAACCCTTCCCCCACCCCCCCTCCCCCCCTCCCCCCCTACGGAGACATGGCCAACCCCCATACCAGGAGCCTCCCCCAGACAAGTACAGGCTAGTTAACCACACACTTTAGCACCTAATCTCCCATACCAGCATGTTCATGCTGCATTATTGTCCATTGTAAGACTTCATTACGACTACGGGAGCCCAACCTCTGAATGTAGGGATCCCACAGGGACTGGAAAATAAGCCACCTCGCAGGATTGCCCCGGGCGCTCCAACACTCAGCCAGCATTAGTTGATGAAAATTATTCCGCCATTCCCAATAGGACGGTGGATCTCGCTCGCGCCATCTACGAAGTAAGGGTCCCTTAGCCACTAAGCAGGCCTTACGCACCAACAGTCTCCCCCACTTGCCTTTGGGTGAGGTAAGTCCCAGACAATCCAAAGTAACAAATAAGGCGTCCCAGCCCACGCGCTGCCCTATCAAGTCCTGCATGTACGTAGAAATCCGAGACCAATAAGAGCGGAGACGCCAACAGCTCCACCACATGTGTAAGAGGGTTGCCATCGGCGCAGAACATCTCGGGCAACTGCCATCCGCCGTCAAATGGCTCCGAAAGGCCCTCCGCGGTGAGAAATATGCCCGAGTCAACGATTTAAAATGTATTTCTCTCCAGCGCACACCCTCTGCTAAAGAAACCATACGCCGAAGACCCCGAAGAACAGTGCCCGGAGAGACCTCTCGCTGCAATTCTGCGGCCCACGCGCGTTCCACCAACCGGTAATCCGGGGAATGCCGAAAATCATCAAACCGTGCCCTTAAGCGATGGATGGACGGCACGAAATCTCCTCCCAAATCGAAAAATTCAATTATCCGCGCCGAACGGTCAGCGTGGAGCTCATCCGCCGGCAACGAAGTTACGTAATGGGAAAGCTGCCAATAGGCAAACGGGTGCATCGAGGCCAACCCGTATTCAGTTCTAAGCGCTTGGAAAGGCTTACACCGACCTCCCATATCCACCACATGCCCAATAGTTCTTATCCCCTTCGCGGCCCACGCCCGCAGCGCAGCATTCTCCGTGCCGGGGGTGAAGTTGACATTCCCCTGTAGGGGAAGCCAGCTGGAAACTTTCCAGCTTCTCTTCCAATAACGATTAAGCTGCCGCCAGGTCTTACGAACGGCTCCCAACAGCACACTGTCGGTAATATAGAGTGGTAGCAAACGGTCTTCGTGGTGCAAAATGGCCAACAAAGAGTACGGGGCCGCACATGTCTCCTCCACCCGCCGTGGCGTGAAGATCTCAGTCCCGCCCAGCCAGTCCCCCAGGTGCCGAGCCTGACAGGCCAAGGCGTAGGACCCCAGATCAGGAAACCCCATACCCCCCTGCCTCCATCTCCCCTTCAGCCTCACACACGGTATTCGTGCTCTCGCCCCCTTCCATAAAAATCCTTTCAACATACCTTCAAGTCGTGATAAATCACGCCGAAGGATCCAGACGGGAAGAGTTTGTAACCAGTAAAGGATCTGTGGGAGGATGACCATCTTAATCACAGCTATTCTGCCTGATAGAGATAAAGGGAGGGATCCCCACGTTTGAAACTGATCGCGCAGTTTATTCATTATCCGCCGCAGATTAACCTGATAGAGATGTGCCGGACAAGGCGACAAAATAATTCCCAGGTATATAAAAGAATCTTCCGCCCACCGAAGAGGGAACTCGCCCATCCACGCTGCCCGGACATCCCCCAAAACATCCAACGCCTCCGATTTCTCCCGATTAATACTAAGGCCCACGAACTGACCAAAGGCCCGAAACTCCCGCAAGAGCGCCGACAACGAAACCTGGGGGGCGGACAGATGTACGAGAAGATCGTCAGCAAAGGCGGCCAGCTTAAAAACCTGCCGACCCATGGCTATACCGGATATCTCACGAGATTGTTCCACTCGGCGTATAAGAGGGTCTAAAGACAGGACAAAAAGGAGAGGAGACAAGGGGCAACCCTGCCTAGTCCCTCTGCCGAGGGGAAAAGTCTCCGAAAGCAACCCATTACACAATATCGCCGCCCTGGGGTCTGCGTATAAAGATTTCACCAATTTACAAAAGTAATCCCCTAGACCGTATCGTGGCAGCAGGTCCTCCAAATAAGCCCAACTAACCCTATCAAAGGCTTTTTCAGCATCAAAGCTGATTAGTAGTGTCGGTTGGGCTCTGCGTCGTGCCCATTCAAGTGACGCCACAATCCGCCATAGGTTGCATACGGCATACCGTTGCCGCACAAAGCCGACCTGCGACTCATGGACCAACTGGTCCAGGACTGCGGCCAACCGCTCCGCCATGACTTTCGCTAACAATTTCAAATCGAAGTTGAGCAGAGATATCGGGCGATAAGACGCTGCACATAAGGGGTCCTTCCCCGGTTTCGGTATGAGGGTAACATAAGCCTGGTTACCACCCCACCGAAAAAAGCCCTGAGCCGCTCTCCGGTCGTGCACCGCCAAGAGGGTCGGAGAGACCAGATCATTCAGGATCTTATAAACCTCTGCCCCCATCCCATCGGGGCCCGGTGATTTATAGCAGCTCGCCTTGGTTATAACTGCCTGCACTTCACTCACCGTAAGCGGTTGGTCTAACTGTTCTCGTTGCGCCTTCGTCAATTGAGGTAAAGTTAGGTCTGCAAAATAATCTCTCCGCTCCTGAGGGGAGTCCGGCTCTGCAGAGTAAAGTTTCTGAAAGAAGGATTTAAACACCGCGGCAATCTGAGGGTTAGACCTATGCAGCTTTCCCTGGTCATCTCGCAGAGCTGAGACCAAGCGGGAGCCCCGGGGACCCCGCAAACATCGAGCCAACATTTTCCCAGGTTTATCCCCTTGGGTATGCAACCTGTATCGGTAATATAACACAGATTTGCAAAACCTCGTTCAACAACACCTGAGTCTCCATAAGCTGTTTCCGAGCTGTAGCAGTTGAATGGCGGGCACATAGTTGACGCAACGTTGTGACCTCTTTTTCCAGGCGTATAATACGCTCCGACATCAATCTCCGCTTGCGGGCCTGGTAGCCTATAATGTCACCTCGTAACACTACCTTGGCAGTTTCCCAGACTAATTCAGGATCATCAAAATGGCTCCTATGATCGGATTCAAATTCCTGCCACCGCCGCCGCAAAAAGGAACGAAAATGAGTATCGGTATAGAGTTCTAGAGGGAATCTCCAAAGGCGTGTCGTAGGCTGCGCCTCCCCCCACTGAAGGTCCAACCAGATTAGCGCGTGATCAGAGATCTCCCCCGGTCCTATCCGAGCATCCCGGACCGCAGCAAAAAGGGCACCCGTCACCAACAGGTAATCAATGCGCGCCGATGATCCATGGGCTCGGGACTGGTGTGTGAAATCCTTTTCCGAAGGATGCAACAACTTCCAAGGGTCCACTAGTCCCATGCTATCGCACAGTCGCAGCATTGCCCGCGTAGACTGTCGCCGCTCTCTGGACCCTCCAACAGTGGTATCCAAGTCCACGTCCATCACTCCATTAAAATCACCCCCCAGGATAACAGGAGCCTCCGGCAAATTCTCCAATTTAGAGGTCAACCTAGTATAAAGACCCTGGTCAAAAACATTCGGCGAGTAAAGGTTCCCCAAAGTCATCAGTTTTCCTTCTAACATTCCATGCAGAATCAAGAACCGCCCAGAGGGATCAAGGATTAACCGGAGGATATCGAACCGTATACGCTTATGAATCAAGATAACAATGCCTCCTTTTTTTCCCGTCGCTGGGGCTTCAAAGACCTGTCCTACCCATGCTCTACGCAGCTTACTATGCTCTATTGCCGACTGGTGAGTCTCTTGGAGCATGGCTATATCTACGTTATGCCTGGCCAGACCCTGCAACACCTTTGAGCGCTTCGTTGGGCTCCCTAACCCACACACATTCCAGGAAATAAGCCTCAGAGCACTATAGCTAGAGTCCGGTACCTTAACAATATACAGTCCCGTAATCCAGAAAGAGCCCCCCCAGCCTGGGGCTCTCCCCAACCTCTTTCAAGATGGTAAGTGTTTAGGAAAAGCATCCCCGCATGGGCGTGACCATGTCTCCCCTTCCCCATCCCCCCTCCCCCTACCCCTCCCCCCTATCCCCCACGCCACAAAGTGGCACCTCCTCATCCACATAACCACCCCTAGGTAGATTAAACTACCCATGTAGATCACACAGATGCGTCCAGTCTCCCGCGCCTCAGTCACATACAGCTCCGGGCCCAAAGAAGCCCGAGCCCCAAGTGGTGGCAATAAACACAGAGAAAGTAAGACTGTCCCCCCCCCCTCCACCAGCCTCCAGGCCCCCTTACCCAAATAGTAAGAAAGTACATTGGGACACACTAGGGAGTCCGCAACAAACCCCCCTTAGGCACAGCATACATAGCATTTGCAAAAACAACATGTTCTATAAAAATTAAAAAAAAACTGGATACAGCCAAACAAATAAGGGAAGACGCTCATCACTCGCACATTAGCACCCGCATGTGGTAAGCAGCAGGCAAAAGAGTCACCATTCCAAAGCTACATTACCACCTTACGTCCCCAAGCGTCTTGCCTACTTTGATGGCGGCAGAAACAGTCAACGTACGTCATATAGTACGTACTAGTGTGCTGTAAGTGATAATGCACCTCTGTCAGTGTATTAAAACGTAGCACCGTGTATCCCAACGTACAGCATATCGCCACTTCAGAAAAAGGTACCACAGCGGGGCCACCACTGTCCACCCAACAAAGTAGCATAAAACTATGGTGGCTTGCAAGGCATACAATGCCGCCCCCCACTATCAGCCCACAATCAAAGAGGGAGCAAAGACTGATATTATACCATAGATAACTGACCATGTACAGCTGGTCCTGCCGGATCTTAACTAGCAGTGCACATTATTCATTGAAAAGGTAAAGTGATAGCAGGTATCGGAAAGGTAAAAAGAAGTAAAGCTGTTTCTTCACAGTTTAACCATGTTTTACAAAGGAAAGATATTGTATCTTAGGTCTACCCCCGTGTCGAGAGTGACCCGGGGGCAGTTCATACCTGCTAAGCAATTCACCAAGTGCATCCGAGAGTTATACAGCACCAAGTTATCAGTAGGTAGGGAAGGGAATCCAGTAAATCAACCCCACTAATAAGATTGTGGGAGCCCCTCTGACTCGGAGAACGAGCCAGCGGGAGCAGCAAGTAAGATAGGGGCAAAATTCTATCTTCCCAAACCACAAACACACTCCACCCCCCTCCCGGAGCCATACTCTAACCTATTAGTTTAAGAGCCCGTCACTGACAGGGAGCCTCAGGACTTAACTAGGCCTCCAGTACATTGCTATTCCCCCCCCCCCCACAAACCCACCCTCTCGCCGGTCCCAGCTAACCATTCGGGCTCAAGATGTGAAAAGAGAGAGTCAGTTCCCCGGGCCCCTCCTCCTACCCCCATCCCAACCTCTCCGGACCTACAGCTCTACCCCCCGTTTCCCCCCCTTCACCCTCACTCAATCCCATCTCCGCACTCAGGGGTCCCTTCTCTACGCCTCCCGCGTTCTACCTCCAACCCAACGGCCTACAAAACCCCCCCTCCTACAACCCATTCCCGCTTCCCAGAGAGGGGCCCCCCACCCACTTCCCCCGGTCGGCACCAGATTAAAGAAACTATAGAAATCAGCTACCACATAGCAACAGGTAATTAAACATTCAGCAACAAAAAAAATAAAACTAACAAAGGTTCGTCTGCACACGGAATCGCCAACAGGTAAAGCTAACAGGCGTTCAACACACAAATGGGGAGCAGGCCAAGGGACGAAAGCCAAGTTCAAGCCGACTCTCCCCTCTTCGCCGGCACCGATACAGCGGAGTACGCTAGTCCGCCACTTCACGCTCCAGTAAGCGCACATGTCACAGCCGGGGGCTTATTAGCCATCGCCTCTGCTCAGCCCAAACCAAGACAGCCCCGGGCCACCAGGAAAAAGTTTAGGCGGCAAAAGAAAGTCGCGAGGCTCTCTCGATGCTGGCATCATGAAGTCCGCATCCTCCGCAGGTCAGGTTACAAAAGAAAATCAGTCACCAGGCCCGCTACATAGTCAGGGGCTTGAGGCAGAAGGGCTCCCTTCCTGAACAATACGTTCCACATAAGAAGCAGCCTCCTCAGCCGAAGCAAACACCCGATGCGCTCCACCATAGAACACATGCAATCGGGCGGGATACTGCACTGAAAATTTAATTGTCGCGGCAAGCAATTTGGTGCAGAGAGGGGCATATGCTCGACGCCGTTGGCTAAGGGAGGCAGAGTAGTCCTGGGCAATCCGGAGGGTAAAATTGTCACAGGTAAGACCATTCCGCTGGCGGGCAGCCCGGAGAATCGCCTCTTTTTGTGGGTATTGGAGGAACTTGGCCAGGACAATCCGCGGCTGGGTGTCTCGGGCTTGCCTATTCCCAACTCGGTGGACCCGCTCTAGCAACAAATCTCCACTCTCCAAACTGCCTTCAAAAAGTCAGGGGAGCAAATTTTCCACATACCGCTTAAGATCTTTATCCGCTATCGTCTCGGGGATGCCCAGCAGCCGCAGATTGTTCCTCCTCGACCGGTTTTCTAGGTCGTCAATCTTGGCGGACTGAGCTGACACCTGGGCCTTCAGCGCAGCCAGCTCTTGCGAGGCAGTCTCAGAGCGAGTCCTCCACCCTCCTGTTGCGCTCCTCAGCCTCCTGGATGCGGCCCCCCAGAGCCCCCTTCAGAGTCTGAAGGGTGTCCATTTTTTCATGGAGGGTTGCAAATTGGGTTGATAACGCCTCGGCTACTGCAGCCGAAACCTCCTCTAGGAAGGCCGGAGAAGAGGGGGAGCGCGGCATAGCGTTACTGTCGGCCATTTTGGCCGCAGAAGCCACACGCTCCTTCTCCCGCCGAGTGGTTTTTGCGGATGCCGCCATCCAAATCTTAGCACAACCACCCGAAATCCCGTGCCAGAAATCTCAGGGGAGGGCAACCAAGATATTCGGCCCGAATCAACTCAGCCAAGGCCCAGTAATCTGCCGGTTAGAGGCGCGGGGGACCGGAGCACATGCAGCACACGTCTGCAGTCCTCACCGCATCACGTGATCTCCTGCATCATTCCCTTTTTAATCGCATTGCTGACTCAGGTTTCCACAACTCTACTCTAAACTAGTTCCGTTCTTATCCCTCACTTTTATGTTTTCAAGTATTGATTGATGGTTCATGCTCATGACATCCCCAGATTTCAGGTGTCCCGCAAGACTCTCTCCTATTCCCTACTCTTTTTAACCTTTTTATTTTGCCGCTAGCTCTTGTGACCCAAGATCTTAATATCGGCTCTTAACTTTATGCAGATGATATCCAGCTTGTCATTGCCTGTGACAGCTGGGACTCTGTCTTTCAATCTGATTTACAACCAAGACTGGACTCTATTACAGACGGCTCCTTTAGCATAAAATGCTACTAAACCCAGCAAAAACTGAAGCCCTATGGCTCTCCCACACACGCCACTCCCTTAGAACATAAGAACATAAGATATGCCATACTGGGTCAGACCAAGGTCCATCAAGCCCAGTATTCTGTTTCCAACAGTGGCCAATCTAGGTCACATGTACCTAGCAGTTTCCCCAAGAGACACAAGTTCCACAATGCTTGTACTGGGTCAAGCATTGATATCTTCGGTCACTTCTTAATAATGGTTTATGGACCTTTCCTCCAGGAACTTGTCCAAACCTTTTTTAAACCCAGCTACACTAACAGCCTTTACTACATCCTCCGGTAACAAATTCCAGAGTTGGATTACACATTGAGTGAAAAAATATTTTCTTTTATTAGTCTTAAATAGTTTACCCTGTAGCTTCATTGCATGTCCCCTAGTCTTTCTATATTCTGATAAGGTAAACAATCGATCTACGTTTACCCGTTCCACTCCGTTCATTAATTTATAGACTTCTATCATATCTCCCCTCAGCCGTCTCTTTTCCAGGTTAAAGAGCCCTAACCTTTTTAGCCTTTCTTCATAGGAGTATCCTTCCATCCCCTTTACCATTTTGGTGGCTCTTCTCTTTACCTTTTCTAAAATCGCTATATCCTTTTTAAGATACGGCGACCAGAATTGCACACAATATTCAAGGTGCGGTCTCACCATGGAACGATATAGAGGCATTATAATATCTTTTGTTTTATTTTCCATTCCTTTCCTTATCATACCTAGCATTCTATTTGCTCTCTTGGCCGCCGCTGCACACTGGGCCGAGGGTTTTAACATGGTATCCACAATGACGCCTAAATCTTTTTCCTGGGTGGTGGTTCCTAATGTGGAACCTTGCATCGTGTAACCATAGTTTGGGTTGTTCTTCCCTAGGTGCATAACCTTGCACTTGTCCACATTAAATTTCATCTGCCATTTTGATGCCCAGTCTTCCAATTTATCAAGATCCTCTTGCAATTTTTCACAATCCTCTTGGGTTTTAACAACTTTAAATAGTTTTGTGTCATCTGCAAATTTGATAACCTCACTCGTTATTCCACTTTCCAGGTCATTTATGAATATGTCAAAAAGCAGCGGACCCAGCACAGATCCCTGGGGTACACCACTATTCACCTTTCTCCATTGGGAAAATTGGCCATTTAGCTCTACCATCTGCTTTCTATCTTTTAACCAGTTCCTGATCCACAATAGTACACTGCCTCCTATCCCATGACTCTTTAGTTTTGCCAAAAGTTTCTGATGAGGGACCTTGTCAAAGGCTTTCTGAAAGTCCAGATACACAATATCAACCGACTCACCTTTGTCCACCTGTTTATTCACTCCTTCAAAAAAACATAACAGATTAGTAAGACAAGATCTTCCTTGTCTAAAGCCATGTTGGCTGTCTCCCATTAGGTTGTACAACACAAATAAAGAGTGGTCAAGCTACCACAGAGCTAATATTGTCAAAAAATGGATGAAAAAACTCTGTACTAAAACGTGAAAGTAAAAATATCACCAAAGGCTACCTAAATAATTCATAGAAATTAGCATTTGCATAGCCAGAACAACCATACACAGAAGCAACCAAAGGTCTCAGTCTTCCCGGGCAAAAACAGAACCCGCCAGATGCATTCTGACAAGGTAAAGCCCCGATAACATCAGTGACCCATAGACTAACGTTGCTCTGAGATGGGCATTAACCAGCTCTTTCACTTGTAAAAAGTCAATAATGTAACATTAGAAATTCCACAGTGTTAATAACGAAAGAGTGGTATGGTAACTTAGCTTTGCAGTCTGCAGCAATGCTCGTGAAGTGGTGCTAAGCCAGTAGCAAAATCCCCAACGCTCTTACACGCGCTTGATATGCGTTTCACCTGAGAGGTTTCTTCAGGGGGTGGCTAGAAAGCACTTGAAGTTCACGAGATGAGAAGACACGAGCAGAATCCACCAACCGATACTAACGGAAGTATCGGTTGGTGGATTCTGCTCGTGTCTTCTCATCTCGTGAACTTCAAGTGCTTTCTAGCCACCCCCTGAAGAAACCTCTCAGATGAAACGCATATCAAGCGCGTGTAAGAGCGTTGGGGATTTTGCTACTGGCTTAGCACCACTTCACAAGCATTGCTGCAGACTGCAAAGCTAAGTTACCATACCACTCTTTCGTTATTAACACTGTGGAATTTCTAATGTTACATTATTGACTTTTTACAAGTGAAAGAGCTGGTTAATGCCCATCTCAGAGCAACGTTAGTCTATGGGTCACTGATGTTATCGGGGCTTTACCTTGTCAGAATGCATCTGGTGGGTTCTGTTTTTGCCCGGGAAGACTGAGACCTTTGGTTGCTTCTCTGTATGGTTGTTCTGGCTATGCAAATGCTAATTTCTATGAATTATTTAGGTAGCCTTTGGTGATATTTTTACTTTCACGTTTTAGTACAGAGTTTTTTCATCCATTTTTCCCATTAGGTTGTGACTATCTACATGCTGAGTAATTTTATTCTTTATGATGGTTTCTACCATTTTTCCTGGTACTGACGTCAGGCTCACCGGTCTGTAGTTTCTCGGATCACCCCTGGAACCCTTTTTAAAAATTGGTGCTACATTGGCGATCCTCCAATCTTCAGGTATTAGAGATGATTTTAATGATAGTTCACAGATTACTGATAGCAGTTCTGCAATCTCATATTTCAGTTCTTTCAACACCCTTGGATGTATACCATCTGGCCCAGGTGATTTGCTACTCTTCAGTTTATCTAATAGTTGTAAGACATCTTCCCGATGTATCGATATTTCCTTCAATTCTTCCGCACCTTTAAATACCACTTCAGTCATGGGTAACATCCCTACATCTTCCTCAGTAAAGACCGAAGCAAAGAATTCATTCAGTCTCTCCGCTATCGCCTTGTCGCCTCTTAGTGCTCCTTTAACCCCTTTATCATCTAATGGACCAACTGACTCTCTCACAGGTTTTCTGCTACGAATGTACTTGAAAAGGTCTTTATTTCGCGTTTTTGCTTCCGCAGCAAGCTTCTTCTCAAATTCTCTCTTTGCCTGCCTTATCAATGCCTTGCATTTGACTTGTCAGTGCTTGTGCTGTTTCCAGGTTTTGTCGTTTGGCTCTTTTTTCCATTTCCTAAAAGATGCTTTTTTGGCAACAACAGCCTCTCTGACCTCACCTTTAAACCATGCTGGCAGTTTTTTGGACTTCCTTCCACTTTTCTTAAAGCGTGGAATACAGCTGGTCTTGGCTTCCAAGATAGTATTTTTCAACAACACCCAAGCTTGATGTACGTCTTTAACCTTCGCAACTGCTCCTTTTAGTTTTTTCTTAACTGTTTTCCTCATTTTATCATAGTCTCCCTTTCGAAAGTTAAAAGGTAGTACTGTGGATTTCCTTACTATCCCTCCTCCACTAATTAAATCAAAGGCGATCATGCTATGATCACTATTGCAAAGTGGCCCCAACACCCTTATCTCTTGCACTAGATCTGGTGTTCCACTAAGGACTAGGTCTAATATGGCTTCCCCTCTGGTCGGTTCATGAACCAGCTGCTCCAAGAAGCAGTCATTTATTTCATCTAGGAACTTTATCTCCCTAGCATGTCCTGACGTGACACTGACCCAGTCGATACCGGGGTAATTGAAATCACCCATTATTATTACTGCGCTGTAACTTTTGTTAGCTTCCTTGATTTCTTTGAGCATTTCATCATCCATTTGGTCATTCTGGCCAGGTGCTCGATAGTACACCCCCACTGCCATCGCCTTCCCCCTTTTATATGGAATTTCAATCCATATAGATTCTACAGCAGATTTTGTTTCCTGCAAAACTTTAATCCTTACTGAGTCAATGCCCTCTCTAACATAGAGCGCAACCCCTCCACCAATTTGATCAGCTCTATCATTACGATATAGTTTGTACCCAGGTATCACAGTGTCCCACTGGTTGTCCTCCTTCCACCATGTCTCTGATATTCCAATCATATCTAACCTTTCATTTAGTGCTATATATTCTAACTCTCCCATCTTATTCTTTAGACTTCTAGCATTTGCATACAAGCATTTTAGAGAATGTATTTTATTCATGTTAATTTGGCTATTGTTAGACATGGGTAAATTGGGATCTTTAAGCTCTGCCTGCTCCATACTTGAGGGCATTTGGGCTACTTTACTCTTTTGTGGAACCTCTCTGCTTTTGGTAGTATCCTTCAAGGATACATTCTTCCGAACCATCCGCTCTTGGGCGACTGTCGGCTTTCCCCTAATATCTAGTTTAAAAGCTGCTCTATCTCCTTTTTAAAGGTTAATGCCAGCAGCCTGGTTCCATCCCGGTTAAGGTGAAGCCCATCCCTTCGGAAGAGCCCCTCCTTTCCCCAGAATGTTCCCCAGTTCCTAACAAATCCAAAACCCTCATCTCTGCACCATTGTCTCATCCACGCATTGAGACTCCGGAGCTCTGCCTGCCTTTTGGGTCCTGCGTGTGGAACAGGAAGCATTTTGGAGAATGCTACCCTGGAAGTTCTGGATTTCAACTTCCTACCTAAAAGCCTAAATTTTGCCTCCAGAACCTCCCTACCACATTTTCCTATGTCATTGGTACCGACATGTACCAAGACAGCAAACTCCTCCCCAGCACTATCTAAGACCTTATCTAGGTGGCACGTGAGGTCCGCTACCTTCGCACCAGGCAGGCATGTTACCAGGCGATCCTCATGTCCACCAGCCACCCAGCTATCTACATGCCTAATGATCGAATCACCAACTATAACGGCTGTCCTAACCCTTCCCTCATGGGCACATGGCCCTGGAGAAACTTCCTCGGTGCAAGAGGGTTTTACATCACCTGGAGGACAGGTCCTAGTTACAGGATCACTTCCTGCCACACCAGGGTGATGCTCTCCTGTCACGTGACCTCTCTCCTCCATGGCAACAGGGGTGCTGCCAGACTGGAGGTGGGACTTCAGGACTATATCCCTGTAGGTCTCGTCTATGTACCTCTCTGTCTGTCTTATGTTTTCCAAGTCTGCTACTTTAGCCTCTAGAGAACGGACTTGTTCCCTGAGAGAAAAGAGCTCCTTGCACCTAGTGCACACATAAGACCTCTCACCAACTGGGAGAAAATCATACATGTGACACTCAATGCAAAAGACTGGAAAGCCCCCATCCCGCTGCTGGACTACTATCTGCATCTTAGTTTTAAGTTTGTGTCTAGATCTTTAAGTTCTTACTTACTAGGGGTTGCTATGGGTATTTATACCAATAAAACTGTACCTAAAACGTTTAATATACCTTGTTCACCTGAAGCTTAATTAATCTCAGGTCCTTAGTGTATGACTGATTTGGGTAATGAGCTTCACCTGAAAGCACCTCCTGTCTTTTAAGATGTGTAAGTACCTATAAAGCTATGATTATCCCAGGGGAGGGAGGGAGGGAGGGAGGGAAATAACACTTATTAAAAGAGGGCTGCTACACAGTACCCTGTCTTGTGCTGCTGAGGTAAGCTAAATTCTGATTTGATTTAAATTATAGCTCTTAGCTGCTGCTAGGCTCTAACTTCTTATGAAATTACAAGCTCTCTGCTGGGTACTAAATTTAACCAGAAAGCTCTCTTCTGTGTGTTAAATTTAAACTAAAAGTACTTTGCTGTTACTTGGCCCTGAGTGACTATTAAATTTAAACTACAAGCTCTCTGCTGGGTATGAAATGTAACCAGAAAGCTCCCCTCTGTGTTTTAAATTCAAACTTTAATTGCTGCTACTAAGCCCCAACTGATCCAACAAAAAACAGTGGGTTCACAGATTAAGTAGCTTTAATACAAAGAATTCTTTTTAGAAAATTACCAGAAGTATATACTCACAGTTGCAGATTTCTCTCCAGAAGTAACAGTCCCCCCTTTCTAGTCCTTTCTGCCTAAACATATCCTCTCGCCCTATTCTTGTTCAGAAGTCGATCTGTTCCTTAGGTATAATTATCACTTACATCTCTAAGGGGCATGTTTACTAAAAACCGCTAATTAGCGCGGCGCAAAATAGCGCACTAAAAGCGGTACTTAAGTGTGCTTAAACGCCCCGCAAACGTGCGATGAAGCCCCACACACTTGCGCGTCACAGTAACGGGTGCCGCACAAGTACGTGCCCGCAAATGTCCGATAGAGGCGTGGAAAGGCTAACGGAGGGCGGAGGAAGGCCCCGGAGGGGCGGAGAGAAGGGGTTAATGGGCGGGGAAGGGGAGGGGAGAGGCGCCCCGCACATTATCGGGGCTGAATTTCAAAAAAAAAATAGCGCGAGTGAATCACTCGCGTTAGAATGCATTTAAAGGGAAGAGAAACCATTTCCGTCAGCAATGTACAGCAAAACCGGGGAAACCTGCAAAACGTGAGCAGTGTGATACATGTGCACAGCACAAAAGTGCAATTATAAATAGAAAATGACCACCACAAAAATATGCAAAATAGTAATTCAGTTGGGGAACAGTTATAGTGATGGGCAAAACTAGATAACACACCCAGGAAAGCTCCAAAAAAAAGAAATGATTTATGGAAAGGTGTACGGAGCGGAGACTCGTCCAAAAAACATTTCCCTTTTTCTGGAGCTGTCCTGGGAGTGTTATCTAGGGTTGCCCATTAATATCACTGTTGCCCAGCTTGGGTTGCCCATTAATATCACTGTTGCCCAGCTTGGGTATATGTTTTCCCCCTTTGTTCCATGGTCATTCCCGGGTTTTATTTGCACGTTTGTCACCACACAGGGTGAAGGAGCCCACAGTAAAAATGCATACAGCAGGGTTTGTGACTCCATCCTGCCAGGTTTACTACCTCCAGGGACTGCCATGACCTCTAGGACTAGAAGGCCAGAGGTTCAAATCCCAGCTGGGGCACTTGCCAGCCCAGTCCATATATTTTACCCACCACTAAACAAAGATAGAGCAGACACCCCTGTATTGCAGGGAACATAAGCATGGGGGAAACACCCATATGTTACCCAACACCACACACACACCACAACAATGTGCATACCTACAGCCAAGTCCCCCAAATGCAGTCCCGTACTGCCACATTGCAATCAGGTCATCTGCTTTTTCTGAGAGAAGCTCATGCCAGCATGTTGGGGCACGAGTACATGTGGTGCAGGGGGCAGTGGCAGCTAGCCACAGAGGACAGAGGCCAAGCCATGTGCAGGCTGGCACAGTCCACTGCAACACACAGGCCCTGCCGGATCCACAGGCATGGATGTTCCAGGGAATCCAGCCAATCTGTGGCTACAAGGTGGTGCAGTGCACACAGACAGTGCATACAAGAACAGAAGGTCACAGGTTCAAAGCCCAGCTGGGACTACCGCCTAATCCTTCCCACATATTTTCCCCACAGCTACACAGTGATAGTAAGGACAAACCTTTCGTGGCGAGGACATATGCAATGGTACTACGTCTATCTTTTACCCCACTGAGCACAGACACCATGTACAGGGGCAGTACCTAGAGCGGAATCTCCCAAATGCAGTCCTGGTGGGCCACACACCAGTCAGGGTCCATGCTGCCACTCATACAAATGCCTGTGCTGTATATCTATGCACCACCTCCATGGCATGTAGATGTAGCTCATGCATATTCATGAGGAACAGCAGGTAAACCCAATCAGTGTGATGCAAACCTGGACTGGAGTTGGGAATCTCTGCCGTAAAGCAGCAGCCAACAGGGGCAGACACACCCACACCCACACCCACAGGCCCCATTGGCCAATGTCTCCTGGAGAGGCAGAACATTGGACCCTGCGTGCATCTCCCAATACTAGCACCTGCATACCCTAGCAATGTAACCCTACACCTGAGGTATACGGTACACAGCTCTGAGACGCTTGCTAGGAGTACTAGCAGATAGATATCCATACGTTACGCACATACTGCTAGTTGACCCCATCCGAACAATCTGTTTGGTGTTTGCGGTGCGTGCTCCAGCCCTTGCCTCTGACGGTGTTTACCACCCTGGGGAGTGACCCCCAGCAGTACTGCGTAGCATATCCATGCCTTGCCGTGCCCAGCACCGGTTTGGTGGGCAAGGCTAATTACCTCCTCAATAGTAGCACCATGATGGCATAGGTGTGGAATTGTGTGTCTGTCTATACAGTGGGTGTTGGCTGCATGCCCCTTCCACAGCCCACAC
Organism: Ichthyophis bannanicus; assembly: GCA_033557465.1. Taxonomy (NCBI): domain Eukaryota; kingdom Metazoa; phylum Chordata; class Amphibia; order Gymnophiona; family Ichthyophiidae; genus Ichthyophis; species Ichthyophis bannanicus. The sequence goes on along the minus strand of CM066032.1, from coordinate 1,364,423,663 downwards.
TGCCAACACTGTTGCCAGTATTGGCCTGCCAATGTGCATAATGAGTAGCAAGGGACCATGGGTATATCTCAGACACAGTGGACTGACCAGGATGCAGCTGCACAGGGCATAGGGCACTGGCAGGGGCATGGTAGTGCCCGGCCACCACCTACACAGACAGGGTGACCTCTGTATGTGCTGCTGGGGGATCACTCACCCTGAGTGTGCAGTGACGGCAGCATGGCTAGGCACCCCCATAGTGCTATATTGTGATTCTCCCATGTGATATGTATGGGTGTCCTGTGGGGGCCTCTTCATGGACTTATCTGTCTGTGTGTGCTGCCACCCCAGTTGTGGGTGCATGCATGTCCATCAGGACCAGCCAGCAGACTGTTCACAGCTGATATGTGTTGTGATGGAGTGCCGTGCAGGGGCTGATGGCTTGCTGCAGGTGAATATCAGATAGTGGTGGGGTGCATCTTTGAATATCCAGGCCTAATGTCTGTCTGATATTGTGTTATGGATGTGTGTGGAGCTGCTTGGACTGCCCTGTAGGGTATCTGTTCCCTAGCAGGCCTGGGGTTGATGGTCCACTCTGCTGCCATCAGGGTGGGGGATCTGTTGAGGGGAAGCCCTGTTTTGTCCACTTGGGGGTCCCCACTAGCTGAGCCAGACAGAGATCTCCAAAATGTTTATGCAGCACCTACCTATTCCACAGGTTATTGCTGCTTTGGAGCTCTGACATGGCTGGTGTTGTGGACCTGGTCCTGGGCGCAACATCTCACACTCAGGGTGAGCACAGTAACCGCACAATGTGATGGTGTTTAGCTACTCTTTGCCGTTTGTCCACCCACTCAGGACACCCTACCAGGCCGAGGTGCTGTGTGGGTGCACACGGACACTTCCCCCTACCAGGCCGGAGAGCTTTAGGGGTGCATTTCCCATCCTGTGTTCAATCGTGGACAGCTGATTTGCATGTGCAGTGCATCATGGGTACGGGTGGTTCACAACAGCAGACTGTCAGTGAGGTGACGTACAGGCTATCTGCAGCCAGCCAGGGGCTGCTTACAGCTGTAGCCCAATGGTTACATCCCTGCCTGTGCAGCCAGATGTCATGGGTTCAAACCCACAGTGGGGTTATGTGATAGGGGTGTCCACAGATTTATTTTAATTTACTGTACATATGTTGCTGCCAGCAATACCACCCTCAGCGTACTGTACCCATAAGGTGCCTCTGAGGGTGCTTTATGGGGCGCCCTATAGGGCACATTACGGTTGCCAGCCATATAGGGTGCACTATACATTATCCTGTGTCGCAACATACATGCTGCCCTATAGGGGACATTCTAGGGTGCCTTGGTGGACGGTGCACTGTAACATGTGCCTTATGGGCCGCCTTATATTAATATGCTGTGAGAATGCGTTTGCTAGTAGTTATCACAAAATAAAATTAAAAAGCCTCCTACAGCACTCCACAACATATAACATACTGCCTCAGCTAGCCTTTTTCACTGGGCATTGTGAGGGATCAAACCCCTGGTCCCTGCACCATTGATCAGTGTCTTAACCATTGTGCTGTGGCTGTGTTCCTTTGCTTTGGCATCAGAGCGCCGCCTTATGCCCATCAACGCGCCACCTCCTGCTGCCCACAATTAGTGCGCCGCCTTGTGCCGCCCAAAAAGAACAGTGCGCCACCTTGTACCGCCCAGATAGTACAGTGCGCCGCCTTATGCCATACAAAACGAACAGTGTGCCGCCTTATGCCGTCCAAAAGTACTTTGCCTCCTGAACCACTTTTACACATTCAAGGTGTTGCCTCAGCTGGCCTTTTTGTTGCGCACAATGGGGGATTGAACATGTGGCCCCTGCACCATTGGTTAGTGTGTTCACCGTTGTGCTACAGCTCTGTTCTGATATGTGCTCAGCAGCGCCCTGCTTAGCCTTCCCACGCGCTAATGTGGGCCCCGCAAATTAGCGCGACGCGCACACATACGGTCGGGTTTTTTTCTTCTTTCTGCCTGAACCGCCCACTCCTTATATGGCACACGCACACTACCGCGGCCCCGCACATTAGGAATGTTTAGTAAACATGCCCCTAAGACAGAAAAAAGTAGCTTTTTCTCTCTACGCAGGATAAAATCTGTCAAACCTTTTCTCAACACTAAAAATGGTAATACATTCACTGGTTATTAATAAATTAGACTATTTCAACCCCTTTTTAGCAGGCACTTCACAATCACAATTGAAAAGAATTCAGTTGATTCAAAACACAGCAGTCAAACTCATCTATAACGCAAAGAAGTCAGATCATGTCACGCTTTTATTATATGAGCAACATTGGCTTCCCTTTCAGTTCCCTTCTGGATCCAGTATAAAACTCTATTACTGGCCCACTGTACCTTCTACACTGGTCTCCCCCGCTATCTCCACTCTCAGTTTATCCCCTACTGCCCTGATTATTTATTTATTTAAATCTTTTTTATACCGCACTCTTTGGTACCAGCGCAGTTTACAGGTGACAATAAATTTGGCAATGCCAGATGAACATACATCTTGTGCCCTGAAGTCTGCCAATTAGAACCTACTGGCTATCCCCTCAAAATCCAATTTGCACCTTGGAACATACAGATCCATGGCCTTCTATTTTTCTGTCCCCTCCCTCTGGAACATTCTCTCCATGAATCTCCGCCTTGAATCATCCTACACAAAATTTAAGGCAGGGCTGAAAACCTATTTTTTCAAACGAGCCTTTAAGTGATTCTCCTTAGCAGACCTAAATATGGCTTAACCTTTTTACCTTAACTTTAATTTTTAAACCCTAAATTCTGAGTCGTTAGCTACTCACTCCCCACCCTTATGTTCCATCTGCCTATATGTTACTTTATCCTGGAAATATTATTGTCCTACCATCAATATGTTCCCTTTATGGGTCTATGTCCATTTTCTCCTGTTCTTCTCGTTCTTATTTGGTTCTTACTGTATGTTAATCTTGTTCCTTTTATTTTGATTGTAAACCGCTATGATGTTCACACAGCGGTATAGAAATTCTGCAAAGAAATAAATAAAATACTCTTAACTTTAGATGTTAAATTTAACTTGGGTAATCATTCCCTCGGCTGGAACCCAGCATGCTCATCTTTTCCCACATGTTTTTGCAACTCAGCCTTTAATCCCTCTATCTCCAGGTCTTTCTCCGCCCTTTGTTCTTCTGCTGCAGTTGACGTCTTGGCCTGCCCTTTCTGTATCTTGCTGTCCTGTATTTGTTTTCCTTTTCTTTTTCTCTGCTCCTGCAGCCAGGGAACTGAAGGCCAGGACACTATTATGGCAGGACTGATGGGGGGCTTTCTTTTAATTTTCTGAGCCAAGAGACTCTTTATTTCCTTTATCCAATAAAATTGCCAATACTTACTGTGCTCCACAGCTGTTTTAAGCTTTGAGAGCTGACAGGGCCTACATATATACAGCTGCCTTGAGGATGCCCATCCACATGTAAATCCCGGAGTGTGGCTCCCCCTACTGGTGACAGCTTTGAAGTATTCAGCATTTTATTTACACTGAAGGAAATCAGGAGTCGGTTTAGGATAAGACAGAACAATGGTATAAATTGTGCAGATGCAGTTCTATAAACATCCTGTGCATTTTCAGAAACACCTCAATGGTGTAGAGCAAGGGCTAAATGTTTTTCTTACCACTGACCATCTAGTGAACAACATAAGAATATAAGAAATGCCATACTGGTTCAAACCAAGGTCCATCAAGCCCAGTTTCCTGTTTTCAACAGTGGCCAATCCAAGTCACAAGTACCTGGCAGTTTCCCAAAAAGATATACAGGTTTTACAATGCTTTTATTGGGGCAAGCAGTGGATTTCCCGGGTCCTCTTTAATAATGGTTTATGGTCCTTTCTTCCAGGAACTTGTCCAAACTTTTTTTAAACCCAGATACACTAACAGTTTTTACTATATCCTCCAGTAACAAATTCCAGAGTTTGATTATGCGTTGAGGGTAAAAATATTTTCTCTTACTAGTCTTAAACGGGTTACACTGAAGCTTTATTGCATGTCCCCTAGTCTTTCTACTTTTTGATGCCATAAAGAATCAATCTACGTTTACCTGTTTCACTCCATTCATTAATTTATAGACTATTTTATTTATTTATTTAATGTATTTTTTTTATACCACGCTCTTTAAAAGCGCGGTTTACATTTAACAACTCGTGCAGCGCAGGCAGGGCTCACAACTGAGCAGAAGGGAACGAGAAAGGAAACAGCAGCACCGACAACACCACAACAGAACCTAACAAGAAGCAGTCCGAGGCGAAGGACGACAGAACCGCAAGTAGTCCTTTCACAAGAACATCACCACAAAACAAAATGATCACAACACTGTTTCTACCAATCAGCCTCATCCTCACACATTTCCTACCTCCAAACTCTCACTCCCACTACACACACCCTAACGCAACATGGCACCCACCAACCACCTGGTCACCCATAGAACCCCAGTACACCCATTCTGCCACACTTAGCACACCAATGACAAGAAGAAAAAAATACACACAAATCACACTCCCACACACCACACTCAAAGGAAACACACGAAACTATAAAGCCCATAAGGCATACAACAGTACAGCTCATAAATGCAAGATCCATATGCAACAAGATACACACAATAGCAGACCACATAGAAGACCACCAGCCAGACATACTTTGCATAACAGAGACCTGGCTCAACACAACCGACAATGTACTACTCAATCAATTGGTACCAGACTCATACACAGCATACAACTGCCCACGCACCCACAAACGTGGAGGAGGGGTATTAATAATTGCAAAGAAGAACCTAAAATTCAAAACCCAGAGCTCCACAGACACACCTCAAGGCAACACACTCAGCATCGTGAACAAACACCTGGCTCTCTGCCTAACATACAGAGCACCCAGGGCCTCACCCGATGAACTAGCCTCTAAGCTAGAAGCAGTATGCGACATCACCGCAACTAACAGGCCCACGCTACTGCTAGGAGACTTCAACCTCAAGTCCACCAACAACAAAGATGCAGAAGCCTTCCTCCAAGCAATGACATCACTCCAATTTACCCAAATCATCGACGCCCCAACACACAGACATGGCTCTACCCCGGACCTCATCTTCGCAACCAACTACCTAACATCAAGAGGCCTAATATCAACACCTAACATCACCCCAGTTCCATGGTCAGACCACTACATAATAAAGATAAAGTTGCAACTACAAAAGGCCAACCTCAACGAACAAACGCACAGCACGCCCACACAAAGGCGATTCAAGAACTTCGACAGAGACACTTTCCTACAGGACACGATACAACAACTGACCACGGAAACGGACGACCTGGAGACTCAAATCACCAACTGGAACAACACTCTATCCAACGCCACCACAGCAACAGCTGCCAGACCAAAGAAACATCGTCACAACAAGAGACAACACAAGCCTTGGTATTCCACAACCATAAGACAAGAAAAAAGAGAACTCAGAAAAATTGAACGGAGATGGAGAAAATCCAAGGAAACCAACAGACATACCTAACAAAGCAGAAACAATACAGTGAATACATCAACCACTCAAAGAAAGAATACCACACAAACATGATCAATACCTCCATGAACAAACCCAGAGAGCTATTCGAAATAGTAAAAATCCTCACAAAGGAGCAAAGGACTGAGGAAGAAGTACAAATAGACCCACAAGAATTTGCTGATCATATCAAGAAAAGATTTCACACCGCAGAACCAACGCCGCCTCGCACACTAACTCAGCCTGACTCACACCCCAAGAAATGGGACACATTCTCCTCACCCTCAACAGAACAGCTCTCACACATCATCTCTGCAATCAAAACAAGCACCGCTCCTACGGACCCTTGCCCAGTATCATGGATCAAAGCCACCAAATCCAGCTTCATCCACTTCATCCACAACATGGTGCACAACTCCCTCAGCCAAGGGCTCATGCCAGATAAACTAAAGCTAGCTACAGTACGACCAATACCAAAGAAAACAACCCTCGACAAGAGCAACCCAGCAGCATACCGACCAATATCAAGCTTACCCTTTCTAGCAAAAATCATAGAAAAATCAGTGCAACAACAACTACAGGAGCACATTGACATCCTCTAGATGACAACCAACACGGCTTCCGCCCCAACCATGGAGTCGAAACACTACTGATATACCTCTTCGACAACATCCTCCGGATTATAGACAACACCAAAAAAGGTATCCTCTTGATCTTCATCGACATCTCCTCAGTGTTTGACACAGTAGACCACCAAACTCTTCTGGAAAGACTAAAGGAAATTGGGCTTCATGGTACCACATTCAAATGGTTCCAATCATACCTCACCGACAGGCAGATACAGGTCAAGGCAGGCCACAACACATCTCAACCCATAAAAGTCCTCCAAGGAGTACCTCAAGGATCCGCCCTCTCAGCACTTCTGTTCAACATATACATCCAGCCAATTTGCGACATCCTGAAAGCAAACAGCATTCAATACACCATCTATGCAGATGATATTATGATTTACACGCCTATCTCAATCGACAGCCCAGACTACTCTAAAATAACAGACTGCCTAACACAAATGACAAGATGATGTAAAGACAACAACCTCGCCATCAACTACAGCAAGACGGAGGCACTAATAATCACCCGCAACCCAGACTTCACCCACCCACCCACCGGACATCAGAGTACAAAACACAGCCATACCATTGAAATCTGAAGTAAAATACCTTGGAGTGACCCTGGACAACGAACTGAATCTCAAGACACATATAAGCAAAACAATCCAAAATGTATACCACAGGATAAGAATCATCAGAAGACTCAAACCCCTCCTCACCACAGAACACTTCCGTACCGTATGCCAAGCTCTAATTACTCCCCTACTGGACTTCTGCAACCCTATCTACCTTGGGCTAACAAAACAAACACTCAAACCACTACAATTAGCTCAAAACACTGCAGCCCGCATAATAGCTGGTGCAACAAGACATGAACATATTACTCCTGTTCTGAAAGACTTACACTGGCTGCCAATCAGCTCTCGCATCAAATACAAAACAATAATAAACATATTCAAAATCAAACACCGCACTTCAGCCAACAGCCTGCACACCCTCATACAACCAGACACCAGCACGCGCCCAAGAAGAAAAGGGACTGCCAACAGAGTAAACACACCGAACGACTTCAGAAAAACCCGCAAGGACACCACTGAGAGGGCCCTCTCTCTGGCTGCCTCAACAATAAGGAACTCCCTCCCAGACGAACTGAGATGACCTCAAAGACTTTCGCAAGCAGCTGAAGACAACGCTGTTCATAGAACACTACGGACATGTTACATAATGCAACAGGAGCCTCCTCCTTACCCTCCCATCCGTGATAAGAAAATTTTCACAGGCACATGATATATCCTAACCCCTAATTACATAGAACATTGTATTATAGATCACAATGTACATAGTACAGAACAATGTATCATAGCTCATGCTGTAATATAGCTCACAATGGACCTAGTTCAACCTAATCTGTTACACTACCCTCTTACACGCAATTCATAACATTTTTCACTGCATGACCTACCCTTCCCCACTATTGATTGTATTGCTGTGACACCGCTTTGATTGTATGATAAGGCGGTATAGAAATACCGTTCAATAAATAAATAAATATATACAGATTGACTGGTCATGGCATGTGCACAATTCCATCAGCAGATTGCCTCGTGATCTAGTGAGTGGTGTCGCAATCCTGCAGGGTGGCTGCGATGGGGGTGGTGGTTTGGTTCCTGGGTGCGCCTGGTTGAGAGATGTCGTATTATATTTCCCCTCAGCCGTCTCTTTTTCCAAGTTGAAAAGCCCTAACCTGTTAAGCGTCTCCTCATAGGGGTATCCTTCCATTCCTGCCATCATATATTATGGTATGTGACAATCCTAAACGGTCTATGTTATTCAGAGTAATAATACAGTTGAGCCACAAAAAACATAATTACTCCACCATTATGAGAACTCTTCACAATCAGTCTTAAATTCCCTAGATAGCTATAAGCATATATTTTGTTTCAAAATGATTTTACTTTTCTATAAAAAAGCCGGGTCTCAGACTAACAGGAGCTACGGTAATAGCTTTTCAACCAAATGCTCCAATTTGCATCAATGACCCTTTTTATTATTATTCATTTTTCTTTTACTCAAAAGCTTCAAAATTTTCAAAATTTTCAAATCTTCAAAGAAAAAAGTCAGGCTTATCTTTATTCAAGATTCCCAACGCCAGACTCAGCGCTGCTACGTTTCACGATTACTTCGTTTCTTCAGGGGCTTACAAGCCGACTTCAATAAGTTTTTTCAAACTGATAGAAGCATATTCTTCATAAGCAATTCTCCCCCTTGATGTGAAAAAACGCCGCGCGTTTTTTGTGGCTCAATCATATATTATGGGCCTGATTCTGTGTCACGAATAGTGGGGATAGATGTCCCAGTGCTATTTGTGCCTTCTCTGCCCGCGTCTACTTTCCCCACCGGTTGTGTGGGGAAGTTAGACGGGGGCGGGGAAGCGGTGGCTCAAAGGCTGAGTCTGGGTGGTCACCAGCTCTGGACATACAAGGCCGATTCTAATGTCGACCCTATATGTCCAGGCTGGCGACATGTGCGGGGAAGTTATTCCACCTCCGAAGTGGAATAACTTCCCTGGACGTGATTTTTTTGTTCTGCTGGGTCACAGATGAGGCAGAGGGGCCGTAGGACATTCCCCGCAGCCCGACCCTGGCTTTAGGAGGCCAGATCAGGGGTCAGGCTGTGGGGAATGAGCACTTTTGCCTGGCGGTCAGCATCTCGACTTTTAAATGGAGCCACGGTGCCATGGCAACCAGACACCATAGTGCCACGGCTCCATTTATTTATTTTATTTATTTATTTTATTTATTTATTTTATTTAGCTGCATTTATATTCCGCTTTTCACCGGGTCAAAGCGGTTGGGGGATACATTTAACACGAGGGGATATGAGACACATACACTAATACTTACATTTAAAAGCCCTGACTGAGTTAGTCGGGCAGGTCATGTTCGTGCAGGCCGGACAGAATCGCAGTCCCGGCCTGCCCGGACTGTTCGCAATTCTGATCCCATGGGGCTAGACGTGCCCTGTGGGATCAGAATCGTGATCCCCTCTGTATGTCTGGCTCAGACCAGACTACATAGGGGATCTTCATTTGGAATGGAATAAGCCTGTATGTTACTATGTTATGCTACTATATTTTACCATTTTTGTTGCTCTTCTTTGTACCTTTTCTAATTCAGCTATATCCTTTATAAGATATGGCGACCAGAATTGCACACAAGATTCAAGGTGCAGTCGCACCAGGGAACAATACAGAGGCATTATAATATCCTTGGTTTTATTTTCCATTCCTTTCCTTATGATTCCTAGCATTCTATTTGCTTTCTTGCCCACCACTGCACACTAGGTGGAGGGTTTCAACGTGTTATCCACGATGACACCTAAATCTTTTTTCTGGGTGGTGGTTCCTACTATGGAACCTTGCATCGTGTAATCATAGTTTGGGTTGTTTTTTCCTAGGTGCATAACTTTGCACTTGTCCACATTAAATTTTATCTGCCATTTGAACGTCCAGTCTTCCAATTTATCAAGGTCCGCTTGCAATTTTTCACAATCCTCTTGGGTTTTAAACTTTGAATAATTTTTTGTCATCTGCAAATTTGATTACTTCACTCATTATTCTCATTTCCAAGTCATTTACAAATATGTTAAAAAGCAGCAGACCCAGCACAGATCCCTGGGGTACTCCACTATTCACCTTTCTCCTTTGGGAAAATTGGCCATTTAGCCCTACCCTCTGCTTTCTATCTTTTAACCAGTTCCTGATTCAGAATAGTACACTTCCTCCTATCCCATGACTTTTTAATTTTGCCAAGAGTCTCTCATGAGGGACCTTGTCAAAGGCTTTCTGAAAATCCAGATACACTATATGGACCGACTTACCTTTGTCTGTTTATTCATACCTTCAAAAAATATAATAGGTTAGTAAGACAAGACCTTCCTTGGCTAAAGCCATGTTGGCTTTCTCCCATTAAACCATGATTATCTACAGTACATATTCAGTAATTGTGTTCTTTATAATGGTTTCTACCATTTTTCGCGGTACTGACGTCAGGCTCCCTGGTCTGTAGTTTCCCGGTTCACACCTGAAATCCTTTTTAAAAATTGGCATTACATTGGCCATTCGCCAGTCTTTAGGTATTGCAGATGATTTTAATGATATTTCACAGATTACTAATAACACAGGTCTGCGACTACAAAGCTGTTTGATTATTTTCATCTAATTTCCATGTATTTTGGTGTGTTGAAAAAAACTCCTAGACGTCATGATTTGCCACAACATGCAAAATTGTCTTCAAAATTTTCAATTTTTTTCAAATTACTATTAATTAATTAATTCAAATTACTATCAATTAATTCACATAAGTGTATTTAAGATATAAAATGCCAAAAAAACCTTAAAGGGGTTGTCCGAGTTATGTAAAAAAAAGTATAGCACTGTAAATCTGATGGTCAGCAATATATACATAAGCTAAGCAAGTTTTAAGTCCGTGCTTCTAATGGTAGAAGGGGTTAATCTTTCCTGAAGAATCCAGTGGGAGGGAGACACAGGGCAGATAGCAGCAGCTCCGGTCAGTGCAGGGGGGCATGGCCAGCACCGTGATGTCTCATGTACAGACACAGAGCTGCTCTCTCCTGCATACCACACTTGTGCACGAATCATCATCATCAGGTTCTTGGTTCTAGGCTGTTCACACTTTTTCATCGCAATTCGTGTTAGCTCGTCATTCTTCAACCGTTATGTTATGGCTCCGCGAAAGTGTATTAATTCACCAGATAGTTTCTGTTTCATCTGTGGTGAATATACAGTGTTGAAGCAACAGCAGAATATTACAGACTTTGTGAAAAAAGTATACTTTGCATACTTTGGACTAAAAATTGGAGATCAAGTTAAAGTCTGGGCGCCTCATAAAGTGTGCAAACAGTGTGTTGAGAACCTCTGAAATTGGTTCAAGGGTAAGAAAAAATCTTTCCGTTATGGGATTCCTATGGTATGGCGAGAGCAAAAGAACCATAGTGATGACTGTTACTTTTGTTCATGTGATGTGAAAGGGTTTAATTCCAAATGGAAGCATTCCATTTCATTCCCCAATCTTCACTCGACAATTCGTCCCATCCCCCAGGGCACAGATATACCAGTACCCAAGCCCCCTGCTACCTTGGAAGAGATACCTAGCTCCGATGAAGGTGAAGTCATACCTGAACCAGATGACGAATCAAGTTCTGACTTTGAAGATGATACAAGACCAAAATTGTTTTCTCAGCAGGAGATGAATGGTTTGGTAAGAGACTTGAATCTTCCCAAAGATGCCGCTGAGTTACTCGGATCAAGGCTGAAAAGCAGGAATTTATTGTTGCCAGGAGTGTCATCTTCATGGTTCAGACATCGTGAAAAGGAGTTTGTTCCTTACTTCGCCCAGGCAGACAAGTTGGTTTATTGCATCGATGTTGAAGGTCTGATGGGTCAATTTAAAATCCAATATGATTCAGAGCAATGGCGTCTTTTTTATAGATTCTTCAAAAAGAAGTCTCAAAGCAGTTTTACTCCACAACGTTTTTTAAGCTTCCATACCTGTAGGTCATTCCGTACGCTTGAAGGAAACCTACGAGAACTTGGAATTGGTTCTTCATAAACTTAAATATGAAGACCATGGTTGTCAAGTGTGTGGGGACTTGAAGGTCTTGTGCACGCTGCTCGGGCAACAAGCTGGGTATACCAAATATCCTTGTTTTCTGTGTCTATGGGACAGTCGAGTCCGACAAAATCACTGGACCAAGAAGAGTCGGCAGCCGAGGGTGCTAACAGTCGGTGAAAAAAATGTCCTCCGAGAAACTTTGGTACCTTCCCATAAAGTTCTTCTACCACCTCTCCACATAAAATTGGGATTGATGAAGCAATTCGTAAAATCATTTCGAAGAGATGGAGAATGCTTCAAATACTTGGTCACCAAGTTTCCAGGCCTGTCGGAGGCAAAATTGAAGGAAGGTGTGTTCGTCGGACCAGACATTAGAAGGCTTATAGTTGATCAAGAGTTTGTCAATACCATGACGGATCCTCAAAAAGAAGGGTGCATTGCATTTAAAGAAGTCGTACAGAAATTTTTAGGAAATAACAAAGATCCTCACTACAAAAAGATCATCGGACGAATGCTGAAAGCATTTCAAGCTTTAGGTTGCCTGATGAGTTTGAAAGTGCATTTCCTCCAGTCCCACCTTGACTACTTTCCTGAAAATTTGGGAGCTGTGAGTGAGGAACAAGGTGAACGATTCCCCCAAGACATTAAAGAGATGGAAAGGAGATACCAGGGAAAATGGAGCATTACAATGATGGCAGAATACTATTGGATGCTTCAGAGAGACATTCCAGATGCTACTCACAAGCGTAAATGCACCAAGAGGAGCCTCACAAGGAAGAAGAATCAAGTTTAGTGTGTGTAGGTGAGCTCATTTCAGTTCAAAAAAGGATTTTCATGAAAATATTGTAATAAAACTTTAATTTTATAAGTCTATTTCCATTTATTTTGAGGTATTGCCTTATTTAACATAGTTACCTAAATTGTCAGGAAACGTGATGTCCTATGACAAAATGGAGGTCATTTTTGGATTCAGCGCACCAAAAAACATAAAGAGTACGTGGAATAACCAAAACAGCTCTTGAAAAAAACAATTTTGCAGACCTGTGTAATAGGTCTGCAGTCTCATATTTTTGTTCTTTCAACACCCTCAGATGTATACCATCCAGTACAGGTGATTTGCTACTCCACTAGTCACCCATTGTTTGGCATGTTCTTACAAGTTTATAGATCTTAGAGAATTATTGATCATCCAGTTGACATCCAGCTGACTCCCCGTCCATTCCTGAATTAAAGTGGAGGAGGAGATTGGTGGGTACTTCTATCAGATACAGAACAATACTGGATCTTTTATTTAAAAAAAGAAAAAACGTTGGATCCCTGGCATGTGCAGTTTCAACGTCACATTTTTTCAAGCCACATTCATTGCTTCTTAGGGGGGTATGTGTACTAAACAGTGGTAGTGGCTTCTGTGTGATATTGGAGCCGTGGACCCATTGAATTTGATGGGGCCACAGTTCTGATATCGCACGGAATCTGCTACCGCTGATTGGTAAACATACCCCAAGGTTATGCAAGCAGGTTTTTAAGACAAATTTATGGTTTCTCTGGGGAAACTGCCAAGTCTGTAATGCAGAGTTCGGGTGAGAGTCAGTGCTCTGGAGGCATCTTAAATGCATAATTTCATGGCAAGAAGATATATGAATACATGGACATCTGGTTAGTTAAGTGAGACTTTAAATTCAATGTGCAGAGTGAAAGGGATGACGGAGTAAAGAAAATAAATACTGATGGTGTATGTTTATAAAAGGAAAAAGCCTGGAAAAGACCCATTAGTCACTTCACTGTAGTTGGAAAATAGTTAATTGAGCATTTAATTAAATTTGAAAAGCAATAATAAAAAGAACATTGCTTTGAATTACAGGTGAAACAGTGGTGTTATAGAACCGATGACTGAAATGAGGGAGCGATAGGTGAAACATTGCTACTAAACCTCATAGCAGTTTCCCAAGGCTCCATTCTGATGGTTCTTCACACTCTTATGAATATATTTTTATAAAGTTTAGCGATACAGGGCAGATGAGTGGCTATTCCTGGTACATAACAACATATGAGGAAGGCTTGTTATTTCAGTTTTATAGTGTTTAAGACATATTTTACAAAGGACATCCATTTGCAATCTGGGACGTCAGAGCCAGAACATCTGCAAAAAAGGCAGGCACGTGCAAGTTCAGGCAGGATTTCACAAACGTGTGTCTATGGAAACATCCCTACAATAGCATTCCAGAACCAGGATGTGTAATAGCATAACGGTTAGAGTAGTGGGTTGTGTGAAGAGTAGCCAGTGTGGGCCTTTGTGATCTTAGGCTAGTTACTTAACTCTCCATCTTCTCTGGGTATTTTAAAGCCAAAACAAGCACTTTCCTGATGCCTATTCATGCTTGAAGATGTCCTGACGTTTCTGAAATTGAATGGAGACGTGTAAATCCATTGCACCTCTCCAGACATGCCTATGCCACACCCCCTGCCTATTTGGATGTCACTAGCGTGTGGACGTTTTTCAAAGCCATTTGAGAAATTGCTCTGGAGATGTTTCCGTGATTTGGATGGCACATGCATGGTGGTCGTGGATTTGGATGGCACATGCATGGTGGTCGTGGATGTGGATGGCACATGCATGGTGGTCGTGGATTTGGATGGCACATGCATGGTGGTCGTGGATGTGGATGGCACATGCATGGTGGTCGTGGATTTGGATGGCACATGCATGGTGGTCGTGGATGTGGATGGCACATGCATGGTGGTCGTGGATTTGGATGGCACATGCATGCCTTCAGATGTCCAAATCATGACTAAGACTTTTATAACGATTTCCTTTACTTTCAACACAAGGAGGACCCATCATGATCAGGGCATGTCCAGCCTGTCCGGATGTCCAGAATTTGGATGGGCCAGATCTGCACCAAATTCTGATCACACGAGGGTTCCCCATGGATTATAATCAGGTGCAGAAGGGCAAGCCATGCCCCAATTCTGAGGTCCCAGACATCCAGCTGACTCCCCGTCCAACCCGTCCGGGCCACCTGCATGTAGCCCCGGTGCCATGGTGTCCGGTTGCCATGCAGGTGCCTCAATCAGCCGCAACTGCCTTGAGTTACTGTTCTCCACCGCTCATCCCCCTTATTGGGACTTCTGAGGCTGGGATCGGGCTGCAGGGAATCCCTTCCCCTGATCACCTCTTTGGGGGAGTCCTGCAGGGTCAGTCACCGGCACCAAGGTCTGGGGGACTTATTCCACCTCCATGGTGGAATAAGTCCCCAGTCCAAGAAGATAACCCCAGACCAACAGGGCCATGACCACCATTGGCCCTCTAAGCCCACTTCAGGATCCCACTTCTGCCCCACCCTTTCTCCTCCTCTTGCCCCCATCCAGAACTCCTCGCACAATGACAATGTATGTACAGGGAGCCTGGTGGTCGCGATTCGCTCCATGCGAATAGCAGGTGTTGGATGTCCAAAGTAGATGTCCACCCTTGCTATTCGCAGTTCTCAATGACCCCTAAGAGATATATAGTTGCAAAAATGACCTTCATAACTATAACTCAGGTACACTGATGTAAAGCAAAATCCTACAAAAGAGACACTCCAAACCTATGTAGCAAACCTACCATACCAAGGCAGCACTAGCTGCCAGGACTCAAACCAGCATATGAAATGCACTGTATTACAGCAGATGCCAGAACACCAACATACCTCCTATTGGAAAACAGAACAAGTTGCACTGCTACAAATCCTTACACAGGAACTTTATGCTTGCAAAATCCTTTACTCAGCTACACATTCAGAACATGGACAGACTGTTCAAATGAGAAACAGAGATATGGAAACAAAAACTAAAATGGAAACCCCAAGAAGCTTTTTGAAAGGGGATGAGCAGAACTGCACACAATACTTGAAGAATCTAGCAGAGGCATAGTGATAGTCTCAGTTTTGTTCTTCATCCCTTTTTGAATATTCCTTAACCTTCTATTTGTATTTTTAGCAGCTATGATACACCGGGCTGAACATTTTAACATACTGTCCACAGTGATTCCAAGATCTTTTTCATGGGTGGTGACTCCTAACTCAGAACCAAACATTTTGTACCTGTGGGAAAAACTTTCATTTTTCTACGTTAAATTTCATCTGCCATTTAGAGGTCCAGTTTTCTAGTCTCTCAAGACCCTTCTGCAAATCCTTGCAATCCACTGCCATTTTAACTCGGAATAATTTTGCATAATCCACAAATGTAATCACCTCACTCGTCAGTGCTCTCTCCAGATTTTTTGACAAATGTGTTAAACAGTACATGTTCTGGTACAGACCCTTGGAGTACTCCACTACTAACCCCTTTCCATGTGGATAGCTGATCATTTAGTCCTACTCTGTTTTCTGTCTTATAGCAAGTTTGCAGCCCATAAAAGGGCATGGCTTCCTTTCCCAAGACTCGTTGACTTCCTAAGAAGTCTCTTATGAGGGCCTTAGGCAAATGCCTTCTGAAAATCCAAATACGCTGTAACAACCTGCACACCATTATCCACTTGTTTAATTATACCTAAAAAAGACTAATAGATTTATAAGGCAGGGCTTGCCTTTGCTGGGCCCACTCACTCATTCTCATGAATCTAGTCTGTTACTTTGTTTTTAGTATAGTCTCAGCCATTTTGCCCATCACCGACATCGGGCTTACTAGTCTACAATTTCCTGGAGCACTCCTGGATTCCTTTTTTTAAAAATTAGTGTTACACTGGTCACCCTCCGATCCTCAAGTATTGTGACCATTATAAATGACAGGTTGCAGGTTACTAGTAGCAGGACTGCAGTGTCATGTTTGAGTTCTTTCAGGCAGGGCCGGATTTACCTTGAGTGAGGCCCTACGCCAACAAAAATTGTGGGCCCCCAGCAGGGGCGGCCCAAGGGGGGTGCGGACCTCATTTGCATAAGGGGCCTCATTTGCATAAATATTTGCATAATGTTACCATATACTAACTTTTAGTAAACGTGCCTCTTAATGAGTGTATGGATAAAGAAAGACTAAAAGATTTCTACATTACTATAATCCAGTGCCAACTGCCAGACACATTAGAAACTACTACAAACACTGCCCATAGTAAACCCGCCGTATCCTAACAGCACTACCAGGACTCACAAAGCACCATACTCTACCAATCAAAAGGCAACACTGCAAATATTAAACCAATACATTTCAGAGAACAACAATACATGACCTACTGGGGAAAGAGAACAAGTGGCAATGTCAAATAGGAATTATATAAACAGAACACCTCAGCTCAGTTACACATGCAGAACATAGACCATCACCAAACAAGTAATCACAATTTAGAAATAGGAAGACAATAATTAAACTGGGAATCCCAAAAGCCAAACTTGGAATGTACAACACTGTAGAAATAAAACTATACATTAATTTGCTCTTGTACTAAACAAAGCGCAGATGTTAATGATGCACATTTACCAGAGCTGACATATTCCAATTAATAAATTCAAAATAAAGAGATATTTTTCTACCTTTTGTGCATTTTTTTCAGCTGCAATTGCTCCAGCCACTTTCTTCTGGTTTCTTCGTGTCTTCTGCTAACTCTCCATCGTCTGCTGTCCATTTGTCCTTTCTTCTCTCTTCTAGATTTTTTTCCATTCTCTCTCTACATCTGCTTTAACATACTAATCTTTCTCCTTTTGCTCTTTCCTCATTCCTATTTCATCCACTCAAATTTTACCCCTCCATCCTCAATCCCCACTTACTCTCCCAATACCCGGCCAATTGTAGATTTTTTATCCCTCCCACACAAAATATTTTTCCCTTCTCCATTTTACTCTTCCAGCCCCATCCCATTCTAATCCTCCCCCAACATCAGCTCCCTTCTAGTTCCAGCCTCACCCAGCATCCATTCCCTTCTAGTCCCTGCATCAGCCCATTTCCAGTCCTAGCCATCCATCAGCCCATTTCCAGTCCTAGCAACCCCCCAACCCAATACCAGTCCTAGCCCCCCCATCACCCCACTTACAGTCCTTAACCCCCCATCACCCCATTTTCAGTCCTTAACCCCCCATCACCCCATTTTCAGTTTAAGCCCCCCCTATAACCCATTACCAGTCCTAACCCCCCATCAGCCCACTTCCAGTCCTAACCCAATCAACCCATTTCCAGTCAGCCCCCCATAGCCCATTGCCAGTCCTACCCCCCCCCCATCAGCCCACAGCCCATTACCAGTCCTAACCCCATCATCCCACCTCCAGTTTTAACCCCCCCCCATCAGCCCACAGCCCATTACCAGTCCTAACCCCATCATCCCACCTCCAGTTTTAACCCCCCAGCCCATTTCCAGTCCTAGCCCCCCATAGCCCATTACCAGACAACCCCCATCAGCCCACAGCCCATTACCAGTCTTAACCCCTCCATAGCCCATTACCTGTTCTACCCCCCCCCCAACAGCCCATTACCAGTCCTAACCCCATCAGCCCACCTCCAGTCTTAACCCCCCAGCCCATTTCCAGTCCTAGCCCCCCCCATAGCCCATTACCACTCAGCCCCCCTCAGCCCACAGGCCATTCACAGTCTTAACCCCCCCCAAAGCCCATTGCCAGTTCTAAGCCCCCCCAACAGCCCACAGTCCATTATCAGTCCTAACCCCATCAGCCCACCTATAGCCTTAACCCCCCCCCCCAGCCCAGCCCAGCCCATTTCCAGCCCCAGCCCCCCCAGTCCATTTCCAGCCCCAGCCCCCCCAATAGCCCATTACCAGTCCTACCCCCCCCCATAGCCCATTACCAGTCCTACCCCCCCAGTCCATTTCCAGCCCCCCCAATAGCCCATTACCAGTCCTACCCCCCCCCATAGCCCATTACCAGTCCCACCCCCCCCCCCATAGCCCATTACCAGTCCTACCCCCCCCGGCCTAAAGTAAAATGTAATTAAAAAAAAAAACCTGGTGGCTGCCGCCGCGGGGCCCCCTCTGCTGCCGCGGGGGCCCCGTCTACAAGCTGAAGCCGTCGGGTCGGGTCGGGTCGGGTCTCTTTCTCTCCCTCCCTCCCTCGCTGCAGGCTGCAGGCTGCGAGAGACGCGAAGGGAGAGCGTCTCCTCGCGTCTGTGTTAAACCCTAGCTGGGGCTCCTGCCAACCCAGTCCCCATAGTTTTACCCACCACTAAACAGTGATAGTACAGACACTCCTGTATGGCAGAGAACATAAGCATGGTTCCAACACCTATATTTTACCCTACACCGCACACAAACCATGACAATGGGCATTACCGACTGCCGAGTCCCCCAAATTCAGTCCTGGAGGGCCACAACGCAATCAGGTCATATGCTTTTTTCCAGATAGGGACATGTCTGCATGTTGGCGGAAGGGTACAGGTGGTGGAGGGGGCAGTGGCTGCAAACCACAGCAGACAGTGGCCTAGGCCTGTGCAGGCTGGCACCGTCCACCGTAACAGACAGGCTCTGTCGGATGTAGAGTCATGGACTCCCCAGGGAACACAGCATATCTGTGGCAACACAGTGGTGCAGTGCACACAAACAGCGTGTGCAGGAACAGACAGTCACAGGTTCAAAGCCCAGCTGGGGCTGCTGCCAATCCAGTCCACATATTTTTTCTACAACTAAACCGTGATAGTAAGGAGAAACCTTTATTGCTGAGAACATACGCATGGTGCACACGCCTATATTTTACCACAACAAACACAGACACCATAAACAGCCACATTACCCAGAGCAGAGTCTCACAAATGCAGTCCTGGAGGGCCCCACACCATTCAGGATCCATGCTGCCTCTACTAAAGATGCCTGTGCTGCATATCTATGCACCACCCCTATGGTATGCTGATGTAGCTCATGCATATGTATGAGGGACAGCATGAAAACCCGAACAGTGGTTGGAACACCAGGACTGGAGTTGGGACACTCTGCCGTAAAGCAGCAGCCAACAGGGCCAGACACCCCTCCCCCCCCCCCCCCCCGGCCCCATTGGCCAATGCCTCCTAGAGAGGCAGGACATTGGGCCCTGCCTGTATCCCCCAATACTAGCAGTTGCATACCTTAGCACTGCCACCCTACACCTGGGTATATGGTACACAGCTACCAAACGTTGCCCATGGTAACTGGCAGATATCAATTCCTACGTTAAGCACATGTTGCTCATTGATCTCCACCATAACAATCATTGTGATGTCTGCGGTGTGTGCTGCAGGTCTGGTCTCTGACAGTGTTTACCACCCTGGGGAGTGACCCCCAACAGTAGTGCGTACCATATCCATGCCTGCACTGTGCCCAGGACTGGTGTGGTGGGTATGGCTGCTGGACTTCTCTATAGTAGCACAATGCTGGCATAGGTGTGGGGGTGGCTGTCTGCCTATCCAGTGTGTGG
Source organism: Ichthyophis bannanicus (assembly GCA_033557465.1). Lineage (NCBI taxonomy): Eukaryota > Metazoa > Chordata > Amphibia > Gymnophiona > Ichthyophiidae > Ichthyophis > Ichthyophis bannanicus. The sequence goes on along the minus strand of CM066032.1, from coordinate 1,364,403,517 downwards.
TGGCTGCAAACACCTTCCACAGTCCACACTGCCAGCAATGTTGCCAGTATTGGGCTGCCAATGTGCATAATGAGGAGCAAGGTACCATGGTTATAGGCCGGACAGGGTGGCCTGGCCAGGGTGCATCTGCACAGGGCATAGGGCACTGACTGGGACATATTAGTGCCCGGCCACCACCTACACAGACAGGGTGACCTCAGTATGTCCTGCTGAGAGATCACTCTCACCCTGACTGTGCAGTGACCACAGCATGGCTAGGCACCCCCATAGTGCTATATAGTATTTCTTTCATGTGATAGATATGGGTTTCCTTTTGGGGCTCAGTCACTGATGTAACTGCTTGCTGTGTATGCTGACATCCCAGTTCTGGGTGCATGTGTCTCCACTGGGAACATGCACTGTGGACTAACTAGCATGCTGTTTGCAACTGGTATGTGTCTTGATGGAACAGCTTGTGGGGTGCAGTGGCTGATGATTTGCTGCAGGAGAATATCAGATAGTGGTGGGGTGCAGCTTAGCATATCCAGGCCTAATGTCTGTCTGCTATTGTGTTAGGGATGTGTACAGAGCTGCATTGACTGCCCTGTAATGTGTCTGTTCCCCAGCAGGACTGGGGTTGATGGTCCCCTCTACTGCCACCTTTGCAGGGAGGTGGAATGTGGATCTATTGATAGGAGACCCTGTTTGCTGCCCTCAGCCCTGGAGGAGTGGTGGTGGTAAATAGCCCACCTAGGGGTCTACACCAGACTGAAACAGATAGAGATATCCAAGGTGTTTGTGCAGAAACTACCTATCTCACACAGTAACACTGCTTTGGACCTCCAGCATGGCCTCTTTCAGCTATGGAAGGTGTTGTGGACCTGGTCCTGGGCGCCTCATTGCACCCTCAGGGTGAGCACAGTACCCGCACAATGTGACAGTGTGTAGCTACTCTGTGCCAGTAAAACACGGTCAGTACCCCCTACCAGGCCGAGGTGGTGTGTGGGTGCACATGGTCACTTCCCTCTACCGGGCAGAGGTGCTGTGGGGGTGCATTGCCCATCTTGTGTTAATCTGTGGACAGCTGATTTGCATGTGCAGTGCATCATGGGTATGGGTAGGCTAACCCTATCCTGGTGACCACAGCAGACTGTCTGTGTGGTGACATGCATGCTCTCTGCAGCCAGCCAGGGGGCTTGCTAGCAGCTGTAGCCCAATGGTTACTGCACTGTCTCTGAAGCCAGAGGTCATGGGTTCAAACCCACAGTGGGGCTATTTGATAGGGTTGTCCAACACATTATCTTTTTTTAATGTACATATTTTGATGCCAGCAAAAACACCCTCAGCGTACTGTACCCATAAGGTGCCTCTGAGGGTGCTTTATAGGGCGCCCTATAGGGCACCTTATGGTTCCCATCCATATAAGGTGCACTATACGTTCTCCTGTGACGCAACCTATAGGGTGCCCTATAGGGGACATTTTAGGGTGCTGTGGCGGACAGTGCAATTTCTAATGTGCCCTATGGAGTGCCTTATAGGGTGCCTTATATGGCACCTTCAATTACGGCACGTGAGGGCGTGTTTGCTGGCAGCAATTAATAACATAAATATAAAGTGCTGCAGGACAAAATATGTACAATGCAAAGCTGATGCCACAGCCAGCCTTATGTATTAGGCACACTGGGGAGCAAACCCATGACCCCTGTATCAGCAGTCAGTGCCTTAACCATTGTGCTCCACTGCTGCTCCTCCTTGCCTGTCAGTGCACCTACGTATGCTTTTCATTCCTTAAACTGCACAGTGCTGCCATAAAAAACAGTACACTGACCTTGCGGTACCTCATACGGCACCCTCTAAAGCGCCCTATAAGCAACATTCTAGGGTGCCTTGGCTGACAGTGCACTTTAAAATGTGCCTTATAGGGCACCTGCTGTTAACACGCTTTGGGAGTGCGTTTGCTAGTAGTGGCAATTAAAATATGACTAAAATGCCTCCTAAAGCAATCTGCCCCATAATATGTTATGCCTCAGCCAGCCTTGTTCATTGGGCACTTTGGGGGATTGAACCCCTGATCCCTACATCATTAGTCAGTGTCTTAACCATTGTGCTGTGGTTCTGTTCCTGTGATTGCACATCAGCGCGCCGCCTTATGCCTCCCAATATTAACAAGCCTCCTAAAACATTGGCGCGCCGCCTTGTGCCCATCAGCGCACCGCCTCATGCCGCCCATCATTTATATGCCTCCTAAAATAATGCCTCAGCCAGCTGCCTCCATTGGGAACTGTGGGGGATTGAACCCTTGATCCCTGCACTGTTGGTCAGTGTCTTAACCATTGTGTTGTGGCTCTGCTCTTCTTCCTACTCATCAGCGCGCCACTTATACCGCCCAGTATTATACTGCCTCCATAGACATCAGCGCGCCGCCTTATGCCGCCAGTATTAATATGCCGCCAAAAACATCAGCGTGCCGCCTTAGGCCGCCCAGTATTAATGTGCCGCCAAAAACATCAGCATGCTGCACAGTATTTCTGTGACTCATAAATTACTGCCTTAGCCAGCTGTCTTCATTGGGCACTGTGGGGAATCAAACCCCTGACCCCTGCACCGTTGGTCAGTGTCTTAACCATTGTGCTGTGGCTCTGCTCTTCTGCTTTCCCATCAGCGTACCACATATGCCTCCCGCGCAGCCATCTGATGCGCTAAGGTGCGGGGCATACAAGGGCGCCGCGCACCTTAGCGCATATTTAAATTCCGGCTTTTCTTTTTCAGGACGGAACGCCCACTCCTTATATGGCACCCGCACACTACCGGGGCCCGCACCTTACCGGGGTTTTAGTAAACATACCCCATAGTATTTATATTTTGCTTAGTCAGCAAGCCAGTTCAAAGTGGATAACAAAAATCATACATTCACATATCATCAACTCATTCTAAAAAATTACACAATTTAAACTAATACAAAATTATAGATAAATAATATTAAAAGTAAAATGCTAAACAGATATAAAATTTGAATGGTTCCCATCTTTAAACCCACTTCAAGGCTCAAGCAGCCATGTTTTAAGCTTCTTATGAAACGTCATATAATCCGCTTCCTGCTTTAGGTCCTTGGACAAGTAATTCCAAGCCTGAGGGGCAGCTCCTTGTATTGTAAATTTCCATGGACAGACTAATCTAAAATGTTTTGCTGCAGGAACAACCAGCTGAAGTTCATGTTGAGATCTTAAAGATTGGGCAAGGACATAACTTCAGAAAATGTGATCTCAAATATCCTGGCTCAGTTCTATTGAAAGCCTTAAAGACTATTGTAAGGAGCTTAAATACTACCCTCTGATGTTTAGGGAGCTAGTGCACTATAACCAAAAGAGGCAAAATATGGTCCTACCTCTTTATTTCAGTAATTAACCAGGCTATGGTATTTTGGACCAGATGTAGGTGAAATTAAATTTTTTTTGTGAGACTCAAGTAGATAATAGCACAGTGATTGATTTGCAATATCACATTGGCTTGTACTATCTGATGTAAATCAGCCTGGCATTAAAAAAGACCTAATTTACCCTATCATTCTAAGACTGGTATAAGTTTCTTTACCACAGCAGCCACTTGATCCTCCAATCTTTATTTTTATCTTTATTGACGTACTTGATTGACTGCACCTTCCAGACTGAGTCAAGCAAAACTCCGATGCTACGAGCATTGGTTTGGAGAGGTACCTCACAGCCGTCAGTTTTATGGCCACATTCTCCCTTTATCTCCAATCCAAAGAAAAATGGTTTTAGATGGATTTAACTTGAGCTAATTCCCTAGCATCCAATCACTAATTTATTTTATACCGATATTTTTTTTTTGAATGAGTGTTTACAAAGAATCAAAACATGAATGTCGTCAGCTTAAATACAAAATTTATGTTAGGGGTTCCTAATAACGTTCCCCATATCTTCTAGATTTATAGCAATGTGCTTTAGTTGCTCCAAATCATCACCATCAAAGAATGTTTCCACTGTGGGTATGACCTCCTTAGTATGCAAAGAAATCGTTAATTTTTCCGCGTTTGCAGTATCTTCCTCGAGCGTCCAGCGGTCCAACCAATTCCCTCATAGGTTTTTTGCTTCTGTTGCACTTGAAAATGTTTTTTATGTTAATCCTTGCCTCTAAAGCAAGCTTCTTTTCACACTCTCTCTTGGCCTGCCTTATTACTTTTTCACATCTAACTTGCCAGCGCTAGTGCTCATCCCTGTTTTCTTCATTAGGGGCTGCCTTCCATTTTCTGAGATCTTACGGCTCTTTATTTATTAATTTATTTATTTACCATTTCTTATATACCGCACTATTCAGCATCAGCGCGGTTTACATGGAACAGAACAATCAGACAGGGTACATAAGTCTGAGTTTACAATTAACATGGGAACCAAACTTGGATAACAAAAGGTAACTATTTACACAAAGGTGTCATAGAAAAAGAAAAACATAGCATGAGAATCAATGGTCAAGGACCCCTTGCATGGTGTGGTCGCCTGGCTGATAGGGTATGTTGGTACAGATGTAAGTATCTGAGTGGGGATGTGATTCATTGTTCTCTGGGAAGTATTTGAGGAAAAGGAAGTGTTTTAGGGCCTTCCTAAACTGGATTAGGTTAGTGATTGTCCTGATGTTTGTTGGCAAGGAGTTCCAGAATCGTGGGGCGCAGAGTCTGAAGGCCCTGTTTGCAGTTGTCGAGGTGTATCTTGTTAAATCTCTCGGCATTGTTATCATATTTATCGCTGTGGATCTTCTTGGTCTATTAGGGGCTTCTGTTTGGATAAGTTCAGTTAGTGAAGAGGAGGAGAGATTATTGACAGCTTTGAATGTCAGCAGCACTGTCTTGAAGAAGATCCTGGCTTGTATAGGAAGCCAGTGTAACTGCTTTAGAAGGGGCGTCACATGGTCTCTCTTAGATGAACCATGGAGAACCCTCGCTGCACTATTCATAGCGAGCTGTAAGGGGTTCAAGGGGCTCTTACTGTGAGACTGGGCCCATGGTGCCAGGAGATGATGTGTGATCTTTTATCTTTGGGCCCCTGCTATGCAGGGCTTGGGCAGCTGCCCCTTTTGCCCAGCAGTAAAAACAGCATTGCCTTCTCCCTCTCTCTAGGCTCTCTTTTGCGCTCATTCCTCTCCCACGCATTCTCTCTGTCTATCTTTTCCTCTCCACAGTGCTTCATTTTCTCTCTTCTATTCTTTCCTTCCCCCCCTGCAGTTCTTCTGTCTTGTGTACCCGTTTTGGTCCCCAGGCAGTACTGAAGTATAGTATAGTATTTTCCAGTCAAGCCCAATATTGAAATGAGGTTGATGCTCCTGCCTTAAATGACAGAACTACACACTGGAAATGAAGGTCGATGCCCTCAGAAGTCATGCTTAGTCTAAATATAGTCATTTTTATCATAAACACTTCTGGTTTTCCCATAATAACATACTGTGACTTATATCCTTTAGAGTTTGTATGCTATTCCTACATGTCATTAGAAGAGCTCATTTCATGACTTGCTGTTGCACAGTCCTTGTACATTTTTTTAAAATATTGGGCCCGATATTCCAAAGCAGTTGCATGGATAACAGACCTGTAAAGCATGTAACTGCCTCTAAGCAGGACATTCAGTGGCAGTAACTCAGTTAGTGTGGCTGAATATCCCCAAATACCGCCGCTATACATGCCGATGCTACACGGTTAGCACTGGGGCATTCAACAGCGAGATTCAGCCACTGTCCGGTTATCCCTCAGCGGTGAAAGTTAGGTGCAGAAAAAGCTGTCCTAACTTTTGCCACTGAAGCTAACTGGGCAGCAGCTGAATATCATCACCGTCCAAACAACGGTTGAAGCTCCAGCGTCCACGGCAAACCTGGATATTCAATGCCAGTGGCCGGATGTGGTCCCAGCATTGAAGATGCAGATTAACTCTTCAGCGGCCATGGCTAGGTGCGGTGCTTGCGCTAGCCGCCGTCGCTGAATATTGGGCCATTTTTTTGTGTGTTTTGAGGAATTAGAACTTCTGCAGTCATGGAAACACCATGAAGCAGAGACTTTTCTGGCTTCCTTTCTCCTCTCCTGGGAGCTCCTTCCACATTCCAAAACAAGAGAGCACTCTCTCTCTTTTTTTTAACTTGTAACTTTATTAAGCAGACGCTCTATAAACAACACTGAAGTCAGAGCCAGACAGTTTTTCACAGCTAAAGAATAACGGTGCAAACGGTGGGGATGTTTGAATTTCCTAACAGAGAAATTGTGCTAAAGACTGAAATAGCCCAGGTGCATTTAAATATCGAGAAGACAGAAGCAAATGATTCCAAATCCCTATCAACTGTTAAACAGGTTGTGAATACAAATACCCCCCCCCCCACACACACACACATACTTTGAACTGCTTATATGGAAATGCTAGAAGTCTGAAAACGAAAATATGGACATAATAGGCAGAGACCTGGTAGAAGGAGGATATCCTCCAGGACACCGTGATCTCAGTGTAAATATTAGATACTGAAACGATGGGGACACCTGTTGCTGCCCGTGGTCTCTCTCGCCCCCTACTCCACCCCCTGTTCCAACTTCCCTTTCTCCCTCTACATCCCCCCTCCCCATACACAGAATCTCCTCTCTCTCCTCCTCCACAGGTCCAGCATCTCCCCTTTTCCTCCTCCCTTGCTTCAGCATCTCCTTTCTCTCTCTTCCCCCTCCATCCAGTGTCTTACATCCAGCACCTACTCCCTGACCCCACCAGTCCCCTCTCCCTATGTCCAGCATATCCCACTGCTGCCCCTATTCCCCCCCCCTCCATTTCTTCCTATCTGTGTCCTTATTCTCCCTCTCACAGACCCATCATGCCAACGAGCTGTGCACAAAACAAGGAGAGCAAGCCAGACACAGGCACCCAGGAGTCTGCGTTAGAAGCAGCTACATCCTGCACACGCAAAAAACAGTTTGGCGCTTGTGCACATGTGCTATCCGGCACATAAAGAGCAATATTGTTCTGCTCAGAATAATCCGTGTGTTCATAAGACACCAATATTGATATTTATGTGCCAGATAGCATTTCAGCACATACCCATAACGTAGTTCCAGGACACTCCCCCTGCCGTTATTTTTCAGCACTCTCTTCAGCAAACTTCAGAAAGGTTGTGGGTGCTGAAGTCTGAAGAAACGGGCATAAATTCCTCACCAGCACTGACTGCAGACCTATGAAGTAACCCTTAGGGATATGTTTACTAAACCATCTTAATGAGCGCTCTCTGACCTTATCGCACGATAATGGCGCTTTTTCAGGCGCACAGGTACCTTATCGCGCGATAACGCGCGCAGCAGCGCAAACGAGCGCTGAAGGCGAGGAAAGGTTCCCGGAGGGCGGAGGAAGGCAACCCAGGGGCGGAGAGAAGGGGTCAATGGGCAGAGAGTGGGAGGGGAGAGGCTCTCTGCACACTAATGCTGTGAAATCCGAGGCTGAAAACTAACGCCAATGAAACCCTGGCGTTAGAGCTGATTTAAAGGGAAGAGAAACCATTTATGTCAGCAATGTACAGCAAAATCAGGGAAACCTACAAAAAAGTGATAAGTGTGATACATGTGCACGGAACAAAAGTGCAAATAAACATTGAAAATGACCCCAACAAAATATTAAAAAAACATAACCAAGCTGGGCAATAATGATATTAATGGGAAATGTTGAAAAACACTCCCAAGAAAGCTCCAAAAAAAGGATATGAATTTTGGAAGGGTCTACGCTCCGTCCCCATACAAGGTGAATGATCCCACAGTGGAATAGCGCTGATCAGGGTTTCCCTCTCCATTGGACAGGTTTCCTATGGCATGCACATGTTCCACAACAGCAGGGCGGGAATGTCGGAATGGGCAACTGGACAGATGCTGGGAAAGGGGACACAGAGGGCTGCAGACAGCACATGCTGTGCTGCAGCTGGGCCACAGTGCGGACTAGGGTGATGCCTAGGTGGCCCATAGGAAAGCTGAAACAGTAGAGCAGCCAGACAGCAACTGATGAGGGCCCAGCATGGGCACGAGTGTGCTTCCCACAGTGTCACAGGGGATAGTACCCAGCAGGTACCCCCAAGGGCACAGAACATTGGCAGGCGGTGCTGGGGGGAAGTGTGGACATCTATGCAGGCACCCCTACCCCAGAACCTGCACCATAGGCAGCCGCCTACCCACACAATGGATGGCCTGAGACTGCGCTTCACCAGCACCACCAGCAGACGGGCATGTCAGCAGGGTGGCAGAGGGGTACTGGTGGTGGAGGGGGCAGTGGCAGCTGCCCAGAGCAGACAGTGGCCTAGCCTTGTGTAGGTGGGTGCCGTGCACTGCAACAGACAGGCCCTGTCTGACGAACAGTCATGGTATCCCCAGGGAATGCACTGTCTCTGTGGCAACACAGTGGTGCAGTGCACACAGCCAGTGTGTTCAGGAGCAGAAGGTCACAGGTTGAAGTCCCAGCTGTGGTTCCTGCCAACCCAGCCCCCATATTTTACCCACTACCACAACGTGCTAATACAGACAGAACCTGTAGTGCAGATGATGTAGACATGCCCAAAACACCTACATTTTACCCTACAGAGCACAGACACCATAAACATGCGCATTACCTAGAGCAGCGTCTCCCAAATGCAGTCCTGGAGGGCCAAGCACCATTCAGGTTCCATGCTGCCGCTAATAAATGTGGCTGTGCTGCATTGCTATGCACCGCCCCCATGGTATGCAGATGTACAGGGAGGAGTGGCCTAGTGGTTGGGGCAAGGTACCACAGGCCGGAAGATCGGTGGTTCAAATCCCACTAAAGGACAGCAACCTTGCGCCGGAAGGACAGGGGTTTCTAGTCCCACAGGTGCTCCTTGTGGTCTTGGGCAAGCCACTTAACCCTCCATTGTCCATGTTCCCTGTAAGTATTAGTGTATGTGTCTCATATCCCCTCGTGTTAAATGTATCCCCCAACCGCTTTGACCCGGTGAAAAGTGGGATATAAATGCAGCTAAATAAATAAATGTATCTCATGCATATTCATTAGGGACAGCATGAAAACCCGAACAGTGTTTGGCCCTCCAGGACTGGAGTTGGGAACCTCTGCCCTAGAGCAGGGACCAACAGGGGCAGACACACCCACACCCACAGGCTCCATTATCCCAAGCCTCCTGGAGAGGCAGGATGGTGGGCCCTGTGTGCATCTCCCCATACTAGCACTTGCATACCTTAGCAATGCCACCCTAAACATGGGAAAACTGTACACAGCTATCAAAAAGGTTGCTATGATAACTGGCAGATAGCAATTCCTACGTTAAGCACAATTGGCTGATTGAGCTGCATCATCGCAACCTTTCTGATGTCTGTGGAGTGTGCCTCAGGTCTGGTGTCTGATAGAGTGACACCAACAGTATTGCGTACCATAGCCATGCCTGCACTGTGCCCAGGACTGGTGTGGTGGCCAGGGCTGCCAAACACCTTTATAGTTGCACAATGCTGGCATAGGTGTGTGGAGTGTGTGTCTATCTATCCAATGTGTGGTGGCTGCCAACACCCTCCACAGCCCACACTGCTAGCACTGTTGCCAGTATTGGCCTGCCAATGTGCATAATGAGGAGCAGGGTACTGTGGGAATAGCCTGGATAGGGTGGCCTGGCCTGGCCGCATCTGCACAGGGCATAGGGCAATGGCTTGGACTTGTAGTGCCCTGCCACCACCTGCACGGACAGCTTGGCCACAGCATGTCCTGCTGGGAGGTCACTCTCACCCTGACTGAGCAGTGACCATGGCATGGCTAGGTTCCCCCATAGTGCTATATAATGTTTTTTTCATGTGATATTTGGGGGTCCCTTTTGGGACACAATCACTGACTTATCTGCTTGTTATGTATGCTGCTATCCCAGTTCTGGGTACACGTATCTTCTCCAGGATTATGGACTAGCTAACAGACTGTAGCTAGTATGTGTCTTGCTGGAATATCTTGCAAGGTGCAGCGGCTGGAGGCTTGCTGCTGGAGAATGTCAGATAGTGGTGGGGGGCAGCTGAGTATTTCCAGGCCTTCTGTCTGCTATTGCTTTATGGATGTGTACAGCTCTGCATTGCCTGCCTTGTAGGGTGTCTGTTCCCCAGCAGGACTGGGGTTGATGGTCTCTTCTACTGCTTCCGTTGCAGGGAGGTAGAATGTGGATCTATTGGTGGGTGATCCTGTTTCTCACCCTGAGCCCCAGAGGGTGGGTTGTGTGGTGGTACATAATCTGGCTATGGGTCCAAATACCACCCCCCCCCCTTCACCTGCATCATGTAACCATGGCACCAACACAGGATATGCACTGTTCTGGGTGCATCATAGCCCATAAGGGCTAGACATTTATTTATTTATTTATTTTATTTTTTTAGCTGCATTTATATCCCGCTTTTCACTGGGTCAAAGCAGTTGGGGGATACATTTAACATGAGGGGATATGAGACACATACACTAATACTTGCAGGGAACATGGGCAATAGAGGGTTAAGTGGCTTGCCCAAGATCACAAGGAGCACCTGTGGGACTAGAAACCCCAGTCCTTCCGGCCCAAGGTTGCTGTCCTCTAGTGGGATTTGAACCACCGACCTTCCTGCCTGTAGTACCTTGCCCCAACCACTAGGCCACTCCTCCCTATGACATGACTGAGATATACAAAACGACACAGATGTATCCTAGGTGTGTCTGCAGGAGCTACCTATCACACACAGAGTAGCACTGATGGGGACCTGCAGCATGGCGTATGTCAGCCATGAAAGGTGCTGTGGACCTGGTGCTGGGCGCGCCACCTCACCCTCAGGGTGAGCACAGTACCCGCACAATGTGACGGTCTGTGGCTACTCTGTGCCAGTACCACACACGGTCAGTTCCCCCTACCAGGCCGAGGTGCTGTGGGGGTGCATACCCCATCTTGTGCCCATCTGTCGACTGCTGATTTGCATGTGCAGTGCATCATGGGTACGGGTGGGTTAACCCTATCCTGGTAACCACAACAGACAGTTTGTGTGGTGACATGCAGTCCTTCTGCAGCCAGCCAGGGGCTTGTTAGCAGCTATAGCCCACTGGTTACTTCACTGCCTGTGAAGCCAGAGGTCATAGGTTCAAACCCATGGTGGGGTTATTTGATAGGGCTGTCTGAGGCATTGTCTATTTTTAATGTACATTAGTGCTGCCAGCAAAAACACCCTCAGAGTACTGTAACCTTAAGGCACCCCATAAAGTACCTTATAAGGTGCCCTATCAAGCACCTTATAAGGTGCCTTTTAAGGTGTCCTATAGGGGACATTATAGGGTGCCTTGGCAGACAGTGCACTTTATAATGTGCCCTATGGAGTGCCTTATGGGGTGCCTTATGCGGCACCTTAGGTTACGCCACCGTGAGGGTGTGTTTGCTGGCAGCACTAATTAAAATAAAAGTAAAATGCCTCAAAAATTACTACCTAAACATAAAGGGCAATGCCTCAGCCAGCCTTATGCACACTGGGGATCAAACTCATAACCCCATACCATCAGTCAGTGCATTAACCATTGTGCTATACCTCTGCTTCTGTGTTTGCATGTCTGTGCGCCTACTTAAAATTATCGTGCGTTAACGTGCTTAGCAGCGTTTTGCCTCATAATGTGCGCAACGCGCGTTATCGCGTGTTAATTCCATTTTGCTACGTTAAGACCGAAACGCCCACTCCTTTTATGGCATCCTGCACACTATCGCCGGGCGTACGTTAAGACTGCTTAGTAAGCATATCCCTTAATGTCTCCTCAGGCTTCTGGTCTTCTGCGCACTTCTCCGCATTTGTGCTGTATTGCTATTTCCTTCATTACCATCCATTTAAATGCACGGTGCACTGCCATTAGCTCAGACCTTTGCGCATTGTTTGCGCTTGCGTTAGATTCCTTCCTGTATTCTGTGTCCACACCAGCACAGAAAATTCTGCATAAACACTGTGCGGACGCCTGTACTAATAGCAGGGCACTTTTTTGCATTGGGCTGAAAGTTTGCTAAAGTAAAATAGTGATGATCAGTCCATACATGTCCTGCCTTGATGTACAGATTAGGGATGTGCAAGGCCAAAAAACTTCAATTTGTCTGTGGATTTCCCATATTTTTCCTGATTTTCCTGTGGGGTTTTTATTCCCCATATATTTGTTTTAAGTGTGTGCCTTGTATGCATGCTAGGACTATTTTTTGCACACTGAAATCAATCATACACTCATTAATTTGCAGAGTGGAGGAGTAGCCTGGTACCCAGAAGATCAAGGGTTCAATTCCCACTGGCACTCCTTGTGACCTTGGGCAAGTCACTTTACCCTCCATTTCCTTGGAAGAAAAGGCTGGCAATCTACTTCCAGTGATACATTGCCATGAAAACCCAGAGGTAGCTGGGTCGCTATGAGTCAACACTGACTTGATGGCACTAAAAAAAGAAAAATGTGCGTACAAGTGATTTGCATGCAATAAAAACTTTTAAGCACCCAAACGAATCGAATGCGTGTTCACAAATACGCACATCTATTACACACATATCTATGTTGACTCAATATCAAAAGAATTTGAGAAAAGAGGAGTTTTGTGTAAATGCACTTAAAAATCATAGAATAATGGGTGGGAGGGAACATTTTTGAAAGCATCAAGAATGCAACTTTCAAAGAACAGATTCCTTTACTTGAACTGAGAATGTCGATGAAGTCCATAGATAGTGCAGTGAGAATTTAGTGGAATATTCAGAAATACACAAACTGCATCATATTGTGAAACAATGTTGTCTTTCAAGAGGCTGGAATGTTTTAATCTGGCGGCTTTGTTTAATCATCTGGGAAATGATTCATGATCCTTTTTTCAATTGAAACCCGTCAGCCAAACAAGGATGGAGGGATCTGCAGACTGAGACTTTCAAACATGACGCTGCACATTGCTCGGAAGTGACCTGGGTTCTCTGGGGGGACCCATAACCTCTCTGGATCACACTGTGCACGTCTCAGCATTGAGAAATCTTGCGTGTTAGCAGGATGTCCCGTGCCCTCTTCACAAGAGCAGCCTTTCATTTGCCGCTTCATCCTGTGGCATTTTTCCTGTCTGGGAACCTGGTGACTCATCTCCTTGAATCTTACTTCCAGGGGTAGGGGGTTTCCTCTTCTCCTCTCACTTCCAGGATGCAACTTAAGTCTGGCACTTTATATTTTATCATTCTTCTCCTCAATGTTTTCTTAGTCTTTCACGGGCTAATATTCTGATGGTCGTATATATTCGCCGGCAGCCAGTGAATGTCTGAGTCTGCTACTTCAGAATTTCCTTGACTATAGGAATAATGTTGGGCCACAAATCTCTCTAACAACTGCTCTGACAGTATCCATGTGGAGCCCAGTTCCATGACATGCACGTCTGGCCCGCAGACACGTCCAAATAGAAAATGGGCCCGATTTCACCCTAATTACGCAGCCACAGGTTTAGACACGCCCGCGGTTTTGGAATCGGGGACATAAGTGTTTCCAGCACGGCACACGCAAACCACTCTGGAGAAATGAGACATGGGCATATGCAGCAACTGGTTTGGACGTCCCCATGCTCACTGTATTCTGAAAAGATGGACGTTTCTGATCCTGGCCATCTCCTCCTCTGTTAAAATGTGCATTTCCTAAGCTGCTCCTCTCACTGACAGTGCTGTGCTGATGCATACTACACATAAATACTAATGAGCCATAAATGTTGATGCAAACTAGAGTCGATATACTAGTCTGTTGCATGCCCAGAACAGTGTTAGGTGATCTCAGTGCACTGAGACATATCATAACAGCAAGTAGAAAGTGATATGTTTGTCATGATATACCTTGCATCAGCAGTTGAAGAAATCCTTAGTTATTCTTTCATTGGTCAACTCTAAGAACAATTTTTACAATGCTAAGTATGGACCCTTAACAACCTCAGAAAATCTCTCTGTATATGTGCATATTTTTAGAGACAGATGATGGGCTTTTGGGCATGTTTCAGTGCTGTTTGCACTGTTGAATGCTCTTATTCTGAGGATCTTTTATTATTGACAGGGATATGTTTTGACATTTAGCTACGGAAAACCTTTTGTGATTGTTTTGTGCCCTATCACACTGGCACCTGGTGACGCTGCGGTGATCCGTTCAGTCCAGGTACTAGTCATGCATTCATGTCCCCCCTGAATTGCAGTTCAGCGCACCAGATCCTCCCGTGCAACCCTCAAAGCACACACATACACACTCTCATGTTCAGTCACAGAAAACATAATTCTGCCAAAAAGATGCCCTGAACCTATAAATAACAGCTGGTGTAACAGAATAACATGGAGTCCCAGGACTAAAAATATGATCTCTGTTTCTCACCCAAACAAGCATCTTTTCCACACTCACTCACATAGCATTCCTACATCAACGGTCCCATTTTTCAGGACACAGGAATTATTGGCCAGAATAATTACTATTGTTCTTCTTAATATCTTAATATTTCTTTCAGGGTAGTTATCAATGCCTCTTTAGCTTACAAGAACCCCACACCTCTGATTTCTGTTCTTTATAAATGCATCTTGTGGTGTTTTTCCAAATTGCAGTCCACCAGTTTAGAACAGACTAATCACCACCTTTCTACAAACACAGCAGAATATTTTCTATGTACTGGCCTTATTCCATTTCTCCAGCAGGTATAACGGGCACGTCTGTGGGGGACATCCCAAAACCAGGTGTGGCCCAAGGGGAGTGCAGGGCCATGTGCGGAGACTCATTGCGGGGCCTCATTTGCATAAGGAACCTCATTTGCATAAATATCTACATAATGTTAACATGCACTAACTTTTAGTGAACATGCCTCTTAATGAGTGTCTGGATAAAAAAGAAAGACTACCAGATTTCTACATTACTATACTCCAGTTCCAACCACCAGGCATATTAGGAAATACTATAAATACTGCCTATTTAGAACCCATAGCAAACCCGCTGTATCATAACAGCATTACCAGGACTCACAAAGCACCAAACCCTACCTATCAAAAGGCAACATTGCAAATATTAAACCAATACGACTCAGAGAATACCAATACATCTCCAACTGGGGAAAGAGAACAAGTGGCACTGTCAAACGGAAACTACATGAACAGAATACCTCAGCTCAGTTACACATGCAGAACATCGACCATTACCAAACAAAGAACAAGGGTTCACAATTTAGAAATAGGAAGACAAATTAAACTGGGAACCCCAAAAGCCAAACTTGGAATGTACAACAACACTGGAGAAATAAAACTATAAATTAATTTCCTCTTGTACTAAACAAAAACGCAAAGATGTTAGTGATACACATTTCCCAGACCTGACATATTCCAGTTAATAAATTCAAAATAAAAAGTATTTTCTACCTTTTGTTTGGGCATATTTTTTTTCAGTAGCAATTGCTCCATTCATTTTCTTCTAGTTTCTTTGTATCTTCTGCTAACTCTCCATTGTCTGCTGTCCATTTGTCCTTTCTTCTCTCTTCTAGTTTTTTCCATTCTCTCTCTATATCTGCTTTAACATACTGATCTTTCCCCCTTTGCTTTTTCCTCCATTTCTTTCTTTATTCCTTTATCATCCACTCAAATTTCACCCTTCCATCCTCAATCCCCATTTACTCTCCCAATACCTGGCCAATCGTAGGTTTTTCTTCCCTCCCACACAAAATATCTTTTCCCTTCTCCATCCTCATTCCCCAGCCCTATCCCCTTCTAGTCCTCCCCCAACATCAGCTCCCTTCTAGTTCCAGCCCCACCCAGCATCCGCTCCCTTCTAGTCCCATTCTGCCATGCCCCCATCAGCTCATTTCCAGTCCTAGCCCCACCCATCAGTCATTTCCAGTCCTATTCCAGCCCACATCAGCCCACTTCCAGTCCTAGCCCTCCCCATCAGTCCTAGCACCCCCCCATCAGCCATTTCCAGTCCTATACCAGCTACCCATCAGCCCATTTCCAGTCCGTTCCCCCCATCAGCCCATTTCCAATCCTAGCCTCCCATCAGTCCATTTCCAGTCCTAGCCCCCCATCAGTAAATTTCCAATCCTATTCCAAACCCCCATCAGCCCATTTCCAGTCCAAGTTCCCCCCTCAGCACATTTCCAGTCCAAGCCCCCCCCTATCGGCCCATTTCCAGTCCATGTCCCCCACCCATCAGCCTATTTCCAATCCTAGACCCACATAGGCCATTTCCTGTCCTATCCTAGACACCCCCCACCCCCCCAAAGAACCTGTGGCTTTCTAAGCTGCTTCAGAGGTAGCCGGGGAAACTGGCGTGAGGCCCCCAACTCACCTCTGCACAGCCACCAGCATGAAGAGCGGCGTTTTCCCTCACGCTGGCAGCAGTGTTCTAGTGAAGTGTGCTGAATGCCGAGAAAGGTTAAAAGGTATTTCCCGGCACTCGCGTGCTTCACAGTAACACAGCCGCCAGCATGAGGGAAAACACTGCTCTTCACGCTTGCGTCTGTGCAGAGGTGAGCAGGGGCCTTGGGCAGACCTCCCTGGCTCCCTCTGCACAGCCGCCAGCATGAAGAACACCATGGGAGAATGAAGTTTACGTGGGGCCCCCTGAAGCGCGGGGCCCTGTGTGAACAACATTCTCGTACAATGGATGGGCCGGCTCTGCCCAAAACATACACGGGCCTTTCCTGAATATGCTTTATACGTCTCTGCGGCTAACCATGTCCCTGTTCCACCCCTCCCAGATGTGTTCTGAGATCTATGTGTTAGTGAGATAAATGTCCGCAGGCGTTATGTTCCAGAATATACTCGTAGATGTTTTTGGCAGATAAATGTCCCCGATGCATGTACAAACCCTTATTCCGTTTCTGGAATGGCTTCCATAGTGAAGAAAAAGAGGGAAGGGGGGCAGAGAACCAAAATTATGCAGAGCGGCAATTCATAAGATTATAAGATATGCCATACTGGGTCAGACCAAGGTCCATCAAGCCCAGTATCCTGTTTCCAACAGTGGCCAATCTAGGTCATACGTACCTAGCAGTTTCCCCAAAAGACACAGGTTCCGCAATGCTTGTACTGGGTCAAGCATTGATATCCTGGGTCCCTTCTTAATAATGGTTTATGTACCTTTCCTCCAGGAACTTGTCCAAACCTTTTTAAACCCAGCTACACTAACAGCCTTTACTACATCCTCCGGTAACAAATTCCAGAGTTTGATTACACGTTGAGTGAAAAAATATTTTCTTTTATTAGTCTTAAATAGTTTACCCTGTAGCTTCATTGTATGTCCCCTAGTCTTTTTATATTCTGATAACGTAAACAATCGATCTACTTTTACCCATTCCACTCCGTTCATTAATTTATAGACTTCTATCATATCTCCCCTCAGCCGTCTCTTTTCCAGGTTAAAGAGCCCTAACCTTTTTAGCCTTTCTTCATAGGAGTATCCTTCCATCCCCTTTACCATTTTGGTGGCTTTTCTCTGAACCTTTTCTAATAATGCTATATCCTTTTTAAGATACGGTGACCAGAATTGCACACAATATTCAAGGTGCGGTCTCACCATGGAACGGTATAGAGGCATTATAATATCTTTTGTTTTATTTTCCATTCCTTTCCTTATGATACCTAGCATTCTATTTGCTCTCTTGGCTGCCGCTGCACACTGAGCAGAGGGTTTTAACATATTATCCACAATGACGCCTAAATCTTTTTCCTGGGTGATGATTCCTAATGTGGAACCTTGCATTGTGTAACCATAGTTTGGGTTGTTCTTCCCTAGGTGCATAATTTTGCACTTGTCCACATTAAATTTCATCTGCCATTTTGATGCCCAGTCTTCCAATTTATCAAGATCCTCTAGCAATTTTCCACAATCCTCTTGGGTTTTAACAACTTTAAATAGTTTTGTGTCATCTGCAAATTTGATAACCTCACTCGTTATTCCTCTTTCCAGGTCATTTATGAATATGTCAAAAAGCAGCGGACCCAGCACAGAACCCTGGGGTACACCACTATTCATCTTTCTCCATTGGAAAAATTGGCCATTTAGCCCAACCCTCTGCTTTCTATCTTTTAACCAGTTCCTGATCCACAGTAGTACACTGCCTCCTATCCCATGACTCTTTAGTTTTGCCAAAAGTCTCTGATGAGGGACCTTGTCAAAGGCTTTCTGAAAGTCCAGATACACTATATCAACCGATTCACCTTTGTCCACCTGTTTATTCACACTTTCAAAAAAAACATAACAGATTAGTAAGACAAGATCTTCCTTGTCTAAAGCCATGTTGGCTGTCTCCCATTAGGCCATGACTATCTACATGCTGAGTAATTTTATTTGCAGCCACTATCTGGATAAACTATCCATTTAGTTTGGGCCTATAGGATAAATGCAACAGTCACACAGGACGGTTATTTTATAAGAGTGCCTAGGTTTAGAGGTCAAGAAGGCACCTATTTTGGCCCAATTTTATAAAGACTTATATATCCTTATAAAATACTGCAACTTCCTTTTACTCACTTATCTGCAGAAATTTTGCTACAAAAATATTTTAAAGAGGTTTTGAGTTTGACAACCCCAATTGAAATAGTACAGGCTTATTATGTACCTGCGAAGGTTTGTGTACCTTTCTCGGGGGAGGATGTGTTTGACTCCCTCACCCTGAATGTCAGTCAGAATTTAACACAGTTCTTGGAAGATTCTGCCTATAATATTTCTAAAAGACAAACGTTAATTGTGACTTTAAGGTCCGAATCTCTTAAAGTTAGTATTTTGAGATTGTTCTTTAAGCATAAAGATGCTTTGTTTTATGGCCAGCCCCTGCAAATATTTCTGGATGTTAGGCTACTCAGGCCTGCCGGAAACAGTTTTTACAATTGAAGAATTGTGTTCCGGCTATAGGTGCAACATTTTACATGAAGTTTCCCTGCAAGTGTTTGGTGACCTTGCAGGGACAAATGGTTACCTTCGTGGATTTACTCAATTGGAAAATTTCTTATAGGATCGACAGTAATGGAGTCTTGGTTTGGGTTTTTGGGATGTTTAGTCTTTCTATTCTCCATAATGGCAAGTCTATTGTCTTATTTCTTATTTGTTGTTTTCTTTCTTTTTGGATTAAACCCAACACAGCACCTTGATGTAGGCTTGAACTCTGTTTTTCTTTATTTGTTTAATTCTTGTATTGTGAATGTGGTTTAATGACATTTTTCTTGTGTTTTCGTTGTATTGTATTTGTGAAGGAAATGCAATAAACATATTAAACATAAAATACTACATCAAACATTGCGGTTCCAAACATGTATGCCTGCTTGGAAGAGACGCAAATGTCTGTACATAGAGTAAGCGCATAGATTAGCATATTTTATAATCAACATGCGCATTTTGTGACTCCGCCTGTGCTGTGCCCAGAACACACCCCTGTGATGCCAACAGGAAACGTACGTGCATTCATGCCACCACATCTACCTCTATGCCTGAGGTAATTCTAGAAGAGCCATTTAACACACATCTAATGCCAGAAAGATGCGAAAATGACTTTATAACATGGTTCCCTAGGAGGCTATCTTTATAACAGGACACCTAGGTGGGCAGTATTTTATAAAAGACAAGTAGGTGCCTACTTGTCTTTTTAAAATACTAGCGTACGTGGCAGAGAAAGCACCATGAATGTCGGTGCGATCACTTACACCTACTTGCAAGCAAGCGTAAATGTTCACGTAAGCTTTTTGCACGTGTGCACGTAGATGAAAGCATCGTATACTCTATGTGTATGTGTGATAATTCCGCCCACTCTTTACCGAGGCTGCTCCCCAGACTATTCTTACTGGCAAAGAACCCGTCTTCATCTCAAAGCACACACCCTTACCCTGGTCGGTGGTTTATAAGAAGTCATTTATGTACATTTGTGGAATGGCTTCATACAATTATCTCTCACACACACACACACACACACACATATATATATATACCCTGAATTAATCTAAACCAGGAGTTCTTAACCCAGACCTCAGGACACACCTAGCCGCTGTATGCAGATCTCTCTCATGCATATTCATTGTGGTTATCCTGAAAACCTGACTGGCTGGGTGTGCCTGAGGACTGGGTTGAGAACCCCTGATCTATGTGCTGGTGCTGGGATTCAAATTAACACATTTATCACTTTCACTAAAAATTAGGCCCTTTAGTCTCTTTTTTATAAAAAATAGGGCATTGTCAGTTTCTTACTATGGGGCTCTGACCTTACTACTCTTCATCTAGATATTCTCACCAACTCTGCTCCTTTTGGCGAGACCTATTTTTTTCCCCAGAAAATAAATCAAAAGTAGAGCAATAGTCAGAGAAAGGAGACATAATAATTAAGCAAGCCATCCTGCCAGCCTTTAAACACTAGAACATGTTTTCCACTCATAAGAGCATAAGAATATATCAGAAGAACACAAGAAATGCCATACTAGGTCAGACCAAGGTCCATCAAGCCCGGTATCCTGTTTCCAACAGTGGCCAATCTAGGTCACAAATATCTAACAGGTTCCCAGAAGGTACACTGATTCCACGATGCTTATCCCGGGATAAGCAGTGGGATTCCCCTTTGTCTTCTTTAATAATGGTTTATGGACTTTTCCTCCAGGAACTTATCCAAACCTTTTTTAAATCTAGCTACATTAGCAGCTTTTACTACATCCTCCAGTAATGAATTCCAGAGTTTGATTACACATTGAGCTTAAATGGGTTATATTGTAGCTTCATTGCACATATCCTAGTCTTTTTGCTTCTTGAAGTAAATAAACGATCTTCGTTGACCGTTCCACGCCATTCATTAATTTATAGACCGCTATCATATCTCCCCTCAGCCGTCTTTTTTCCAAATTGAAGAGCCCTAACCTTTTAAGCCTTCCTTCAGAGGGGTATCCTCACATCTGTCACTCAGCCTCTGTGTTGTAGTCAGGGCTGATGCAAGGACTGGAGGGGCCCTAATGGGCCCTCCATCCTGCTGTCACCCCTTGGCCATTGCCACCACTGCCATCCCTCTCTGGGGCTGGCAGCCACAGCGTTGGCTTTGAAATCTCGACACAGCTCTTACCCGCCATCTCTGGTGCTACATCACAGTTTCTCTCTTGCACAATCTACAATTTCCACCTTCCTCTGACACTGATTTCCAGTTTTGCACATGCCTCCTAAAGTCAGTGTGGGTCTCTGCGTTAGTTTTGCAGTTCAAGCGCATGCTACCTGCGTATACATGCCCCACTGTTCCCTAGATTTACTGGGCCCAATATTCCATGGCTGCAGCTAGCCGCCAGTGCTGAACCTTAGACCAGGGATGTACAGAGGGGGGAGCCGTGAATATTCCTCAGCACTAACCATGCTGCTGAATATCCCGTTCATCACAATTAACATGGTCAGCAGCTCTGCTAACTGCATTAATCACTTTGAATATCGGGCCCACTATATTTATTTTGCAATTGTTTTGTTTTACACTATGCAATAGATGGTATATCGAGCAAATAAATGAAATAATGCAAAAGGAACCTCACATGGTGGCCATTAGCATCTTAGGCAAAATTCCCATGGAGCAGGTTCTTCTATGTGGCAGCTAGTTGCAGACAGGCTGACCTCTGGCAGGTGAATATCCTCACTGGTGAGGCACAGCATGCATCCCTGCCAAAGAGACAGCCTTTAACCATTCTGGACTGCTTTTAAAACTGGTTTTAAAAAACATATTTGGCAGTCACATGAGGACTCACCAGAACTTCTAAAAAATGACAGCAACTGCTGTGCAACCCACATATATGTAAAGCTTTGCCACTGTTTACAGAAGGGCGCGCTTGGTGAAAAGACTGTGATGAATAAATGGCATGAATCATTCAGTAAGATGCACTGGGTGTTTCGTAAGTAAAGCCTCGTATCTGCACAATGCCCAAGCTGCACAAAAGCCTAAATATCCAGGTCTGAAGCATCACTGTCGATCACGGCACATGATACGGAACAGCATGGCACCATAGACAGGTGATAAAAATAAAAAAACTGCAGAGAACACCTGCAGCTTTTTATCCAGTCTGTAGAGTTGCAAGTTACGCCAGTGCTTTTAATGAACATAAGAACACTTTCAAAGAGAACCCACGTGCAATGGGTCTCTCTGACATTAGCAAGTGTTGAGGCATACTTTGCATCTGCTGTTTCTGTGGGCATAGGGGAAATGATTTGGAAATGAAATGTATATGTGTATGGATGCCACGTGTGCTTCTAGTTGCACTTGAGAAAGGTGCGTTTCAGTCAGGCTTCCCTAAGAGCTGCAGTCTGACTATGAGCAGGTGATCAGGAAATCTTGATTCAGTCCTCCTTCATCATTAAGGAGTGTGATAAAGAGTGATTAGTCAAAGCCAGTGCTTGGTTCTTTTTCGGTAATTTCCTTCCCGTTCTCTGATTCGTAGTCCATAGATGCACTCTCAGTGTGTATGAAGGCATGACACATACATAATGAGGTGGCTGGAGATTTTAGGTTGTATCATCATTCATTATTGCCATCTTCCATCTGACATAGATGGAAAAATACCACATGTGGAGAATAATTTCATAACAGGACACCTGAGTAAAATATAAAGGTGCTTATTTTAAGTGCCTATGTGCCCTTCTAAAATAGGTTCCTACAATGACCTCCAGTAATTTACAAATGTACATGTTCCAAAGAAGGTGTAAATGTGAGGGGTTAGAATCCAAGATGGCTACATGTTGGAGAATCCCTTCAGCTGTCTATTCTGCCCTTCTTGATTAAGAAGGGTGAAAATCCTGTAGAGTCTAGTAGTTTTTCCGGCCTTCATTTCCCAGCCTGGAAGCTACACAAGCAACACAAATTCCCAGGCCTGCATCGCCATGCTTAAGTAAACGTATGAATTTGATGAGAACTGTGGAATGAGAAAGATTTTTATCAGCATCTCTGCCTCAGCAGTTGGCTTTTTTTGGATTCCTCTTAAGAACCGGTGATATTACTGGAGGAAACTGAGTCAGAGACCGCTCTCATGGATTCACTGATTCAATCAACAAGTGATTTGAGTGTCGACGCCGTACATCGCTGACATGAGATTTTGGCAGCAGTGCAGGTCAGAAGCGGCGGAGATTCAGCAGAGAATTCCTCTAATGCCATTTTTAATGTTGGAAAGGTTTTCTTGGGACCTTCTTTGCTTGCTGTTTGTCCCAAGCAGCTTTCTTCTGAGGCAACACAAGAGATATCTGTGGAGCAAGCAGGAGAAGTCAATAAAACCAAGAGTGAAAATAAATGTGTCTGCACATAATTTGTCTAGTCAATTAGGGCTTGAATCTGTTACTAACCCTACTTTATTGGTCACCATGCTCTTAGAATCTAATTGTGATTAGAATTTTTAAATGTTTTTTCTCAACTTGAGATAAAAACATTTCTTAGAAGTATCATTACTATTACTACTCATGATTTGTGTAGCACTACATGGTGTACGTAGCACTGTATAGACACATGTAAGAAGTCCCTGTTTATCAGAGCTTACAGCCTAATCAAGACAGACAAACACAACTGGGAACTAGGATATATCTAGGTGAGTGGTAAGGAAACACATAGCAGATGAACAGGAGGCTGAGGGGGATCAGGATCCGAAAGATGCCTCAAAGAGGTGTGTTTTTACTCTTGAGATGGAGTCTGATGGACTGACTCGGATAGTTTGTTCCAGGCATAAGGAGCAGCAAGGTGGGAATATCAAATTCTGGAAATGGCGGTGGCAGAAAAGGGCACAGATAAAAGGGGAGCATGGCTCCCGAGGGGGGATGTAGAGAGAGATAAGAGAGAAAAGGCAGTGAGGAGCAGCAGAATGAAGGCACTTGTAGATCAGTAGTAGAAGCCTGAAAAGGATGTGGAAAATGATAGGGAGCCAATGAAGTGACTTGAGAAGAGGGGTGAAGAAAGTTTTATTAGGGTGTTTCCTTTCAGATACAGCTTTTTAGACAGTGGTTTCTTGCTTTAAAATCTCAAGTTTAGGAGTTAGGGGCTATTTTTAATTTAAACTATCCATGTAAATGTAAAATTATATATCATACTAGCACATATGTTTTCTTTGAGGCTGAACAGCTGAAGGATGTTGTGCAAGCCAGACTGGAATTGCATAGCATGGCTTCTGAAGACCGAGTCCTTCTGGATATTTATAATGACCGTTGTTGACTTTTCTGCTAAATAGTGTAGTGCTGGAATTTATTTATGGATTCCCTCAATTCCTGTAGGACTTTCATGATGGATAATTGCAGTATTGTTGCATGATAGATACATGATAATTCATAAATATATAATAAAAAAAGAAGGTGTAAAATATGAGTATGGGGGCATTTTACTAAGCTGGGCTAATAGCACACAGTTTGTAACTAGGGGGTATGTTTACTAAACCGTCTTACCGTGCGCCCGGCGATAGTGTGCAGGCTGCCATAAAAGGAGTGGGTGTTTCAGTCTTAAAGCAGCAAAATGGGAGTATCGCGCGATAACGCACACTGCTGCGCACATTATCGGGCAAAGCGCCGCTAAGCGCGTTAACGTGTGGTAATCTTAAGTAGGCGCCCAGACATAGAAACAGAGGTGTAGCACAATGGTTAATACACTGACTGATGATACAGGGGTCATGAGTTTGATCCCCTAGTGTGCCTAATGCATAAGGCAGGCTGAGGCATCAGCTGTGACATGTAAGTATTGCTTCTTGAGGCAGTTTATTTGTATTTTAAGTATTGCTGCCAGCAAACACACCCTCACGTGCCATAACCTAAGGTGCTGCATAAGGCACCCTATAAGGCACTCCATAAGGCACATTATAAAGTGAACTGTCTGCACGGCACCCTATAATGTCCCCTATAGGGCACCCTATAAGGCCCTCCATAGGATACCTTATAAGGCATCTTATATGGATGGTAACCATAAGGTGCCTCAGAAGGTGCTTTATAGGGCGCTCTATAAAGCACCTTCTGAGGCACCTTATGGTTACAGTACGCTGAGGGTGTTTTTGCTGGCAGCACTAATGTACATTAAAAATAGATAATGCATTGGACAGCCCTATCAAATAACCCCACTGTGGGTTTGAACCCATGACCTCTGGCTCCACAGGCAGTGAAGTAACCAGTGGGCTACAGCTCTATAGCTGCCAGCAAGCCCCTGGCTGGCTGCAGAAGGACTGCATGTCACCACACAAACAGTCTGCTGTGATCACCAGGATAGGGATAACCCACCCGTACCCATGATGCACTGCACATGCAAATCAGCAGTCTACAGATGAACACAAGATGGGGTATGCACCCCCACAGCACCTCAGCCTGGTAGGGGGAACTGACCATGTGTGTTACTGGCACAGAGTAGCTACACACCATCACATTGTGCGGGTACTGTGCTCACCCTGAGGGTGAGGTGGGGCGCCCAGCACCAAGTCCACAGCACCTTCCATAGCAGAAAGAGGCCATGCTGCAGGTCCCCAGCAGTGCTAGTGTGTGAGATAGGTAGGTCCTACAGATGTGCTTTGGTTACATCTCTATTTCTCAGTCAGGTTTAGCATTTATGGACCCATAGGCAGATTATGTACCACCACCCAATCCACCCTCTGGGGCTGAGGGTGGGGAACAGGGTCTCCCACCAACAGATCCACATTTTACCTCCCTGCAATGGCAGCAGTAGAGGGGAGCATCAACCCCAGTCCTGCTGGGGAACAGACACCCTACAGGGCAGTCAATGCAGCTCTGTACACATCTATAAAACAATAGTAGACAGACATTAGGCCCGGAAATGCTCAGCTGCACCCCACCACCATCTGATATTCTCCTACAGCAAGCCTCCAGCCACTGCACCCTGCAAGGTGTTCCAGCAAGACACATACTAGCTGCAGACAGTCTGCTAGCTAATCCATAGTGCATGTTCCTGGAGGAGATGCATGCACCCAGAACTGGGATGTCAGCATACATACCAAGCAGATAAGTCAGTGATTGGGCCCCAAAAGAGAACCCATAAATATCACATAAGAGAAATATTATAGAGCACTAGGGGGGAACCTAGGCATGCCGTGGTCACTGCTCAGTCAGGGTGAGAGTGACCTCCCAGCAGGACATGCTGTGGCCGGGCACTACAATGTCCCAGCCATTGCCCTATGCCCTTTGCAGATGCATCCTGGCCAGGCCACCCTGTCCGGGCTATACCCATGGTACCTTGCTCCTCATTATGCACATTGGCAGGCCAATACTGGCAACAGTGCTGGCAGTGCGGGCTGTGGAGGGTGTTTGCAGCCACCACACACTGGATAGACAGACACACACTCCCACACCTATGCCAGCAGTGTACAACTATAAAGGTGTTTGGCAGCCCTGGCCACCGCTCCAGTCCTGGGCACAGTGCAGGCAGGGCTATGGTACGCAATACTGTTGGGGTCACTCCCCAGGGTGGTAAACACTGTCAGACACAAGACCTGTAGCACACTCCACAGACATCAGAAAGGTTGCCATGATGCAGCACAATCAGAAACTTCAACTTCAGAATTGCAATCTGCCAGTAATCATAGCAACCTTTTGATAGCTGTGTACCGTACTCCCGGGTTTAGGGTGGCAGTGTTAAGGTATGCAAGTGCTAGTATTGGGAGATGCACGCAGGGCCCAATGTCCTGCCTCTCCAGGAGGCATTGGATAATGGAGCCTGTGGATGCGAGTGTGTCTGCCCCTGTTGGCTGCTGCTTTATGGCAGAGGTTCCCAACTTCAGTCCTGGTGTGCCAAACACTGTTCGGGTTTTCATGCTGTCCCTCATGAATATGCATGAGATACATCTGCATACCATGGGGGCGGCGCATAGAAATGCAGCACAGGCATCTTTATTAGAGGCAGCATGGAACCTGAATGCTGTTTGGCCCTCCAGGACTGCATTTGGGAGACTCTGCTCTAGGTAATGCGCATGTTTATGGTGTCTGTGCTCTGTAGGGTAAAATGTAGGTGTTTTGGGCATGTCTACGTCATCTGCACTACAGGTTCTGTCTGTATTAGCACGTTGTAGTAGTGGGTAAAATATGGGGGCTGTGTTGGCAGGAACCACAGCTGGAACTTGAACCTGTGACCTCCTGCTCCTGAACACACTGGCTGTGTGCACTGCACCACCATGTTGCCACAGAGACAGTGCATTCCCTGGGGATACCATGACTGTTCATCAGACAGGGCCTGTCTGTTGCAGTGCATGGCACCCACCTACACAGGGCTAGGCCACGGTCTGCTCTGGGCAGCTGCCACTGCCCCCTCCACCACCAGTACCCCTCTGCCACCCTGCTGGTGCTGCTGGTGGAGTGCAGTCTCAGGCCATCCATTGTGCAGGTCGGCGACTGCCTATGGTGCAGGTTCTGGGGTAGGGGTGCCTGCATAGCTGTCCACGCTTCCCCCCAGCACCGCCTGCCAATGTTCTGTGCCCTTGGGGGTACTGCAGTGCCAGGTCCCACAGTACCTGCTGGATACTATCCCCTGTGACACTGTGGGAAGCACACTCATGCCCATGCTGGGCCCTCATCAGTTGCTGTCTGGCTGCTCTACTGTTTCAGCATTCCTATGGGCCACCTAGGCATCACCCTAGTCCGCACTGTGGCCCAGCTGCAGCACAGCATTTGCCGTCTGCAGCCCTCTGTGTCCCCTTTCCCAGCATCTGTCCAGTTGCCCATTCCGACATGCCCGCCCTGCTGTTGTGGAACATGTGCACCCCATAGGAAACCTGTCCAATGGAGAGGGAAACCCTGATCAGCGCTATTTCACTGTGGGATCATTCACCTTGTATGGGGACGGAGCGTAGACCCTTCCAAAATTCATATCCTTTTTTTGGAGCTTTCTTGAGAGTGTTTTTCAATGTTTCCCATTAATATCACTATTGCCCAGCGTGGTTATGTTTTTTTAATATTTTGTTGGGGTCATTTTCAGTGTTTATTTGCACTTTTGTTCCGTGCACATGTATCACACTTATCACTTTTTTGTAGGTTTCCCTGATTTTGCTGTACATTGCTGACAGAAATGGTTTCTCTTCCCTTTAAATCAGCTCTAACGCCAGGGTTTCACTGGCGTTAGTTTTCAGCCTCGGATTTCACAGCGTTAGTGTGCAGAGAGCCTCTCCCCTCCCACTCTCCACCCATTGACCCCTTCTCTCCGCCCCTGGGGAGCCTTCCTCCGCCCTCCGGGAGCCTTTCTCCGCCTTCAGTGCTCGTTTGTGCCGCAGCGCGCGTTATCGCGCGCTAAGGTACCTTATCGCGCGATAACGTCACAGAGCGCACAATAAGACGGTTTAGTAAATATACCCCTAGGTCTTATCGAGTTACATGGATCAGTTGTAACACATGTCCTGGTTCTCTGTGACCCCTCCCCCAAAGGTGGGTGTTTGAAAGTATGTTGAATAAAGAATCAAAGGTAAATGGTCAGTGTTTGCTACTGAAGAGGTGGCTGATGGGGAGTTCAGATAAAGGACATCTCTAAGGGGACAGTCACTGGACTAGCAGAGCTAGAAAGTAAATGTTTAGGGGGATATGCAAATCACTGCCTCTGCTGAAGGAGCAAGGGCAATATTTGCTCACATTTATATCTATTATTAAGCTTTAACTTTAAATCTATAGGGAATAGTGTAGGGGAATAAAGTGCACACACCAGACAGAGGGTGAAGAACTAAATTCTGGGATCGGTGGAAACTGCTCACCCTAAGAGAAATGGTATCACTTGGCACAGGCACCCACAGTCATGTGCAAAGAACAGTTGTTTGTGATTTAGAGATATCACTTTTCTTTCTCTAAAAGAGCTTAATTATTTGAGAAGGAAGAAGGGAACTCTCTCTGCTATATAAGTTTTTCTCCTGAAGATGGTGCTGGAAAGCTTCCTAGGAGTGGGATGAAAGTGGGGGTGGACTGTTTTCTCTTACCAGAAAATGGAGATGGTAGCAGAGAGACTCTGATCCTTATGCTTTAAAGCTCTTCTCTCTTACCTCCTCATTTGATTTCCAGTTTTGTTCCACTGCCCCCACTCACCAGCATGGCTGCTGCCTTGACCTGGTATTTTTCTTTAGTTGTTTACTCTCAAACCTCTGTAGCTCAGTTCTTCCCTTATCTGACCATCACCTTTTAAGCTTTAATCTTCATCACCCACTGCTTCAACCTCGTCCTGTCTTCTCCAACCTATTTAGAAATCTTCATGCTATTGATCCCTTGGTTCTCTCCTCCACTATTTCTTCATCTCTTTCTTCCACTATGTCATTCAAGTCTGTTGACGAGGTAGTAACTTCCTATAATGCTGCACTCTCCTCTGCTCTGGATGCTCTTGCTCCGCCCATGCTACGTCCTCTGAGATGTTCTGCACCCCAGCCCTTGCTCTCATCCCCTACCCGCTATGTACGTTCCTGTGCCCGTTCTGCTGAGAATGCTTGGCTCAAATCTCGCTCCCTTGCAGACTTTCTACACTTCAAATTCATGCTTGTCTCTTTCCAGTCAGCCATAGCTCTTGCCAAACAAGACTATTATGTCCATCTGACTAACTCTCTTGCCTCTGATCCTTGCCATCTCTTTACTACTCTCAGCTCTCTCCTCAAAGTGCCTCTGCCTCTGATCCCTTCCTCCCTTTCTGCCCAAACCCTGGCTGACTATTTACATGACAAAATCCACAAGATCACCCTCCAGTTCCCCACAAAGTCAGCTACTTTCCCTCCTCCCCCTCTTCACTCCCAACTTTCCCCCCGTACCTCTGCTACCCTCCCTTCCTTTCCTGTGATCTCTGAAGAGGAAACTGCACACCTTCTTTCTTCCTCCAAACTCACCACCTGCTCCTCTGATCCTATCCCCACCCGTCTCCTAAGCCCCATATCCTCCACTGTTGTCCCTTCCATCTCTCATATTCTCAACCTATCACTTTCCATTGCAACAGTCCCTGCAGACTTCAAGCATGCTGTGGTCACACCTCTCCTCAAGAAACCCTCACTTGATCCCACCTGTCCTTCTAATTATCGACCCATCTCCCTCCTTCCCTTCATTTCTAAACTACTTGAATGTGCGGTTCACCACCGCTGCCTCGACTTCCTCTCCTCTCATGCCCTCCTGGATCCTTTACAGTCTGGCTTTCGTCCTTTACACTCTACTGAAACAGCTCTTGCCAAAGTCTCCAGTGACTTGTTCCTGGCAAAATCCAAAGGCCTTTACTCTGTCCTCATCCTTCTTGACCTCTCTGCTGCTTTTGACACTGTTGACCACAACCCTCTCCTCGATACCCTGTCCTTGCTTGGTTTTAAGGGCTCTGTACCATCCTGGTTCACCTCCTATCTCTCCCATCACTCTTTCAGTGTGTGTTCTGGTGGCTCCTCCTCCTCTGCTATCCCGCTCCAAGTTGGTGTACCCCAAGGATCTGTCTTGGGTCTGCTCCTTTTCTCTCTATATACCCAGTCCCTTGATGCGCTTATCTCTTCCCATGGCTTTCAGTATCATCTGTATGCTGATGACTCCCAGATCTACCTCTCTACGCCTGAAATCTGTCCGGCAATCCAGACCCGGATCTCTGCCTGCCTTTCTGACATTGCTGCCTGGATGTCTCACCGCCGCTTGAAATTGAACATGGCCAAGACTGATCTTCTTATCTTTCCCCCCAAAACCTTTCCCCCCTCTTCCTCCTTTCTCAGTCTCTGTGGATAACTCTGTACTCTTTCCTGTTTCCTCGGCCCACAATCTTGGGATTGTCTTTGACTCCTCTCTCTCTTTCTCCACACACATCCATCTGATAGCTAAGACCTGCCGTTTTTTTCTCTATAACATCAGCAAAATCCATCCTTTCCTTTCTGAACATACTACTAAGATGCTTATCCACTCCTTGATCACCTCCCGTCTTGACTACTGTAACCTACTCCTTGCTGGTCTCCCTTTGAATCATCTCTCTCCCCTTCAATCTGTTCAACACTCTGTTGAGCGGCTAATCTTCTGCCAGCCTCGTCATGCCCATATTACTCTTCTTCTCAAGTCACTTCATTGGCTCCCTATCCATTTCCGCATCCATTTCAAACATCTCCTGCTGACCTATAAATGCATTCACTCTGCAGCCCCTCACTACCTTTCTTCTCTTCTTTCCTTACACTCCCACCTCGGTAACTCCGCTCTTCTGACAAACCTTTTCTATCTGTGCCCTTCTCTTCTATTGCTAACTCCAGACTTCGCTCTTTTCATCTTGCGGCACCTTACGCCTGGACAAACTACCTGTGTCTGTACGCCAGGCACCTTCTCTGACCCTTTTCAAATCCAGGCTGAAAACTCACCTCTTCGCTGCTGCTTTTGGATCTTGACTCACCTGATATCCTTTTTCTTTTTCTGTCCCCCTTGTTTATCCCTGCCTACACCTTTTGTGTTGTCTGTCTTGACTAGATTGTAAGCTCTGATGAGTAGGGACTGTCTCTTACATGTCTGTGCAGCGCTGCATATGACTTGTAGCGCTATACAAATGCTCAGTAGTAGTAGTAGTAGTATTAGACTCTGGAGAGCAGCAGCAGATCTGCAGAAGAGAGAGCTCCAGTAGCACGGAATCCAGGAGCCATAGAGCTCCAGGGGGAGCTGTAGTGGAGAATCAGCTCCAGAGGGAGCTACAGTGACAGATGCAGCGGAGAATGAGTCTCCATTCTGGACTAGGAGTCACAAGACTCGGGGAGTCCAGCAGCAGATCAGCTCAAGAGAGTTGCAGAGGCAGAGTCTCCATTCCGGACTAGCAGCAAAACCCTCTCTGGACTGGAGAAGAGCAAAAGGAGGCAGAGCCAAGGCTACAGCCTCAGTGACTGGACAGATTTACAAGACCTCTCCTTTCACAAGCAACCACTGGTCCAGAGCTCCAGCAGTGGGTGACACTTGGGGCTTGTAGGGAAAGGGAGGAGAGCTAGGAGACAGGTTATTGTTTATGTTAGATCCATATCTTTAAAGGTTTACAGAAGTCATTTTGTATGAGGATATAGTTGGTTGTTTGAACTGCCTTGTCTCTTTTCCTGTATTGTTATTTCACCGTATCTGCTTCAACCCCATATAATAGGGTTGTACACACTGCATTATTTTATCACAATACTTGATGTATAAATTTTGTAAATAAATGTAAATACTCTTTAAGCCAGCCTTGTTCACAGCAGTGTGGTTTTTGGAGAGGTTTCCTGGGGTGAAAAGAGGGAAATCCTACCCGTTAACACCTTTTTTCCCCAGGTGGAGGCACCAGGTGCCAAACTCAAGGACCGATGGAGCCCGCCGTCGAAGGGACACCAGCCAGGTCGGTCCCGGACCCAGAAGAGCACCCAAGGGGGCGCTACATCTGGAATCCCTAAGAGCCTTTCCCTCAGACTAGTGAGCCCACAGAACTATTTCGTAAAGCATTTGGGATGAGGCTAGTTCAAAGTCTCACTGTTCAAGATCTGGAATCTGGACTATGTAGCTCCCACATTGCTGTAGCACTTCTTTTGTTTTCTGCTGTAATAAACTCACAAAACTATGCTGAAAAGCACTTTTGTGAGTGGATGCTATGGAAGAAACGCGATTTCTCCCATGGTTACCTCAGTCACCGGCAATGTTCCCTCTAATTTTCTGTAGGCTGTGTGCGCATAAAATATCAGCTGTGTGCAGCTTTTGAAGGAAGGTTAAATTTTTGTGCGCCACATAACGACACTCAGAGTTATATACTTTAAAATTTGACTACACATCAGAATACAGTATGTACACCACATTGATTTTAATCAAATTAAATGAAAACAGACGATTACTAAATGAAGCAGGAAATTTCTAGTAATTACAATCATAACTTTTACATTTTAAGATGTCTGTGTTGTTTTCTATCAGAATCAGAGCCGTAATTTTTGTGCGCTCTGTTTTAAAGTATGTGCGCTCGCTCCACGAGGTGTGTGCGCGCGCACACGCGCACAGCTTAGAGGGAACAGTGGTCACCGGTATAGTCTGAAGCCTGGTGGGTGCTCTGCATGTCTAGGTGGGAAACCCGCTGCAGTCAAATCTGGATCAAGAATGCAGCAGGTGGGGGAAAGTAAATCAGTCAATGCAGTTGCTCAGAAAGGATCCCCCCTTTGCATCCTCCCCCGCTCCATCTTCGAATGTGAGGACTCCATGACTAAGCACTGTAAAGCCTGCCAGTCATACAGGAACTTGTGTCTGTGCTGGCAGAAGGGGGCCCAGATGAAAATGAACAAATATATGGTGCACAGAAAGCAGACAACACAACCATGACAAAGAGCAGAGTAACTCCAGTCTCTTGTGTACAGCAAGCCACAAAATCAGAAGAGCACCGTGGTTGTTCCACTTCAGGATGGAAAAGCAGGACTGCAATTAAGCACAGAACATGCTAGCATCAAGCTTACTCAGCATCTGGGAGTGGAAAACCCACCCATGACTACTACGTTTTCTGTTTCTCTTCTGATATTTCTCTCCATTTCCAATCTCCTCGCCTTGTCTTTCCCCAGTTGTGTAAAATTATGTAAGCATTAATTGCTAAGTGAAGGATTTACTGGTAGTTAAAGGTCTTGTCGGGAACAGTGAGACTTTAAGGAAAAGAAGTAACCTTTCTACTCAGCTGGAGCTGCAGCTGACAGTAAATGCTGGCTACAGGGGTTATAGGCCCCTATTTACCACCGCCCCCCCCCCCCTCAGCTTTCTGCCACCAGGAATATTGCCTTTTCTCAGCTGCAGCAACACAAACATAGCAGAACCCAAATCAGGCACACTATTTTTAAAAGGCTGGGCTGGTGATGCAAAAATATAACCCCTTGTTCTCCACCTCTCTCTACAAAAAAGTGCACCTCTCACTCCCACAATAAAATGGAAAGTCCCCACTCCGAACCCACTGAGCGGCTGAAAGAATTGCTGCGAATACCCACTCGTCCCCAGCAGCCCCCTACACGAGGCGACTCAGGTGAGTGAGCAAGCTGGGAACAGAGGCTTGAGCACAGACACGATTCGGCACAGCGGCAGCTCCCACACTACACTGGCCGCTATTGCATGTGATGTCGCACACTTACTGTGCATATGCCTGTACTTCTGTCCTGCATATGCACAGTAAGTAAAACTTTTAAAGCTTGCGAGTGACCTACAGATTTTTTTGGGAGGGGGGAGCACTCCGAGTCGTCTGTAGCTCTGCCCATGCTGCTTACCTATAGGCAGCAGGGCAGCTGGACCCGATTGTGCAGGGGCCTGGGATAACTGCCCCTTTTGCCCATAGGTCAAATGGCAGATGAAATTTAATGTGGACAAGTGCAAAGTTATGCACCTAGTAAAGAACAACCCAAACTAAGGTTACACGATGCAAGGTTCCACATTGGGAACCACCACCCAGGAAAAGATTTAAGTGTCATCGTGGATAACACATTGAAACCTTCGGCCCAGTGTGCAGTGGCGGCCAAGAGAGCAAATAGAATGCTAGGAATCATAAGGAAAGGAATGGAGAATAAAACAAAGGATATTATAATGCCTCTGGATTGTTCCATAGTGCAATTCTGGTCACCGTATGTTAAAAGGTATATATCAGAATTAGAAAAGGTACATAGAAGAGCCACAAAAATGATAAAAGGGATTGAAGGATACTCCTATGAGAAAAGTCTTAAAAGGTTAGGACTCTTCAACTTGGAAAAGAGACAGCTGAAGGGTGGTATGATAGAGGACTATAAATTAATGAATGGAGTGGAAAAGGTAAACATAGATTGGTTGTTTACACATCAAAACACATCAGTTGTTTACAATCAAAAAGAAGAAAGATTAGGGAACACACAATTATCACAAACCCCCATCACAATCTGTCTCATCAACCCCAGATCCATTAGAAATAAAACCCACATCATACACGATATCATTACAGACAACAAACCTGATATCCTCTGTGTCACCGAGACTTGGATCACTGACACTGACCCAGCAATACTAAACCAATTACCCCATCCCAACTACACAGTATTTAACTGCCCCCGTCACAACAGGAGAGGAGGAGGAGTACTTGTCATTGCCAAAACCTCCCTCATGTTCTCAAGCCCCTCCCTAACTGAATCCAAAGGCATTGATATACTCAAGATCGAAAACAAAACATCAATACTTTGCTTAATCTACAGACCCCCCTCAGCCCATCATGAAACCCTGGCCACCGCACTAGAAAATATCTCAACCTCTGCAACCAAAAAACTGCGCATCATTCTGGGTGACCTAAATCTCCCATCGATTCCCCCTGTACAGGCAGACACATTCTTTGAAGCCATGCATCAGCTCGGCTACACACAAATCATACAAGAACCCACACATAACAAAGGTAACACCCTTGATATGGTGTTCTTATCACACAACATCCAAAAATACACCAAACCTCGAGTAACCCCAGTCCCATGGTCCGACCATTTCCTAGTCGAAATTGAAATCCACCTACCTCCACAAAAGGTAAAGCCTCAAGCCGACCCAAAAACACATCAACAGAGGAAATTCCAAAAATTCAATAGCGAAGCTTTGGTAACTTCTATATCTACACATTTTGAGTACACCACCACAGACCTAGACAAGCTGGTAGACCAATGGAACTCAGGGATCGAAGCAGCTGCAAGTCCAACATGGAAGAACACAAACGCTGTAACAAAGACAGGAACCGAACCATGGTACTCTCCCACGCTATCTAAAATGAAGAGAGAACTACGCAAACTTGAAAGGAAATGGAGGAAAAAGCAAACCGAAGAATGCAAGCAACTATACCTAACACTCCTCGCAAGATACAAGAATGAGGTAAACCTCGCTAAAAAGACACACCACACTAATCTACTCAACAAAGCGCTCAACAGACCCAGAGAACTTTTTGAACTCGTAAAATCTCTGACCAAATCTTCACAAAACTCCATCTCTGCAGACGATATAAAGGCCCAGACGCTTGCCGACCACTATGCCAAAAAGCTAAATCCGAAACTTCCCACAAGCATGACCAAAGGCATGCCACTAGCTCTCACCACTCGAGAAACCACAACTGCCCCTCAAGCAGACCCAGAAACAGAATGGAACACCTTCCAGCAATTAGGTGAGCAACAAATCTTAAACATCTTAACCAACTTAAACACCACTACCTCCCCCCTCGACCCATGCCCAGCCGCTTGGATGAAAGCAACCAAGAAAGACAACACAAAACCCATCGCGCACATTGTCAATCAGTCTCTGAAACAAGGAATCATGCCGTCTCATCTCAAGAAATCAATTATTAGACCCATATTAAAAAACAAGTCGCTCAACAAAAGTGACCCTGCATCATATCGCCCAATCTCAAGCATAGCTTTCCTAGCAAAGATTATTGAAAAAGCGGTCCAGCACCAACTCCAGGACCACATGGACGAGATAAAAGCCCTAGATGAACATCAATATGGATTCCGTCAGAATCACGGAGTGGAAACACTACTACTGGCACTCCTTGACAATCTACTTAGGGGCCTCGAGAACAAAAACTCCATGTTCATACTCATATTCATCGATATCTCAGCGGCATTCGATACAGTACATCACACCACCCTTTTGGACCGCCTGGCCTCGCTAGGTATAACAGGGACCCCCCTAAAATGGTTCACATCATACATATCCAATAGGATGCAACAAGTGCAATTCAACAACGACAGAGCTGATGCTTTCCCCCAAACCCAAGGGATCCCTCAAGGGTCTGCCCTCTCATCCCTACTGTTCAATTTGTATATAAAGCCGGTATGCAGTATTTTCCAGAAATACAACATAAATTACCACATATATGCCGACGATGTGATGTTATACACACAGCTCGACATAACACAGCCTAACTTCAGTCCACTAGAAGAATGCCTTGACATGCTCCAGTCATGGCTTCAGCAAAACAACATGTCAATAAATCACAAAAAAACAGAGGTCATGTTCATGTCCAAGAAAGCCAATTTCATCCCGCCCACCACAGTCACACTAAACAAAAACATATACGATACAAAGCCTGTAATAAAGTATCTAGGAGTCCTACTTGACAGCAACCTCAAGATGGACAAACACCTCAGAACAGTTAACCGAGCCATCTTTTACAAACTCAAAATCCTTCAACCACTCCGCAATATCCTCGAGAAATCCGACTTTAGGTCTGTTGCTCAAGCACTAATCATTCCCCACCTGGATTACAGCAATGCCATTCTACAAGGGCTTCCAAAGAGCACACTAAGCATCCTGCAAATGGCTCAGAACGTGGCTGCAAGAGTCATCATGGAAAAGAAAGTCACCGACCACATAACTCCAGTTCTAATGGATCTGCACTGGCTCCCAGTGGCCGCCCGCATCATCTACAAACTACTCATCACAACATTTAAACTCATCAATGGCATCGCACCATCCTACCTCAATAACCTAATCACTATTCAACCTAGCAACAGGAGCAGGAGAACTATGAATCTCAACACCCTATGTATCCCGACCAGCATAAGATCTGTCAAGGCCGAAACAAGCAATAGGGCGTTCACATACTCAGCGCCAATCCAATGGAACCAACTACCGCATGAATTAAGGCTCACAAACAACCTGAACGAATTTAGACGAAAACTGAAAACCTATCTGTTTCAAACCCACTACAACTTGATCTAACTGCGATACCCTACCTCAACCAGATCTCCTCTGCCGCACTCGGCAGCATATAATCTAATAGTATATAGTCATGTATAACTTGTACACCTTGGCAACTAATTCCGTACAAATTGTATATAACCATGTATAGTCTGTACACCTTGGCAACTAATTCTGTACAAATTGTATATATGGGGCCCTCCCCCAATCTACTGAAATCAAATGTATACCTTGATCTGTGTGCTTTAATCAAATATGTATCGTATCCAAATGCTTGTCCCGTGTTACGTAATCATTGACTAATCAAAATGTAAAACTGAAATCTCAATGTACCGTACAATACATTATGATTCTGTAAAGTAAACCGCTGCTGATCGTAGGAAGCAGCGGTATACAAGTGTTTACTAAATAAATAAAATAAATAAATAAATGAAGCTACAAAGTGACCTATTTAAGACTAATAAGAGAAAATATTTTTTCTCTCAAATGCGTAATCAAACTCTGGAATTCATTACCGGAGGATGTAGTAAAAGCTGTTAGTGTAGCTGGGTTTAAAAAAGGGTTGGACAAGTTCTTGGAGGAAAGGTCCATAAAGCATAATTAGAGAACCGGGAAATTCACTGCTTGCCCCAGGACAGGCATTGTGGAATCTGTGTGCCTTTTTGGGAACCTGCTATGTACTTGTGACCTGGATTGGCTACTGTTGGAATCAGGATACTGGGCTTGATGGACCGTGCTCTGGCCCAGTATGATATAGCTTATATTCTTATATAAAAGTGGTCCTGGGCTGCTATCTAGAAATTCTTAGCAGCTTACAACAAATATATGAAATAGGATTAAAATCAAACAAAAACATAAGACTCACATAAATGTACACATCATACTACAAAATGCAATCACAAAATAATCATAACAAATCAGCAAATGCTTGTTCAAGAAACATTGCTTTTATACATTTTTTTAAATTTAAATAATCATTCTGAAGATGCACATCTAAATGCAGATTATTCCATAAAATGGGATCGGCACAGGAGAAAATCTGACACTGAAACTCCACTGTAGGAATCTGTTGCAAATAGAAATCCTCAGACGTTAGAGATCATGAAGGCAGATGAAACCTGAGCACAGGTTCTAAATAAACTGGGGCATTACCTATCAAACATTTAAATAGTATATCAAAACTTAAAAAAAGACCCTTTGTTCCACAAGGAGCCAAGGGTTCTATGCAGGAATCTGTAATAGTTTAGCTTGTTCTCTTTTCCCAGCTAGAGGTCTGTTGGTGTTTTCTTTTCTTTCTTTCTTTATTTTATATACCGCTTTATCTAGGTAATCAAGACGGTTGACGTGGAATGGTTTCAGAAATTGCTCTGGGCGGTTTATATGAAACAGTTTACAAGTAACAAGTAACAAGATTGTTGTAACTATGTACAAGAAATATTTAACTATGTATAAGACACATTTTAAGTAGAACTATTTACATCTTAGTGTAGTACTATGATAGAGTTAGATCATGATGGTTGGTGTTCAGTGGGATGTTTGTTCTTGAATGTTTATGTGGTCAGTGGAGAGTTGCTCGAGTTGGTAGTAGTCTGTAAATAGGAAAGTTTTGAGGTGCTTTCTGAACAATGTGAAGTCAATTTCCCTTAGAAAGTTGGACAGATTATTCCATAGGGCTGGGTCGAAGAATGAGAGCTCCCTCTTAGATGTAGTTTGGTTTGCTTTTCTGGCCCTCTTCGGTGTGATTAGAATGTTCTTCAGGTTCTCTCTTCTTATTCTTGTGTTCTGTTGCATCTTTATCGGTGTGTTGAGGTATGTTGGTGCTATATTGTTTATTGTTTGGAAAGTGGTCTTTAGTGCCTTGAATTTGATCCTTTGTATTAAGGAGCCAATGGAGGTGGTACAGAATTTTATTTATTTTATTTATTTATTTAGTAACACTTATATACCGCTACTTCCAGCGATCAGAAGCGGTTTGATTACATCTTTGGGATTTGTCAAAAATCAAGACAGAGAAGTTGGGGCATATATACAATAGTTCAGAGGTAAATCACATCACACAGATTATGGTATCGAGATTAGCCTAGACATATTTACATAATTTTACAAAAGGGATTCTACTTAGGCATATTTACATTAGTGTAGTACTATGACAGAGTTAGATCATGATGGTTGGTGTTCAGTGGGATGTTTGTTCTTGAATGTTTATGTGGTCAGTGGAGAGTTGCTCGAGTTTAGGTGTTATATGCTCTGGCAGCTTTCATTATCGTGCGTGCTACCGTGTTTTATGCTAGTTGTAAGGGTTTTAGTGTTTGTTTGGGCAGACCTTGGAGTATGATGTTACTATAATCAAAGTGTTGGCATATCAGCGCTTGTGCTATAGAGCAGACGTCATCTTGCAAGAGGAGGGGGTCTCAAGTGTTGTATCATTCTGGTTTTGTTGTATATTAAACGAGTTGTCATATTGATGCGTTTGATCATATTGAAGTTTTGGTCAAGGTAGATCCCTAGGTGTTTTATTCCCTAGAATATTTGCAGTGCTGACTTTTCCTAGGTAGCGTTGGTGCAGTTTGAGTTCTTGGATTTGGTGCTGGTGTAGTATGGTAAGCAGGGAAGGTGATAACAGTGAAGTTGTATTGAAAGGATGACTGTGTCAGCTAGAGAATGGAAACTGAAACTGAGAGCCATACCTCAGGTTTGCCAGGATTTCTTAGAGGCACTCTCCCAAATAATACAATAATAGTACTTCAGAAATCTCCAGTTCCAAAGGTTATAAGCTCATGCAGCCCTTTGCTGGGAATTGCACTAAGGATTGTGATTGCTTGGACTTTCCAGTCAAAGGCATAATAAATAAGAGACAGTGTTAAGAGGTTTCAGTTTCATGAACTGGCTTGGGCAGAATAGAGGATCCTTAGCACATAAATAGGTATTTACCCACAGGGAAAAAAAAACCACTTTCAAAAACAACCCCCCCACCCCCTCACCAATTTGGGATTAGCAGTGATGCCCTCCTAGCAAAGTATGCATGGGAGGTGTATTTCTTACTCCCGATGCGTACTTCCCAGCATTCGGAAGAATTGAAAGAAATATTGATAAACCAGGAGGATATATTTTATTTGTTTATTTATTTATAGCTTTTCTATACTGTGCTATTTAAAATCATTGCAAAATTAGTTAGCAATTCTTTGTACAAAGCAGGGGGATATACTTTGCACTTACATTGAACAGGTATATCAACTTGGATTTATAACTGGGTAAATATATACAATCAGAGCATAATGTCACCGTGCTGTTAACGCAACAGGCTTGCTCAGTAACAGTGTACAGATTTGACATTAACAATGTACAGGAGTGCTAGGTCTTTGCGCTTTAAGTAGTTGGGATGCTGGGAGTAATTGCTTCACCTTGTTCAGGGTGTGTTTGATAAACTAAAGAGTAGCAAATCACCAGGACTGGATGTTATACACCCGAGGATGTGGAAAGAACTGAAATATGACATTGCAGATCTACTATTAGTAATCTGTGAACTATCATTAAAACCATCTATAGTATTTGAAGATTGGCGAATGGCCAACGTAATGCCAATTTTTAAAAAGGGTTCCAGAGGTGATCTGGGAAACTACAGGAGTGAGCA
The DNA here is from genome assembly GCA_033557465.1 of Ichthyophis bannanicus. Taxonomy (NCBI): domain Eukaryota; kingdom Metazoa; phylum Chordata; class Amphibia; order Gymnophiona; family Ichthyophiidae; genus Ichthyophis; species Ichthyophis bannanicus. Next base: position 1,364,362,363 of record CM066032.1, on the reverse strand, counting down.
TGACATCAGTACCAGGCAAAATGGTAGAAACTATTATAAAGAACAAAATTACTGAACATGTAGATAGTCATGGTTTAATGGGAGAAAGCCAACATGGCTTTAGTCAAGGAAGGTCTTGTCTTACTAATCTGTTATATTTTTTTGAAGGTGTAAATAAACAGGTAGACAAAGGTGAGCCGGTCGATATGTATCTGGATTTTCAGAAAGCCTTTGACAAGGTCCCTCATGAGAGACTCTTGGTGAAGTTAAAAAGTCATGGGACAGGAGGCAGTGTACTATTGTGGATCAGGAACTGGTTAAAAATAGAAAGCAGAGGGTAGGGCTGAATGCCCAGTTTCCCCAATGGAGAAAGGTGAATAGTGAAGTAGCCCAGGGATCTGTGCTAGATTCGCTTCTTTTTAACATATTCATAAATGACCTGGAAATAGCAATAATGAGTGAGATAGTCAAATTTGCACACAAAATTATTCAAAGTTGTTAAAGCCCAAGAGGATTGTGAAAAATTGCAAGATAGAAACATAGAAATATGATGGCAGAAAAAGACCACATGGCCTATCTAGTCTGCCCTTCCATATCAACTACTACAACAGTCTCCTTTTTACTTTAGAGATCCTCTGTGTTTGTCCATGCTTTTTTGAATTCAGATACTGTCGTCATCTCTACCAGCTCCACTGGGAGTCTATTCCACACATCTACCACTGTTTCTGTAAAGAAATATTTCTGCATATTACTCCTGAGTCTATCCCCTTTCACCCTCATCCTATGTCACCTCGTAGCAGAGCTTGCTTTCAATTGAAAGAGGCTCTCCTCCTGTGCATTTATGCCACGGAGGTATTTAAATATCTCAATCATATCACCTCTATCCCGCCTTTCCTCTAAATTATACATATTAGGATCCTTAAGTCTGTCCTCATATGCTTTATAATGAAGACCACTAACCATTTTAGTAGCCACCCTCTGTACTGACTGCAACTTCTTTATATCCTTTTGAAGGTGCGGTCTCCAGAATTGCACACAATACTCCAAATGAGGTCGCAACAAAAACTTATACAGAGACACTAACACCTCCTTTCTTCTACTGTCTATTCCTCTCTCTATGCACCCAAGCATCCTTCTAGCTTTTACCATTACCTTTTCTACCTGTTTACCTACTTTGAGATCATCAGACACAATCATGCCTAGGTCCTTTCTTCTTTTGTGGACAGAAGTACTTTACCTCCTATACTATATTGCTCCCTTGGATTGCTGCAGCCCAAATGCATGACCTTACATTTTTTAACATTAAATCCCAGCTGCCTGATTCTAGACCATTCTTCAAGCTTAGCTAGATCCCTTCTCATGTTATCTACACCTTCCTGGCTGTCTACTCTATTGCAGATTTTGGTATCATCCGCAAAGAGGCAAACCTTACCCGACAGCCCTTCCGCTATATCACTTACAAAGATGTTAAAAAGAATCGGACCCAGGACAGATCCCTGGGGAACACCACTGGTAACTTCCTTCTCCTCAGAGTGAGCTCCGTTTACCTGTACCCTTTGTCGCCTCCCACTCACCCAATTTCTAACCCAAGCAGTAACTTTAGGGTCCATCCCTAGGGTGCTCAGTTTGTTTATAAGTTGCCTGTGAGGAACAGTATCAAAGGCTTTACTGAAATCTAAATACACCACATCTAGGGCTCTCCTTCGGTCCATCTCCCTGGTCACCCAGACAAAGAAACCAATCAGATTTGTCTGAGAAGACTTGCCTCTGCTAAACCCGTGCTGCCTAATCTCATCTGTTCTGAAACAGTAGAATTTAATGTAGCATCTAAGTTTGCCATCAGCTTTCTAATTGCTGACTGTAGCCCTGGGATAATCTGTCTCTGCTTATCACAGACCTTAGCCTGATCAACAACTTTCCCAGTCAAAAAAAGAAATAAAGGAACATGAAGTGCACATAGAAAAACATACAAATAATAAATACCCTTTCTTAAAAGCCCTTGTGGAGGAGTAGTCTAGTGGTTATTAATGCCCAAGAGATCAGTGTTCAATTCCAATAGCACTCCTTGTGACCTTGGGCAAGTCACTTTACCCTCCATTGGGATAAACATAAACATTGCCTCAGAAGAAAAGGCATGGCAATCTGCTTCTGGTCATACCTTGCCAAGAAAATCCAGGGGCTGCTGGGTCAGCAATGGCTTAACAGCACTTAAAACAAAAAGACCTTTGAAAAATGTTTGTTTAAAAAAAACATACTAAAAAAATTAGAATCTAATGGATCATAAAAACAATAAAACACAATAAGAAATAATAATTATTAATGATAATACAAAATGAAAGTATGATAAACATAATTCAAAAGGAATTACAAAGAAAGTCATAAATATATGCACAGCATTAAACTGCATTAAAATGACTCAATAAACTCTCATCCGCAGAGGACAAAAAAAAAACCCTACAAAAACTTCCTGACTACACTCAAAAAGCTGCACATGTGGCTTCAATAAAGGTATGATCTACCAAAATTAAAATATATATACAATATCTCCTCATCAACAAGCAGTCCTTATAAAAAAACATATATGAAGGTTTTAAAAAATGGGGAAGTACTGGTCAACATCATATTCCCACTAGCACTCCTTGTGGCCTTGGGCAAGTCACTTAATCCTCCATTGCCACAAAAGAATCCAAGTTATCAATGTCCCAGTTTAATGAACATTACCAAGTTTGTTACAATGTAAACCACTTTGATTAAATGATAAAGTTCATTCTATTAGTTTAGTTTTTTTTAATTGCACTTTTTTAGTTTTATTTTTTAGCTTGATTTGTTTGTATTATCGTTGATTTTATTGTATATTATTTATTATTTTGATATCTTACCCTTTGCCTTTATGTACATTAATTGGTGCATGTGTCTTATGAAAATGAATGTATTGATAATGCAAAAGGTATGAGTATGTTTCATTTTAATTCAACACCTTTTTATTGGTTAGATTATTTACAAGTATAAAACAAATGCAAGAACTACCAGCAAGGAAAGTGAGGTTACTTGCCTTAACGATGGTTCTCCGTAGACAACAAGATAAGTCAGCAACACCATGGAGAATGCCAGTCATACAAAATGATCTTCCATCCTCTGAGTTTTTTAAAAGACTAAAGGGAGGAACAGGGAACAGGGAGGGAAGCTTGATCCACAGAAGCAGCAAGTTATCTCCTGAACCCCCTTGGGGAGCCCGCAATGACTAAATGCTGTCAGTTCTCCAGCTTAGAAGGTGTACAACACCAGCACATGTTCCTACAAACCTCCCCCTTCAAAAGCCCCAACCCCCCAGACAGTACCCAACCTCTAGGATTAGATTGTCTGAGCACCCCATAACCCAACATTGATCATTCCAACTAGCCAGCTGTGCCCCCGAATCTCCCCCCATGACACCCAGAACTTACTGGGCAGTCCCTGGTGGTCCAGCAGTGTATGGGGTAGGAGTGGTCCCCCTATACTCCTGCCTCTTCTCCAGCACCATCCAAAATGGCTCTGGTTTTGTGGTACTGCCCTCTAATGATAAGACATCAATGTCAAAATCTTATCGCTAGGGGCAACACCGCAAGACCGGTGCCATTTTGACTAGCACCAGCAATGGGGCAGGAATGGAGGGGACCACTCTTGCCCCATACTTGTTGGACTACCATGGACTGCTCAATAAGGGCTGGGTGTCTTGGGAGATCCAGGGGGCCTGGCTGGCTAGCTGATATGATCAATATCAGGTTGGGGGGGCCAGACAACCCCCTGGACAGGCTAATCCTAGAGGTTGGGTACTGTACGGAGGGTTAGGGGGCTCTGAATGGTGGTGGGGGGGGGGTTACATGGACATGTGCTGGTGCTGCAGATCTTCCAATGCATTTGGCCATCAGGAGGTCTGAGGCGGGGCCACAAGGGGGGGTGGTATGACATTGCTGCCTGTCAGCATCAGCCAAGCAGCAGCACCACCAATGGCTCAGCTGCACTTAATGTCACCCCTTGAGGTGACATTATCTACAGCCAAATTTGGACAGCCAGTGTGTGACAACTGTTTGCACACTGGCTTCTCTTGTCTCCACGCCTTCTCCCCACATTGATCCTACCTCTACCCTCCTCTAACTTGCAGATAGCATGGAAAATCGCCTTGCTATCTGCATGTCACCTGGATTAGCGGTCAAGATGGCATGATTGCACGAACAACCTGCTGTATTGACAGCCAACATGATTTAGCAAACATACCCATTAGTGGTGGGATGAAAGACACTTTATTTATTTAAAAGGATTTATATCCCGCTTTATACTTGAATCAAAGAGGTTTTCACTGCAAACGAATCATGTTGGAGAGTGCGCGGGTGTCAGCATGCAGTGGTTTTGAAGGTAGTGTTAGTGACTGTGTGGAGAGGTGCAACTTGATTTGGGGGTGCAATATATACAGGTTGAGCTATCTACAGTGGGCTATATACAAGGAGTGGGGGGGGGGAGGGCTGATGCAGGGCAGGGGAAAGGGGTGCTGAGCAATTAGATGAGTCACGTAATGTCACCGTAATGCTCTATGTAGAGCGTGGTCTTGAGTGATTTTCGGAAGTCCTTAATATCGACCATTGATCTTAAGCTGTCAGGGACAGGGACTTTCATTAATAAGCATTTGGGAAAATAAAACGTGTGGCAATTTAAGTTAGAAAAGCATCAATATTGGGGAAGGGGGGAAGGAGACAAATTGGGGAGGAGTGGCTCAGTGATTGGGACAGGTTACCTCAGGCCAGAGGGACTGTGGTATCTAATCCCATGGCCACTTAACCCTCCATTGCCTCAGGTACACTTAGGGGTATGTTTACTAAGATCCCGGTAAAGTGCGGGCCGCGGTAGAGTGCGGATGCCATATAAGGAGTGGGCGTCCTGACCTGAAAAAGAAAAGCCGTAATTTAAATATGCGCTAAGGTGCGCGGCGCCCTTGTGCGCCCCGCACCTTAGCGCATCGGATGGCTGTGCGGGAGGCATATGTGGCACGCTGATGGGCAAGCAGAAGAGCAGAGCCACAGCACAATGGTTAAGGCACCTGCCAGTGGTGCAGGGATCAGGGATCGATCCCCCACAGAGCCCACTAAAGACAGCTGGCTGATGCATTAATTTAGGAGGCAGAGAAATACTGGGAGGCATAAAGCTGCACACTGATGTTTTGGGCGGCATAAGGCGGCGTGCAGATGTTTTGGGCGGCATATTAATACTGGGCGGCATAAGGCGGCGCACTGATGTTGCTGCGGCAAGCTAATACTGGGAGGTATAAGTGGAGCGCTGATGTGCAAACAGAAGAGTAGAGCCACAGCACCATGGTGAAGGCACTTACCAATGGTGCAGGGATCAGGGGTTCAATCCCCCACTGTGCACAATGAAAATGGCTGGCTGAGGCATTGCATATTATGGGGAAGAGTGTCTTGGGGGCATTTTATTTCTACTTCAATTACCATCACTAGCAAACGCACCCTCAAGGCATGTTAACATAAGGCGCCCTATAAGGCACATTTTCAAGTGCACTGTCCGCCACGGCACCCTTATATGTCCCCAATAGGGCACCCTATAAGTTGCGTCATAGGATAATGTACAGTGCACCTTATATGGACGAGAACCATAAGGAGCCCTATAGGGTGCCCTATAAAGCGCCCTCAGAGGCACCCTATGGGTACAGTACGCTGAGGGCGTTTTTGCGGGCATCAAAATATGTACATTAAATAAAAACAACACTTTGGACAACCCTATCACATAACCCCACTGTGGGTTTGAACCCATGACCTCTGGCTTCACAGGCAGTGAAGTAGCCATTGGGCTACAGCTCTATAGCTGCTAGCAAGCCCCTGGCTGGCTGCAGAGAGCCTGCATGTCACCAAACAGACAGTCTGCTGTGGTCACTAGGATAGGGTTAGCCCACCCGTACCCATGATGCACTGCACATGCAAATCAGCTGTCCACAGATGAACACAAGATGGGGAATGCACCCCCACAGCACCTCGGCCTAGTAGGGGGATGTGACCATGTGCACCCCCACAGCACCGCGGCCTGGTAGGGGGTACTGACCGTGTGTTTTATTAGCACAGAGTGGCTACACACCATCACATTGTGCGGGTATTGTGCTCACCCTGAGTGTGCGATAAGGCGGCCAGAACCAGGTCCACAACACCTTCCATGGCTGAAAGAGGCCATGTTGGAGGTCCAAAGCAGTGTTAATGTTTCAGATGCGTAGCTTCTGCACAAACACCTTGGATATCTCTGTCTGTGTCAGTCAGGTGTAGCTCCCATGGGCCCACACAGCAGCAGCACCACCACCCCCCCCCAGGGCAGCAAACAGGGCCTCCAATCAATACATCCACCCTCTACCTCCCTGCAAAGGTGGCTGTAGAGGGGACCATCAACCCCAGCCCTGCTGACAGGACATATACCCCACAGGGCAGTCAATACAGCTCTACACCTATCCATAACACAATAGCAGACAGACATTAGGCCCACATATGGTAAGCTGCACCCCAACACTATCTGCTATTCTCCTGCAGCAGGTCATCAGCCACTGCACCCTGCAAGCTGCTCCATCAAGACACACACCAGCTACAAACAGCCTGCTAGTTAGGCCATAGTGCATGTTCCCAGTGGAGATGCATGCACCCAGAACTGGGATGTCAGCATACACAGCAAGCAGATAGATCAGTGACTGGGCCCCAAAAAGAAACCCATATCTATCACATGAGAGAAATACTACATAGCACTATGGGGGTGCCCAGCCATGCTGTGGTCACTGCACAGTCAGGGTGAGAGTGATCTCTCAGCAGGACATACTGAGGTCACCCTGTCTGTGTAGGTGCTGGCCGGGCACTACAATGTCCCAGTCAGTGCCCTATGCCCTGTGCAGATGCACCCTTGCCAGGCCACCCTGTCCATCCAATACCCATGGTACCTTGCTCCTTATTATGCACATTGGCATCCCAATACTGGCAACATTGCTGGCAGCGTGGGCTGTGGAAGGTGTTTGCAGCCACCACACACTGGATAAACAGACAGCCACTGCCACACCTATGCCAGCAGTGTGCTACTATAGAGGGGTTCAGCAGCCATACCCACCACACCAGTCCTGGGCACAGTACATGCATGGATATGGTACGCAATACTGTTGGGGGTCACACCCCAGGGTGGTAAACACTGTCAGAGACCAGAACTGCAGCACACACCACAGACATTTGAAGGATTGTTACGTTGGAGCTCAATGAGCAAAATGTGCTTAACGTAGGAATTGCTATCTGCCAGCTATCATAGGAAACGTTTGGTAGCTGTGAACCATATACCCAGGTGTAGGGTGGCATTGCTAAGGTATGCAGGTGCTGTTATTGGGAGATACAGGCAGGGCCCAATGTCCTGCCTCTCCAGGAGGCCTTGGCCAATGGGGCCTTTGGGTCTTTGGGTGTGGGTGTGGGTGTGGGTGTGTCTGCCCCTGTTGGCTGCTGCTTTACGGCAGGGTTTCCCAACTCCAGTCCTGGTGTTCCAAACACTGTTTGGGTTTTCATGCTCTCCCTCATAAATATGCATGAGCTACATCTGCATACCATTGGGGTGGTGCATAGATATGCAGCACAGGCATCATTATTAGAGGCAGCATGGAACCTGAATGGTGTGGGGCCCTCCAGGACTGCATTTGGGAGACTCTGCTCTAGGTAATGCGGCTGTTTATGGTGTCTGTGATTGGTGTGGTAAAATATAGGCGTATTACCATGCATATGTTCTCAGCTATACAGTTTTGTCCTTACTATCATGGTTTAGTTGTGGGAAAAATATGTGGACAGGATTGGCAGTAGCCCCAGCTGGGCTTTGAACCTGTGCTCTTCTGTTCTTGCACACACTGTCTGTGTGCACTGCACCACTGTGTTGCACAGATGTGCTGCATTCCCTGGGGAGGCCATGACTGTATATCCGACAGAGCCTGTGTGTTGCGGTGGATGGTGCCTGCCTGCACAGGCCTAGGCCACTGTGTGCTGTGGCTTGCGGCTACTGGCCCCTCCACCACCTGCACCCTTCCGCCAACATGCAGACATGTTCTTATCTTGGACAAAGCATATGACCTGTTTGAGTTGTGGCACACCTGGATTGAATTTGGGGGACTCGGCTGTAGGTAATGGCATTTGGTATGGTTTGTGTAGAATATGGGTGTTTGCACCATGCTTATGTGCTCTGCAATACAGGGGTGTCCTGACTGTCACTGTTTAGTGGTGGGTAAAACTATGGGGACTGGGTTGTCAGGAGCCCCAGCTGGGATTTGAACCTGTGACCCCCTAGTTCTACAGGCACTGGCTGTGTCTGCTACACCACACTGTGGCCACAGAGACAGTGCAGTCCCTGGAGATAGATAACCTGTCCGAACGGCTCAGAAAACCTCTGCACAGTGTTACTGTGGGCTCATTCACCTTGTATGGTGACAAACGGGCAATTAACCCTCACATATGACCTTGAAGAAAGGGGAATAAACACATAACCGAGCTGGGCAACATTGATATCAATGAGCAACATTATATACACTCCCAGGTAGGCTCCAAAAAACGAAATGTGTTTTGGAGGGGTCTACGCTCCGTAGACCCTTCCAAAACTCATTCCTTTTTTTTGGAGCTTTCCTGGGAGTGTTTTTTAATGTTGGCCATTGATATCAATGTTGCCCAGCTGGCTTATACTTTTTACATTTTTTGTTGTGGTCATTTGCAGTTGTTATTTGAAATTTGTTCTGTGCACATGTATCACACTGCTCACGTTTTTTAGGTTTCCCCGGTTTGGCTTTACATTGCTGACGGGAACGGTTTCTCTTCCCTTTAAATGCATTCTACCGTGAGTGTTTCACTCGCGGTAGTTTTTACTTGGAAATTCGGCCCCGCTCCTGTGCGGGGAGCCTCTCCCCTCCCACTCTCCACCCATTGACCCCGTCCTTCCGCCCCTCGGGGGCCTTCCTCCGCCCTCCGTCCTCTATCGCACATCAACGCCCCGCACACGTGCGCGTTTTTGTCGCACGTGTGCGGGGCCCATTAATGTGACGCACACTTGTGCGGGGCACTTAAGAGCACTTAAGTGCATCATTTTAGCATACCCCTTAGACTGTGAGCCCTTCAGGGACAAGGGAATAAAAAGTGCCTGTTAGCATAAGTTTGGAAATTGCTCTGATACACAGGGTAAAAGGGCAGTATATCAAGTGACTAAACCATAAACCATGAATGCTTTATCTTAAAGAGAATATTGCAAGATACTATAGACAGTCTGAAACGGAAAAACAAATGGCAGATTATTTATTTATCACAAACCGTTCCCTAGCACCCAGCTTTTTATTTTCAAAATACATGAACTCTGAAAAACAGAGAAAATGCAGACCCTCCCTTGCCCAAATATTAACAGGACAATTTTTGAGTTCCTCCTATGCACCTCAGGAGAATGCAGGCTCAAGAGTGCTGTGTGCGTGCCACTGTACGGGCTCATTGTCAAGGGGAAACTCTGTGGAGTTTCCCTTTAAAAATGTCTTTCCTGTAAGGGACCACGAGCACATACTCGAGTCAGTGCATCAGGCTCCATCTCTGGCCTTATTCAAATCCAGGCGAAAAACCCACCTCTTCAAGGCTGCTTTTGGATCCCGATCCCCTTATTCTCCTGTTCACTACCTATGTGTATCTTACCATCCTCTAGTCCCCAGTTCTGTGATGTTGCTCATCTTGATTAGATTGTAAGCTCTGATGAGCAGGGACTGTCTCTTGCATTTATATGTACAGTGTTGCATATGCCTTGTAGCACTGTACAAATGATGTTTGCAGGTAAGAACATAAGAAATGCCATACTGGGTCAGACCAAGGTCCATCAAGCCCAGTATCCTGTTCCCAACAGTGGCCAATCCAGGTCACAAATACCTGGCAGTTTCCCAGAAAGACAAGACACACAGGTTCCATAATGCTTGTATTGGGGCAAGCAGTGGATTACCTGGAGGAGTGGATTTAATAATGGTTTATGGACCTTTCCTCCAAGAACTTGTGGTTTCTATTTGACAGTGCCACCTGTTCTTTTTCCCCAGTAGGAAATGTATTGGTTTAATATTTGCAGTGTTGCCTTTTGATAGGTAGGGTTTGGTGCTTTGTGAGTCCTGGTAGTGCTGTTATGATACGGCGGGTTTGCTATGGGTTCTAAATGGACAGTACTTCTTAATGTGCCTGACAGTTGGCACTGGAGTATAGTAATGTAGAAATTTGGTAGTCTTTCTTTATCCAGACACTCATTAAGAGGCATGTTTACTAAACGTTAGCACATGTTAACATTATGCAAATATTTATGCAAATGAGGCCCCACAATGAGTCTCCGAACATGGCCTTGCACCCCTCTTGGGTTGCCCTGGAGGGGACATAGGATGAGGATGAAAAGGGGTAGACTCAGGAATAATATGAGGAAATATTTCTTTATGGAAAGAGTGGTGGATCTATGGAATAGTCTCCCAGTGGAGGTGGTAGAGAAGAGGACAGTATCTGAATTCAAAAAACATGGACAAACACAGAGGATCTCTAAAGGAAAAGAAGGGACTTTAGTATTTGATTTGGAAAGGCAAACTCGATAGGCTGTGTGGTCTTTTTCTGCTGTCATGTTTCTATGTTTCGATTAAGGAACTTTATTGCCTATTTTAGGATTGCACTTTGGACTAAATTATTGTATGCTAACTATGAAAGTTATTAATTAGAAGCCCTTTGTAGAACATCTACCTAATTCTGTAAATAAAGCATATAAATAGTACACCAGTGTCTTGCCTCATCTATAGAAAAGGGAAGACATTGCTAATGACTCCCCTTTATTCCTCTGTGTATCAGAAATTTCACCAGGAATCCAGGCCCAAATCCCAGGCTGCTTTCTGACATTGCTGCCTGGCTATTCCACTGCCATCTGAAATTGAACATGGCCAAGAGAGAGCTTATCTTTCCCCCCAGCCCACCTCCTCCTTCTCGCTTTCTCTGTTTCTGTTGCTAACACTGTCATCCCCTGTGTCTCCTCAGCTTAGAATCTTGGGGTCATCTTGGACTGCTCTCTCTTTTTCCCTGTACATAGCCAACAGACTGCTGAAACCCATCATGTCTTTGTCCTTAACATCATCAAAATGTGTCCCTTGCTTTCTGAACAGATTCCCAAAACCTTTATCTACACCCTTGTTGCCTCCTGCAACCTGTTCCTCATGGTCATAGGTCTTCTGTTGAACTATTTCTCTCCCCTTGGATCTAGGGCCGTACCAAGCTAGCAATGCACCCTGTGCAACTGGTGAACCTGATGAGAGCAGCGCCCCTTCCATACTTAGTCCCTGTGTGCTGCACTGCTTGCACAGTCCTTGCTACGGCACTGCTTCAATCTATTCAAAATTCTGATGCACCACTAATCTTCCAGCAGTGTTGCTGCACTCACATAACCCTTCTTCTCGAGTTATTTCATTGCCTCCCTGTCCGCTCCCACATACAGTTCAAGTTTCGGTTACTGACCTATACGTGCTTTATCTCTGGGGCTACTCATTACTTCTCCCCTCTTATCTTTCCCTACACCCTGTCTTGGGAACGCCACTCAACAGGTAAGTCATTCTTACCTGTGCTCTTTTCTTCCACCAGCAACTCTACACGCTGTTCCTTCCACCTTGCAGCATCATATGTCTGGAATAAGCTTCCTGAGTTAGTATGTCATGCTCGTTCTATGGTTCTATTCAAACAGGCCCATCTTTTTGAGCCTGATTTTAAATTCTAATACATCATTCTCCTGTTTACACACATGTTGGTTTTAAACAGTTCCCATAATAAATGAAATACCCTAATCTCTTATTTGTCCTGCTTGTCTATCTCGAATAAACTGTAAGCTCTGTCGAACAGGGACTGTATCTTATGTGTATATGAGCAGCATTGTGTATGTCTAGCAGCAATATGCAAATGAGTAGGAGTATGCATTCATTACTGCGCATTTGGCTTGTTAAGGTGCCTTTTTAAGCATGCAAAGACATATTGTAGAAATGACATCCAGGTGTAGCTGGGGACATCCATGAGAACATGCCTGAAAAGGCTGGTCAAGTCAAATTTGGGCATGACTTCAGAAAGGTGAAGGCACCCAATAGGGATGTCTTCGAGGGCATCTATATAGACGTCCCTGCAGGAGTATTCCAGATAGGGGATGTGTCCCAGACGGCCATTCTGCAAGTGGCATAGGGAGAACAGCAACACAGGGGTTTCCAATTCCTCTTGAACGTCACTGTGGTTGTGGAGAGTACTGGGAATACCAGAGTACAGTCTTTCTACACTCTCCAGGCGATGTACTGGCAAAATGAGCACTTTTACAATGCTAAGTTGTACCCTGGAGCAGGTACAGATTTGGGTGTGGTTCTAAATGTGCCGGCCATTTCTGAAATCAGGTGCAAGTGTCTAAGTTCAGCTGACTGCCCTGATCAGACCACGCCATGGCCACCTCCATATTTAGACATATGCATGTGAGGTATTAACCGAGGTAGCTCGGACACAGTGCTCTGGGCCCCTCTAACCATCCACCCCTTCATACAACCGCTCTTGGGAAAATAACCGGTCACAGCTTTATTAATTTTTATAACATACTGAACATTACAGTCCAAGAATAATCCTCTTAAAAATCCAAACAGTGGAGCAATGCCTCACCAGCCATGCTATCTGCCGCAGTCATGCCACCGGCAATCTTGCTAATCCCCTTTCCCCGACCTCGCCATGTAATTAGCAAAAGTCAGCCAGGGGTTGTCCGGGTCGGGGGCACCCCGCCCCTGGCCCAAGTATAGCCTAAGGCTCTGGACCCCGGAAACCTCTGGGATCCCGCCCCCCCCCCCCAATGCGACACCCCTTCAGCCCCACCCAACATCCCTAACACAGGGAGGGAGGGAGGGAAGCAGGCACTGTCCCTGAGGAGGTGCAGGAGATAAGGCAACCGTTGCCGACTCCTGGCTCCACCCCCCCCCCCAACGCCACACCGCCCCCTCCTCCCAGGCTCCACCACGCTCCTGCACACGGGTGCAGCCAATCATCGCCACCGGTGCCCTCAACGTCATCGCGCCTGTGCCCCCATGATGATGACGGCCGCGAGCCAGGGTCCCCGCACCGGCCGAACACCCAGTTACAAGCGGCCGCCGGGACCCTGCCCCGCGGTATTACATTAACCGAGGTAGCTCGGACACGGTGCTCCGGGCCCCTCTAACCATCCACCCCTTCCCCCCCCTTTAGTTCCACCCTCCTTTCCCACAAATACACACATACAACTGCTCTTGGGAAAATAACCGGTCGCAGCTTTATTAACTTTTATAACATACCGAACATTACAGTCCAAGAATAATCCTCTTAACAATCCAAACAGCGGAGCAATGCCTCACCAGCCATGCTATTGGCAAGGTGACCCTGCCTCCACTTCTGCCACGGTCATGCCAACGGCAATCTTCCTAATCCCCTTTCCCTGGCTTCGCCATTTAATTAGCAAAAGTCAGCCAGGAGTTGTCCGGATTGGGGGCACCCCGCCCCCGGCCCAAGTATAGCCTAAGGCTCCGGACCCTGGAAACCTCCGGGATCCCACCACCGGCACAGAGGACATTAATGTAGGGTCAAAGGCACCCCGCCCCCGGCCCCAGTGCGGCCTACAGCTTCAGACCCCGGACACCTCCAGGATCCATCTACCGGCATTGGTGACATTAATCTCCTGAAGCCGCCCCCCCCCAAAACAAAGCTGCAACCAGTGAGCCCCTCACCGAATCACACATTCCAATACCACCTGCCAGCGGTTGCTAAGCAATTCGACACCCATTGCTAAGCAATTCAACACCCCTAGGGGATAAGTGCCCTCCCTCCCCTAACAACCATGCACACTCGCTCTCAACTCATGAATGCCTGATTAGCTAACTGCCTTGTTCACGGACCCCCAAAGGGCGCACAGCCGATTCCCCCCCCCCCCTTTTTTTTTATTATTATTAGCCAGCAGGCCTTGACATTATATCTGACCACATCAATACCGCCTTGAAACCTGCACAGAAGGCCAATCCACGACCCTGTCGTTGCCCCCCAAATGTAACTAGAGCTATGCCAGCTTGCTCCTTGATCGCCCATGGTGTCCAAGCAAAGGTATTAGCTGCAGCCAACTGCGACCGCGCTCCCCCAGCCATAAAATGACTCCACCGCCGGATCCCAACCTGATGAGTCCACGCCGGCCACACCGATTCTCCCTAACCATCCCCCCACCACAATGGAATGACCCATCAGCCAACCGACCCTAGGCCTTTGTCCCGCATCTGAACTTCAACCAGCTAACATCAACAATTACTTCACCCCTCAACTCCCTGAAGCCTAACCCAGCCCAAAAACCATGGCACCCCATCCGCTGATGCTAGTAGCTCTTAGTCCGGCAACCCTGCCACGACCCCACTGGTCGCTGCCCTAAAGTCGGATGAGTGTACTGCGAACTGCCTCAGGCCATCTCCTACATGCTGCAGCACCATCCTCAGCACCACTGAACTTACAAAACGCATCTGTCTCCTACATGTTAACGCAGCATCCTCAGCCCAGCTGAACATACAAAAACGCGTCCATAGCCATGCATCCTTCTACATGAAGATTCCCCTCCTGCGCGGTCGTAACCGCCCCTACATCCACAAGGTGTCCACTGGGCATAACCCTAGTCCAGCAATCCCCTCCGATACCTCCAAAATCCCTTCCCTTGCAGTCAGTCTCTGATTTCGCTAGGATGACCCGCAACAGCCCTTCGTCTGCCCGTACCTGCTGTCACTGTATACCGCCACCCACCCCAGCTTTGCTGGAGTTCGCTACTGACCCACCAATATAGAATGCTCCGAAATTATACCAGGCATCACCGCCCAGAATAGGGAGGCGTCATACTGTAACATCACCCCCAGGGTAAGGCAGAGCAGCACCTCCCCAGTAGCCCCTGTGTAATAGGCCATCTGGAGTCAAGAGGAGTTGATCACGAAAACTCCCACCCCTGTAGTTACTCGTAATTCCCACATCTCTCCCAGCCAATGGCCCATCATTTCTGCGGGACCCCTCATCCTTTCTGGTCCACCACTGTTCCCCCTTTGGGACAGGAAAGAGCATCCACCATCCCGTTATAGCCTTCTGGGATATGCCGAGACGTATCCCCCACATTCCGACGCAAACGTGCTCACACCTCTTCCCTCCTCTGACCACTGCTGCATTGTCGCTCCCCCACACTACCTTGCGGCTGCGCGCTTATCGAGCCACAACTCTTCAGCCCCTACCTGGACGACAATTCCCGGAAGGCTATTTTTGAGTTAGGCTGGATTCACGCCAAGCTTGCTACGAGCTGTCCGCACGCCACGCTCCCCTGACATAATTTCCATACCTATAAACTGGAGGTCCCAGCCTAGAATGGCTATCATGCCCGTGGAAAGTCTTTCCCCAGACATCCCAGATCCGCAAATCTGTATGCATACCTTTGATTCCCACATACCTTGGTGCATTTCACACACTCCCGAAGTTGACACCGCCCACTGCCGTAGCAACCCTGCCATCAGGGAGCCTGAATTTCCTTCAATGCTAATTACAATGAAGCCCACCCGTTCGCCACCAACCCCCGCCATCTTGACCTTTATCAAGAGGGAGACGATCCCCCATCTCCGCGAACTCCAAATCCCCTCTGTCTCACCCAGTTCGTGCTGCCAATCCACCACGCATTTTAATAGCTCCTAACATTCCACTGATGGTACTGCTCCCACGCACCCATTATCTACTCCTGAACAACATTTGCCCGGCCTACCATCTGCCCCCACACCCATAGCCAGAAAATACGAAATCTCCAAACCGACACGGCACAGCACATAGTCATGCATTTTCGAACTAACCTCCCCCCTCACATCTGTCCACCATCCGATCAACAAGTAGCACGAACCATGCCTCGCTCCACGATATGCAATCATTCACTTGCACGCCCAACGGAAACGAAGTTATGAATATGCCGGAATTTCCGAGGTTCTTTGTTTTTTGTTTGTTTGTTTGTTTTTTTGTTGCATTTTTTTTTTTTGATGATACCTATAAGGGGGGCCGAGCTTCCACCTAAAGTCAGCTCAACCTCCTACTCATGCCTAACCATGCGTTGAAAGCGCCGCAACAAAGGCGAATTTCACGCCTGGGACGCTCCAGCGTTTCCTTGTACCGGACTCCCAAAACCTTCCTGAACCCCCCCCCCCTAATACCTCCTCATCTCCGCTGTGGGTCTTGCCGAAGCCCAGTCCTTAAGGCTCCTAACCGAATTAATGTAGTAGGCCGGCTACCCCTTCCTGAGTGCTTAAGGGGCTGGCACGTAGGCCCAACGGGCCCCCCCTTTTTTTTTTTTCTCTTTTCCTGCTGTGTGTCCTCCCTACAGACTGAGTCCACAAGTCGATATTTGCAGTCACAGACAGGCAAGAAGCCTTGCGAACCTCCAGCACAATTCATCTGCCCCGCTACCTCCTAGCTGTTGTATCACCGCCGCTCCTGCCCGACCAGAACGACCCCACTGTCCCCTTTCAACCCCTTGGGAACGCAGTACCTGACCTGTCCGACATTTCAATGGCATGGTCTAATCCTTGCGACCCATGACAACTGGCTGTCCTCCCCCCCTTTTGTTTTTTTTTTTTACGCATCCCACCTGCTCGTCTTCTTTCCTCTTCAACGTACTCTCCCTTGACCGTCATCTGTCCTCTAGAAGGCGGAAAGATCTATATATCTCCGCTTCCGAATCCTCTGGCGTAAAGTCTTCGGACTCTATTCCCGAGCCAATTCTCCTCTAGCACACTGCTTCCCGCCCCTTGCTCAACGATATCCACCCCCAGCGACGAGGACGGATAGTCGGTGATGAAGAGGGGGATGACTCCGAACAGTGGCATTGCCGACACTAATGCCTCTTTTTCTTGCGCGCTTTACCCCCGGTCCACCTGCAACTCACCTGCTGCCCCTATCTCGACCCCCATGCTGCCAATGGACGCAGCATCAAGTGTCCACCATCCTCGGTCCACTGATGCAGCCTGTCCTGTGCACTCTGATCGCAGTTGGCCTCCTCCACTCTACCTGTCAGCATGCCAATTTCTTATCGCCACCTGTTGAGACATAAAAAGAAAACCAAGGTGGGGGAACCACCGAAGACCCAAAGGCTGCAAAGCTGCCAACCATTCTGCCCTGCGGCCTACCCCCATCTTGCTCTCCATTAGCAGAGCCCCCTACTGGTGAAACAAAGTATTTTATTTTATTTTTAGTGCCATCAAGTTAGTGTTGATTCACAGCAACTCAGCTACCTCTGAGTTTTCTTGGCAATGTATCACTTGAAGCAGATTGCCAGCCTTTTCTTCTGAGGCAATGGAGGGTAAAGTGACCTACCTAAAGTCACAAGGAGTACCAGTGGGAATCAAACCCTTGATCTTCTGGGTACTAGGCAGTTGCTCTAACCACTAGGCTACTCCTCCACTCCAATAGTCACATTGCACTGCGGCCCACCCCCCAGGATAACTTGTAACTTGTCCTTCTAAAGCTGGGAACCTCTTGCACCGACCTTCCTCCCCCCCCCCCCCCAAGTCCTATAGCACCCCTCCAACCGAAGACCCAGACTCCCATCACCCCCGACCCTTTCTCCCTCCTTGGATTTGCCCATTGCATCCAACTCCCTGCTAACCCCCCTTTTCACATTGTGCATCGCATTAGCATCTTTCGCTAACCCCCCCCCCCCACCTCCCACTCACCAAACCCCTGGTGCGCAGCAACCAGTGCACAACCCCCTCCGTACCTCTCGGTGTTCCCCCCCGCCCCCGAGCCCATGCCCCTTGAGCCCTCCCAACATTCCTACCTGTCCTGCTTCAAGCTATCTTCCTCCCTTTTGCCCCGCTTATGCCCTTAACCCATATAGGACTCACCCCCTCCCCAATTCCCTCTGTCCTCCCCCTTATGACTTGCCATGGCACCCTGCCTGGCACTTCCACCTTGCCCTGCCAGCCCTCCTGCCCAAGCATCCGTTTTGTTTTAGTTATTTATTTATTTGAAATTTCCCTTTATTTACTTATTTATTTATTTTTTTAAAAAGGGGTCGATGCTACTTATGTTTATGCACCGAGGTACAATTGGGAAATGACACAATCCACCCATTCGCTAACCCTCCGGCCACACCCCCAGAAGGTTCCGCAAATGTAACCCGCACCCAGCCGCCTCCCCCAACCCTCCAAAACCATCTCAAAACCACTAATTTCGCCCCCCCAATTGTTTAATTTTTATTATTATTGATTTATTTATTTATTTAACATTTCTTTTATACCGCGCTCTTTATCGTCAGCGCGGTTTACAATTAACAAAACGATTCGAGGACCACAAGGCATTCTCGAGTTTACATCAAACAGGGAGAACAACTTGGAGAGAGAACAGGGAAAACTATGTACAAATTACATACTGATGTTACGATAATGTTACACAGGGGAGAAGGGATTGAGAATAAGTGTGCATTCCAATTACGGACTTATCATTATCATTTTAATTGGTAATGCATACATTTCATTTTAGTTTTGAACAACACTCGCCTCCTATGTAGCATGCTCGATCTAATCCTGTAGTTGTCTGCTCCCGTGGGACATTCAGAGCTCCTGCTGCCTTCACCCCCAGCTCCACAGGCCCGACTGCCTCCGCTCCAGCCGACCCAGTTCCAACTGCCCTCCTCACTGCTCCATGGGCCCAGCTTTCTCCGTCATCGAGGAAGAGGCCGTGACCCGCTCCGCCTGGCGCCTTCCCGCCGGCTCCCGTGCCTCGCCTCACCGCACCAAAGGATACTGCTTCCCATCCCTCCACCTCGGCCTGCCTAAGCGGCTGCTATGGCAGCCACAACCATCAAAGCAACAAGCAGGCACAAGCAGGCCCATCAGGCACCGTCACAGGGAGGGAGGGAGGGAAGCAGGCACCGTCCCCGAGGAGTCGCAGGAGCTAAGGCAACCGTTGCCGACTCTTGGCTCCTCCCCCCCCCCCAACGCTGCACTGCCCCCCTCCTCCCAGGCTCCACCACACTCCTGCACGCGGGTGGAGCCAATAATCGCCACCGGCGCCCTCAACGTCATCACGCCTTTGCCCCCATGATGATGACGGCCGTGAGCCAGGGTCCCCGCACCAGCCGAACACCCGGTTACAAGCGGCCGCTGGGACCCTGCCCGCGGCCTTGCATGTCTCTTAATCCATTTATTAAAATGGCTCTAGGGATTTGGATGTCCCCATTCATGTTTTTGGGTATCTAAATTGCAAATAAAGGTTCTAAAATGACTCCCTCAGTGTGCACTAAATTGATTTAACACAAGTTAATTGACTTACATGCATTCATTAAATTAATTTAGAGCATCTAAAAATTTCTTATTAAAATTAATGTGTGAAACTAATCAAAAAATCAAGAAAATATTTGTGAAAAAAATCAAGAACCAAGCAAACTTTTTTTGTTTGTGCACATTCCTAGGAATGATTAGGAGGCGTTATACTAAGTTCCTAACCTTGAGATATGACCTAGATGGACTGGCTGATGATGCTATATAATACGATCTGCTATACCATAAGAGCACTAATTCCTGAACTCAAACAATAATGACTTATGAAAAGGCATCTATGCAAATGTACCATGGGACCCAAGAGCATCGGCACACCGCTGATTGGAAAAACAGAACAAACAAGACTGCTACGGATCCCTGCACAGAAACTACTGTAGACTCCCTCAACTCAGTCACACATGAACCTGACTAAACACTAAACGGGCACAATTAACAACAGCAATGTGGAAGCAAAAAACGGAAGCCCCAGTAAGTCAGACTTCTTAAAGCGTAACACTGACAGTTCAGAGTAAAAGTATAACCTGCCTTTTCTAAACATGTGAAGTGGCATTTTAGAAGGGATATGGAGAGGAGACTTCCCACATCAGTCTCAGGACATGGAAAATTAGGACAGTGTTTTACAAGAGATTCTGATGAATGTACAGCCCCTTGTCAAATAGTTGCAGGACTGCAATATTAATTTTATTTATTTATTTTATTTAACAGGCCTTTTTTACACTGCTTTATCATTTTAGGCAAAGCGGTTTACATTGTAACAAGCTTGGTAATGTGCATTAAAGAGGGACATTGATAACTTGGATTCAACTGCATAGGCATTCCTCTCCATGTCCCATTCTATTGGGGAGGTAGGGTTTTCCAGGGGGGTCGCCATTTTGGTGTTTGGTTGAAGGGACTTTGGGGGAACGGGGACTGCTGACTGCCTGGGGGATGGGGGAGGGAGGGGAAATTAGTAAATTGCCACAGGAGCTAGGGAAGGGCCAACTGCAGGGCAAACCCAACCTTTAGGCAAACTAGATAGCTGCATAGGGCAGCAACTTATGGGTTGCAGCAAAGAACAAAATATTGAAAACTAAACAACAGATTTTGACAGCCAAAGGGGGTATAAGGCTTACGATCTGCCTAGGTTGCCCTGGCTGATTGACATGTTGCCTTGGGGGGTGGGTGAACATATCAGGTTGGGATTAGCCGATGAGGTGGTTCCTGGGTTGGTGGGGAGCTTAATGTCAATAGGCACAGCTGCCCCTGTCAGCAGGCACTTATTCATGCCTGGGGGAAGGTGTAAATGCTGATGTCTACGTGTTTTCTTCCAGATATGGAATCCCCGTATAAAATGGGGAATAGTTATAGTTACAGTTAATTGAATTTGATATACCACTTTTCAAAACAATCAAAGTGGTTCATAATCAACGGTAAAAACAGACAATTAAGAAAAGAACTCCGTAAGTGATAGGAAAGAGAACCGAGAGCCAAAAACAAAAGTAGCAGAACTTTATCATCCTCAAGAACCAAGCCCAACCCCAAAGGCTTGTTCAGAAAGAAGAGCCTTTAGCAGAACTTTGAACTCTTTATAGCTGGACTCAAGACAGACATAGTGAGGGGGTGATTAAAAAGAAAGCTAGATTCCTAGCACTTTCATATTTTGCTTTGGAAGGAGAAGGGATATACAACCTATTGCCATGCAGTGAATGTAAACCATGTGGAGGAGCATAGGGGATATTAATGGCTTTGCTTTGAAATGACTTGTGAACCAGAGTAAGAATTTTGTGACATACTTGACAAAGAACCGGGACCAATGATTTTTAATCAGCAAAGGCATAATGTGGTCAAATTTCTTTGCATGGGATAAAACCTGTAAGGCCGTATTTTGGACAGTCTGTAATCTTTTTAAGTGGGGGTGCCAGCATAAGCCACATTGTAGTAATCCAGACTAGCTACATCCATACTAAGAATGAGTGATGTTTGCACTGTGGAGTCCAGAAAGGGGTGACTGGCACGGAACCACCAAAGTGCATTAAAAGAAAATTTGATAACATGACTAATCTGAGGGGAAGAGGAAAGCTCAGAATCTATGAGAACACCCAGGTATTTAAATGAAAACATAGTGTTATAGGAAGATTGTTGATGACGATAGGGGCGAAGCTAGGGGAGGCTTTACTGCTTGTAATTCAGGTTGCAGGGGTCTTCATAGGGTTTAACTGAAGGGCATTTAAGGGTATCCAAACTGAGACTTGAGAAAAACAAGAGTTCATCTGTGTTAATCAGGGTTGAGGGAATCGGTATATGTGATAAGCAGAATATCGTCAGCATATATGTTAAAAGATTTGCCAGTTGACTGGACGAGGGATATTAGGGGACTAAGGAATACATTAAACAGCAGAGGGGAAAGGACAGAAACTTATGGGACCCCAGAAGGTAACAACTGAGGTTTAGAAGTGATATTCCCAGTGGAAACTTGGAAGGAGGGAGCAGAAAAGAGGGAAGTAAGCCACGATAGCACTTTCCTGCAAATTCCAATACCGTGAAGGCCGAACAGGAGATTATTACGATCAATCAGATCAAATGCAGCAGTAAGATCTAATGCACAGTTAAGGCGATTTGATCTTGGACAAGCGCGCTATGAACTTTGCTCAGAACGGGGCACACCTGCAGTATAGGCCCTGCCCACACCCCTCCCACTCCCCACCCCACCCCACCCCACCATCTCCCCTGGCAGGGTAGACCTGGTGAGCATTCCCATGTCTGCAAAAGGCAGGAGCTAAAATGGCACTAAGATGTCTATTTCAGTCTACACATCTCAATGCTGCTTTTTGAACATGGAAATGCTTCTAAAATATCTCCCATAGTGATAGAAGGTGGCTGACAATAAAAAAAAATTAAAAATGTATTACAAAAATCATGAAAGATGTAAAAGTCCCCCTCGCTATCAAGCATCAATTATGCAAAGTACAAAAACATCAGACAATAAAATACACCTCCCATCTTCAGTCTTGTGATCCCAAACCTCCGCCAAGAGTCTCATTAAAAACAAATCATTGGTTTCCAAAATTCAAGGCCCCTCACTGCCTATCTTTGGCTAGATATCATTCCTCTGCTTTTATTTTCTTGCATCTGCTTTCTGGAATGCACTTCCCCCTGCCTTTCGCTTGGAAGAATAATATACCAAATTTAAAGCACTACTGGAGACACACTTTTCAATATAGCTCTTAACCTTTCACCTCCCTAGTTATCCTGCTTCCCATTCTTTCCCCTTTTCTTTCTCCTATTGCCTTTCCTGTTGTTTTTATCTTCCCACATGTATGAATATGTTTTAAATGCTTCCCCTCCTTTCCTGTTTTTATTGGAGTTCTTTTCACTTTAGATCTGATTTTAGTTTGTACACCCCTCTGTTGTCCCCACCAAGAGCAGTTAATCAAATAAAAATAGACATAAACATAAACACATCCATTCTTTGTATGCTTGTCCTCACTCTCTTGCCTTCTCCTCCCCTTCCCTCCCCCCTCCAATTCCGTAGTCCTTGCTCTCCCCTTGGAGTTTCAAGCTACTCCCCCTGCCTCCTAAGATACCTGCCTCTTTCCTCCTCCTTCCCCTTTCCATGGCCTCCCTTCACGACCCTGCTCCCCCTCTGAGCCTGGACTGGCCAATAGGAGAACGGGGCTGGTGGTTTGGTGCTTCTACTCTGCTCCAGCTGTGGCTGGTTCCTCTGCCTTCTGCAAAGGTAACATCAGCTGTTTGACTTGAACAAGAGGGAGAGAGGTTGATGGCTGCAGGATAGAGCAGAGGGAGACAGAGTAAGCAGTACCTCTACAGTCTGCAACAGGAGTAGGGGAGGATTGTGACATTCTTCTTTAACTCTACAGACCACTCTGCTTCAACTGTACAAGCAACACCAGAAGTAGTACTGTAATTCAATCACAGGCTTTTCAACGAGCCTTTCCTGGGAACTACGATCAAGAAGGATTGCTTCTACTCTGCTTTGCCTCCCTGACTCCTACAGAGGAAGCTCACAGACTCCTGCTACCTTTAAGGCTCAAAGTGTTTCCTTGACAGAACTCTCTAGAATCATTCAAGGTTCATCAGGGCACAGTAAGTAACGTCATAGTTTATAGTCTATTAGGTTCTTGATCTACCGCCTTGTCGGGGCTCCAGCAAAGTGGTTTACCTTCAAACAAAAGACTGGCAGTCAGAAAAAAATTATTTTATTTTTTTTTAATGTATTGCCCATTAATTTAAGACCCTAAGCAAATAACAATGCAACATTAGAAATAATAAAACATCAAAATGATTGAAACACACATGAACAAACTAAGATACTAATAACAATGTATTAGCATCCTAAATAGAAGAATGAGGCCCTTTCTTTGATGCAGACACTGTGATACCTGGGTACAAACTATATTGTAATGATAGAGCTGATCAAATTGGTGGAGGGGTTGCGCTCTATGTTAGAGAAGGCATTGAGTCAGAAAGGATTAAAATTTTGCAGGAAACAAAATTTGCTGTAGAATCTCTATGGATTGAAATTCCATGTAAAAAGGGGAAGGCGACGGCAGTAGGGGTGTACTATCGACCGCCTGGCCAGAATGAACAAATGGATGATGAAAGGCTCAAAGAAATCATGGAAGCTAACAAAGGTTACAGTGCAGTAATAATAATGGGTGATTTCAATTATCCCAGTATCGACTGGGTCAGTGTCACAGCAGGACATGCTAGGGAGATAAAGTTCATAGATGAAATAAATGACTGCTTCTTGGAGCAGCTGGTTCATGAACCGACCAGAGGAGAAGCCATATTAGACCTAGTCCTTAGTGGAACACCAGATCTAATGCAAGAGATAAGGGTGTTCTGGCCACTTGGCAATAGTGATCATAGCATGATCGCCTTTGATTTAATTAGTGGAGGAGGGATAGTAAGGAAATCCACAGTACTACCTTTTAACTTTCAAAAGGGAGACTATGATAAAATGAGGAAAATAGTTAAGAAAAAACTAAAAGGAGCAGTTGCAAAGGTTAAGAACTTACATCAAGCTTGGGTGTTGTTGAAAAATAGTATCTAGGAAGCCCAGACCAGCTGTATTCCACGCTTTAAGAAAAGTGGAAGGAAGTCCAAAAAACTGCCA
This sequence comes from Ichthyophis bannanicus, assembly GCA_033557465.1. Classification (NCBI taxonomy): domain Eukaryota; kingdom Metazoa; phylum Chordata; class Amphibia; order Gymnophiona; family Ichthyophiidae; genus Ichthyophis; species Ichthyophis bannanicus. Next base: position 1,364,337,887 of record CM066032.1, on the reverse strand, counting down.
GCATGGTTTAAAGGTGAGGTCAGAGAGGCTGTTTTGCCAAAAAAGCATCTTTCAGGAAATGGAAAAAAGAGCCAAATGTTGAAACCTGGAAACAACACAAGCACTGTCAAGTCAAATGCAAGGCATTGATAAGGCAGGCAAAGGGAGAATTTGAGAAGAAGATTGCTGTGGAAGCAAAAACGTGAAATAAAGACTTTTTTAAGTAGATTCGTAGCAAAAAACCTGTGAGAGAGTCAGTTGGTCCATTAGATGATAGAGGGGTTAAAGGGGCACTAAGAGGCGACAAGGCGATAGCGGAGAGACTGAATGAATTCTTTGCTTCGGTCTTTACTGAGGAAGATGTAGGGATGTTACCCATGACTGAAGTGGTATTTAAAGTTGCGGAAGAATTGAAGGAAATATCGATATATCGGGAAGATGTATTACAACTATTAGATAAACTGAAGAGTAGCAAATCACCTGGGCCAGATGGTATACATCCAAGGGTGTTGAAAGAACTGAAATATGAGATTGCAGACCTGCTATTAGTAATCTGTGAACTATCATTAAAATCATCTCTAATACCTGAAGATTGGAGGATCGCCAATGTAACACCAATTTTTAAAAAGGGTTCCAGGGGTGATCCGGGAAACTACAGACCGGTGAGCCTGATGTCAGTACCGGAAAAAATGGTAGAAACCATCATAAAGAATAAAATTACTCAGCATGTAGATAGTCATGGCCTAATGGGAGACAGCCAACATGGCTTTAGACAAGGAAGATCTTGTCTTACTAATCTGTTATGTTTTTTGGAAGGTGTGAATAAACAGGTGGACAAAGGTGAGTCGGTTGATATAGTGTATCTGGACTTTCAGAAAGCCTTTGACAAGGTCCCTCATCAGAGACCTTTGGCAAAACTAAAGAGTCATGGGATAGGAGGCAGTGTACTACTGTGGATCAGGAACTGGTTAAAAGATAGAAAGCAGAGGGTAGGGCTAAATGGCCAAATTTCCCAATGGAGAAAGGTGAATAGTGGTGTACCCCAAGGATCTGTGCTGGGTCCGCTGCTTTTTGACATATTCATAAATGACCTGGAAAGTGGAATAACGAGTGAGGTTATCAAATTTGCAGATGACACAAAATTGTGGAAAATTGCAAGAGGATCTTGATAAATTGGAAGACTGAGCATCAAAATGGCAGATGAAATTTAATGTGGACAAGTGCAAAGTTATGCACCTAGGGAAGAACAACCCAAACTATGGTTACACAATGCAAGGTTCCACATTAGGAACCACCACCCAGGAAAAAGATTTAGGCGTCATTGTGGATAACATGTTAAAACCCTCGACCCAGTGTGCAGCGGCGGCCAAGAGAACAAATAGAATGGTAGGTATCATAAGGAAAGGAATGGAAAATAAAACAAAAGATATTATAATGCCTCTATATCGTTCCGTGGTGAGACCGCACCTTGAATATTGTGTGCAATTCTGGTCGCCGTATCTTAAAAAGGATATAGCGATATTAGAAAAGGTTCAGAGAAGAGCCACCGAAATGGTAAAGGGGATGGAAGGATACTCCTATGAAGAAAGGCTAAAAAGGTAGGGCTCTTTAACCTGGAAAAGAGATGGCTGAGGGGAGATATGATAGAAGTCTATAAATTAATGAACGGAGTGGAACGGTTAAACGTAGATCGATTGTTTACGTTATCAGAATATAGAAAGACTAGGGGACATGCAATGAAGCTACAGGGTAAACTATTTAAGACTAATAAATGAAAATATTTTTTCACTCAACGTGTAATCAAACTCTGGAATTTGTTACCGGAGGATGTGGTAAAGGCTGTTAGTATAGCTGGGTTTAAAAAAGGTTTGGACAAGTTCCTGGAGGAAAGGTCCATAAACCATTATTAAGAAGGGACCCAGGAAATCAATGCTTGACCTAGTACAAGCATTGTGGAACCTGTGTCTTTTGGGGAAACTGCTAGGTACGTATGACCTAGATTGGCCATTGTTGGAAATAGGATACTTGGCTTGATGGACCTTGGTCTGACCCAGTATGGCATATCTTATGTTCTTATGTTCAGATTCATAAATGACCTGGAAATGAATAATGATTGAAGTGATCAAATTTGCAGATGACACAAAATTATTCAAAGCTGTTAAAACACAAGAGGATTGAGAAAAATTGCAAGAGGACCTTGATAAATTGGAAGACTAAACATTCAAATGGCAGATGAAATTTAATGTGGACAAGTGCAAAATTATGCATCTAGGAAAGAACAACCCAAACTATGGTTACACAATGCAAGGTTCCACATTAGGAACCACCACCCAGGGAAAAGATTTAGGCATCATTGTGGATAATACGTTGAAACCCTCCGCCCAGTGTGCAGTGGCGGCCAAGAAAGCAAATAGAATGCTAGGTATCATAAGGAAAGGAATGGAAAATAAAACAAAGGATATTATAATGCCTCTGTATCGTTCCATTGTGCGATCGCACCTTGAATATTGTGTGCAAGTCTGGTCACCATATCTTAAAAATAATAAAGCAGAATTAGAAAAGGTACAGAGGAGAGCCACCAAAATGGTAAAGGGGATGGAAGGATACCCCTATGAGGGGTATCCTTTTTTTCAGGTTTAAAAGGTTAGGGCTCTTCAACCTGAAAAAGGGATGGCTGATTTTATGATTGGTGAGGAGTTCACTAAAATAGAGGCTCCAGTCCTTGTACATCTTTAAAACTGACTGATAAAGATATACCCTCTTTTAGAGGTTTCTGACTTTGAGGACACATATCCTGGCATGGATGCTTGTTACAAGCTTTAGGAATTACAAACCTAAGTGTACAGACTGCTAACAGCAACCCCCAAAGTGGATTACAATGAGAAACCTTTAAAACTGCCAGAAAGTGCTGGACTAACAGTTACAGTTTGTGTTTATTTGATATACCGCCTAAGGCCAAAAGCAGCTAGTTAGGCAACAATAAGCAAATATAATTAAAACTGAAAACAAATCAGGAAAAGGGCTAGATGAGGGAAGGAGGGCCTAGGTTATAATTTCAGAAATGTTCTGCTAGCAAAAACACAAAAGGAAGGAGGAGGATAAACATAGACAAGGGCTAACCAGGGACTGGTGCTGTACCTGGACTGGTCAATGGGATCTGACCTAAGGTATGCAATGGAGCAAGTAAGAGTCAAGGAGAGGCAGCGGAAGGGAAGGTTAAGAGTAAGAAATGGTTTTCAGTTACAATTTGAAACAGGTGAAAGAAAGCTGAAAATGCAGTACCAAGGGGGGGGGGGGGGTAGTTCCATTGGGTAGGGACGGCCACTCGAAAAGAAGAGCAGGCAATGGAAGAGCGAATGAACCGTAAGCAGGGGACGAGCAGAAGATGCTGAGGAGCTGAGTGAAGAGTGCACTGAGGGGTATACAAAACTAGAATTGTGACAGAAAAGAGGGATTGTAAGAATGAAGAGTGTGTTGCAGGAGAATGAGGAGCTTGAATCGAATGTGGTAAAAAACCGGAAGCCAATGTTCAAAGATAAAAAGAGGGGTCACATGGTCATATTTACAGGCATCGTAAAGATGTTTTACGGCAGTGTTCTGAATTAGTTGGAGCAGTGGATCTGATAGAGAGGAAGGCCAGAGCATAAAGAGTTGGCATAATTAAAATGAGACATTACCAGCAAAAGAATAAGCAGATGAGTGGACGACGAATCAAGCAGCTTCTGAATGGAACGGATTTGGCGGAGAATGAAGAAACAGTGCTGAACAGTGGAAGAAATGTTTTAGTCAGCAACAAGGGGGTCGGTTCTTGCATCAGATTGTAGCCCTCTGTGATTGCTTGAAACCTCCTGATGTTTTTTTGAATTGAGGGAGTGAGTGATGCTTACGGCTAAGAAGCATTAACTTGCTGCTCCTAGTTTTGGGAGAGAAAACCTGGGAGTTGGGCTTCAACTCTCCTCCAGGGTTCTAAGCCTTGGACTCAGACTTTAAAAAAATACCCCAACAAGGATTCATTCTGCCCCAGCTCTGGGTCAGAGTTCAGAAGGGAAAGATTCTGCATTTCCTGATAACCCTGCAACTTCAAGGTTCTCTTGGGAACAGGTTGAGCCTTGCAACTTCCAGAGACCAAACTGAACTGCCATCCAAATGGTGAGATCTAACCATCAATAAATTAAAGAAAACCAGATATTTTTCCTAGCATGAAAAGGCACCAAATATTTTGGATGGGACTAGGCTTGTATCCAGATCCAAACAGAATTTATAGTACTTGTGCAGTATTCTCAAAATCTTTGGGTTCCAAATAGACTACTTTAACTGGGTTAATACAGTTGCCTTGGTTTCTGTTGCCAGCCAGCAGTGCAAACGTTTAATTTACATATTTTACCAGTTTACTTTTTTTTTTTTTTTTTTTTATATACTTTATTTATATATAAACCATTATATACATAACTTTCGATACAAACAAATAAGATATACAACAACACGCCGCCACAGAGTGGAGTCTTATCTCCGTCGCGGCACAAACCATAGATAGTCATGTATACAGAACAGTTGTCAGAGCGCCCATAGTCATTTTCCATTTTCTGTTTTTTTTGTGAAGACTTAGTCTAGGGTACCCCCTGTCCTCCCCAACCACCCCCCCCAACCCCCCCCCCCTGTGTCGTCACAACCCGTAACTCCACCTAGCTCAATAACCAATATTCACTATTTCGTTCCGGCAGCGGGGGCCTAAGCCTTGAATGTAAGGTTCCCATATCAACATAAAAGTGGACCAGCGCTTTACAGAGCCCCGGGCCCACCAACGCTCTTCTAGCATCAGCTGATGGAAACCATTGCGCCATTCCAGGAACGTGGGTGGGTGTTGATCTCTCCATCTATGGAGAATCGGACCTTTCCCCACCAGACAGGCCTTACGCACCAATAGTCGCTCCCACCTCCCCCCCGGTAGTGTTGGATGCAAGTGATCGAAAATAACTAGAATGTTAGTCCACGGAAATCTTTGCTGCAGCAACCCCATAAGGTACCTGTGAATACGGGACCAGTAGGGAAGGATGCGCCTGCACTGCCACCACATATGAGTTAGGGAGGCCAAGGGTAGAGAGCATCTAGGACAAGACCCGTCTTGTGTAATATGAGTCCTCAAAGCCCGCCGAGGCGAAAAGTGCACTCGTGTCAGGGCCTTATATTGAATCTCCCTCCATCGCGCTCCCCCCACCAAGGTTGGTATCCGCCCTACTGCCGCACAGATAGTGCCGGGCTGCACTCCCCACCCCAGTTCATCTGCCCAAGCTATCTCCACCCGCTCATAATCCGGTCGTACCCCAAAGCACTCCAGCCTAGACTTCAGTCCCCGTATTGCTGGTGGTGCCGCGCCGCCAAGGTCAAAAAATTCAAGAAGCTGCGCCGATCTATCCACCTCCAGTTCCACTCTGGGCAGTTTGACCACGTAGTGAGAGAGTTGGAGGTACGCAAAATGTTGTGTAGAGGGCAGTTGAAATTCCTCTCTAAGCTCTGAGAATGACTTACATTTACCGGTAAGGTCTACTACATGCCCTATATACCGTATGCCCTGTCGATACCATAACTGAAACGCCTTAGAATCGGAGCCCGGCAGGAACTGTACGTTTCCACGTATGGGGAGCCAGCTAGACACCTGCCAGTTCCTGTGCCAAAAGCTATTTAATTGTCGCCAGGTACGGCGCAGCGCAGTTAACATAAAATTTTGCGCGAGACGCCTTGGTAATCGCGAACTGTCCACATGCAGGACTCCCGTCAGCGAGAGGGGAGCCACAAAGGCCGCTTCTAAGTCCCGTGGAGTGTATACGTTTGTGTCGCCCAAATAGTCCCCGAGATGACGAGCTTGACACGCCAAAGCATAAAGCCGTATATCCGGGAGCCCAAGGCCCCCCCTGCTCCATTTGCCAACCATACGGGATATTGGGATCCGCGCTTTAGCCCCCTTCCACAGGAAACGTTGAAGCTCCTTTTCCAACCTAAGCTGGTCTCGCCGCAATAACCACACGGGTAGGGTTTGCAACCAGTATAGTATACGAGGCAGCACCACCATTTTGAATGCTGCAATTCTCCCCATCAGCGATAAAGGTAACGGATTCCACGCCCTCAACTGGCTCCGTACCCCAAATAAAACTCTCTCGAAGTTAATATGGTAGAGGTCTTGCGGCATCCTCGTCAACACAACACCTAAGTATTTGAACGTCGAGTCTGCCCATTTCAGAGGAAACCCCTCCTCCCCCCAGTGCCCTCGTAACTGCCCCGAAACATCTAAGGCCTCTGATTTCTCTTCATTGATTCGGAGACCCGCAAAACTACCAAATAATCAAAATTCCCGTAACAGTCTGGGCAGAGATGTCCGTGGATCTAGGAGGTGTACCAGCATGTCATCGGCGAAGGCCGACATCTTAAACCCTTGATTGCCGATCGCAACTCCACGAATTTGCGGGTCAAGCTCTATACGCCTTATTAGGGGATCTATAGACAGAACAAATAATAGAGGGGATAAAGGACAGCCTTGCCTGGTACCCCTATACAGGGGAAAGGGATCCAATAAGACCCCATTACAGAGTACTCTAGCCGTCGGTGTATCATAGAGACGCTTAACCATGTCACAAAAAGCCTGTCCCAGGCCGTACAGTGGTAATAGGTGCTGCAAATATGTCCAGTCGACCCGGTCAAAGGCCTTTTCAGCATCAAAACTCACCAATAGGGATGGAAGCCGGTGACCATGCACCCACTCCAACGACGTTAAGATTTTGCGAATATTACGGACCGCATAGCGGCCTCTCACAAACCCCACCTGAGAAGCATGAACAATATCCCCCAATAATCCCGCTAGTCGTTCAGCCAAAATTTTGGCCATCAGCTTCATATCAAAATTTAGCAGGGAGATCGGCCTGTAGGAAGCCGCCTGCAGCGGGTCTTTGCCCGGCTTGGGTATCAACGTGATATACGCCTGATTTTCTCCCCATCGTCTACCCTTACCTTCCATTCTCTGCCGGTGCACATCCACTAACAGAGGGCTAATCCAGTTTGACAATAGTTTATAAAATTCCGCCCCATATCTGTCCGGTCCCGGAGATTTATAGCAGTTAGCCTTCTTAATGACAAGTTGCACCTCCTCTAGGGTTATCGGGCTCCCCAGCAGGGCCCGTTGTTCGTCTGTCACCTTAGGGAGCGCTAGCCCCTGGAGGTAATTTTCCATAGTAGTGGGGTCAGTCCCCCCCGCTGAGTACAAGTTCTGAAAGAAACCCCTAAAAATTGCACTTATCACGTCCCGTTTCTGCTGTAGTATACCTCTCTCATCCCGAAGCGCCGCTACCCCCCGCCCGCCCCTCTGGCCCTTCAAGCAGCGTCCCAATAATTTCCCCGGTTTATTGCCAAAACACTGTAAGCGATATTTGTAATACAGTATCGATTTCTTGGCTCTCTGATGGAGTAGTTCATTTAAGGCAACCTGTAGTTCCCATAATCGTTTCCGATTGGACACGGTAGGGGTATGGCCACTTAGCACCCGCGCTTGCGACACCTGCTGCTCCAACCTAATAATTCGTTCTGCCAATAATCTCCGCTTTCGAGCCGCAAAGCCGATGATATCCCCGCGCAGCACCACTTTGGCCGTCTCCCAAACCAGTTCCGGGTCGTCCTTGTGGACCTGGTGGTTTACTACAAAATCACGCCAGCGCTGACCCAGAAACTGCCGAAAGTGGTGGTCATGATAAAGCTCGGTGGGGAACCGCCATATACGAGATGATCTGGTCTCGCTCCCCCAGTGCAACTCAAACCAAACCATAGCATGGTCAGAGATTTCCAAGGGTCCTATTTGCGCCTCTTCCACTTGGGCAAAGGTAGTGGTGGAGAGCAAAAGGTAATCTAATCTCGCGCTGGTCCCATGCGCCCGCGAGATATGTGTAAACGCTTTCTCAGACGGGTGTAGCAGTCTCCAGGGATCAACCAGGTTCAGACGGGCCCGAAAGCGTTGCAGCACTTGGGAGCCAAGCACCCTATCTCTCGTCTCCTTGGCAGCAGAGGTATCTAAACTGACGTCGAGAACACCATTAAAGTCCCCCCCTATAAGCATAGGCACGTCCGGCATTTGTTCAATTTTGGCTGCAATGCCGTTAAGAAAATCCCGATCGAATACATTGGGGCCATATACATCGCCCAGTATAATATCCCGATCCTCTAACAATCCGTATAGCAGCAAAAATTTTCCATTGGGATCAGCCCATTGTCGGTGTAATGTGAAGTGCACCCGTTTATGAATAAGTATAACCACCCCCCCTTTCTTTCCCAGTGCAGGCGCACCCCATGTCTGACCCACCCAGTCTCGACACAATTTAGCATGTTCTTCGGCCGTCTGATGGGTCTCCTGCAATAGCGCAATGTCACATCGCTGCCGAGCTAATGCCTTGAGCACTTTATAGCGCTTAATCGGGTTACCCAGTCCACAAACATTCCAGGTAATTACTCTCAGAGGGTTCTTGCCTGGTGACGTCCCCGCTGCCGGCACATCATGCTCAAGGAGACCCCCCCAGCCTGGGGCCTCCCCAGATATCTACTAAGATAGATTTTATTAGCTCCCTGTAGAAGTTGTAAGGTGCGACGACCATGCCCCCCTTCCCCCCCCCCACCTAACCCCTTACCCCATAACCTGGTGACCCTTCCCCTTTCCTCCCCCCCTAGCCGAGAACTTACCCCAACTAATGCGCCCAATCCCCCCCCCATCCCCTATTCTCTGCCTCCTATCTACAGGGCTCCCTACTCCTACCCCCTACTAGGAAGCCCTCCCGAGACCACTCTGAGCACGCCCCCCTTCCCCCCTCAGACCCGAAAGCAACTGTCTACCACCCGCCGCTCCACCCTTAATCTCCCTTAATTATAGGGACGAGCCCCGCCCCATCTTCAATGGGCACCTCTCCTCCTCCCGTCAGACCTTCCCTCAGGGGAGAAACCACCGCACCAGGCCGTGCCTACAGATGGGATCGCTTGCAATAAAATAAAAGTGGGGCCCCCCCCCTCAGGAGTACACCTCCAGTCTCCCACATCCCTCCCTTACCTCGACAAACCAAATGGGCAATAAAAGATGCCAGTCATGGGGGTGTTGGCGAGAGGGGTGAATCGAGAGGGGTGAATGATGCAGAGGAATAAGTGGGCAAGCGTGCGTATAGGAGGGGCATAGCTATAGCTATAGTTATAGGCAAAAATGTCCACTGCATCATCCGGACAGATAGCCAGGAATTCTGGGCTCGTGTGAGAGTTTATCTGGTAGGGTGGTAGCCGGCTAAGCCGACCATAAATAAAACAGTAGCAAAACATCATAACAGAGAACATACATCTGTGATATGCTTAAATTATTCTCAGCCCCTGACACGTTTCCTTATTGGTCAGCAGTAATACTCTTAGTTATGTGAGCTAATGGTGCCGGGTCGCTGTGCTGGGAATATTAGGCGTTCCCCTGCTACAGGTCTCCCTTGTTCCCCCAACAATCGGGAGCAGGCGCATTGGCAAAATAGTCCCAGCGGAAGATAAGATCTAACAGGATTGTGCAGCATACGTTGTAAATGTTAATACAGCTCCTGCCAGAAGAGAGTGGTTAGGCCCCTCCCACTAGAATCTTACTGCACCCCTGTCCGTGGGAGCTGCACGTGTAAGGTTTCCGCCGCTTTAAGCTGTTCCGGTGAGCGGTTTGAGGGGAAGCATGGTTTAGTTCTCAGGACTCCCTCGTCGCCACTGGCCATTTCACGCCACAAAATGTGCCATGTCTCCCAAACCTCTCGGTGGCAGGGACTCCCTTCACCTCGATGGCAACAACTGGCACACCCTGGGGAGACCCTCCCCTGCCGGGGTAAGCCAATTCGCCCCCGTCGAATCTGCAACCTATCATTGTGCCTTGTTCCCCATGTCAATCAAAGATATCAGCCAAAGAGATCTTCCAGGGCCAGAGGTTGGTCTTGCGGACGGAATCTGGGGAGACCAAGGGATAAGGTTCTCGAGGGCTAAATACTTTGTTGCCATATAGAACTATTTGTATCCGTAGTTGTAGACATGGAACACAAAGTTACTGGGCAATTGCAAGATGTTATATTGTATCTCCCACTCGTTACTTTCCAAATAAAAGGTTTTCAACGTTATATTGTTGGAGCGGGGTAGATCACAATGTAGAAGTCGCTGACGCTGCTGTTTTTTGCAGATAAAGCCGATTCACATATTCCTCTGCAGCGGAGGCGGAGTCGAAGGTGCGATGCGCTCCCTCACTGAGCACATGGAGTTTGGCGGGGTATTGCACAGAAAACCTGATCCCGGCATCAATCAGCTTTCCGCAAAGGGGGGCATATTCCTTCCTTTTCCTGCTCAGGATGACTGAATAGTCCTGGGCTACACGAATTTTGGTATTATTAAATACCACTTCCCCCTTCTGCCGTGCTGTTTTAAGAATCTGCTCCTTCTGCGGAAAGTGGAGAAATTTAGCCAATACAATCCGGGGGCGAGGGTCGCGAGGCTGTTTAACCCCAACCCGGTGCACCCTTTCTATACAGAGTTTACCTCCCAATGCACTTTCCTCCACAATCTGCTGGGCCAAGGCCTCTAAGTAACCTCGCAGGTCTTTATCCAAAACTGTTTCAGGGATTCCCAGGAAGCGCAGGTTATTCCGTCGAGACCTGTTCTCCAAATCGTCAAGCTTGGCTTCATGGTGGGATATTTAAGATTTCAAGCCCGCCACCTCCGCAGTCAGCGCTTCCACTTTTTCCTCCGCCAAGCCCACCCGATCTTCGGCCTCCTGCTGTCTTTGACTCAGCATGTCAAATGCAGATTTCAGCCCATCAATTTTCTCATGTAGGGTTTCAAATTGAGGCAGCAAGGCAGTCTTCACAGCCGCTGACATCTCGTCGATGGAGACAGGAGACTTCGGTGATTGCGGTGATGCCGGCATTTGGGCTGATTCCGCCATCTTAGTTGAGCCGGTCCCCCGCTCCCGATCTCTCCGCAACGATTTTCCCGCGGTCGCCATGCAGTAGGGCAATCCAAGCTGCCCTATTAAAATCTGCCGGTACTCCGATGCAAGTAGTTGCCTTTTCGGCGGGTGAAGGCAGCAGTAAACGGCTCGAAATCGCCGGTATTGTCCGGGGGTGCTGGGACTAGCTCAGGATGCGACCTCTATCGTGTGCGCATCACGTGGTCTCCTTACCAGTTTACTTTAATTGCTGATTTATTTTGGAAGATACAGTTGTTTAATGATTCTATTTATGTTTTTAGTTTGCTTTGGTAAATATCTGTATTATCTTTTGTTTGTGAATTGTTTGTTGTTCATGAGAGTTAAAGAAAAGGTCTGGTTCAAGTATTTTTTGTCTGCTTTTATTCCAAACACTGTGTATTAAAACACAAGATGCAGTACTCGCTATTTCATTTAGAGTGAACCGATCTCACTACATTTGATACATGTCTTTTGAACCCTGTAAATTTTCCAGGAGCTGGAGCACATATCTAAGCATCAAAAATCTCCAGCTTCCTAACAATGTCTTGGGACTTATCTCCTGTTGGTTTTAAGCAAATGCAGAAAAGGCAGCTCCGGGTTACAGATTGAAAGAAAACCAGGTCTGGTTTGTATTACTGAAAGTTGGTTACTCGTATTAATGACTCATTTGGTTCTTTTGAACCAAACTTATCATATTGAACATCAGCCAAAGATAGATGGACAAGGTGGTGGTGTACTGGTTTTAGTAAAAGATGACTTTAATTTTCCCCATGTTGCTGTCTTTGTTGAAAATAGTTATGAGATGTTAGTGATTGTGAAACTAAGGGGTATAAATATTGACCTCTGGGTAGTGTGATTTTGAACCCCTTATCCTGACTGAGAGTTTTGCAGTGTTGAAGGTTGATCTCATCAGGTATTTAGTGCTTGGCAATTGAAATTTGGTGGTGTTAATTGAGGCATTTCTCTCTGCCATGTCCTCCTCAGCCTGAGACAAATGATTTCAGTATCCACTTATTGTAAGATCATATTCTTGATCTGGCAATTATCCAGAAGATTTTTACAATTTCTGAGAAATTTTTTGATATGTTAGCCTACCTACCCAGTGGCATAGTCTGAACATCTGACGGTGAGTTTTTCTTTCTTACCCTCTACATCTTGAATTAGGAAGCCGGGTTGATACTAATCTTTTTAAGAATAACTGGCTCTCTTTGGTGAGTGGAATACAAGTGATAAATTTAGACATGATAAAGTGACATCCCACTGTTCACTTAAGTATTACTTTAGATGTAATGGCCCCACTTAAGGAGCAAAATAGTGCTAGCAGTAACAGAGCCATATGTTTTCCCTGTGATATTATAGAAGCTAAGAGATGGTTTTGACAAGATAAACCAAAATGGCATAAGTCATTATTGTCTACTAACAAGGATGTGTACACTTCATTGCTTGCAACATATGCCACTGAACTTACTTATTTATTTATATTTAACGCACTCCTTTCTAATAGTAGATGCCATATATGTAGTTCACCATAAAAGAGAAAACCCCAAAAGTGCCAACCACCACAAAATCCACAGCAAATAAAGGCTGGACCTGTCAAAGAGCAACTACTTAAAAAATATTATTTTCTTTTGTCGGACTGTATGTCAAGAGAGGAACACCAATCTCATGAGACAAACCTTCCTTTTTAATACATTTTTATTGTTAGGTAAAACACATTAGGAACGATTTAAAAATGAGAAGCACTTAACTTGAAAAATGCCAATGGAGTAGACAAAGAGGCATCCAACAGTCAACGTATCAAGTTTTGAGCTCATTCAACCATCTGCAAGGGGCTCTGTGTCAGGTAGCAAGGAAATATCTCTCTCCAATATGGCCATTAGAAAGTAATATGCAGTCCAAAAAAACCTTTCTAAATACTGTTATGCATTTATAGCATACTCGGTGTCCGATGTCATCTTCAGCTGTATAATCACACTGTCCACATTGCCTAACATCAGGCAATCCACAATGAATGTGTGGCAGCCAGACCATGTCAATCAGAGGAGGCTTGACCAATCCTGCTCCAGATTTAATCCATCTGGAGTGACAGACTGCAAGTTGAAAATCCATCACTGTTCTAGCCATTGAAGTCAGGGAAGCCAATCTCCTCTTCAAGGACCAATGGAACACGATCGATAACCCACCCATATAAAATTTTGAAAGATATGATGAAATTGAACACAGTGTGACAAAATAGGGGCCGACAATGTCCGTGTATTAATCCAACAGGAATGTTCACTAAGACGGACCTTAATTTGTCTAGAGATTCTGCCCACATACTTCAAGCCACAAGGGCAGATGAGTAGATAAACAACAAATTCAGAAAGGCAGGTAATATGCCATCGGACATGATAATATCTTCCAGTACGTTGGTCCAACTGCTGTAGCCCAGCCATCGTTTGTTCACAAAACTTACATCCGCCACATGGAAAAATGATCAGGATCAGAATGGTGTGTAGGGGCACAGTCAATAGCACTTGTGGCGTGTAACACCATGTCATGAATATTACAACCTCTGGTAAAAGCTATAGTCAGGTCTTTACGAAAACATTCATGAAGGTGTAGTATATGCCATTGTGTGCGCAGCATTTGAGTCACTTCTGCCGCCTTTCTCATAAAAGGAAGAACTCCCATTATTCTGTCATGGTCAAATGAAGTAGGAGTCACTGATGCGGAGGTAGAACCAAATCCCAATAGCCATTCCCGATGGACATACTTGGCCCGTTTATAAGCCTTCAAGATCACTTTATGGGGATATCTACGGGCAGATAATCTTTGAATAAATCATAAGCATGCAATTGAAAATTTGACATCGATGAATTAATTCTTCTCAACCAGAGAAACTGACCAAAAGGAAGTCCCCTACGCAAAAGTCCAGGATGGTAACTAGAAGTAGCCTAGTGGTTAGAACACTGGCTTAGAAACCAAGAGACCAGGGTTTGATTCCCACTAGCACTCCTTGTGGCCTTTGGCAAGTCACTTAACCCTTCAATGTCACAGAAGAATCCAAGATATCAATGCACCTGCTTGTTGTATATCACCAAGTTTAAGTTACAATGTAAACTGCTTTGGCTAAAATGATAAAGCAGCATGAAAACCTGTTAAATAAATAAATGTAAACTTCAACTGGGAGATAAGAGTGGCTGGCCCTGGAGCATAAGGCACCGTGACAAGCCAGCTAGCTGGTACATTTGCCAGGCTGCATCTGTGGGCCTGGCTGGGGGGGAGGGGGTATATCATGGCACACAGTACCATGCTGTGTGGTGGGGGTGGGTGCCCACTCCAGGTGCCGAGGAGGCTGAGTACCATTCCATCAGCAGTAGGATAAAGACAAACAACAAACAACATGCACACCGCTTGAGGTAGAGGATGTAGTAAAATGGGTTATAGTTTCACTCCCACTCTATTTGACTTCTACACCGCTGATCTGGAGAGATCCTCAGAAGTGTCAGTACAAATGATTATTCTGTATAGGGCATGTGGAGAGAGGGGATTCTTAAACACCAAAAAAGTGCAATCAGAGACAAATAATATGTGGTAGAAGGATTAAAAAGAACTGTCAAGTACTTTCCTATGTTGCCTGCTTATATTACACCCTATGAATTTCAGAAAATGGCTATCTGTGGCACCATATTAAGAAAAGCGCTAATAGTAGGTTTAAGAGATTGAGATCATACTTAATATACTCTTGCTGCTGCGTGAGGTTCATTCCTGACAGGGTCTGGGAAAAACTAATCCAGTTTGGAGGCAATACCCTAGGAGAGATTATCACTAAGAGGCATGTTTACTAAAGTGCACTAAGGGGCTTGTTTACAAAGCCGCGGTAGTGGTTCGCGATCGCGATCGCAGCCGCGGCCCCATTGAAATCAATGGGGCCGCGGCTCCGATTACGATCGCAAACCGCTACCGCGGCTTTGTAAACAAGCCCCTAAGTTAGCATGCGAGACTAGCGTGGAAGCCCATGTGCATCCATCCCTCTGCTGATAGCACATTGCAGCCGCACGGTACCATGCAAACTGACATGCAGATGCACTTACCACCACCCACTGGGACAACAGCCACGGTTACCACACACCAAAGACACCCATGATACCTGTACGGCACCATCAATGCCCCGTTTCATCCTTAATCTGCCCAGTCCCCACCCTATCATGTGCTATCCGGTTAGCATGGGATTCTTAGCATGGAGCTCCACACTAACTGTTAGTACTTGAGACCTGGAATGGTCACTGGTGGATACTGGGCTTGATGGACCCTTGGTCTGACCAAGTAGGGCATATCTTATGTTAGTGCAGCATGCTAAACCCCGCACTAACCGTTGGTGCACTTTAGTGAAACAACTCATGTAGTGAAGAGCTTCACAGATATTGACAGGGTGATATTTGGCCTGGAGAAAGGTGTTAAGGTGCCTTCCTTACAAGAAAGCTAAGCAAAACTGAGAACATCTCTCTGACTGAAGACTGCAATATGAAGGAATTTTAACACAAAGGTGTAGATGAAGGTGGAAGGATCCAGTATAATTACTGAGAGAAAAGATCAGCAAAGAGTACTACAGGACAGTGGTGTTCCCAGACCTCTCGGCACTCAAGGTCGGTGACCCCCTGTGTGCTGCAATACAAATCCCCCCACCATGGAGCCATAGAGACAGGCAGGCAAACTTACCATGAATCTGCTTGTCGCATTGATGCAGCCGGCCACTCCTCTTCAGGCTGAAGTCTTCTGATTCACGAGACTTCAGTCGGGAGAGAAGAGCAGAGGCAGCACAGAAAGCCAGTTTATGGCAAGTTTGCCGCATTGTCTCCATGGGCTCAACAAAGGTGTACCCCCTTCCCAGCTGGCACCTGGGGTGGGCTGCATCCATTGCCCCGCCCTTGGTACGCCACTACTACAGGAGACTGAAACTGCTATTGAAAATGCTTTAACAGCACAGAATAAGATACAAGCAACTAATCAGCTTGCAATGCCCGCACTTTCATATAGCTTTGGGATTACAGACCGACCCAAGAACGGTCTTAGCCAATTTTACATAAGAAACTGCTTCATGTTCACCATCTATAATAACAAATATATGCCGAGATTGTATCTCGAGAGCTGAAGGAGGCATTGCCTTTATAGAAATAGGTTATATACAGAACTATCATTAGGGTTGCCAACTGGCTCCAGATGCGTCCGACAGGCTTGATCCAGTCCTGGGTTTACTCCATTGCATGCAGGGACATGTAGTTCTGATTTCTCCATTGCACTCCATAAGAAAAGCAAAACTACAAGTCCCTGCATGCAATGGGGTAAACATAGAACTGGATGAAGCCTGTCGGGCGCATCAGGAGCCAGTTGGCAACCCTAACTATCACAGGCCTCTAGGCCTATTTAAGAGTATCAACAGACCTACATATGCAAAAAGAACTAAATTATGAGATGAATTCACCACAAGCAGTTTCTGGCCTTAAACCCAGAAAAGTATTTTTATTTATTTAACAGGTTTTTTTAAACTGCTTTATCATTTCAAAGCAGTTTATGTTGTAACTTAAACAGGAACATTATCTGTTTTTCTGAGGCAATGGAGGGTTAAGGGACCACAAGGAATGCTAGTGGGAATCAAATCCTGGTCTTTTGGTTTCTAAGCCAGTTCTCTAACCATTGGGCTACTCCTCCACTCAGTCAAGTGTTAAGACAAGTAGAAGAAATGAATGTGAACCCACCAGCACGCGAGGTAACAAAATCTGCAAAACAAGAAAAAAAACCTTTAAGGAATTAGATGAAATCAAGGAAATTGACAAAGGCACAATATAAAGAGTTCATTCAGTAACCACAGGTAGAAAAAACCTGGAACAGAAATGGCTAGAGAGAGAGGTGAACTGAAACTTAAATATGAGAGACTGAAAACTGCAGCAAAGGGTAATGAACTACAGGCAAGATGGATCACAAGAATAGAAAAACTGGTAAAAATGAACAAATGCAGATTCTGCAGTACAAAACTGGAAATGGTTACACATCGCTGAATGTGATGTGCTGATGACTGAAGGCCTGGCTATAAAAAGGCATAACAAGATAGCATGGCTCATTCGCCGGAAACTGGAAACACTACCCATTACTGTATCAGAAAAGCACTGATAGAATTCTAGATAATGAAAAAATTGTGATCTTCGGGACATTCCTCTTCCAACAGATAACAAGCTCAGTGCTAGAAAATCAGACACAGTGGTGGTAAAGGAGAAAAGCTAAAAAACAGCATTACTAATAGAAGTGTCAGTATCAACAGCATCCTGTACTATGTATGGAAAAACAGAAGATCCTCAAATACCAAGAGATCATTTGTACGCTCAGAAATAAAATAAAAAAACCCCATAGTATAAAGATCCAGAAATTGTTCCAATTATATTGGACACCAATGACCTGATAAAAAAACATTTCCAAGCACACCTTGATATTATGTCTATACATATTACACCTTATGAATTTCAGAAAAAAAATCTCTTTAACAGAATGGAGGTATTAAGAAGAGCCCTAGCAGTCAGTTTTAGATGTAGAGACTGAGATCATACCTAATAATGCAGGGCTTATAAGTGAGGTTCATGTTCATTAAATCCATTGGGAGATCCTCAGCAGGGCCAGCTCAGCCATTAACCGAGATTAGGTGATTGCCTAGGGCTGCAGCTTCTGCGGCGTGGCAGAGAGTATCAGCAGTCAAAGCAAAACAATAGATCCTGACAGGTGCGCAACTCAACGAGCCAGCAACACATTCCTTTACCTACAGAGAGAGCAGGTACACACATACATTCAAAGCAAAGTGAAAGAGTGACCTAGTGGTTAGAGAAGCAGCCTAGAGCCAGAAAAGACCAGATCTCAAGTCCCCCGGCACTCCTTTTGGCCTTGGGCAAGCCAATTAACCCTCCAATGACTCAGGTGGACACTTAGATTGTGAGCCCTTTGGGGACAGGGAGCTATCTACTGTAGCTGAGTGTAACTCGCCTTGATCTTCTCCTGGAAAGGTGTGAGCTATATACTACTAAATAAATAATATTTAAAAGTATGACATACAATTATACATTTTGACAGGATTGTTGTGGGAGAGATGGTGTTGGGATGATCAAGAATGTTGAACTTTATTATCAAAATCTCTGAGAAAGTATGAGGCTGAAGGGTCACCTAAGGTGCTCAATGCCCTTGCACCGATCTTGATTCTCAGCTGCGGCACTGAAACTAAATCAGAGCTTCCAAACCTTTATGGTTGTGTGGACCTCTTGTTAACCTCCAAGTAATGCTATATAAATGTGAGCAATAGTAATAGTAGGAACCCCACACTTCCAGTTCTATAAACATATACTCCCTTAACAATATGTGCTCAGGAGATCTGGGATATTTCCACTTACAACTCAGCATAAGCAAAAGAATATTCAAAATCTAGTGACACAACTGTAACAGCAACACAATCTCCCTCCAGTACCAGACATTATGGAGGTCATTCACAAACGTGGCTTGCGGAATGTGCAGCCCTGCAGTCTGCAGCCTGATTTCCCCTCCGGCTCTCCCTGTATGATCTGTGCATCAGGACGGGGAGAGCTGGCAGGGTGTGGGAATGAGGCAGAGTGGGGGTGGGCCAGCCCAGCAGTATGTACAGGGCTGATTCAGGTCACGGCTCTGTACGTGCTGCCAGGCCCGTGGGGACATGCTACTTATACCACCTTAAAGGTAGTATAAGCAGCACTTTTGGCCTGATCGGGCTTGGGGCCACGGCTGGGTGCAGGGGATCCCCACTGCCAAATCCAGGCTGTGGCAGGCCAGCTGTGGCTCGGGCAGCAGGCCAGCTGTGGGTCGGGCGGCAGGGAAATGGGGGGCCTGAGCCTCAGGTGTCAGGGGCACCTGCGGGGAGGACATCCCACAGGCGGAAGGAGCACTCTGGGTTGTCCTCGGGCCCAGTTCTGGCTACCACAGGAACATTTTGTTCCTGCGGACCAGAATCAGGTCCACATAGCCCCGTCTTCATCGGAAACATCCAGATGGCCCGGACATCCCCTCCATGAATCGGGCTCTATGTGATGCAAAGAAATCTCTGCATAAACACTCAGCAACTATATAACAAACTTGCTATACTAAAATAGTGCCAACTTCCAGAATTACCGCCTCTGTATCACTCCATGGTGCGACCACTTTGAGTATTGTGTGCTAGTCTGGTCACCATATCTTTAAAAGGAGATAGCAGAATTAGAAAAGGTACAGAGAAGAGCTGCCAGAATGGTAAAGGGGATAGAAGGATATCCCTACAAGGAAAGGCTTAAAAAGTTAGGGCTCTTCAACTTGGAAAAAAGACGGCTGAGATGAGATATGATGGAGGTCTATAAAATAATAAATGGAGTGGAATGGGTAAATGTAGATCGTTTTTTTACTCCTTGAAAAAGTAGAAAGACTACGGGACATGAAATAAAGTACTAAGTAACATATTTAAAACTAATTGGAAAAAATATTTTTTTTCACTCAACGCGTAATCAAACTCTAAAATTTGTTACCAGAGGATGTAGTAAAAGTTGTTAGTGGAACTGTATTTAAAAAAGGTTTAGATGAGTGTGGAACTGTATTTAAAAAAGGTTTAGATGAGTTCCTGGAAGAAAAGTCCATAAACCATTATTAATGAGGACCAGCCAAATCCATTGCCTACCCCTGGAACAAGCAGCATAGAATCCGTATACCTTTTGGGAACCTGACAGATACTGATGACCTGGATTAGGTACTATTGGAAACAGGACACTGAGTTTTATAGACTCTTGGTCTGACCCAGTATGGTATTTCTTATGTTCTTATGTTCTTAATAACCCTTCATATTAAAAGGCAGCATTTCAAATATTACAACATCCTACAACACCAGTGGCATAAGTTAAAATGAAGGATCCTCAAGCAAAATTTTGCTGAGGGCTCTCTATTGTTGGGGCAGTGGCATGCTCCCCTGTGTGGGCCCTCCTCCCCCCCCCCCCCCCCCGATGCGGTGGCAGCGGCAAACTTACTTCATTGTGTTGCTGCACTGCTTCTGCTCTTGTAAGTTTGCCGCACATCCGGCGGTGATCCTCTACAGGGCTGAGGTCTCACAGTTATCACTAGACTTTGGCCCGGAAAAGAAAGGCCACCGGGACCATGGCAGACTTACAAGAGTGGATGCATTGTGGCAAACATGGTAAAATAAGTTTGCTGCGCTGCTGCCACTGTGTGGCCCCCCTTTCTGTCTGGGCCACCCCACATTACCGATCGCACACAGAGCACAGACAGATCCTGAAATACAGGACACACGACTGAATAATAAATAGAAACAGAGAGATAAAACTGAAATAGAAATCCCATAAAGCTAGAATCTGTATAGAATGCAAAATTAGAGAAAATGAAACAGAAATGTACGCCTTCCTGTATTGTGCAAAATGCAGAGATCAGAGGTGCACATTTCCAAAGACTTCCCACAAAAGAAGGAGCAGGAAGGGGAGGAGGAGTGGCCTAGTGGTTAGGACAAGGTATCTCAAGCCAGAGGGCCAGGAGCTCAAGTCCCACCTGGGGGACAGCAATCTCAGGCCAGAGGGACTGGGATTTCTAGTCCTATAGGTACTCCTTGTGGTCTTGGGCAAGCCACTTAACCCTCCATTGCCCATGTTCCCTGTAAGTGTTAGCATATGTGTGTCTTATCCCCTCATGTTAAATGTATCTCCCAGTTGACCACCTTGACCCAGTGAAAAGCAGGGTATAAATACAGCAAAATAAATAAAGGGGAGGGCTAGGAGGCTGCTGAGAAGCTGAATGCTCCTAGACTAGCAGCCTGCTTCACATTTCTTTGGCCATCTTCTTCTACAGTTTTATCTGTTTTGTGTGTTACTCTGGGGTTTTAACCTGCTTCCAAGAGATGACAAAACAGTTTACAATTTAGACATAAAAAACAGTTCAGAAAACATCTCTTCTTAACTACAACACAAATTAAAACCAGTAACATCAGGAACGCTCAATAAAACGGATTCAACAATGTGTACTGTACTTTACATTGTTTCCAAAAAACCTACACATCTTTTGCAACTTAAAGGTCTTAAAGATTTGATTCCACAAAATTGGACCCACACAATAAAATATTCAAGGGTCAATATTTAGCCAGGGTGGTCACTGTTTTTATTTAAATTTCTTCTACTGTGACAACATAAAATCCAATTATTCAGCACCTGGATCCAGATAGTGCCGAGGTGGTTATACTGAATATTCAGCAGCACTATCTAGATAAATGCTGTTGGCTAGTTAAGTGCTTTGGAAAACAGACCCCCCTTTAGTTTCTCTCAGCTTGATATATGGCAGTGTTCAGGGCCGGCCCATCCACTAGGGAACTGCCTAGGGCAGCCGATCTCTGCTGCTCCCCTTCCTGCTGAACCATGCTGCCCTCCCCCTTTCCCCCCGTGCTCACCCATGCAGCTCTGCTGCCCCCACTACCACTAATTCCAGTGGCAGGGGGGGGATGCCTCAGCTCAGTGGCGGGCCATGTGTGCTGTAGCACATGGCCTGCCACTGAGCTAAGCTACGCCCTGACCCTGCTGTTGGAATCTGCAGCAGCAGAAGGGGGGGGTGGCGGTAGTATGGATCAGCATGTGGGGGGGGGGCAGCAGCGTGCGGGGCTTCTGCATAGGGCAGCAGACTCCGTTAGGCTGGTCCTGCTGCATTACTAGCACAGGGGGAGTGCAGGTGCACACATAAAGTGCATCCACACATCCGCACCTTTCTCAGAGCAGGTCTACGTGTGGCGTGGGCATTTGTGTGCCATAGGGGCTGGATCTGGGAGCCTATTTTATAAAGGTACATAGGTTTTGATATTGCCTTTATAAAATATGCTTAAAAAAGATGCCTTTTTGGATTTCTCACTTAGGCATCCTCATAAAATGAATCCCCACTTTTGTAAGTTTATGTAGTTACCTATTGAGCAGGAAATTGTATGAAGGGCTCTTTATGCAGGTGCAAAGTGGAGGAATAGCATTGTGGTTAGAGCACTGGCTTCATAACGTGACTAGGGTTCAGTTCCCACTAGCTCTCCTCCTTGTGTCCTTGCAAAAGTCACTTAAACCTCCATTGCCTTCGACTAAACACCTGGCAATTTACTTCTGCTCACACTGCCAAGAAAACCCAGGAGTTGCTGGGTCACCAGGAGTCAGCATTAACTCAAAAGCACACACTGCAATTGCATTTATGCAGGAAAGCATTCTTATCTATGGCATAGCTTTTGAATATTAATTCTATGAGGGTAACCATCAAAGTTATCCCCGTGGATAAAATGGTGTTTTACCCATGGAATAGGCTATTTGAAACCTGCCCACTGGAAGTGGGATTTTAGAAGGGTCATCTAAGAGGAATCTGGGACATCCAGAGCATCATGTCCAAAAATCCAGGGGAAATGGCAGCAGTGAAGGGAGGCATGTGCCTTCTAAAATCACTCTGTCTCTGTCCCGAAAGATGAACGTTCCAGTAACAGGTTCTGGCGAGATGCCTGTGCATATAGCAAGGCTGGGTACATGTGTGGTTTGAGGCCATTTCAGAAATGTGGATGTCCCCGAATTTCACAGCCACACAACCGGGTACTTAGACGTGCCGACCAGGGTATTTCAGAAGGGGGGTCATCTATGTTATGAGACATGCATGTCCTGGCTGGCCATTTCAGAAAAGAAGACGTGTGGAGGCAGGCCAGTAATGTGTTTGGACTATAAATTAACATGCAGGTTTCTTTGGCCCAGATAAATTAACTGTGGTGATGACAGCATATTTTCCTCTTCCTCCTGCAAATATGGCTGTCATGAACCAAGCAGTTTTTGCACCTTAGTCGTGGCCGGGAGCAGGTATAAGCATGAACTCGTCATCAGCCAGGGCCAGACATGCTTCACACCGTGACGTGCATTTCTATTGCACAGCCCAGGCCATGTGCACGTGCCAGGTACGTCCATATACCTGGCTTTCTACAATGAGTCTCTGTGATTCGTACATCTGAATGCCCAATTTCATATATCTAATTCATGAATAGAGCTCCTAAATTACCTCGTGTCTGCAGGTATCAGTACATGTGATGTGGAATGCTGCCCATGCTCTTACCGACATTGAGTGGAGGTGTTCCCAGGGGTGCTGTTGGGACAGAGATTGAATCAAAACACATTTACAAAGGCATGCATGTTTTACTTTGAAAAAGTAGCTTCAGGTAAAGGCTGTGCAACGTTTTCCAAGTTTCAAAATGAAAGTATCTGAATACTTGGAAACAGCTGCAAACTCTGCTGATGAAAAGTTCACACACAGGTATGTTTACTAAAGTGCATTAGCTGCTAACATGGCGACAACGTGAGACAAGTGCTCCACACTAGCAGGTAACGTGGGCCAAATGCAGACGTCGCAGCGATTTTCTGCAATATCTCCCTTTCGTGCAGTAGCTGCAGGCTTGGCCAGGAAGTGAGCGGAGAATGGACGTGCCTGCAAAGCACAATTCCCGCAGTTGTCAACGTCGTGCAGCAATTGCCAAAGTTGCAGACCCGTGGGTGCACCTAACTCTACCTCAATGTGTGGCGGTGGCTGCATCTGTGCTGCTGCCCTTGTGCTATCCTGCAGTTTCACTGTGGTACAGTATCTGCTGGGGAAATGCTACGCATGCCCCCTATAGATACCGCAGGCCTGTCGCAGCTAACACAGCGCTATTTGCATTAATGTCCAGCGTTAGTGGCAAAAGCCGATTGCAATTTAGTAAACATAACCCATCGACTATGCAGCTATGCGGACAGTGTGAAAATATCACCCTTTAGCATTCTCCGCACATAAAACATGTTTTACAAGTGGAAAGCAGCTCCTATGAAATTGCCCGGGGCTATGCACATTCCAAAAGGTAAGGTCTACTTTTATGCAGATTGCACATAAGCTTCCCAGAGATGTAGTCTGGGTGAAGCTGGGGGCAGTATTGCTATATAGACATGTGGATGTTTTATACACTTAGGAGGTAATATTTTATAATGTCATTCCTGTGTGTGTGTGTGTGTGTGTGTGTGTGGCCATGATGCACAAAAATCAACTCTAACAAAATACAGACCAAAGTAATAAGAGGCAGTAAGAGGCAATAAGAGGGCAGGCTCATGGGCTGGGTTTGAGTGAAGTGTGGGTGAAACGCACAGGTATGCACAGAGATTGTAAAATACTATAATTCATGTGCTGGTGCAAATGTCTATGCTTGCAAAACAGGCACACAAGAGGCCAGTTATGCTAGTATTTTATAAAAACAAGTAGGTACCTACTTGTCTTTATAAAATAGGCTTAACATAAGGGCCTTAACACGCGTTCTAAAAAGGCAGCCCCTCATAAAATTAACTACTTAGAGTTCATGCACAAATTTACACTGTTAGAGTAAGTGTAAATTTGGGTGTTAAACTTTGTACGGTACTAAAACTGGCTCTGGTCCCCTAATTTATAAAGACACATAGGTGGAGAGAGAGAGAGAGAGAGTGTGATGGAATGTGCCTAATTCGTGTTTCGTGGCTAAAGTGCACGTCCCCTGGCCAGGAGTTTTGGAGGGAGGTAAAATTCACTTCAATCTGATGAAAAACAAAATTCGGAAGATGAATGCAGGAATACAGGCTCTAAGCCTATTAAAGGATAAACTATTTTTAGTTTATTTACAGTCTCTTATATACCGCACTATTCAGCATCAGAAGGGCTTTGAAATGAAGTATAAATTCCCTTAGATCTGATGAAAACAGACAGAAGCACCAGAAAGAGAGATATAGGCATGGACAAATGTATACAGACATGTAACATTATGGATTACAGTGATATAATAAACAGGACGAAAAATGAAATTTTGGGTTCCGTCCCTCCCACTGTATGGTCTTTTCATAACTGTAGTTGGATTTTTCAAAAGAAACGTAGAGCTCCTTTTATTAGCAGTCCTCTCAGTGACTGTACAATTACAGTGGCCTTTTCACTGTTCCAGGAAAACGTCCTTAGTGGTCAAGGGAACATTGCTCAATGCTGAAAGACGTCATATCAGTGCGAGGAACTGAAGCAGGAGCTCTGGCTGTGGGAGTTATGTCAATGTTCATATGTGGGTTTCATTGATCATAAATCAGTGGCTTAATAATACTTCAAAGAGGCTGAACGTTTGCACTAATCTTTGTCAAGAATGTTCAGCAACCATGTGCAGGGAGATTCACTGGTTAGTAGCTTTCTGTTTGCATATGCAATTTGCTAGCGGAGAGCACTTCCTTCTAGTTTACTGGTAACTGTAAAAATTAGAGCACCGAAAAATTGCTGATGTCATAATATCACTGATGAGAAGCTGGAGGGGCTTAAGTAATTCAAAAGGAGGGGAAGTAGCATACACTTTGCTGGAAAGTATTAAATAATTTATTTTCTTGAGAGCTTATCCTATGTGGGTGTGTAAACTGCTGAGAGCTCAGCTCGTAATCTGAGTAATTTAAATAGACGAGTGTGTGAACTCTGGAAGTAGATTACTTAAACTATGAGCTGTCTAAACTAGTTTTAGTCAACAGGGTTTTCAAAAAGAGAAGTTGCTCATGGATTGAGTTTTAAGAAGTATAGGCGCTCTCTCACATTCATGAGTTTACTGGTGCATTCGTTTGTGATTGAGAACTTCAGCTAAAATTCATGGGAGAGCTGCTGTCTAACTTGGGATATCATTAAGGTGTGTCACTAGGCAGTCAAATAAAAATAATTTTGCCGTTTTCAAGATCTTATCATAAGCACTTAAGACAAAAAGAGTCATTTTGTATAATATTGATGCCAAGCATTGGATTCCATTTGAGTAAAAGCCCCCATAGCGATCTGCACAGTAGTGGACATATAAGGCAAATCCATTTAGTGCTGATAAACAGTATAAGAGAAGCAACATGAGAAAGAGAGAGTGAGAATTATGGAACTGCATCAATGGGTTTATGCCGAACGGAGACCGTGCAATCTATGTCATCACTAGCAGAACCAAAGGATTCTCTGTCAGCTGGAAAGCAACACCCAGTTACATTAGAGCATTGTACATAGTTTGAGTTAATATGTATTTAGTTTCCCCGTTTTCTCCCCCATGTTCAATTCCCTGTTATTTGTAAACTCAATGTTATTTGTATACATTGCAGTATTCTTGTTCGATGTACACCGCGCTGATTTTAATAGCGCGGTATAGAAGAAAATGTTAAATAAATAAATAAATAATAATAATGTTAAAGTTAAAGAAGCCAGAAAATTACCACCGATGAAGGCCCATATGGCCTCTTAAGTCTGCCCACCCACGACAACTAGCACAAACCAGCAGCAATACCTTCTTTGGGATTAAAGGATTCCCTCAAAGAGCCTCCATTATTGGTAGGAACATAACAGAAGTGAGAAAAGCTTCTTGTTCTGTACAACATTAGGAACTGTGGGAAGGCCTATTTGTAATAACCCGTTGGTCAGCTTCCCCACTGGGGAGGAGAGATCGGGCAAGCAATCTTTTACTGTTATTCAAAATGGCTTGCAAGGGTCACCACGATGGAGCAATGCATTCAGAGCATAGTGTTACACTTCCACACATGAGCCAGCAATCTAAGCGCCCCTGTATTTGCAGTAAAACATTTTTAATAGTTAAGATAATGAAATTACAAAACATTTCCAATAATTTGGATTTAGCTGAAGGCAAGCTGCGCTCAGGTACAGTGAGTATTTCCCTGTCTCCGGAGGACTTAAATCTAATTTTGTACATGAAGCGACGGAGGGTTAAGTGACTTCACAAAATCCCAAGGAGCATCAGTGGGATATGAATGCTGGTTCTCAGCTTGCTGCTCTAACCACCAGGCTACTCCACCACTTATCCTGCTATTGCTTTTAGAAACCCCACACGTTTCCACTAGCATGGCAGTGCAACAGGCCGCAGTAACATCTGGCTGCAGCTCCCATTCCAAAATGAAGATCCAACAACATAGCCAGGAAACTCTGCATAGCCTTTATTTGCCAAGTAGTCTCTCAAACCAACTTAAAAACTGTACATAAGGGGGTCAAGAACATAAGATATGCCATACTGGGTCAAGTCAAAGGTTCTTCAGTTCCCAAAAACATAGTAGCATAGTATATGATGGCAGATAAAGACCAGTAAGGTCCATCTAGTCTGCCCAGCAAGGCGGCAAGAGTAGGTGCACCTGCCGCTCCGTGCAGGTCACCCCTCCCCATGCCTTTGTTTAGAGGTATACCCACCGCTCTGTGTAGGTCACCCCTATTTGTTCAGATATAAGAAATAGTTATGCTTATTTTGATTTTATCCTGTTGCTATAAAGGGATCCACTGTGTCTGTCCCACCGGGAGGGCATTCCAAGCATCCACCACCCTTTCAGTGAAAAAGTATTTCCTGACATTGCCTTTCAATTTACCTCCTTGGAGCTTCATGTTATGCCTTCTAGTTTTACAGTTCCCTGTCTTTCAAAGAGGTTTGTTTGTTCATTAATATTCTATTTAAAGGTCTATATCATATCTCCCCTGGCCCTCTAGTGTATACATATTTAGGTCTTGGAGTCTCTTTCCATACATCTCCAAATTCATTTTGGTCGCCTTCCTCTGAACCATTTCCAGTCGACAGTAGACAGATCCCATAGTCCTTATCCCAGGGGTAAGCAGTGGATTTCCCCAGTCTACTCTAATAACAGTTTATGGACCTCTTCCTCCAGTATCTTTTCCAAATCTCTTCTAAATCCAGCTACATTAAAAGCAAATTCCAGAGTTCGATTACGTGTAGAGTGAAAAAATATTTTCTCTGATTAATCTTAAATGACTTACATTGCAGCTTCATTGCATATCCCCTAATCTTTCTTTTTTTAAAAAAACTTTATGCATCTAATACACATTTTTCAAGCAAAACAACTTGCAACAGAAATATGGGTAGCCATGAAATATCACCAAAAGTGAACATAAAGGAAACAAAACCATTATCATACATTGTATTCCAGCATCCCCACCTCCAGCCCACCATCCAAGGAATCCATCGATAGGAAAATAATACATAGATACTGTACAGGTAACCAAAACCTCTCCCTCCAACCAGTATAAACCATCACGGAGTAGAAGCATCTCCCTGAACCACTCCAGAAGGCTCACGTGCATTCAACAAGGAAATCAATTGTGTAGGATAAAGAAAAATATAGGAATTGCCATGCAACCTGATGAGGCACCTATAAAGGTATTTAAGAAAAAATTGACCCCCAAGCTGCAGAACCCAAGGCAGAAGGATTAAAAACTCTCCTGCAGCCTTGGGTTTCTTTAGCTAAGTCTAGAAAAATCCACATCAAACAGCCTTTAAAACATACATTACACTTCCTAAAAACATTTTAAGAAGCCATTCTCTATCAGAAACTAAAGTTTCTAAACATGTTGTTGGTGAAACCACCTCTGAGTCGGAAGCCTCCAACATAGCAGTTAGATTAAGCTGATCAGCAACTTGTGGTCCAGGAATCTCAGCAACGCCCGACATCTTGTGACCAGTAGGTAAATAATAGACCTTTATAACAGGTGGACATGCATCAGAAGTGATACCCAATACTTCAGTTAGATATACCTTAAATATTTCTTTAGCAGAATCATTAGAAATGCTTGGAAAATTTACTAAACGTAAATTGGCTAGTCTGGCGTGATTATCCAACATCTCCAAATGTACTTTGATATTAGTAACATTCCTTATAAATGCATCGGAATGAATATCCAAACGGTCAACATGCTGAAATAAACCTTCCACAGAGGTTTTTAACATTTCAATTTGTCCAACATTTGCCACAGTCGTCTCTGAAGTATATTGTACCTGGGCCTGAATGGCTTGAATTTGCAATGTGATAGTTTCTGCAAGTTGTTTTATCGCGGTCCAAATATCCAACATGAACTGTTCAGGACAGTTCAAAATTAAGGAAACATCAATAGTACTCCTCAGCAGACCTAGTCATAGGAGCATTGGAGCTAAAGCCGACACCACCAGTCGACTCCAAAGAGTTCCACCTCTCAGGAAGCAATTGAACCACAAGATTTTCCAGTGAGGAATCTTCTCCACTCATTCCATAGCCCAGAGATGTCCCCAGCAGGGTGGGCAGGATACTGGTAACATGGGAACCTAAGTCCCCCAGCACTCCAGAACTCAGGTCCATACACTGCTGCTTCTGAAGACGCCACACATTGGGTGGTGTAGGATCTTCACTCGAAGGGGACCCTGAGCTCTCCAGCACCAGATGCTTTACAATCAGACAGAACGCCCCCATTAAATCTGGTTGTTGCTCCCGGAGAATCACAAAGGCATCGATTGGTCCAGACAAAACCAGGGTAGAGGTAAGCTGGGGAGTTTGGGGCAACTTCCCCTACTTCCCCTTCCTTTTCTTCCCCATTAACAAAGGCAGCTGGAGCAGCGAGAGAAGCCGCATACCTCTTAGATTCTGAGTGAACTCATTCCCTAATCTTTCTACTTCTTGAAGAAATAATCTACATTTACCTGTTCCACTCCATTCATTGTTTTATAGACCTCTATCATATTTCCTCTCAGTCATCTCTTTTCCAAGCTGAAGAGCCCTAACCTTGTATGCCTTTTTTTGCAGGGGTATCCCTTTATAATTCTGATTGCTCTTCTCTGTACTTTTTTAAATTTTGCTATATCCTTTTTAAGATATGATGACCAGAATGGCACACAATATTCGAGGTGGGGTTGCATCATGGAGCGATACAGAGCCATAATACAGTAATATCCTTTGCTTTATTCTCCATTCCTTTCCATATGAATCCTAGCATACTATTTGCTTACTTGGCCGTCCCTGCACACTGGGTGGAGGGTTTCAATATATTATCTACAATGATGTCCAGTTCCTTTTCCTGAGTAGTGATTTCAAATATGGAATCTTGCATCATGTAACAGTAGTTTGGGCTCTTCTTTCTTGAGTACATAAATTTGCAATTGTCCACATTAAATTTCATCTGCCATTTGGACACCCAGTCTTTCTCAAGGCTCTCTTGCAATTTTTCACAATCCTCTTGTGTTTTAACAACTTTAATAATTTTACGTCATCTGCAAATTTGATCACCTCATTCATTGTTCTTAGTTCCAGGTCATTTATGAATATGTTAAAAAGCAGTGGGCCCAGCACAGATCCCTGTGGTACTTCACTGTTCACCTTTCTCCATTGAGAAAATTATCCATAGCCTTACTCGCTGTTTTCTAACTTTTAACCAGTTCCCAGTCCACAATAGTACACTGTCTCCTATCCCAAGACTTTTTAATTTCATCAAGAGGGACCTTTAATTTCATCATGAGGGACCTTATCAATGGCTTTTTGAAAATCCAGGTACACCATATCAAGCGGCTCATCTTTATCTACCTGTTTTTTCACACCTTCAAAAAAATATAACAGATGAGTATGACAACACTTCCCTTGGCTAAATCCTTGTTGGCTTTGTCCCATTAAACCATCACTATATGTTCAGTTGTTTGGTACCGACATTAGGCTCACTAATCTGGCTCACCCTTGGAACCTGTTTTAAAAATTGGTGTTATGTTGACCACTCTCCAATCTCCCATTACTACAAATGATTTTAATGATAGTTCACAGATTACTAATAGTAGGTCTGCAATCTCATTTTTGAGTTCTTTCAGCACCCTGGGATGTATACCATAGATGATTTGCTACTCTTTATCAAATTGCTGTATGACATCTTCCTGGTTTATCAAGATTTATTTCAATTCCTCCAATACATCACCTTTAAATGGCATTTCTGCCATGGATAACGTCCCTATGTCTTCTTCAACAAAGACCAAAGTGAAGAATTCATTCAGTCTTGACGCTATGGACATGTCCTCTCTTACTACCCTTTTTAGCCCTCTATCATCTAATGGTCTAATGTTCTCTCTCACAGGAATTTGCTACAAATGTGAGTTTTTCTTTCCACAGCAAGGTTCCTTTCAAATTCTCTTTGCCTGCCTTATCAATGCCTTGCATCTAATTTTCCAGTGCTTATGTTGTTTCCCATTTTTGTCATTTGGCCCCTTTTTCCATTTCCTGAGAAATGCTTTTTTGGCTACAACAGCCTCTCTGACCTCACCTTTAAACCATACTGGCAGTCATTTGGCCTTCCTCCCACCTTTCTTAAAGCATGAAATACATCTGGCCTGGTCTTGCAAGACACTAGTTTCAAACAGTGCTCAGGTTTGATGTAAACCTTGAACCTTTGCAGCTGATCCTTTTTGTTTTTTCTTAACCGCTTTCCTCATTTTATGATAGTTTCCTTTTTCAAAGTTAAATGCTAGAGCTGTGGATTTTCTTGCTTTCCTTCTTCCATTTAGTAAATTAAATGTGATAATGTTATGATCAGTATTGCCAAGTGCTCGCAACAACAGATCCTGCAGTTCCACTAATGCCCAGGTCTAAAATAGCTTCCCCTGAACAAGCTGCTATATGAGACAGTCAGTTATTTCATCTAGAAACTTTATCTCCCTAGCATGTCCTCATGTGACATTGATCCAGTTGATACTGGAGTAATTGCAATTACCCATTATTACTGTGTTGTAACTTTTGTTAGCTTCCCTGATTTCTTTTAGCAGTTCATCTTCCATATGTTCATTCTGGCCAAGCAGTCAGTAGTACACCCCTATTGCCATTGCCTTCCCCTTTTTTCATGGAATTTCTTTCCATAGAAATTCTACAGTGTATTTTGTTTCTTGCAAAACGTTAATCCTGTGTGACTCAATGTCCCCCTTAACATACAACACAACCACCTCTACCAATTTGATCTGCCCTATCTTTGTGGTATAGTTTGTACCCAGGTATCACAGTGTCCCATAGGTTATCCTTCCACCGGGTCTCTGAGATACCAATTATATCTAACCTTTCATTTGGTACTATATATTCTTCCTCTCCCATCTTATTTTATAAAGCTATTTCCACATGTAAAACTTGTTTTATATGCTAAAAAAGGCTCTTATAAAATTGTGCAACTGCATACGTGCATAAAATGTAAGTGGATGGAAAGGGTGTGGCTACTTTCATGCTATCTATACTTAGGTGTCCCCAGGAGTGTGGTTTGGGTGGAGCAGATGTAGAATTTCTAATTGGAGCACATCTGAGCCGTTTAGATGGCTGAAAAGTGGACGGCCCAGACTTGTACCCAATTCTGCAACCGTGGGAGCTAGAGGTTCCCACGGTTGCAGAATCAGGCACTTAGACGGCACGATTCTGCCATGGGAGATGTCATTTCCCCTGCCCAGCCAGCCCGGCCCATGCTCCTGCTGGAGTGCCGGTTCTGTGGTGTCCCAACGCTATGGTACTGGGACACCCAGCAGGTGCACAGTCAGCCTGACAGCAGTCCTGCTCCTCTTTCCCTGCCGTCCGACACTCAGTGGGTGCAGCCAAGACTGGGATCGGACAGGGGAGCCCTCACTGCTGCTCCTGCAACACTTTGGGGGGGGGGGGGTCTGCATGCCCTGATCACCTTAGCCCCCAGCACTTATTCCACCTCCGAAGTCCCTCATCCATCATGTCTTTGCCAGACATACAGGGCTGTGACCTGAATAGGCCCTGTACGTCTGGGTTCATAGACCCGCCCCCGCTCCGTCTAGTCTGCCTCCAGCGCTTCCCCTCCCACCCCCTGTCCAGTGTGTCCCGCACAAGCCCTCTGTGCATGCGGGGATTTGAGGGGAATGGACTATGGTGCTGGGACAGAATGGGGGTTGGATGTCCAACCCCGCTATTCGGGGGTTAGAATGACCCCCATAGCAAAGCAGCTTAAAGTTAGGACAGCCATTGACATGGCCTAACTTTATGCTGTTACCTGTCTGGTGAGTTTGCTGAAAATCACTGCTGACCAGATAATACCAGGGCTGGGGAGGTTCCGGCACCTATCTAGATTGTGCCAAGGTGGTCTGTGGGGATATTCAGCTGATCTGGCCAGCTAGTGCTGCAGAATATTGTACTCAGTGGGGTTTATGTAGTTAGCAGATCCCTGCTAATAGCATAAACCCTTTGGAATATCGGGTCCTAAGGTCTTTACAGGAGTAGTGAAAGTTTATGTCAAGTGCCCATCTAGAGAAGCACAAGCATGTGGAGAGGGGAAAGGAGAATAGGAGTGAGATGCTCAACAAGTGCTTAACACAGAAGTCTGGTGAGAAAGAAAGGAAAGGGAATTAAGAGGAGAGATTCACGTGTAACCCCTTGTTTATCTGTGTGTAGCCTTTGTAACATCTCTACCCACTGCTTAGCTTTGCAGTTGTCACAACCATCCAAGAACAAAAGAGTCTTTCAATCTCAACATTTGTGAAAATGTAGCTGGTTCTTTGAAAGGAACCAGTATACACTGGGAGGTCTATGACACTTAAACCTCTACTCATTCTTCTTACTGTCCTAAAATAATTGAGTTCAGGCCAGAAACAATAGAAAAAATACAAATGTCAAAGACAACAGAACAGAACTATATTACAAGCAGTTAGCAACGGCCAAGAAGACAAATAGAATGCTAGGAATCATAAGAAAAGGAATGGAGAATAAAACAAAGGATATTATAATGCCTCTGTATCGTTCCATGTTGTGACCACACCTTGAATATTGTGTGCAATTCTGGTCACCGTATCTTAAAAAGGATATAGCGGAATTAGAAAAGGTACAGAGAAGAGCCACCAGAATGGTAAAGGGGATGGAAGGAAACCCCTATGAAGAAAGGCTTAAAAGGTTAGGGCTCTTCAACATGGAAAAGAGATGGCTGAGGGGAGATATGATAGAGGTCTATAAATTAATGAATGGAGTGGAACGGTTAAACGTAGATCGATTGTTTACATCAGGCATGTCCAACAGGTAGATCGTGATCTACCTGTAGATCGCAGAGGGGGTCAGAGGTAGATCGCCTCCCCCACTTGGCTCCACCTCTCCAGCAGCTTGCCCCATCGATAGGAGAGAATTCGTGCCGGCAGGTCGTCTGCCGAGGGCTTGTCGCCGCTGCTGATCCTTTGCCTGTCTTTTTTCCCTACAAAATATGGTCTGTCTCTGAACGTGTATATATCACTCAAAAATGGATACGTTCAATGTTATCAAACTACGGGAACGTTAGGTTTCTAAAGTACATTCAAAACGTACAACATTTAACTAGCGAAAAAACAGGTCTCAGAACTTTAGCCACCAAACGTCTACTGATATGGTGTCTTGGAACATCAATGACCTTCTCTTAGACTTTTCGCCGTTAATATGTTGTTTTATTAGTTTAATTAAACAATCACCCTCATCACGAAAGCTAATTAACTGGTAAACACTTCCAGCAATAGCATAGTAGAGTAACAACTTCAACCCTTTACTCCATACTGTGCAGCTAAACCTTTAGAGCTCAAAATCATATGCGTAGAAGATGCTAATTCACCACTTAGCTTTCATGGGGATGAGGACTGATTTTCAATTGAAGCTCAGCTCC
Organism: Ichthyophis bannanicus; assembly: GCA_033557465.1. Classification (NCBI taxonomy): domain Eukaryota; kingdom Metazoa; phylum Chordata; class Amphibia; order Gymnophiona; family Ichthyophiidae; genus Ichthyophis; species Ichthyophis bannanicus. The sequence goes on along the minus strand of CM066032.1, from coordinate 1,364,303,464 downwards.
GTGAGGATCTCAACGCTCTACCTGGGCACCACTGAGGCGTTTCACAGCCACAGTTTCATCAGGAGAACTCACCCATCAAGTTTTACTACCAATGCTGCCCACGTCTACACTTTTTCAAACCTGTTTAGACTTTTATAAACTACGCCGGCTACTTGCTTCGCCCAGCACCAGTAGATATCTTACAAATCAATTCAGACGCCACGCCCTAAACTCTGGAACTCCCTCCCTCTGAATCTCTGCATGGAACATTCCTTCATCACAGCTTCAAATCATTGTTAAAAACTCACCTCTATTGTATCACCTTTGATCTTCCCCCTCCTCCCCCCCCCCCATTGAGTCAGTGATAAGCCCTGCTCGTTCTCCTTCCCTATTCTCTTTCCTCTCAACATGCTCATCTTTCTACCCCTTTCCTGTCTAAACAATGGCGTTCTATTTCCCTTTCCAAGCAGCATTTCATGCACTGTAAACAGCTCAGATGCTTGTGTGTTGAAGGGTATATTAAAAGCCAAAGAAAGATAAAGATAAAGATCCTTTTTAAGGACCAGAATTGCACACAATATTCAATGTACAGTTGCACCATGGAACAATACAGAGGCATTATAATATCCTTTATTTTGTTCTCCATTCCGTCCCTTAGGATTCCTAGCATTCTATTTGCTTTCTTGGCCGCCGCTGCACACTGGGTGGAGGGTTTCAATGTATTATCCATGATGACACCTAAATCTTTTTCCTGGGTGGTGGTTCCTAATGCAGAACCTGGCATTGTGTAACCATACTTTGGGTAGTTGTTTCCTAGGTGCATAATTGCACTTGTCCACATTAAATTTTATCTGCCATTTGAACGTCCAGTTTTTCAATTTATCAAGGTCCTCTTGCAATTTTTCACAATCTTCTTGGGTTTTAATGACTTTGAATAATTTTGTGCCATTTATTTATTTAGACAGATTTATATGCTACCTTTTCCTTCAATCAAGGTGGTCACATCACATCACAATTGGAGGGTTACATTTAACATTAGGGTATGTATAATCATTTAGACAGCACAGTTACGTAACAATGTTTAGACAGTACAATTTAGACAATTTAGACAATGTTTAGACAGTACAATTGAAGTAACATTTAACATGAAGGTATTTACTAATGAGGTGTGTTGAATTTGTGTGCGTGGATGGGATGGGTGTGTGTTTAATTGGCGGAGGTAGTAGTGCTGCTGTTTGGGTAAGAGTAGTGTTGCTGATTGGGGTTTGTTCTGTATTGCCCTGGAGTCAAATTGTTAATTTGTAAACCGCATTGATAACAAAGAGCGTGGTATAGAAAAGCTTTTAAATAAATAAATAAAATTAATAAATAAGAGATGTTGCTTGAATGCTCATCTGCAAATTTGAATGCCTCACTCATTATTCCCATTTTCAGGTCATTTACAAATATGTTAAAAAGCAGCAGACCCAGCACAGATCCCTGGTGTACTCCACTATTCACCTGTCTCCATTGGGAAGATTGGCCATTTAGCCCTACCCTCTACTTTCTATCTTTTAACCAGTTCCTGATCCACAATCGTACACTGCCTCCTATCCCATGACTTTTTAATTTTGCCAAATGTCCCTCCTTGTCAAAGGCTTTCTGAAATCCAGATACACTATAATCAACCTGTTTATTCACACCTTCAAAAAAACATAACAGATTAGTAAGACAAGATCTTCCTTGTGCAAAGTCATGTTGGCTGTCTCCCATTAAGCCATGACTATCTACATGTTCAGTAATTTTGTTCTTTATAATGGTTTCTACCATTTTTCCCGGTACTGATGTCAGGCTCACCAGTCTGTATTTTCCCAGATAACCCCTAGAACCCTTTTTAAAAGTTAGCATTACATTGGCCATCCTCCAATCTTCAGGTATTACAGATGATTTTAACGATAGTTCACAGGAGGTCTCTGTTAATTATTTTAATTTTAGGTCCACTGGAGGTCTCTATTACTCAATGCAGTGATATCCAAGGAGTTGCTACACAAATATTTTGAAAATGGATAGTAGGGCCCTTGGGGAAATCAGGGATTCTAAACAAAATGGGGTTCATTCTGGACCATGAATACTAGGGATGTACATCCAGCCTGAACTTACATCCCTGCTATTCATCCAAATGTGCCTGCTGGAAAAAGGCTCCCCATATGTACATCTGAGTTGTACAGGGAGCCTTAGATGGGGGCGGGGGAGGGCGGAACGAGGGTGGGTCATCTCCCTGGATATACAGAGCCCATTCTGAGGTCAGCCCTGTATGTCTGGGGTCTGCCGGGTAGATGGGGATGGGGAACTTATTCCACCTCAGAGGTGGAATAAGTCTCCCTGGATGGGGCTTTCAGCGGCGGATGGCAGAGACAGGTGAGGGGGGGAGAAAGTTCGCTGCAGCCAGACCCTGGCCATGAGAGGCCAGATAGGGGGTCCAGTTGTGGGTATAGGACAATTTTGGCAGTGGCCGGGGATCGCGGCTCCCATGGCGACAGGACGCCATGGCACTGTGGCTCCATTCGGAAGCCTGACTAAGTTGTCCAGGTAAGTGGCTGGATGTCCGGGCTACCTGAATAGAGGCACATTCCAGATGTCCAGCCACTGTGCTGCGATTCTGCTCCGCGGGATATCCAGCCCCTATGGGAACAGAATTGGCTGCGTCTCCTGGTCGCCTGGATGTCTGTACATCCGAACAGCCTGGAGACGTACAACGCAGAATGTGCCTTAATGTGTCTGCAGAGCAATGTGCAAGTTCCCTTATAGAATGAAAATACCAATTCATACGAAAGTATGTGTCTTGGGGTGCTGACAGATCACTTTTGTTCTAGTCCTGCACCATTTTAACGTACATGCTATATGCTGAATTGTTTGACAGGATTGTGCTATTGGAGTCTATAGTATCTGGAGAGGGAGCTGGGCATTAAGTCATCTGATATCCCACTACCAGGGACGGCCCGTCCATTGAGCAAGAATGTTTTTTGCACAGGGCCCCGCGTTTCAGGGGGCCCCGCGCAAAAAACATTCTGATTTTTTAAAAATTAAATTAAAAAAAAAAAAAAGCTGGCTGCTGCTGCCGCCACCGCAGCAGCAGCAGAATGGAGTGTCCTGCGGGGCCCCCTCTGCCCGGCTGAGCCCCTCTGCGCCGGCTTTCAGATACGGGCTTAACAGAGGTGCGAGGGAGACACTCTCCCTTCGCGTATCTGAAAGCCGGCGCAGAGGGGCTCAGCTGGGCCAGGAGAGCTCAGCCGGGCAGAGGGGGCACCGCGGGACACTCCATTCTGCTGCTGCCACCGCGGCAGCAGCAGCAGCAGCCAGCTTTTTTTTTTTTTAAATTTTCCATGAGCCGATGGGGGGGGGTAGGACTTGACTTGAGGTGGGCTGTGGGCTGTTGGGGGGGTTAGGACTGGTAATGGGCTATGGGGGGGTTAAGACTGGTAATGGGCTGTGGGCTGATGGGGGCTGTCTGGAAATGGGGTGATAGGGGTTAGGACTGGTAATGGGCTATGGGGGGGTTAGGACTGATAATGGGCTATGAGGGGGCTAGGACAGGAAATGGGCTGATGGGGAGGGGTTAGGACTTGAGGTGGGCTGATGGGGTTAGAACTGGTAATGGGCTGTGGGCTGTTGGGGGGGTTAGGACTGGTAATGGGCTATGGGGGGTTAAGACTGGTGGGCTGTCGGCTGATGGGGGCTGTCTGGAAATGGGGTGATGGGGGGTTAGGACTGGTAATGAGCTATGGGGGGGCTAGGACAGGAAATGGGCTGATGGGGAGGGGTTAGGACTTGAGGTGGGCTGATGTGGTTAGGACTGGTAATGGGCTGTGGGCTGATGGGGGGGTAGGACTGGCAATGGGCTATGGGGGGCTGACTGGAAATCGGCTGATGGGGTTAGGACTGGAAGTGGGCTGATGGGGGGTTAGGACTGGTAATGGGTTATAGGGGGGCTTAAACTGAAAATGGGGTGATGGGGGTTAGGACTGGAAGTGGGTTGATGGGGGGGGGTAGGACTGGTAATGGGTTGGGGAGGTTGCTAGGACTGGAAATGGGCTGAGTGGAAGGGGAGGCTTGAACTGCAAATAGCTGATGGGGAGGGGGCTTGGAATGGAAATGGGCTGTGAGGGAAGGGAGCAAGGACTGAAAATGGGCTGATGGAGCAGCTAGGATAGGACTGGAAATGGGCTGTTGGGGGGAGCTAAGATTGGAAATGGGCTGTGGTAGGGGCTTGAATTGAAATGGACTCATGGAGGGGCTAGAACTGGAAGTAGGCTCATGGGGGGGCTTGGACTGGAATTGGGCTGAGTGGAGGGGAGCTAGGATTTGACATGGACTGATGGTGGGGCTAGGAAATGACTAGAAATGGGCTGATGGGGGGCTAGGATTGGAAATGAGCTGATGAAGGGACTCAGACTGGAAATGGATGGGGGAACTAGGACTGGAAATGGGCTGATGGGGGCTAGGACTGGAAATGGGCTGATGCAGGGACTAGAAGGGAATGGATGCTGGGTGAGACTGGAACTAGAAGGGAGCTGATGTTGGGGGAGGATTAGAATGGGATGGGGCTGGGAGAGTAAAATGGAGAGGGGAAAAATATTTTGTGTGGGAGGGATAAAAAATCTACAATTGGCCGGGTATTGGGAGAGTAAGTGGGGATTGAGGATGGAGGGGTAAAATTTGTGTGGATGAAATAGGAATGAGGAAAGAGCAAAAGGAGGAAGATTAGTATGTTAAAGCAGATGTAGAGAGAGAATGGAAAAAAAATTAGAAGAGAGAAGAAAGGACAAATGGACAGCAGACGATGGAGAGTTAGCAGAAAACATGAAGAAACCAGAAGAAAGTGGCTGGAGCAATTGCAACTGAAAAAAATGCACAAAAGGTAGAAAGATATCTCTTTATTTTGAATTTATTAACTGGAATATGAAAGCTCTGGGAAATGTGCATCATTAACGTCTGCGCTTTGTTTGGTACAAGAGGAAATTAATTTATAGTTTTATTTTTACAGTGCTGTTGTACATTCCAAGTTTGGCTTTTGGGGTTCCCAGTTTAATTATTGCCTTCCTGTTTCTAAATTGTGATTCCTTGTTTGGTGATGGTCTATGTTCTGCATGTGTAACTGAGCTGAGGTATTCTGTTTATGTAATTCCTATTTGACATTGCCACTTGTTCTCTTTCCCTGGTATACTCTGAAATGTATTGGTTTAATATTTGCAGTGTTGCCTTTTGATAGGTAGGGTATGGTGCTTTGTGAGTCCTGGTAATGCTGTCAGGATACGGCGGGTTTGCTATGGGTTCTAAATGGGCAGCGTTTGTAGTAGTTCCTAATGTGCCTGGCGGTTGGCACTGGATTATAGTAATGTAGAAATCTTTTAGTCTTTCTTTATCCATACACTCATTAAGAGACATGTTTACTAAAAGTAAGTGTATGGTAACGTTATGCAAATATTTATGCAAATAAGGCCACTTATGCAAATGAGGCCCCGCACCCTCCTTGGGCCGCCCCTGCCCACTACTAAATATACTTTCAAAAATGTCACAAACCTGGTATTTTATCATATCCTTTCTGCAACTAGTATAGTATCAGCTGCATCAAAACTGAACTGACAATATTAAAAATTTTACAATTCCAGTAAAATTGCTTCTCTGTTTCCTCTCTGCTGATTGCTCAGAGCCCTGCTACAGTAATGTTCAGCAGAAGAGTAGGGGGCGGCCGTGGCACTGAGCAAATATAATGCAACCCTAGGAATACTCATACAGCAAGTTATGCTTTTACGGCAACAATTCATGATGGGTAGAAACCTTTCTGGTTTTCTTAAACTTCACAGCTATGAGTGTGTGAGGTGTTAGTGTGCCTTTCCAATTAAGCAAGCCAACCAAGCCTGATTTAAAATGAAAAAAAGCACACCGTTTTTTTTCCCCATAGGTCTTGATACCGTTGCAGAGAGAGAGATGCTTTTAAATAGCAGCAATAATAAAATAATAAATGTTGTAGAATATTAACATCTCCAAAAAATTAAGTTTTCTGTGAAAACGGCAACTCAACAGTCAATGGTTAAGGAAGGAAAAAGGCCTCAGTATCAAAAGAGGACCATTAATCCGGCCTCAACAATTTCCATCCATAATCGGTCAGAAAAAGCTTCCACTGTCCAACATGATACTCAATATATTGTTTCTTTTCCAATAATTCAATAGTATGCAGGCAATGCATATCTCTAGTAGACAATTGTTCATCAAACCCCCATTCCAAAAGGATGAAGTTGCATCATTAAACTCTCAGTCAGATCCAAAAGCTTGAAAAAAGAAATAGGACTTTCACATCTCAATAATCCTGCTTGGACTGAATATCTGCTGACAAAAAATTCCACAGCGGGGGTCAGCCACTGACAGAGACTGATCTCAAGTCCACGCTAAAGTGGCCTCCTTCTTCTCTCTGACTGTCAGAGGCAGGATTTGAGAAAACAGAGGTAGAAGAGGTTAGAATGTCACGATGGCACCCCTTTAGTTTAAAAATATTCATATACCGCTAACCTGATCCATCATTCGAGTGGTTTACAGTCAATAAAACCAGTTACACAACCCAACCCCTCAACTCCCCATAAACACACCAAATACCCCTCCCCCCAAGCCTGCATGGCCCTAAAGAAAAAGGGAGACTGATCTCTGGCACCTTCAAAATTTGGCACCCTAGGCAGTTGCCTATATTTATATATGGACCATAAGTTGGTGTCTTTCAAATCCAGTGCCCTAGTCAGTTGCCTGTGTTGCCCACTTCTAAATCTAAGCCTGTGCTCAGCAGCTGTTGGCTTTGCGTCCATAGACCCCTTTTTCTCATCTGACTTCCAGCAGAATGCTTCAGCTTTTCTGATTCCAGTAATGATGAATAGTCTTCACGGAGCTTCCTCCCTTCTCATGGTGTATCCTGTGTCATTCTTCACGTATTCGGTACAGTATGAGGTTGAACAGAGAACTAGAGTCAGGAAATGAATCTTGATAAAATCACTGATTTTCCTGTTTCCCCCAGGATTCTCTGGAGCTCATCTTGCTCATTCTTTCGTAGGAAATCTTTGCTTTTCCAGCCAGTTTTGGGAAATGTACATTCTCAAGATCCTTGTAGCTTGCAGTTTAAAAACAGAAGCAGAAGTGAATTTCCTTCTGCACTGTGGAAAATACAAATTTATCAGTAATGTATATTTCCAAACCTAATGAAGAAAAGCAACGACTTCCCGCAAAAGAATGAGCAGGAAAACTGTATAACTCTGGGGCAAACAAGAGAAACAGAAACTACAGATGCAAAGAAAATAAGATTGTATCCTGCTAGCATGCAAGAAAAATAACCCAACCAGAGTCCATACAAACCAACACCAAATCGCAGAATTGTAATTCTTATGATCATTTCGTTATTCTCTCGGGCTGATATTTAAGATCCTTAGCTGGACAGCAATGGGAGATTGCCTGGGTTAGGGTGCTTACTGCAATACTCAGCAGCAGCATCGAGATTGCACCCCTAAATATCTTTACAGACTGCCCCAGTCCACGAGGGTGACGTCGACACTATCTGGATAAATGCCGGCTTTATTCAAAGAGCCCGGTTTTTATTCGCCTCTTATTTCGATAGCATAGGCCACGTGAAAAGCTCTCATAAGTTGCCATCCGGATACGTTCCAGATGAAACTCGCTGCTATCCAGATACAGTTGGCACGTATCCGGATAGTGGTGCTCAACCCGGATATTCAGCAGTAGCTACCATCCGGATACAGCTGCTGATAATCAAGTGACCACCGTAGCATCTGCATAGCAGCCTTTCTGAAAACTGGGCCCTCTAATTTTATTTCGCTGTTATTATCTTTGCTGCATTTTTTCTCCTCTAATGTTACCTGTTTGGAGTAATAAACCGGGTGCTTTAATGCAGACAGCTGATGTTTTTATCCATGGGGTTTACACTAGTAATCAAACAAACATTCTTTCACTATGATTATTGCTGTAGGAAGAAATTTGCACCTGCGTTTTCTGTGGGTACTCTATCCATGTGAAAACAATACATGTATTTTTGAAAATGCAAAAAAACTTGTGTGATAGTTTCCCCTGGCCCCAGGGATGCTTCTGGACTATTTTTACCCTTATTCAGTTTTCAAAAAGCCCATTTCTGCTGGTAAAAACCATTGATTTACCCATGAAAATGTCTTTAAAAATTGCCCTTAGTATGTTCAATGGTTTTAATAATTGTTCTTCACACTTTGGCAACACATGCGCATGTTTTCATGCCAATAACATTTTTCAGATCTGAATGTGAACTTCTAATTCTGAGCAGTTCCATACACTTTTACCAGTCCCCGCAGAATTCATTGGGGAAGAATTGCAGAGGCAGAATTGTTTTTATGTTTCCAGATTAATGAATTAGCCATTTACTGGAATTAATTTTAGAACCTTAGGTACAGCTGTCTTTTGTGCCGCACTATTGCATGTGATCTGTGAGCTGTGTCCTATAAGCAGGGCTTTTTTTAGGGGGTACATGATGACACAGAGTTTTGACACCTTTCATTTCCTGCTAAAACTGACCCATAGTCCTCATGTATTAATGAAAGAATCCTGCAAATGAGTCTCAGTACTTTTTGTTCTAGGAAAACTGCCCTGCCTTTAAAAAAGACACCTAACAAACACGTGCTTGGAATTTCCATCTGTTGCAATGTACAGAGGTTAAAGCTGGTGTTCCTAATGTTAGCTAACATGGTACAGTCTTACACGTTCACATTTTTTGATTTTACTCACTAGGACAAGAAACATAAGGGCTGATGCACCCAGATTTCTGACTTCGAAATATTTTCGGTAGAAAAATATTTGGTAAACTAAACTATGCAATAAGAGGCTTATTTTAGAAGCATTCCCACGTCCTAAAAGCAGCACTGGGTGCGTAGCATGAAATACATGTCTCATTGGCATTTCAGAATCTGCTTTTTATTGATTGTGAATGCTGAACATGTCTACAGAGCCAGGGGGAGTGGTGGGGATGAAGAGTGGGAGTGGGGTGGGCAGGACCCACCATGCAGATGTGGATTCCTGATTTTAAAAAGAGGATCAATGTTTGGGACAAAAAATGTTGATGCCAGCATTTAAACGTGCACCCAGGCATGAATAAATGCCTGCTGACAGGGGCAGATGTCCACACTGACATCAGCCCCACTCTCCAACCCGCATCCCCAATTCCAGAAACACCCCTTGGAAGCCCTCTTCCAACTGCCCGACCCAAAGTAAGTCTCCAATGCCCCCTCCCGCCATACCCTCCCCCCCCCCCCCGAAGCTGTCAAACGCCCCTTCTGAAGGCACCTGCACAAAAAAAGATTATGTGCCCCCTGGAATACCCACTCCACCCCAGTCCCCTCTCCCACTCTGATGACCACCCTCAGGCTTACTGGGGTCATTTGGATATAGTAGGAGCAGAAGTGAGACCCGCTCGTTCCTGCTCAGCATGAGCTAGCAATTTAAAATAGCACCACTGACCCTTAGTGGTGATCTCACAGTACTATGAGTATGATGTGATTACTGCTATGGGTCAGCGGCCCCATTTTAGAGTGCTACTGAATATCTCCACAGACCACTCCAGCACTATCCGGTTAGTAAAGGGCTGGCCTGAGGGCAGTGCAAGGGTGGTGATGGCGCTATTTAGATAAATGCCAACACTTATCCATTTAACAGCTTTTCACTCAGCACTTAGGCTGCATCAAGAGCTGGCCTAAGTTGCAATATGGATAAATGCTGACTGAAAATCCACCAACTGGATAAGTGTCACCACATCCAAATAGCGCCGATCAATGCCTGTATTCAGAGGCAGCTCATTTCTGGATACTGCTCTGTTTTCACTAGAGAATATCCTGGAGAAGGACCAACTGTGATACAAATGGGAATGAAGTAGATACCGCACCATTCACAAAGGATGATGTGTTAGAACAGCTTGCAAAACTGAAAGTGGACAAGTCTATGGGACCAGATGGGATACACCCCAGGATACTGAAAGAGCTCAGAGACGTTCTTGCAGGGACTTTGAAGGATGTTTTTAATAGATCCTTGGAGACAGGAGAAGTTCCACAGGACTGGAGAAGGGCTGATGTGGTACATCTCCACAAAAGCGGTAATAGGGAAGAAGTGACAAACTACAGGCCTGTAAGCCTTACCTCGGTGGCAGGAAAAGTAATGGAGGCGCTCCTGAAAGAGTGAATAGTGGACTTCCTCGAAACCAACAGGTTGCATGATCCGAGGCAACATGGTTTTACCAAAGGACAATCTTGCCAAACAAATCTGATTGAGTTCTTTGACTGGGTGACCAGAGAACTAGATTAAGGGCATGCGATGGATGTGATCTACCTAGATTTCAGCAAAGCCTTTGATACTGTTCCTCATACGAGGCTTATCAATAAACTCAACAGCTTGGGGATGGGTCCCAAAATGGTGAACTGGATCAGAAATTGGTTGACTACAGATGACAGAAGGTGACGGTAAACGGAACTCACTCGGATGAAAGGAAGGTGATTAGCGGTGTTGCCCAGGGTTCGGTCTTGGGACCGTACTGTTCAATATATTCGTGAGTGATATTGCCAAAGGGCTGAATGGAAAAGTCTGTCTTTTTGCAGATGTCACCAAAATTTGCAACAGAGTGGACTCCTCTGAGGGAGTGGGGAATATGAGGAAAGATCTACAAAAGCTGGAAGAATGGTCTAATGCTTGGCAGTTAAGATTTAATGTGAAGAAGTGCAGTGTCATGCATGTGGGAAACAGAAATCCAAGGGAAATGTATGCGATAGGGGGCGAGAGATTGGTGTGCATGGACCAGGAGATGGACTTCAGTGTGATTATTTCTGATGATCTCAAGGTGGCGAAACAGTGTGACAAGGTGGTGGCAAAAGCCAGAAGAATGCTGGGTTGCATACAAAGAGGAATTACCAGCAGAAAGGAAGAGGTACTAATGCCACTGTACAAATAGCTGGTGAGGCCTCACTTGGAATATAGTGTTCAGTTTTGGAGACCGTATCTCGCAAAGGATATAAAAAGGCTGGAAGCGGTTTCATTGGAAAGCGACCAAAATGATTTGGAGCCCGTGTCAGAAGACTTATGAGAAGAGACTTGAAGACCTAAATATGTACACTCTGGAAGAGAGGAGGGACAGGGGAGATATGATTCAGACCTTTAAATACTTAAAAGAGTATTAATGAGCAAACAAACCTCTTCCAAAGATGGGGAAGCTGTAAAACTAGAGGGCATAACATGAAGCTGCAAGGGGGTAAACTGAAAGGCAATGTCAGGAAATACTTTTTCACTGAAAGGGTGGTGGATACTTGTAATGCCCTCCCGATGGAAGTGGTGGGGGCAAATACAGTGACAGAATTCAACATGGCATGGGACAAACATAGCGGATCCCTTTATATCAACAGGATAAAATCAAAATAAGCATAACTATCTCTTATAGCTGAACAAATAGGGGTGACCTACACGGAGCGGTGGGTATACCCCTAAACAAGGCATGGGGAGGGGTGACCTGCATGGAGCGGCAAGTGCACCTACTCTTGCTGCCTTGCTGGGCAGACTAGATGGGCCATACTGGTCTTTATCTGCCATCATATACCGTACTATGTTACTATGAATATCCTGCTGATGTCTAAGTGTCATGGCTGATCACTGTGGCAATCATATATCGGCCTTTTTGAATATCGGCATCTTAAAAATTTCAGTACATTTACTTTGGGGGAAAGTCTGGAGAGGAGAGATATGAGAGAGATATTTAAATACCTCCAGGATACAAATGCACAGAAAGTGGCTCTCTTTCAATTGAAAGAAAGTTCAGGAACATAGGATTAAGGTAGAAAGGGATTCAGGTGTAAGATGAGGAAACATTTCTTTATGGAAGGTGTGATGGATACGTAGAACATTCTCCCACTGGAGTGGGCGAAGACAACAACTATCTGAATTCAAGAAAGCATAGGACAAGTAAAAAGGATCTCTGAGGCTCTTACACATGTTTTGCAGCCATGTTTATCAGGTGGATGTTTCCTATGTGTGGATTTGCAAAATGGCTTCTCCGGCTTCACATATCGGTACATACACATACAGAATAAGGAGGTGCAGGAGTGTATTTTAGAAAAGGCACCACCTTTAACAGAACCTTTTCTAAAATATCATTGGAATTGTGATCAAGACCTTGATGTCTGTGTTCCAGTCTCCATGTCTTTCCTAAAATGTACCCTTTTATCTAGAGATCCCTGTATGCTATAAAAGTAGAAACGTAAAGGGAGATATTAGGCTGCTTAAGTGGTACCTAAAAGAGAGAAGGTGTTTCCTAACAAGATGCTGTTCCAGCAGAGATACCGGAGGAGGTGTCAACGTATCATCTGTTGAAAAAAAGAATGAGAAAGTGGATTTACTGAAAAGGTTTACACTGTATTCCAGGAACAAGAGAGATTCACGTAAACACTGAAAATTCCCCTATTTACAGAGCCTAAAGATTACACCCAGTCACTATTGAAGGGTCCACCAGGTTGCGGGGACAAAACAACTTCCAGAGATCACTGGCGCAATGGGGATCATATGCTGTAGCGGAGGCTAGGCTAAACCAAACTGAGCTGTTGCCAATCCATAAGTGACAGAACAGATCCAGTTTCCACTTGTGAATATCCGAGCTGCCCAAACACCAGAGCTGCTATCCACTTAACGGCAATAGTCAATGTTTACTTTAGAGGAAAGACAGGAGAGGGGACATTTGATAGATGCATTCACCTGCCCTAGCTTTCACTAGTGGAGGAGTAGCCTAGTGGTTAGAGCAACTGCCTAATCCACAGAGGATCAAAGGTTCAATTCTCATGAGCATTCCTTGTGGTCTTCAGCAAGATGCTTTATTTATATCCTGCTTTTCACTGGGTCAATGCAGTCAATTGGGGGATACATTTAACATGAGGGGATATGAGACACATACGCTAATACTCACAGGGAACATGGGCAATGGAGGGTTAAGTGGCTTGCCCAAGACCACAAGGAGTGCCTATAGGACTAGAAATCCCAGACCCTCCGGCATGAGATTGCTGTCCCCAGGTAGGACTTGAACCCCTGGCCCTCTGGCCTGAAGTACCTTGTCCTGACCACTCCTCCCTCCCTTTACCCTCTGTTTCCTTGGAAGAAAAGATCTGGCAATTGGCTTCCTGTTATCAAGAAAACTCAGAGGCAACTGGGTTGCCAGGAGTCAGTACTAACAAAAAAACCCTTTAAGTTATCAGCTGAATATCACCACTGACCAGTTAGTGGCAGTAGCCAATCTGCCCACTGAACAGTCAGGTTTACAGGTGTTTCATCTGTGGGGATATTCAGCAGTTAGTGCCTCTTAATATTGCAGTAACCACATTTTAGCTGGTTAGCATGTCTGCTAACTGGTTAAAAAACATTCAAAATGCCCCCCAAACTTGTAACTAAGCTTGAACATTGTTGCTTGTATTCATCTCATATTGCAAGAGTAAATACATTTTAGAACATGACTTCAGTCTCCAGTTGCGATTCAGTGCTGTATCTTAAAGCATTTTAACTCCATGCCTGGGTCCTGCTATGAATTATTCCCCCATAAGAGGACTCATACATGGGGTTTGAGTGTATGTGTGAAAATAGAGAGACTTATCCCAACTTTGAGTGGCCTGCTGTCCGGAAGAGCTAATCTGAGTCTAGGGTTTGTTACATGTGTTGCAAATGAGGTTTCATTGGCCAGTGTCCCTGCGAGATAGCAAGTGCGTGCCATGGGGGATAGCATAGTGTGGGTATATCAGAGAAAGATCTGTGGCCTACAGCCAGTGAATGCTGTCATCAGAAGCAGCTCTATGACTGCTTGATTGTATCTCAGTTCTTGATGGCAGGTTATAAATCGGAAAAATAAATAAATATAGCACCTCCCAGTGTCAGGTCTGGATCCCTTGTCACCTCTTCAAACATCTGGGCCTGTGACACGTGAGGAGAGATTGAGAAAGTAATGTAAGCAGATTGGGCATCCACAGTGCCTCTGGATTCGGTATCCAGGGCGGGCAGCAGAGTCAATTCAAGGTGTTGGTGCCCTAGGCAAACCTTAAGACTTTTGCCCCTCCCCCAACTGTCAAAATCTATTGTTTTAGCTTTGAATCCCCTCTCCTTGTTACCCCCCCCCCCCCCCCCAGAAGCTGCCATCCTAAGCGACTGCCTGGTTTGTCTGATGGATAGCCCAGCCCTATCTGTATCTCCTTCATAGAAGGCCAGCTTGAGGAAATAAGGGGGATCAAGTGTTTTTATTTACTTTCAAATGCATACCGGCCTTATCTGTCAGCACCTCACCCTGCCATGCAATGTTCCAAAGCACTAGTGATATATTTTGCAAACATAAGTATTTTTTTTCTAGGTAAAGGCTCTCTGTAAGTATTTTGTGCATACCGAGGTACACATTCCTGAGCACGTAATCACTTTGTTTGGGTGCCTAAAAATTTAGCATGTGCAAATCGCTTGTATGTACATATAATTACGAATTAATGCACATGTAATCAATTTGCGTGGTAAAAGGTTCTAGTGTGCATACAACACATGAGCAAATAGGTGAAATACATACTAAAAAAAATGCCTTAAAATTGGGAAAAATTTATTTAACATGAGCACAAACCTCTTTTGGTCATGCTTATTCCCAGTGCATACTATAACAGAAATGACCCTCACTGCTATGACAGGGTATAGTAGAGATTATTTTGATCTCTGACATTTTGCCAATGGGTTCACTTTGTGCACACCAACCAGCTATGGACCTCACTCCTAAGCCAGGGTATGTGGAATATGGTCTCAGTCTTCTTTCTCTGTGCTTGGATGCTGGTGTTTTCCACACTAGTTCTATGAAGCTGAGGCAAGTAAGTGTTTCCAATCATATGAAATGAGGCTGTTTGGGGGCTGATAAGCGGGTAGACATTTATGGCTTCTTACCCTTCGGCCTGGCTGACATCATGGCCTGTGAATGCTCTTTGCAGTTTCCCTTCCTTTTTCTGTATGGGATGGATGCCTCATGAGCTGCTTTGCATATTGGAAAAGGAATAATGGCCATTAATGTATTTCCTGTAGATTAAGGTGGGGCATGCACACAACACAGAGTGGAGGACTAGCCTAACAGTTAAAGCACTGGTTTGGGAGCCAAGCAACCAGGGTTCAGTTCTTGGGCAAGTCACTTAACTTTCCATTGCCTCAGAAGAATTCAAGTTATCAATATACATTACCAAGTTTAAGTTACAACATAAATCACTTTGACTAAAATGATAAAGAGGCATAAAAAGCTTGTTGAATAAAATAATAAATTATATAGTATGCACATTTGCCTTCCACTTTGCCTCTAGCTGATGTCCAGAACAGGTACAAAGAGTAATTTTTATTCGATAGCTTTCCTGAATAGCTATTTGTCTTGGCTTCTTTTCTAGCCAAAAGAGGGTAATTTTATAACAGGGTACCATGGTTAGGTGCCTACATAGCTGCTATTTTATAAAGACACATAGGGGTATGTTTACTAAACCGCGCAATTGTGGGGGCGCACTTGAGCGTGCGCTAAGGTACCGTAGCGCATGCTAATAGTGCGTTTTTGTGCCCCGCACACGTGCACGCTGCACTAACGGGCCCGCACAAGTGCGCGGCGCGATGAAGTGCGATAGAGGCGTGGAAAGGCATTCCGAGGGCGGAGGAAGGCTCCCGAGGGGCGGGGGGATGGGGTCAATGGGTGGAGAGTGGGAGGGGAGAGGCTCCCCGCACAGGAGCGGGCTGAAATTCGATCAAAAAAATACTGCGAGTGAAAACCTCGCGTTAGAGCCGATTTAAAGGGAAGAGAAACCATTTCCGTCAGCAATGTACAGCAAAACCGGGGAAACCTACAAAACGTGAGCATTGTGATACATGTGCACAGAACAAAATAGCAAATAAAAAGTGAAAATGACCACAACAAAATTCTAAAAAATTATAATCCAGCTGGGCAACATTGATATCAATGGGCAACAATAAAAAACACTGCCAGGAAAGCTAAAAAAAAAAAAGAAATGATTTTTGAAAGGGTCTACGCTCTGTAGACCCTTCCAAAAATCATTTCTTTTTTTTTGGAGCTTTCCTGGGAGTGTTTTTAATGTTGCCCATTGATATCACTGTTGCCCAGCTTGGTTATGTGTTTTTTTCCCTTTTTTCGAGGTCATTTTTTAGGTTTATTTGCCCTTTTGTCTCCATACAAGGTGAATGAGTCCACAGTAAAATTGTGCAGAGCAGGGTTTCTGACACGTTCGGTCAGGTTTCCTATCTCCAGGGTCTGCACTGTCTCTGTGGCCACAGTGTGGTGCAGCAGACACAGCCAGTGCCTGTAGGACCAGAAGGTCACAGATTCAAATCCCAGCTGGGGCTCCTGACAACCCAGTCCCAATATTTTACCCACCACTAAACAGAGATAGTAAGGACACTCCTTTATTGCAGAGAACATAAGCATGTTTCAAACACCTATATTTTACCCTACACTGCATACATACCCTAACAATGGGCATTACCTACAGCCGAGTCCCCCAAATGCAGTCCTGGAGTGCCACAACTCAATCAGGTCATATGTTGTTTCAAAGATAAGGACATATCAGCATGTTGGCGGAAGGGTACTGGTGGTGGAGGGGGCAGTGGCTGCTAGCCACAGCAGACAGTGGCCTAGCCCTGTCCAGGCTGGCACCGTCCACTGCAACAGACAGGCTCTGTCAGATGTACAATCATGGACTCCCCAGGGAATGCAGCTTGTCTGTTGCAACACGCTGGTGCAGTGCACACAGACAGTGTGTGCAAGAACAGAAGGTCACAGGTTCAAAGCCCAGCTGGGGCTACTGCCAATCCAGTCCCCATATTTTTCCCACAACTAAACCGTGATAGTAAGGACAAACCTTTATTGCTGAGAACATACGCATGGTTAATATGCCTATATTTTACCCCACCAAGCACAGACACCATAAACAGGCGCGTTACCTAGAGCAGAGTCTCCCAAATGCAATCCTGGAGGGCCACACACCATTCAGGTTCCATGCTGCCTCTAATAAAGATGCCTGTGCTGCATATCTATGCACCACCCCCATGGTATGCAGATGTAGCTCATGCATATTCATGAGGGACAGCATGAAAACCCGAACAGTGTTTGGCACACCAGGACAGGAGTCGGGAACCTCTGCCGTAAAGCAGCAGCCAACAGGGGCAGACACACCCACACCCACACCCACAGGCCCCATTGGCCAATGCCTCCTGGAGAGGCAGGACATTGGGCCCTGCGTGCATCTCCCAATACTAGCACTTCCATACCTTAGCAATGAAACCCTACACCTGGGTATAGGATACACAGCTCTCAAACGTTTGATATGAGTACTGGCAGATAGAAATTCCTACGTTAAGCACAGTTTGCTGATTGAGCTCCATCATAACAATCATTCTGATGTCTGCGGTGTGTGCTTCAGGTCTGGTCTCTGACAGTGTTTACCACCCTGGGGAGTGACCCCCAACAGTATTGCGTACCATATCCATGCCTGTACTGTGCCCAGGACTGGTGTGGTGGGCATGGCTGCTGAACTCCTCTATAGTAGCACAATGCTGGCATAGGTGTCGGAGTGTGTGTCTGTCTATACCAGTGTTTCCCAACCCAGTCCTACGGGGCACACCGGCCAGTCAGGTTTTCGGGATATCCCTAATGACTATGCATGAGATATATATGCATTAGAGATATCCTGCCAACCTGACTGGTTTGTGGCCCTCCAGGGCTGGATTTGGAGACCCCTGCCTTACACCTCTGTCATTTAAGATTGTGAGTGGGCAAGGTGCAGATATCCTAGACATCGAAAGGGTATATAGAATGTGACACATTCCTCCTCAATTCTCACCACCACCAAAATATTGTCTATTAGACAACTTTTTGGTGGTGGTGAGAATCGAGGAGGAATGTGTCACATTCTATATACCCTTTCGATGTCTAGGACATCTGCACCTTGCCCACTCACAATCTTAAATGACAGAGGTATAAGGCAGGGGTCTCCAAATCCAGCCCTGGAGGGCCACAAACCAGTCAGGTTGGCAGGATATCTCTAATGCATATATATCTCATGCATAGTCATTAGGGATATCCCGAAAACCTGACTGGCCGGTGTGCCCCGTAGGACTGGGTTGGGAAACACTGGTCTATACAGTGTGTGGTGGCTGCAAACACCCTCCACAGCCCACACTGCCAGCACTGTTGCCAGTATTGGCCTGCCAATGTGCATAATGAGGAGCAAGGTACCATGGGTATAGCCCGGACAGGGTGGCCTGGCCAGGGTGCATCTGCACAGGGCATAGGGCACTGACTGGGACATTTTAGTGCCTGGCCACCACCTACCTGGACAGGGTGACCTCAGTATGTCCTGCTGGGAGATCACTCTCACCCTGACTGAGCAGTGATGGCAGCATGGCTAGGCACCCCCATAGTGCCATATAGTATTTCTCTCATGTGATATTTATAGGTTTCCTTTTGGGGCCCAGTCACTGATTTATCTGCTTGTGTGTGCTGCCATCCCAGTTCTAGGTGCATGCATTTCCACCAGGAACATGCACTATGGACTAACTAGCAGGCTGTTTGCAGCTGGTATGTGTCTTGATGGAGTGCCTTGCAGTGTGCAGTGGCTGAAGGTTTGTTGCAGGAGAATATCAGATAGTGGTGGGGTGCAGCTTAGCATATATAGGTCTAATGTCTGTCTGCTATTGTGATATGGTTATGTACAGAGCTGCATTGACTGCTCTGAAGGGTGTCTTTTCCCCAGCAGGACTAGGGTTGATGGTCCCCTCTACTGCCACCATTGCAGGGAGGTAGAATGTGGATCTGTTGATGGATGATCCTGTTTGCCACCCTCAGCCCTTGAGGAGAAGGGTGGTAATCATCCTAGGGTTCCATGGGGCTACACCTGACTGAGACAGACAGAGATATCCAAGGTGTTTCTGCAGAAACTACCTATCTCACACATTAATACTGCTTTGTACCTGCATCATGGCCTCTTTCAGCCATGGAAGGTGCTGTGGACCTGGTGCTGGGCGCCTCACCACACCCTCAGGGTGAGCACAGTACCCGCACAATGTGACGGTGTGTAGCTACTCTATGCCAGTAAAACACACGGTCTGTACCCCCTACCAGGCCGAGGTGCTGTGGGGGTGCACATGGTCACTTCCCCCTACCAGGCTGAGGTGCTGTGGGGGTGCACACCCCATCTTGTGTTTATCTGTGGACAGCTGATTTGCATGTGCAGTGCATCATGGGTACGGGTGGGCTAACCCTATCCTGGTGACAACAGCAGACTGTCTGTGTGGTGACGTGCAGGCTCTCTGCAGCCAGCCAGGGGCTTACTAGCAGCTATAGAGCTGTAGCCCAATGGTTTTTCACTGCCTGTGAAGCCAGAGGTCATGGGTTCAAACCCACAGTGGGGTTATTTGATAGGGCTGCCCAGAGCATTATCTCTTTTTAATGTACATTTTTGCTGCCAGCAAAAACACCCTCAGCGTACTGTACCCATAAGGTGCCTCTGAGGGCGCTTTATAGGGCGCCCTATACGGCACCTTATGGTTCCCGTCCATATAAGGTACACTATACATTATCCTGTGATGCAACTTATAGGGTGCCCTATAGGGGACATGTTAGGGTGCCATGGCGGACAGTGCACTTTATAATGTGCCCTATGGAGTGCCTTATAGGGTGCCTTATATGGCATTTTCAATTACGGCACGTGAGGGCGTGTTTGCTGGCAGCAATTAATAAAATATAAATAAAGTGCTGCAGGAAACAAAACATACATTGCAAAGCTGATGCCTCAGCCAGCCTTACGTATTAGGCACCCTGGGGAGCAAACTCATGACCCCTGTATCAGCAGTCAGTGCCTTACCCATTGTGCTCCACTGCTGCTCCTCCTTGCATGACAGCACACCTACTTATGCTTTTCATTCCTTACACTGCACAGTGCTGCCATCAAAAACAGTATTCTGACCTTGCGGTACCTCATACGGCATCCTATAAAGCGCCCTATAAGCAACATTCTAGGGTGCCTTGGCAGACAGTACACTTTAAAATGTGCCTTATGGGGCGCCTTATGTTAACAGGCTTTGAGAGTGCGTTTGCTAGTAGTGATAATTAAAATAAAAATAAAATGCCTCCTAAAGCAATCTTCCCCATAATATGTAATGCCTCAGCCAGCCTTGTTCACTGAACCCCTGATCCCTGCACCATTGGTCAGTGCCTTAACCATTGTGCTGTGGTTCTGTTCCTGTGTTTGCTCATCAGCGCGCCGCCTTATGCCTCCCAATATTAAAATGCCTCCTAAAGCAGCGCCGCCTTATTCCCATCAGCGTGCTGCCTTATGCCACCCAATATTAAACTGGCTCCTAAAGTAATGCCTCAGCCAGCTGTCTTCATTGAGTACTGTGGGGGATTGAACCCCTGATCCCTGGACCATTGGTCAGTGTCTTAACCATTGTGCTGTGGCTCTGCTTTTCTGTTTGCACATCAGCGCACCACTTATGCCTCCCGCGCAGCTTTCTCATGCGCTAATGTGTGGGGTGCACGTGGGCGCCGCGCACCTTAGCGCATATGTAAATCCCGGTTTTTCTTTTTCAGATAGAAACGCCCACTCCTTATATGGCACCCGCACACTAGCGCGGCCCGCACATTAGCGGGGTTTTAGTAAACATATCCCATAGGTGCCTATTTGTCTCTATAAAGTGATATTTCACAAATGAAGTTCTGGAAGCGGGGAAATGTGCAAAAGAGGGCATGCAGAAAATATAGGCGATTCTGGAACCGGGCTGTGAACAGGTAGTGCATGTGCATAAGTGCCATCTGAACGCCTAGGAGGATGGATGCACAGCCTGTAAGAGGCAGCCACATGTCCACCCTTTGCAGAATATGGAGCTGAAGCCATTTAAGGTGCTGTTTGCAAAGATGTAGATGATACACATGCATGTACAGGCACGCAGTGGTAGAGCATGAGGAAAAAGTAAGAAGCTGGGGCAATGGCAATGAAGATGCCCAACGTGCAGGCTCATCATTGCACATGAAGAGAGGCTCCACCTTCCATGTGGGCACCGCCCATGTTGTCAGGAGGCAAAAACAATCTGGCGCATCATCTGCCAGGTACTTAGTCAGTAAATGCGAAAGTGGAAATGGATAGGGGCTAACCATAGGTATAGGACTGCCTAGGTATATGAATATTTGGGGTTGGACATGACCAGGGAACAGAGATATCAAAGTTGGGGACAGTAGGGGGAAGGCAGGGAGGTGATATGACCGGCCTCATGTCAAGTATGGGAACACTATCCACCAGAACTATAGCGGTGGGTGTAGTGAACACACCAGGTATTACATCAGAGTGCAAAGAAGAGGAGCATGTGGACCGAGGACCAAAGTCCACACTGTTGAACAGTAGCATGTCTGTGAGGAACACAAAGCAGGCAGAACAGCCATGAATGTAAAAGATGTGCAGCAAGAAGTACCACCCAGATGGTAGAGGGAAGCAGAATGTCCCAGAGGTACAGGGGTGGTGTTGAATGCCCCCACTAGAATGGGAGTCCCACTCAAAGGCAGGACGAGATGCATGCTGTGCCAATAAAAGGGCAGCCAGTACTTTCCCAATAGTAACAATATGAGTATAAGACTGATGGAGGCCACCAATGGGAAGGCATGGAATTGGATCTCAGAGATGCAAGATGGGCAAGTAAGCAATGATGCTATCTCTGTCCTCCATGGGCACTACAAGATTCGGTACAATGTTGAAGCCCTCAAACTCACTTCAGGCCATTTGTACAGAAAGAGACCATGACTCCTGGCATGGCTTTAGAGGTCGCACCAGGAGCAGGTAAGAGTGATGTTGGGAAGCAGCTTGATCCCATCCAGGAGCCAATATGTGTGAGGGCGTCCATCAGAGGGTTGCACATGGCAGAGAGATGGGGCCAAGCACCAAGCAGCCAGGGAAGGCATAGGCAGTTGAGAACAGATGAACTATCTCCATACAGAGTCCAAACACCACCTCACCTCAACATCTGTGTGTCTTTGGCTGGAAAGGAAGACAGTGTACCAGTGCCACAAAGCACCACACCAAAGATAACAGACACCGAGTGCTATGGAGAGATTACCAGCCTTGTGAGAAGGAGCATACAACGCAAAGAGTCCCCAGTTGGCACAACTGCAACACCTGGCCCCTGGCCATATGGCTAGAAGATGACAGAGGAAGCGGTAGCAAATGGGGAAATAGTGAAAGCACTAGGTTCCCTAAAAGAGGTCTGAGGGGTCACAATAAAGGGGCAAACTGGATCGGAAATGGCACACCTCTCAGATTAGCAAATGTTGGAGGCAAGCTATAGCACTGACAAACCAGATAGCTGTTAGACTATGGCATAGCAGCAGCTGTCTGTACTTGGCCCCCATATGCCCCACCATAGGGCAGCCCTGGGACAGGCAGAGCCTGAAGTCCTGCTGCACCTGCAGGCCCTCAGGTGTGAGGTGCAGCAAAGCTTTGGAGCTGTCACCCGAGCCGAGGGCCTCATGGGGGGGGGGGGGCATGTGGAAGCCATTAAGACAGAGATTCATGCCCCAAGACAAGCTATCTTTGAATATGGATGTATGTCTTTGCCTTAATGCCACCCGCACTCAGGGGGGCAGAACCACATAGAAGGAAGGGTATACAGTATCTGTGTCTGTTCATGTGTGTGTGGCATGTAAATAAATGGCATGCAGTTATTGAATCATGGCCTGTCTATCTATTTCTTCAGCACCCCCAGACTCAGCTATTCCTGTTGCAGGTAATGGAGGAAGCAGCACAAATAGGACATACAGGATACCAATTCGTATCACCAGGCCCTATCTCACATACAATGTCAAGGCTGAACACAAAGAGGGCAGAGGGTATCAGCTATTAGCAGTGCAACTCCACATACCCCATGTGGACCATGGCTGCATGCCAGCAATTACATAGTGGCCCTCGCCATGTGCAGATTCCTGGCTGTACAGGCAAGGCTTTCACTTCCATCCTGTGCCCTGGCATATGTGGCTCCAAATGCAAGCTCCAACTAGTTGCAATCTGTGCAAGACCTGCCAACATGCTTTCCCAATGACTTGGCCAAGCACTTGCCCTCCACAGCAAAGGTTGTGGGTTTGAGTCTAGCCTTCACCCATTACCAGGCCAGAGCATGTACTTGTGCTGACAATGGCATTCACACAAGCCAGAGGATTCCATGGTTTGCTACACATAAACAATATACTGTGCTGATAATTAATTGCTACTATGGCCACCTGCTACCATTGTCTTCCACATTCTGTACAAGGGTCTTCTGCAGCAGCCAATGTGGCAGAGATTTTTCTACAGGGGTGCAGCTGTGAACAGCAAACGCACACACAACCCTGTGGTCACAGACAACCTTTAGTAGAAACACAGCTCAAAATGTGTGGGTAGCTCCGTCCCCACAACAGGTCCACAATAGGACAATAGCTCACATAACACCACAGTTGATTTGCATGGTCCAATTTCATGGCACACATGTATAGGACAAGGCGCCATCCACAGATTGCAGAGCAGCATGGTCTCTTTACTCTAGTGAGGTTGATGGTACTATCAGCCCTACAGGATTCATCACTATGTCATGGGCACAGTAGCTATGTGGAGAGCCTGTGCCACAACTTCTCACATCCCCTCCAGGGTCTTACCTATTCCTGCATCCCTCGTGGAACTGCTATGCTTTTGGGAGGGGAGCACCAGATGTGTGATAGGCCACTGCCTTAGGTCTCTCTGTGGGTAGCTTTCCTTTCTACCATCCCTCTCTATGGCGACTTCTGCCCTTATCCTTCTAGCAGTGCACTTCCAGCAGCTGCAGTTGTACCTCTAGCTGCCTATCTGGTTAAGAAGTTGGATTTGCACTCTACTCCACTGGGGTTCTGGCCTGTACTATCCTCCTGCTCCCATACCTGCACTACCCACTTCCACCCAGGTGGCTTTGTGTTCTGGCTGCATATAGTGCTCTATCATCTCACAAACATCAAACTGGGGGCCCCTTTTATCTCACTGGGCTCTTTGGGACATAGGTGAGGAGAAGCCAGCCTCAGGTGATTTCGCCAGGATGTAGGCATTGTGGCATGATCTTGGGAATTGGGGAAACACATTTGTTATTTCACCCTCAGCATTGCAAACCACCTGCATGTTCATTGAGTGAAAGGACTTCCTATTCCTGTACTTGGCTTCCCTCGCCCTTGGGGGCCATAGGGCCACATGTGTACAGACTATGACACCCAGCACCACAGGGAAACTTGCTGTGTGATGGAATTATAGTATGGTCTGTTTCTGCTGCTGTACTGTGCTGGTGAGGAACACTGCGAAAAAGTCAGTTATATCTTGCGACACTGCTAACTGGCTAATGCCCATCATGACTGTGAACACAGACTGAAAGCAGCCGCTGGCCAGGAATGCATAGGCAGTCCTTATCTTCATGTGTACAGGGGTTGGATGGCTTCTCTGTGTGGCAGCATGGAGCTAGGGCTTCAGCTCCTGACATAGCTGGTGTATGAATGCTTTGTCAAACTGGAAAGACATCAAGCATTGGTCATCCATCAGCCCCAGATATTTCTCCTTGGCCCAATATACCTTCTGATAGAGGTGCCCTTTCCTCACCCTCCTGTGCTCCCTTTGCTGCTCTTCCTCTAGAACCACAGCGAACCATCAGTTCACACGCTGTACGTTGCCTACCTACCACCAACACCCATAGAGATCCACCGCCTACATCTACTCAGACCCATCACTGCACCCTTGTGCTGCCTCCACCAATACACAGTGCTCTGTGCTGTGTGAGGCATAGATACACATGAATACAGACAATCACACTAAGTGACATAGACATTCATAGCTAGACCTACACTACTGCCCACGTACGCTCCTCTGCTCCTGCACACCAACACACACTGGCACACAAACATTCATACTGCCATAGCTAGAACAAACACGGGTGTGAATGGCAGGGCACGAGGTAGATAGGGGACAGGGGGATGCACTGGCGGATTGTAGCGGGGGGAGAGCAGCCAGGGGCCTGTGACTGGGAAAGGGGTGTTGGGAGGGGTGATGAAAAGGAGCCTATCAGGGATAGGGATTCTGTGGATGATGGCTGGGGAGCATGGGTGAAGACATAGGGGGGTCACACAACACACTACTCAGTAGACAGGGATGACAGACTGCTCTTTCTCAACTGTACATTCCTCCAAACAAAATTGTATTCACAGATCAGCATAGATAGCAAAGTCCCCTACCTATTTGTTATTTATAGATAGTGTAGATCGGGACTTCTGGCTGCCATGCCTAGGACATCCCAAATGAGATATGAAATTTGTCTTGTATGTTCACGCCCTTGCTCCAGCCTGGCCATGCCCCGATATACCCCTAACAAGCCCATCCTGAGATGTTCAAATCTGGACATTCCATCCACAGGGACGTTCAGATCTACCCAGTTCTGAAATCGCCCTTTGTGCATGTCTCCCTTTCCTATGTCTACATTGCTCTCTTGGGATGTCTAAGCCACATTCATCTCTTCTAAAATCACCCCCATAAAATACTACTGTATGTGGTAGAGAGTGCATCTTGAATATAGGCATGATCATTTTCCCCTGTTCACGGGCAAGTATAGATGTGTATAGATTAAACAGGTACGTGCATTGATTAAGGCGTTTTATAATCTACATGTGTACGTGAAAACTCCACTTGTGTTCTCCCTAGATGGTACCTGGACAAATTATATGCCTTCATGACAAAACACTTATTTTTACACCTGTCAGTATTTTATAAGAGGCCATTTACGCATGAAGCCCAATAACTGACAGGAGCCTGGTTGCCGACTGGAGCTGTGTTGGATTACATATGAAATTGCAGTGAAAAAAATCAGTTTCTGCAATGGTCATTAGAAGATAAATAAATTTCCCTGAAGCAGAACTTAGAATTGAGTAAAATTCGAAACATTCACAATGTCAGAGTGTTGTGATATTGATGGATAACCAGTTCAAAAAAGCTACTTCACAGCGTTAAAGAGAGAATTAGAGCCATATGAGTAAATGGATAGAGAAGCAGAGCGTCAGGGGCATGTATACTAAAGATTAACGCGCATTCATGAAGTTAACACGCGTTAAGTGCTACTGTACCCATACAAATAAGAGGGCTGTGGACAGTTAACTCGTGTTAACTTCATTAGCGTGTGTTAAAGTCTTTAATAAACGTGCCCTTTAATGTTTTTGGAGTTATTATCGGATGAAAAAAAATACCTTGTTCAGTGCTATATAATTTTCAACACAATAAATGAAGCAAAATGGGCCCAGTGAATGCCAACTATTGCTGATCTTGGTATCCAGGTCTGACAAAAAATTTATTTATATGACTTTGTGGACTCAATGAAATGATTGTATTGTTGACTGTTAGTGATATTGATTTACTGAAAGATCCTTGTATTGTGTATTATTTTTAAAAATTATCACTAAAGAGGGTAATTTTGAAATTTATTCCACAGGTAAACCCTGTTTTGCCTGTGGAAATGGGCTTTTATAAAATCTCCATAGGCCCCCTCACTTCCTTTGTAGAAAATCAGTTTATTTCTAATCTGCCCTTTTTCCCGTCCCTCTCGGGAGTTTCCTTAAAGTACTAGTACCCTTCTGATCACCTATAATTTTAACCATTCCCTTAAATATAAAACTTTTTGAAAAATGTAATTTTGGGAGCAAATCATGTAAAATTTCTGGCATGAAAAGCACGATATGTAACTAATTAATTTTGCTTTCATTTATTCACGTTCCTGCATTCAAGTCAATTGTTCTTCTCGCTTTTCCATTCCCATGGGCTAGTTTTGATAACCAGAAGTCCTGACTGAAGCAATATCCTGCTTAACTCTTTGAAGGCGTACTTTAAATTTTTAATCCACATTCTGTAGCCGGGTTAATTTTTGCATATTTCAGGAAAATTGTACCCATCTTATTCAATATGTTCTAATGGTGATTTTCCTTCTGCTATGGTCATGTATTATATACCATTTGATAGGAATATTTAGTCAGAATTTTGGATCCCGAGAGTTTTGGACTCGGCCTGGAAAGGGTTAAAGGCCGTCATTAGTTATTTGCAAGTGCTATGGCAAATAAAAGCGGCAGCTGATAATGTTTAAACAAAATTAATCCACTCCACTGTCTTCTTCAGGCCTGTCCTAAGGTTAATTCCTGTATTGTGCAATAGTGATGCAACACTATAGGCACTGACGCTTGCTGGGAGCAATGAAGCCGGTCAGCTGAGATAAGAACTTTTTAGCAATGCGTATGAAGATCCAGTTAAGTGATATTGCTGCTTGAAGTTTCACAAAACTGAAAACAACATATTGTGCCAAACTTTGTCTAGACTGCCACATAGGCTGGAAAAGAAAGGCTCTAAATCCCACTTGTAAAAACAAACAAACATTCTCCATGGACAAGCAGGCTGAGTCAGCCACGCCTAGGGGCGTCATCCGCAGCGACTAGTTTAGCTCTCCTGTAGCTCAGAGGAATCCCTTTTTTGGGGGGGGGGGAATTCTTCTGAGCATGCTCCCTTCCCTTCCTTCCCCCATCCCTGCCCATCCTGCCTCAGTTTTTTCACCGTCCCGGACAGATGGATCTTCCAGCTCTCCTAACAGAATTCAACGAATTCATTATATTTCATAAGAACATAAGATATGCTATACTGGGTCAGACCAAGGTCCATCGAGCCCAGTATCCTGTCTCCAACAGTGGCCAATCAAGGTCACAAGTACCTAGCAGTTCCCCAAAAGACACAGGTTCCACAATGCTTGTATTGGGTCAAGCAGTGGATATCCCGGGTCCCCTTTAAAAATGGTTTATGGACCTTTCTTCCAGGAACTTGTCCAAACCTTTTTTAAACCCGACTACACTAACAGATTTTACTACATCCTTCAGTAACAAATTCCAGAGTTTGATTACACATTGAATGAAAAATATTTTCTCTTATTAGTCTTAAATAGGTTATACTGTAGCTTCATTGCATATCCCCTAGTCTTTCTATATTTTGATGGCGTAAACAATTGATCTATGTTTACCTGTTTCACTCCATTCATTAATTTATATCTTTCATATCTTCCCTCAGCCATCTCTTTTCCAGGTTAAAGAGCCCTAACCTTTTTAGCCTCTCTTCATAGGAGTATCCTTACATCCCCTTTACCATTTTGGTGGCTCTTCTTTATATCTATTCTAATTCTGCGATATCCTTTTTAAGATACGGCAACCAGAATTGCACACAATATTCAAGGTGTGGAAGCACCATGGAACAATACAGATGCATTATAATATCCTTTGTTTTATTCTCCATTCCTTTCCTTATGAGTCCTAGAATTCTATTTGCTTTCTTGGCCGCCACTGCACACTGGGAGGAGGGTTTCAACATGTTATCCACGATGATGCCTAAATCTTTTTCCTGAGTGATGGTTCCTAATGTGGAACCTTGCATCATGTAACCATAGTTTGGGTTGTTCTTGCCTAGGTACGTAACTTTGCACTTGTCCACATTAAATTTCATCTGCCATTTGGTTTCCCAATCTTCCAATTTATCACGATCCTCTTGCAATTTTCCACAATCCTCATGGGTTTTAACAACTTTGAATAGTTTTGTGTCATCTGCAAATTTGATAACCTCATTCGTTATTCCCATTTCCAGGTCATTTACGAATATGTTAAAAAGCAGAGGACCCAGCACAGATCCCTGGGGTACTCCACCTTTCTCTATTGGGAAAATTGGCCATTTAGCCCTACCCTCTGATTTCTATCTTTTAACCAGTTCCTGATCCACAATAGTACACTGCATCCTATCCCTTGACTTTTTAACTTTGACAAGAGTCTCTCATGAGGGACCTTGTCAAAGGCTTTCTGAAAATCCAGATACACTATAACTGACTCACCTTTGTCTACCTGTTTATTCACATCTTCAAAAAAACATAACAGATTAGTAAGACAAGATCTTCCTTGGCTAAAGCCATGTTGGCAGTCTCCTATTAAGCCATGACTATCTACATGCTCAGTAATTTTGTTCTTTATAGTGGTTTCTGCCATTTTTTCCGTTACTGACGTCAGGCTCACTGGTCTGTAGTTTCCCAGATCGCCCCTGGAACCCTTTATAAAAAGTGGCGTTACATTGGTCATTCTCCATTGATAGTTCACAGATTACTAATAGTAGGTTTTCAGTCTCATATTTCAGTTCTTTCAACACCCTTGGATGTATACCATTCAGTCCAGGTGATTTGCTACTCTTCCATTTATCAAATAGTACATCTTCCTGGTGTATCAACAAGCAAATCTTACCTCTGATGGAGATGCCAGGTTTCAAGAAATTCCTGCTTTGCCCAAGAAAGATAAACTCCAATTATGCCCATGATTGCTGCCTCCAATACCTGGGACCGACCCACTATGTGGCGGCTGCACCCTCTGCTGCAGGATGTCCCTGATGGCCAGAAAGCACCGCAAGAATGCCCTTCATGGCTTGTTGGGGGAAATCACCGGATCATTCCCAAAATACGCTTCAGGTATCAAAACGGAGCAAAGGTAAAAGCCGCCAAAATGGGGGACTGGCAGAGCCCCCAGTGACTACCAGCCACTGAAGCATCATGTGGTGGGGGAAGCCCTGTAATCACTGCTGGAAGCACCACCTGCATATCCTTCCCCAAATCCACTGAGGCCTCCTAGGAAGCTCAGCCACCTCTCAGGACCAACCACGAGACCTCCGGGGTCCCCCTTGCCACTGAGACTCCTTGCATAGATATGGATACGGCTTGCACAGAACTGTCCAGCAGCCATGCAGCCTCCTCATTATCATGCCACGGGTGCCTGGACCCCAATGATCTGCACCTCCCTGCGGAGAAAAGCTCTGATATGGGAGAGAAACAGGACTGGCACGGGCAGCACAGATCATGACATTGGAGCCACCTTGCCGAGCAAACCGACAAGAAACAAGGGCACTCCTATAGGTGCAAACATCATAGCCCCAATCATGAAGGGAGTCATTGGTGCTGACATCATAGCCATATCCATGAAGGCCAGCAGAGCACTGCCAGGCACACCCACAACTCCACTTCCTCCTCCTCTCTCTCTGCCGTGCCAAAAAAAGAAGAAAGAGCACAGAAAACAGCCACTATAGCCCAAGAAAAAACAGTAGAGCAAGCCAGAATGGCCATTCGCAGCCCTACAAACAACAGAGGGTACCTGTCCAAGGCCTAGCTTGGATGCCTACTGAGAGCACAGCACAACAGCAAGGCATCCATACAACAGCACAGCAACAAATTCTCCTGGAACTATGGGGAAGGCTAATGGTGCATTAGCTCTTGGGCACCCAGCAACTACAGACAATAGCCCATTTCCAACAAGCCAAACCCCCTACACCAGACATTTGCAGCATCCCACCTCCAGCAGTGTATACAGAACCTCCATCTTCGCTAGAGCCACATAGCATGGACAAAGAAGGCAAAACACAGGATTCAGACAGTTCCAAATGGGACTCTGCCAGCTCCAATGATGCCTGCTCACTGGCCTCACCACTCTCACTGGGCATCCCCTCAGATAGCCCACTTTCTCCAACTCCACCAGCCTCGCCCCCCAGAGGTCCTCGCCTATCCAAAATTCTTGTAGAAGCTCTTGATGCAGCTAAGGCTCTTGCCAAAGGATGCACCTGACCCAAGGAATGAGGTTCTAGGACTCCTAAAATACCTGGATGCTCCAAAAGCCATGGTAGCAGTCCCTGTGCACAAGGTGCTCTTGGACTGCAAGGACAAATTATGGCAAACCCCAGTGTTGGGACTGACCGCAACCAAGAGGCTGGACATTAAGTAGCAGATACAATCCTCTCTGGGCTTCAAAAAATCTGCTACTTCAAAAAATCTGCTACTTCAGTCTATCATGATAGAATCAGTCATGAAGAGATTTAAAAGCTCGTGCTACCACTCCCAACACCCTGCTGGGAAAGGACCACAAGATCCTGAACAGCATTGGGAAAAAGGTCTTCCAGGGCACTATGCTAAATGCCAAGATTACCTTGCACCAGTTTCAAATCGTCCTCTACCACGATACCCTACAGGCTAAAACCAAGGAAAGCCTAGTCTTCCTGCCCCCGGAGGCTAGAAACCTCCTGGCATCCATCCTCCATGACAATGAAATATGTGGAAAGCACTTCATTTGGCCATCAGTCAGCACCTTCAAGACAGCCTCCTGCACAGTTGGATCAGCTATAGCCACCAGACATCTATTGTGACTGAGGGCCTCTGTGAAGACATCTATGAATACTTGGCCAATACACTCTGCTTGGGAAAGAACCTGTTTGGCAGCAAGGTGAAGGAGGCAGTCAACAGCATAAAGGACAATTGCATGACCCTCCAGACCTTCTCAAATGATCTAGGACAATGACTGGCTAGTGTCATTGGACCTTCAGGATGTGTACACCCACATTCCTCTCCACCCATTACAGAAGAAGTACCTGCACTTCCAGGTAGCCGGTCAGCACTACCAGTACAGGGCCCTCCCCTTCGGCCTCTCTCCAGCACTGAGGGTCTTCACAAAATATGTTGTGGTTGCAGCAGTGCATCTATGCAAGGGGGAATCTGCATGTTCCTGCATCTGAATGATTGGTTTATTGTGGCCTGATCAAAACAGAAGGCACTAAGAGCAAATCCAAGCCACAGTCTCCCTTCTCCGCAAACTGGGCTTCCTAATTAAACACTGAAAAGTCACAAATGGAACCCACACAAATACTAGAATTCATTGGAGCCGACATCTATATGACCCACGCCAAGCCATTTCTGTTGCCTGGTAGGGTGGACAAGGTTATCACACTTGCAGCAGAATCTGTGGTGAGCACCACCTCAGACAGATCTTTTCTATGCTCCCTGGGCCACCTGGCAGCAGCGGCCCACATCATTCCACATGTCAGACTCCAGATACAACAGCTCTAGTGGCACTTGCGGAGGTCAAGGACCCAGCACACAAAACCATTGCACATGCATCCTGATAGACCATGCAACCTGGAGAAGCCTTAGCTGGTGGTGGTCTCCAGAGAACTTGAGCAGGGGCAGACCACTCTGGCCCCCCAGATGCAGCTCACGCTGACAATGGATGCATCAAAGCATGGCTGAGGGGCGCCTGTCAGTCAACCAATTTCTGATCCAGTTCACCACCTTAGGACCCATCTTTTTGCTGTTGAGTTTATTGATAAGCCTCCTATGAGGAACAATATCAAAGGCTTTGCTGAAATCTAGGTAGATCACATCCATCGCATGTCCTTGATCTAGTTCTCTGGTCAACCAGTCAAAGAACTCAATCAGATATGTTTGGCAAGATTGTCCTTTGGTAAAACCATGTTGCCTCGTATCATGCAACCTTTTGGTTTCAAGAAAGTCCACTATTCTCTATTTCAGGAGC
This sequence comes from Ichthyophis bannanicus, assembly GCA_033557465.1. Taxonomy (NCBI): domain Eukaryota; kingdom Metazoa; phylum Chordata; class Amphibia; order Gymnophiona; family Ichthyophiidae; genus Ichthyophis; species Ichthyophis bannanicus. The sequence goes on along the minus strand of CM066032.1, from coordinate 1,364,270,991 downwards.
GTCTCCATTACCTTTCCCGCCACCTAAGTATGGCTTATCGGCCTGTAGTTTGTCACTTCTTCCCTATTACCACTTTTGTGAAGAGGTACTACATCAGCCCTTCTCCAGTCTTGTGGAATTTCTCCTGTCTCCAAGGATCTGTTAAAACATCCTTTAACGGCCCTGCAAGAACCTATCTGAGCTCTTTCAGTATCCTGGGATGTATCCTATCCGGTCCCATGGTCTTGTCCACTTTCAGTTTTGCAAGCTGTTCCAACACATCATCTTCTGTGAATGGTGTGGTATCTACTCCATTCCTATTTGTATCACAGGTGGTCCTTCTCCAGGATTTTCTTTAGTAAAAACAGAACAGAAGTATTTGTTTAGCATTTTCACTTTTTCAATGTCACTTTCCACAAATCCGTTCCTGGCACTTTTCAGTCCTGCAATTCCACCTCTGATTTTCCTCCTCTCCCGAATATACCTGAAAAAAAATCTTGTCACCACACTTCACATCTTTAAGCATCTTTTCTTCTGCTTTTGATTTTGCTACCCTTATTTCTCTTTTGTCTCTTTTAATTTTATCCTGTATTCCTTTCTGTGTTCCTCTGCGAACTTCTGAATTTTGTGGAAGCTGTGCTTTTTGCCTTTATTTGTGCAGCCACTTCTTTGGAGAACCAAATAGGTTTCCTTTTCCTCTTGCTTTTATTTACTTTCCTTACATATGTATCTGTTGCCCCTTTTATTGCCTCATTTAGTTTAGCCTATTGCAATTCCACTTCCCTTATCCCCTCCCACTCTGCCAACTCCTCCTTCAGGTACTTGGCCATTTTACTGAAGTCAGTGCTTGCTGTGATTGGATTCTGCCTTGGCTTTTATTTCAAACCACATCATGTGATGATCGCTGCTGCTCACCTGGGCACCCACCCGGATCTTCGACACGCTATCTCCGTTGGTGAGTACTAAATCCAGCATCAAGCTCTCCCTGGTCAGTTCCATCACCATTTGACTAAGTAGTGCATCTTGGAAGACATCCAAATTTTTTTTACTTCTTTCCAGATTTGCAGAAGGAATACTCCAATCCACATCTGGTAGATTAAAGTCACCCAATATGATCACTTCCCCCTTCATGGCTATCTTTGCAATATCAATAATCAATTCACTATCCATTTCTTCTGTTTGACTTGGAGGCCTGTAGACTACACCAGTATGGATGATGGTGCCATCTCTTCTTTCCAACACAATCCACAGCACTTCTTCTTTTCCCCACATCCCCTGCATTTCAGCAGTTTTAATATTGCTTTTGACATATAGGGCTACTCCTCCTTTTCTACCCTTTCATTTCTTCTAAATAGATTATAGCCAGTTATGGCTATATCCCATTCATGCAACTCATTAAACCATGTTTCTGTAATGGCCACAATGTCCAAGTCTATTTCCAACATTAGGGCTTCCAGGTCAGCAACATCCAAAATTCCTCCCAAAGGTCATCTCCACTTTCCACATCAACCAGGAGATTGTGCTCCCTAGCTTCTACCCAGATTGACACACAACACAGGAAAAACAGCACCTACACATGCTGGACTGCACTCATCAGAAAGGCATCACAGCTGTTCCTAGCCTATGATTCCAACAGGCCATGCACCCTGGTGATGAAATGCATATTGTCCCATTGGCTATCAGACTGCATAGCATTCTGCTACATATAGACTGACCTACGCACAGTAGGCAGAGCATGAGCTCACCAACTTAGGGCGATGGTGGCCACTATGGCCTACCTCAACGCCACATCACCCATGGATATCTGCTATTCAACCACGTGGGCCTCCATCCACACTTTAACCAAACATTACTGTCTCAACTGCCCCCTCCGCACAACCATCTCGTCGGACGAGCTATCCTACTAACAGCAGAACCACAGCATGGCCTGCATAAAGGAGCTCCGGACCAAATTAAAAAAACCCAGTTACCCAAAGGAACACTCCGCAACCAATCTGTTGATCATTATGTTGTTGTTTGGGTTTTTTATTATTATTATTATTATTATTTATTTATTGAATTTTAAACAAACCATCAAGACAAACATCTCATACAGAAAAGAAATATAATGGGTAAACATTTCAAGAATACAGAAAAGGAAAATGACCCAAAAATCTCTTGTAGTCCACAAGATTAGGAGGGGGGGGGGGGAGAAGTAAACTTGAGGTAGGAGCAAACCCTCAAGCAACACAAAGGAAATGATACCACACTTAAGAAGTTAAGACAGCCGCTGAGAAACCCCAGACATTAACTAATATTGAGAAGCTTTTAAATAGCATTAATGTGGCTTAGAAAGAGATAAAGCTGACAACTGGGCATTTATAAAAGTACCCAATTCATCAGGCTGAAAAAAGACATACCTAGCAGACTTATAGACCATGAAACATTTACAAGGAAATCTTAAATAAAAAGAACCCCCAAGTTGCAAAACTCCAGATTTGTGAAGGAGAAATTGCTTCCTCTTCCTCTATCTTTCTTTAGCTATGTCAGGAAACATGGAGAGTGTATAACCACAAAATGTTTCCAATCTCTTTTTAAAGAACATTTTGAGTAGCCATTCTTTGTGTGAGGCCAAAGCACAAGATACTAACAAAGTAGAAGGTTTATAAACCTCAGAACCAGAAGCATCCAGTAACTCGGACGCATTTAAAAGATCTAAATTAGAGTCCCCTTCCAAAGCATCCGGCTCCTTCTTCCCTGTTGGGAGATAATAAACTTTAGTTAGGGGTAGTATAAGTTCTTGCGGAACTCTTAAAACTTCCACCAAATATCGCTTGAACATATCTTGGGCTGAAACCACCCTAGACTTGGGGAAATTTAAGACTCTCAAGTTCGTTGCTCGAGCAGTATTCTCCAAAACCTCTAACTTATATCGTAAAGTCACATTATCTTTAGCAAAGGCAGAGTTCAAATCTGCAGCCTAACACTAACACCTAACGGACACAGTATGCCAACTGCTTATAAGCATATGCCAGAGGAGGAGGAGTAGCCATCATTGCAAACTCCGACCTCCACCTCAGAAACTACGCATCCGAAATAACTAACGAAGCGGTCATACTCACAATCACCAACAAACACCTCTCCATTTGTCTAATCTACCGAGCACCTACTGCACGTACTGATCTATCGGACATTCTAAAACATATATCCGAGAGTGCCATTACCAAGAAAAAACAATTAATCCTTGGAGACTTCAACCTCCCCTCATTGCAAGAAAAGCATACAGAAGCCTTCATTAGTGCTATGAAGCAATGGACTTGACGCAAATCATACACGAATCAACACATGAAAAAGGGAATACTCTAGACCTGATTTTCCTCAACTCCCAAAGCGCCATCTCATGCACGAATCCCAGAATCACAAACGTACCATGGTCTGACCACCATCTCATCAACTTCCAGCATACCAGCATACCAACATACCAGCATACCAGCATACCAACATATCAGCATACCAACATACCAGCATACTTCCAGCATACCAGCATACCAACATCAAAGAGAACAATCAGCTCACAAGAAGATTTAAACCATTTAATAAAGAGGACTTCCTAGCCCAAAAACTACCTAAACTACAAACAGACTTTTCCAAACTCAAAGACCTCATCAACAACTGGAATACTGCTATCACCTCAGCAGCATGTACAACAACACCAAAACCAGAGCTAGCGCAACCAAAGCCCGGTGCTTCACCCCCAACCTGCAGAGACTAAAGACCCAACTCAGGAGGACCGGAAGGAAATGGAGAAAGACCAAAAAAGAAATAGACAAAGCAAGATACATGAGTGAACTAGATACCTACCGCACAGAAACAGATAATGCAAAAAGAGCCTACCACTCAAAAATCATAAATACTTCAATTGACAGACCAAGTGAGCTCTTTGAGCTTGTTAAGAAGCTGACAAAGACACCCAACCACTCTAACCAACTCCCAAACATTCCACTGGAACAGCTGGCACATCAATACAAACAGCTCCAACAACCACACAGCTCACATGTGAAAGCAACTACAAGAACCTACCGTACTGCTTTGGGCACAGAATGGAGGACATTTGAAACAGTGACCAAAGAAAAGATAGAATCCACCATCTCATGCCTGAACACCGCTACCTCTGCATTAGATCCCTGCCCTATGGAGTGGATAAAGAAAACCAAAGGGGACATAAGCACAGCCCTAACCCACATAGTCAATGAATCTCTCAAGCAAGACACATACTGGACAGCCTCAAAACCTCCATCATTCGGCCAACCCTTAAGAGTCACAACCTGGACCCCCTTGACCCTGCTTCCTTCAGGCCAATAGCAAGTCTCCCATTCATCGCCAAAATCATTGAGAAGATAGTTCACCAGCATCTCCAAGACCATCTGGGCATAAACAACTCACTGGACCCACAACAACACAGATTCCACCCATCTCATGGAGTCAAGACTCTCATGATATCATTACTGAACACCCTAATCAAAGGTACACAGGCCAAACACTCTGGATATACTTTGGTCTTTCTGGATATATCCGCAGCTTTTGACACAATCTCCCACAACACCCTCCTACACAGACTACAGGAGATTGGCATCAAGGGCATCGTGTTACAATGGTTCCACTCCTACCTGACCAACAGACAACAACTGATCTGTACAAGCATGGCAACCTCCCACCCCTTTCAATAACATCAAGGAGTATCCCAAGGCTCTACTCTCTCCGCCATGCTCTTTAAAATCTATCTTCAGCCTCTCTGCTCAATAATAAGCTCTCACAACATCAACTACCATATCTACGCAGACGACATAATGCTTTATTCTCCCATTTCAACCACAAACCCAACAAACAATCACCTATCAGACTGTTTCATTGACGTCATGAACTGGCTCCAAGAGAACAACCTATCCATCAACTTTAAAAAAACAGAAGCCCTCATTGTGACCAAGGACCAAAACTTCACCCCACCACCGCACCTCACTTTGGGAACCACCCAAATACAAGTTCGACCCTATATAAAATACTTGGGAATCATCATTGATCAAGCGCTTACATTTAAGCAACAGATTAAAAAAACTGCTAGAACAATATTCCTCAAAGCAAAGATGGTACAACGACTCAGACCACTCATTGACCCACAGAATTTCAGAACAGTCATGCAGGCTCCCCCACCTGAACTACTGTAATGCAATCTATTATAGACTACCGGTCACCCACACCAACCCACTACGGACTGCCCTAAACACCACCACAAGAATCATCCAGAAGGTTAAGAAACATGATCACATCACCCCAGTCTTGAGAGAGCTTCACATTATGCCCCTCAAAGCAAGGATTAAATACAAATCTCTCCTACTTATCCACAAAGCCCTCCATCAAACACAGACTTCCCAACTCCAGACTCTACTCCCACGGCCTACCCTCAACAGACCAACCCGCCAGAACACCAGCAGCACTCTCACTATCCCACACTCAAGAACTAAATTTAATCAACAAACCTGTAACAGGGCATTTGAACTGTACGTGCCCACCCTCTGGAACTCCCTTCCAAACCAATTCCGAAACAACAGAGACCTCTCCACATTCAGGAAACACCTAAAAACCCTCCTGTTTCATGAATATCTTGGATCTGAGAAGCTTCTGTCAGTCTCCCATCCTGACTGAATCTGATCTAACCCCCCTGCCAACTGAGAGACTCACATCAAAGGTCTAGTACTGTTACCTTCTGTTTAGATCATCAATGTTGCCCCCCCCCCCCCACTGTTGATCTGATTATTGTACCCACCAACCCTCCCTTCTTTTTTTTTTCTATTAAAGCGCTTTGACCCGGTGAAAAGCGGGATATAAATGCAGCTAAATAAATAAATAAAATATTGCCAGTTGACTTCCATTGTCTTCTACTTGTAATTTAACAACACCAACAGTACTCACAATAGTGTCAATCCGGTTCGGGTTCTGCTGTATTCTGGTAGACAAGGCCAAAGTTTGCTTTGTCACAGCTTCAGAAATTACTGCAAGAGCCTCCCAGATTACCTCCAAGGTAATTTTCCTTAGGTTTAACAGGAAACAACATCATCAGAGTGGAGACTGCAAGAGAAGGAGACTGCAGCAAACTCCCTTCACCATGCGGAGCACTGGCCACCAATGCATCTGCCTGCCACAGTGCCCTCCAGAATTCTCCAGAGTTACCGGAGACCTGCTCACCCAGGTTACGTTGCTGTTTTTAAACAATCTAATAAATAAATAAATCTTCTTTGTACATTGGGCTGACAAGTGAACAGCCAAAAAAAACATAGTAACATAGTAAATGACGGCAGATAAAGACCAGCGTGGTCCATCTAGTCTGCCCAGCAATATGGCAGGAGTAGGTGCACCCCTTCCCATGTCTTTTAGGGAGTAGGTGCACCCCTACCCATGTCTTTGCTTAGTGGTGTACCCACCAGGAGCAGGTGCATCCCTCCCCATATCTTTGTTTCTTTCTTTAGGGGTGAACCCACTGCTCCTCCCCCATTGCTCCATGTAGGACACCCCTATTTAATGAGAAATTAGATGGTTCAGTTTATTTAGATTTAATCTTGTTGCTGTAAAGTGATCCACTGTGTCGGTCCCAGGCCACATACTCGCAGAGGTTTTCAATAAAAATGGTGCACTAGGTTTGGACTGTCAGCCTCTGTGCTCATTTTGTAAAGCATCGGCACCGAGCAGTCTTAGCCTCCCACAGCATTCCCTGGGATGCAGAGAAGAAAGGACGCACCACACGCTAATTGTAAGACACCCTTCCACATCCACACTCAGGAGTCACCTAGGCATGGCTGACTCAGCCTGCTTGTCCATAGAGAAAATGCGGTTACTTCATAATGGGAGTGCGCTATGGACAACAGGATGAGTCAACCGTGCCAACCCACCCCCCATTCCCTTTGGATGAACCTGTCAGGTTAAGCAAAGTCTGAGGCAGGAAGAGCAGGGACGGGAGCATGCTCAGAGGAATTTAAACAGTATTCCTCTGAGCTATGGGAGAGCTAATCTGGTCCCTGCGGATCCTGCTGTCCCGACTCATCCTGCTGTCCACGGAGGATGCCCGTTATGGTAAGTAACCTCAGCTTTCCACAGGTTCTATGATTGTCACGGCTTGTGGTGAGCAGAACCACTCTGCGTTCTTTACCTGTTCTCAAAGCTGCATGGGAATCCTCCAGCAGAATTGCTGCCAGTGGGGGGGGGGGTGATGCTTCAAAGTCACTTTCATTGTGAGGGGGAAGCAGGTTGAAAGCATGATAGTGAATCCCCACCCCCACCGACTGGAACACTGGTAGAAGACCTCGCAGTGCTTTGAGCTGCTTAATGGGAATGTTGCATGTATCCCGTGGCCCTGATCTCAGAGAGCTTACTGTGAAGCTTCCCGGGGATCGAGCCACCAGCGGCGGGAGGGGCCAGCTGACCATCGCAGCCCAATCGGGGCTCAAGAGGCCTAATTTAAACTTCGCGCCAGTAGGCGCCGTCCCCCGAGAGCCCCCGCCACCACCAGCAGCTCTCCCCTTCCCGGGGATCGAGCCACCAGCGGCGGGAGGGGCCAGCTGACCATCGCAGTCCAATCGGGGCTCAAGAGGCCTAATTTAAACTTCGCGCCAGCAGGCGCCGTCCCCCGAGAGCCCCCGCCACCACCAGCAGCTCTCCCCTTCCCGGGGATCGAGCCACCAGCGGCGGGAGGGGCCAGCTGACCATCGCAGCCCAATCGGGGCTCAAGAGGCCTAATTTAAACTTCGCGCCAGCAGGCGCCGTCCCCCGAGAGCCCCCGCCACCACCAGCAGCTCTCCCCTTCCCGGGGATCGAGCCACCAGCGGCGGGAGGGGCCAGCTGACCATCGCAGCCCAATCGGGGCTCAAGAGGCCTAATTTAAACTTCGCGCCAGCAGGCGCCGTCCCCCGAGAGCCCCCGCCACCACCAGCAGCTCTCCCCTTCCCGGGGATCGAGCCACCAGCGGCAGGAGGGGCCAGCTGACCATCGCAGCCCAATCGGGGCTCAAGAGGCCTAATTTAAACTTCGCGCCAGCAGGCGCCGTCCCCCGAGAGCCCCCGCCACCACCAGCAGCTCTCCCCTTCCCGGGGATCGAGCCACCAGCGGCGGGAGGGGCCAGCTGACCATCGCAGCCCAATCGGGGCTCAAGAGGCCTAATTTAAACTTCGCGCCAGCAAGCGCGCCCGCGACTGGCGGGCCCGCGCCTGAGGGCCTCGCCAGAGGGCCCTTTGGCGTGGCCCTTTGGCGGAGCACGAGAGGCGGCACAACAGAACCCTCACCAGTGACCTGACGCCTGACCAAGAATCCAGCGTCCTTCCAACATCTGATCAGTAAGAATGTGGTTTTGCTGAATATCGTCATCTATTGTAAGCCACAGTAACTTACAAATTAACCCGATAGCATCATAATGTATTAGTTACTATCTTAGCATTGCAACTTTGCCAGTTGGAAAGTCAATGTAAATTGCCAGCTTTGCACGTTTAACGGTGTTCACCACAATACTGCACTCTCTATAAAGTATGTCAATATCTTGCATGTAAACTGCACCTGATCTATTTTGCTCTTTCATATAATTGCTCCTCTGTATACAAGAATCTCATCACTGTACTGTACCTCATAACTGCGGGCACTACCCTACTATTGCACTGCCCCACCTCCTAGTTACAGTGTCTCACACACAATACAAACCCCTCAGAATGGCCCTCCGGGTTGCTGTCATTCTTAGCCTCTACCTCCTCACCCACTGGCTTGGAACCACCCAAGCCCTTTTCACACCACATGGCAGGATTCCAATCCTGAATAGCCATGGAAAAAGATGGAATAGTCCCCCTTACTACAACCCAGGAAGTGACGCTTACCCGCGCCACTCCCACCTGATACATGTAGCTCTCCAGCTATCCAAAACACCCAACCAGGAAAAACCTTTGAGATGCCGACCCCTAAAATGTGCCATCATCAATGCACGTTCCATCCGCAAAAAATGGCCTGTGGTCCTTGACACAATCTCCCTCTACGACCTTGAGATCCTCTTGATCACAGAAACATGGCTATCACCAGAAGACAACGTCCTCCTCAATCAACTACTTCCCCCCAATTTCTCCATACACACGAGACATAGGGAAAATAAAAAAGGAGGAGGGGTGCTCATAATCTCCAAATCAGACCTCAACTTCAACATTGTGGACTCTTCTAGCACAAATAGCCTGGACACCCTCTCTGTTGCTAACCAACAATGCTCCCTTACCCTGTTATATAGATCACCATCTACTTCTCCAGCTGACCTTCCAACCATTATTGACCTTGCAGCTAACGCCCGCACTCCCAACAAACCAAATTGGATAATGGGTGATTTCAATCTCCCATCGCTACCCCAAAACCACGCAAATGCGTTCCTTGATGCAATGGAAGACCTGGGACTCAAACAAATCATAAATGAACCCACACATACGAAAGGGAACATTCTGGACATGGTTTTTGTGCCACATCCAGTCATGGTCAAAAACCACAATCTGCCAACATCAATCGTGGATGTACCCTGGTCAGACCACAAATTGATCATTATCCAGATTCCCAGCAACAATGACCAGCTGAACAGAGGTCAACCCACGAACATCACCTCTCGAACTTCCACTAGATTCTTCCGCCCCTTCGATAGGGAACTCATCCTTTCGGAGACCCCTTCACTCATTAACAAAACAACACCTGACCTTGATGAACTAATCTCTTGCTGGAACTCCAGCCTGCTTGCCATCTCACAACACCCGAACCCTAAAAATACAGCAAGATTGAAAAGAAGATCCTCCCCATGGTTCTCTCCTGAGCTGCGTGCTTCTCTCACGCAACTACGTAGACTCGAACGCAGATGGCGCCGATCGCGCTCACCGGAAGATCAGACCGCATACCTAACCCACCTTGCAATACATCGAGAAACAATCACTAACAGAATGAGACAATATCACACTGACACCCTAAAGAGGTCTTTGAATAAACCACGTGACCTCTTCAATCTGGTCAAATCCCTCTCAAAGGAACCATCGCCCGAGCTACACAGCGAAATTCACCCACAAGAATTCGCTGATTATCTGCAATCCAAGATTGTGCAAACTAACAAGGTCGCAGCAGTCCAATATCAAGAACCAACCGATCTCTCACCACTTAACTTTTTTTCCACACCATCCAATAAATGTATTGAGAACACTATAGCATCACTCAACACCTCCACTGCACAGACCGACCCATGTCCAGCTTTTTGGATCAAGGAGCTACGTGATGTGTTCAGCCCTGTCATCGCAAATATAATGAAACTCTCCTTTACAGCAGGTTATTTTCCCACTTCACTCAAGCAGACTTCCATTAGACCATTACTGAAAAACCCCAAACTGGACTCCCAAAGGGTTGACTCCTATCGACCAATAGCTAGCATCCCCCTCTTAGCCAAAATAATTGAGAAAGAAGCCCAACGTCAAATTCAAGATCACATAGACTCTGTTGCTCCCTTAGACAACTGCCAACATGGGTTCAGAGAACATCATGGGGTTGAGACACTACTTACTGGTCTATTCAACAATATCATCACAGGAATTGACAACATCCATCAAGGCTTTGTGCTCATTTTCCTAGACATCGCCGCGGCGTTTGACTCCGTGAGTCACGAAATCCTCCTCGGAAGACTAAAAGAAAAGGGTGTCTGCAACAATGCACTAAAATGGTGTAAGTCTTATCTGGACAATAGATGGCAATATGTGAAGTCTGGATCAGAAAAGTCAAGCCACTTCCATCAAAAGCAAGGGGTACCTCAAGGATCCTCATTATCCTCCTTACTCTTCAATATCTACATGCAGCCCATCTGCAATATCATAAGATCATTCAACGTAAACTGCATGATTTATGCAGATGACATTCTCTTGTACATGCCTTTCTCCACAACCCACATGGACCTGACCCCACTCACAGATTGTTTCAATGCAGTTTCAACATGGCTCCTGACACAGAACCTACGTATCCAGCATAAAAAAACAGAGGTCCTTTTCATCACCAGAGACTCCAACTTTACGCCCCCGTCCCACGTCAGTGTCAAGGAAGCTGATTTGCAAACTTAAGATGCAATAAAATATTTGGGAGTTACCCTGGACCAGCATCTAGACATGAAACGCCACATAAGCAACATAGTTAAAGCCATCTACTTCAAAATCCGCTCCCTCAAACACCTTCGCTCCCTGCTGGACCCAAACGATTTCCGAACCATATATCAAGCGCTGATCCTGCCGCATTTTGACTTTGCAAATGCCATCTTACAAGGTCTCCCCCAATCCACACTAACCCCCTTACAGTTGGCCATGAATGCCGCAGCTAGGGTCCTCTATGGTGCATCCAGAAATGACCACATTACTCCTATTCTCAAACAGCTGCACTGGCTACCGATCCACGGGAGAATCACCTTCAAATCCCTTTTACTAGCATTCAAGGCAATCAAAGGTACTTCATCCCTCTCACTCACGCATCTAATCCACATGGTCCCCCCCAACAGATCAAGAAGAACATTAGCTGTAAACCTGCTAGCTATACCAAAGGCTGCGACAAAGTCCAACACGAATACCACAAACAGAGCATTCAGTTTTTATGTCCCCAAATGCTGGAACACTCTACCTCCCGACATTAGGGCCATTACCAATCTATATCAGTTCAGGAAGGCTCTCAAAACCTTCCTTTTCTGCCAATACTTCCCAGACAGCAACTGAACTAGATATCCCTTCCAAGAAATGACCCAGTCTAGAAATGCCCTCTCAACTTATATCTACAGTGTAGATAGCTTATGTATATAGTTAACCCAGTTATCCTTGTTTGTACTCCTGTTCAATGTAAAACCTGACAGTTTTTCGTTATGGTCATTTTGTTATGATGTAAACCGCGCTGATTCTAAATAGCGCGGTATATAAGAAACTGTAATAAATAAATAAATAAATAAGCTGTAATTCTTTCAGGAGCTTTCGGTAGTTGCACATACAGATACTTTACTTGGGGGGAAACTGGGACAGATGTAACCCGGCCTCCTGGCATATCAGCCTCTACTAGTACCCCACTAGATGCTACTGTAGTTGTGGAGCCATACCTCAGTCTGTAACACCTCTTCGAGGGGGTACAGTGGAAAAAGACTACTGTCCAGCAACTCTCTTATCAGAGAACTGACAACAAACCCACTAGAGCAAAAAAAAATAAATTAATTAAACTAAACTAAATTCAGGATACATTTTGGATAGCAAAGCCTAAGATGTTATTATTGTTGCATGGCGCAGGCAAGATGACACAAATCTTTTACAATATGTAACTTTAAATCAGGATCCACAGTCCTTTTGAAGTATTAACTTTGAATTTTTTATTAACTAGCACACCTAGAAGACCTAGGGGTATGTTTACTAAACGGCGCACAATAGTGTGCGCTAAGGTACCTTAGCGCACGCTAATGATGCATTTTTGTGCCCCGCTCATGTGCGCGGCACGCTACAGTGCAATAGAGGCGTGGAAAGGCTCCGGGAGGGCGGAGGAAGGCTCCCCAGGGGCGGAGGAAGGGGTCAATGGGTGGAGAGTGGGAGGGGAGAGGCTCCCCGCAGAGGAGCGGGGCTGAAATTCAGGTAAAAAAATACCGCGAGTGAAAACCTCGCGGTAGAGCCGATTTAAAGGGAAGAGAAACCATTTCTGTCAGCAATGTACAGCAAAACCAGGGGAAACCTACAAAACGTGAGCAGTGTGATACATGTGCACGGAACAAAAGGGCAAATAAACAGTAAAAATGACCCCAACAAAATATAAAAAAATTATAATCAAGCTGGGCAATAGTTATAGTAATGGGGAACATCAACAAACACTCCCAAAAAAGCCACAAAAAATAAATATGAATTTTAGAAGGGTCTACGCTCCGTCCCCATACAAGGTGAATGATCCCACAGTGAAATAGCACTGATCAGGGTTTCCTTCTCCATTGGACAGGTTACCTATGGCATGCACATTTCCACAACAGCAGGGTGGGCAGGTCAGAATGGGCAATTGGACAGATGCTGGGAAAGGGGATACAGAGGGCTGCAGGCGGCACATGCTGTGGTGCAGCTGGGGCACTGTGCGGACTAGGCAGATGCCTAGATGGCACCTAGGAATACTGAAACTGAACAGCAGCCAGACAGCAACTGATGAGCACCCAACATGGGCACGAGAGTGTTTATCACAGGGTCACAGGGGATAGTACCCAGCAGGTACCCCCAAGGGCACGGAACATTGGCAGGCGGTGATTGGGGGACGTGCGGACAGATATGCAGGCACCCCTACCCCAGAACCTGCACCATAGGCAGCCGCCTACCCGCACACAGGATGGCCTGAGACTGCGTACCACCAGCACCACCAGCAGAATGGCATGTCAGCATGGTGGCACAGGGGTACTGGAGGTGGAGGGGGGGCAGTGGCAGCTGCCCAGAGCAGACCATGGCCTAGCCCTATGTAGGTGGGTGCAATGCACTGCAACAGACAGGCCCTGCCGGACAAACAGTCATGGTATCATCAGGGAATGCACTGTCTCTGTGGCAACACGGTGGTGCAGTGCACACAAGCAGTGTGTTTGGAGACAGAAGGTCACAGGTCCAAGCCCCAGCTGGGGCTCATGCCAATCCAGTCCCCATATTTTACCCACAACTATATCGTGATAGTAAAGACGAACCTTTATTGCAGAGAACATAAGCATGGCTCAAACACCTCTATTTTACCCTACAGAGCACAGACACCAGAAACATGCACATTACCTAGAGCAGATTACCCCAAATGCAGTCCTGGAGGGCCACAAATCCTTCAGGGTTTATGCTGTCTCCAATCTAAGGATGGAGTGGTACTGGTGGTGGAGGTGGCAGCAGCTGGTGGCCACAGCAGACCATGGCCTAGCCCTGTCCAGGTGGGTGCCGTGCACTGCAACAAAACAGTCCCTGTCGGATGTACAGTCATGGACTCCCCAGGGAATGCAGCATATCTGTGGCAACACGGTGGTGCAGTGCACACAGACAGTGTGTGTAGGAACAGAAAGTCACAGGTTCAAAGCCCAGCTGGGGCTCCTGCCAATCCAGTCCACATATTTTTCCCACAGCTAAACCGTGATAGTAAGGACAAACCTTTATTGCTGAGAACATACGCATGGTTAATACGCCTATATTTTACTCCACCGAGCACAGACACCATAAACAGGCACATTACCTAGAGCAGAGTCTCCCAAATGCAGTCCTGGAGGGCCCCACACCATTCAGGTTCCATGCTGCCTCTAATAGAGATGCCTGTGCTGCATATCTATGCACCACCCCCATGGTATGCAGATGTATCTCATGCATATTCATGAGGGACAGCATGAAAACCCGAACAGTGTTTGGCACACCAGGACTGGAGTTGGGAACCTCTGCCGTAAAGCAGCAGCCAACAGGGGCAGACACACCCACACCCACACCCACAGGCCCCATTGGCCAATGCCTCCTGGAGAGGCAGGACATTGGGCCCTGCGTGCATCTCCCAATACTAGCACTTGCATACCTTAGCAATGCCACCCTACACCTGGGTATACGGTACACAGCTATCAAACGTTTCCTATGATTACTGGCAGATAGCAAGGCCTACGTTAAGCACAGTTTGCTCATTGAGCTCCATCATAACAAACTTTCTGATGTCTGCGGTGTGTGCTTCAGGTCTGGTCTCTGACAGTGTTTACCACCCTGGGGAGTGACCCTCAACAGTATTGCGTACCATATCCATGCCTGTACTATGCCCAGGACTGGTGTGGTGGGCAGGGCTGCTAAACTCCTCTATAGTAGCACAATGCTGGCATAGGTGTGGGAGTGTGTGTCTGTCTATACAGTGTGTGGTGGCTGCAAACACCTTCCACAGCCCACACTGCCAGCACTGTTGCCAGTATTGGCCTGCCAATGTGCATAATGAGGAGCAAGGTACCATGGGTATAGCCTGGACAGGGTGGCCTGGCCAGGATGCATCTGCACAGGGCATAGGGCACTTTCTGGGACATTTTAGTGCCCAGGCACCACCTACACAGACAGGGTGACCTCAGTATGTCCTGCTGGGAGATCACTCTCACCCTGACTGTGCAGTGACGACAGCATGGCTAGGCACCCCCATAGTGCTATATGGTATTTTTTTTCATGTGATATTTATGGGTTTCCTTGTGGGGCCCAGTCACTGATTTATCTGCTTGTTGTGTATGCCAACATGCTATTTCTGGGTGCATGCATTTCCACCAGGAACATGCATTATGGACTAGCTCGCAGATTGTCTGCAGCTGGTATGTGTCTTGATGGAGTGCCTTGCAGGGTATAGTGGCTGAAGGCTTGTTGCAGGAGAATATCAGATAGTGGTGGGGTGCAGCTTAGCATATCCAGGCCTAATGTCTGTTTGCTATTGTGTTATGGATGTGTACAGAGCTGCATTGACTGCCCTGTAGGAAGAGAGTGGTGGTGTATAATCCTCCTAGGGGTCCATAGGGGCTACACCTGACTGAGACAGACAGACAGACAGACAGAAACTACCTATCCCACACATTAACACTGCTTTGGACCTCCAGCATAGCTTATTTCTGCTATGGAAGGTGCTGTGGACCTGGTGCTGGGCGCATCACCACACCCTCAGGGTGAGCACAGTACCCGCACAATGTGACGGTGTGTAGCTACTCTGTGCAAGTAAAACACACGTTCAGTACCCCCTACCAGGCTGAGATGCTGTGGGGGTGCATACCCCATCTTGTGTTTATCTGTGGACAGCTGATTTGCATGTGCAGTGCATCATGGGTACGGGTGTGCTAACCCTATCCTGGTGACCACAGCAGACTGTCTGTGTGGTGACGTGCACTCCCTCTACAGCCAGCCAGGGGACTTGCTAGCAGCTATAGAGCTATAGCACAGTGGTTACTTCATTGCCTGTGGAGTCAGAGGTTGTGGGTCCAAACCCACAGTGGGGTTATTTGATAGGGCTGCCCAAAGCATTATCTATTTTTAATGTACATTATTGCTGCCAGCAAAAACACCCTCATTGTACTGTACCCATAAGGTGCCTCAGAGGGCGCTTTATAGGGCGCCCTATAGGTCACCTTATGGTTACCGTCCATATAAGGTGCACTATACGTTATCCTGTGGAGCAACTTATAGGGTGCCCTATAGGGGACATTTTAGGGTGCCGTGGCGGACAGTGCACTTTATAATGTGCCCTATGGAGTGCCTTATAAGGTGTCTTATGCGGCACCTTCAATTATGGCACGTGAGGGCGTGTTTGCTGGCAGCAATTAATAAAATACAAATAAAGTGCTGCAGGAAACAATATGTACATTGCAAAGCTGATGCCTCAGCCAGCCTTATGCATTAGGCACACTGGGGAGCAAACTCATGACCCCTGTATCAGTAGTCAGTGCCTTAACCATTGTGCTACACTGCTGCTCCTTCTCCTTACATGTCAGCGCACCTACTTATGATTTTCATTCCTTAAACTGCACAGTGCTGCCATCAAAAACAGTGCTGTGACCTTGCGGTAACTCATACGGCACCCTATAAAGCGCCCTATAAGCAACATTCTAGGGTGCCTTGGCGGACAGTGCACTTTAAAATGTGCCTTATGGGGCGCCTTATGTTAACACGCTTTGAGAGTGCATTTGCTAGTAGTGATAATTAAAATAAAAATAAAATGCCTCCTAAAGCAATCTTCCCCATAATAGGTAATGCCTCAGCCAGCCTTCTTCATTATGCACAGTGGGGGATTGAACCCATGATCCCTGCATCATTGGTCCGTGTCTTAACCATTGTACTGTGGCTCCATTCCTGTGCTTGCACATCAACGCGCCACTTATGCTTCCCGCGCAGCTTTCTCATGCGCTAATGTGCGGGGCGCACATGAGCGCAGCGCACATTAGCGCATGATTAATCCTGGTTTTGCTTTTTTCTGACTGAAACGCCCACTCCTTATATGGCATCCACACACTAGTGCGCCGCGCACATTACCGGGGTTTTAGTAAACATACACCCTAGTATAGGAATTGCAATGTCTAAATAGCAACAAGTGAATACGGCTAATAATACAATAAGTAAACTAGACTGACTTTCTGTAGTAAATTAATATCTTTTCACCTTTCTTTTCTCTGTCAAACTCCCTAACTAACCTTAAATAGAAAGATAATTAAATAAACCCTAATTTGACCCTTCCCACTCCCTCACACATTCACACACACAACACGCAGCTGTAGCGCTATTTCTAAGAATCCTCCTCCTGCAGTCACTTTAGGCTGTCAGAAAATAAAAATTTGTCTGCTTTTTAAAGAACGGCTTCTAAATTAAAATCAAAGCTGTACCTGAACCTCAGGTAAGCTGTAACAAACAGCTACAGGAACTCAGTTCCTTTTTCTCTGCAAAAACAGACTCAGATTTCCAACCAGAGACTTTTAAAACTAGAGATTTTCCTCAAAATGCAGCATATCTGGAAACCTGTGCACCTAACATACAGGCACAGGGCAGAATCTCAGTGGTTGTCTCCCCAAATAACATCATTGTCTCCTAAATCTGAAAGAGATACTTTTCACTAATTTCTCCAAAAAACACCAAAACTCTGAATAAATCAGTTTCAAACTGGTATAACCTTTCAAGGCTTACTGCTTTCAAATAGATTAGACCCAGTTTGTCAGTTTATAACAGCAAATTAGCCCTCTGATCAAACAATCTTCCTCAAGTTGATTTTCAGGCCACTCAGAAAAGTATGCTTCCACTTCTCCCAAAGAAATAGTTCCATGCACCCTTACGAAACACACCCTTTCCTCCCAATTACAGTAACCCCCCCCCCCTCCCAATGAAAACCCAGTACTGTTACTTTAGATCCTAATAGATTAAAATTTACCAGTTACCAAACTGCATCACAGAAACTCTGACTTCATGCCTGCTATAATCTCCAGCAGAGCCCTCCGTGGGGAGGGGAGGGGGAATACCCTCTCTGCCTGATAACTATTTACTTACTTGAAAGACAGATAGCCAATCTCAAAATTTAGTTACTTTTGTACTGCAGCCCTACTTTTTAAAACCTGCTCAGCATTACAGCCCTTCTCTTCTATTCTCTTTGCCATACTTTAAAAATGGAAACCATGCTTTCTTTCTCATTTAAAGCTGAAGAGAATTATTAAGTTTCTAACTGCTGCTGCCCTGAACTGCATCAAGCTCAACTTTATTTTGCTTATATGTGGCCATGTCAGCCCTGCTTTTATTTTATTTCTGACATGGCTGCAGCTTTCTCCTATCCAATGCGAACTGTTTATTTTTATTCCTATTATAGCCCACTGGTTACACAGAAACAATAATTATATACATAACAACATAAGAAATGCCAGGATCAGACCCAGTTCCATCAAGCCCAGTATCCTGTTTCCAACAATGACCAGTCCAGGCCACAAGTACCTGTCAGGTTCCCAAAGGCACACAGATTCCACAGTGCCTTTCCCAGGGCAAGCAGTGGCTTTCCCAGGTTATCTTTAATAATGGTTTATGGATCTTTCCTCCAATAACTTGTCCAAACCTGTTTTAAATCCAGCTACACTAACAGCTTTTACTACATCCTCCGGTAACAAATTCCAGAGTTTGATTACATGTTGAGTGAAAAAATATTTTCTCTTATTAGTCTTAAATGGGTTACATTGTAGCTTCATTGTGTGTCCTCTAGTCTTTCTACATTTTGATGCTGTAGACAACCAATCTACATTAATCCGTTCCACTCCATTCATTAATATATAAACCTCTATCATATTTCCCCTCAGCTGTCTCTTTTCTAAGTTGAAGAGCCCTAAACTTTTAAGCCCTTCCTCACAGGGGTATCCTTCCATCCCCTCTACCATTTTGGTGGCTTTTCTCTGTACCTTTTCTAATTCCACTTTATCCTTTTTAAGATACAGAGAGCAGAATTGCACACAATATTTAAGGTGCGGTCGTACCATGGAATGATACAGAGGCATTATAATATCCTTTGTTTTATTCTCCATTCCTTTCTTTACGATTATTAGCATTCTATTTGCTTTCTTGGCCGCTGCTGCACACTGGGTGGAGGGTTTCAAAGTATTATCCATGATGATGCCAAAATCTTTTTCCTGGGTGGTGGTTTCTAAAGTGGTACCTTGGATTGTATGACCATAGTTTGGGTTGCTCTTTCCTAGGTGCAAAACTGCACGTACCCACATTAAATTTCATCTGCCATTTGGACTCCCAGTCTTCCAATTTATTAAGATCCTCTTGCAATTTTTCACAATCCTCTTAGATTTTAACAACTTGGAATAATTTGGTGTCATCTGCAAATTTAATCACCTCACTCGTTATTCCCATTTCCAGGTCATTTATGCATATGTTAAAAAGCAGTGGGCACAGCACAGATCCCCGCGGAACTCCACTGTTTACTTTTCTCCATTAAGAAAATTGGCCATTTACCCTAACCCTCTGCTTTCTATCTTTAAACCAGTTCCTGATCCACAATACTACACTGCATCGAATCTCATGACTTTTTAATTTTGCCAAGAGTCTCTCATGAGGGACCTTGTCAAAAGCTTTCTGAAAATCCAGATATACTATATCAACCGGCTCACCTTTGTCTACCTGTTTATTTACACCTTCAAAAAAATATAACAGATTAGTAAGACAAGACTTTCCTTGGGTAAATTCATGTTGGCTTTCTCCCATTAAACCATGACTATATATATGATCGGTAATTTTATTTTTTATAATGGTTTCTACCGTTTTGCCTGGTACTGATGTCACTCTAAAGAACTCAAAAAATAGATACCTTCAGCCAGGTTAGAAAAATATCACCACAAAAACAAAACCCAGTCGTGACCTGTCCATTTTAATTAAAGCAATAACTTTATATCAGCATTTGTCGTGACTGTAAAATACTTTTTTTTCACGAGTGATCCCCGAAACATGACACGTCGTTTGAGATACTGCTGACTGTGGTATTTGGAGCAGCCCTCGTGAATTTAATATACAGCTAAGTAATAATGCTGTTTTCGTGAAAACAAGTATTTTATAGTCACGACAAATGTTGATATAAAGTTATTGCTTTAATTAAAATGGACAGGTCACGAATGTGCAAGGAAAATTCCTCTTCACTTAGCTGACTATTCCGACAAAAAAATATTTGTTTGTTACAATTAAGCTGTTTTATTCCGCTGGTTAAATTTGACTGGGTTTTGTTTTTGTGGTGGTACTGATGTCAGACTCACTAGTCTATAGTTTCCCAGATCACCCTTGGAACCTTTTTAAATATTGGCGTTACATTGGCCATATTCCACTCTTCAGGTACTACAGATAATTTTAATGATAGTTCACAGATTACTAATAGTAGGTCTGCAATCTCATCTTTCAGTTCTTTCAATACCCTTGGATGTATACCATTCAGCCCAGGTGATTTGCTACTCTTCAATTTATCAAATAGTTGTTATAAATCTTTATTTATTTATTTATTTACATTTTCTTATATACCGCGCTATTATCCATCAGTGCGGTTTACATGGAACATTTTACATACACATTTCAAATGACTTGATTTGTGTTTAC
This sequence comes from Ichthyophis bannanicus, assembly GCA_033557465.1. Lineage (NCBI taxonomy): Eukaryota > Metazoa > Chordata > Amphibia > Gymnophiona > Ichthyophiidae > Ichthyophis > Ichthyophis bannanicus. The sequence goes on along the minus strand of CM066032.1, from coordinate 1,364,250,391 downwards.
AAATAACAGGAATAGGAACTTGGAAAGAAACAGGAGTAACTATTTACATTTGTACAATCCGAATTGATTGGACATTTGCGTAGATTTGTCTAGCTGGATGGTGGGTGATCAGTGGTGCTGTCATCCGGGTAATGTAAGAGGAAGAGGTAATGTTTCACGGCTTTTCTGAACTGGGTTAGCTAAATACAGCTATATCAGCGCGGGTTACATGACAAACGTTTTGTGTGTATTTGTATGAGATATCATGGCAGATATGTTCAGCGTTGTGGGGAGACACTAATGAGATAAGTGGTGATTTACAGTACCTGCGTTTGTGTCGAGGATTGCAGCTTATTCCTGGGTCATTGTGATGGTTCTTAGCTGGTATTTGGCCACTGCCTAAGGGCCATGCCAAAGGGCCCTCTGGCGAGGCCCTCAGGTGCGGGCGCGCTTGTTGGAGCCGGCTTCTTATGCTGGCTCTGCTGCACCTCCCACTGCCCCGATTGGGCAGGAGCCTCCGGGCGGGAGAATCAAGCTCCTCTCCCCCTCGGGCGCTCAACCCCAATTGGGGAGCTGCTGGACAAAGGCTGCTTCGGTCTGGGTTGCTCCTGTTGAAGCTGGCTTCTTATGCTGGCTCTGCTGCACCTCCCACTGCCCCGATTGGGCAGGAGCCTCCGGGCAGGAGAATCAAGCTCCTCTCCCCCTCGGGCGCTCAACCCCGATTGGGGAGCTGCTGGACAAAGGCTGCTTCCCGGTTTATCGATATTTCTTTCAATTCTTCCGATACATCACCTTTATATATCATTTCAAGCATGAATAAATTCTCTACATCTTCTTCAGTAAAGACCAAAGCAAGGAATTCATTCAATCTCTCCGCTATGGCCTTGTCCTCACTTAGCGCCCCTTTTACCCCTCAATCATCCAATGGTCCAATTGACTCTCTCAGGTTATTTGCTACAAATGTACTTGACAAAAAAATGTATTATGCATTTTTGCTTCCATGGCTAGCTTTTTTTCAAATTCTCTCTTTGCCTGCATTATCAATGCCTTGCATCTAACTTGCCAATGCTTATGTTGTTTCCCGTTTTCATCATTTGGCTCCTTTCTCCATTTCCTGAAAGATGCTTTTTTGGCAGCAACAGCCTCTCTGACCTTTAAACCATGTTGGAAGTTTTTTGGCCTTCCTTACACCTTTCTTAAAGCGAGGAATATATCCGTTCTGGGCTTCCAAGTTAGTACTTTTATACAATGCTCACGCTTTATGTAAATCTTTAACCTTTGCAGCCGCTCCTTTTAGTCTTTTCTTAACTATTTTCCTCATTTTATCATAGTCTCCCTTTTGAAAGTTAAATGGTAGTACTGTGGATTTCCTTGCCATCCTTCTTTCATTTATTAATTCAAATGTGTTCATGCTATGATCACTATTGCCAAGTGGCCCCAACAATCTTATCTCTTGCACCAGGTCCTGCCTGCCACTAAGGACTAGGTCCAAAATAGCTTCCCCTCTTGCCAGTTCATGAACCAACTGCTCCAAGAAGCAGTCATTTATTTCATCTAGAAACCTTATCTCCATAGCATGTCCTGCTGTGGCACTGACCCAGTCAATACCCAGGTAATTGAAATCACCTATTACGTATTATTACTGTTCTGTAACTTTTGTTAGCTTCCCTGATTTCTTTCAGTATTTCATCATCCATCTGTTCATTCTGGCCAGACGGTCGGTCGTACACCCCCACTGCCATTGCCTTTCCCATTTTACATGGAAATTCTATCTATAGAGATTCTACAGCATATTTTGTTTCCTGCAAAACTTTAATCCTATGTGACTCATTGCCCTTTCTAACACAGAGCACAACCCCTCCACTAATTTGATCTACTCTGTCATTTTGATAGAGCTATCACAGCAGGTTATATAGAGACTGAATGGCCTAATTGCATTGTATTATTTGTTTTTAACATCATTCACCGCTTTGAGCAGCTTTTCTTAAAAGCTGGGGAAGTGGTTAATACGAGTATATGAATTCAAACAGCTAATAAAGACAGTTACCAGGGTACTGCAGGAAACCACATAATGTAGGTCACAAGTTACCTACCAGCACCTCCTACTATCTCCCTCAATTGGTCAGGTTCCACAACCTGGGAATAAATTAATCTCTTGCTGTCCTGTTGAAAATAACATTCTGCTATCAGTCTGTCAACAATGATGACATACGCTTGCATTCAGACTCAGTCGATGAGTGTACTAACAACTAGGAAAGCAAATCATACACATTTTTTTCCTAGCTCCTCATTAGCTAAAGCTACCAGAATATGGAGGTCAGGCTGAGCCAATCCTGGTTCTGTTTCCACTGAATGTAATACCTGGAGCCATCTGGTTGCTCTATCATTGGTTGACAATATATAGCTGGTTGGGGCCATAGATTTGGGCAAACTGTAGCCCAAGAAGTTTTAATCCAGCCTGCAGTACTGATAGTCTGATGCAGCAAAGTGCGCTGCCGTAAGCCCAGATGACAGTGCAGTGTTTGTGCACAATTTTCTGAGCTAGTGTGTATGAAGAATGCAGGAAGGGCCCTTACGTGAGCGCAATCAATACTCTATTGACTGCCCTAATAGCAACACACAACACATTAAAATCCATTTAAATGGATGGTAACGAAGCAATTACTTATGTAGCACAGATGCAGAGGCGTGTGCAGAAGGCTGAGTTCAACTCTGGGATTTTCATGTGAGGTCCGAGGCGACGTTAACGGTCTGCAGTCAGTAGTGGTGAGGAACGTGTGCCTGTTTCTTCAGCATGCAGCATCCACAACTTTTTCTGGCTTAGCTGAAGAGAGCGCTACAAACAAACGGCAGGGGAGGTGTGCTGGAGCAATATGAAGCGCGTGTACTGGAATGCTGTATGGCACATATCAGCAATATTATTCTGCGCAGACCTTCCTCTCAGAATAATATTGGTATTTATGAAAAACTATTATTCTGAGAAGAACGTCTGCACAGAATAATCTTGCAGTTATGCACTGCACAGCATCCAGCTGCATGGCATTCCCGTACAAGAGCCAAACTGTTTTATTTTTTCTTGTATGGAAAATAGAGGTGCTGCTAATGCTGACCCCTGTTCACATGTGTCTGGCTTGCTCTCCTTGTTTGTGCACAACTCATCTGCATGCTGTTTGCTTACAGCATCACTGAGCAAAACATCCATGCTAAACTTGTATTAGGAAACCCTGCACTAGGGTTTTAGCACTGGGCTCTAACGCAGGGTTTCTGCATGGAGCCCTAAGTGGGGTCAGAGTCCATTGTGGCAGAAGCAGGAAGTACATGGCCAAAATTTACACCATCGAGCCAGAAGTAATATCATTGCTCATAGAGCCTCCAGAGAAATCTCACCTCATCCTCAGAGCTCAAGGAGGCCCCTATTCATCAGACCTTCACAGCTTGGAGGCAACAAGACTACAGTCCAATAACCAGTTAGAAATCATTCTCTTAGAAATAGTGAAACACAGATGGCTTGGGTCATAAGAAAAGCAAAGCTTAGGAAATCTTCAGTGGACTACTGAGATCTTTTGCAGTCCAGGATGTGACCATTCAGTTAGCCGACGCTGTGCCAGACTACCATCAAGAGCTTTCTTACTTTGCCATCTACCTTGTCTTGGATGTTGCTGTGTGGGTAGGTGCTACCTATCTGGATTTAGAAGTTTCCTTGTCCCAACAAGCAAGCTGTTCCTGTTGATACTACTCTGCAAAATGAAACTGCCACCAAATCTGTGCAGGCTCGGGAAAGATGATATAGGAAGGGCCTTTGCAGTTTTCCAGGTCAGGCTGCATCTCAGTCATAATGCTGTACCTTTCTTCACGGTGAAGCCACAGCACAATGGCTGAAACATTGGTTCCACTTACTAAGACATGGCATGACCCAGAAAATTGCAATCAAATTACTAGCCACTGAAGCCTAAGAGGGCAGATACATGAAGGGGCCAAAACTTTCAGCTATCACAGGGCTTCAGGATGAGCCAGAGAGGTCTAAAGTGAACCTACTGGATCCACGGAGTCTAGACAGAGGAGAGTCAGCAGTGAATGATCTGCAGAGGGCACTGGCTGGCAGGTCATGATATCTGAGCTCTCTAATTGTGTCTCTTCCTGCTTCAACCACAGTCCCTCTGATTCCCTGGATTAAACTTGAGGTTATCATGTTGGACAATATTTGGTCAGAGCTGGTGTCAGATGACTAGTCAGTTTTATCATTGCTTACTTTGTCTTCTAAAACTGAAACACAGATTAAGGTGCAGGATGAACTCATGGCTGAGCGGAACCAGAAGATGAAGGATTTGGCTCACTGGGTGGATCAAATGTCATCAGTACAAGTGAATTGATACAGGATAAGAATGTGGCACACAGGAAGATAGAGATTGTGGAGAATTACAGCAAACACCTGAATGTGCAAGTTTTGAACTTTCTTAAAATGCTGACTTCATCTCCTAGGGTACATGGTAGAGATTGAAGAGCTCCCCTTGGAGGCGCTCACCCCTGTGAGTAAGCTTTAGCACTTACATGAAGGACAACGCACTGTTGCATGGAGGGGAGATCAGGATGAAAGCAATCTCTCTGTGGATAATTTTGGCATTTGAGACTTTTGGAAAGGTCAGAAGGAAGTTTGCATTGGAGGGGACGGAGGCAGGGGTGGAAGGGGCAGATCATAGAAGGAATGACAATGCAGCGCTGGAGAGTTCGGGTAAGTGCTGCATCGCTGTTTAAATGTCATCGCACTGCTGCAGGTTCTGAAGGGGGGTGGGGTGGAATCAGGAGGAGTGGCAGGCTCATAGCCTTGCACTGGTCTCCTCTATTTTTGTTCAGAGCCAGGATTCTGTGCTATACATATTTCCATATACATAATGAGCTATTTTTTTCACACTCCCAAGAGAGATCCACATGCAACCCCTCAAATCTTATCCATATCCCTCTCCTTTCCCCACTCTCTCTCCTTTTCTCATGTGCCTTGTGGAATGCACACTTCACCTCTAATGAACTCACCATTATTCACGGCCTCTTTATCTCTAATACTCTGCATCTTTTTGCTCTAATTGAGTCCTGGCTTCTCCCCGAAGACTCCACTTCAGCTGCTGCACTGTCATGGGAGCTACCATTTCTCCCATGTGCCTCGCTATGCTGGGCGTGGCAGTGATGGAGGGGTTGAAATTGGCAGGAATGAGAGAGTAGAAACTCAACATCTGCCTCAGTCTCACTTCTTTCTTTGAAGTCCACTCCATCTGCCTCTTTACTCCACTACCTCTATGGATTGCTGTCATTTATCAACCGCCTGATAAATCCATCTCTACCTTTCTCACTGACTTTGACGTGTGGTTTTCCCTCTTTCTGGATGTGTCTTCCCCCTCACTTATTCTTGGGGATTTTAACATTCATGTTGATAATCCTTCTGACCTTTAAAGCTCCTTTCCATTACTACCTCATTCAATCTCCAGCTATGCTCTTTTGTCCCTACTCACCAGCAAGGCCACCTTGTCTTCTTCTATAATTGCTTGCCCTCAGATTTCTGCACCTCAATTCTTTCCTTATCTGACCATCACCTGCTAAGTTTTACTGTTCATCACTCCCCACCTCAATTTCACCCAATCTCTTCCAACATCTTTATGGATCTTCATGCTATTGACCCATCAGCTCTCTCCACTGCTTTATCACAATATCTTTCCTCCACTATGTCATCTAAGTCTGTTGATGAGACCATATCTTTCTATAATACTGTACTCTCCTCTGCTCTGGGTGCTTTTGCTCCTCCCACTTCACGTCCTGTGAACCATACTGTACCATAGCCCTGGCTGTCCTCTAAAACCCACTACCTACATTCCTATGCCTGCTCAGTTGACCACCTTTGGTTCAAATCCCACCCCTTGCTGACTTCCTACATTTCAAATTCATGTTAATCTCTTTCCAGTCTGCCACAGCACCCACCAAGCAGAGTACTATGTCCATATGACTAATTCTCTTGCCTCTGACCCTCACTGTCTCTTCACAACACTCAACTCTCTCCTCAAAGTGCCTCCACCTCCAACCTCACCTTCCCTTTCTGCCCAGACTTTGGCTGACTAATTCCATGACAAAGTCAACAAAATTACTCTTGAGTCCCCCTCCCCCAGGGTCATCTCCATTCCCCTTCCCCCTTCTTCACTCCTTAATCCATCCCTCATCCTCCATCGCCCTTCCCTCCTCTTCTAAGATCACTGAGGAAGAAACGACACATCTGCTCTCCTCCTCTAAACTTAATGCCTGCTCCTCTGATTCCATTCCTACTCATTACTAAACTCCATCTCCTCCACTGTTGTCCCTTCCATCTGTCATATCCTCAACCTATCACTTTCTACTGAAACTGTTCTTGCAGCCTTCAAGCATGCTGTGGTTTCACCTCTCCTCAAGAAATCATCCCTTGATCCTACCTGTCCTTCTAATCAACCCATCTCTCTCCTCCCCTTTATTTCTAAACTACTTGAATGTGCAGTTCACCACCGCTGTCTTGACTTTCTGTCCCCTCAGTCCCTTCTGGATCCACTGCAATCTGGCTTTCGCTCTCTACATTCTACTGAGACTGCTCTAGCCAAAGTATTCAATGACTTGTTCCTCACCAAATTCAAGGGCCTTTACTCAACCCTCATCCTTCTTGAACTTTCTGCTGCTTTTGACAGTGTTGATCACCATCTTCTCCTTGATACCTTGTCCTCATTTGATACCTTGTCCTCATTTGGAACTGTCCTGTCCTGGTTTTCTTCCTATCTCTCCCACCATATTTTTAGTGTATGTTCTGGTAGATTCTCCTCTACTGCTATCCCACTTTCAGTCGGGCTGTGTCTTGGGACCTCTCGTTTTCTCTCTCTACACTCAGTCCCTTGGTACACTCATCTCCTCCCATGGTTTTCAGTATTATCTCTATGCTGATGACACTCAGATCTACCTCTCTGAGCTCCTTATCTTTTTCCCTAAGCCTCTCCTCCTTCCTCTGTTTCTGTGAATGACACTCTACTCCTCCCTGTTTCCTCAGTTGCAACCTTGGGGTCATCTTTGACTCCTTCCTCTCCTTCTCCATACACATCCAACAGATAGCTAAAACCTGTCGTTTCTCTCTCTATAACATTGATAAAATTTGTCCCTTCCTTTCTAAGCACACTACTAAGACCCTTATCCATTCTCTTGTCACTTGTCATCTAGACTATTGCAACCTCCTCTTCGCTAATCTTCCCCTGAATCATCTCTCCCCACTTTAATCTGTTCAAAACTGAGCTACACAGCTAATCTTCCATCAGTGTGGCTAAATTCATCCGTCATCAGTGTGGCTTCATCAGTGTGACTATATTCACCCGTCTTCTCAAATCACTTCATTGGCTCCCTATCTATTTCCACATCCAGTTCAAACTTCTACTACTGACCTATAAGTGCCTTTATTCGGCTGCTCCTCACTACCTTTCCTTTCTCATCTCTAACTACACTCTTCCTCAGGAACTTTGCACTTCTGGCAGATCCCTTCTATCTGTGCCCTTCTCTTCCACTGCTAACTCCAGACTTTGATCTTTCTACCTTGCTGCACCTTATGCCTGGAACAAAGTACCTAAGTCGCTACGTCAGGCTCCATCTGTGGCCCTGTTCATATCCAGGCTAAAAACTCACCTCTTTGAAATTGCTTTTGGGTCCTGCTCCCTCTCGTCTCCTGTTCACCTCCTATGTGTTTCCTTACCATTCTCCTAGATATAATCCCAGTGCCCACTCGCTGTGTTGTCTCTCTTGACTGTTCTGTTATCTGTTCTGACTAGAGTGTAAGCGCTTATGATCAGGGACTGTCTCTTACATGTTTTCTGTATAGCGCTGTATGTGCCTTGTAACGCTATACAAATGATCAGTAGTAGTTGTAGTAGTAGTAGATCTAGTGTGGATTCTCTGATTGGGGAGGGGGAATATTCTACAAGGCCCAAGGTATACTATCCACTGGTGTAAATTCCACCCAAGCAACCCTTACTGGGCAGAAAGGGGGCCCACAAGACTTCGCAAGGCTTTGGCCCGGCGGGGAACAGCTGCCAGGCCCGCGCTCCCGTGGCAAACTCACAAGAGCAGAGCAACATGGCAAACATGACAACGTACGTTTGCTACTCTGCTGCTGCCACCACTGCCGCCACATGGGGGGTCTGCATGGAGTGGGAAGCACCACCACTGCAAGAAGGGGGCCCCTCATGGTAACTGATGCCACTGATACTATCACAGTTAAAGGAGACGTTCAAGTTCAGAAGTGGTGTTCCCCAAATAAAATCTTAACTGAATAACTGGTGCTTCAATCCTAACAGGCAAATGGTGGTGGCTTCAGATAAGCGGTCTTAGAATATGTAATGCAGAACAGGATTTCGATTCCTCCTTCCATATATCTCTGGGACACCTTCTTCCCTCGCTGCAGACTTGGGCTCCATCTGAGCCTTATCTGTGCTCCCTGCCACCAAGAACTCACTTGGTACCTTACACCCCAAGGCTTTGGTCTTTCCTCTGCACCTCCCCTCTTCCTTCTGGAGTCCAGCAGGCTCCTGGATCAGGCACCAGATAGGTAACTTTATCCGTTTTTTCCTTCTCCACTCAATAAGAACTCCTCAGATCATTTTCCCTCTGTACACAACACCTCTTCAGGGTTCTCTGTGCTCTTAAGACACTAGAGACAGAAAGAGCAGCTTCTCTGATCTCCAGTTCTAAACCCTAAATAGGGACAAGAGACAGAGCTTCTACTGTATTTCCCCTCTTTAGGGATCATCAGAGACCCGCCAGGGACAAGAGTTTCCCCTGCTCGCTCTTGACTAACTCCCTACGGCACTGCTCCAGCACCCACCTGCACGCCCCTCTGAGGCACCATCCGGCCCAGTCTCCTTGTGACTAAATCAGGGCTGGTGCAGGAGTACTGGGCACCCTAGACAAACCTTCAGCCTTACACCCCCACCCCCAGATCATTGCAACACCTATCCCTCCCAAAACAATCCTTTACAAATAATCAATGATATTAATCTCTCTGAACTCTCATAAAAATAAATAAATCTGCAATTTAAAAAAAAAGATGACAGATGCAGCATGGAACTGAGGAAGGGTCTTACCCAGCAGCCCCACCACTGCTGCTGCCTGCTAATCATGTATCCCACAGCAGCTCCGACTTGCATTCCATTGCAGATGAAGCACCGGCCAAGCCAAGCATGCACCTGACAGGAGCTTCATGCACCACCTACTCATACATCGCTCACGCTGCCCCTGCCCGTGCCCGCACGAGGAGCAATGGTTGAGTGCACTTACCATTCGACTCACAGTTACCAGGTCATAGCTCTCACCTAAGAAATAATTCCCCCACTCCAGCCCCGCCAGCCTCTCCGCCTCCTCCTCTGCTGCCTGGAACAGAGGAATTCTGCAGCTGCAGCTGCATGGGAAAGCAGTGACGAAGAGCACAGGGATCGTTTGAAGAGTCAAGAGGGAAAACTATACTGACTCCTGCTCCTACCTCCACCCTGTGGCTGGCAAGAAGAAGGCACTTATGAATACATCACTTTCCTCAGTGGCACGGGGTCTGTCTTGCAAGATAATCTATGAGATGGACCTCACGGCTGGAGAAGAGTGACATACTCTTAAGCACCCTTCCTTCTGCCAGCCATGAAGTGGGGGATGAACTGCAGGGATAATGTTTGCTCGCTGCCGTCCTGCCACTTTCCTTTTGCTACCCCCAGTATTTCAGCGCTCTAGTTGACTACTGTTTGCCTAATGGAAGTGCCAGCCCTGGGACAGATTGAGCAACCCTCTAGCCTGCATCAAGGTGGTCACTCCTATGGGGGAAGTACCATTGTAAATGGCTCAGTCCTTCCTACATTCACTATCTCTCTCTCTTCCTTATGCTACCCAGGACCCCTTCACAAATGACATCTGAATCACTTGGTCTTTGGCCTTGAGCCTCACACTGTATTTGCAGCATGGTGGCATGGACTTGGAAATGTGCACTGTCATGTTTTAATTCAATATTAAGATATCCTGAATTATCCTTTTCCTGAAAACACTCAATATTTTATTTACATTCTCTTATATACCATGCTATTCTTTATCAGTGCAGTTTGCATTGAACAAACTGAAATTACATTGAACAGGGCATTATAACTTGGAGATAACTATTATACAGGGAACATGGGCTATGGAGGGTTAAATGGCTTGCCCAAGACCACAAGGAGCACCTGTGGGACTAAAAACCCCAGTTCTTCTGGCCCAAGGTTGCTGTCCTCTAGTGGGATTTGAACCCCTGACCTTACAGCCTGAAGTACCTGGCCCCAACCACTAGGCCACTCCTCCACTCCACTTTTGCATAACAGAATAAAAGGCTACACAAGACCCAGAAAGGACTTTTAAATAATAAACTAAGCAGCTAGCAGTTGCAATTCATAAGGCCAGCAACCACTTTATAAAATCCTGACTTTTAACTTTGGAGACATTTTATTTTTATGTAAGGTTAACATTTGTGAAGGCCCATTTTACATAGCACTTTGAAATGGGAATAGAGCTGTCTAGTCTGGGATATGCACAAGTCCCTTGCTATTTAATAAAAGGCTCTAACAAACATGGGGCCTTTTGTAAAATTCCAGGATGTGGAGCACATCCGTGGGAGCAGCGATTTTTAAAGAATTCAAGTGGGAGAAAAGAACGTCTTGCTATCCCCAAATGTGCATATCTGCAACTTTTAAAATCACTGCTCCTGACAGTCAAAAAATCTTCCGATCTCTCATTCTTCCCCTTGCAATCCACCTGCCACCCTCTGCCAGGCAAGAATCCCCATCCCCCAAGCCAACCAGGCAATACCCCTCCCGATCCTAGCCCCTCCTCCAGTCAAGACCTCCCCTCCTTTATTCTTTATTCAGGCAGTTGGTCCCAAAGAAGACCCCTTACCCCACCCCATAAGCTTCCCCAGGCCTATCTCTGTAATCCCTAATGTCTAGCGGTCCAGGGCCAGACCACCCCTCAAGTCTGTGCATCAGGCTCCATCTGTGGCCTTATTCACTTCTTTGAGGCTGCTTTCATTCCTGATCCCCCTACGCTCCTGTTCACCTCCTATGTGTTTCCTCACAATTCCCCTAGATATATCCTAATCCCCAGTTGCATTGTCTGTCTTGACTAGTCTGTAAGCTCTTAGGAGAAGGAGCTGTCTCTTACATGTCTCTGTACAGTGCTGTGTACACCTTGTCACACTATATAAATGATAAGTAATAGTAGTAGTCACTGGTACCCTTTCAGGTTCCCGGTAAAAATGGCACTGGTTGACCCCTAGCAGTGCCCTTATTGATCCACTCCAATTGGCTGCTGGGTTTTTAAATGGAAAGTACATGTGCTGGTGTTTTTCATATGTGATGTGAACATCATTTCCAGACATCGTAAGTAAAGGAAAAAGTGTTTTATTCTTTGGTTTGAAAGGGACATCATTTTCCTGCATTGAATAATATGTACTACATTAGAGCAGGAGCATGAGTAGAGCCCCCCTCCCCTTATTTTACATGTTTTTCCCATGTGGGTAACTACGGGGTCTTGTGATACAGTATGTGCTTGCTACATACTGCAAGGATTTGAGTTATTCAATGCAGGAAATGTGAAGGAGAGTACCATTGGAAAGGCGGACCGAATGTTACAGATGAATCAGTTTACACAGACACAATATCAGACACCACAAGGCAGATCATGGTGACACCTCTATGGGGGAAACATTTTTCAGGTCCAGAGCACTGCATCAATGACTTTATGGTCAGAATACCAAGAAGAAATTTCAGAACAATCCAAGAACCTAAGACTTTTGAAGTTAAAATAAGATACTTTGAGATTGACAAGAAAGAACTTAAGAAAGATCTCAGTTCCTATCACGTAATAAAACATAAGGTTTCACCCATCCTTCTCTCTCACTGTCCCCCCCCCCCTCAACACATCTTTCCCCTTGAAACTATCACTAGAATGCTTTTGTGATATTCATATGTTGTTGTTAAGTACCGTTGAGTCAATGCTGATTCATGGAGATCCTCTGGATAGTTGTCTTAAACTGTGTTCGGTCTTCAGTCATTGTTGATAGTGTGGTATCAGAGCCAGCCCATGCACTAGGCGAGCTAGGCAGCCGGCCCGGGTGGACGGCAGCAGAAACACACACGACTGGCCACACCGCCCAACCCCCCCAGCTGCCGCCGATTCCATTTAGGGAGGAGGCGGGCAGCGGCAGCAGTAAGTTGCGTCAGAAGGGGATCAGAAGCAGCAGGCCATGTGTGCTGAAAGACATGGCCTGCCGCAGACATGAAAGCTGCAGCAAAAAGTCGCCACTTTTTGAAATACTGCCACTGCTGCTGCCTGCCTCCCCTGTCCGAGATAGAATCGGTGGCAGCTGGGGGGGGGGGGCAGAGAGGCCAGGGTTTCTGCCTAGGGCAACAGAAACCCTTGGGCTGGCCCTGAGTGGCACCCATAGCTGCTATTATTGTATCAATCCATCTCATTTATTTATTTTTTATTTATTTATTTATTTATTAAAAAATGTTATACCACATTTTTCCAGTCGATCAAAAGTGGTTTACATATAACAGTATGGTAACAGGTACATATTCAGTTACAATAAATGTATTATAACTATATATATTAACATTGATTATAGGTGTTATAAACAGTGAGTAATTAGCATGAAACTATATACATTCTGGATCACATGTAAGGGGGGAATGTTATGTGGAGTTTTTTAGGAGGGGGGGGAGTATGGAGTCTGAGCTATTGTGTTCAGCTTGTGTTCCAAAATGAAGAGTAAACAGGTGAGTTTTAAGTTTTTTTCTGAATGCGGTGAGATCATTTATTTCTTTTAAGTGGGCTGGAAGGGCATTCCAAAGAACGGGGGCAATGTGGGAAAATGCTTTGTTGTTGGTCGTCTTTCTTGATTTCCTGAAATCATTGCTGGCCTTCCTCTTTTGCACTGACCTTCTACCTTGCCAAGCATGATGTCTTTCTCTAATGATCTCTCTGTTTGCATGATGTGTCCAAAGTATGAAGGCCGAAGTCTTGTCATCTGAGCTTCTAAAGAAAGCTTAGGTTTGATCTTCTCTAGTACCGACTGATTTGTTCTTCGGGCAGTCCATGGTATACACAGTATCTGTCGCCAGCACCATAATTCAAAGGCATCAATTTTCTTCCCATCTATCTTTTTCACTGTCCAGCTTTCACATCCATTTGCTTATTTACTCTGTTATTGTCATATTTTGCTCATATTGTCCTGATCTAAGGAAGATTTTAACCTTCGAAAGTTATTCAAAAATATATTGTTAGTCCAATAAAAAGTATCACCGTATACTCTTTTTCTGTTTTATTTTATCAAACATAAAGTGGACTAACATGGAAAGCACACTACTACAGTGTTAATGTAACTTGTATTACCACAGGAGTTAAGTAGGCTTCCACAGCCAACATTAAAGGAAAGAAATCACTGGGGGAGAGTCCACGACTGCAGGATCACTACTACCTGCTCATCATCCAAGACAGGGCCTGATTTAATATTTTGGCACCCATAGGCAAGACCAGACAGTAGAACCTAGAAAGCAGAGGGGTGGAGGGGGCTGTCAGGTTCCTATTTGGCCTGGGTATTTGGCACCTTCGAAACTTGGCACCCAAGGCACTTAATCCAGGCACTTGGCACCCAATGCCTAAATCCAGGCTTGATCCAAGATTTAGGCACTTGGCACCCAATGCCTAAATCCAGGCTTGATCCAAGAAATATAAGGAATTCAACTGCTACTTTTTACATTAGCTTGAAGTGCAAAATCGCTTATGTCCAGAATATCAAATTTAAATTTAAGTAAAACACAGTCCCCCAACAAATATCCAACTGCATTTCTATGGGAAAATAACAAAGACAATTCTCAGGTTTTGGTCCTGATCCATATTATATTTTTTGCCTGGTGGCGGGACACATATATTTACTATTATAGTTGTTTCCCCTGTTTCCTCCAGAATTATACAGGATTTTCCCTGCTCATTCTTTTGTGGGATTTTCTCTGTTAGTGTGAAATGTGCATCTCTGATGTCTTCGTGTTTTGCACGGGGCAAGAGGAAATGCATTTCTGTTTTCACTTCACCAGTGTTGCACTACATGGCTTCTTGGGGTTTCCAGCTCAGTTTTTGTCTGCATGTTACCTTTTTAGCATGTGGTCATGTATTCTGTATTTGGTGAGGATCTTATTGTGCTTTGCATGCGTGACCGAGGTCAGACGTTCTGCTACTATATTGCTATTGTGTGGGACTATTTACATTCTAGCTTGCAATTCCACACTATGTTTTGTGTCTGACTTATTTTTTCAACTAGAGCACTGCAATTTTTTGACCCTTACGTTGGTTTTGTTGGTCATCTATTTCTTGTTATCGTTTTATCTGTTGTAATTTTAACACCCCAATTTTTAACTCTGTTCACAGTTTTGATGTCATTATGTAAGGCGGTTAATCAAATCCAATAAATTATAAACCTTGTTCTGTTTCCCAATCTGCACCTCCCAAGCAGGAGTGGTCTGAGGATAATGCGAAATCATGTACGGAGACACATTGCAGGACCTCATTTGCAAAAATATTTGCATATCCACTGGGCCTCATTTACATAAAAACATAAGAATTGCCATACATTTCATTTATTTTAAAATGTATATGCTGCCCATCTAAAAATTTATAATAAAACAAAGAAATCACTCCATCATACACCCATGTGTTTCCGCTTGCTTAACACTTGCTTGTCACTTGAAAATCACAAAGGCCCACCGAGTCTCAGCATACAAGGGCATAAGGTGAAAAACACAGCCCAACCCAAGATCAGGCAGTATACACCAATATCAAGCCCGATAACATCAATGACCCGGTGGCCGGTGGCTGGCGAAACCCATACCTAGCATCTTCAGTGAAAACAAAACAGTACTTAACTTAACAGCCAGGTAGGGAAAACAAAACACGCCAACCACTGGTTGTAGGGAAAACAAAACACGCCAACCACTGGTTGGCGTGTTTTGTTTTCCCTACCTGGCTGTTAAGTTAAGTACTGTTTTGTTTTCACTGAAGATGCTAGGTATGGGTTTCGCCAGCCACCGGCCACCGGGTCATTGATGTTATCGGGCTTGATATTGGTGTATACTGCCTGATCTTGGGTTGGGCTGTGTTTTTCACCTTATGCCCTTGTATGCTGAGACTCGGTGGGCCTTTGTGATTTTCAAGTGACAAGCAAGTGTTAAGCAAGCGGAAACACATGGGTGTATGATGGAGTGATTTCTTTGTTTTATGATAGTTTTTCACTCTGAGAATTTGACCAATTATATTTGGAGCATCTAAAAATTTAGGCAGTCTACAAAGAAGCCCTTCACAAGCCTATTTTTTGTCCCAGCAATGGCTTACAGTAGGGGCATGTTTACTAAACATTAATGTGTGTTAAATGCCACTGTGCTCATAGAAATAAATGGGTGCTGCTGCATTTAGCACGTTAACATTTGTGAATGCACGTTAACTGTTAGTAAACATGCCTCTTAATGAGTGTTTGAATATCATTTGCATGTACAGCATGGATAAAGAAAGGCTACCAGATTTCTACATTTCTATCCTACTTCTGGCCGGGGATCCAGCACACAGGAACCGGCACTTTATCGGGCTTGATGACGCTGGGGCTGGAGAGCTCGGCGTCGTTCTCCGGTTGTGAGCTTTTGCCGGTGCTACGAGCTCCTCCTGGTTGTTTTGCTGGATTGCCTGATTCAGGTGCACTTGAGTCTGCCAGCCATGATAGGGAACGGGTTGCAGCCTCAGCTGGGGGCAGCTCTCCTGTCTTGGCTCTGGCTGCTGAGAGGATGGTGGAGATCTTGGAGTCTGCTACAGGAGGGGTCTTCCTCCGGTGGGCATGGAGACCGAAGTGGCTGATGGATGAAGGAGCCTGCATCGTCTTTAGGGGCTTCTGCAGTGGCTGGACAGGATTTTTCCTTTTCTTTTCACTTGGAAAAGCCTGCAGTTATTTCTTTGGATTCCATTTGGACTGCTATTTCATCGTTGGGTAATGTATTGGTTCAACAGTCAAATAAATTAACCTCACAAATAGTGTCTGGTGTTTCTGCTGAGCTTGGTGAGGTTAAAGAGTCTGTAAAGAGTCTACAATCGGAAGCAATAAAGCATGATAAATACTATTCCCTGATGGTAAAGGATATGGCTGTGATGAAACTGAAAATGGAACTTTTGGAAAATCAGGTCCGCTCCCTTAACCTCCATTTGGTGAATTTTCTTCGCTCTTCTCTGATTTCTGTGAGGGACATGTTGAAACGTTATACGATTGAGACTTTGGGAGTAGCTACAGAATCTTGCCTTCTTTATCTAAAGTGTATTATATACCTACTGGGAAAAAAGGTTCTGTTGCATTACCATAGTCTTGTCCTTCTGATTTACAACAAATGGGTGTCTTAAATGTATCTGAGTTACTAGAAACTTCAGACTCTGAAGCTGTGGTTGTACCTGCTACAATGTTAATTACATTTGTATTACCCACTGATGGGATGTAGCTTTTCAAGATATGTTTCCATAAGCCCTCTATTTCATTTAGAGGGCTTCAAGAGAATTTATCCTGATTTAGCCCGTGAAACCCAGAAATGGTGGAGTGAGTTTCTACTGTGCAAACCTGCTGTTGCCCAGTTGGGTGGTCAAACTTTTCTTAAATTTCCTTGTAAGTGCCTAGTTAAATGGCATTCTGAAAGTTATATTTTTTGATCCTACCCAGTTGGGGGTGTTTATCAGCTCACATTTGCCTCTGGCCCCGGACTGAGTTAAGGTGCAGCATTGGAAGTAAGCTTGCTGTTTAGGAAGTCTGTATAGTGCCGTACGGTTTTGGTTTTGTACCTTATTTCCTCTTTAGATTTCCTGTACCCTTGTTGTTGGGCTGGTGGGCTAGGACTGATATGCTGAATTACCTTTGATTATTACCTTATTATATCCTTTGAACTGCTATGTCTAGCCTTTTTCTGTTCACAAGTATAAATGTTTGAGTAATATTTTGTGAAAATTGCATTAAAAATAAAAAAAGAGAGGAAGATTTTGGGTTATGAAAGAGAAGGGATATTTTGGACTGGGGTAGGGAGTTAACAGGGGGGGAGAGAGAAAATTCTGGGTTGGGAGGGGGAGATATCGGAACACTGGAGGGGGAGGGTATGGAGAAGTGGAAGGAGACTGAAACTACTGGTACATAGCGGGGGAGGGGGAGGGAAAGAAGGACTGGGAAAGTGGAAGAGAAAGAGGAAGAGAGGATTGGGAGGTGCTGAATTGGGATGGTGTGGGAGGGGAGATGGTGGGCATAGTGGATCTATGTGAGAGAGGACAAAACAACACAAGAAAAAAGGGGAGGGGATAATCCCCACTGATAAAGATCCACAACAAAAAGAAAAAAGGGAGAGGGGTTAATGAAATTGCCACAGAGTAGAATAAATCTGCTAAATAAATCTACTCTGTGGCAATTAATTTACTCTGGAAATTTTATTAACCCCTCACCCTTTTTTATTTTTGCTACTGTATATGAGAGAGGCCATGGGAAGTTGGGAAGGAGATTAGTGAGAGAAGGATGGTGATTACAGAGGGTGGAAATGTGGTAATGGGGAGTGGGTGAAAAAAGGGAACAAGAGACTAGCAAAGGAGTGAGATGGGAAATGAGAGAGATGAAGAGATGGGCTGGGCTACAAGTAAGAGGAGTAGACAGAAAGTTGATAGGTAAAAAGTCAAAAGGAGATTGAGGACGGGGAGGGGGAATTTGAGTAGATGAAGAAGGAGGAAAGAAAGAAATGGAGGAAAGAGCAAAAAGGGATGATCAATATGTCAGAGACGGATGCAGATAAAGAATGGAAAAATAGAAGAGAGAAGAAAGGACAAATGGACAGCAGACATTGAAGAGTTAGCAGAAGACGAAGAAAGCAGAAGAGAGAGATTGGGGCAACTGCCACTGAAAAATAAAATGCCCAAACAGCAAAAGGTAGAAAAAGAGTATTTTATTTTGAATTTATTAACTAGAATATGTCAGCTTTAGGAAATAGCTTCTTTGTGTTTTGTTCAGTACAAGAGGAAATGAATTTCTAGTTTTATTTCTCCAATATCATGGTACCTTCCAAGTTTGGCTTTTGGAGTTCCCAGTTCAATCATTATCTTTGTATTTTTTAATTGTGTTCTGTATTTGGTGAAAATCTGTCTATGTTTTGCATGTGTGATCAAGCTGTGGTATTCTGATCATGTAGTCCCACTTGTTCTCAATTCCCAGTAGGACATGTATTGGTATTCTATGAGATGAACTGGTCTAATATTTGCAGTGCTACCTTTTGATAGGTAGGTTTTGGTGCTGTGTGAGTCCTGGCAATGCCGTTATGATATGGTGGGTTTGCTATGGGTTCTAAATGAGCAGGGTTTTGTAGTATTTCCTAGTGTACCTGGCAGCAACAGAAAGATCACATGACACCATCTCCAGTTTCATATTTCTTTCTCTGAGTCAGCACACAGCAGCCAGTGCTGCCTGTAGTATTCATTTCTGGTGCACAGTTCAATGGCCCCATGTACTGAAAGTGACTGCTATGAGCTGACTCAGAGAAAGAAAGAGAAGCTAGGGATGATGCTGAATGATGTTGCAATCATTCTGCTACTGGGACTCCAAGCACAGTGAGTTAAGCTGGCCCTGGGCCTATCGTCTGAGTCCCCACTTGCTCTACAAATACCTAGTCAGTCTAAAAGTCCGTCTTCTTCTTTCCTCCCACCTAGATTTAAAGTCTCCACCTAAGTCCCAGCCCCTCCTCTCTCCCATATCCCTGTCCCCAGTATCTACCCTCCTGCCTTCTACATCCATTCCCCACACACCATCAGTTCTCCAATCCCAGACCCTCCCAGCATCAGTCATCTTCTACCGCCAACCCTCCCAGCATCAGTTTTCCTTCATTCCCAGTCCCTCCCAGCATCTTCTCCCTTCCAGTCCCTCCACCCCCAGCATCTGGCCATTTACAGTCCTAGCGCCACAGCATCAGCCCTCTTCCAGTGCCAGTCCCCCCCCCCCCCGCAGCATCAGACCCAGACAGTCACCCCCTCCCCTTTCTCCTGCAGCCCACAGCTGCACTGATTACATAGCCACAGGAGAGTTTTCCTATGCTTCCACAGCTGCGCTAAGCTGCAGCTGCTTTCATCACCAAATCCCTAAAAGTGAATCAAGTCCACTGCCTATCTCTTATACAAGACAGAAAGCACCCATTTCGCTTTTAAATGGTCGTCGTGTGATGCTGGTGGCTGCAGTTTAACACAGTCACAGGAGTGAAAGAAAATGATCCTGCAGCTGTGAAAAAGTGAGGTAGGCTAGGGCACCCTTGTGCATGGTGCCCCGAGCCAGTGCAGTGGTTCACCTTTAAAGCAGCCAGATGCAGGACTGTTTCGAAGAGGGGCCATGTGTGGGCAACATGCCTTCACATACCTAGGGCCAGCCCTTCTCCCAAAATGAGGTGCATTGGTGTTCTAGGATGTATTGTAGTGTTTGCATTACCTGCTTTTCATAGGCTAGGTTGTAGCTGTTTAGTTTCTGGAGGTTTTTCGTTTGGTAGAGCATGGTTGCTACTTAGGAACATAAGCTTCGCTGTGCTGGATCAGATCAAAGTTCCATCAAGTCCATCATCCAGTCTCCAGCAGTGGCTAGTCTGGGTCACTAAGAAGTATCCAGCTGGTCCCAAGGAATAGATCTATTTCTTGCAGTTCCCACCGAAGGGGGAGAGGTAGCTTTATAAGGTCCACTTAACTGGTAGACTGGTGGAGGAGTAACCTAATGGTTAGAGCAGTGGGCTAAAAACCAGGGAAACCAGCAGGGCCAACTCCCAAGTTGGTTAAAGATGCTGGCACCCTAGGCAAACCTTAAGCTTTATACACACCTCCCCCCCCCCCCCACCTGGCTGTCGGGATCAATTGTTTAGTTTTGAATGCCCTGCTTTTTGCTGCACCCCAGAAACTGCTTCCCTAGGTGACTGCCTAGTTTGCCTAATGGTTCGGCTGCCCCTGGAAATCAGGCTTCAATCCCATTGCTTCTCCTTCTGATCTTTGGCAAGTCACTGAACCCTCCAGGATGCCATACGAGGGTTCACTCTGCCATATGAGGTATTTTTTGCTTTATATGGCAGTCTGACCCCACTCGGTGTATCCCAGAATGCACCATGCAGAGTCAGGCACCACCATTTTTCAAGATGGCGGCACCATGGTGGGAACGTGTGGGCAGCACTCCCACCCCACTCTTAAAAGTACTGGGAGTGGAGTTCAGGGGCCACTAAGGATGTTTGTGATTGGGTGGATGGGGAGACTGGGGGCCACGGGGGATTTTGTTTCTTTCAGGGGATTGGTGTCCAGGTAGGGGTACCGTCCTGATAGTGTGCCAAAGGCAATGGAGGCTTTCCCTAATGCCTAGGCCATCTGTGGTAGTGTCAAACTTCAGCTCAGATGACCCTGTTTCTCCGGGATACCATGCCAAACTTGCCCCAACTTCTGTGCACATATGTTTGGCTTGCTCTCCCAATTTAATGCTGAATTTTTGCGCTCTAGGAAATTTGTATATTGCATCCCAGCACAGAGTCAGCTCTAGTGCAAGGTATCTGCATCGGCCTGATAGTTACTAAATTGTGCTAATGGTTAGCGAAGAGTTTATCACAGCTAAGGGTGCCTCACTGACAGGGCAGGGCAGAGCAATAAATATCCCATGCTAAACGTTAGCCCAGGAAGGGGTAGTGACTGGGTGGGCTGGGGCAGAGTGTGGGCACTGATGTCAACTTGCTGTTGGTGAAGGTGCATTTACTACCTCCTCAATGGCTGCCCATATGTGCACCCACATTAAATGTGCTGGCAGTTGGCACGGTGAGGTACATCTCCCCAAGGCAATTGCAAGGGGACATGCTGGGTATGTCCCCAATTTGCAGACAGGAAGTCGGCATCGGAGGAGGCAGAAACAGCCCCATGGTACCAAAGTTTCAAGGAAAGTGCCATGGGACTGTGCTGCCATTGCCGTAGCTATATATCCCAGAGAAGGACAGCAGCGGCAGCAATGTGAGCAGGAGGGGGACGTAAGGGATGAGGTTTGCCAACGACCCCTCATTTCCTTGTGCCGGCCTGATGCTGTGCACACACATTAGACATACCACAGGGCTTTTGGGTCTAACACTGTGCTATTTGCATTAAAATGTCGTGCTAGCTGCAAAAGTGTACCGCAGTTCAGTAAACAGACTCCTTAGAGAAGAGCCAGAACAATGGGAAAAGAAACAACTTAGACCACTAAAGTAGAAACAAAGAAGCCAATGTATTTTCAATTTTAATCAGAATATGCGCTTTTTGACATATTATGCACTTTATATGGAATTTATTTTGTACCATTTTACATGCAATTTGCACTAAACTCGAGGTGTCGCTGCCTCAGTTCTTCTCTCCGCCTGCAGCGCAAAAGTTACCGCTGAAACAAATAAAATGCAATTTGCAGCTCGTTTCCCAGCGTATGAGCAGTAAGAAGGGACGGAGGGGCGGCGAGGGTTTGGCCGAGTCTCTCGGAGTGAACGGTGTTCGCTAGGAACTTCACAGTCCCCTCCCCCGCCGCCTGAGCGGGCTGACGGGGCGGAAAGAGAGAGACAGCGCGCGCCCGCCGCCCCCTCCTCATCTCCGGAGAGAGGCGGCAGTAGCAGCAGCGCATACAGGCAGCAACCCCTCGAAAGCCAGAGTCCGGGGGCGGCGATTGAGCAATCCTAGCATTTGTTTGCTTTGATTCCTGCTTCCGACTCGCTCGTAAAGTACAAGAAAAGTCCGCACGGAACGGCGGCGGCCGTGGGGGGAAGCCCGGCGAGGAAATTCCCAGCGCAGGCGCCGGGGTGGAGCGGAGCTCGTGCGTGCGCGCGCCCTCCCTGTCACATCTCTGAAGTATTTGTATAATTATTGTTGTTCTTTCCCCGGGGGACGGCCCGTGCCGCCCCTCCTCCTGCTTTATAAGCGGGCGGCTGGCCTCGGCGCTAAAGCCGTCTGTCCACCTTATTTCCATCGAGAGGGGGGACTGCGTGAGGCGGAGAGTGGGCGAAAGGCGCGTTATGTCGTCCATCAGCGACGGGAGCACGGACCCGCTGGTGGCGCGCTTCAAGCAGCTGGAGGAGACGGTGGAGCGGCTGCACCGCGAGAACCGCGCGCTGAGGAGCAAAGTGCAGAGCTACAACACGCTCAGCACCTTCTACCACGAGGCGCGCCAGCAGCTGGGGGTGCTGGGGGCGCAGGTGGCGCGCAAGGACGAGCTGATCGCCGGCCTGCGGGCGCGAGCCGAGGGGGAGGCGGCGGCGGCCGCCGAGTTCCAGCCGCAGCCCCGGGGCTCCGTGCCTCCTCCCGCCCCCTCCCTGGTGCAGAGCTTGATGGAGCAACTGAAGAGCGCCCGAGAGAAGCTGCGGGAGACGGAGCGAAGCTCGCAGGAGACGGTGGTGGCCCTCAGCCAGGTGAGCGGGGAGGGGGACCCCGATAGCGCAACGGACTAAAATACCCATGCTGGGGGGTGGCCACGGCTGGTTTTGAACTTACGTCTCCAAAAGCAGCATGAGCTATTAACCTGGTATTAAATATAGCCGCTTTCACCTTTCGCATTACAAGGATCAGTAAAATATAAAGTTGCAATGCACATCTAATCTGTTCCTCTGCTATTAATTAACCTGTTATCAGTTAAATGGAATACTTCTAATGTTATATGTAAACCGCTTTGGTTAGCAAAAGGTGCTATATATAAAAAAAAAGCGCCAGATTTTGTAGTGCCTGATTATACCCACTGAAAGCCAGTGATTATACCCACTGAAAGCCAATGCCAATGATCAGGTTGCTTGAAACGCAGGAAGGGTCTGTAAGCTCCCTCTTGGCATTGGGTAGCTGGGCAGCTTGGAACTTGGAAGGAGTTCAGTGAAACGTTTGGGGCCCATACAGAAACACTAGCATACTCTTGGCACGCAGTCTGCATAGTGGCTGGGCGCAAGCAGGGCTGGCTCAACCACTAGGCAAACTAGGTGGTTGCCTAGAGCAGCAACTTCTGGAGGGTGGCAAAAGCAGGGCAGTCAAAGCTAGATTTCGACAGCTAGATGGAGCCATAGGGGAGCCTCAGGCCTTAACCCCAACACTCTGGACCAACTCTAGGGCCGGTCCTGGGCGCAAGCATTATCTAAACTGAAAGTGGCAGGCACACAGCAGCACGATGTGTATTAAATGATATCCAAATGAGCTGCACATACTTGATGGCTTCATTAGTATTTAAATTTCAGTATTTTAACCTGATGCATAGAAAGGTGCAGAAGATTGGAAGCACTGTTCTAACACCTCATCATAGGTGATGCAAAATCCTTCAGGAAAATACAGTTTGTGTTTGTTCTGGCAAACAGTCATTTCTTCTTACCCATTAGTGGCTCATTTGTTCCTTGCACGGGCTAGAGTTTGACACAAAATAAACTGGGAAAGTGACAGGGCACTCGGCAGCATGTTGGTGAAATCTATGTGCATGTGTGTGGCACTACTGGTATTACATCTGTGCATGCGTCTACCCCCTGCCTCTCACTTTATGCCAAAGTTTTAAGCCTACCTCACTTGCATGTTTCCTTTGCTGCATATCTGTGTATCTTTTGTGGTTCTCACATGCTATGAAACAGTCAGGTGCTATTAGCCATGTGCAGCAATGCCAGCTTTCTGCATAACCCTGTTTGTGTGTTGCTGGATTCTTGCACTAGGTGCATAAGTCATGAAAAATACATAGCTTATGTACGTTTATGGCATGTACTTCAGAAGGTCTGTCGGTAATTGTGTTGGAGTGATGGTACTTATTTTCGGTATGGGCATGCACGGGGGCAGAGCTTGGGTGACATGCAAATTTACGTATGTAAGCTATAAAATACTATAGCTTACTGTGTTCTTTATTTAAAACTTGCTATTCGACTGTTTAGTACCAAAGTAGTTTGCATAACTAAAAATAAAATAGAAAATTAAGAAGCGTGCCGCTTGAAATATAGGAAAATAACCTTGAGGGAAGGCAGATACATAAATAGGACATATATAGACAAGATTTGATCAGGTCCTGTCCCAACCCAAGGAGGCCTAGAAGGCTCTGTCAAAGAATTAGGTTTTTAAAAAGGATTAAACTGTGTGACTATTCCATACAGACTTCTAGTGGACAAGAATCCTATAAGGAGCCTGAAAATAAGCTGCGTGTCGTAACGCTTCTGAAGGGTCACGAGAAACAGACAGAATAGTCAGCAGATGAGTTTTGAGAGCAAAAGTACAAATGGGAGTGTAGGGTGTAAGTAAGATGGAGATATACAGGTCTTTGTGTGTCAAGATCAAAACCTTGAATTGAGATGGGTAAGGAACCGGCAACAAATGATCTTAAAGAGGGATAACATGTTTTGGTGGCACTTATTGACAGAAGTACAGCTGTATTGTGAGTTAGCTGCAATTTATTTCTTTATAATTTGAAGTTTTAAGGCCCCATAAATAGAATTACATTAATCTGGGAAGTGATGAGAGCATGAATAAGAGTGTGCAGAGCATCGAAGGACAGAAATGGCTTAACGAAGTGCATCCTGGGGCGTGAGTAAAAAGGTAAACGGACTATTGCAGTGATTTGGACATAAGTGCAGATGGGTGTCCAGTTTAATACCCAAATGAGTAAGAGTCTGAGCTAATGGAGCTGGAGTCCCTAGTATCTGTAGGCTAATAGATGGGGAGGAATGGCTTCTGGTAATCCAGGGAGTCTTTTATTTTTCTGGGTTGAGTTTGAGTTGATGACTGACAAGGCAGTTTGCAATAGAGGAGATCTGCATTAAAAGAAACAAGATCAGTGAAGAGGCTTGTCAGTACAACTATAGATGCGGATATTTACACCGCTGGCTAGCAAAAGTGATCGTGCACAGAATGTACCATGTATCTCAGCACTTGCACCCCTATTTTTTATAAAGTATGCATGAAATAACATGTTGCGATGAACATGAACTCCCAAGAGTTTATAAAATTGCCCTCACTATCTGACCACCTTTCTTCTCTGCCATTCTCACATCTTCATAAGTCTTGTCTCGCAACTTATTCTACTCAAGTACTCTTCCCCTCGACCCCTTTAAAGAAAGTGGCTATCTGCATAATACATTCTGCAAGCCATTTTTATGTTTGGTGACATTTAAAAAAAAAATCATTGTTGTGACTCATCCAGAAAATATCTTTTGACCCACTTGGAAATTTCCAAATGATAGAGCTGTAATCGAGGACCTCCTGTCATAGGATAGCCTTCAGGACAGGACCCTTATCATAGAGAAGCTCTGTGATGCTTCCGAGATGACGGAATCATTCCATATGTAGCTTGTGGCCTTGAAGTTACTTAACTCTCTATTGTCTCCAGTACAGATTTACTGTAAAGCCTCCAAGAACAGGGAAATACCAAGTGTACCTGACTATAACTTGCCTTCAGGTACAATCGTTAAGTTCAATGTAAAACCTGACAGTTTGTCGTTATGGTCGTTTTGTTATGATGTAAACCGCGCTGATTCTAAATAGCGCGGTATATAAGAAACTGTAATAAATAAATAAATAAAAATATCCATATCCCATGTATTGATTGAGAGAGTCTGGGACCACCAGCGGTAGTGGGCTGTTTTTTGGTATTTTACTTGTATCCAAGCACAATATCCACTCTGAGCTGAGGATTCTCTCCCCCTCCCGCTGGCCTGACTTATAACAAGATGCCTAAGTGGGAAGTACAGAAAGGCACCTCCTTGTAAGCATATTTTATAAAGGCAATATATGTGGCTAATTGCCTTTTATAAAATAGCTCTGTGTGCACAAATGCTGACCCACAAATTAACACCTATTTCAAAGAAGATATAAATGTGTGTATGTTGTGTACATTGCAATTCCACTCTGCCAGAAACTACATCCCTGGAAATCCCTACATGCAGACATGTAAAAGTATACTTTTCTGCAGCTAGGCAGGTTGTATGTAGAGAGGCTTATTAAATTACCACCTTTGTGGCCATTTGATTGAATTTGAGATTTGCATAGCAGTGGAAGAAGGTGGAGGACTGATTCCCATTCTGCCACTTGGCCTATCGGGGACATGACAGCATTCAGTGTTTTTGGTTTAAGAATTGCTTTTCCAACAAGTAGCCTTAAGAATCTACAGAATAAATTTAACATTTTGGTTTGCTTTACGATTTCATTGTCTCCCCCACCTCCCCAACAATCTATAAATTACTGAATGGGGATGGATGATCCTCCTACTTAAGATATTTTATGGGCTGGCTTAGTGGCACAGCTGTGCAGAGGGACCTGGGTTCAGTTCCCAGCTCAGGGCTTATAGTACCTGGGAACAATGTTCCCTCTAATTTTCTGTAGGCTGTGTGCGCATAAAATATCAGCTGTACAGCTTTTGAAGGAAGGTTACATTTTTGTGCGCCACATAATGACACTCTGAGTTATATACTTTAAAATTTGACTACAAGTCAGAATACAGTATGTACACCACACTGATTTTAATCAAATTAAATGAAAATAGACAATTACTAAATGAAGCGGAAAATTTCTAGTAATTACAATCACAACTTTTACATTTTAAGACGTCTGTGTTTTCTATCAGAATAAGAACCATAATTTTTGTGCGCTCTGTTGTAAAGTATGTGCGCTCGCTCGGCGAGGTGTGTGCACGCGCACAGCTTAGAGGGAACAGTGCCTGGGAATACTATGGAAGATCATTCATAGTCCCTAAAGGGGAGAGAATCCCAGACATGGTATGGCAGCAGCTAGTGGTGGAAATTTGAGCCTTGCATTGCAGGGAGCCCCTAGCAAAAGACTTCTGCAGCAGTGATAGTAAATTGGAAAGCAAACGTGGGAATACTTCGGTAGTTGCGAATGAAGGCTCATGGCATCGGAACCCAGCCCTAGTTCTGAATGAGCCCAAACCATCAGGGGAGAAACTATCTGGTTAGATATTTTTTTTTAACACATTCTTTTGTGGGTTGTGTACTTCACCTCTTTGGTCATGCATAATAGCCTTAATACATACCAGTGGGGAGGTGCAGACACTGTGCTTTTCCTGACCAAAATCACAATATCGCAGCTGCCACTCTCAACTAAAAATTCAATATAATGGCACTACTTCCACTAGCAGAGGCTGGGACCACTGAGCTGCCACGCAAAAGCTTTTCTGTTTTTCTGTCTTCTCTGTTTAGGTTGTAGTTGTACAACCCTTTCATGGTACAATTCATGCAGCACCTATTTTAAGATTGCTACCTCGTGTATTTTGTTCATAGAAATGATTAAATAGAGCACTCTGTCTTGGTGTTTGAATAGTTTCTCCATGATAGTGAGGTCCTGGCCTGGCAAGGTTATATGATGTGGTGCTGAAATGCACTGAATTCGATGGTTTGTGCATTGTGACTGGTAGTGGGTTTTTTTTTTTTTTTTTCTTCTAAAAAAATGTTGTGTATTTACTTGATCTTTCTGAAAGATACTTGTAAACTGACATCTGAGGTTATGCTGTTGGATTTCATATGTTTGCAAGAGAAATAAAATAAATGTAAAGGTTTGACATTTATTACCCACATAGGACATTTAGATGAACTAAAATTCCCACTTCTGCTTTCCGCATAACAAAGAAGGAAACAATTTGTCCACACCTAGGCTATTGCAAAATAGATGCAAGTACAGTATGACTGCAATCCCCAGAAGGAAAAGTTCTTTGCTTCCTTCCATTTAACAGCGGAAAAAATCCCCTATTACCTGCTTCAGGTCTGAATCAGTTTCCATGCATGTGTTTTGAGTCATCTTTAGGAGGTTTTTTGTGTTTAAATTTAAAGATATGTTTGTTAATCGTGGCTGTACAACATTTGATCAGACAGCCTTGTTCAGACGCAAGAGAAGTTTCTGCATTGATAAATGACTGCCATTATACTGACATGTTGTCCTCTTAGTATACACGATTAAGATACTTTATGATCGCTCCTCATGCAATTAAATCTAATATTTTGTAGCAGGTGGGCCTAATTCACCTTTATATAGCGACACACAAATACAGAATCCCATTATTGTTTTATGGTGTGTAACAGTGATCAGTACTTCATATTTTTTTTTTCTTCTAGTTGTTTCTTAATTGCAGTAATATCAATTCACACTGAAGATAGAACACGGTTTAGGACAACTCCACAGGATTGGCATGGACTAGATGGCACTTAATAGCAAGGTGATGAAGGCATAGTTCAGCCTCCCAGCAGATGTTGTGGCAGGCTTGGATTTAGGCATAACACAGGCAAGTGCCTAGGGTGCCAGCTATCTAGGCTACAGAGGCATCTGCCCCACTGCCTGTGGACTGTATGCATTGCTGCTTCAAAAGGGCACCACTATGTCCTTTCACCTTCCTCTTCTGGCTCGCCAATCTTTAGGATCTGACTCCTCCTCCCAAATCGCCTGCTGCCTGGGTTCCTGCTCCTCTGCTCTTACCTATGGGTGTGGTGTAGGCTGAAAGGGCAGAATTCAAGAGCATGTGATATGTACGGAGCTCATGAAAGTAAGGGCAAAGGCTGAGATGCAGTAGGCTGTGTGCATCCCCCAGGTGCAAAATTTCCTATGTAAAGTACGTTTTAAAGCAGTCCACTGTTGGGACATGTGAAGGGAGCAACAATCAGTTGGAGATAGAAATATCACTAAACATTTTGAATTCGGTGTCGATTGCAGTATGTTCTTTGTATGTTTTGCCCTTTATCTGCATTTATTTGCTTATGTAATTTTATTAAAGGTTTTATTTACTGCCTTTCTGATCTCAAACAGATCATCCAAGGTGGGTTGCTAAATAAACATATGTACTGTTGTACACTGCCTCTAGAGTCTTCTTTGAATCGGGCGACTAAAAATAAAAATAAATATTGCATCAGAAATAAGCATAGGGAAGCCTACCAGCTCTTACACGCACATTTTATTTTTGGGTATCTCAACTAGATTGAGAATAACATGCTCTTGGTTTCCTGTTTTGGTCTTATTCCTAGGTCTCCTTTTTTGTCCCTTTTTATAGATGAATTTGTGTGTGTTTGTTTTAAATTAAATGTGTGTACCTCCTTTTGTGACCACATCTGTCTGGGTTTTTCCTGTACCTTTCTGTAGAAGGTAAAGAATGCTTTAAGGGGAGGGCATCTGGCTGGCCTTTGTAAGTGGCGGCATTCATGTTGGCTCCTTCCTGCCTGTCGGGAAAACTCTGATGGCTTTACATGTAAGTCGGACAGAGTGCAGGAACCACACGGGCAAGATGGGAGAGCAGAATATTGTGCCTTGCAACGAACAAATGGGGAAAGATGGACTTACATTCCCTTTTTGCTGGGCTCCCTTTTTTATTTTTTTAGTTCAGGTCATTTTTGTACTTCACATGCCCCAGTGTTGTGATGAAAATCAGTAAGGCAGCACCCTAATTATGTCTCTCCCTAAAATAAACACCCTTGATGGGTAAAGCCCTGCCTTAAGAGCAGAATTTAAGGATTGTGGGTGAAATACCCCCAATTTTTGTCTTATAAAGATTTTACCCCCCCCCCCCCCACCAGAATCTAGATTTTACTATTGCTAATATTTATTTGTATAGTGTTGCATGGCTTATACAGCACTGAACATGGACATGAGACGGTCCCTGCTCAACAGAACTCACAATCTGTGCAAGACAGACAAATACAGCAAACGGGGGACTAAGAACTAAGACAAAATAACACATGTGGGTGGTAAGCAGGAGAATAAAAGGGTTAACATCCAAAAGCAGCCTTGGAGCCTTTTGTTATGCACCCATCACCTGGAATGCACTCACTTCCCCCCCCCTCCCCCCCACCTTCACTCCCTATGGGACATTGGAGAATTCTGCTGAAAGTTAGACATTGCTGTTCTGGAAAACTTCAGCTCGGTTCCTTAACCACCCTCACAGTAGTTGGACACAAACACTGCTAGAAACGGCTACCTTGATACAATGTATCCTATATTTTACACCTTTGATTTTAAACCATCCTGTTTTCCTACACACATTATCTCCAGGAACAAGCAGGAATGAGTCCTCACATATGGGTACGTCGGAACCGACGGAGCCTGCGCGGGAAAGCTCCCCAGCTTTTCAGATGAAAAGCTTTTGGGGCTTCCCACAGCGCATGCGCGCTGCCTTCCCGCCTTCCTGACCAGCTCTCTTCAGTTTCTCTTTTTCCGCGGAGCCAGCAGGTCGTGTTCCTGTCACCGCTGAAGAAATTGTTATTTTAATTTGTTTCTTTTGACCGCGTACCTGCCTTCCCCATACCAAAACCGGTACCGCCGGTCTCTTTCTTTATTTCTTGAAAATAAAAATTATTTATTTTTTTTTTTTTTAGCACAACGTGGTAACTTTTGCTAGGCCTTCAGGCCTACACAAATTCTCCTCATGGAGAGGCCAGCTCCTGGTTTTAAAAAGTGTACCAAGTGCAGTGCTGTTATTTCTCTCACAGACACCCATGAATGGTGTCTTAAATGTTTGGGACCTGACCACTCCATACCGGACTGCCCATTCTGCTCCCAGATGTCTAAACGTGGTATGCAGAACCGGGCCAACAAGTTCCATGTGCTGTTTGCTTCAGATAATCCAGCATCACAGTCATCCAGGTCTTCCTCTCCGGATGGATCTCAAGTAACCAAACTTTCTGTGGGCAAATCCTCTAAAAGCAAATCTCTTTCAAAAGATCGAGAGGTTCTCAATCTTGAGTTCGAGGATTCTGCCCAAGCCAAAACACCCCGGCGGGAGGCTCCGGTCTCCAAAGCACCATCTATGGGGTTACAGGTTGACATCGATGGCACGGCCTCGACCGATCACCTGTTAGACTGCTCTGGGGTACCGGCTGATACCGGTACCAACATCCAGGCAGCAGTGGCGTCCATGGGCAATACTGTCCAGACCATGCAGCAGGCCGTTCTGGCTTTCATTAAGGCTGCGACGCCCTCGGTACCGATTCCATCGGTACCGACTCCGGTTCCGGTATCCACACCGGAACCGAGACCATCGACTTCCAAGCGTCGATCGGTTCCGCATGCCGGATTCAGGCTTTTGCCCGATACCGATCCCATGCCCGATACGCACGATGTCGATATCGGTCGGTACGCGTATCGTGCATTGGAAGCACAGAGAGAATACTCAGATTCTTCTGATGAGTTCAATTCCTCTGATGACTCTGCTGAGCTTGATCTTCCTGAGGAGCCCTCTTCTCCAAAGAGGAGGATGTCTCCTCCAGAGGATTTATCCTTTCAGGATTTCATTGTTGATGTAGCTAAAGGGCTTTCTATTGCTACATCTTCTGGAACGGAACCAAGATCAAAGAAATTGGATATTTTAGGATACTCCAAAGCTCCTAAAGAGGCAGTTACCCTGCCTATCCATGAAATCCTTCAAGAACACTTGATGGATTTGTGGGAGACTCCTCTAACACTGTCTCCTCATTCCCGTAGGTTGGACACCATGTACCGGGTCCCTCCTTCTCCTGGGTTTCGAAAGACTCAACTGCCTCACCACTCCATTGTGGTGAAGTCTGCCATGAAAAAGATAAAGAGTCCTAAAAGGCACTCTTCTACCCCTCCAGGGCGAGAATGTAAGACCCTTGACTCTTTTGGTAGAAAGATCTTCCAGGCTAGTATGCTTATAGCCAGGATCAATTCCTACAGTCTTTATATGGGCATGTTTCTCAGAGAACTTGCCCTGAAGGTACGGCATTTTGCCCCCTTTATCCCTGAGGATAGAAAGGAGGACTTCACTTCTGTGGTGACACAACTTTCAGAGGTCTCCAAGTTTTCCAACAGGGCAGCCTTTGATTCCTTTGAGGTTGCAGGCAGGGCTTCGGGAATTGCTATTGCAGCCCGACGTCTTGCTTGGCTCCAGGCTTCTGACCTAGAACCCTGGGTCGTGGATGGCTTAAGGAATCTGCCCTGTACAGGTGAGAACTTATTTGGTGAGGACTGGCAAATTAAAGCTGCTCAAATGGACACAGAAAATGCCACTCTAGATAGACTTTCTAAGTCTACTTCTACTCCTGCCAAAAAGAAGCCTTTTAAGAGGCCTTACTACAAGAAGGCCAGATTTTCCACAAATACTGGCCAACAATCTGCTCAGCCTCGCTTTGCTGCTAAACGTCAGCAATCTAAGCAAGTAAAGTCAAGGCCTGCAGTGTCTGCTACACCCCAGCAGGCTCAACCCCCTCAGGGGTTTTGACTTGCCCCTAGAGAACTTACCATTTCTGGCTCTAGAACAACCAGAGCCCCTCACCATTCCCGGAAGGTTAGCTCACTTTGCTCCCAGATGGGAGCAAATTACATCAGAGCAATGGACCCTCTCTATCATCCGAGAGGGTTACAAACTTCATTTCTCCAGCCTTCCTCCCCATACCATGGTGAGGCAATTCAGTTCTCCCCCATCTCTTCTGACCCTGTTGGGTCAGGAAATCTCCTCTCTCCTTGCCCAAGGGGCAATAGAGGAGGTTCCTCTTCCTCAACAGGGGTTAGGGTTCTACTCCCCTTATTTTCTCATAACAAAGAAGACAGGGGGCTTCAGACCTATCCTAGATCTGAGAGAATTGAACAAGTTTCTATTCAAGGAGAAATTCAAAATGCTCTCTCTGGGCATTCTCCTTCCATACCTTCAGAGTCAGGATTGGCTTTGTTCTCTAGATCTCAAGGATGCGTACACTCATATACTCATCCATCCATCCCACAGAAAATATCTTCGATTTCTGTTCCAGGGAAAACATTTCCAATACAGAGTACTTCCCTTCGGTCTCGCCTCTGCTCCAAGAGTATTCACAAAATGCATGGCAGTCGTAGCCGCATTTCTAAGAGGCATGGGAGTCTTCGTGTTCCCATATTTGGACGACTGGCTCATCCGAGCTCCATCTCAGTCAGAAGCCCAGATTTCCTTGGACCGCACAAGGCGTATTCTTCAATATCTGGGACTTGTGGTAAACATTCCCAAGTCCCAACTTATCCCTATTCAGTCCCTGGAATTCATAGGGGCCCACTTGGACTCCACCACTGCAAGGGCCTAACTCCCTCTGGTCCGAGGCCAACGACTAATCAGCTTGGCCTCCCAGGCTCAGTCCAGAAGTCACTTGTCAGCCAGGGAACTGCTGCAACTTCTGGGCCACATGGCCTCCACGGTCCATGTGGTGCCCTACGCTCGTCTCCATATGAGGGCAGCTCAATGGACTTTGGCCACCCAGTGGTCTCAAGCATCAGGAGCGCTCTCAGACCAAGTACTCACCTCAAAACGTCTGTTTTGGTCTCTCCAGTGGTGGACATCCTCCAAAAATCTGTTGTTGGGGACCCCCTTCCAACCTTCATTGCCCCAAGCAACCCTCACAACAGATGCCTCCCAAACAGGGTGGGGAGCTCATCTCCAACACCTCTCCACTCAGGGCACCTGGTCTCCCCAGGAGACCACCCTTCACATCAACCTTCTGGAACTGCGAGCAATCTTCCTTGCCCTCAGTCTTCCACACCCTCCTTGTCAACCTGATTGTCCTAGTCCATACAGACAATCAGGTAGCCATGTTCTATGTCAACAAACAAGGAGGGACGGGCTCTCTGTCGCTTTGCAACGAAGCTCTCAGATTATGGGCCTTCGCCAGAGAGCATCAAATTCATCTTCTGGCAGTATACCTTCCAGGAGTTCAAAACTCTCGGGCAGACAGACTCAGTCGAGTTCTGCTTTCACACGAATGGTCCCTGCATATGGACCAGATACGCAGAATCTTTCAGGAATGGGGGACCCCGGACATAGACCTCTTTGCAAGTCCGTGGAATGCCAAACTTCCCCGGTTCTGTTCCAGGACTCCGTGTCAGGGAGCTCAGGCCAACGACGCCTTTCTCCTGCATTGGGGTCAGGAATTCCTGTATGCTTTTCCACCCATTCCTTTGATTCCCAAGACTCTGTTCAAACTTCAGAGGGATCACGGGTCAATGATCCTCATAGCTCCACGCTGGCCACGCCAAGTGTGGTTCCCTCTATTTCTACAGCTCTCCCAGGGCTCCTCCCTGGACCTGGGAGCTGCGCCAGACTTTCTGTCTCAGGAGAAAGGGACTTTGTGGCACCCAAACCCCAAGTCCCTACATCTCCGAGCTTGGTTACTGAAGGCTTAAGCCTTCATGAGTTTAATCTTTCTCAACCAGTGAAAGATATCCTTCATGCCTCTAGGAAACCCTCTACCAGGCGTTCCTATGCTTTCAAATGGAAACATTTTTCCATTTGGTGTGCTCAACAGGGTCTTGACCCTCTGGCACTTCCTTTGAATTCTCTACTAGACTATCTCCTGCATCTTTCCAATGCAGGCCTCAAGACAAATTCAGTACGAGTCCATTTAAGTGCTATTGCAGCATCCTTAAAACCTATAAATGGACAACCTGTCTCCTCTCATCCTCTTGTTGCAAGGTTCATGAGAGGCCTGACCTTAACTAAACCTCCCATCCGACCTCCGCCGGTAGCATGGGATTTGAACCTAGTTCTAGGTCAGCTTATGAAGCCACCTTTTGAGCCTTTGGACTCCACCTCCTTGAAATTTCTTTCATGGAAGGTAGTTTTCCTTATTGCAGTCACTTCAGCTCGCCGCATCAGTGAACTGCAGGCTTTAGTGGCTAATCCACCTTATACTAGGTTTCATCATGATAAGGTGGTCCTTAGGACGAACCCCCACTTTATGCCCAAAGTGGTCTCGCCTTTTCATCTTAATCAAGAGGTATATCTACCTGTTTTTTTCCCGGCTCCTCATGCATCCAGTGCAGAGAGGAACCTTCATACCCTTGATTGTAAAAGAGCTCTCGCCTTTTACCTCAACAGGACTGAGCCACATCGAAAGTCTTCCCAACTTTTTGTGGCTTTTGATCCTTCTCATTTGGGACTTCCAGTCTCCAAGCGTACACTTTCCAATTGGATTGCTCAGTGTATTTCTTTTGCTTACCAGAGTAAGAACATTTCTCTGGAAGGCCATGTCACAGCTCACAATGTGAGAGCCATGGCCACCTCTATGGCTCATCTTCACTCTGTTTCCATAGATCAGATCTGTCGAGCAGCCACTTGGGCCTCGGTTCATACCTTCACAGCCCATTACTGTTTGGACAAGGACTCCCGCCGGGATGCCTTGTTTGGTCAGGCTGTCCTCAAACACCTGTTCCATACTTAAACAACTCCTGCCCACCTTCCCTGGTTGGATGCCTGAGATCCATACGAAGATGGTTACCTTTGGAGGGGGATCTCCCAGGCATCTTAGCTAGGGAGTCCCCATATGTGAGGACTCATTCCTGCTTGTTCCTGGAGATAGCACAGTTACTTACCTGTAACAGGTGATCTCTGGGAACAGCAGGAATTAGTCCTCACAACCCACCCACCTCCCCTAGGAGTTGTATCTTCTATCTATCTACCTTCCTTTCCTCTCTCTATTGTCTCAGCTATAAACTCGAACTGAAGAGAGCTGGTCAGGAAGGCGGGAAGGCAGCGCGCATGCGCTGTGGGAAGCCCCAAAAGCTTTTCATCTGAAAAGCTGGGGAGCTTTCCCGCGCAGGCTCAGTCGGTTCCGACGTACCCATATGTGAGGACTAATTCCTGCTGTTCCCAGAGATCACCTGTTACAGGTAAGTAACTGTGCTTTACCACTACCTATTGAGTTTACTTTATAGAAAAAAAAAGGCATATCATCCTGCTAGACCAGTCCAGACAAATGGCTTGT
This sequence comes from Ichthyophis bannanicus, assembly GCA_033557465.1. Lineage (NCBI taxonomy): Eukaryota > Metazoa > Chordata > Amphibia > Gymnophiona > Ichthyophiidae > Ichthyophis > Ichthyophis bannanicus. The sequence goes on along the minus strand of CM066032.1, from coordinate 1,364,214,626 downwards.
GTTCCCCTACCAGCAGATTGGTTCTTTATATCCACTAATGAAAAGCCCAAGTTTCAGTGACTTCACTCCTATGCCTCTATCCACCTCAGTGACCAGAGGTCTCTTCAGTATCTGAAAATCTGACTAATTGAAAGGAAAAGATTTGATTTAAATGCCCGTAACAACTGTCTTAAGGGTGACTCTCTGACTTGACGTGGGAGGCTCCACTAGACCATGGTCTTTTCAGTAGCCATAGGAGGAGGAAAAATTTGGTTCAGCTCCACACTCTCTATCATAAGAGCCTGTTGAGCAGCCAGAAAATTGGAAGGATTTGCAAGAGTATAGCAACTTCACAGAACCACAATGCCCCCTCCTTCCTCCTGTCTCCTCTGCTCTCCTGGAGATTGCAGAAAGCTCACTGAGGAATCTGACTGCCAGCCACCTTAAACACAGTGCCTGCAAAGCAAATCATCTCAGGGGAGCAGAGTTGAGCCTGTCATGGATTTTCTGCCTGGGGCTCTCAAGGGGTGAGTACCAAGGCTTGACCTCCTCGTTTGTTCTTGTTTGGGGCTTCTGGGTCGCAACTTGGGGTGGCCTGCTGGCAACCATTGGTATAGTGGGGGTTTCCTGCTTTTTCCTGCATATGTTAGTAGTGTCTTTACTTATGCACTTGGTGGTATGCACATTCTGCTTGAACAGCTCCAACACACATTCCTACCCAAGCATCTGTAACATACTTGGCTTAACGCATGCCTCCTAGGCCGCTGCAGCCTTAGCACATGCTGTTGTGATACTTGCCTTAACTTTCGTCCAGGAAACAACGTTTGGCCTGTGACAACAAGGTGCCTCCTCTTGGGCTTCTGGATTCTGCTCTTCTTGCATGGCTGCTTCTCAGTTATCCCTGGAGGGCTTGCTTCCTCTCTCTCAGCCGGGGGATGCAGTTATTCTGGCCTTATCTACCTTAGGGCAGGAGGTGGCAGATGGCACTGTGGGTAATGATAGCCAGCCAGACAGAGGTTCTGACAACCATACTGTGGACTGCTCCCCAGCCTCAAGGGGATTGCAAGCAGCTATGTCCCCTGGTTTAGGGAGTCCTTTCCATGAAGAGAGTGTCTGCAGTCTGGATTGTAAAAGAAAATAATTCCAGGGAGGACAACAGGCCTGGTCATTCTGGTGTGGAAATTCAGACTCTGTAGCCTCTGAGTTCTCTGAGCGCAGTGTTGAGGGTCTCGCTGAGAGTGGAAGTCCCGTTCAGTTGCCTATGGCTAAGCATCCCCAGCAAAGGGCACTCCCTGAAGATGGGGATCAATTGGGATCTGTCTGAGATTTGGACTGTGACTTGGATTTAGATGTCTGTTCTGGGCTCTGATGTGGATAAAGTACTCATCTTCAGAGGATTGTGAAGAGGCTGGTGTTTTCTGCCTGTTCCAGAAGGAGGAATGGACTGATTTTGCCAGGGTCTCATTCACCTTGAGCTTGGCAGATGCTTCAGGCATGGAGCAGGAACTGAAGGTGCGTCCATTCCTGTAAGAGGTGCAGATATCCACTACTTATCTTCCTGTTCCCAGAGGTGATTAAAGACATGATCCAGTCAGTGGGATTCTCCCAACTCCCCGTCTAAGGATTAAGTGTGTCTAAGAAGATGTACACTCTCCTGGAAAAGGAGTGCGTTATGTGGCTTGATATTCCCAAAGTGGATGCGTGGGTCACGGCAGTTACCAAATGGACCACCATTCCTGTGGAAGGTAGATTAGCCTTAAAGGGCACTCTGGACCAAAAGGTGGATTTGTTAAAGAACCAGTTTGCCACAGCAGCTGCTATGCTTCAGTTGCCGGTATGTGCAGACCTGGTGTGTTGAGTCCTTCTCAGTGGATTTAGTCTCTTCCACCAAATGAAACTACCCCTCTTCGAGTCAGCTACAGCCTTCCTTTCTGATGTCATGTATGACCTGGTATTTCTAGCAGCTAAGGATAATGCCCTGTTGACAATGCCACATTGGATTTGGCTCCCATCACTGGGCAGCGGACTCATCTAAAGCTCGGTTGGCCCAACTGGCCTTTAAAGAAGCTTTTTTGGGGCCAATTTGGAGAAGCTGGTGAAGGACCTGGGTGAGACAAAATCTTACTGCCTTCCAGAGGACAGGTCCAGGGGGTCTGCAGTTGGCAGGAGCCTCTTTTCTGTCAGCCTCCACCCACTCATCAAAAGCATGCTGGTCGGACTCTAGTTGCAGAGGGAAGAAAGGCTTTCCAGGCCGGTAGCAACAGGACTTCAGACATACTCAGTCCTTTCGTGGACCACATGGGCCCAGGGACTCTGTCCTCTCCAGAGGAGGACCCTTCCAGCCTGCATAGTGAAAGTTTGGGGGCCATTCCCTGGTTCCTCTGGTTGAGGGCAGGCTTCACCCCTTCTTTCAGGAATGGGTCTGGGTCACATTCAAGACACCATTCAATCCAGCTATGTCCTGGAATTCAGAGCAGATTCCGGACACTTCTCCCCTTGTGGGTCTGCGAACAAAAGGACCGGTGTGCAGATCACCTTAGACAAGTTGTTACTCCTGGAGGCAGTGATGCCTGTTCCGTCAGGTGATCGGGACAAGGGCAGGTATTCAGTCTGTTTTGTGGGGCTGACAGGATGGATCGTTCCATTCTGGACCTAGAGTGTCAGTGAGCCCTTGCACATGCTGCATGTCCAGATTAAAACTTTGCAATCCATGACTCAAGCGGTGCACTGAGGGGAGTTCTGGAATCTCTGGATTTGGCCGAGGCATAGTTTCATATCCCAATCTGGGAGGATCTGCAAAAATGTTTTTTGCTGTGCTTGGCTTTCATTTTAATTTGCTGCCCTCCCATTCAGACCCTCCGCTGCCCCAAGGACGCTCTCCAAGTTCATGGCTATGGCACCAAGCGATTTGTGTGCAGCCATATCTGGATGACTGGCTTATCCGAGCCCTTTCTCTTTCAGAGGTGTCTCAAGTAGCAACCTAAGTGTCCCTTTTTCCAAAAAAAGTCTCAGCTGGGTGATCAGTCAGGAAAAGAGCTAGTTGATGCCTTTACAGTTCCTGGGAGCATGTTTCATTACTAGTGTGCAGAGCCTTCCTGACAGAGGAGGAAGTCAAAAGGTTGTTGGATTGCCTGGCAATGTTCTGTTCTCAGCAGGCTCCCAAAAGGCTCCCAGAGTTGAGGATTTATATTCAGCTCCTTGGATTGATGGCAGTGACAATTAGGAGTGCTGTGGGCATGTACTCATACGCGGCTGCTCCTACTGTCCTTGCTGACTCTGTGGTCCATTTCTCAGGAGTTCAAGCTCAGTCTCCCTCTTCCACCCCTGATTGATGGTGAAGGCCAGCCTGTTGAAGGGCATGCCACTGGACAGTTGCTCATGGATCCCTCTGACTGATTCCAGTCTCAGGCTAGGGAGCTCATTGCCATGACTGAAAGGCCCAGGACCATTGTAATCACAGGGAGGAGGTATGGTCCATCTGCCTTGAAATAAGGGCCATCAGGTTAGCTCTTCTGTGTTTCCGGCCCCTGGTCATCAGCCAGGCAGTTCGAGTGTTTTCGGATAATACCATGGCGGTGGCTTATGTCAATTGGCAAGGCAGCATGAGGCAAGCCAGGGTACCCTGGAAATGACTCCTGTTTGCCTGGGCAGAGAAGAATCTCCATAGCTTTGTTGGCTCAGCACATTGCTGGGATGAACAATGTGGAAGACTTTCTCAGCCAGCACACTCTGGATCCAGGAGTGGGAGTTGAGTCAGGAGGCGTTTCAGTTGATTCTGCACTTCCGAGGTCACTGAAATGGATCTAGCAACCCACTCCAGTGCCAAAGCATGCCACTTCAATCGCTGCACAGAGATGGGATCTGAGAGTATCAATGCCCTGGCTCAGCCTTGGCCAAGCCAAAACCTGCTGTGTTTCCTCCATGGCCCCTGGTGTGTGTGTGTGATTCAGCAAATAGAGTGCCACCCCTGAAGGGTTATTCTGGTGTTGCTGGATTTTTTAAAGGAGAGTGGTTCAGAGATCTGATGCAGCTCCTGCAAGCACCATCTCTGTTTGCCTCTGCCTCTGTCTTGGGGCCTATTGTGTCAGGGATAGATTGTCCTGGAAGATTTGGCTCCCTTCTTGCTTATGGTTTGGCTCTTGAAACGAGACAGCTTGTGCATAAGGGCTACTCTCCGATGGTGGCTTCCACTCTGCTCGGAGCCCGGAGGTCTAACAACCTGGCATATGTGTAGGTCTGATACCTCTGAACAATGGTGCAGCGCACTGCAGCTGGCTCTTGAGGCAGCCAGGGTGCTATCTGTGTTTGGCCTTTTGCGGGACAGTCCGGAGAAGGGCCTTTTATCTTGGCTCCCTAAAACTTCAGGTGGCAGCCTTGGCCTGTTTCAGCATCCTGTGGCTAGTAAGTCTCTCATAGCCTTACACCTGGATGTTTTACGCTTTCCTCAGGGAGTTCGGCATCTGCATCCTCCCCTTCAGTCTGTGATCCCTTCCTGGGATCTGTCTGCTCAGGTCCCTGATGTCAGAGCCTTTTGAGCTGTTGAAGCATGCTACTCGGAAGGATTTGATGCTACAAGATGGTAGTCTTTGTGATTTGTTCCGTAAGAGATTTTTGAGCTGCAGGTTCTGTCATGCCGAGATCCTTGCCTCAATTTTTGAGATGCCGTTTCCATTTGTCCTGTGCCTTCCTTCTTACCTAAGGTGATTTCTCCGTGTCATGTGAACCAAGTCGTTTCCCTGCCTAAGGAGTAGTATCGGGAAGGAGAAGGATCTTTGTCTTTGTGTATGTCAAGAGTGCTTCTGTTGTATGTTACAAATTCTTTTCATAAGTCAGACCATCTTCTTGTGCTGTTGGCTGGTCCATACAAAGGTGATGCAGCAGCCAAGTGCATTGGGTGCTGGATTAAGGAGGCCATTGCCTTGGCATATCAGTTGTGAAACCAGCTGGTTCTAGAGGGTTTGCATGCCAATTCTACCTGAGCATAAGCATCCTTGTGGGCAGAAAAGAGCTCAGTAGCTCCTGCAGACATTTGTTGGGTGACAAGGTGGGCATCACTTTCTACTTTGGTCAAGCATTACCACTTGGATGTCCATGCTCAGGTGGACCCAGCTTTTGGCTCTAAGGTTTTCCAAGCTGCTGTATCTCTCCACCCAGTGAAATCATAGCTTTGGTACATACCACTTCTCTGGACTGGCCTAGCAGAATAATGTGCAAGGTGACATTTTACTTAGCAGCATCCTTTCCTTGAATCCTGTTAGACCAGTCCAGGGCCCACCAAATGGAGCGGTTTGCTCTGTTCTGTGGCAGTACCCTGGGGTCTGCTATGACTTCTATACTTGGCTCTGCAGGTCCCATCTTCTACTGTCAGCCTCCTGTTTTTTATGCTGTTCTCTACTGTTTTATTTATTCATTGTTGCCCATGTTGAATTTGTGCGAGGTTTACCATGTTCTCCATATGCTTTGGTACAGATACTGAAGAGATCTCTGGTGAATGAGGCAAATAGAGGCATAGGAATGTCATTGAAACCTGGGCTTTTCATTGGTTCTTTGTCTCCACCATTCTGCTGGTAGGGGAACACAACCCACTTGTCTGGACTGGTCTAGCAGGACTCAAGGAGAGGACATTTTATCTATCTGGTAAGTAAAATGTCACCTTATGCATATAGTTGACTTTGTCAAATCATGCTTATTTTATAAACACATTAGCCTAGGCGTGTCTTATAAAATTACCGTGATTAGCAACTCCCTTGATATGTCCATAGGCACAGTCTCCTATTTAAAAATAAAGTAGTGTGACAGCAATGCTAGTCCACTTTAATGGGAGTTTTAAAAAATATCCCCTTCTCCTTTTTTTTTTTTATTGGACTAGCTTAATACAATTTTGTACCAGCTTTTGAAGGTTGAAACTTTTTTTTTTTTTTTTTTTTTTTTTTAATGACAGGTCAGCCATTAAATGTGTTTTATTTTTATTTATTTTATTTAGTGTACACTTGTATCCCGCTACTTCCAGCGATCAGCAGCGGTTTGCTATACATAAAAGTGCGGCTGTACAGGCCAGGTATTAAAGCATACATCATGATTTAGTGGAAAAGTACAGGTCGTATCACTCGAATTATATGATTCACATTTGATTGCAGGCTAGTAATTGCACATACATATATACATATTTACATATCGTGTTAAATGCTTTTGAAGGTTGGCCAGAGTATTAATCACCTTGCACACACATACCATGTCAAATGATAACTGTCATTTTGTAGAGGATTATTAACTATTTATTATGGGGAGCTAAGAAGGGTTCACATCCTTAAACATTGAAGATTGACCTATTAACATACTCATGTTCTTTGTATTCCCCTTACTCCCAACAGTGGTAGGAAAATACTTTGAAAATGTAGGCCCTAGCCAAATTAGCCTCTTTCCCCCCCCCCCCCCCCCACCACACACACACAATCACCTTTTTGCTTGTGCATTCTTATTTTGATTTTTTTTTTTTTTATAGCTTTACTTTTTTGCTCTTCTCCCAACTTTCCCCGCACCTTCCATTTTCTCCGGGCACACTCTAATAGCACAGAATCTAGGGACAGGGATCAACTCTAAACTATATGCCGTCTCCACCTCGACCATGCTGATGGCAGCAGTAGTTTCTGAATGTGGTAGAATCTTTGCCTGGGCTCCCGACATCAGTGGTGGCTTGGGTCAAGCCCCCTAACATTGGCAGTGTCTTGCACATGAGGGTGAGTAGTCCTCAGAGTTGTGCAAAAAATGTGCTGTGACATGCCTGATGCTTTGATCAGAGGTCCTATGGTCCTCTTATATATATGTATATATATATGTGTGTGTGTGTGTGTACATTTTCATTGTTTGGTCTGGGATCCAGGCCATAGCGTGACACTGGTACCCTTAGCCTTCTGAGGTGAACATGGCAGTAAAGGAGTCGCACTGTCATTAAATGCCATGCATAGCCTGATCAAATGCAGTAAGGCTTTAGACACATCTCTGCTTATTCTGGGGAGCAACCTGGGTGGTATGGAAAAGTTGTAAGCTGGACGTGAAATTGGTTGAGCAGGAGGTATAGATAGTGGTAATAAATGGAGCCCATTTTGAAAGTAATTAATGGTGTTTGCCCGATCTAGTTACTGGAAAAGAAATGAAGGGACTTGGATGTTAGCTCAGTTGCCTGAACATTTCAGCGAGTCGTCAAGGAGAAATTAAATGCATGGAGTGTGTAATATGATTGTACCAGGTTTCCAGGAAGGCTGGGATTACCAGCATGGAGCAGCTATGGTTGTAACCCTAAAGCCCACAGAACAGCAGCATTGGGTTTCCAAGCTTGCTGGGCTTACTTGCAAGGAGTAGCTGTGGTCTTAGCCCAATGATCATGTCTGGGTAGATGTAGAAAGCAGTGGTGGGAATGGGGTCAAGAGTTTGAATTAAAGGCTCCGGGTGAGGGTGAGATGTCCTTTCATCTTGGGCAGACGGATATGTAAAGCTCATCTGGTGGAACAGTTATTTGCTGTCATGCTTTTGGGAGGCATCTGAGCTTGCTGCAGAGGTCTGCTATGAATGTCCTTGCTGAACTGTACTAGAAATGGGTGGTGGTGAGTGAGGTACTATGTTGAGTTGTCATTCCTTCATTCTGGAGCGCTTAAAGCTTGAAATGCCACTGTTGTATGTACCTGATATGCCAGTATACCTACTGGTACTTAGCATAGTTTCTTTAGTTTAAGATGACATTTTTATTGGACTTTTTCCTTTTATCAGACAAAAGCCCTGATATACTTACAACATGGATGGAGGAGGGGGTAGTATCATAGGAGGAATGCTTGTCCAAAGTAGTTCTGCCTTAATGTCACTGGAATCATTTTATATTTCCCACTTAGTGGGACTCCATCCTTTAACTTTTCTTAATTGAGGGGAAACAATTACTGCAGTTATTACCTAACTTGTATTAAAAGCCTGACGTTTGCTGTGGATCTTTGGCTACAATCTTGGCTTTCCTGATAGTATGATACTTGGATTAAAGCAGAGTCCTGTAAAGTCTGCAGAGGCCCCGAGTCTGGTTCCCATCCTCTCCTTGCTGTGGGGCCTGGAGCAAGTCTCTGTCCTGCCTTGTTTTCCTTATCCATCGATTGCAAACTCGCTAGGACATGGGAATTTTTATATTAGTTTCTACATAAGTATCCCCCCCTCCATGCTTGCTGTAATAGTATTTATTTTTTTAATTTACATTCTCTTATATACTGTGCTATTCTGCATCAGCGTGGTTTACATTGAACAAACTGAAATTACATTGAACAGGGCATTATAACTTGGAGATAACTATTTTACAGGGAACATGGGCTATGGAGTGTTAAGTGGCTTGCCCAAGACCACAAGGAGCACCTGTGGGACTAGAAACCCCAGTCCTTCCGGCCCGAGGTTGCTGTCCTCTAGTGGGATTTGAACCTGGAAAGCCAAGGTGGGACCCAAGTGTCAGGATGATGCAGTGTTTAGTGACTCAACATATGCTTGTTCTTGAGCTGAACAGCGTGAGAGGAAACATACTGTCATAATGAGTGTGATTGGTGCAGCAGTGCTACTGCAATGAGTCTGCTCAAACAGGGGACTTCCCAAGTATTTTTAAATGGCAACTTGAATGCCCTATTCTTTACAGTCATGTTTTAGATGGCTCTGCCAGTCATTTGAAGACTGATTTTCTTTCTTGCAGATAGGTAGTTCTGATGATCTGTCCTTGTCTCCTACACAGGAAGTAAAGCGACTGAACCAGGAGCTGGGGGAGAGAGACAGGTATGCCCTGGAGCTCAGAGGGCAACCACAGCATGAGAAGGAACTGGAGATTCTGCGACTGCAGAGGAGCCTGGCAGAGAGAGAGAAGGTGCAGGCTACCAGCGAAGTGCTGTGCCGCTCTCTCACTGACGAAACTCACCAGCTGCGCCGGAAGCTGGCAGCCACCGCCGAGATGTGCCAGCAACTGGTGAGGTGCATTGAAGACAGCCAGAGGAAAAGCCAGGAGCAACACTTCACAGAACGCCCTGATAAGGTACAGATTCCCTTCCCGCTTCTGTGGAGCAGAGGTGACAGTGACAGTAGGTTAGCTCAGGCTGCCTCTGCTTGTCAGTGGCCCTTAGTGTGAGATTCTCACCAAGCAGTGAAGGGTGGTTTCAGAAGTCTTTGCACCCTCTCTGTAACCTGTAGCACAGTTGCCAAAGAACTTCAGGGCTTGAAGAGCATTAGTGAAGGTTGGATTACCAGCAATTCGGTGGGAATGAAACTCAAGATTTAAAAAACAAACAAAAAAAAAAAACCTCCTTTCTCCTACCAATCCCTCAGCACACCCTGGCACATTACATTTGCCATGTGCTAGTTTCTGACATCCAGCTTTCAAAGATGCCACTTGTTCTACCTCTTTACTAATAACCTCATACTATTGTCTGAAGAGACACATGTAAGAGCAGTTGAGATGCTGTTCTTGAAATGTCTTACAGCAGTGTAATCTTGAATAGTGACACTTTTTTTTAACATACCATTTGGTTTTCCAAAATGGACCTGCTTCAGCAAGGAAAGGGCATTCTGTGGAGACTCAACAATGCTCAGCTGTTGAAAAGGAGGCAAAACCACATTTTTAATCATGGAACAGTTCTAGAATGTGACTAGAACAGACTGCAGGACAAACTTAACTCTGAGCCAGAAAAACTAATCCAGGATTTCTTTGTAAAAATGTGTGCTAGTTTTGGTCCTGGAATAACTAAGCAAGAGTAAAGCCACTTTCCCTCCCTTGGGACTAAAGTGGAACTTATCTTCAGTCTCCTGCAAATGTGAACACTCGAGTTGAAAGGAGTGGAAAGGAAATACACTTCTAACCTAGCAGTGCACATGTATTGCAGATCACACTCCTTGTGTTTAAGATGTGAAATATGATTGATAAAAGCTTTGGAGACTTCTTTTTTGTAACCACAGTGCATCACACATGTAACTGTAAAACCATCTGTGATCTCTAGATTGTCAAGCCCCCCTCCCCATCCTCTTTGGCTTATCTCCATACCAAATATGAGCCACTCCAGTAGGGGTTAGGGGCTGCAAGCCTTTGCCTTTATCTATATTCTTCACCTAATACTAGCTTTACCAGTGACCAAGCTTAGCTTTTCACTTCCTGTTCAAGAAACTGCTTTGGCAAAGCAGTCTGCCAGCCAAAGTAGGAATTTCCACCTTTACACAATTAACTTTGAAAATTTAAGGTGGGTACTGTTATGCCATCCGCAGGTATGTCCCTTTTAGTATAGAAGAGATCAAGATTTCCGTTTTTACAGCTGCCAGTACACAGTAGTGACAAGCTTGTACTAGCCTCAAATATAATCCTGGACTGAAGCATTGTGCTGTGGATCCATAACTGAGCTATTCTTTAGCAGAATTGCAAACTGACCAGCTTTTAAACAAAATTTAACTTTTTTGTAAAATTCAGTGTCGGTAGAAGCCACGCTCTTGATGGGGCCATGTCTCTGCTGCCATGGACTCTGGTTCTGTGAGGCTGCAGGAATCTAATTGAGTGAATTTCAGCATAGTAACCTCAGCTGTGCACAAAATGACTCTCTTCATAACCACATGGGGATATTTTTTACCCCTATTTTATATTCCCTCATTCGTTACCTGCCTAATTCAGTCTTGCAGTAGAAGTCTTTGACCAGGGGTCATGAACTAGGTTTCCTTAGTCCAGCCTCTAGGTGTCACTGAGTGATGAGACAACTCCTTCCCTGGAGGCTGTGAATAGGTTCCTGCACTTGCTTTGCCTCTAGCTGACTTAGAGGAGACCTGAGCAGGGACGGGACCCTCTGCCATTGGGTCAGTGCCTGATCATTTGCTTTTACTGCTTTCTCTTGCTCCATACATCCTCTGACGAGCCTCCTATAGATTGCAGCTGTTCCTACTAACCACCTGTATCTCTTCATACGCATTTGGCAAAAGGGTCTGTGCAGCTATCCATCTAGCCCTTCTTGTTGTGCCTGCCTGTTAAGGCTCAAATGAGTTCAAATGTAGGCTGTTCCTGGTATTAAGTAATCTGCTAAGGAATTGCAGAACTAGCTGCAGAAGGCACATCAGGCTGATCTTAGATCAGTAATATCTACCCTAACAGAACAAAATCTCTGAGGCACATGAAGAAAACATCTTAACACTTTAAAGTTCTCTATATTAGTTTCCTTTTAGTTCTCTTTTAAGAAAGCATGGGACAAACACAGAAGATCTCTAAAGGGGGGAGGGGAGCCATAGTAGTTGGCATGGAAGGGCAGACCGTATAGGCCATATTTTTCTGCTGTCATGTTTGATTCTGTGCTGTTGCAAAACATATAAGGTTTAGAAGTCGCACTGCAGAGCCCTCATGCTACTAGTTGCTCTGCCTTTTGACACATTCACCCAAGATGTGCAATATGCTGCTTAATCCTGAAAAATTAAGCACTGGTGGCCATGTCCAGTCCAGATGAGACTCTGTTCCTCATGGTGCTGCTTCTGGGTGGACATGAATTCCCTGAGCTGAATGTCTCTTGTGCCGGCTGAGTCTGTAGATGGGAGGCACAAGAATGGGCCTGTCCTTTTGTGTATGTAGTATCTTAAAGATTCATGAAAGGGGGAAATGAACAATGGCCCCTCCAGTCCAAGTGGTGAGACAGAGGTGCAGCTTAGCTTCTTTGTCTCTTTAATCTTTATTACCATATCTTCCTGCCTGACCAGTCCAGACAAGTGGGGTTTGTTCTCCTACCAGCAAACTGGTGGAGACAAAACCAATGAAAAGCCCCAGTTTCACTGCCTCTATTCACCTCAGCCACCAGAGGTCCCATCAATATTTCTTTGTCTCCAGCAGATGGTGGATGGTTTTTCTCCTGAAGAAAATTCTAAGGATTTGAGAGAGCAAGATTGACTTGAAATGCTCATGAACAACACTCTGTGGGTTGATTTCTCACTGGCGTGTGACTTGGGAGGCTCCACTAAACTGTGATCTTGTTGGTAGCCATAGCAGGAGAGAGAATTTGGTTCAGCTCCGCACTCTTACCTTAGATAAGAGCTTTTTGAGCAGCCAAAAATAGGAAGGACCTGGAAGAGTGCAACTGACTCATAGATCCTCATGCCCTGCCCCTCCTGCTCTTTCCTGACATGGCAGAAGGCTCTCGGATATGCCCTCCTGCCACCTTAACGTCAGTGCTGGAAGCCAGAGAAATGGTTCTGGGGGTAGAGCTGAGCTTGGCACTGATTTTCAGCCTGGAGCTCTTAGGGGGCAAGTACCAACGCTTGACCTAGTCACTGCCCTTGTTGGGGGCTCCCAAGTCAGTCAGTCTGGGATGCATTTTGGGTAGACTGCTAGTGACTGTTGGCACCATGTGGGAGTTTCCTGCCATTTTCTGCACACATTAGTAGTGTGTGTTTTACTTAATGTGTGTTCACCCAGGTGGCTCCAATGTGTGTTTCTTCCCTAGCACCTGTAATGTGCATTGCATCAAAGCACATTTAATGCACACAGTAAAAGTGCAGTTACTGCGCACCTTCAGGCTGCCATGGCCTTAGCACACGCTCTTGTCAAACTTGCCTTAATTCTGCCTTCTAGGAAGTGATGTTTGACCTGTGGCAAGTGAGGTGCCACATCTTCAGATTCTGCTCTTCTTGCATGGCAGCATCTAAGTTGTCCCTAAAGGACCTGCTTCCCCCTCTTTCAGCCAGGGGATGCAATTAATCCAGTCTTGCCTGCCTCAGGGCAGGAGGTGACAGATGGCGCTATGCATAAGGATATCCAGCCAGCCAGAGGATCTGGAAACCATTTTGTGAGTTGCTCATTGTCCTCTAGGGGGTGTTTGACAGCTGTGCCCCCTTTTTGTTGGGTCATTTACGAGAGGAGAGCTTCCAGACTCTCGATTGTCCTCCCCAAAATTCTTTTGTTTTGCAGCAGGCCAGGTCCTTGTGGAAATTCAGACCCTGTGGCCTCTTGGTGCCCCTGGGCACAGTCTTGTGTGGTACAAGCAGAGTGTAAGCCCTGTTTGATTGCCTTTGACTAAGCGTCTCTGGCATGGGGTGCCTCCTGGAGATGGAGAACAGCTTGGAGCTGTCTGAGAATTTGACTGATTTGGATTCAGATGGCTCGGTTCTGGGCTCTGACATGAATGTAGAAGTACTCATCTTCAGAAGAATGTGAGGAGGCTGGTGTGATTCACCTATTCTAGATGGAGGAGCTGGCGGTGTATGCCAGTCTCATCTGCCTTGAACTTGCAGATTCTTCCAGCACAGAGCAAGAGCCAAAGGTACACCTACCCCTTCAAATGCTGCAAAAATCCACTATTGTCTTTCCGTTTCCAGATGTGATCAAGGATATGACCCAGTCAGAGTAGGTCTCTCCTGACTCCTACCTAAAGGATTAAGGGTGTGTTAAGTCTCCACTCTCCCGGAGGAATGCATTGAATGACTTGGCATTCCCAAGGAGGATGCAGAAGTCATGGTGATTAACAGACGGACCACTGTTCCTGTGGAAGGCGGATAGGTCTTAATGGATTTTTCTAGATCATAAGATGGGTTTGTGGTTGAAGAGCCAGTTTTGCCATGGCAGCAGCTATTCTGCAGGTAGCAGTATATACCAGCTTGACATCTCAAGCCCTGCTCCAGTGGATTCAGTCTCTTCCACTGGAGGATGATACCCTTTCTTTTTAGAGTCTGCTACAACCTTTGTGTGATGCCATGTATGACCTCTTACATCTTGGCAGCCATGGATGGTGCCTTGACTGTCATGATGTTGGATTTGGCTCCAGCACTGGGCAGCAGACACAGCTTCCCAAGCCCAATTGACTCCAAACAGATTCTCCTTCAAAACCAGTTGGGCCAATTTGGAGAAGCTGGTGAAGGACTTGGGCAAGACAAAATCTGCAGCCTTTCAGGAGACTGGTCTAAGGGGTCTGTGAAGTGGGCTGGTGCCCCTTCTTGTTGGCCTCCATCTGCCCATGGAGAGTGTGCTGGCTGGATTCATGAGAGTCCTGGGACTCTTGTTACCAACCTGAACAACCTTTCTTCCCCTCTGCGTCTGGGCTTCAGGCTCATTCTTGGTCCTTTCATGAAGTGGGCGGGCATGGGCCTAGGAATTAGTCACTTCCAGAGGAGGATTCTCCCAGGCTGCACAATGAAGATTTAGGGGTCCATACCTTTTTTCTTTTAGGGATGGGCCCAGTTTACCAAGGATCGCAGTGTGCTAGACACCATTCAGTTCATCTAGGTCCTGGAATGCAAAAAGCAGATTGTGGATTCCTTTGTCATCTCCCTTGTGGATATGGTGATCAAAGTGCTGCTGTGTAGATCACCTAGAATAAGTTGGCTGTGCCTAAAGGTGGTGATGCCCTTCCCACTGAACATGTGGACTAGGGCATATACTCCATCTATTCTGTGGTGCCCAAAAAGATGGCTCCTTCCAGCCTGCCCCGGACCTCAAGGGGGGGGCGGGGTTGATGAGCACTTGTGTGTCCTGCGCGTCTGGATAGTAAACGTTGCGCTCCATGGCTCAAGCAGTGTGCTGAGGGGACTTTTGGCTTCTCTGGATCTGGCTGAGGCATATTTTCACATCCTCATCCAGGTGGATCAGCAAAGTATCTGCATGTTGCTGTGCTTGGCTCTGTCAGTTCCCCCCCCCCTCCCTTTCAGGCTTCCCACTGCCCTGAAGATGTTCTCACAGGTGGTGGCAGCTGCAGTGCCAAGGGATCTGTCCTTAGAAAGCCTCAGCTGGGTTATCAATCGGACGAGTCAGCTGTGTCCTTCCCAGTCCCTGGAGTTTCTGGGAGCACATTTTGAATGGCCTGAGGTGTTTTTTCCTATGAGAGGAGGTAGTCAGTCTGGATTGCCTGGCAGAGCCTTGGATGCTCTTCAGCTTCTCTGACAGCGCCCATAGAGATGGTGCCATGGGCACATGCTCATATGCAACCACTCCAGCAGTCCTTGTTGACTTGGTGGTCTGTGAGTTCTCAGGAGTTTTAACGCAGGTTCCCGCTCTTGATGGTGAAGTCCAGCTTGCAGTGGTGGCAGCAGCCCTGTCATGAAGGGTGTGCCACTGAATGATTTCTTTTGGATCCTCCTGACTGGGGAGCTTGTTGCCAAGACCGTACAGCCTAGGGCTGTTGGAACAACTGAGAAGCATTGTTGTCCATCAACCGCCTCAAGGCAAGGGTTATCAGGCTGGCTGTTCTGTATTTCTGGCCTCTGATCGAGGGCTGTGCAGTTTGAGTGTTTTCAGACACCATGGCAGTGGCTTATGTCAATCAGCCAGGTGGCATGAGGAGTGCTGAGGTAGCTCTAGAGATGACTTAGTTTTCCTGGGTGGAAAAGAATCTCATACCTTGTCAGCTCAGCACATTGCCAGGGTGGGCAATGGAGAAGTGGATTTAGTCAGCAATCACTCTCTGAATCCTAGAAAGTGGAAGTTGAGTTAGGAGGTGTTCGTTTGTGTGTTACTGGGGTTGCCCCAAAATGGATCTGATGGCAACCTGCTCCAGTGCCAAAGTTTGCCACTTCTTTAGTTGCCACACAGACAGAGCCAGAGGTTGTCAACACCCTGAACCAACCTTGGCCAAGTCGGCACCAGCTGTATGTTTCCAACATGGACCCTGGATGTATGATTCAGCATATTGAACTTCACCAAGGCAGGAATGTTCGGGTGATGCCAGATTGGCTGAGGAGAGCGGGGTTCAGAGACCTGATGTGGTTCCTACAGTCTTGAGGTCTATTGCATCAGGGACTGATCATCCTGGAGGACATGGTTCCCTTCTCACTTATGGCTTGGCCCTTGAAAGGGGACAGCACGTAAGGGTTACTCTCCAGTAGTGGTCTCTACTGCTCCAGACCAGAGGAGGTCTGCCAACTATGGTAGCATGTGTGGATCTGGTGCAGCACTCAGCAGTTGACTCTTGAAGCAGACAAGCTACCATTTTATTTTTTTCTTTCAGCCTTTCTACAGGATGGCCCTTAGCTAGCTCCCTAAAGTTCAGGTAGGAGCTTGGACCTGTTTCCGGTAGCTGGTAAGTCTCTAGCCTTGCACCTGGACATCTCACGCTTTCTCTAGGGGGTTGATGTCTGCATCCTCTCCTCCGGTCTGGTCTGTGATCCCTTCCTGGGATCTGTCTGGTGCTCAGGGCCCGGATGGTGGCACCCTTTGAGCCATTGAAGCATGTTACTTTAAAGGATTTGAAGCTCAAGACCAGGGGTTTTTTTTGGTCATGATTTGTTCTGCAAGGCAGATTTCAAAGCTACGGGCTGTCTTACCGAGATCCTTATCTGTCTTTTTTGAGGAGGCAGTTTCCATTCGGCCTGTGCTTTCTCCCTTTCCTGGACCAAGTGTATCCATAATTATGAATGATATTACTATGATTAAGAAAATATATGGACCTAACTAAATTCTACCCTAGTTACACAATGAACTGGAAACAAGACTGAGATGCAGGTAGGAAAGCACAACCGAGCTCTGTTGCTTGGCCACTGAACATTGCCTGTTTGTGGGCTGCTCTGCAGAGCTTCTGTCTTAACATCTCAGGCTTCTGGGTCGACATGGTAAAATTTGTGGTAGGTTTTATTGACCTGCTTGCTTCTTTAGTCTTAATTTAAAGAACAGGGGTTTCTAATTTACCTCTAATTTGCAGTTTCCAAATGGTGAATCCTTACCGCTTCAGGCTATCATCGGCAAGCTACAGGAAGAAAACAAGATGTTAAAACAAAAAGTAACTTACGTGAGTATATTTCCATAATTCATACGATGCAGTACATTGTGGAGCTGCTTTTTTTTATTAGTGGTTAGCATGTGTCATCTGTCACTGGACTAATTTTATTCCTAAGGGCTCTGTGGCAATGCATGCTCGCCAATAGCAAATCTAGGGGATAATTTACTAATCATTCTAGGGCATGATGCTTTAAAGAGTATTTTTCTTATAGGCACAGAATGAAAGACTTAGCCTTGTGAAATAAACATTAAGGCACAATTCACCAACTATGCATAACAAGGTATTAGTGTGTTCCAATGTGTGGGCACACATCTCTTTCAAAGATGTTGCAAAAAAGATTAACATAGTATTTATGCTCTACAAAGGGAGACATTTAAGAGACTGTAGAAGATGCATGGAAGGTGTGAAAACAGTTTATGCCGACCTGTTTTGTACCTTGGTCTCCAACATATTGGAGTTTATCCAACTCTGAAAATAGTTACCAACTCTTCTTGTTTAGCATGGAAACTTCCTATGTGACTTTCTTTTTATTTTTAAATAAAATCTCCCTTTCTCAATCTGCCACCTCAGTACATTGAGTCTGTCCTTTCTTCCCCATGCCTCTCTCTCGGAAGCCATACGTTGAATTTGAATGCAGACACTGTCTTCTAGGAAAGCTGAGCTAAAGCTATAGTTACAGCTATTTATAACCTGCTCATCGGTGGAAGGAGGGTGAGAAGCCCCTAGCCTCAGGATGGCATTAGAAAATGTAGCTGCACAGAAAAGGTGGTAAGGGATGCATAGTTGGGCCTAAAAGTTTAGACAAGTTCTGGAGGAAAAGTAAAATCAATATTTGCTATATAGGCATGGAAAAGTCACGGCTCATTTCTGGGTGTGAGCAGTAAGGATTGACTCTAGTCCTCGGGATCCTGACATGAACTTGTAACTTGGATTGATCAATATCCGAGATGGATCCTGGGCTTAATGGACCTTTTGGTCTGTCGCATGGCACATCTTATATTCTTAAGGCAAAGAGCATGTCTCTCAACATGTAGATTTGCTTATGAAATGTCTTTTACAGCATAGAACTGGCCAGAAATTGTTACATAATAGCTCTTACTCTTGGAGCTTACTGTCCGATCAAGACAGACTGGAAAATAAGAGGCTTTGAGCTAAGTCAGCCTTGCCATGACTGAGAAGGATTAAAATGCAATAAATGGAGTATATTAAGTGTGATAAAATGACATTGGGGACCATTGACCATTTTAAGGAGGAAGAATAACATCTGATGAACTGTAATTTAAAGCCTCAAAATCAGGCCTCTACTCCACGATCTATAAAAGAGAAGCAGGATTTAGGGTGGACAAGTATTAGGAAGGGAGGGCCACATATGGTGAGTTCTGTTAGCACTGAAATAGCTGGTCTTCAAGTTATGCTAATGCAATTAAAGAATTTCCACCCAACCCATTAATATTTAGTAATTCTAGTTATTTGAGACAGGCTGAAAGAACCACAGTTTCCTTAAATATAGTTGGCCATATTTTAAAGATAAAACTTCAAACAAGTCTTCAGTGTAAAAGCAAATTGGTACTCCCCTCCAAAGAGCCACTAAACAGCTTCTATCTCTGAAGTGATACCAAAATTGGCAATTAAACAGAACACTTTTTTTCCTGTGTGTGGTGTAATAACATGACTATTAAAATGAAAAAGGGGAGACTATGATAAAATGGCAAAAATTTAGAAAAAAAAACTAAAGGGCAGCTGCAAAGGTTAAAGGTTTACATCAAGCATGGACACTTGTTTAAAAATACTATTTTGAAAGCACAGACCACATATATTGGCAATTTAAAAGCAATTGTGACCACACCTTAAATATTGTGTGCAATTCTGGTCGCCATATCTTAGATAAAGCAGAACTAGAAAAGAGAAGAACCAACAAAATGGTAAAGGGGATGGAAGGATACTCCTATGAGGAAAGCCTTGATAGAGGTCTATAAATTAATGAATGAAGTAGAACAGGTAAATGTAGATCGGTTGTTTACTCGCATCAAAAGTAGAAAGACTAGGGGACATGCAATGAAGGTACAATGTAACCCATTTTAAGACAAGGGTAGTATTTTTTTCACTCAATGCATAATCAAACTCTGGAATCCCCTACTGGAGGATGCAGTAAAAGTTGTTAGTGTTATTGGGCTTAAAGGTTTGGACAGTTTCCTGGAGGAAAGGTCCATAAACGGTTATTAAAGAGAACCAGGGAAATCCTACTGCTTATTCCGGGACAAACATTCTGGAACCTGTGTACCTTTTTGGGAACCTGGCAGATACTTGTGACCTGGATTTGCTACTGTTGGAAACAGAATACTGAGCTTGATGGAGCTTGGTCTGACTCTGTATGGCAGTTCTAATGTTCTTAATTTCATGATGCAAGCTGCCACTTTATAAGGGCTTTTTATGCATGACTGGTAAAACATGACAACACCGAAGAGCAACACAATCTTATAAAATTCTCCAGTTCCCATATGCCCTGAAAGATGAGAATTTGCTAAAATAATTTAAAATAATGAAGTGTGGAAACCATATTAGTTCAGTATAATGGTAGTTAAATTAAAAGGAACACCTTATTTTAATAGCAAAATAAGGAAACTAACAATGGTCAAACTTCTGGAAGAATGAATCTGAGGATCAGGCGGTTAATGTCTGTTCCAGTTTAAAAAAAAAAGAAACAAACACTTTTTTCCAAGTCCACTAAAATGTGATTTTATAGCCAGATTTTGCTGGCATTATGGCAAACATTTTGATTAAAACCACTGGTATTAAAAGGATCCACTTTGCAAAAGTATGATTTAGTCATATTTAATTACCTTCTTGCAAACATTTTCAACTGGAGAACCTGTTTAAAAAAAACAACAAAAAAAAAAGTGCTTTAGTTGAGGGGATAGATTTTCAAACTGAGTGTCGTAATTCTACTGATTAACATCTTTCTAATGACCAACTCCGGGTTTGTAGCAATTTTACATACAATACTGCAAACTAACTTGCTTTTAGTATACAAACTTATGGGGAGGGGACACTTTCCAAAAAAAACATTTGCAACTTAGAGTTGGCTGAGTTGTATGCGTGGACTGCCAAATGTATAGTTAACTAGCCCAGTTCAAGGAACACAAGGATATTATGTGGCACAAATAAAGCCTCAAAGCCTCCGTCCAGTGATTTGCTCTACCACCCAGGAATTTGTCCTCATATGTCCTCTCCCAACTTGTTTTGCCCAGTAATTGCAATAGTGATCATATTCTGGAGCTCTATAATGAGCAGGGACTCTTACATGTGGCTGTGCAGTGCTGCATACTTTTGGGATTGGCTGCTACTTGAACCAAGTGCAAAGACTGGAGGTGTCCTAGGCGGGGTCCACCATCCTGCCACCACCACCATCTCTCTCCCCCCCCCCCCCCCATGCCCATTGCCTTAAAAGCAGCAGTGTGCGCACCAGTTGGAGGACTAATGTTCTAGACAACTGCCTAGTTTGTCTAATGGTAGCACCGGCCCTGTTGAGAATCCTTTTCTCCAGGTTGTGAATACATCCTTCCACCAGCCTGGGGCGGCCTACCTTGCAAGGGAATCAAACCCAGTAGTGCCAGTGAGCCACTTTTCTTATATAAGCACTCATAACGCTCCCTTAGTGTGCTATATCCCTGGAGAAAACCATTTTGGATCAGACACTCCACTTTGCATATCATGCCCCAGTACTTTGGAATTCATTAACTGCAGATATTTGTATGAAGACGTTCTAAAAGGAGTCTAGCTTTCACTCATTTTTTACAGTTTTTCTTTTCTTAATAAAATGTCTCATACAAACCAATAGAAGAAAGGCAATGCCCAAGTATAATAACAAAAAGAAACCTAAGCAAATCGCATTAAAACAATACAAAGGGCAACACTTCAGGGGCAGACGAGAACAAATTCAAGAAGTCTTAATAAAAGAAACAGTATCTTCCATACATGTGAGGCTATACCTTGTATGGGGACGGAGCGTAGACCCTTCTAAAATTTCATATTTCTTTTTTGGGGCTTTCTTGGGAGTGATTTTTGATGTTTTCCATGACTATCACTATTGCCCAGCTGGATTATAATTTATTAGAATTTTGTTGTCATTTTCAATTTTTATTTGCTATTTTGTTCTGTGCACATGTATCACACTGCTCACGTTTTGTAGGTTTCCCTGGTTTTGCTGTACATTGCTGACAGAAATGGTTTCTCTTCCCTTTAAATCGGCTCTACTGCGAGGTTTTCACTCGCGGTATTTTTTTCATCGAATTTCAGCCCCGCTCCTGTGCGGGGAGCCTCTCCCCTCCCACTCTCCACCCATTGACCCCATCTCTCCGCCCCTGGGGAGCCTTCCTCCGCCCTCCTGGAGCCTTTCCACGCCTCTATCGCTCATTTGCACGACGCGCACATGAGCGGGCCCGTTAGTGCGGCGCGCACGTGTGCGGGGCACAAAAACGCATCATTAGCGTGCGCGAAGGTACCTTAGCGCACGCTCAAGTGCGCCCCGCACAGTAGCGCGGTTTAGTAAACATACCCCTAAGTCTTTGTCTAGACCATAGGTTCCCAAACGTTTTTGCCCCGTAGACCACTTGCCAATTTCTTTTGTTTTTCGTAGACCCCCCTGCCTGCCTAATATTGAATTTTCCTAAATTTATTAACTTCAAATGTGTGTTTGCCTGCTCACTTTGATAGGGTTTTTTGTAGCGTGGACAATTGTAAAAAAAAAAATGTGTACAATTTTTATTCATACCTTTTATTGAAAAGACACAAAATGCAAGTATATATTTGGATTTGAAACAAAACAAATCAGAACCTAGTAAAATTCTTACATAAAATTAATACAGAAATAATGCTGTTAATGAGAGGGATGAACCTGATGCTCTGATAGCAATTGTTCAATATTTGGCTTCAAATTAGTGAGGTATAGTCTTAAATCTCCACGTCCAGTGATTTGCAGTCGATTTTCTTTTTTTCGTAAGAAGATTGGCAACCGTGCTAAAACCCCTTTCCACGAGGTATGAAGATGAAAAAGCTATCAAAAACTTTCTTGCAATAGTCCATAATGCAGGATAAGCAACAGGTATATCGTTCTGAAGCCAGAACTGCTGATACCCCTTTCTGAACTGCACCTTAAGTTCTTCATTAGTGCTTATTGTAATATGACATCCGATTCTTCAGTGTCGCCGTATGGATTGATAATCCACTGTGGGATTTCCATAGTCAAAACATCCTCAAACCTGGTTTTAAAGTCTGTGTGAAGGACATTTAAATGTTGAACGTAGACCAAAATGTCGTCATCCTGGACGTTTGTCAATGACAAGTTGGGTAACTGTGAAAATTATCTCCGTCCAATGTTTGCTTCATTAGATTCATTCTGGCAAGAAAGCTGCAATGATGGACTTTGTTTTTTATTTAAATTCAGACTGTCACCTTGTAACTGCAAGTTAACCTCATTAAATTTAGTAAACAAATCTGTTAAATAAGCAATGTCTGGTTTCCATTTGATTTATTTTCATTCAAAATGGGGATGTTCAGCATCCAAAAACTCAAAACGGTCTCAAAGTGAAAAAAATCTTGTCAAACATAAGCCTTTCGAGAGCCAGCATATTTCAGTGTGAAGGAGTAATCGATGAAAGTCTTCATCATTTTCTTCACACAACTGCGCAAATAACCTAGAATTCAACGCGTTGCTACGAATCTTGTATACTGCATTTATGTCGAATTGAAGAGATTGATGCAATCTGGCACTCAGATTTTTAGCTACTAAATGTTATCGATGAATGATGCAGTGAATTGCAAACACCCTGGGTACATTTTGTTTTAAATGGCTTATAGAACCGCGATAGCGCCAAAACATGGCTGGTGCTCCATCTGCTCCTGCCGATTATTATATTTGATAAAGGGATTGCTTTTTCCATGAAATAATCTTTCAAAACATTGAATATTGATTCGCCTTTAGTGTCTGTCAAAGTTCTCGCAAAGAGCAGTTCTTCATGGATTTCTTGGTCCATAACAAAACGAACATTTGCCAATAATAGTGCTTCATTACCAGGTAACGTTGACTCATCCAGTTGAATAGAGAAATGGTTCGTTTGCAGATAATTACACAAGAAGCTTTCAACATCATGTCTCATTTCATCAATACGTCTTTGAACTGTGGTGTTGTTCAAAGGAATTCTTTTGTGTATATCATGCAGGCTTGTGTAGAACAGTTTTTAAAACCTCTTCAATGGCTGGCAAAATTAGCTGTTCCCCGATAGTATGAGACTTTCCCAATTTTTGCTAGGAGTTGTGAGATGTTGTAAGATGCCCGCAAACCATCATCTCTCTTTTGACATTGAAGCGAACATACCGTGGTTCTCTTCTGAAGTTTTTCTTTCAGTGTTTTAAAGTATCTCAAATCTTGACTTGTTTTGTCAGGGTGACACCTTCTCAGATGATCCTCCAGCTTGGATGGTTTCATAGCGTCATTGCTTAAAACTCTGTTGTACAAAAGGCACATGGGCAGATGTTTGTCCGACAGGGATGGAATGAAGCCAAACTTCAAATCAACGCTATACTACCTACATTTCTCTTTAGCCTGGGCCATGTTGGGTAGAAGTTCTGTCGACAAAAATGAAGCTATTTAAATATGATAAGACAGAGCAATTCAAAATTGATTCTTGCCCAGACAGCACACAAATATTTTTTAAAATATATTTTAGGAATTTAGGGAAAATAGACTTTACCTAAAGTCGTGATCGGCGTCTACGGCTCTACGCAATCGGAGCGACTACAAAAATATGTATAAAATTTTGTACTTACTTTTCTTAGGCATGCCTAAAGAAGATGATTTTGATTCACTTTGACTTGTACCTATTTATATTTTTGAACATATTTTCAAACCACTTTTATTCTCAAAACCCAGAAAACAAATGAACAGTGTTTGTCTCTAACACTCTTATTTATAATTGATGAATCAAACAAGTCTGTGCAAAGCTTTGGTACAAGTCTGGACAGGTGTTATTCACTGCACGTACGCACGCGATGCATTGCTGCTGGTATAAAAACTTGCACATGAACGTAGCAGATAGGTACTGATGTACTCGGGAGTTGCTTCACTGCTCCGCCCCTTTGAATTGGAAAAAGGTTTAAAAGAATTGTTGAACCCATACATTATTTATTCTATCTTTTATTTATTTATTTTATATTTTTGCTTTTAAAAAGGAGTTGACCCTTTTTTAACCTCCTTGTGTTTTAATTTGGCGATTTTCAGCCATCTCATTATCGCTGGAGAACTTTGGAATGATATGCTTCTCGCATGTTTCCTTTGTATATGAAGCCTCCTTTCCTCTGCTAGTTTTGTCTCCTGTCATAAGGAGGTATATTAAATTTTACGAATTGGTTGTATGGTCTTTATACGACAGGTACTTATAGAAATATATTTAATAAAATTGTTTGTCTATTATAAGTATTATGTACACACAATCTGTGTTAGGTGTAATAAGACATTTACGAAATGCCTAAATGTTGATGATATTCCTAAATGGGGGGGGGGGGGTCTGCTCACATGGGACCCCCCATTTACATCTTATGCACCCCCAATTTTTTTTCTCTCTGACATGGACCCCCTGCAAGTCGAAATCAACCCTTGGGGGTCCATATAGACCACTTTAGGAACCATTGGACGTATTTTACTGTGGTGTGGTGTGGTGTTTAAAGATGAATTGTTGTACCAGTTAATCTTGTCTATTTCAGTTACAATTTGGATTGTAAACCACCATGATGTGGCTTTTCACTGTAGCCACTAGCAATATAAAAAATTGACATATCTGCACATTTACATATTAAGTTATATAGGCAATCATTACAAGAAACGGACCATCTCCTCAAATTGATCTGTAGTGTGTAATTCCTGTATCGTGGTTTATTTTTGCTTTATATACCGCTTTTAATGCTCGCAAGGCAATTTACCATAGATTGAAATCGAATAGAAAGGAACTCTATTGGGATAGGAGACAACAAATGGGAGGATAATGCAGAATAGAATTGAAGATGCTAGTTAACCTGCTGAGACCAGCCTGACTCCCTACTAGGTGCCGAAGGCTTTATGGTGAATGTATGCTTTCAAGGAGGACCTAAATTTTGGTGTGGCTATTTTTGCTGGCCCAGTATATTGACTGACATTAAATCTGTGGATCTTTATAATGACATCTTTCTACCCCTTCTTAAGGTGGAAGATTTAAATGCAAAATGGCAGAAGTATGATGCTAGCAGAGAGGATTATGTGAAAGGGCTTCACCTCCAGCTGAAGGAACTGAAGTCTGTGCCAGAGCATGTAAAAGGCTTGGCTCCAGGACTGGCCAATAGGGAGCTGATGCAGAAGGAGATTCTCCGGTTGAACCACTTGCTGGAAGAGAAGCTGCATGAATGTGCCCATCTTAAGCACAGCCTGGAACAGAAGGCAAAGGATAGGCTTGGCGATGGTGAACGCATACAGATGCTGGAGCAGCAGGTTCGGCCCATCTGTTCTTTGCTTTCTCCTGTCCTTTTTTCCTATCTGGCTTAGGGAGCTAGCACGCTCTGCTTCCTCCTGTGCTTAAAGATGCAGCTTGCACAGGAATTTCTTTGGCGGCTGCTTTTCAGCCAACCACCGTTTCTGTGAAGGTGGTACTAGGCTCTTGCTTCCTGATCCCTGAAACCTAGGTTGCTGCTTTCTTAATTTTTCTTAGTGAATCTTTGCGCTTGTGAAAGCTGCTAAATTAGCATTGACAACAGTAGCCTTCCGTTTATGTGTAGAAGGAGTGCGGCACAGTCAGCAAAGCAGAGTTCCCACACCACCTGACTAATGTCACCCAGTCTTTGTTTTGGCAGAACCACATGTAAGTTTGAGAATATCATGCAGTGTTTCTGCCCATATCATCTTTATGGTTTATTTGATTTGCTTGACCATCCTTCAATAGACACAGCAAAGCAGTTTACAATTTAAAAACAAGGTAAAGACAAATTAGAAAAGAACTACAATTGTTGGCTAGGACAGGAGCTCAGTCATACTCATAAAGTACAGGAGAGAGAGCCTCCCTTACTGCTTTTATTGCCCTGACATATCAGGGGACCAGTTTGTTGTATTCCATCAAAATATAGAAAGACTAGGACATGCAACTAATAAAAGAAAATAGTTTTTCGCTCAATGTGTAATCAAACTCTGGAATTTGTTACTGGAGGATGTTAGCATAGACGGGTTAAAAAAAGGTTTGGACAAGTTCCTGGAGGAAAGGTCCATAAACCATTACTAAAGGGGACCCAGGATATCCACTGCTTGCCCCAATACAAGCACTGTGGAACCTGTGTTTTTGGGGAAACTGCTAGGTACTTGTGACCTAGATTGGCCACTGTTGGAAACAGGATTCTGGGCTTGATGGACCTTGGTCTGACCCAGTATGCCATATCGTTTGTTCTTATGCTTGATTAAATAAAGATGTCAGCAGTGGAGCCACTTTTTTACTAAACTGCAAGGTGTCGTTTTTGATGTGAACAGCTCCTTATTATGATTACTATCTCACTTGACAAAGCTACCAAGTGCCTTTTGTTTTGAAGTAATTTTAAGTTACTATTAAACTTAAGCTAGACTTTAACCTAATGGGGAAAGTTTCTGTAACCCTATGCTATTTCCCTTAATTCATATAGTCTCCTTGAATACAGGTCTTTCTCTTCACCAGCACAAATCAGTACCCAAGGCTGGCTTGAATCTCCTCTAGACATGTGTGTTTTGCTTTAAGGCCAACACGATACATAGGAAGAAGCAGGTCTACATTGCCAGTTCCTCAGGAGCTAAATATGTATATTTTGTTAGTCCTAGTTTAAACATTTTAAATCTACAGAAATGTAGCTTCTACTACCACTTTTCTCGTAAGATATGTCTACTAGCATTTATACTAGGAAGGAAACTTTTTATCTTTGAATATGTATTTGAAGCAGATTTCCCACCTGTCTGTCTTAGGTTCTTGTCTACAAAGATGATTTCACATCAGAAAGAGCTGATAGAGAGCGTGCACAAGGCAAACTACAAGAACTTCAAGAAGAGATTACCAGACTACAGCTTCAGATTACGAGAAGGCTGGTAAGTTTGAACAGACTGAAGTGCTAAAATGTGATCGGGAAGGGATCAAAACTGTCCACTAGCAGATATTTTTAAGAGTGAATTAGACCAACATCTGTCTGGAATGGCTAAAGTCCCACAGCTTCTGATTTTGAGTTGGAGCATGTACTAGGTGACTTAAGATCCCTTCTAGCCTCTTAAGTGTCTGCATTGCATCCATTTTGTATTTAAACATCTCTATTAGTTTTATAGCAGTTGATATTTTTGTCAGTGTATGCTAGACTGGAGAAGTAGCCTAGTGGTTAGAGCAGCAAGCTGAGAACCAGGAAAGACAGGGTTCAAATCATCAGTCTCCCATTAATGCACCTTGTGAGGTTGGGCAACTCACTTCACCCTTCATTGCCTTAGATGCAACTTGGATTCTACGTCCTCTGGGGTTGGGAAATTATTAAAGTAGAATAGGTAGCTTGCCTTGGTTTGGATTTGTAAGGTGCTGTAGAGAAGTACGGTATCCTGATGAGCCAAAAAGGACCACAGTTTCAGTCCTGGTTTTCAGTTGGCAATTCTTCCAGCTCTGTGTTCAATAATGGAACGCTTTCTGCCAAGACTGTCAGCCAAAATGGCCAAAGTTACAATACACAATCTTCAGCAACCATATTGGAAAGCCAACTGAGGAGTACGGGGGAGGGGTGGAGAAGGGAAATATTGAAGACATTTTGCTGCATTGTAACAAGGTGCAGTTTTAACTGGGATCATACCTTCAATACTCCTTGCTTTATTCCAAAGTTGAAATTAAGCAGTGCTCTATCTTTTAGTGGACAGTTTTCAAAATGTGCACTGCAAAGTCTGCACTAAATTTCCCTCCCCTTTTGAAAATTTGTTATGGATACAAAGTAGCTACTGACATTTTGGCATCTATTTTGTGCAGGTAAGCTTTTTCCATGGGGCATAACTTGCATAGATTTTTAAAATCCAGCCTAGGTGTGGTTTTTCATCTTCCTCAGAACAGGCCTTTGGAATGCCACCCTCAAATGTGGCCCAAATCCACACACTGGGAAATATCACATCCTCCTCTTCAGAAGGCTAAGAGGGCAATATTTTGGTAGCCAGTTTGTGGGTAAACTGCTGTTTGCTCACATAAATGGTTTTGAAAGGTTTGGAGGGGTTTTTTTTGCTTTTTGTTCCTCCCTGTGTGATTTCGTTTGGATAATTTATGTGTAGTGGTCTACAAAAAATAAGTTTACCAGATATATTCTCTTTGATGTAGAAAAGTGCAATACAGTCTGATATTGCAGGCCTCTGGGCATGATGCAATTGAGCTGTGAACTCGAGTGTATGCAACCCAAACATTCTGATGGATAATACAAGGGGAGCTCCAACAGCAAGGATGGGGATTCTGATGGAAAGCAACTGTGCCAAGTGGAAAATGGTCTCACTGAATTTGGACTTTCTTCTGTGCCTATATATGGTATAGCATGCATAGTTAAATGCCATGCCAATATCTCATAATGTAGAATTCCAGTCAAGTCACACCAAGAAATTGCACTTCAGATGTTAGAATGGTAACATGCCAGACTATACAATTAAGTACTCCTATGTGGCACATAATATGAAGCAGATCTCATATGCAATGTAGCGTCTAATGATGGTATATAGGAAGAAATCAAATGAGTGACTGGATTGTCAGTGTGCCTTATCAATATGTCAGTTTTGATATTTGGATTTGATTTAGCATTATGCTATGTGCCTTGTAATGATAGATCATGACACCTGTAGTTTGGCAGTAAACATTCAGACTTGATTTGAGTTGGCCAGGAGAGGCGAGCTGGGATAGTTTTGTTACTGCAACAAATGGATCTGGGTAAGTTATTGACTTGATGAATATGTTGACTAAGTTTTATACAATTATTCTTAGATCCATTAAATGGTGGTGTGGTTGGTTTGGGGTGGTTTGTTTTTTTTTGTTTTGTTTTGTTTTTTTAAATCATTTAAATGTTGGGTGATGCCATCTAAGATGAGTTTGGATGTCCCCTTCCAACTGCTTATATGATCAGACATGGGCTGAGTTTGCACAATTTGAAGGAAACCTGGCGTGCGTCCATAATATTTTAAAGCATACTTACAATAATATATCGTTGGCCAACGATGTACATTACATGATTTTCACATATCTATCAACAGGACAACTATGGGGAACAAACTCAGAAAATAAGGGCCAAACCAATACTAAAAGTTGGCCCTAATAGCCAAATCTATCACTTATCATGAGATACACAGAAAAAGCCACTGGGAGAAAAAAGAAATTAAGATATAAGGTCACGAAGTTGAAAAAACGTCAAATTTACAAGTGATTCCAGACTTTTGCACACCACTGTCATTCACTTTCTACAGCCTTTTCCATTCTGGAGGCTTTCATAAATTTTAAGCTGCTTGCCCTAGCGACAGGATAGGTGCAAGTTATTGAGCGCTCTAGGTGACCCTTCACCTTTGTGCTTGATTTTATTTTTACTCAGCGATCATAATCCAAACATCATCTCTTCCACAGTATTCCTGTAAAAATGCATAACTGGACATCATACTTAAGTATTAATCTTTTGCTTTGTATGTATTTTTTTATACCACCTTATCTGGGAACCAAGGCAGTTTACAAGGAACAGGAACTTTATAGTTTACATAGAACTCTGAGATAGTTAACAGTGATAACGTATTAACAGTTACAACTTATATACAGAGAGGGTGTGGGGAGGTGGGGGTGGGAAGAGTACAGAAGACATGTGAGAGCATCCAATGATTTGTGCATGGGGGAGCAGTGTTAAGGTGTTCCTTGAATAGTAGTGTTTTGAGGTCTTTACGGAATTTCTTTAGTTCCTAAGTTTCCCTGAGGTTGCCGGGGAGTTCATTCCACAGGTCAAGTGTGTACATGGAAAAGACTGAGTTTTCTGGTTCATGCGTGTTCTTTCTGCTGGTAGATCGAGGGGGTTTGCATTGCATTTTTGCCTTGTTCTAGATCAGGGGTCTGCAACCTTTAAGACGTAAAGAGCCACTTGGACCCATTTCCGAAGGGAAAAAAAAAACTGGGAGCCGCAAAACCATTGCGACATTTAAAACAAATCTAACACTGCATATATTGTTTCTTACCTTAATGCTATATACGATCCCCTACTTTTCCTGTTAAAATATAGGTGTTTGGCCTATACTCGCCGTATAAGACTACCCCTCTTCCTTCACACACCAAAAAAAAAAACGCCAGAAAATATCACAACAACAAGTAACAATATTTGATTTCAAAATTATGATGATTTTGTAGTCAAATCACTAATATGAAATAAAATTATTTTTTCTACCTTTGTTGTCTGACCAATTTATTCTTTGATCATGCTGGTCCCGATCTGAGGCTTCTGCTTTCCTGTCTTCTCTTAGCTCTCTTTCTGTGGTCTATGGTCCATCTGCCATTTCTTATCTCTTCTTTCGTTTTCTTCACTTCTTTCCATCAGCCTATTTCCAGTCCCAGTAACCCTCCCCAATATCAGCCCCTTTCCAGTCCTCACTCCCAGTACCTTCCAGTGCTAATCCCCCCTCAACCCCATTACCAGTGCTAGCCTCCCCTAATCAGCCCAATACCAGTCCTACCCCCCCATCAGCTCATTTCCAGTGCTCGTCCCCTCAACCCCATTACCAGTGCTCCATCCCTCCATGTCAGCCCCCTCCCTCCCTCCCTCCATCCCTCCATCCATCCATCCATATCAGCTCCCTCCCTCCATGTCAGCCCCCTCCATGTCAGCCCCCCTCCCTCCATCCATGTCAGCCCCCCCCATCCCTCCCTCCATGTCAGCCCCCTCCCTCCCTCCATCCCTCCCTCCATCCATCCATATCAGCTCCCTCCCTCCATGTCAGCCCCCCCATCCCTCCCTCCCTCCATGTCAGCCCCCCCATCCCTCCCTCCCTCCATGTCAGCCCCCCCCTCCCTCCATCCATGTCAGCCCCCCCTCCATGTCAGCCCTCCATCCCTCCCTCCCTCCATCCCTCCATATCAGCTCCCTCCCTCCATGTCAGCCCCCTCCATGTCAGCCCCCCCCCATCCCTCCATGTCAGCCCCCCCCATCCCTCCATGTCAGCCCCCCTCCCTCCCTCCCGCCCTCCCTCCATGTCAGCCCCCCCCATCCCTCCATCCATGTCAGCCCCCCCCATCCCTCCATGTCAGCCCCCCTCCCTCCCTCCCTCCCTCCATGTCAGCCCCCCCATCCCTCCATGTCAGCCCCCCTCCCTCCCTCCCTCCATGTCAGCCCCCCTCCCTCCATCCATGTCAGCCCCCTCCCTCCCTCCTCCCTCCCTCCATCAGCTCCCTCCCTCCATGTCAGCCCCCCTCCCTCCATCCATGTCAGCCCCCTCCCTCCATCCCTCCCTCCCTCCATCCATATCAGCTCCCTCCCTCCATGTCAGCCCCCCCATCCCTCCATCCATGTCAGCCCCCCCCATCACTCCCTCCCTCCATGTCAGCCCCCTCCCTCCATCCATGTCAGCCCCCCTCCCTCCCTCCCTCCATCCATCCATATCAGCTCCCTCCCTCCATGTCAGCCCCCCTCCCTCCATCCCTGTCATCCCCATACCTCCCTCCCTCCATCCATCCATATCAGCTCCCTCCCTCCATGTCAGCCACCCTCCCTCCATCCATGTCAGCCCCCCTCCCTCCATCCATGTCAGCCCCCCCCCATCCCTCCATGTCAGCCCCCCCCCCATCCCTCCATGTCAGCCCCCCTCCCTCCCTCCCTCCATGTCAGCCCCCCTCCCTCCCTCCATGTCAGCCCCCCCATCCCTCCATGTCAGCCTCCCTCCCTCCCTCCCTCCCTCCCTCCCTGTCAGCCCCCCTCCCTCCTCCATCCATGTCAGCCCCCCCCATCCCTCCCTCCCTCCCTCCCTGTCAGCCCCCCTCCCTCCATCCATGTCAGCCCCCCCATCCCTCCCTCCCTCCCTCCCTCCATCCATGTCAGCTCCCTCCATCCATGTCAGCTCCCTCCCTCCATGTCAGCTCCCCTCCCTCCCTCCATGTCAGCCCCCCCCATCCATCCCTCCCTCCCTCCATCCCTCCATGTCAGCCCCCACCATCCATCCATATCTGCTCCCTCCCTGTCAGCTCCCTCCCTTCTTCTGCAGCCGCGGCTCTCTGCCTCTTAGGGAACCGCGGCTGTGCTTTTTTTTTTTTTT
Source organism: Ichthyophis bannanicus (assembly GCA_033557465.1). Lineage (NCBI taxonomy): Eukaryota > Metazoa > Chordata > Amphibia > Gymnophiona > Ichthyophiidae > Ichthyophis > Ichthyophis bannanicus. Next base: position 1,364,182,622 of record CM066032.1, on the reverse strand, counting down.
TTTAAACTTTTATTTTCATTTTGCAACAAACAAAAGAAACAACACACCAAAAGAGACAAAACAAGTATACAATAAGGAAAAGTAAACCCATTACCCCCCACCCCAATGCTTCTTCTCTACCCGATTATATCAGCATGTGAGCGCTTCCAATTAACAGTGATTATACATCAAACGATCAAAAGAGTATCTACAATACAGCATGATCATGGGACAGAGATATATACAAAGTTAGACAGTCAGATGAGAGCATTTAGCAAAATGTACATAGTCATTGAGCATCTTCCATTGAGACCAATGAGAAGGAGTCTGAACGGAGGAAGCGAACAGACGAGGTATTTGTTCATATTTACTGTAAAGACAGGCATGATTCCACCATTCATTGGGGCTCAAATGGGAGCTAATTTTCCAGTATTACTTAATTAGGGAAATAGCAATGCCAAGCATAAAGTTCGAAAGGAGATAAGCCATTTTGGGAGAGAGGGGATCCCCGCAACTGGGCGAAGTCCCACTATCCTCCAAGAAAGGGGCTCCTGAGAGTGCGAGATAGACTAAATACGACCCCAGACCCGACGCCAGTAATACTGTAGTGCGGGATATTCATGCATAACATGAGGCAATGAACCAATGGCCGCAGGACGTGTCCAGCAACCATTGCCCTGAGTAGTGTTCCATTTGTCTAATCTGTGAGAAGTGTAAAAACACCGGTGGGCTAGAAAGAAGAGGGTCTGAGTGAGTGAGGCGGATCGGGAACCCGTGTCCCTCTACTCCAGATAAGGCTCCATTGCTCCGAGGTCAAAGTCACATGCAATTCTCTCTCCCATACTTTCTGCGCTATAGGGGTATCTCTAGTTATAGCATTACATAAGGTTTAGTAAAATTGGATGCTACACCCGGTGAACTACCGAGAGATCGGAAAGTCTCCAATCAACCTTATGTAGAGAATGCCGATGGCGGGAGTACTCTAGTGCTCCGAAGGCGATGCTGAAGTTGCACTGACCAGAGTCGGGAGTCTAAAGATTGCATAAGAGTATTAAAGGCACCTAAAGTGTCTAAAAGCATTGGTGGATAGTGGGAGTCTGATGGGAGAGTCATACCAGGGAGAAAGGTAAGAGGAATCGGTTTGCAAAGGCCCGCTTCTATATCTAGCCACACAGGTCTACTCGGTACTGGATCTTCCAACCAACGAGCACCTTGTTTGAGAAGAAAAGATTGAGGGAACACTTGAGTAAAATCGCCACCAAGTATTAATGGAGCATTGGCAGAGGCCAAGGCCAACTGCGCAATACTTGCATAGTAAGCAGGGTTGTCCACATTCGGGGCATAATGCAAATATACGTGAATTCACTATCTCCAACCTCAAGGTGTACACGGGCCCATCTACCCTCCTTGTCAGCGCTAATATCAGGTACAGTAGCGTGCAAAGACTTCTTAACCAGAATGGCTATCCCGTACCATTTGGAAACGGTGGGAGAATAGGCAGCTACCATGTGAGGCTTAGCATTGAGTTTCAGTGTTTCAGCAGAGTTTAAATGCGTTTCCTGAAGAAACACTAAATCAACATGCTCATGGCTAAGATAGCTAAGGATTTTCTTTCCTTTGAGTGGACCATTAATGCCTTTGACGGTGAATGATAAGATTTTACATAAGGCCATTCAGAAAAGTTAAAAATTCTGAGCATGATAGCACACATAATTTCACTATGTCCCTCAAACTGACTGTATCTGGCTGTACACATGACATAGGAAAAATAAGCTAATATAATACAATGAAGCGCCCCACATTAACAAAGAAAACCGCAGTACGGTAGAGGAGAAGCAAAACCCCAAAATTACTGGCGACCATGTGTCTGCGGGGAGAAACCCCAGAGAAGGCCGAGATTGAAAAAACACATAACCTGTAGGACTGTGCGTGCTCCGAATCCGACCGAGGCACACATCATGAAGGGATAGGAGACCAAAAAACAAAAGTCATATGGAGAAAGAAAGAAAGTCCAGGCTATTTCTGTGCTTGGCTATGACCGCCGCATCGGGCCCTTCAAAATGGCGGATAGAGCCGGCAAATAAGAGTCCAAGATTTGGGATTAGCGCATCTGCTCTGCTTCTTTGGAGTCTAAAAATGTTGATAGTAGATCAGGATCTTCGAACGTCCTGGTTTGGTTGTGGAGAGTCACTCGGAGCTTCGCTGGATACAACAGGCCAAAGCGAGCCTGTAGCTGTTGAAGTCGAGGGCGAAAAGCAAGGAGTTTCTTCCGACGGTCAACGGTAGGCTTTGCCAAATCAGGAAAGAAGGAGACCTTACGACCTTCAAATTCCAAATGATGATTCACTCGGGCAGCATGTAAAATTTGTTCCACTTGTTGATATCGTAGCAAGCTAAAGACAATAGGCCGGGGGGTCGTGCGGTTGAGCGCCATGTGGGCAGGAACACGGTGTGCTCGATCGATTTCCAGTTCTCTGTGAAAAGTGATCTTTAGCAAGGAGGGAAGAGTTTTGAGCAAGAATTCTCTTATATCTCCTGCTTCCACCCCCTCCGGCATTCCGAGGAGCCTCACATTGTTGCGACGGGCTCGATTATTGCTATCTTCTAACTCCTTTTGAAGATTCTGTATCTGGCGCTCAGCCTTGTCCAGTTTGCCCAAGCGCACCTCGTGCGAGTCGAGGACCCCCGCCATGTTGTCCTGCCGTAATGAAAGACTTTCAAGTCGGTCCTGGAGCACTCCAAAGTCTTCTCGCATGGCTCGAAGCGCTTCTCCATTGGACTGCACCAATTCCTTCACGCCGCGTATTTCCTCCAAAATCTCCAGGTGCATTTCGGGGTTTTCACGAAATGGAACCATCTTCTGTGGGGAGGACACCTCTGTTTTGGAGCGTTTTCCGTGAGAAGAAGAAGGAGACCCGAAGTCCAAGCGCACTGGTTTATGGGCCGCCATCCCCCCCGAGGTGCCCCGGTCAGCTCGGAGCGAAATAGTAAATTTGTATAGGTATTAAGTCAGGATTCTAAGTAGGCCTCTTGGGAGCTTCAACGCAAAGCGTCCTACCCGCTGGACATCAGGCTCCGCCCCCCGCGGCTGTGCTTTTAAAATCATCTCGGAGCCCTTCCTGTCTTGACGGGCTCTGTGCAGCATTGCCCCGCCTCCAAAGGAAGTGGTAAACAACTTCCTTTAGAGGCGGGACAATGCTGCACGGAGCCCGTCAAGACAGGAAGGGCTCCGAGATGATTTTAAAAGCACAGCCGCGGTTCCCTAAGAGGCAGGGAACCGCGGCTGCAGAAGAAGGGAGGGAGCCCATAACGCCATAAATACCGGGCGGGCAGTGTGCTCCGGAGCCGCGGCAAAGGTGAGAGAGCCGCATGCGGCTCCGGAGCCGCGGGTTGCCGACCCCTGTTCTAGATAATAGGGGAAAGCCAACAGTCGCCCAAGAGCGGATGGTTCGGAAGAATGTATCCTTGAAGGATACTACCAAAAGCAGAGTTTCCAAAAAAGAGTAAAGTAGCCCAAATGCCCTCGAGTATGAAGCAGACAGAGCTTAAAGATCCCAAATTACCCATGTCTACCAATAGCCAAATTAATATGAATAAAATACAGTCTCTAAAATGCTTGTATGCAAATGCTAGAAGTCTAAAATAAGATGGGAGAGTTAGAATATATAGCACTAAATGAGAGGTTAGTTATGATTGGAATATCAGAGACATGGTGGAAGGAGGACAACCAGTGGGACACTGATACCTGGGTACAAACTATATCATGATAGAGCTGATCAAATTGGTGGAGGGGTTGCACTCTGTTAGAGAGGGCATTGAGTCAGAAAGGATTAAAGTTTTGCAGGAAACAAAATTTGCTGTAGAATCTCTATGGATTGAAATTCCATGTAAAAAGGGGAAGGCGATGGCAGTGGGGGTGTACTATCGACCGCCTGGCCAGAATGAACAAATGGATGATGAAATGCTCAAAGAAATCAAGGAAGCTAACAAAAGTTACAGCGCGGTAATAATGGGTGATTTCAATTACCCCAGTATCGACTGGGTCAGTGTCACGGCAGGACATGCTAGGGAGAAAGTTCCTAGATGAAATAAATGACTGCTTCTTGGAGCAGCTGGTTCATGAACCGACCAGAGGGGAAGCCATATTAGACCTAGTCCTTAGTGGAACACCAGATCTAATGCAAGTGATAAGGGTGTTGGGACCACTTGGCAATAGTGATCATAGCATGATCGCCTTTGATTTAATTAGTGGAGGAGGGATAGTAAGGAAATTCACAGTACTACCTTTTAACTTTCGAAAAGGAGACTATGATAAAATGAGGAAAATAGTTAAGAAAAAACTAAAAGGAGCAGTTGAAAAGGTTAGACTTACATCAAGCTTGGGTGGTGTTGAAAAATACTATCTTGGAAGCCAAGACCAGCTGTATTCCACGCTTTAAGAAAAGTGGAAGGAAGTCCAAAAAACTGCCAGCATGGTTTAAAGGTGAGGTCAGAGGCTGTTGCCAAAAAAGCATCTTTCAGGAAATGGAAAAAAGAGCCAAACGATGAAACCTGGAAACAGCACAAGCACTGGCAGGTCAAATGCAAAGCATTGATAAAGCAGGCAAAGGGAGAATTTGAGAAGAAGCTTGCTGCGGAAGCAAAAACACGAAATAAAGATTTTTTTCAAGTACATTCGTAGCAAAAAACCTGTGAGAGAGTCAGTTGGTCCATTAGATGATAGAGGAGTTAAAGGGGCACTAAGAGGCGACAAGGCGATAGCGGAGAGACTGAATGAATTCTTTGCTTCAGTCTTTACTGAGGAAGATGTAGGGATGTTACCCATGACTGAAGTGGTATTTAAAGGTGCGGAAGAATTGAAGGAAATATCGATACATCGGGAGGATGTATTACAACTATTAGATAAACTGAAGAGTAGCAAATCACCTGGGCCGGATGGTATACATCCAAGGGTGTTGAAAAAACTGAAATATGAGATTGCAGACCTGCTATTAGTAATCTGTGAATTTTCATTAAAATCATCTGTAATACCTGAAGATTGGAGGATCGCCAATGTAACGCTAATTTTTAAAAAGGGTTCCAGGGGTGATCTGGGAAACTACAAACCGGTGAGCCTCACGTCAGTACCGGGAAAAATGGTAGAAACCATCATAAAGAAGAAAATTACTCAGTATGTAGATAGTCATGGCCTAATGGGAGATGGCCAACATGGCTTTAGACAAGGAAGATCTTGACTTACTAATCTGTTATGTTTTTTTGAGAGTGTGAATAAACAGGTGGACAAAGGTGAGTCGGTTGATATAGTGTATCTAGACTTTCAGAAAGCCTTTGACAAGGTCCCTCATCAGAGACTTTTGGCAAAACTAAAGAGTCATGGGATAGGAGGCAGTGTACTACTGTGGATCAGGAACTGGTTAAAAGATAAGAAGCAGAGGGTTGGGCTAAATGGCCAATTTTCCCAATGGAGAAAGGTGAATAGTGGTGTACCCCAGGGATCTGTGCTGGGTCCGCTGCTTTTTGACATATTCATAAATGACCTGGAAAGTGGAATAACGAGTGAGGTTATCAGATTTGCAGATAACACAAAACTGTTTAAAGTTGTTAAACCCAAGAGGATTGTGGAAAATTGCAAGAGGATCTTCATAAATTGGAAGACTGGGCATCAAAATAGCGCATGAAATTTAATGTGGACAAGTGCAAAGTTATGCACCTAGGCAAGAACAACCCAAACTATGGTTACACAATGCAAGGTTCCACATTAGGAACCACCACCCAGGAAAAAGATTTAGGCGTCATTGTGGATAACATGTTAAAACCCTCGGCCCAGTGTGCAGCAGCAGCCAAAGAGCAAATAGAATGCTAGGTATCATAAGGAAAGGAATGGGAAAATAAAACAAAAGATATTATAATGCCTCTATACCGTTCCATGGTGAGACCGCACCTTGAATATTGTGTGCAATTCTGGTCGCCGTATCTTAAAAAGGATATAGCGTTATTAGAAAAGGTTCAAAGAAGAGCCACCAAAATGGTAAAGGGGATGGAAGGATACTCCTATGAAAGGCTAAAAAGGTTAGGGCTCTTTAACCTGGAAAAGAGACGGCTGAGGGGGAGATATGATAGAAGTCTATAAATTAATGAACGGAGTGGAACGGGTAAACGTAGATCGATTGTTTAGGTTATCAGAATATAGAAAGACTAGGGGACATACAATGAAGCTACAGGGTAAACTATTTAGGACTAATAAAAGAAAATATTTTTTCACTCAACGTGTAATCAAACTCTGGAATTTGTTACCGGAGGATGTAGTAAAGGCTGTTAGTGTAGCTGGGTTTAAAAAAGGTTTGGACAAGTTCCTGGAGGAAAGGTCCATAAACCATTATTAAGAAGGGACCCAGGATATCAATGGTTGACCCAGTACAAGCATTGCGGAAATTGTCTTTTGGGAAAACTGCTAGGTACGTATGACCTAGATTGGTAACGGTTGGAAACAGGATACTGGTCTTGATGGACCTTGGTCTGACCCAGTATGGCATATCTTATGTTGATGTACAGATGATCATGGTCTATCAACATACCTAGAATCTCTCATCTTCAAAACATTACATGAACAATTTTATATTTGACTCTGTACAGTTGGTGTAGCTTTTTCAAAAATTGGTGTGATGTGGTCCTTCTCTTGCATTTGATAGGGTGTATGCTGCGGTGTGTTGGGTCAACTGTATCTCATGAAGAGCATCTTTAGGGAGTCCTTGGTATATACTGTTGCAGAAGTCCAGTAGGGGGAATATAAGTGCCTGGAGTACAGAGCGGAAATCTGAGGTTGCTAGTAGAGGTTGAAGGTTTAAGTATTTTTATTTTGCTTGTGTGGTTTTGGTGATTTGGGGGGTGAAGGTGAACTGTTGGCAGGTATTTCTGTTCCTGTTTGGTTTCTAGATCCATGTTAGCTTTTGGGGGGGGTGAGAGTGATTTGTTTCTGGAATATGTAGTACGTCCATTTTTGGTTTTTTTTTTTCTTGCAGTTGATCTGTAGTCAGTTTGTGTAGCCATTGTGAGATTTCTTGGAAGCATGAATATAATTTGTGTAGGTTTGGATTGCAGATTTCATAGGGTATGATCATGATATCGTCTAAATAGATCTGTATTGAATGTCGTGCTTGTGAAATATGGCACATATGGGTTGCATAAATATGTTGAGTAGGGAGGATAGTGCAGAGCCTTGTGGGACTCCTTTTTTTTATGTTGTCTGTATGGGACTGATTCGTTTGTTTCTATGCATACGTGTTGGTGACTGAGAGGTAAGATTGCATCCATTTAAGAGGGGCACTGCCGATTTTCCAATGGATTGTAGCCTGCTGAGTAGGAGGCTTGTGGAGTGGAGTCAAATGCTGCAGATATGTCCAGGAAGATTAGGATAAATGCATGGTTAATATTGTTGATGCCTCTTGTTGTATCAATAAGGAATGTGATGCGTTTCAACCCTGTGGGGTAGTCTGAAGCCATGTTGATCTAATGGGGTGTGTTAGTACTCCAGCAACTACAGAACCAGATAAACCATCTTTTCAATTTCTTTAGAGATGAAGGGTAGGCTGCTGATGGGCCTGTGTGAGGCAGGATCTCCTTTATTGTCTGTGGGGCTTTTAGTATTGGTCAGATTGATGCCACTTTTAGGTCATTTGGGAGGATACCTTGTTCAAGAGACATTTGTGCCAGCTTCCTGATGAAAGGAGATAGTTGGTCAGCCATCTTGATCCAGCTGACAGGGCATGGATCCAGTGGTTGTGATGTAGTGTTAAGAATGTAGAACATATCAGCAACAACCTCTTTAGAGATGGAGTCAGGTTGTTTTTTGGTGGGTTTTTCTATTGGAGTGTATTTGTGGGTCCCATCCTGTTTTGGAAGAAGTCTGCCAGGGTTTGCGGGTGGGGGGAGTCTTCCGGTGTGTCATGACTGAATGGTGTGGTTACATTTCATGATGTTGAATAGCTCTCTTGGGCGATTTAGAGAACATTTTATTAGGATTTTTGTGTGGTGGTCTTTTTTTTGCATTGTTCACCCTGCTGCAGTATTCTAGTATTTGCATGAATCTTTTTAGTTCAGGTTGCTTAGATGCTGGCCATTTTCTTTCAATCCTTCTCAGGAACTTTAAGCAAGAGCTAAGGTCTTTGGTGTACTGTGTAGCATTTGGCTTGTGTTTTGGTGAAGATCTGGTCGGGGGTATGGATGTTGCATTTAGTGTTTGGTTCCAATTTGCGATCATGTTTTTCTGTGTTAGCCTTCCTGGAAGAAATTATACCCCACCTCCAATCTAGCACATCTTTCTTGTTGAAGGTGCCGAATCTACATTTTGTGACAGTGTGAATAGGGTTTTTTCTGGGGGTGTTAGAGTAGAAGAGGGTGAAGAAGTTAATCATAGTGTGGTTAGACCATAGGCTGGGGAGTGTTTTGTGTCAGCGGCATTGTCTGATGTGAAGAGTTTTTGGTATGAATAGAAGGTCTAGTGTATTTCCTTTTGTGTGGGTGAGGATGTTTACTATTTGTTGGTAGTCCAGAGCATCCATCGCCTCAAGGAATGCATTTGCATAGTTTTTGGGGAGTGTGGTTAAGTTGAAATCTCCTAAGAACAGAAGGGGTTTGCTTGGGGTATTGTTTCCACTTGCTGTTCCTAGTATATTGGTTCAGTAGTTTGGTGGTGTCTGTGGGTGCTCTGTAAACTTGGCATATAGTGATATGGTAGTTTTGTTATTGACAAGCTATCTAGGTCGTCGAAGGATGTGGACTCTGAGATTTGGAATTGTAGGCTGATTCTGGCAATAATTTAGGACGACTCCTCTTTGTTTATACGTGGGCAACTAAGGGTTGTGTATTTTGTAGTTTTGAGTACAGTGTCTGTAGCTGTTGTGTTTCTGGCTATGGATGTGTGCTGCTCTCCCTGCGGTTAGAATGTGCTGATGGCTGGCTGAGTTGTTGTGGCCAGCAGGATCTATTGTCTTGCAATTGCCTAGGCAGCAGCCAAAAGCCTAATCTCCAGGAACAAGCAGGAATGAGTCTTCACATATGGGTACGTCGGTACCGACGGAGTCTGCGCGGGAACGCTTCCCAGCATCCAATCAAGAGCTTTTGGAAGCATCCCAGCAGGCCTGCGTGCTGCCTTCCCGCCTTTCCCAACTGCCTCTCCTCAGTATTTGTTTTTCCGCGGAGCTGGCAGGACGTCCTCCTGTCACCGCAGAAAATTCTTGTTCTTATTTCTTAGTTTTCTTGTGGTTGCGGCTGTCTTCCCGACGCCACCAGTACTGCCGGTGTTTTCTTTTCTTGTAAAATTCTCCTTTTCCACGGGATATTTTTTCTTCATAGTGTCCCACGGTCTCATAGGCCTTTTAGGCCTCTTCTTTTTCCTTCATGAAACCGCCAGACACTTTCTCCAAGAAATGTTCAGACTGTGGCGGTACAACTTTATTTTTAGACCCTCGAAGTCGGTGTCTAACCTGCTTGGGTCCTGATAACAGTTTGGTGAGAAGACGTCTTCAACATCGAGGTTCCCTCGATACACGGTTGCCCTCCAACTTCGGAGCACCGTCCCCTTCTTCTTCCACACAGGATCAGGTAACCCACAAACAGTCTGTTAAGACTAGCCAGTCCTCGAGTGGTAGGTCTCATGCACAGCATGTAGACGACTCTGGCCTTGCCCTCGACGGCCCACTGGCTTCAAAACTCCGGCGGGAGTCTTCGGTCTCCAAAGCGTATAAGGGGTTTCAGGTTGTTCCTGGGCTTCACCCCCCCACAGAACATACCTAAGCCGTGTACAGTGGTGGCATCCGCTTCGAGCGGTACCGATACCCCGGCATCAGCACTGGTGTTGGATGAAACACTCCTCACCAGGGATCGTCATCTGGCATCCTCGGTGCCTTCGGGACCGGTGGATACTCCCCAGATTGACTTTCCATTATCGGTACCAACACCGATACTACCACCAACGTCGGTACCCTCCAGATGTGCATCGACAGCCTCGCTTCCTTCGATGCCGAGTCTGGAATCGATCTCCAGTCTGGAGGACTGGGTACCGACTCGCCTTGGTACCGTCTCGCGGCGGTACCGAAGGCTCAGTTCCGATGACTCGGATCCGCAACTCTCAGTTCCCCCGAGGCCGATTGAGTTGCCACTGGTTGACCTTCCTTCACTGGTATCAGACACGGTACCGAAGTCGGTACCGATGTCCTCATTACCCTTACGGTCGGTGCCTTCCATGCTTCGCTTATCAGGCTCTCTGCCCTCGATGCCGAGTTTGGAATCAATCTCTAGTCTAGAAGACTGGGTACCAATAGGTTTTGGTACCGACACCGATCGATACCGGTGCTTCGGTACCGAGGATAGTAGCCAGAGGTTTTCGGTTACCTCGGTACCGGTTGAACTGTCACCGATGACTGCTCCGATGTCTTTGTCGGGCTCGACTCCGACATCGGTACCGGTATTGCCATCGGTACCGGTATCCACAGTAGCATCGTGGCCAACTCCTGCCATGCTTTTTTCAACAGGATCGCTCCATTCTATACCAAGCTTGGAGTCGATACCTGGCATGCACAATGTGGTAAGGACGGTTGCTGCTCCTGACAGCCAGTACCAGCAACCATCCCTTAAGCATTCCACACTGCACTCTGCAGGATTCTTCTATTCCTATATATTTGGATAACTCTGTGGGTGCTTAGGCTAGGTCTTTAGATCTAACCTGTCCAAGGGAGATTCCTGTTTGGGATCCCTCTTTTCAGAGTTTCCTCCTGGATATAGCAAGATCCCTTGCCATTCCTATTCCAGAACATTGTCCTGCACAAGGCTCTGTTTCTACCAAAGCAAAGGACAACATAATGCTTCCTTTGCATCATTCCTTGCAGGATCTCCTTCTAGGAATGTGGGAAACACCTTTAAGGGTACCCCCACCTACCAGGGCAACTGATCTCTTATATCAGGTGCCCCCCTCTCCAGGGTTTCAAAAGACTCAACTTCCTCATCATTCCATAGTAGTGGAATCAGCAATGAGACGGGTAAAGAGTAAGAAAAAGCACTCTTCTTATCCGCCAGGTCGTGAGTCTAAGACACTAGATGCCTTTGGACGTCAAACCTTCCAGACATCTATGCTTTCTGCAAGAATTCTCTCATATATTTGAGTCTTTCTTTTGAGGAGGTCACAAAGCAATTACATCTTTTGACTCCTTTCCTTCCCGATTCCAGGAGTATGGACTATTCCTCATTGCTTAAGCATATCCAGAATATCTCTTGGTTTCTTTCTCGTGCTTCCCTAGATTCTTTTGAGTCTGTTAGCAGGACTTCTGCTATAGCTATAGGGGCACGACGTAGAGCCTGGCTCCAAGCTTCAGACTTGGACAAATGGGCACAACAACAGCTGGGACATACTCCTTGCACTGGAGAAAATCTTTTCAACAAGGAGTCTTTACGTCAGGTTACTCAGTTGTCCACTGATTTACCTGTTCCTAAGGGTTGTTCTACACCTTCTTCTGTCCCAGTAGGTAGGAAATGTCTTACCAAACTTTCTTCCCACAGGAGAAGGTTTTATTCATCACTTGCCCATCATACAGATGTTCCCCAACAGGGGAGGCATCGTCCTGGTCTGAAGAATCCAACCTCTCACCAGGCTCAGCAAACCCAGCACCTGCAGGGTTTCTGATCAATCATCAGATGCTTGTGACTCTTGGGGTTAGAATCTACAGTTGCTTCTTCTCAACAGAGGCAATCCACTGCTTCATTCTAACTCCTACACATGGATCTATTTCCATAAGACATCCATTTTTTCTATATTTCTATGAGCTGTCAGGATGTTCATGCCTATAGGTCACAGGTTTCTCCTTTTTCCTGCTAGGGAAAGAGGTCTGACCACTATCAAATGAGAGTTCCTGTGCCAGCATGTATTTTTCCTTTCTATAGACTTACTACATGGTAAGTCGTCTTCAGCTCCATTCTCTTCACCCTCTTTACTACTGTAAGAGCGGAATTACTTGCTGGGGGGCTTTTTCTTCAGCCTCTCTAGTTTTTGTCACTTTCCAGTGCGGAGTTTTCCTCTCTGAGTTACCTCCCCTGTTTCAATCTTGCTTTGAGGCAGCTTATCAGACATGTCCAGAGTTTTCTACTCCTGTTCTGTCCTTTCTGTTTTTGAACAGTAAGATTCTTTCTGCTGTCTTGCTAGTAGCTGCCTCTGCAGGAGCCTTAATGTTTGGTCCACTGGTTCTTGTCCACAAACAACCAGATTTGTCCTCCACTAACATTCTGTCTAGTCTTAGTAGTGGCTCCAAGTCAGTGCTTTCATCTATCTTGAAGATTATCTCACTACAAGCTTTCTGGATTGGTCTTCTATTTCTGCCATCTCCATTCCCTTGGGTTTGGCAGCATAGTTGGCAGAGATACTGGCTCTCTAGCAGCCAGTTCTATCTCCTCATTCTCCTACATCATGCTCTCTGCAATTGTACAGAGAAGCTTTCCACTATGGGCCCTTGCTAGAGAGCATGGGGTTTTTTTCTCCAACAGCTTTCCTAGATGGTTGGAAAAGGCTTTTCAGTCATGCCTCCCATGACTAGAAGGTTCTCCCTTCTTTTACTATCTCCTTTTGATATAAAGGACATAGGCCTTCTCTTACATAAAGGCTTAAGGAGTTGCCAATTCCCTGCTTTGGTCCATAGCGTTCCCAATCGGGGATATGCTCTTTCTCCTTGCAGCTCGTCCTCATGGTAAGAACGCATGATACTTTTTGCCCTTAAGCAGGTCAACATGGTATCTCATCTCTGTCTCTTCTGTCTACTTACCATGCTAGAGTCCTGGAAGACTCGGGACTTCCTGGCTGCAGATTGATATTATCCTCTGTTTTTCATGTAACCATCCTGGTTATTTCACTAGCTAGCATCCTTGCAGATCATAACCAGGTGGAATAGATTCTCTATATATCTTCTCAAGTAGGTTCCACCTCCTTGTTAGATGAATCTTTCCTCTCCACATATCCTATGTGAATACCATGCTGTAGGCATATCTCTGTCTGTTTAATTGCAGACACCCATATTTAGGCCTTCATATTCATATTTATCTTTTGTGTGTATTTTATGCCTCTCCATATCTCACTATATATTCTTATGTCTATCTATATATGTATATGTATATATACACACAGCTGTTGAGATATTTCATTATAGATAGATAAGTATGTGGAGACATATCTATCTGACTGTCTATGCTCATATACCTATATGTTTCTGATAGAGAGGCTTTACCCATACCTATGCTATCCAGCAGGTTTGGGGTTCTACGCACACAACCATTCCTGTGGTAGTCAACAATTTTTATACCGTAACCTAAGGGGTTAGGTACCTCTGAAGCTCTCCGTGCCCAATATCTCTCCTAGCTTACCCCAGTTAGGAGAGACATTGTGGATCTTCAGTTAATCACGGGCTTTAACGCCTCAGGCATTTGTCCTCTCTTTTTGGGATACAAGGGGTTCCCATACCCTTTCTCCCCACAAGGACTGTGCCTGTTTGTCCAAATCGGTTAGCCTTTCTCTTTTTGCTCCTAAGAGTGAGCCACTCTGCTGCCAAAAGAGTTAAGTTTTTGTCATACAGCCTTCCGCTGAAGGCCCACCGTTTTTGTACTACCCCAGTTTTTCCTACTGGGGTTACCTGTTACCTTTCAGAATTCCGACCTCCACTGTTTTCCTACAGGCTTATTACCTCCACTTACAGTGAGGTCCTCTTCACTGTTCCTCTACTGGGTTCCCCAGTAGATCCATGAACCTCCATACTTCTGTGAAATCCTGTCAGGGGAGGTCCATATTGCAATATTCTTTGCAATATCATTGACAAGCATCATCCACACATGGACTCCTTCTCTGCAGTCCTGTGCTAGCTTAGCTGTTCCACAGCATCTTTCTTGAACTCCTACCCTCCATCCTCAGGATGCCTGGTGTTCTGGGAGATAGCATGTTCCAACCTATGACATGCTGGGACTCCAGGCATCTCAGCTTGGGAGTCCCCATATGTGAAGACTCATTCCTGCTTGTTCCTGGAGATAGCACAGTTACGTACCTGTAACAGGTGATCTCTCTCTCTCTCTCTCTCGCTCTCTCTCTCGCTCTCTCTCTCGCTCTCTCTCTCTCGCTCTCTCTCGCTCTCTCTCTCTCGCTCTCTCTCTCTCGCTCTCTCTCTCTCGCTCTCTCTCGCTCGCTCTCTCTCGCTCGCTCTCTCTCTCTCTCTCGCTCTCTCTCTCTCTCGCTCTCTCTCTCTCTCTCTCTCTCTCTGCTTTAAAACTTAACTGAGGAGAGGCAGTTGGGAAAGGCGGGAAGGCAGCACGCAGGCGTGCTGGGATGCGTCCAAAAGCTCTTGATTGGACGCTGGGAAGCGTTCCCGCGCAGGCTCCGTCGGTACCGACGTACCCATATGTGAAGACTTAATCTCCAGGAACAAGCAGGAATGAGTCTTCACATATGGGTACGTCGGTACCGACGGAGCCTGCACGGGAACGCTCCCCAGCATCCAATCAGAAAGCTTTTGGGAGCATCCCTCAGCACCTGCGTGCTGTCTTCCCGCCTTTCCAACTGTCTCTCCTCAGTTTTTGTTTTTCCGCGGAGCCGGCAGGACATCCTCCTGTCACCGCAGAAAATTTTTTCTTTAATTCTTTTTTTTTTTCTTGTGGTTGCGGCTGTTTCCCCGGTACCGCCGGTGGGCTTTTTTCTTTTCTTTTTCTTAAACTCAGAGTTTTTTCCTCAGTTTCTGTCTTAACTTTTTGGGCCTGTAAGGCCTCTCCATCATGGAGCCTTCTTCTCCTAAGAAGTGCCTTAACTGTGGAAATACAGTTTTCTTTATAGACTCCAATAACTGGTGTCTAACCTGTTTGGGTCCTGACCCTTTTCCTCCGGAGCCATTAGGCTACAATTTTATGAGAAGAGATTCGCCATTTCGAGTTTCCCTCGATACCGAGTTCCCTTCCAGTGTCAGGGCACCGACCATTTCTTCTCTACAGGATCAGGTAACCCACAAACAGTCTGTTAAGACTAGCCAATCCTTGAGTGGTAGGTCTCATGCCACGCATGACGGCTCCGGCCTTGCCCTCAAGACCCTATTGGCTTCAAAACCCCGGCGGGAGTCTTTGGTCTCCAAAGCCTTTCAGGGGTTTCAGGTTGTTCCTGGGGCTCACCCCTCACAGAACATACCTGAGCCATGCTCAGTGGTGGCATCCGCTTCGAGCGGTACCGATGCCCCTGCATCAGCACTGGTGTTGAGTGATCCACTCTTCACCAGGGATCGTCATCTGGCGTTCTCGGTGCCTTCGGGACCGATCGATACGTCCCAGATTGACTTTCCAGTATCGGCATCATCGCCGATACGACCACCGACGTCGGTACCCTCTAGACATGCATCGCTAGACTCGCTTCCTTCGATGCCGAGTCTGGAATCGATATCTAGTCTGGAAGACTGGGTACCGACGCGTCTCGGAACCGACGCTTACCGATTCCAGATGCGCGGTACCGAGGATACTCACCAAGGGTTTTTGGTTGCCTCGGTACCGCTTGAGCAGCCTCCGATGTCTGCTTCGATGTCGGTATCGCCTCCGATTCCGGCACAGCTTACCGGTATCAGTATCGATGCCGGTTCCTGCAGTAACATCGGGACCAACTACTCCCTTTTCACCAGGCTTGCTCCTTTCTATGCCTAGTTTGGAGTTGATACCTGGCATGGACGATGCAGTACTGACTGTCTCAAGTCATAACCGCCAGTACCAGTATCCATCCATTAGGGCTCTTTTTCTGCACCAGACCAATACATCCTCCGGTGCCCAGGCTAGTTCTTCAACTTTAGCCTGTCCAGGGATGGTTCCCATGGGAGATCCTTCTTTTCAGAAATTTCTCCTTGACATGGCTACATTCCTTGCTATTCCTATCCCTGGCTATGATCCTACACAAGGCTCTTCTGGGGAAAAGGAAAATAATGCTTCCCTTACATCCTTCTTTGCAGGATCTTCTTCTGAGAATATGGGAAACACCTTTAAGGGTTTCCTCACCTTCTACAGCAACTGATCTTCTGTATCAGGTGCCCCCCTCTCCAGGGTTTCAGAAGACTCAACTTCCCCATCATTCCATTGTAGTGGAATCAGTAATGAGGAAGGTGAAAAGCAAGAAGAAGCATTCTTCTTATCCGCCAGGTCGTGCTTCTAGAACACTGGATGCTTTTGGACGTCAAACCTTCCAAACATCTATGCTGGCAACTAGAATTCTCTCATATATTTTTTATATGAGTCTATCCCTTCAGGAGGTCACAAAGAAATTATCTCTTGACTCCTTTTCTATCAGAGCCCAGGGCTGCAGACTATTCCTTACTTCTTAGTCATAGCCAAAATATATCTTGCTTTCTTTCTCGTGCTTCCCTTGACTCTTTTGAGTCTGTTAGCAGAACCTCTGCTATAGCTATAGGGGCACGACAAAAAGCCTGGCTCCAAGCTTCAGACTTGAACAGATGGGCACAGCAAAGACTGGGTAATACTCCTTGTACTGGAGAAAATCTCTTCAATAGGGAGTCTTTACGTCAGGTTGCTCATTGCTCCACTGACTTCCCTGTTTCTGAAGGCTATCCTAAGCCTTCTCCTTCCCCAGTAGGTAGGAAATGCCCTACCAAACCTTCTTTCCCTAAAAGAAGAAGGTTTTATTCTTCTCCTGCCCATCATACAGATGTTCCCAAACAAGGGAAACCTCGCTCTGATCTGAAGAATCCAAACTCAAGCCAGGATAATTAACCCTCAATGGGGTTCTAATTCCTCTTTTTTATAACATACAGTTCACTTCTTCTCAGAAGTTTTTTCACTGTTTTTTCATTTAAAACTCTACACATGGATTCCTGTTCCAGGACATCCGCTTGCTCTTAGGTAGCCTGAGCTGTCAGGAGATTCATTTCTGTGGGTCACAGGGTTTTCCTCCTCCTTCCTGCCATGAAGAGAGGTTTGCCAACTATCTCATGATAGTTTCCCTGTACCACCCTGAATTTTTTCCTTTCCAGTGTAGACTTTTCTTTGGAGTAACCTCCCTGCATCATTGGGCTGCTCTCAGTCATATTCAGGATTTCTCCTCTTGTTCTGTCTGTTCTCTCTGTTAAGAACAGAGATTTTCTCTGCTGCTCTATTCAGCAGCTGCCCATGCAGGAGTTCCAGTGATTGGATTACTGGTACTTTTCTACAAGTTCCAGTCTTGTCTTCCACTACTTTTTGTCTAGCCTTAGTAGTGCTTCCAAGATAGTGCTTCATCTATCTTGGATAATCTTTATCGCTGCTTTTCTGTCATCTCCAAATCCCTGGAATTGGCAGTATAACTAAGGTGGCAGCTGGTTTCCCCAACAACCATTTTTATTTCCCAATTCTCCTGCATAGTGCTCTCTGCAATCCTACTGAGAAGCTTTCCACTATGGGCCCTTGCTAGAGAGCATGGGGATTTTTCTCTAATTACTATCCTATATGGTTGAAAAAGGCTTCCTCAGTCATTCCCCATGACTGTAGGGGTTCTTTACACCCTTCTGTTTCCTTTTAATAAAGGACATAAGCCTTCTCTGTGACAGTCTAAAGACTTACCCAGTTTCTACAGGAACTATGCTCTATTTCCTAGCAGCTTGTCCTCATGGTATCCTATCCTTCATGGACAGCACATATTTAATTTAAAAACGTATGATACCCCCCCCCCCCTTGTTCCTCAAGTGGGTCAACCTGGTATCCTATGCGTTTTTCTGTCCATTTACCATGCGAGAGTTCTATAGAACTCCGGACTTGCTGTTTACAGACTGATATTATCCTCTGTTTTTCACGCACCCATCCTGGTTATTCCACTGGATGGCATTCCTGCACCATCTTAGCCAGAAGGAATAGATTCTCGATACATATTAGATGAATCTTTATCCTCCACATCTCCCATGTGACTGTTCTGATAGGCATATCTCTATCTGCTTAGTTGCAGACATTTATCTTAGAAATCTATATACATGTATGTATATATTTCTATATACTGCTCTATAGATACGTATGTCTGTAAGCTGCGTGTGCATATTCTATGCCCCTCCAGATCTCACTCATATATGTGTGTGTATGTGTCGAGATGCTTCCTTATAGGTAGATATGTTTTTACATACTTATCTCTCTAACTGTCTATGCTTATAAAGGTTTTACCTTCCTATAGCTTCCAGATAGTAGGCTTGCATATGTTCATACTGTCCCTCAGTATGTCTGGAGTATTATGCACACAGCCACCTCTGTGGTACTGACAGCTTCTTCTTTAACCCTACGTCTGGGTAACCCTGAAGCTCCATGCTTCACTATCTTTCCAATCTCTCAGTAGATAGGAAAGACAGGTTGTATCTTCAGTAGATCTGAACTTTCCGCCGTTGTCCTCCTTGGGAATATGGGCTTTTTTCCATACCCCTTCTTCCCTCCAGGACTGGGCTAGTTGTCCATATCAGTCAGTCTTCCTCTTTTGTTCCTAAATGTTACTAACTCTGTATCCAAAAGAGTACCTAGCTTTTTCCATAAAGCTTCCACTAAAGACCTGACGTCTTTCTACTACCCCAGTTAACACCTGGGTCTCCTGTCAAATCCAGATTTGGACCTTCGCCTTCACTTCAGGGAAGTCACCTTGAAGATTCCTCTACTGGATCTCCAGTAGACTCCATCAGCCTCTCTACTTCCTGCAATCCAGTAGGTGAGGACCATATTGTGTTCATATCAATATTTTTCATGGTAATTATTATACATGCAAGGACTCCTTACCTGTAGTCCTTAGGTTAGCTGTTTTTCCTACAGCTCCTCTTTTCAACTCCTACCCTCCATCCTCAGGATGCCTGGTCATATGAGGTGTACCATGTTCCAATCCTCACCATGCTAGGACTCCAGGCATTTTAGCTTGGGAGTCCCCATATGTGAAGACTCATTCCTGCTTGTTCCTGGAGATAGCACAGTTACTTACCTGTAACAGGTGATCTCTGGGAACAGCAGGAATAAGTCTTCACAACCCACCCACCTCCCCTAGGAGTTGTATCTCTCTATCTTCTCTTCCTCTTTCTCTTTTTTTTTGTCTCAGCTATAAAACTCAACTGAGGAGAGACAGTTGGAAAGGCGGGAAGGCAGCACGCAGGTGCTGAGGGATGCTCCCAAAAGCTTTCTGATTGGACGCTGGGGAGCGTTCCCGCGCAGGCTCCGTCGGTACTGACGTACCCATATGTGAAGACTTATTCCTGCTGTTCCCAGAGATCACCTGTTACAGGTAAGTAACTGTGCTATCTCACCTAATGGTTGTGCCGATCCTGCCTAGTAATGCTTAAATTTATGCTTCTGCAAACTATACCTTTTTTTAAACTGTTTTTTGAATTAAAGACCACATAAATTATACTATATAAATATTTTGATCTCTGAACAGAATGTTAAGCCTATTAAGCCCTGGCAGGATGCTGTTTTGAAAGCAAAGTAGAGATGAATATATGTAGTTTTTAACACTTTTTCCCCCTTCTCTCCCCCCCTAACTTTCTTTCAGGAGGTGAGAGAACCAAGTGGCCGTTTAAGAATTCAAATTGGCAACAAAAACAAGTTATGCATAGAGTCTGATGTTGCTGAACCACTGTTGGGCAGCAGCTCTGATCAGTCGAGGACCAGGAGACATGTCGCAGAGCCCGAGCTAGCTGAAGCAGCGCCATCCAGCAGGAATTCGGGCTCTGAACGGCAAGAGGAAGGAGACCTGCAGTGCCCTCGTTGTCTGAGGTTATTTAATGATGAACTTGGTGAGGAATTTCTCAAGCACATTTCCGAATGCTGACCATGCAAGCGAGATGATTTTGAAATTGGATCAAATCACTTTTGTGCAAGCTTGACCTAATAGGTCTGATACTGAATATAGTGGCAGTGAAGACGTTTGGTCTCTTGTATTCATGTGCCTTGTGTCTGCATTGCCTAACACGTTGTACGTTCTGGGCATCCTAGAGAACAGCAAGTAACCTATCCAGAGGCTCTGGCGGCCGCAGCACCATGGTGAGGATGTTGTGCCATCAGGCTGCTCTGAGAAGCAGCAGAACAGAAGCTGGGCTATTCACCTGCTGAAAAGAGAAGAAAGGGGGCAGAAATTGTTACTAAATGCAAGAAAAATGGAATAGTTTGTTTTTCAGTAAATCTCAGGAAAGCAAAATACTGAAAGCAAACTGGAGAGGTTTTGTGATGAGTTTGAAAGGTGGTGCACTTTTGTGCATCTGTTGCCAGAATTGAGTTTTGATTTGATCTTTTGGCATGGGAGGAAGGATGGTGGCTGCTTCTCCGGATTTCAAACTGTGGTGACCTGAACATTGCTACTATGTTCCTGGTGGTCTTTATTATGGGACTTCTTTCTGATTTTATTGGAGGAGGGAACTAGACTATGAGCTCAGGTTTATGGTAGCGGTGACTGGAAAATGGACTATGAAGAAAGTAGGGGTTTGGTGTGATGGGTTTTTTGTTTTTGGGTTGGAGGGAAAGAGGGGTTTCTAACAACTCCCCCTTCAGCTCGCTGTGTTTATCATCTTGTGGATCT
Source organism: Ichthyophis bannanicus (assembly GCA_033557465.1). NCBI lineage: Eukaryota > Metazoa > Chordata > Amphibia > Gymnophiona > Ichthyophiidae > Ichthyophis > Ichthyophis bannanicus. The sequence goes on along the minus strand of CM066032.1, from coordinate 1,364,162,080 downwards.
TCTGCTGGGAAAAGTCCTGTGCAGTCCTTTGTCTTCTGGAGGAAGTCGACAGTTTTCATGTAACCAGCAGATCTCCCAGTGACAGTTTATCTTCTGGGGGGAATATGCAGCAATGTCTTGCAGTTTTATGAAGCTGACACTTTGATAACAAGAAACAAAATACTTATGTACACTACACACTTTTGAGAAGATAAGTGGAATTTAACTAAAAATGCATAAATTAAATGCAGCGACCCTGTTATCTAGGGGAGAAGATATATATTTTTGTGCACATGTGTGCTTTGGAGAGGCATGGTGTTCCTATATGTGCATCTGTGTGCATGTACGGGAAAGCCTCTTGTGCCCTTTAAATGTTGAAGAGGTTAATAATCGTTTTAATCTAAATCAAATAATGAGGCTCCTAGGTAAATGAGGACTTACTTCACAGCTAGTTGTGCTGAAGCCCTCTACATTCAAATTCAAAACCTTCAAAAGGGCTGGCAGTAATCTTGAATCTTGTGAACCACTTGGGCTTCAGTAATTTTCAAAGGATTTATTTTACTTGTGAAAATATTGCTGTAATATTTTGCACTAGTGTGTGTTTGGGTTGTTTTTTTTTTCTTTAAGTGCCTTCAAGTTAATGCTGACTCCTGGCAACCCAGCAACTCCTTGGTTTTCTTGGCAAAGTGTGACCAGAAGTAGATTGTAAAGCCTTTTCTTCTGAGGAAATTGGGTGGAGGGGGGGATAAAGTGACTTGCCCAAGGCCACAAGGAGTACCAGTGGGAATCAAACACAGATTTACTGGGTAATAGGCTGTTGCTGTAACCACTAGGCTACTCTTGCACTCCTAGTTTGGTATGTCTTAATTTCCTATTGCAAATACAGGGATTTTTTTCTTGTTATGGAGAAGTCCTCATGAATTTGGAAACTATAGGACACTGAAGCTGGACCCAGTCTGCTGCTTTCGGATCTTGACTCTCCCGATCTCCTCCTCCTTCCCATGCTTTATCCCTGCCTACACCATCTGTGTTTGTCTTGGCTAGATTGTAAGCGCTGATGAGCAGGGACTGTCTCTTACTTGCTTGTGCAGCGCTGCGTACGACTTGTAGCGCTATATAAATTCTTAGTAGTAGTAGTAATATATCTCATTGAAGAATCTTGAGCAAGCATTTGACAAATCCTGATCTGAAGTGTTATACTGGTCCTGTGGCACAAACTGCAGTTCCGTGTGCTGGAACATTGAATCCCCTCGATCAGTTAGAAGTGGCCAGGCATGGGCATGATGCAAGGTACTGTGCTTGGGTGAGGAAAAGGTAATGCCTACTTCCATGGCCGATGACAAGGTCTGCCCTGATACCCTGTGGGGTAGTAGCATTTATGCTCATTCCGTGAAGGCCATAAACTGGTCAGGTTTTCAGACTATCCCTAATGCATACACACTGTCTCTACTGTATGCAGATCTCATGCACATTCGAATCCCATGCATGCTCATTGGGTATCCTGAGAACTTGACCCGTTTGTGGCCTTTAGAGTGGGAGAAATACCATTGCTGTAGCATGCCACTTGGGGATGCAAATGAGGAGGAATAAGACCACCAGGATGTCCAGGAAAGATCTAAAGAGAAAAATCTGCCCTCTGTCTTAATTAGACCAACCTGTATGTTCATTCCATTGTTCTGTCATGACTTCTCAAACCTGCCCTCAGGACCCACGGCCAGTCAGGTTTTCAGGCTACCAACAATAAATTTATGTAAGAATAATTTCCATCCACTGAGCCTGCATCTAATCTAATGCATGCAGACTTCTCATGCATATTCATTCTGTGTTTCCTGAAAAGCCAGCTGTCTGTGGGTTCCCCAGGACAGATTTGGGAAGCCCTTGAATGTGCCAAGCGTAATGTTTGCTAGAATGTGTGCTTTCTTTTAATCCAGCACTGAAGTATGTTACACTGGTTTTATTTATTCTGATTTTTATTAAATTAAACTTGTACAGTTTGTGTATAGTCAGTCCTATGACACACACAGCTTATTTTTGTAATAAAATTTATATTTACTTAATGTTGCTATGACTTTCATTATTCTGCTTTCACGATCCATGTTAATTAAATATTATTGATCTGTGAAGAAAGGAAAATGGAGTATGTGCCCTAATCCTAAATTCACTATATGGGTGATCTTCACTATTTCTCAAGCGAAAGTCACTTTGAACCAAAATATTCTCAGTGTGAGCCAGAGCCATTGCCGGACAGAGCTCTAGGCCATGGGGGGGGGGAGAGGGCAACATCCTCCAATGAAGTGGCCTGCCCAGGAGGGATCCCTCTCAGCTGTGGACAGCCTGGCTGCTCAGGCATAATCCAGCCCTCGCCCATGACAGCATCAAAGGCAGCTCTTCCTGTCCCTTCCAGTGTGTCTCCTCATTTCTGGCACTGCCCCCACGGCAGCTATTCTGTATGTGTCCTGCATCATGCAGCTCTTGATGTATGTGAGCCATGTGGTTCCCAAACTGCCAGAAGTCTTTGGGCACCAGCTGTCCAGGAGGCAGGGCTGGGAATAAGCCTCTTGAAGGTGGGGTAAGTCTCAAGGAGCTGCATTTAGGGTTGATGGGAGTTGCTATTGGTTCCTGGACTTTACAGTGAAGACTGAACTCGTAATGTACCATTATGTGTCTGATAGAATGTAAAGCATATATGTAATTCAGAGGGTGACATTTTTCTTATGAATTTGTATCTCTGCATTCTCGAAGACCATTTTAACTTCAAATTTCATGAGGTGTGACTAGAGTGTCGGTGGCTATGTCTTTTCCTCTACCTTGTTTCTTGATGGTTCTGAAGAACCATGGGAAAGGGACGGCCAAAGCTGCAAAAGTCTCTCTAGTACCAACTAAGCAGCTGACCATTGACATGCAATTGCAGAAGATACTTGCTGACAAATTTTGCCATATGAGAGTCCTCTGCATTGTCAGGTGCAGGCTTGATACTGCTTGGAGGTGTTACATCCCAGGTCCAGCGGCTGTACTCGAAGGCTGCTCCAAAAAGCAGTAATCATGGACAGGAAAGGTGCAGCAGGAGAGGATTCAACGTGAGACCTGCTAGCTTGAATCCCATCTCTAATATCTGTCCAGATGATGGAGAAAAATGAACCAGGTGGCAGTGCAGAAGACTGGGGAGACCACTGTGCTGATATTTTGGCAGAAGTAAGCCAAAGTTTCAGTGCCTCAATCAATTTGCCCCTTGGCTCACATTTCTGGGGGACATGGTATGCCTGGAATTTATTTTGTAAGCCATTTGGGCAATATTACTTAAACTTGAAGCTTAAACTTGTCCCAGTGCTGTAAATATAAATTCTCTTGTGTCATTAGTGAGTCAGCTATCCCAGAAGACGGAGAATATTAACTCTGAAATGAATTGGAAGATTTTGGACTTAATTTAGATATGACAAAGTTGTGGAAGTCTTAGTAAAGGCTAGAACTAATACCTAGGAAAATTGAACAAGTTGAGAACTAAATGAGACATTTGAACTTTTCTAGGCTTTCACATATAACACCTAATGAGCTTTTAAAAAAATACATAGTAGAAATGTGGAAGAGCCTAGATTTGGCTATTCCTCCCTCCTTTGAATAAGGCTTACTATTTTTTGTCAGGGAAATTATAGGATTAAAGTGACCAGCAAGCTCTGGATGCATCTGTTTTAACTGAGTTCTCTTACAGAATATACAGATAAGCTGCCCCTCTGGGTTTCTCTTGTCTTTGAGCAAGACTTAATTTTAAAAGGATGTCCAAGTCTTTTTTTGGGCAACATAGGAGAGAAAGTTATTCTTATCTGAGGCAAGTCACTAGGTTTAGGTGCTACATTTTGTCTTACTTTGCAAGTGTTTAGTAAGATTTCTGAATGTTAGGTTTACCTGAGCATTTGCAGGCTTTTTTTTTTTTTAAGTGATTGCTCCAGTTTCTTCTACTGCTTCATCTTACCATTGCGCGCTTTAGAAAGGAATGTCTAAGGCCTAGTTTCCTTTATATCAGGGCTGTGTGATCAGTGTGGCCGCACAGGGTGCAAGTATGAAAGGGGTGCTGCTATCATCACTGGGCTTCTAGGAAGCTCAAAAATAGGAGTTACTGCACGTCGGTGGCCACCACATTTGTTAGTCACACAGGGTGCATTTCTAGCTTGGTATGATCCTGCCTTATATTTTTATTTTTGTTATCAGTTATCAGTACCCTACCCTTTTTTTTCAACTCTTTCCCCCCCCCCCCCCTTTCTTGTGGACTAATGGATGAACATTAGTGATATTTGCTAGGTGCTGATTTCCTTTTGTTTATCATCTTCACGTCACCAGTAGCATACTTGTTACAAGAAAGTTAAGTCATAAATAAATAAAACTCTTCAAATGTAGGGTTTAAAAACTTTATGAATTCAACATTTGTCTGCTTCTGTAATTAAACTCTGATTTCCTGGTCTCTACTCTCATACAGTATCTTCATGTAGAGACTGATTTTTCTGCTTGGGGACGAAGAAGTCTATTCTTGCTCATTTTAGGTAAAATAATCCCTGCTAGCTCTAGCTTTTTTTGAGGGAGGGGGATAGGAAACATTGACAAGTTAAATGGTAGGGGATCATCTAGTGCTGTAACTTACATTTCTTTAAAAAGACAAGACAATAAAATCTAAGACAATTCCCAACATACAAGTATAATGGTACATGCTAGACATAATCACCACATGTCCCCTTAAACATACATAATAATCATACTATCTAACACAAACTTACAAAATACAAAAAAAAATAGCATTCTGGTGAGTACAGCAATTCTAACCGTTCAAGCACTTGTCCTCTGCTATGATGGGGGTGTTTCTCTTGGTGGTGGTGGTTTGTTAGTTTTATTGGCTAGTTTAAACTTCTATATGAGGGGTCCATGGCCCAAAAACAGCCCACTGCCATGAAGGCTGGACTATTGGCTAATCACTATCTTTCTGTCCTTGCCTCCTGTCCCCCATGGTCCAGCATCTCTCCCTCTTACCTCCTTCTGTGGTCTTTTTACTTGCCTTCATAGTTCAGGGGTTGCTGGCAGTAATTTATAAAATGGTCTAGAGTGCCGCTTGCCACCACAGGGCCCTCTCTATATTCTGGCCCTGTGGGAATAGGAGGAAGGAGGACTCCAGGGTAGTGTTTGTAAATTGTTGGTGATGCCTGAACTTAAAGGTAAGGGGAAGAAGGAGAGATACTGGACTTGGAGAGTAGGGGGGCTGTTACTGAAGAGTGTGGAACAGGACACTATCAGCATAACCCTGTCTCTGTTCCATTTAGATAATGAAATGGAGGGACAGAACTGATTTCTGAGGACCCATGCAAAAGCTTATGGCTCTGAACTATATGGTGCCACTGTTACACTCTAGATTCTATTAAGTTAGGATTTTTTCCACCTATTTTAGAATAGTACTAGAAGTACCAATAGATTCCAACTGTGTGAGTAGCAAGCCATGTTAAGGGAATCATGACAGTCCCTCTATAGAAGCAGTAGCTATGCATCTTAATCTGGGCATGGAGCTACTCCTCTCCCTTGAACCAACATGAAAGGTTGGTCACAAATCCCAACTGGCAGTCCATCTGTCTCAACCTGCCCAGATTTCTTGTTCCCAACTTGAAAAAAATGACTGCAGGAGTCCGGTGAGGTGGTCAGCAACTGCTCTGCCTCCAGTTGCCCTCCCCCCCCCCCCCCCGGCTGCCCCTACAGGCAGACATTAATGTGTATTCCTGTAATATGCTTTTAATGGTAAGGCAGATTGCAAGTAAGGAAACTTAACTACATCTCCTGCAGTGTAGTTAATGTCTGTGCTACCAGCCACTGCATTAATGCATATTAAACTGAAGCTGATCCCCCCCCCCACCCCCACCAACAGACAACACCCCCTTTTAGCTAGCAGACCCACAGCCTGAGGTCTTTGCCGCTAATGCATGATAAGCCTTGTCATTACCACCTGTAAATGGGGAAACCCTTACCACAGTTTAATAAATAAGTGCCTAAGCAGACAGGAGGAGTGTAATGGTATAATGATGGGGCAGAGACTATGCCTGGAATGTTGACATGATCGCTTGCGCCTGTTCATCTACTTATGTGCATAGATGAAGAAGGTATTTTCTGATCTATGCATGTGAAAACACTACCTGCGCTCTGCCCAGGCTGCACTCCTGGCTACACCTATCAGCGAAGTCTGCACAGTCATCCTAAAGTGGGTACTTTTATGTCGGTCAGTATTTATAAGAGGCGCAGATCTGGCTGCATTATGTGCAGCAATGACTTTGCACTCTAGCGGGTCTTTGCAACTTTAAAATCTATGGGACAATATGATACCAACATACAAACTGCATCCAAATGATAGGGTTGATCAAATTGGTGACACTAAGTTACAGATGGTCGTGATCCAAGCAGGCTCAATGCACTGTAGGATCTTTGTGGCTAGAAATGCAATGTGGGGCAGGTAGGAGCATAGCACCGGGTGTATTACTGCAGGCCTGTCCAGGCTGATCAAGCAGATTGTGCAATGCTAACAGAAATTATGCAAATGGGCAGGAGGTGCTAGGGGAAAGTTCCTAAATGCCCTTTACTGACGGCTTGGTGTAGCTGGTCCTGGAAGGGATGTGAGAGGAAAGTACTTTAGATGCAGTTCTCAGTGATACAGGGGAGCTGGTGCCGGGGGTAAACATGATGAAGCTGCTTGGGGACAGTGATAATGCAATCACATTTGGCAGTCACCAGAGGGAGGACATTAAAGAAAACTATGCAATAACGTGACCTTTAAAAGGGAGATTATTTTAATTCAAACGCCTGTATTCTGAGCATTACCCTGCATGAGCTCTATGTCCATCACAAAAGTGAGAACCATACACGGTACCAAAATTACAATTAAAAAGGAACAAAATACTGAAATTACAGTTGACAATCGGAGTCCATTATTCAACATCTGAATCTTGCTAAACTGCATATGGTTGACCAGAGAACGTGTTGACCAAGTTAATACATTCTGTAATACAGGTGCAAAGCCCACAAGCTGTCTTTAAAGTGCACGTAATCTGAAATAGTTTAGCTGGCTGTAATACTGGTCTAAACTAGCCACAGACCTTAAATGCCTAGAGGGATCATAATACTGAATCAGATTTGAGATATATTCTAGTGCCAGTCCCTGCAAAATTTTATAAACGGACAAAAGCATTTTAAACTGAACACTTAACACTGTTAATCAGTGATGCGCTCTCCCACCTGGATGTTCTGAAACTCAGCCTTCCTGTGTTATTTTGTAATAATTTATGTTGTAACATATTCCAGGTAAGGAGAGACAATTGCCGCTTTACTAAATTTTTGAAAAGATCAAACTCAAAATAGTCTCTAATTTGTGCAACATTCTTGAAGAGCTTACTTAACTCCCTCCTAACCAGTAACCTCACCGGGTTCTTGAAGCTACAAATAACTACATTCACAAACAATGGGAAGGTTATCAAATACAGCAATAAATACAACAGTTCTATAGAAAATACACCAAAGCTTTGCGGAGAGAAACTGAGAGAGACACGTTCTCCCTGTTTACTCTAACTTCTTAGCCATGGTTCACTTTATTTATAAGGCTTTTGTAGATGATACAGCATAATTTCACTTTATCATTATACGTCATGTATGTATCATATTGTAGGTCAACTTATTCAGTGTGGGTCAATGTGGAGACATAAATGGAGTCCGAGACATAATTATTTACTGTTACATGGCCATTATAAGGAGACACAGAAATCCAAGATATAGAATGACCTAATTGACATATTTGTTTACTGCTGATGACTTGACTTGACTTGATATCTACTAATTACTAACCCTGAGAGTATTTTAGCTAATAACTCTGAGACAGAAAGGCCAGAAGTACAACCTGCCCTTTTCTTTATTTATGTAAACCTTCACCTAGTAAGCTAATATATGAAGTTTTATTTCTAAGCAAGGTTCTGAACAAAATTAACTCTTTCTCAGATTTATTCAGTCTAATAGTATATGGTACCCCGTACGAATATACAAGCTTTCAGTCCCTCCTCTGATTCTGTAAAGAATCATTTCTAAGTAAGGAAACTCATATATTGCCATTGAAGTGGAAATACAACTGGATTCTGGGCCAATCCATAACATTATTGCAGGGGTCAGTGATCCTACTGATTTCTGATTTAGAAAGCTGTGAAAGGTAAAGAGGTAAAAAGAAACCAGTGCTGACATAAAGAAACAATTGTCAGTACATAGAGGAGTAATACTTCTAAAATGAAACATCCCAAAATACCAAGCAAAGATGCTAACACACCTTGCAAAGGCCTGAATACTGAATTCCAGAATGAAGGAACAAGAATCAGTGAGAGCTGAAAAGGAATTTACATACCTCTCACTTGAAATTAAAGTACAGTTACTAACTTTATCTAATTGGCCTTTCACTATTTTTCCATTATTATCAAGCATACTACAACAAAAATCAACTAGTACTCTGCATACAGCATTTTCTTTGCTAGGAGAAATTACTAAAAACCTTTCCGTTCCTGACTGCATAAGCTGACACTATGTTTACTGAACCTTGCAATTCACACTAATTGCCTAAAAGGAAACAACAGAGCAGTCACTATGACTGCATCCTGAGGAGAAACATCCCTTTTTCTTCCTAAAGATTTGTTCAGGATTGATAACAAATTAATATAGTTCAATTCACTATGGGGTATCCACCAGGGCTATATATCAAGCACCTAACCAACCTCTGAGAAACTCTGCACTATAAATACTAACCGAAACATCAATTCTCAAATCGGAGATTACAAAATCAGCTCAACAAAAATAAAATACCAGAAGACTATGTTTCACAATATACTAAACAGTAAACCAGTGTTTGAAGAGGTTAAGAAAGAGAATCAGAAATGCAGAGAGAAAAATTCACAGTTTTGGGAAAACATGCAAAAACCTCAAAGCACATGTGATCATTCTGCACATGAAAAAACCCGAAATGCACAGTCCAAAATTAACAATGCAAAAACAACTTGGACAACTTGAAGAAACATCTGTAGCCCTTCTTGCAATTAGAAAAAGAAACATGGCTGTCGTGGGGCGAGCCTACAAGAACTACAGCAGGAGAACAAAAGATTGAAGGAGCTGAACATTCAAAAAGTGCTCTACTTTTACCAAACCACAAAAAAAACTAAATCACCAAGCAGACAATATTGAAGAGAGGCAGATAACAGCAATGTCTGGCTTGCAAAGCAAATACAATGAGCCGCAGCAAAAATGCTGAACCGCTAAGATGTGAGATTCAGAAACTCACTGAGGACAGGATATATTCTGCATACAATTACTCAAAACCCTCTGAGGCATGACCATTAAATTATTTCACTTTAACTCTGGTTAAGTATGCCTAGGTCTGAACTAGAGGCATCCAAAAAGGGGTAGTTAAAACTACACACTTGGTTCCCATTAACTGACATTACTTGTAAATTACTGAAATATAGGAACTTGTACATAGGATCTTCATACCTATATCTTTAATTATTCTAGGTTCTGTGTTTGTATTTGTGTTTGTATATGACTATATGTCACAAAACTCCTCAAAAATCTTAGGCCTAACTCTTGGTAAACTTCCATGCTGAGGAGCTGTCACTGTTGGAAGACAAACAGCAAACTTTGATAACTTATAATATTTTTCCATCAAGTGTAAATGTGCCTCAAAAATATTTGGATATTCCTTCTAACATCCTCATGATTCTGAATACAATACTGCTTCATTAATAAATTGCCACAGCACATCTAGGACCAGATTAGGAAATATGCATAGCCAATATGCATAGTAATAAAAATATTCTCAAAAATATTCTAAGACAAACTAAATATATACCTACTCTTCTTAATACTCTTCTTAAGATGATGAGGAGATATACTATTGCTATACTGGCCCTCTAAATCACAATTACTTTATTAAGTAGAGGTTCAGTACCTAAAGGTCATTACATACATATCAGGAAAATACTAATCTAAACTATCCTCATCTCTCTAAGTCTTACTATAAATACATAAAAAACATTTTAAATGCTATATAAAAGTATTTTACATGAATAGTCCATTTAGAATTTACTTAATACAATAATTTCTCTGTAATGTCACTGTTGTTCTTTCAGAAAATACTTTAAATCATAAAAGTCCTTTTCTTCAATCACTATTTGTCCAATAAGACACTGCGTTGCAAACTCTTGATTCACCGACACAGGAAGCCACCTTCTGGACTTGTGAGGAGGCCACTGTATAAGATGCATTCGTTGAGAATGTCTTCTCACTTTACAAGCTGAATATCCCACCAGGAACACACGACATGGACCAGGAACTCCGGAGCTGGGAGTGTCTTCGGATGCAACTTTAAGCAGGACCCAATCGAGTGACTTCATTCTTGATAAAAGTATTCTGCGGATCCCGGATATAAAGAACCTGTCATCTCGTTAAGGAGTCACTTGCAATAAAAGGAAAACAAACAGAGCTGAGTGCAACCGTACACAATAAGTTAAAATAGCGCTGCGCAACACCTGGTGTCTGGGATAAAAGGAAAAAGCTTTATTTAATCGGAGGCTGTATCAGGGTGCCCTGTTAGGGACACCATCTCCCTCCTCTGATACAGAACAGATACCAAAACAAGTTGCAAAATCAAAAATAGATCCAATAGGCAGGCATATGTATATGCTGTCCCTAGACTGGCCCTACAATTGCAATCTGTGAAACAGTTTCAAAAAGACAAAATGCATGACCACAGCGGTAAGCTTCCGCTGCAGAATCAAGGCAGAAACAGACGATCAGGGTAAATAAACAGATTATTCGTTTCCCAGCTGCCCGAAACGTCACGAAGTCCAAAAACTGGGTTTCAAAAGAAGTATCTTCAAAGGGAGATAAAAGAGAAAATAAAGTCATCTTTAACAGTGCTACATACGGTGACATCTGTGACACAGATATCAGAAAAGAGTCTTTTCGGTTCACCGAATAAGGTCCCTTGGATTTCAAAAATTGTGACGTGTGCTGGCAAAAAAACACCAGGAAATCATTGAGATTCAATTGCAAAAATCAGAACTACATAACCATAGCAGAAGTTACTTCATTAACTCACTTTGAATAAAAGCTCACTGGCTTACAGCCAGTTGCGAGAATTTACAAGAACACACAGATAACAAGGACATCAGAAATAGCTACAAACAATTTGAATAGTTTACAATAACCATGGCACTCTTCCCAGTACATTTTTGTTTTACATTTACATTTAAAACATGGCGCATTTCCCAGTACATTGCAACCATTAAAAAAAACAAACCTTCCACTGCGATAACGGAGAGACAGAGAGACTTTCTGATCCTTCTGACCAGAGAGTGTTAGGACAATTCCCAGAAAGTTACATTTTTACAAGACACCGCAGTTTAAACAGAATTAACCCTCAAACCTAACTGACCAGTATAAACTAATAAAAGGCACAAATCTGACCAATAACATAAGTAATTCAGTTTACATTAAAAACAAATCATTCACATAAGAAATTAAAAAGGGATGGTTGAGTTTCTCATCAGATAACGCAGTTTCTAGGGCCTTTGCAAATATGCAAGACTAACCTTCAAAAAGAGCAGATAAAATCAAAACTGCATTTTTTTTTTCTTTCTTCTTTGCCAAGTCATACTGAAAATCCAAGGAGAAGTTGGCAAAATCACATTATGAACTGCGTACAGGTTCTTGTACAAGTTTATCAGTGTCTTACCGTACAGCCTTCTACAGACAGTCTCACTTGTAGCACAGGAAGAGTTGAAGTCTCACATAATGATGTTGCAGGATACACGTGTCTGGAAATCTGCAAGCACAGACCAACTTTCTTCACCAGCGGCTGCTGGCAATGGACACGGCTGACAGTCTAAGAAACGAAACTTCAGGTCTCACGGCGACCCGTACAGGCGGAACAAAAGGCATCTGATATCTGATCCCAGCACTGTAGATGAAAGTTTTCCAAGATAACGATGCTTGCATCTGCAGGAAAACAGCACTTCAGAGGAAAGAAACACAACTGATAATGTGTGACATTTGATCCTGGTGCAGCCCACAGAGCAGATAGAAGTCTTCTGAGATCAGGGTGAATGGCTGGGACATCCGCGCCACAGAGAAACTACAGCTGAACAGTAGTAGGGAAAGCATCTCTCTGACTATCCCCCTGCTCTGATTCCGGAGACAGTTTTCGCTTGCAAAAGCTCAATGACAAGCTTATCTAAACTGTCTCGCTGAAGATTCCTATGACTTTCTCGCGCTCCAATCTTACCCCTCCCCTTGCTCTTGGGAGGTTGAGCAATCGTCAGCTTGAGCGACTCAGTCATTTCACATCAAACGTCAGCTCACTGCACCAGGCACTTTTTCAGACTTACATCAGCACTTTTCAGACTTACATCAGTACTTTTTCAGACTTACATCAGCTGTTCTTGCTGGCCAATCTGTTATTATTGAAGTTGTAAAAAATACCTTTACTCACGGGATTAAACATTTACAAAAACAATTAATGAATCCTGCCTTAAAGATGTTTAATCTCAACCAGTCCTTTTCACAGGTTTGCTATAAGTGTACTACTACTACTGTAAGTGATTTTAACAGAAAATCATTTTTTTTTAACCACTAAAACAAAATTATCTCTTCGAGTTTTCTCTTGGAAATCTATCACAAGGTATGTCACAAACTGAATAAAAATCAGCTGGGTTATAAAACGCAGTTCTAAGCAAATTATCTAAAGTAGCCCAAGTAGACATGAACTATTATACTGACACAACACAGTTTGAAAAAAACATATAGCACTATGTAGTTGAATACATTTCTCTCTATAGGTCATAAAATGCTTATTCAGACCCTTTTCAATATCATCAACAAGTTTACTAGAAATACCTAATTCCTTTGTAGCAGAAATATTATTTCTTAATGTTTCCTCTAAGGAATCTATGACACTTACAGTACATTTTGTTTCACGACTAAGAAGATCATTCATTTCTCTGAGTTGGGACACATTGCAAGTCCCAAAATTTGTGATCTGTGTATTTCCCAATATTCTTTGCTTATCTCTTATCTCTTATCTCATATCTTAATTTCGCTAAACGAGTGACTATCTTCCCTTCTGAAACTACATAATTCTCAGAACAGACAGGGGAAGACGACGGAAATACACCTGGAACATCTTTAAATGCAGCCACCTCTGCTTTCTCCGGTGGTTCACTCGTTGTATCAACATTCACTAATACAAACAATTCATTTTTCAATTTATGTGCCATTTGCTGCCACCAACTAAACACTAGCCCTTCATGAGCATCGCATATTCTGTGTCTAGTCTGCAAAGCACATTTCAGATAACAAAGCTTATCTACAGAAAATGTTCCTTCCAAAGGAAATTATAACAGCACATTATTAATAGTTACTGCATGCCAGTGCACAACATAAGTGGTAGCCCTATCTCCATATTTGTCACGCATACAACAAGAAGGGCTACCTTTCTGGAGAGCTAAACGCATAGCCTCAACATGCCATTCACACAATTGAGTCAACTCCTGTTCACCTAACAGATTGCTCATTGCTGGCACCATAAAATACTCACAAACACCTTCCCTCCTTGCCAGGAATGTTGAAATCTGTAGATGAGTCACGGCACCAACTGAAGAGCTTACTTTAACTCCCTCCTCACCAGTAACCTCACTGGGTTCTTGAAGCTACAAATAACTACATTCACAAACAATGGGAAGGTTATCAAATACAGCAATAAATACAACAGTTCTATAGAAAATACACCAAAGCTTTGCGGAGAGAAACTGAGAGACACACGTTCTCCCTGTTTACTCTAACTTCTTAGCCATGGTTCACTTTATTTATAAGGCTTTTGTAGATGATACAGCATAATTTCACTTTATCATTATACGTCATGTATGTATCATATTGTAGGTCAACTTATTCAGTGTGGGTCAATGTGGAGACATAAATGGAGTCCGAGACATAATTATTTACTGTTACATGGCCATTATAAGGAGACATACAGGAATCCAAGATATAGAATGACCTAATTGACATATTTGTTTACTGCTGATGACTTGACTTGACTTGATATCTACTAATTACTAACCCTGAGAGTATTTTAGCTAATAACTCTGAGACAGAAAGGCCAGAAGTACAACCTGCCCTTTTCTTTATTTATGTAAACCTTCACCTAGTAAGCTAATATATGAAGTTTTATTTCTAAGCAAGGTTCTGAACAAAATTAACTCTTTCTCAGATTTATTCAGTCTAATAGTATATGGTACCCCGTATGAATATACAAGCTTTCAATTCTGAGGGTCACAAATAGCTTCCTGAGTATGGATGTTCTCAGATATTCCATAGTCGGCCCAGCGTTTAAGTGAACACCCAGTACTTTCATCATTGAACATAATTCCACCTTTGACCCAGCTAAAACTAGACCATCCTCTTCTAAGCTGACCCATAACAATTTTGTATCTTCTGGATTTTATTTATTTAGCAATTCTTATATACCACTTTTCACTGGGTCGAAGAGGTATACATTCAGGTATGGTATCTCTATTTCCCTTGTCCCCAAAGGGTGCTCAATCTATGTTTTGAACCTGAGGCATCAGAGGGTTAAATGGCTTGCCAAAGGCTACAAGGCGCACCTGTGGGACTAGAAACCCCAGTCTCTCTGACCTGAGGTTCCTGTCCTCCAGTGTGATTTGAACCGCTGGCCTATGGCAACTTGCCCCAACCACTAAGTCACTCTTCCTTCACTTTATGAGCAACCTCCAAAAACGTATCTGGAAAGACATTCTCTCTGTGCATTTAATGAGTACATTAATGAAGATATTGTCTGTGTATGAATTTAATGACCTATTCATATCCTTCAAGGCTGGCTCCCCAAAAGAAACTCAAAAATACATGAACTGAAATTGGGGGAAAGGGAGAGCCTTGAGGTACCCTACAATTCATGGGCTAAAGCCTAGATCCCAAACAACTCTCTAAAACCCTACCACCTTCTAGCATATTTTAATGATTCTCCTATTTTTCAATACTGAGACTTCAGCAAACTATTCCTCCCATAAACCATCCATGAGAACAGACCTTTGCAGTCTTAAAGTGAATCTGCCCTAATATGCCCCTCCATAGATGTTTGTAGCTTCCTTGCCAATAACTTCTCAGCCTCGTCCTCTAATGAAAGAACCTTTCCATAAAACTAAGCTGCAAAATCTTCAGCCCTAAATTCAGTAGTAGCCTGGCTAACACTTTCTAATCTGGGATACGGAAAAGATTTTGCCACCCTAAAAAAAACTGCCGTTTTATTCTGACTCGCTAGTATTTCTTTCAAATAGCATTACTTTTTTGCATCTTTAATCATAGATCTGATCTAAAATCTCCAACCATTTCAAATACTAACCTCGCCCATCTTTTGCCACTGTCTTTCCAAGTGGTGACATCCCTGTTTACTTTACAAGCACATTACTGCTATACCATGGACAAACTTTAACCTTAGAAGGTTTATATTTCCTCAATGAGGCCACCAGTTCCTTAACATTCTTCACTAATTGATTCTAATTATCCCCCTGTATCTAAATTCTGAACCACCTTCTCCCAAAAATAATCTAGATCTATTTCACCCCTCTGCCATCTCTAAACCAGCCTACCTCTGTCTTACTTTTTTACATTGCAGTGTAAATTCTAAAATATGATACGCTGACCATAAGACTAGAATATTTACAGAATCCTGCTGGTTAAATTTGATTTTTTTTTTTTTTTTTCAAAAAATCAAATCCAGTTGATGCCCTCATCCATGCAATGGACCATATTAAATTTGACTAAGCTCCAAATGTGTCAAAACCTTAGGAATTGTCTAGAGTCAGAGGACACAGAGTCCTCCAAATGCAGATTAAAGTCCCCTACTAGAACTGAGGCAGGAAAGTCCATCAAATGTTGGGCTATTAAACCCATTAAATCCTCAGCAACTTGTGACTAAATGCCTGGTGGCCAATAAGCAAAAGCCCAAATTGCTTCCCCTTCATGCCCTCATGAATCTTCACTGCCATTACCCCCCCCCCCCCCCCCCAATCTGGTTTAGAATACTAAACAACTAAAGATGCATCCAAAAAATCCTGATTAAATTAAGGTCAACCCATTTCCCCTTCTATCTTTTTTAGGATTATGTATTATTACAAACCCTGCTGGGCAAACTAATTGCAAACCAAACTAATTGTCCCCAATAAAATCTTGTAATAAGTTAGCTATGCTCCCTTCTGAATTTGCATTAAAAATAGCAGCAAGGTACTGGCAAAATATGATGAGACTTTTTTCTGATATGATGAAGAGAGGAGGAAGGCCAAAAGTGGAATTGTAAGACTATGCAGTGTGACAAGGAAAAAGCAAAAATTCTGAACAAATACTTCTGTTCTGTGTACATAGAAGAAAATCCTGGAGGAGGGCTACAGATGACGTACAGATGGAAATGGAGTAGATGCCAGATCAGTCATGGAATAAAGTATTTATGAACAATTTGCAAAACTAAAAGTCGAAAGAGCCATGGGCCCAGGCAAGAGACATCCCAGGAAACTGAGGGACCTCGGAGAGATTCTAATACAGTCTCTTAAGAATGTGTTTAATACAAACTTAACAATGGGAGAAGTTCCTCAGGGCTGCAGATGGGCCAATGTGGTTTCTCTTCATAAAAGTAGCAACAGAGAAGCAGTAGGAAACGGCATGCTGGTAAGCCTTAGTTCAGTGACTGAAAAAATAATGCAGAGGCTACTAAAGGGAAAAATAGTGAACATCCTACAATCCAATGTGATGTAAGATTTTGGGCAACGTGGTTTTACCAAAGGCAGATCTTTCCAGATGCATCTGATCAATTTTCTTTAACTGGGTGACCTGAGGCCCTGATCAAGGGCATAGTGTGGACATAGTCTACTTGGATTTCAGCAAAATCTTTGATTACTACTCCTCACAGAAGGCTCATGAATAAACTGAGAAGCCTGAAACTAGGGCCTAAATTGATGAACTGGATTCGAAGGATCTGAACTGGGACTGATTATATTCAATATCTTACTAAAGGACTAGAAGGAAAAGTTTGCCTTTTTGCAGATGACATGAACATTTGCAACAGAGTGGATGCCCCAGAGGTAGCTGACAACATGAGAAATGATCCACAAAAATTAGAATGGTCTAATACTTGGCAGTTAAGAATTAATGCAAAGAAATGCAAAATGATGCACTTGAAGTACAGAAATCCAAAAGAGCAGTATGTGATCGAGGGTAAGAAGATGATGTGTCTGGGCCAAGAGAGAAACCCTTGGATAATAATATCTGAAGACCTCAAAGCTGCAAAACAGTATGACACAGTAGTGGCCAAAGCCAGAATGATGCTAGGCTGCAAAGAGAAGGGCATTACCATATCCGAAAGGAGGAGGCGATACTGCCCCTGTAAGGTTGCTGGTGAGGCCTCTGAGTTCTGTGTTCAGTTTTGGAGGCAGTATCTTGCTGGCAATATAAAAAGACTTGAAGTGATTTGGAGGAGAGCGACCAAAAATGGTATGGGGTTTGCATCAGAAGCCATATGAGAAGAGACTTGAAGACCTGACTATACATTTAGAGGAAAAGAGAGATGGAGTAGATATGATACAGATAAAAGTTCCTTTCACCACATTAGGTTATATGCACTGACTTACATCACAAAAATCTGCATATGTTCTCCCATATTCCAAATGAGGAATATCTTTCTGCATAAACACTTCCACTTGTACTCCAATTCTTTATCTTTATCTTTATTCGAGGCATTTGATAGACCGCCCATTACCGAAGTGTTAAGGCGGTGTACAATAAAAATTGGGGCTGCCAGAAAACAGGGGGAAAGGAACGCCAATAAATTGATAGGAAAGTGGTTAAAGAAAAGGGAAGAAGGATAGAATAGGACAGATTCCAACACAAACATCAAGAGTATAATACATAAAAAACACAAATGGATGGAATGGGGGGGAAGGGTAGGTTAGGACTTAGGATGAGTGTTTGGCATAGGGAGTGCCCAGTAATCTATAGAAGGTTATGGGAGGTGAAGGGGTCAAAGGCCTGACGTTGAATGGGAGTTAGCGAAAAGCGTAAGTAGTGGTTTGTGAGCGGTTAAGGAGGAGCGGGAAGATCAAAAGCCTGACAAAAAAGATAGGTCTTGAGAAGGGCCTTGAACCAAGGGAAAGACAATTCAGTGCGAAGGGAGTATGGGAGAAAATTCCATAGGGCAGGGCTAGCAAAAAAGAAGGCAGCACGGCGGGTTGATTCAAGGTGTACGTAAGTGGGGGATGGTAGAAAGAGACGGTTGCCATGGGCAGAACGGAGAAGGCGGTGAGTAGGCTGGAGGTAAATAAGATCTGCTAAGTATTGAGGTGTGCTGGTATGAAGGGCTTTATGGGTAAGGATGAGAAGTTTTATAATGGTAACAGGTCTTGACAGGGAGCCAATGAAAAGAGAGAAGACAGGGAGTGATATGGTCTCGGGGAGAGGAGAAAGTGAGAAGACGGGCAGCAGTATTTTGGATGAGTTGTAATCTCCAGAGTTGGTATTGTGGAAGACCTGCGAAGAGAAAGTTACAATAATCAAGCCAAGTAATTACTAAGGCGAGAACAAGAGTGGTGAGGGACGTAACTGAAAGCATAGGACGAACAGCCCTGATCCTACAGAGGTGGAAAAGAGAACTACGCACCACACCGGAGATGTGCTGATGGAAGGAGAGAGATGGATCAAGAATGACACCAAGATAACAAAGAGTTGGCACCAGAGGAATGGGTAGGTTGGACATATGTGGTGACAGGGTGGGGGAGGGAGCGCCAAAGGTGAACCAGATGGCTGCTGACTTAGAGGGGTTAGCTATAAGGAAATTGCTAAGGAACCAATCAGAGATGGCAGCCAGACAGGTATTGAGGAGAGAGAAGTCTGGGGCTGAAGAGGATGTGTGATGAATTGCCAGCAGGGGCTAAGTTCGTTAATGAGACTGTATTACATAAATTATAAAATCTAGTACGAGGCTTCTCTTACACCTTCTTTCAAAAAGTATACCACATTCACTGTTCACAGAAACTGATCCGATATGTCTATCTTGATCTTCCTCTAATAAACGTTACTGCTTTGGATCCTGTAACCTGTTGTATTCAAGACAGTGGTTTTCTGGAAACTTGTTGCAAATAGGTGAAACAGCTTTCAGATCCCTACATCCATGAGCTTGATCTGAACTTATGCCCTAGAAGGGAAAGGCTCTGCAACTTTGAGTAGGAGCTACCTTGTGGAGAATATTTTGTCCCTTTATTTTTTTTTTCTCCTATGCTTGCCCTCTACCCTACCCCCCCCCCCCCCCCCCACCCTTGATGAGTTCTTGGATTACAGAGGCCTTTCTAGCACCATTTGGCCAGGAGGAATCTCTCCTGCAGTGGCACTTGTTTTTTGTCCTAGTAGTCCCTCTATAACATGACAGAACTGGACAAGAGACTCAAATGTAAGCTTCCCATAGTTTAGTTCTGTGGCTGCACTTCATCCACCTTGACTTATGTCTGTTCGCATAGAATGAAAAAAGGCATCGATGATGAGTGCTCCATGGGCTATTCATTGCTTTGCTATTGTTACTTAAAGTACTATTTCAAGAGTGCTGACAAAAGATTAGCCGTGCTGAAATCCTTGCTGCTCGGTTGTGGCTGCATAGTGCTGCTCTATCATCCAGCATATTTTCTGGATATGAGAAAGCTTTCCAGAAAGCAGTGTTGCTGTTAACACAGTTACTGGGATAATTCTAGGCTTTGGGACTTGTTTCTGAGCGTATTGATGAAGAGACCCTGGTTTTCAGGCATATTGGTTGGGCCAGCCAGCGATTAAAGAGCTCTTTTTTAAAACAATTTAGATTTAGCTTG